>JAKCOX010000023.1:8204671-9631585 GCA_022605575.1 Laterallus jamaicensis coturniculus | reverse complement strand
AAGGAAAGGAAAGGAAAGGAAGGAAAGGAAAGAAAGGAAAGGAAAGGAAGGAAAGGAAAGGAAAGCTTGGCTGCATTAGGCAAAAATAAGGAAGCAAAATTATTCAAGTGGAGGATGTAAATTAAATTTCCTTACTTCTAAACTGAGGTTAGTAAAGTTCAGTGAAATTAAATACAAGCATGCACCAAGTTAACAGCAGCATCTACAATAAGAGGCAAGAATAAAGCAGAACAACATCACAGATGCAAATCTGTTCTGACTCAAAGCTCCAAAACCACAAAGTAGCTAAATGCATTAGCCGCATTAATATAAAAGTGTAAATGGAATTAGTATCATTTTATTGTATCCTCGTTATATAATAAGTTATGCACATAATTTCAACTGATGCACACATTAAATACACAATATATTAAAAGCAATCAATTAAAGAAATGCATTTACCTAAAAAGGAGAAGTAAGAAAACCAAGGTCACATAATGGTGAGCAGTTATATTAAGATGGTTTTCCTCTCAGATTTCTCCTCCAGTATTGCAAATTATTAATGAAAATGTCAGGTATTGGTCAGTGAAAAATGAAAGATGCCAATATTTGGAGAGTGATGCATCAATAGATAGGAGCTGAAAAACTTGCACTTCATGGAAGGATTTTGGAGGCAGCATTGACCAAACTTGCTCTTGGGGGTGGTGCCCTGTGTGCCACCAGCCAGCTGTTTGTGCCACTCAGGTGGTGAGAAAGCAGGCATTTTCTGTTCAGCACTAGAGGGATAACAGCAGAAACAGCAGCCCTATTTCATTAAAAAATGCATTTTACTTGCATGACTTCTAATATAAGTAAAGAAATGGGGTTGGTTAGAAAATAAGTAACCACTCATTAAGTACACAACTCCTCTCAGAAGATATTTGCAAGCACTTTTGAAAGACAAGACGGGGGCTGGGATTTACTAATGGCCACCAGGCCCACCAGCCTGTTTTTTCTTCTCCTGTGAGATGTGTGGGCTGGTGGGCAAAGGCAGAGGCTTTACAATTTAACGTCATCCAGTGTGATGCCATCAGAGCTTGCGACGTGGCAGCCAGATGGGGAGCTGCACACGGGCTCAGGGAGGGCTGGGGGGTTGATGGCAGCTGAGCATCAGGGACCAGAGTGTGGTGGCCAACAGGTGGACATCCAGCATGGAGCGGTGTCCTCAAGGGCCAGCACTGGTTCCTGGGCTCTTTAACGTCTTCATTAACCATGGACACCGGGGTTGACATCATGATGGGCAGTGTTGCCACTCAGGGAGATGTCAGCTGGGTGCAGAGGGGGTCTTCCAGACCCTCCTGAGCTCAGCAAGGGCAAAGGCAGAGTCTGCACCTGGGATGGACAGCCCTGTGACACAGGGCAGGTGGGCCCAACATATGTCAGAGTGCAGCCTTGCAGCAAGGCAAGCAAACCACACACCGCAGAACAAAGAAAAGAGCACCTGGGAGGCTGAGCAAAGCAGTTATTCCTCTTCATCTGGACTCACCAGGCCACATCTGGAGCTCTGTGTCCAGGGCTTGTTCAGCGGCAGGGGAAGGCTACAGGCAGATCCTACTGCTCCCTTTGGTGGCCTAAAGGGAGATCATAGGGTTGAGCTCTTCTCTGAGGAGCACAGCAAAAGGCCAAGAGGCAGCAAACACAGACTGCAGCAAAGGAAACTTGGGTGACCTAGAAGGAGAAAGCTCTTCTCCACAGGGGTGGTCACTGCAGAAACAGGAGCCCTGAGAAGCAGTGCAGTCTCCATCCTGAGAGACACTAAAGACCCAGTGGGGTGCAGCCCTATGCAACCTGCTCTACCCTCAGGGCTGGCCCTGCCATGGGAGGGGGTTGGAGTAGCTGACCACCAAAGGGCCCTTCCTACACAGACCATCCTGTGCATCTAGGACACCTAACACTGAAAACCCATAATAGTGCTGTCACATGGCAGCACTTTACATTTCTGCGTTTGTCACTTCCATGTTCACTGGGATGAATGAAGTGTACCCTGCACTGCCTTCAGTGCATGGACATCCCCAGTGACAGCCCCGGGCAGCTCTGATGCTCTGTGCCTGAAAGCTCTCCTGTCACACAAACAGAATCACAGAATCACACAGAATCACAGAACTGTAGGGGTTGGAAGGGACCTCCAGAGATCATTGGGTCCAACCCCCCTGCCAAAGCAGCTCCCCAGCTCATACTGCACAGATAGGCATCCAGATGGGTCTTGAATATCTCCAGAGAAGGAGACTCCACCACCTCCCTGGGCAGCCTGTCCCAGGGCTCTGTCACCCTCACTCTGAAAAAGTTCCAACACACCAGCAGCTGTCAAACCCTTGGTGGCTGCTCTGCATCATGCCCATTGAATCTCAGCAATCACACATGCTCCACCAAAACCTCACGGGTGTCGTTCTGCTTTCCTCCCCATGCAGAGCTGCTGGCACACTGTGGAGAAGGATCAGTTTTACACTCCTGTTTCGCGGCCCCTGAGGCTTCTGGATGAACACCTTCCATCCACTTTAGGAAAAGAAATTTGGGAAGACAGGCACTGTGCCCATGAGCAGATGGTCTCTGCACAGGGAGGGAGCCTGCTGAAAAATGCTTAGGTAAAGCTAAATCTCACAGGTTTAGAAAGCAGCACCTGAGGGGTACAGCGTGTGTTACTGTAATCCTACAGGCACCATACCTGTCAGTCAGTAAGTGTTGGCCTTGCCATTATGTTATTTTATTCTCTGGTTCTAACTAGGAATACAAAAATTAAGTATTTTATTCCAGGCTGCTTCATCCAAATGAGAAGAATTTGTTGTTTACAGTTTTATTCCTCAATTTGATTTCTTATCAGGACAAACAACTTGCTTTTGGCTCAGGACAGATTCATTGGTACCTTGGTTCATTGGTTCTCAGCACTGAGGTGAGGCTGCACCTCTACTACTGTGTCCAGTTCTGGGCCCCTCACTACAAAAAGGACATTGAGATCCTGGAGCAAGTCCAGAGAAGGGGAACCAGGCTGGGGAAGGGGCTGGAGGGTAAATCTTATGAGAAGCGGCTGAGGGAGCTGGAGATGTTTAGCCTGGAGAAGAGGAAGCTGAGGGGAGACCTTATCACCACCTACAACTACCTGAAGTGAGGTAGTAGAGTGGTCTCTTCAGCCAAGTGACAGGAGACAGGACAAGGGGAAATGGCACAAAGCTGTGCCAGGGCAGGCTCAGATTAGATGTTAGGAAAAAGTTCTTCACTGAAAGAGTTGTCAGGATGTGGAACAGGCGGCCCAGGGAGGGGGTTGAGTCACCTTCCCTGGGTGTGTTTAAAAGACGGGTAGATCAGGTATTTAGGGATATGGTTTAGCATAGGACAGGAAGAGTTGGACTTGATGATCTTGGTCTTTTCCAACCTTGTGATTCTGTGAGTCTGCTTGCTCTGTGAGACCCCCAGGAGCAGTAATTCCCCAGACAAGACACTCTGCTGCAGACTTTGCATGAATTTAAATGTGTTTTGAAGCATTCTTCTGCATAGTAACTGCTTCAGTAAAGCTTCTCTTACTGCTTGTGTTGTGGGTGAGGGCAAGACTCAAACCTATTTTCAGGCAGGAGGTGTCCTGATAGAGGGGAACCATACTCAAAATTTTCAGGTTTATGTTTATTAAGCAGCTTGCCTTAAAAAACCCCAACGAACAACAGTGCATGGAATTCACCCAGTAAAGATAGAATCAGCCAGTAGGACTCCAGGAGTCCAACCACTGCTAAAGAAAAGCAGCAACAAGCCCAATCACCCATGTGGTTCAGGCCCATCCCTGACCACACAATGGGTCCCTTCTGTTTCATGTCCCAAAAAGGCCCACAGTGGGCTGCCTGCTGCTCAGCCCTGCCTTTGTCCGAGACCTAGAAAAGCATGCAAAAACACTATGTCCTTGGTGGAGCCAAAGAGGCACAACAAAGGGCTCACAGGGGACAGTGGTCAGTGTGTTGCATGCTGTGGACACAGACAACCTGATCCAGGCACAGCCTTGTTTGATGTCATTGTCTTGTCCCCCTGCCTTATTCTGTTCTACAGCAGCAAAGATCATGAGAAGAGAAGGGCCATCAAGAGCTGCACCTCTTTACATGCATGAGTACTGAGTGCAGAAATTTCTCATCACGGGGGTTTCCACCTTCCTGTAAACAAGCTGCCACAGAACTTGACATTTCTGAAAGGCTGGAAGAAAAGTTTGGAATGAAAGGAGCAAAACATCTGTAATGACAGATCTTCCTCTGGATTTTCTCTGAACAAAAAGTGATATCCGGCTGCATGGAGCCTTGATACCTTTATTTACTCACTGCATTACACAGGAGGCCTCAAGGACCTCCCTTTTCTTGTCTCCTGCTATATCAGGTGGATGAAATACTGGAGCTGGAAGGCTGTGAGCAGAGGGCACTGACACCTGCGTGTGGGGGTGCAGCAAACACCAGGGACAAGCACATATGAGAAACCTTCTGGAAGGGGTTGGGGGACACAGAGGTGAAATCGGAGCTCCTGTGACATGTTGGCTGCATGAACCATGGGCATGACCCATGTGCAGCTGTGACAAGTACAGGATTCATGTGGGAAGTTTTTGTGTGTGAGTGACAATGAGCACTGCCTGTCTAGGGAGGTTTATCAAGGGTAGGATGGAGTGATGGCTACTCTGTGGGCTCTGCTGAAGGGCCTCTGGCCACTGTGGGCATTTTTCAGGACATGCATTACTGAGTAGTGGACAATCCTTTGTGGCCCCACAGGAGGGCTGCTGGTCTGAGCGCCTTCCTGTGCCCACTTTCCTCATCTGCCCAGGCACTGCCTGGATGCCCCAGCTACACAGCTGTTGCAGCAAGCCCATGTCCCTTTGCTGTGCCAGCCCCTCAGCCTGGAGCCTTTTGTCATGTTTAACATGGGGACTGCTGTTTGCTTTCCTCAGCTGGTATTTAATGCCTGCATCGCTGACCTTGGGCTGGCTGCTGAAGGGAAGGACGGACAAGGGGGAAGGTCACGCAGGAGGGTGTGGGTGGCACAAGGCTGGAGGTGAGCCCATGGCCTGGTTTCCCCTCCCAGGGTGGGCAGTGCCAGTTCTGAGGGGAGCCCAGGACACACACTCCCCACCCAGCCCAGGTGTAGTGATGGGCAGGGCTATGCAGGCTCTGTGTGTTTTAGCTCTCTTGCTGACCTAGGCAAGGGCAGAGCAAAGCCTGGCCTCAGGGAGGCCCAGGATCTCCAAAAAAATAATGGCAAAGGTGTCTGGGAGAGCCATGCTGCTGTAGCTGAATTTGTGCCTACAGAGAGGGGGGGTAAAGCCCCTTTGTCTCCCATTGGCTTGCAAAACTAGCAAGCCGGAGTAATAAGTTTGAAGGCCTCTTTTAGAGCAGCATGTTTTAAAGGTTAGCTCCAGGCTGAGCTATTAGTCCTTGGACATGTTTCCCAGAGCAGACATGGATGCCTTGGCCAGCAGAGGCTAGGTTTGCTTTTACCCAGAGCTCCCTACAAGCTGTACCTGTGTGAGCTGCTTTAAGCTTCCCCAGCACCAAATGGGAGCTCAGGGTCCATGTTAAAGAAACATGAACTTCATTCCCTCATGATAACAGCACTGATTCCTCCCTCCCACAGCAGCTGAGCAGGAGCAGATGATGGTGGCAGAGGAAATACCAGGTTACTGCCGGTTTCCAGAGGCCAAAATCACTGCCAGCACCTCAGACAGCAGAGTATGGTGAAGGGACACTTTCATGCCCAGGGTTGTATAGGGATTTGGGGGTTTTAAGAGATTTTTTTGGACTCTTTTTTTTTTAATCTGGATTGTGTATTTCACTGGCAGTCCCTCTGGTTTGCTTCCCTCCTGTGTTTTGTGGGCTGACCAGAGAAAAACCTATTGGCTTTTTTCAGACTTGGGGGACACAGAACAGCTGTGTTTGAGAACAAAGACATCTGACCTGCAGAAATTCAGGGGAAGAAAACAGTGAAAAAATCTTGGACTTGAACTGAACTGATGTTCCCACTGTTTCCAGCCTGGAGAAAAGTGAGACGAGCAAGGAGGGAGGTTGACAAAAACACAATGCTGGACTTAGGGTAGCACAGCATGAGTGGGGCTGTGGAAAAGGGAAAGCAGCCTCTCTTCAAGGCTGACCTACCACTCACCCCAATTCTCCAGAAGCAGCTTGGCTGGTCTCTGCATTTCTGTCCTGCTCCTGTTAGTTCAAGGGCTGCTGACCCCACCATGAGCCCAGCAAGCTCCCTCCACACCCCCCTCTGCCTCCTGAGACTCTAAAGGAAATTATTGCTATGAAAACCTGTTAAACTGAGTGCAAAAACAAGCCTAGCACAACTCAGTGATGTTCCTTTCAGACACAGTAGAATGCCATCACCTGCTGTTCTGGGGTCAACACATTATTGCTCACAGTGTCTTTCAAATGATGGAGAGTCATGGGGACCTTGGGAACATTAAACATCCCATGAAATATCTCCAGCAGTTCTGGCTTCATCAACTTTCTCCCTCTTTGCAGTCTATCACAGGCCACAGAGTTCCATGCAGCGTAGCCAAACATCCATCTGCAAAGCTGCACCCTGCCTCAAAATCACTCAAAACACTCAAAATCTTTTTCATGGACAAAAGGGGTGTTCATCAAGCAATGCCAAGAATTTATTGTTAGTATAATTGAAATCTAATCATTTTTACTCCAAATATAGCTGTTTTGTGAAAGAATAACGATGCAGCTTTTTATCCTCTATCTCCTTCCCGGGTGTTATGCCCCCCTCTCCCATGCTCCCTGGGGTCCGGACATCAGTGGGGTCCTGCTGGTGGGACAGGTGGGGGCTACAATGAGTTGTGAGCACTTGCAGTCCTGTGCTGAGAGCAAGGTGTTTTCTGTGCTGATGGTTTCTTCAGCCTTACTCAAGGAGTCATGTGGGGTCATTTCTATGTTTCCAAACACACTTTTGCACCTTGTTCTTTCCCCACTGGTCTGTACTTCACACTGCACCTGAATTTGCTATGCATGGTGCACACTGGTTGTCTCATTACTGGTTATTAGGCCTACTAGGCCTGGCTTCTCTGCTCTCGTCCCAAGCTCCAAAGCCCCTTCTGCCCATCTCCAGGCCACATGTCCTCACTTGCTTCTCTGTGAGCTACTGACAGCTGGCAGGACCATATGTGGGAAACTACATCTGTAGCACATAAAGGAAACAATAAAGTAAAACAAACATGCCAAGGACACCTGGTCTATGAGGAAAGCTGCTGCTACAACTAAAGCAAGTAAACCAGAGCTGCCAGCACGTTGAGACAAGCCCAGAATCAGCATACCCTGTATGAGGTCACCCCCTCACCCCTGGGCAGATCAGGCACCCCTTGGGGTGTGTAGCGGGGGGTGTTGTAGGTGGTAGGGACAGCCAGAAGCATCCCATCACACTGAAGTTGTAGAGGCTTCAGTCTTCAAACCTGTCCATGAGTGCTGGGCTGGGTTTGGCCCCATCAGGGCTGTAGCAGCATCACCACCTTATGAGGTATTGCTTCACCTCACCTCCCTCTCCTTCCTTCACGCCTCCCTGCTTCAGGGACTGTTGAGCTATTGCTTAGTCAAGCTATTAAAAAATTAATAATTCTTAAATCTGCATTCCTAAGCCAGTTCTCCTGTGTCTGTTACCTCCATTTTCCTTCGAGCTTATCCCAGTTTGTCAGTCTCTTGGGGGCAATAAGGTGCCCAAAATTGAATGCTGTTCAAGATGTGGCTTTGCCAACCACAAGCCCACTAAAATCAATGGCAACGTGCCCATTGGCTTAAATTTACTTTGGGATCTAGCCCAAAGAGAAGAATAATGCTTTTCGGCCTGGTAACATGATGTCTCAGCATGAGCCATTCAAAGTCCCTTTGGGTTTTGTTTGGTTTTTTGCTTTAACATAGCCCTATAAAATTGCAGATGTGTGTGTACTCACTATTGAGAAAATTCCCCAAACCATTCTGAGTGCTGCTTCCTCTCACAGCCCTTCATCCCTTTTAATTTTATCTATTCATATATTTGCCCTCTGGCTTTGTATCTTGTACTTTGGCACATTGAAACCCAGGTTGTTTTCTACCCAAGTTTCTAATCCTGCCAGACCTCCTCATGCTCTTGCTCTGTTGTCAAACTAAGTCCCCCCACCTCTCTTGCATCAGTAGCAGATGCACATTGATTTTCAGATTAATTTTTAACCAAGATGAAGAAGTAACAACACTGTTACTTCTGTTAAGATGTTTGGAATGATCCTAGTCCATTTGCAAGTGGTACCTCCGTTTTAGAGGACACCCAGCTCAATTTCTAGGCCTGGTTGTCAGAAATGAACTCCACACCCAGCAGACCAAAGGCAAGCAGCTTCGAAGCATTTCTTCCCCAGCCTCAATATTTGCTTACATGCCAGGGACAAGATATTGGGGGACAAGATATTGGGAAAAATGTACATAACAGAACTCAGACAACACCTGTCATTGTGCTGCTGCACCACTCCCCTGCTCTGGTGCAGAAGGTCTCTGTACTACAAATGATATCCTTCAAATTCAGGCCTGCACTCTTTATCCAGTCTCTGCTAGATTATTAATGACACAGTCTTGTCTGACCTTGCACATTTGATGATTCTATGATTAAATCTCCATAGGCTTTATTTCCTCTACTGCTGCCAATGATATATATATGTGAATATATAAAATACTTATATATGTGTGTATATATATTAAAATTATAGATAGATAGATAGATAGATAGATAGATAGATAGATAGATAGATGTGGGGTTTTTTCCACACTAATAGAAGGAAACGAGGCCAGCCAGAAAGTGTAGCATTATCTTCCAGTATAACCAGTGGCTGTTAATGAGCTCACTTTAGCGTAAGATATCCTTTTACATTCCCTGCCCCTCTGGAGCTGCTCAGAGGTCTTTTAATTGGCCTGGCTCCTGCTGCTGCATAAAGAGATACCTGTTTGTATTGAATAAAGTACCATCGAAAAGCATCATGTAATGGTGCAATGCTACACAGGACCCGAAGCTGAGGCCAGGTTGTTTCTCAGTCAACTGTTACCTCCTCTTGCAGCAGTAGAGATGATGGTGGGGCTGTGTTGCTGCCATCCTGCATCCATACATCCAGCAGCAGCAGGAGGATGCTGGCACAGGCAGCCACCCACTGCAGCATCCCTCCAGGGCTGCCCAAGAGGATGCATGGCTCCCAGTCATGTCCATGGTGGCTCTGGAAAACACTACTGTAAGGTACTGGAATTATGCCTTACCAATTGCCAACAGAACCGACCCCTCTCTCTCTTCTCTCACCTTACCAAACCTCATTCCTAAGACACTACATCACCACCGGTCAAGGCCCAGGCTTCTGAGAAACTCTTAGCACACATCGGGAGCCATTGTTCCACTATCAGGAATACACACCGGGAGCCATTCACACATCAGGAAGGAGAGCCATCGGACATTCCGTCATCCACCCTGGAGCATTCCCACAGGCCAGGTGGAAGCTTGTAGTGAGACAAAGGAGCTATATCCCTATAAAAAGGGGTGCAACAAGAGGGAAAATTCATTCTCTCTCTTTATCTTCATACTTCATCATGGAGTGACAAAGAAGGGAGCGCTCTCACATCCCATTGGACCCAGAGAATACTCTGCCATCAGATGGAATGCCGTAGCCTAGTGGTGGTAGATATAGCCTCCCCTCACCCCTCTTCCTTTTTTTCCATTCTCTCTCTCTTTCTATCTCTCTTTTCACCCCCATTTTCTCTTTCTTCCCTCCTTTCCCTGCACACTTCTTTCCAAATAAAACAACCTTCACCTTGACTCCGTTTCGAGTCTCAGTTCTGTTCTCTGAGAATTTAATTAAGAACTGATCACGATAAAACACCTAGTGATTGGACAACACTAGGCCATCATCACGGCCAGGTTGGATGGGGCCCTGGGCAACCTTGTGTAGATCCAGGCCTGCGGTTGGTGACCCTGCCTGTGGCAGGGGGGTTGGAGCTTTATGATCCTCAGGGTCCCTTCCAACCCCTTCCAACCGTTGCCATTCTATGATTCTATGATTTTATGATTCTATGATCACTCAGGGGTTAAGCCTAGCCGCCTCCAGCCACCCAGAGCGATCTGAGGTTCGGTTGGAACGCAAGGGGGTTTAACCTCTGCCAAACTAAAGTCTGGTCTAGGTTGTGGATCATGACAACTACAAATCTCTGCATATCCCCTGAATCGTGCATGCTGAGAGGCATTTCTAAATGGTGCCTCAAAGATTGAGGAAATGGCAAAAATTATGGGTTGAGTCTTTACCCAGAGGCAGAAATATTTCTTTTGTTCCAGCAAATGTTACCTGGGAGAAGATTATGAGGTTTTCCCTGACAGTGTGACTATAAGTGCAAAGGAGGAATCCTCAAGAGAAGAGCAGGTGAGAGAAATCTGAGGATGAGGCCTGAGCACAGGCAGGTCTTAGTATCAAATTATCTCCGTGTGCCTACTTGGGGAGCTGTTAAACCACTGGGCTAAGCTACACTGTCTTTTGATACAATCTTATATTTAGCAACCTGGCATTAAAGAAGTATGTGGCCATGGATTAAACAGTTCCACTTTTGGTTTAGCAGGCTACAAGACTTGGAAAACTGTGTCTTCAGAGGGACAAGGTGAACAGTTCTAATGGAGGTACTGTAAAGACAAATACTGGCTGAGTCAACATTCCAGGGGAAAGCCAGGCTGAGAAAAATCATTCTCAACCTGAGTGTTTCACTGAAATGGGTTAGGAGCATTTATGGCCCTTTTATGTCTAGCTGTCATCCTGCTGAGATGGGAACATCTCAGAATATGGCATCAGCCCATCTTTATATTGATCTGGGTGCCTGGGATCATCATCTATAATGGATAATGAAGCTCGTGATCCCAAGGCAGTGTTACAAAGTCCTGGCATTTGGAATTAACTCCTGCTATAAGCAGAAGATTCCCGTGGAGATACTTGTGAATGCCAGGCCTGGCTCTCAAAATATATCCCAGTTGCTCTAAGGAGCTTGTTCTGTTCCTAAACTGTAAGAATGGAACAAAGATGTATTCATTGCAGTTATTGATTGCCTTGTACCTGTAGCTAGACTTATTTCTTCCTAGAAATAAGTATTTAAGATTGTCAGACCTGGCAGGATCCGTGCCAAAGATCACCGGCTGCTCTGCCAGACATTGAGCCTGATTCCCACCTGACCTTACAGCAATGCCAGAAAGTCAAATTTGTAACCCTGAACCATCAAATGAAGAGAGAGAAAAAACATTTTAATTTACCCCAGTGGCTCCAAATGCCCTTTTTGAGATTCATTATGCAGATTCCAATAAGGATACCCCCTCCCTGCTGGGTAGGACTCTTCCACAGAGGTTTTCAGTGAAGTGGGCCATGGTGTGCCAGTGGCAAGTCCAGCTTCTCAGCTGCCAGAGTCACATTTCAGTGGGTACCTTTTACTGAAGGAACAACAACTCAAATCACCACTTGAGTAAGTAAGGAACTTTTGATGCCTTTTATATATACTATTCATGAGGAAATATGCAATAGATTCAGGAAGGTCCTTGAGAAACCAGTGTTGGGCGGTTCAATACAGAATAGAATAGAATCACAGAACCACAGATGTGTTTGTGTTGGAAGGGACCCCAAAACTCATCTAGTTCCACCCCCCTGCCATGGGCAGGGGCAACCTCCACTAGCCCAGATGCCCAAAGCCCCATCCAACCTGGCCTTGAACACTGCCAGGGAGGGGGCAGCCCCACAGCTTCTCTGAGCAGGCTGTGCCAGAGCCTCACTGCAGTCACAGGGAAGTATTTCTTCTTTATATCTCATCTAAATCTGCCCTCCTCCAGCTTAAGGCCATTGCCCTTTGTCCTATCTCTCCATGCCCTTGCAGACAGGCCCTCCCCAGCTTTCCTGTAGGCTCCTCCGGGTACTGGAAGGCTGCTATAAGATCCCCCCGGAGTCTTCTCTTCTTACACTGAACAAGCCCAACTTTCTCAGCCTGTCTTCACAGGAGAGGTTCTCCAACCCTTTGATCATCTTTGGAACCCTCCTCTGGACCTGTTCCAGGACTTCCATGTCCTTCTTGTACTGGGGAGGCCACAGTTGGACTCCGTATTCCAGGTGGGGTCTCACCAGAGCAAAGTAGAGGGGCAGAATCACCTCACTTTGGGTAGGAGTGTATTTACTGTCAGATCACTGGGGCAGTGTTTCAGGAGAGAACTCCCCTCTGCATTAATGAGTGAGAGATGCTTGAATAATGATAGTGCCCTGGGTTTGGCTATCATCATAAAACTATTGGAGGAAAAATTGTAGCAGAGACATGCAGGAGGGAAAGGAAGAGAGCACGGAATTGTTCACTGACATCTTTTAAATAAGGGACATGGATACATTTATCACTTAAAGTAATTTATGCAAATTTCAGGTCAACCCCAGTTAAATGATGGCCTGCTATGTTCCAGGGTCACATAGCATATTTCTACAAGTCCAGTGTCCTCTGCGGTGTGTGCTGCCTATCCCATGACAGGGGTCTTTCCAGCACGGCATCGTGGGCCATGGTCCCACCTGTGGCAATACACGGCAGGCGCTGATGGCACAGGGGCACCTGATGTTGAGAAGCCTTCATTGGAGTCCTCCTGCTCAGGTCCCTGGCAAACCAGGCTTTTTGATAGACCAAGGAGCACACCCAGGGATCCAGTTTGCTCCCTACACGGGAACCCTCGCACGGCACCCACAGCTTGCTTTGCCAAAAAGGAGGATGTGTATGTGCTTTGGGGAGGGAGGCAGTGCTGGCATTTCACCAGCATTAAACTATGCACTTACAAGCATGGGGTCACACCATGTCAGCTGGCTGCTTTTGATCCCACAAGAAAGCCCACCATTACCTTCACGAACCTGTGGAGCAAGATTTGACTCTGATTAATGAAGCTTCCTTAGTCCTAGCGCTCTGCATACTCTTGACAAGTAACAGCACCTTTTCACACACAGCAACAGAGACCCACTTGTACAAGAATCACAGACTCACAGAATCACAAGGTTGGAAAAGACCTGTAAGATCATCAAGTCCAACCGTTCCCGTCCTATGCTAAACCATATCCCCAAGCACCTGATCGACCCGTCTTTTCAACACACCCAGGGATGGTGACTCAACCCCCCTCCCTGGGCAGCCTGTTCCACATCCCAACAACTCTTTCAGTGAAACATTTTGTTCCTAACATCTAATCAGGACCTGAAAGATGCTAAAGCATTCTCAAAAGGAGGGCCAGCGTCCTTCTGACGTGCTTATACAAGGGGACATGGAGATGAGGGACATTCATGAGACTTGCCAAAAAACATCTTTTTGACATGACTGTGTTTGGTAATTCTAGACAGGCTTTTTTCAGCCCTGAAATACACATGTCCAGAAATAGATTTTATCTAGTATTTTAATTTTTCTTCCTAGCCAGATTTTCAGTTGGGCATGGGGCCTGGAACATCTATCCTATGAGGAAAGGCTGAGAGAGCTGGGGCTGTTCAGCCTGGAGAAAAGAAGACTGAGGGGGGGACCTAATCAATGTTTATAAATATCTTAAGTATGGGATGCAGGAGGAATTGGCCAGCCCCATTTCTTTTGTCTGTGGGGACAGGACAAGGGGCAATGGCTGCAGATTGGAGCACAGGAAGTTTGGCACCAACATGTGGAGGAACTTTTCCCCAGTGAGGGTGCCAGAGCCCTGGGACAGGCTGCCCAGGGAGGTGGTGGAGTCTCCTTCTCTGGAGATATTCAAGACTCATCTGGACGCTTATCTGTGCAGTATGAGCTGGGGAGCTGCTTTGGCAGGGGGGTTGGACCCGATGAACTCTGGAGGTCCCTTCCAACCCCTACAACTCTGTGATTCTGTGATTCTGTGATTCTGTGAAGCTAAACATAAATTTATCTTTCAGTTTAGAATGGTAATTTTAGGGCTTTTGATGAAATTTCAAGAGTATATGTTATTTGCTCAGTGAGTCTGAGCAGGTAGTCATAATATTAGAATTTTTTTTTATTATCTTGCAGATGCAAAACTGTGATGAAGGCCTCAGGCTGCAGTGTGGCAGTGAATCAGATGGGGTATGAAGAAATCTGAGTAGGAAATCCCTTCTATATCACTGATTTCAGCAGTGCCATAGGCTGCTGTCCAGAGGAGTAACGGCATGGGGTCTTTGGTCTGGTTGCCCCAAATTGCTGCCATATCTTTGTCATTGTTTTTCCCATTTATGTTTAACAGTTCATATTTTTCCTCCTGCCCTTTACATACCAGTTTGCAATCCACCGCTGTGAAACTGTCGCAAGTGAAGTCTGACTTCACACTGAAGTCATTTCACATTTGAAATGCAGTGGTAATTAATTACAATTAATTAATAATTAAAAAAAAAATGCACTTCAAAAGCATGTCCTGCAATAGCACTCAGCTGAAAACAGGGTGAGTGGGATGACGCACAGCAGAACCAGGGGGAAATGGGTGCAATAAGAGAGGACATAATGATTAATATCTACAACAGGCAACAATGCTTGCCAATTAAAAACCCAGGGGATTAGCCAAAGAGTTTCTTTCCCTTTAGAAAGTCGCTAAAGTTTGTCCTAGGGTAGCCATACATACTCAGAAATTGACCAAAAATTATCTTTACATCAATCAGTAAAGTGCAGAAACACCGTAATAAGAACACAGGAGAGTATGGGGGAGGGATTGTGTGTGTGTGTGTGTGTGTGTGTGTGTGTGCGCGCGCGTGTGTGCGTGTGTGTGTGTGTCTGCTTTTTCATAAGCCTACCGTAGGATAGCAGAGAGGATTACTCTACTCTGCCCTCATAAGGCCCCACCTGGAGTACTGTGTCCAGATCTGGGGCCCCCAATACAAGAAAGATGTAGAACTGTTGGAGAGGGTTCAGAGGAGGGCCACAAAGATGATTAGAGGGCTGGAGCACCTGCCCTACAAAGAGAGGCTGAGGGAGCTGGGCTTGTTCAGCCTGGAGCAGAGAAGGCTGTGGGGGGACCTCATTGCAGCCTGTCAGTACCTGAAGGGAGCATACAAACAGGAGGGGAATCAACTTTTTAAAAGGGCAGATAATGGCAGGACAAGGGGGAATGGTTTAAAGCTGAAGGAGGGAAGGTTATTAGGGGGAAGTTTTTTACAGAGAGAGTGGTGAGGTGCTGGAACAGGCTGCCCAGAGAGGTGGTGGATGCTCCGTCCCTGGAGGTGTTCAAGGCCAGGTTGGATGGGGCCCTGGGCAACCTTGTGTAGATGCAGGCCTGGAGGTTGGTGGCCCTGCCTGTGATAGGGGGTTGGAACTGTATGATCCTCAGGGTCCCTTCCAACCCAGGCCATTCTATGATTCTATGATTACAGAATTTCTCTGAGTGCTCCACTGTGGACTGACAGAGAAGAGGGACCATGGTGAAGTCAGGCTGCTTGAGTATTAGTCAGTAGCGCTTTCTCTTCTCAGTTACCTGTGCCATATCCTCGGCTCTTCTTGCTCATGCAGTGGATAAGCAGACCTCCAAACGGTCTAGCACAGACTCGGCTGTTACCGTGTCATGTTTTCCTTTTGGTGTCTTGCTCCTCAGTGCTTCAGTGAAACTCATGTGCTTAGATATCCTGTGGGATATGGACGTAGATGCCCATGCCTTACTCCAAGCAGATAAAATGTGGGTGGCTAGAGGAGGCATCCATGCTGCCTCTCAGCTGGTGCAGCGGTGACCAGTCTGGGCTCCCTGCAGAGGCAGTGATGAAGCAACACACAATATAGTTGCTCTGAAGCTGAGTATGAATTACTTATTTGGGATTGTTTCTGAATTCCTGAGGCTGGAGGGAGGCCACCTCAGTTGAATCCTGGCCCTATTGCTCATTCTGCTCACTCAGAGTTTGCCCAGGCAGGAGGGGACCTGTGTGTATGTACACAGAGTGTCCCCACAGGGAATACCAATTCTGGATAGGCATGAGAGGTGGGATCAGTGGCTTTATTCATAGGTTTCCTGAGTCAGATTGGGAAGTTTTCAAGTTCCCACACTAGGAAGCAAGCCCAGACTCAACCAGATAGAGATCAAGGTGGGATCCAGCCAACACCTTCCTTTTGTCTCCCTGTTGACAGTGAATGAAAACAGCCATGTGGAGACTAGAGGAAGGAAGAAGTAGGCTCTAAGGGGACCGTCTGACCCCTACATGAATAGGGGCTCCAGTTGGTCATACAGCAGTCATGATCTCTGTTATGCATGTAGCACCAAAATGTGCTAAACCCCAGGCCAAAATCTCCCTTCCTCAGCTGAGACAGCAATAGCATCAACCTTTACTCAAGGACATTGGATCTGAGTGGGCTGTCCCTTCTCATGGCCCCAGGAGAGCAGCACACTGTTCAGTAGGGATGTACAGGGCAGAAAGGCTCTCTGATCATCTTTGCTTTCTGCCTGCTTTATGACTGCTCCTCTAAGCAGTGTCTTTTTCTTGACTCAATCAAATAACTTTAAATACCAATATAGCAAAGTGCTGTTACCTATAAATTACTTTGGCAAGGGGGTTGGACCCAATGATCTCTTGAGGTCCCTTCCAACCCCTATGATTCCATGATTCTATGATTCTATGACTTGCTAGTGGGCAGCCCTGAGAATGAGCAACAAGAGCACATGGAGTCCTTCAGTGAGAGGTCACAAGACCCGAGCTGAGGCCAAGGCACTCTCAGGGACGCTTCACACTTTGTCTCCTGTGTGGACACCTGCTGGGTTCTGGAGCTGGCCATGGGGGGCGCTGGGTGGAAAGGAAGGCTGATGGCTGCCCCTGGAAACTCCGCCTGAGGCCAGGCACAGGCTGTGCTGAGCTGGAGTCCCAAGTTCCCCAATGTTTTGCTGCCCCCCTCCAGCCGGCCAGCACAACTGCATGTGAGCTTCCACTCCGCAAAGACGTGCTGGACAGAAATAGGGTAGTGGTGAGTATACATATATCCCTATCACCAACCCGTCTGTGGTCTCATTCCATTGAAACACGTACTGTCTACTTGCCCTGTCCCTGGAGGTGTTCAAGGCCAGGTTGGATGAGGCCCTAGGCAACCTTGTGTAGATGCAGGCCTGGAGGAGGTTGGAGGTTTGAAACACATACTGTCTACTTGTTTGAATCCCATGTTGCTGGGAGTTTCCAAGGGGAGGTGTAGATACAGCCTGACAGCACCTCTCCATATTCATGAAGAACACATGTGCATGTCTTTGCTCCTTCCTAAGCATTGCTGCAAATCTATTTATCTATCCACTTTTAATTTTCTAAGTAGGCAGCAATGAAATCCATAAAAGAAAAGTGAGGACCATTAAAAAGGATTTAAGGGCTCCAGGACATATGGTGCAAGGATCTGGGGCACAGGTAGAGCAGGTTGTGAGGACATGTTATTACAACCTTCCAGTATCTACAGGGGCCTACAGGAAAGCTGGGGAAGGACTGTGTACAAGGGCATGGAGTGACAGGACAAGGGGTAATGGCTGGGACAGATGACCCAAACTCACCAAAGGGATATTCTATACTATTTGATGTCATGTTCAGCATGCCACGCTGGAGGAAGAAGAAGGAAGGGGGGATGTTCAAAGTGATGGCATCCCAAGTCACTGTTAGGCATGATGGAGCCCTGCTTTCCTGGAGATGGCTGAACTGCCTGCCCATGGGCAGTGGGGAATGAGTTCCTGTCTTGCTTTGCTTGCATGTGTAGCTTTTGCTTTACCTATCGACCTGTCTCTATCTTAACCCATGGGTTAGCTCCCTTTTACCCTTCTTACCCCAATCCCATTGTGGAGAGTGAGCAAGCAGCTACCTGGTGCTTAGTTGCCTGGCTGGGGTTACACCACAGCAGTGAGATGGCAGATTGTAGTCTGGTGCTGTGTTTCCAGAGCAGCATCACAGGCACAAAGAACCAGCATGAAGAACGGCAGATGGAGAACCCTGTCAGGGCATTTGTTGAACATGGGAGTAATAGCTGCTGTGGGAGGGCCCTCCAGCGAAATCAGACCTGCTTCTGAGGGTGAGGGCATGCCTGTGCACATCCCCTTAGCACACAGCAGGAAGCAGAAAGGCAGAGCATGCTGGTATTGATGCGTTTGACCATTCATCATTGGTCACCTTGCAGAAAGGACATGATTAATAGAAAACCTTCTTTATTCTAAAATATTATTGATGTTCCATTGAAGGTGGGTTTACTGATACTTAGGGGACTTTACTGGCTGGAAGCTAAGAAAATTAAATTTCTCCAGAGCTGGATGTGAAGTACTGAGTATCAAGATTTTATGTTCTTACGCCCTTCTTGGGAACAGACATCCAGAAACTCCAGGCCCTGGATGCCTCTGACTCCAGCAGGATGCCTTTCAGCACTGCTTTTGCAGTGCCACTCCAGTTTGGCTTTTTGTTTGCCACCAAACTGATGGATTCATTAAATAATGCAAGTCTGATCTTTGTAAAGAGCAACCTGAAGAGGGACTACAAAGTGTCACCAGGGCACGTGTGGGGTTCTGAACTAGCTTAATATGCTCAAGGCCTCAGGAAGGGGCTTGGAGGCTGGGAGGAGAAGATGGTCTTCCCAGAACACACACTTAGCTTTCAAATTACTTTTGTGGGGTTTTTTTTGTACAAATGGTTTGTAGGACATTGCAGAACAGTGATGATGGGTTTTTTCCCCCAGCTCAAGGGGCTGAGCCCTTCAGGGACCCTTAGTCCAACATGCACCAGCCAGGGAACTGCTCCATATCCTGAAACCACTTTCAGAGCAAGATGCAAGAGGGGCTCCCTCTGGCCTCATCCAGCCCCACCATGTGCTGTGGGGCCTCATCCAAGCCCCAGAGCATCCCCACATTCAAGCAGGCACCATGGACTGGGCTGAGGGTGGAAGGCAGTTGTGGGGCTCCCAGCAGCCTTTGTCCAGCTGTCCGACATCATATATGGGCATAAGATGCAGACCCAAAATGCCTCTGAGGGATAAGGGGACAGAGGGACACTTCTACCATCTGAACCAGTGGCAATGACTCTCTTTTGAACAGGTCTGGGTTTTGAACCTGGTCTTTCTGAGCCCAGATGACATTTTAGGGTACAAAAGGCCTCTGGCAAGGCAGCCCACAGATTAGGTGCACAAGTATGTTTCTGTCCTTCAGAACTGCTGCCTGACAGGCTCACTTGCTGCCTGGTGCTTCTTGGATTAGAAGGGGCAGCCAGAAATGGTGCCTAGCTGTGTTTCCTCCTGCCATTTGTGGTCTTACTGATCTCCTTCATGCCAACCCCACTCATCTCCTCTTCAAAAAGAAAAGCCCTCCTAGATTTATCAATTTCTGATGCAGAGGCCACTTCTGATCACCCTCACTGCTGATGCATCCTGATGCACTCCTGCACTTTTTCCAGTTTTGCTGTAGCTTTCTGGATGTAGGGAGAAGCACAAAGCATTCAACTTACTTAAGAAACATCTCCTCTCCCTAAAATCAATCTATCTGTCCACTGCAATATTAACAGTGCCTATCAGTCACTCACAGAACAGAAAGCAGGATGCATCCAGGAGAGGCAGACTGATATTCAATCCCCTTATAGCCCAATAAATAAATGATAGATTACTTGGTAGAGCAATCTGGGTGATCAGATGTCCTTTCATAATAAGCAAGTGTAAATAAAGCCTTGTTTCCTGCTGGGAGAAGGTCCCCTTGCAAGCAGCATGAATCTGCCTGGGGGGTATTACCAGCTGCTGTGTGATGGAAAACTTTGCTTTTCCCTTCATATACCTGCAGTCCATCATAATTTCCTTCCATGGGCTTCACAGTTTTTCCAGGACATTGACGAAATATCCTTACATAAATCAGCATGTTTGCTTTGTATTCAGGAAACCACCCAGTATGCCATCACTTGTGTTCAGCATGACTATACCATTTGGACTGGGTGGAGAAGAAATGCTGTCTTCTGTATAATGGCATAGACTGAGAAACACAATCCAGGACAGGTTATTTTTTACTAGATAGCCTTTGTCTGTAAGTGTAAGGCTATAAGCACTCAGTAATTGATTCTTGAAGGGCACAGTGCCAAGGATGCCTCCTGGACACTGTCTATTAGAATTGTTTGCAGAACAAGAACAGATCTTATTCTGCAGCTAAAGTAAAGCTGAGCTGGACAGGATGAAGCCAGCACACCTCATCAGTTTGTGCATCTATTGGGAGGCTGAGAGATGGAGGAGCAATTCATCGACTTGCAGACGTGTACTTGATGTTGTCAGTGCAAAGAGCTGACCCGGGTTTTTGAAGCTCACACTCCTCAAACAAGCTGCTTCATGATGAGCAGGGTTGGAAGAGGCTGTTTCCCATGTTTCTCTCACAGAGTCACAGAACGTTTTGGGTTGGAAAGGACCTCAAAGATCATCTTGTTCCAACCTACACAGGTGACTTCTCCCCAGTGTAACTTCTCTGGTGCCTGCCGGTGGTTGCTCTCTCCTCAAAATCCTGCTGCAGTGAACGCACTAACTGAAGTCCCTCTCCCTGCATCATCCTGTTGCTTCTTTCCCCAGCTGTGCTGTCCTGGGGTCCAGCCCCCTGATAAGTGTGATTTCATTTGGTTGGTGGGTTCAAATGTTATTACAAAGGATTGACAGGCAGCACAGTTGCACAAGTCTCAGCTCTAGGGGAAACAGGGATAAAAATACCCCCAAGGGAACTAAAAAGGAGAGAAATAACCTGAAAGAAACCCCCAAGCATTCATTGGCTAAAACGCGGGTCAAGCAGGGCTTTCCCAGGCAATGCTTTTCCTCATAAACAAGTGGGAGAACATTCCTGCATTGCAGACACAGTTATCCCACAAGGCTGGACCTGCAGATGTCACATGGACAGGTAAGTTACCTGCATATAGCTTAGCAATGACCTGGTAAAGGGCCTAACATCGAGACTGCCAAATATGTCACTTTAGTGCCTCTGGTGTCCATTGCAGAGTGTGAAAGAACAGGAGACAGCACGCCTTAAGGGGCCTCAGTGTGAAAGGGGCCCAATTGACCCCAGGTTTCAACAGGCAAACCGGTGGCATGGAGGGTGTTTGCTTGCAGCAGCACAGGCAAACCCCTGCTCTTTATCTACCACATCTAACCCAAGCTCACCAGCCCTTGAACATGGTGCATGTGTGTGTATGTGTAGATGTACTGTATATTCTGACAGTAGAGATGTACTTCTGCCAAGCACTGGCTCGTGTACCACAGGCCTCGTCAGGATGTGTGGATTTGCTTTCTCAGCTCAGTGAATGCAGCTCTGGAATCCAGGGCCACAGCACCAGAGCATTCCAATCAGCTTTTTAAAAGGGTAGATAATGGCAGGACAAGGGGCAAGGGATTGAAGCTAAAGGAGGGAAGGTTTAGATTAGATATTAGGGGGAAGTTCTTTACAGAGAGAGTGGTGAGGTCCTGGAACAGGCTGCCCAGAGAGGTGGTGGATGCCCCATCCCTGGAGGTGTTCAAGGCCAGGTTGGATGTGGCCCTGGGCAACCTTGTGTAGCTCCAGGCCTGGAGGTTGGTGACCCTGCCTATGGCAGGGTGGTTGGAACTGTATGGTCCTTGGTGTCCCTTCCAACCCAGACCATTCTATGATTCTATGATTTCTGTACATGAACTCTTTCAGCTTCTTGGTGACTGTCTTTCTGGGAGGTAGAGAACTCTTGTTTTCACCCAGACAATCTCAGATTCCTCCTGATACCAGATGATACCTCATTTTTTCCATGCAACTGATTCCTGCTTTGTGACTTTATTGCCTCTTTATGCAGTGATGCTCTTTTAGAGTGTGTGATGTATTGAACCAAGCCTTTCTAAAGGAATGAGATAGCATGCTGGATAGTCTTAGACCTCCTAACTGGCAACCTAAGCAACCCAGCATTATTTATAAATGAAAGCCAGGAAATTGATAGCAGCAATACAATCTTGGTATTCAGTTTCCCCTTCTGAAATTTCGTGCACTGCTGTACTCAGCACCAGGGCTCAGAGCTGGCTGCTGCTGGGTTTAGTAAGCTAATAACTCAGCCAATTTGAATTTGATTTTCATTCAGTATTTGCTATCTAACTGGGTAGGATAATTGCAGTACTTAGGGATTTCGAGTCTCTTTGCTCCTCCAGAGAAGTCTGGTTTCAGTCAAGCTCTTTCTTGCTTGTTTCCCAGCTCCCAGCCCAGCTTCTTACACACCAGGTGCTTGCCAGTTTTTACCCTTTCATGATCTGTAATATGAATAGATGGATTTATTATCTCTTTCATTTATTCCTTTCTTCTGCTCCAGCCTCCAAGTGATGGCCTAATCATCCTCCTGGCAAGGAGGGCCAGCTGTCTTCCTGAATTACAAAGAAGAAATGTATTTACTTCAGGGACTTAGAGGCAATTCCTGCCTGGCTGCGTGGAGGGTTGGTGTGAGGACGTTCAGAAGGCAATGACTGCATGTATGAAACAGTTCTCATTTCACAGCCCATGCTGTAATCTGCTTACACTATGCCAATGCCTCTGGACCACAATGCAAAATCACTGCTTCACCTAATGCCAGTGTGTTGGCAGACACTGCTTTGTTTTATATTTGCCCTGGTAGCATGGTACCAAATGTGTGATTCCCATTTTGTAGCTCACAGAACCTTCACTGTTGGGCCTGCTAAGCTATTTGAAGGCTGTCACCACGTACAGGTTGTGCTGGTTCAGGGTCTTCATCCCTTGAGATTGAGTTCAGGTCACTAGCACCTGTAGGAACTGGTCCTGTTGTTGGCTGGCATCAGAACCCAAGAAGTCAGAGTTTCTGGCAAGAGATGAACAGCACTAAGACAAGTGGAGCAACCAAAATCCCCAAAACAATCTGTTGCACCAAAATATGATGGCAAATAATTTGGGGCCATGAGACAGGTCTGTTGCAATTACAGAGAGGCAACGCAAAGGATGAAAAGCAGATGAGGGACGAGATGGAGCATGAGCAGACACAGTGGTTAATAATCAGATAGGAGGCCCAATTAAGAGGACTGTTCTGTCATGCCAAGTGGAGGATGGGAGATAATCCAATTCCAGAAGTGCTGCCAGAGCACCACAACTCCCTGCATGCTATTTATTTGAGCAGCAGGAGACCACAACCAAATGCACATTGTTATCATAGAAAAGAACTGTTCATTGTGCAATCTTCACTGTGCAATTCATCAAAAAGTTCTCTTTTATTTATAAACTCACCATAAGGTTGAGGTCAATTTCTGTCTTGCTGAAAGTACAGTCACTATCTGAGGAGTTAAAATGCCTCAGTGGTTATTACCTATCTCCCTCCTGGCTCTTGCTAAATCCTTTCTCCGGCTTTCTTCTTCCTCTGCTGAGGTCTTGTGTTGGCCTCTTGGTCCCATATAGAATCCCAGAACTGTAGGGGTTGGAAGGGACCTGCGGAGACCATCGGGTCCAACCCCCCTGCCAAAGCAGCTCCCTAGGACAGGTCACACAGGTCGGCGTCCAGACGGGTCTTGAATATCTCCAGAGAAGGAGACTCCACACCCCCCTGGGCAGCCTGTCCCAGGGCTCTGGCACCCTCACTGGGAAAAAGTTCTTCCCCATATTGGTGTGGAACTTCCTGTGCTCCAGCTTGAGGCCATTGATCCTTGTCCTGTCCCCACAGACCACTGCAAAGGGGCTGGCTGATTCCCCCTGCACCCCCTGCTTCAGATAATTATAGACTTTAATTAAGTCCCCCCTTAGTCTTCTCTTCTCAAGGCTGAAGACCCTCTGTCCCTCACGACATGTCCCTCTGTGCCTGTCTGCATGCATAGACACCCTAAACATCTCAGGGTGTCCAGCCACTTGTGTTGTGTGCTTTGAGCCTTAGCCCAGGGTTGAACCCTTTGGCCAGGGCTCAAAACTTGTTGGTGAGACACCTCCCAAAAAACACTTGCAGGCAGCATGACTGCTTCAGCCCCATTTCTTGGGGACAAAATCAAACCAAAAGCCTCCTGAGTAAGCAGGACATGGCCAACCTCCAACCCAGTCAAAACTTGCATGTCCCATTTCCTTCCTTCCTTCCTTCCTTCCTGCCTTCCTGCCTTCCTGCCTTCCTGCCTTCCTCCCTCCCTCCCTCCCTTCCTCCCTTCCTCCCTTCCTCCCTTCCTTCCCCCTCCCCGTCTGCCCTCCCCTCCCCTCCCCTCCCCTCCCCTCCCCTCCCCTCCCCTCCCCTCCCCTCCCCTCCCCTCCCCTTCCCTTCCCTTCCCTTCCCTTCCCTTCCCTTCCCTTCCCTTCCCTTCCCTTCCCTTCCCTTCCCTTCCCTTCCCTTCCCTTCCCTTCCCTTCCCTTCCCTTCCCTTCCCTTCCCTTCCCTTCCCTTCCCTTCCCTTCCCTTCCCTTCCCTTCCCTTCCCTTCCCTTCCCTTCCCTTCCCTCACAGCACACCCAGAGCAGCCTAACTGCACGCATTCTCTGAGAGGTGTCTTCCATCAAACTGGAAAGGACAGAATCTTCCCCAAACAACTGTCACATGTAAATAGACAAGGAGGTAATATTAAGATTAAAGAGCTGACATCCTTTGCTTGGTAGGGAAATGCAGGGTGCTGTATAGCTGGTCATTTTTAACACAGTAAGAAAATTGCAGCTCATAAATCAGTAGGTAGCTTCTAGATAAAAACCCAAAGCCTAAGGAATTAAAAATGGGACAAAGTGCTCCAGGAAGGAAATATTTTGTGTCTGCTTGTGGTGCACTGGTGTTTAAAAGGGCCAAAGGACTGTAGGCATGTATGTCCAAAGCAGAGCTGAACACCCACATGCACACATGTGAAAGGTTTCCTGATAAAGTCTCTGAAGGTTGGGTTGGATGAAGCTCCCTTGTCAACAGGTGGCCATAACCTCCCACACTGATGAAGGCAGTTTTGTTCCACTGTGAGGAAGTCCTCTAGATTTATGAGCTTTCTGTAGTAATTAAAGTTATTAAATGCTTGTGGTCAGAAAGAACAACCTTATACCTCAGAAATTCAAATGCTGTGTATTTTTATTTGACTACTTTCAAAAGTTGACTGCATTATAACAGGAATCTCAGCCTCAGCTCTTGTTTTATTCCCATTGTTCATGCTGCTTTATTACAGTTTTTCATATTAAACACCCTTTTCTTCCCAGTGAGGTGGAAAGTGGCCTTGTGTTTATCCTGGGTAAGAACCACGCTGCAGGGCAAGGCAGAAATCTGGTACCACTCCTCTGAGTGAACAGCCTTGCTGTGAAGCTATTAAGTAAAGTGTGGTCACAGTTTCAAAAGGCACTTGGGCTGAGGAGAGGTGCTGAGCTGCTCAGGCTGTGCCTGGCCCCAGAGGTGTGCAGCAATGGCATGATGCTGCTGGAATCAAGCAAGGAGGTGCCTTCAATATCGTCTGGAGCTGCCTGGGGTATTTTTGGTCACAGCTTTGGCCATCAGCTAGCCTCAACACTGTTTTTCAGTTCCAACTCTCAGGCTGTTTCTTCCCACCCTAAAAGACCCTAGCATTTCAAAACCAACAATAAATACTCAAAGCCTAAGTAAAATGGACAAAGGAACAGAAGGAATTGGCTTTGTAGGTTGGACTTTGCAGTCACCACCTCAGGTGTCACACGTCACAACCCCAGTGGTATTTCTCTTCTCTCGTGCTACAGATGAACCAATATGGGGCTGAGTTTCTGCCTGGGGATGGCTGGGCTGGTGACATGTTCCAAAGCCATCCAGGAGAAAGAAGCTTTTGTATTTCTATATGCCACCATCATCAAGGGCTACTGAAGACCTGGAGTAAAGGTGTGCCCAACACTAATGGTAAGTACAAACTGTAGCCTGGTGACACGGAGCTGTCCACTGCTAAAAATATAAGATTTGAGGGAAAAATTGTCAGCAACTTGCAGAGAGTAAATGTAGAGGTACAAAAGGATGCCTGGCAAAAGGAACTTTCCCAAAACCAGGTCTTTAGACATACTCTCTCTTATATGTTTCTATTATGTACCTCTCATATTCCTATGAGGAGCGGCTGAGGGAGCTGGGGATGTTTAGCCTGGAGAAGAGGAGGCTGAGGGGAGACCTTATCACCACCTACAACTACCTGAAGGGAGGTTGTAGAGAGGTGGGCGATGGTCTCTTCAGCCAGGTGACAGGAGACAGGACAAGGGGAAATGGCACAAAGCTGTGCCAGGGCAGGCTCAGATGAGATGTCAGGAAAAAATGTTTCACTGAAAGAGTTGTCAGGGCCTGGGACAGGCTGCCCAGGGAGGGGGTTGATTCACCATCCCTGGGTGTGTTTAAAAAAGGGTAGGTGAGGTACTTAGGGATATGGTTTAGCATAGGACAGGAACAGTTGGACTTGATGATCTTAAAGGTCTTTTCCAACCTTGTGACTCTGTGATTCTATTGCAGTTTATGAGTGGCTTCTGTTGTTCCAGCTTCGTTCCGAGTGTACTCAGAAACCTGTGTTCAGGTTGAACCCTGAACACCATCAATACTTCCCTTGTGTTTTTCTGAACTGTGTGAAGTTCTGTTTTCCAAAGATTGTGACTTTAGGCTTAGCTCACTTGACTTTGCTACCCTGAACCGTGCCAAATTCTGACATCATGTTTAAAAGCTTCAGCACAGAGGTAGGAGGAGTCAGACTCAAAACCTTAAATTATCCTAAGTGTACTGTCAGGGCACAGAGCCCTTGGGTTTGACACCACTTCCCTTGCACATGCCAGGCTGGCATCAGGCTTAGCAGGAATTTGGATGCAAAGGAGATGATGCAAAAATCAAGGTCCATAAGAGCAGACTTGGTTTAGGACATAAATGCTCCCAAGTGACTAACAAGTGACACTGGAAATGTACATCTGATGTCTTTGCTCAGAAGCTCCTCCAGGGACAATACCCAAGTGGATCAGCAAACCTAGTGGCTACTAATGGAGTTATGTTGAGAGAAGAATGTCTTTACTTGAAAGAACCTAAATAAAAATTTAACCACCAAATGAAGTTCCTTTTGAAAATTTCATTAAAGGAGAAAATAGTAAGTACCTGTAGCATTAGAAATAAGCTTCATTTATCTTATCAACATCAACAAAAGCTCAGTTTGTAGATAGCTGATCACACTCTTATAGATCCTCAGGAAAAGGGACAGAAATCTGTGAAACATCTGTTGCTGTTGCATTTATGCTGGAATCAAGCAGTTCAGGGAGTTGTAGTGAGTGATAAGGTCTCTCCTCAGCCTCCTCTTCTCCAGGCTGAACAGCTCCAGCTCCCCCAGCCACTCCTCATAAAACCTGTTCTCCCTAACTAGGCCCCTAACCAGCCTAGTTGCCCTTCTCTGCACCTACTCCATCACCTCGATGACCTTCCTATACTGTGGTGCCCAAAACTGCAGACAGCACTGGAGATGTGGCCTCACCAGGGCTGAGTACTGGGGTAAAATTAGAGACAGAAGAATGTGATGTGTGTGTGTGTGATGTGTGCATCCTAGGCAGGGTTTATCCCTATCATTAGCATCAGAATATGACAACTTCACAGAACACTTTGTTTGGACAAGGTCAGAGAGAAAAAGAGGAAGACATGCTGCATGTTCCCCTTTACCACTTTGAAATCAGGAAGTTACTTTGCATCAGGAAGAGTGTGTCCAGCAGGTCGAAGGAGGTGATCCTCCCCCTCTACTCTGCCCTGGTCAGGCCCCACCTGGAGTATTGTGTCCAGTTCTGGGCTCCCTGGTATAAAAAAGACAGGGACCTTCTGGAGAGAGTCCAGAGAAGGGCGACAAAGTTGATTAGAGGTCTGGAACATCTCCCCTATGAGGAAAGGCTGAGTGAGCTGGGTCTGTTCAGCCTGGAAAAAAGAAGACTGAGGGGGGACCTAATTAGTGTTTATAAATATCTTAGACATGGGTGGCAGAGGGAATTGGCCAGCCCCTTCTCAGTGGTCAGTGGGGACAGGACAAGGGGCAATGGCTGTAAGCTGGAGCACAGGAAGTTCCACACCAACATGCGGAAGAACTTTTTCCCAGTGAGGGTGGCAGAGCCCTGGGACAGGCTGCCCAGGGGGGTGGTGGAGTCTCCTTCTCTGGAGATATTCAAGACCCGTCTGGACGTCTATCTATGGAATATGAGCTAGGGAGCTGCTTTGGCAGGGGGGTTGGACCCGATGATCTCTTGAGGTCCCTTCCAACCTCTATGATTCTGTGATTCTGTGATTCCGTGAAAATGAGGGCTTCAAAGTTGGAAAAAAGAGGGGGGGGGGGGGGGGGGAAAGAAACAACTTTTAAAATCCTCCACTTTTTAAAAACCTTAAGAAACTTCCTTTGTGAAATGCTTTGGGCTGCAGTGGGTCTGTGCCTTTTGTCCATTACTTTGATGTGTAAACCTCCATGGCAGCAAGCCACCGCCCATGTCCTGGATGGTTAAACCTCCCTGGCAGCGAGTCATGGCCAACCAGTTACTTTTAACTCTCTTTGCCTTATTGGCAATTTAGTATTGTACAAAACAAAGTGATTGGAAGACTCTAAACCACTGCTGAATGTGTCTTGACCCTGAGGGTAGAGAATGCATCTTAAAACCTGTCACCTTTTTTTATTTCAGCCCTACATCTCCTCTTTGTCTCCACAAGCATCCCATGCCACCACATCCCATGCACCATTAATTCTGGTGCTTTCAAATCAAGCAGAAGAAATAAACCAGGCCGTAGCCCTTCCTTTGTGCTGCCATAATGAACCAAGCTCAGAATTTGGAAGACAAAGTGCTGACATTTTAACTTTGAATTGAAGAATTTCTCCCCCATGGAGGTATCAACATGGAATGGAACATCTTCCTCCTTTTTAAAATTAAAGGCCAAGTTCTACAACTGTTTTTGAGCCACGGGTACAGCCATGAGTAGGCTGGTTTAAAGGCAGCCCCTTTCAGGGCTCTTCGTCTCTCCAGCTACATCATATGAAGTCCTCCAGGAGGACTCAGCCCCTAAGTCAGGTTTTATGGCTTTTCATTTCTGTTAGACCTGCCCTTCTATATTTAATCCTAAACACAAGCTTTTAAGAATGGGCAAGCTGCTTCTCTCCTGTGTGAAATAAATGCTGTGGCTGTGATCTTTTCAAAGGATGTGTGCATTGCAAAAATACTGAGACACTGGACTGTACTGTAAGTGCCCATCATCTCCTCCTCTTCTAAATAATTCCGTGGGTGGTTCCTAAGGATCTTTGGTGAGGGAGAAAGAGACCTACTGTGCTGGGATACCTCTTCACAGCTGGTGCATTTCCTTCTAGAGTGAACATCAAAGGCTAACCCACTCATTTCTGCTCACCCTCTCCCTCCGCTCTCTTCTCCCCAATTGAGCCACACTATGACCTCCTCCAAATTTCACTGTTCTCCAAGACATTCCTGACTCAGTGGAAACTGCAGTGCATGTCAAAATATTACTCATCTTCATATTTCATTGTCCAGAGTTTCTGAAGAATACCATGAGTTATTTAAGAAGTGCATCAGTAAAATAATGAGGAGATTACAGTAGACTGCAACTCTGAGAGTGGAACTTGGCTCTTGATGATCCTCAGTTTCCATTAAACTATAAAGCAGCCTGTGAAGGAAAAAGAGGAGAACCTTGTAACTAAGGCTTTAAAAACTGAATGAACCAAGTCTGTTGAGAATATACTCGTTTTTCCCCAATAAAAAGGATTTCTGTTGTGCAGTCTTCACTGTAACACTGTATTATTTCTATCCAATTGGAATTTCCCAACGATGGTCTAGTATGTTATTTCTACACCACTCAGTCACTGACTTAAAACTACCCAAAGGAAGTAACTTTAATCTATCCAATGAATCCAATTTTCAGAGATTTTATTTCTGTATTGAGTCAATCCTTCAGTAGGCACCTGAAAGATAGGGTGTTCTCATGTATTACTAAAACCACATTGACTGTTCCATGAAGGAAGATCGGGGAACAGTGATGCCATTTAGTTATTAGAGATTTAAGCAAATCCTTAGCATGTTTCATTTTCAGAGCACTACATTCAGATCATGAATTGTATGTTTTCTGACACTACATGCCTTTATAGTCTGTGTTAATGGGGGTATGTACTTCTTATGACTGTGGATATGTTCTGTTTGACATCTTTGCATTTTGTTATGCCTGTCTCCAAACCACTGCCAAAGGCCTCAATCTCTGCCTTCGTGTTACCCCCGTCATGTTTTGTCTTCCTTTCTTACCTCTTTGGAATAAGATGAATTCCAATTCACTAAGATTTTCCTGAAGGAAGCAGCATTGGCATCAGCCCAGTTAAAATACAGCTGTCAGTCTTCAGCAAAGTCAAGTCCATTTCTCACAGTCCTGTTGCCTTGATATGTGCATCATCCACATGACTTTGCATTATCTAACTTTGTTAAGAGATAAGTAACATAATGACTTTGATATCATGTAGCAATTGGTTTTTTGTAAGGGCAATGTATCTTTCCTCAAGTACATTCTCCTATGACTCCAAATATACCTGACATTTAACTTGACTTTTATCTTGCTCTTTTCACTTTGCTTCTTGCTCCCAGTGGGATATCCCACCCCTGCACACAGCACACAGACATCCATGGAGCTCCTTGTCACATGTTGTGAATCCTAAATGTTTATAGAGTTCAAAAACTGACTGCACAAACTACTGGGTGAAAAGTCTGCTGAGGGCAATTAAAGACTGTAAATCTGCTTTTAACAAACACCCCTGTGTGTCATTCATTTACCTCAGATGCCCTTGAACAATGTCCTGGATAGCTCTACCTCCTCAATTCCCTTTTTAAGCTGGCAGACAGAGTCTTTTAAATTTTCTGCTGATAAAACCAAGCCAAACTGTGCCATACCTTGGAAACTAGTGCCAGAAGGCAGAATTTTTGAAGTGAGTTGCCCAGAAGTTGCCTTTTAGTAGCCATTGACTATTTTAGTCAAACAGTCAGTGGCCATTAATCCCAACCTCACAGCTACTTGTCTTGATCCTTTGACCTCCTGCACGACTCCTTTATACTGACCAGCTGAACTAAGCCAATGTATTCCTAGAGGGACTGTGCCAGTAACTATGCCAATCAATACTATTTATAAATTATGAAAAAGGAAATCTACTTACCTCATTGTCACGAACCTGTGTGACTGGGCAAGCTGGCTTTTTACAAATTCTGAGTTCAGCCCCTGTGATGACTGACTTACCTTTCAGTTGAGGGTTCAAATAACAGGAGGAGGAAACAAGCTCCAAACATTTTGAGGAATACAAAAGCAGTCCAAGTACTATGGGGAGGAATTAAAGAGTTTCAGGACCACTTAAGCTGCTTTACATTGGCAGCCTCTGTGACTGGATTCCAGCCAGGGGCTGGGCAACAAACGCCAGTTTGTCACAGAAGAGGGTTGGAAGGAATAAGGGGTTTTTTTGCTTTGAATTTCACTGAAAACAAGCAAAAAACCTTCTCCTAAGGAAAACACCACCACAAAAGGGGTTACTGAGAAAGTAACCCTTTCAACAGAATGAAGCCAATATAACAGGACTTAACACCAGGCCAGATCCTCCTTCAGAAATATGGGAGAATGAATGGCCTGTATTAAATGATGTGTCCCAGAACACATCTGTTTATTAGTCATTGCAAGCACTGCTGGTGATACACAGATCCCTCTTCAGTTTCATGAACCTGAGGAGTCTCCAAAGTTACAGTAAAAGCTCTCACTGTCAGTTTGCAAATCTGCAAGCTCCACTACGACCCGCTTCTAATATGCTAGGATGCTCCTGCTTCCACAGTCCTCAGTAAAAGCAAAGTCTACCAGCTTTGTGATGGTCACACACTTCATAACTACAGATACACTCCTTAAACCAAACAGCACCAAGGATCTTGTCCCCAGACTGTGCCCTGAGGTGCGCTTCAGCCTGCCTCTCAGTATCTTGGCTTCTCTTCAGCAACCTCCATACCTGACGGTGACCTGTACTTGGGCCTGTCTCCTCCATGTTAAGTCATCTTCTCTGAAGGACTCTATTAAATGCATAACATAATACAGACAGATTTGCTTCAATGCATTGCTTTTGCCTCAGGAATCGCTTACCTTATCAAAGATCTTGTTACTCTGACATGATCTAGCTTTGATGAACCATGCTATATTTGAACGTATTTTTCACTTACCTCTAAGACTTCCCCCAGTCAAATTAATGGGGCATGGTGTTGCTGTTCCCCTCACACCTTTTCTATTCTCCAGTAGTAGTGCTTCACCTGCAGCTTGGCTGATCAATTGAAAACATTGCTCCGGACCTGAAAACATAGCTACTGATTCTTGCAACATTTGGGGTGCAATTTTCCTACGCCTGTCACAAAGAACAGCCAAAGTTAAGCTTCCACTTCACATCTGCTAAGGTCATCATGTATCTTATCCTCACTTGCTTTAAGTTCTCTGCCTCATATGAATAATTTTTGATTGAAAATGGAGGCAATGCATTCATTCCACATTTGAAGCAGCCTCAATCTTCATCCCATTCCTGGCATTTAGTGACCATACATCTTCCTTCCTTGAATTTATTTCATTTATATGGTTGAAGAAGTAGTCCACTATTGTCTACAGTTGTTGACCTATTCCAACCTCTTTTATGAGATGAAACTGCTATACAGGATTTTTCATTTTTGATTTAAATTAAGTCCATGATTCTTCCACATTGAAACACTTGAGTTTTTAGGTCCAGGCAGCTTCCTGATAATATTTCCATAATTTCTTAATATTTCCATAATTTCTTAATATTTCCATAATTTCTTAATGTTTGCTCTCATATACAGTATTGTAGGACCAGATCTATTTTTGACTTTCCTGAAATTTCAGTGAAAAACATGAGTCATTCATCAAAGGTTCTTTTCTATAATCAAATTATTTTAAAAAACCCACCTTGTTTGCTGAACTCTATAGCAGCTTCCCTTTGGGCTTTTGTGTCTGTTCAATAGCTGCTTGTTCGAAAAGGTTTATTGTCCTTCATACTGAAGAATACATGCTGCATATGGTATTTTCCAAACTGTCCGGGGAATTAAAGCCTTTACCCAACCCTCCCTGTCATTTAGCGTTGATGGTCACGTGGATATCCATGGTCATCCCCAAACCTGAGGGTCCATATCAGATTCTGGGGCTTTTTTATCGCTCTTATCCATGCTCACTTTCAAAGAAATGTTTTATTTGTACCACTACCTCTGCTGTCTTATCAATTCATTACTTCATTAATTTCTATTAACAATTAGTAATTAAAAGGTAGCACAAATACTACCTCTAGCCTCATTTTTTCCTCTTCCTTGGTTTCATAGACTGGGGGTGGCACCTCAGAAAGTTGCCTCTTTCCATCTGACCTGGGAAAATCAGCCAAAGCTAAATAGCTATATACATTTGGAGGTTTGAGCAAAAGAAAACCAAGAAAGTTAAATAGAGTTACATTTATTCTATGTGGGGCAACACGCCTCAGTGTGAGCAAAGCTCTTGGCTGTCTATCAAAAAATCTTGCCCACAAAAAAGTGCCTTCATGTTCCCTGCTATGGGGAAGTCCAGCAAAAGGAGCAGCAGGCCCCTGAACAACATGGCGGCTGCTGGCGGTTTCTTCTCAGTTGTTGCCTTTCAACAGTTTTGAGTCTTTCTGACAGGAGTCACACATCCCGGCAGCCAGTAGCACCGGGAGCTGCAGCTAGCAGTTCCGACCTCCACTGGGTGACAAAAGTGGTAGAACATACAATGAGTTAAGTTACAGAATCACAGAATCTTAGGGGTTGGAAGGGACCTCAAGAGATCATCGGGTCCAACCCCAAGTTGTGCAAATCAAGGCCTAGTCTGTGCCCGTCCGCTCCAAAGTCAGCCTGGAAACGAGCGGCCCTGGTGCACCCAGGGAGTCAGAGGAGAACCAAAGAGGTTCTCCAACCAGAGGCTGAACCAAAACGCGAGGAGATCTCTGCCTCCTGAAGAAGACACCGGAAGGCGGTGAGGACCTGCACCCCAGGGGCGACCTGTGGGACTTGTTTTCGGGCATAATGGCTGGAGGCAGAGCCCCGGGAAGACGGGCTGTGTGGCAGCCGAGGGACACGGGGCTGAGGCACCCAGCGCGCCCGTCCTGCCCGCGGGGGCCACAAAGGAGCTCGCCCCTTTTCGGGCATGTTTCACAGACCATTGCGCGTGACCCTCCGGTACCGGCTGAAGCGGTGCCCTGACCGCTGCGGCAGTCCCCCGGGGGCTGGGGACGAGGAGGAACGGTGCTTAAAGTTCCCCTCGCAGGCTGCGGCTCCAGCCACCCTTATCCCCGAGCAGGGCGTGGGGCAATGGCCGCTCAGGGCCTTAGGAAACGACGGCGCGCCGGGGGGCAGTGCCGCTCGCCCCGCCTCCGCCCCCCGCCGCGCTCCCCCGCGGGGCGGGCCCGCCGGGCCGTCCGCACCCCGCGGCCACCAGCGCGGCGAGGCGCGGCGAGGTGCGGAGCGGAGCGAAGGCGCCCGCGGAAGATGATGGCGCCGCCGCCCGCCCCCGCGATGCCGGGTCCCCTGGCCGTGCTGGACCCCACAGGTGAGCCCCGGCACCTGCCCCGCCGCAACTTTCCTGCCCCGCGGCGGGAACACGGTGCGGTGCGGGGACACCCCGGCGGGAAGAGAGCGGGAGCCGTCAGCCGGCGGCGGGGGGAGCTGGGCGGTCGGGAAAGGCTGGAGGGAAAATGGGGGCTCCCCCCGGGGAGGCGCGGCTGCCTCTCCCATTAGTTAACGGGCTGGGAAGGCACAAGTAGGGGCTCTGCCCGGGCTGTGAGCCGGGGGCACCGTGGGGTTTCACCCTGTGCTTGCCGGCGTGGGCCGTGCTGCCTCTCTTGCTGAGGGACTTAAAAATACCGATTTTCCTTTGGAGCTTTACCGCTGTGCTTAGGAGTAGCCGTGCCGGCAGCTTAACATCAGAACGGACAGCTCTAGACGGGACGCTGACAGAAGAAGCACGCAAGGTTTCCTTGCCTGCTTGGTGCAGCCGGCCAGGTGCTGGTGGAAATGTCGGCAGGGTGCAGAGCTGGCTTGGGGCAGGTTGGTGGCCGTGACAGGCTTTCAGTTAGTTTGCATCTGATGCGAGGTTGCAGCGGGTTTCCTTCCTCCTGCTTTTACAGGCTGAGGGGTGCCCCTCCAGCGGCGTGCTGGTGTCTGCTTACTGCATGCGCCCTGAAAGGAAATTAGAGATGCCTGGAAAAGAAAGGATGGATGTTTCATTATTCCCATGAAATTCGTTAAAGTCTGGGAAATGCTGGGTGCTGGGAATCACTCTGTGTAGAACTTAGGGCTAGGACCTGGTCTGTGTGGTGTTTGAAAGGATCCACGGGAACTTTGCTATTCACCCAAGGGCTGTGACGGCCAGTTATAAAAACATGTATTAGATCTTAATTTTTGCCTTAAATTTCAAGGGAAAAGGGTGTCAGTGTTGAAAAGGTAGCTGTGGAAGATGTGCTGTAACTTAAGAGTGCCGGCTTTAAACTAGTGATTAGCTGCTCTTTAAATTATTTATTAGTGAAACAGTGCTGCCAAAGCAATGAAGTCATAGGGAGACTGCCTGGTACCACCTACTGTAGCTGTAGGACATAGTATAGCAGGGTTTGTGGTGGGGTTTTTTTGTGGTTTTGTTCGGGGTTTTTATTTTGTAGTAGAATTGTGAAAGAGCACAGCAGTGTTCCCTTTGGTCTTGTATATATAACACACTCATGGATGCTTCTTCAACAAATTCATAAGAAAGATAAGAGGTGGGCCTGATAAAAAGTGCTGTCTTGTGGCTTGCAATGAATGCTCTTGCATCTGGTTTAATTAGTTCAGCACTCTGGACAAGTCAAGCATTTAATCAGAAAAGGGAAAGTAATCACCAATAGCAGGTGTGAGTATCTCTTCTAAGCATCTCAGTCCATCACGTTTAATTTTGGGAGGCAGTGTAGGATTAATTCAATTTCACCGGCACAAACCAGTTTTGAAAATACACAATGAGAACCATAGCCAAGAGAGAGATGGCACTGAAGTGAGCACTGCAGTAATTAAAAAGTATTAATTTAGCTCTAAACCTCATCCCTTAAATGTATTCTCGATAGCAGCAAAGCAGCAGCTAGCAGTAGGGCAAAGCCCTACTGTTTGATACGATACACCCTCTGCCTGTGGTGAATTTCTGCTGATCTTATTTTGCTATATGTGCTTAATGCCGTGCTCTGAAACATGACAGAGTTCTTAGTAGCAGTCATTGGGTAATATAAATGCACCATTTTTTTCTGCTGTAACATTTTCCTCCCTCATTTTTTCTTGCATGAGGATGCTAATATACCTTGGGCTGGGGCAGTATTTGAAGTAAATGTTTCCATTTAGATCACCTTAACTAGATCAAAGTGGAAGGTATGAAATGGTGTGATGCTAATAGTCAGGAAATATGACTGTAATCACAGAAGATTGCTACATCTTGCAGCAGTTCTTTCCTTGTCCAAAATCATTCCACACTTTTTTAATAGATTTTATGACATCTGGAGCTGGATTTTAAAAGGAGCAGTGAAGTTAACGAAGTACAGTTGCCTTAGTGAGCGTTGATGGTTTTTTGAGTTACATTGCAGGTCATATGCAAGTTTTCCAGAGTTGAGAGGTGCTGTTGTACTCTATTTTTTCTTTCACTTGACAATTGGGTGCATTCTATACTGTGGATACGTTCATCATAAATTTGTTTGTTCTTCTAAACTCAATCGTTGCGCCACTCAAAACCAGACCCTACCATTCATCATTAGATCCACCACTTTGCATCCTACCAGCAATCTGAATCTGTACTGTCCCCACAAACCCATTAATTTTCTGTAGTCCAGCTGTCATGAGCAGAGCATTGTAAATACAATTAATTTTCTGCAGCTGGTGAATGGACAAAAGGTTTGGTTGAGTCCAGCAGAGCTTGGTCTTCCAGAGGTGCCTCTTCTTGCTCTCTGGATGATGATCTCAATTTCTCTCCTCATGTGCCTTTCTCCCTCCCAAGGAGACAAGCAGTCTGAGATCGCTCCTTCTTGTCCTGATGGTGTTCTCTTTCCTTCCACAGGAAGGCTGAAGCAGGTGCTTTGCCTGACAGACATTTAGTGAGCAAAGCAGAGCGTGTCTGGGACCGCTCCTTTTCGTGCACAGTTTAAGTCCATGCAAGGCAGAGCACGAGCCAGTGCTGTGAAGCAGCATTACCCTCTCTGATTTATCTCCCAACTTGCATTGCCCGTTGCTGTGGTATCAAAACTCAGTTAACACTTCACTGGCCCCAAACTGCTGAAGAATATTACCAATAAGAGTTAGCAACAGGCTCACACCCTCTATTGCCTGGCATTGTGTTTTGACTGGTAGGTACAGTAAAAGCAGATCTGAAAAAACCCACATGGCAACTGCTACAAACACCAGGAAACAAAGAAATCTGGCAGGCCAACAAGACTGAAATAGCAGGAGGGAGCTAACAGTAGGAACCCTTTGCAGCTGCAGCCTTTTTCATCTGAAGATGTTGTACTGTTTTACAGATATTACTTACGCTTCACAATATCCTAGTGACTTGCATGCATGTAATTATACACATTCTGATGGCTACAGCAAAGATTGTTATCGATTTGACTAAGGAAACCCAGACAGATACAGCAGAAACCAATTTAGACTTTACTCAGCTTCTGTCAGTCCTTGAGATCAAGGACCTGCATCAGTTTCTGCTCCAGAAAGGGCTTTTCTATGTTCCTGCCTGTAAGTCACCTCTCCTGGTGTTTATAGTTTATAGCTAACTAACTACATGTAGTTAACTACATGAGAGTTTCTAAACTAGAGTATGAAAAAGAGATGTGATTGGACATTTATGATTTGAGATGCAGCTGCTAATAGATCAACAAATGCAAGGGTTGAAGGGTATCACATACGCAAATGGATTATGTTTTCTGGCACATACACTTTTTGAAGTTAGAGTGTAGTTCAGTACAAAAAAATGACCCTAACAAATAATGGCATCCTTTTCTGTTTTGTCTTGCTAAATCCACATCCAATTTACTCCAATTACATATAAGAGCATGCTTTTCCTAAGATGTTTTTCCAGCAAATTCAGTGTGAGCAAACAGTATTTTTCTTTTGCACATCACTATTGATAATCAAAACTCTGAAGGGCAGGGTGAACCTTTAGTTTATCTCCATGGAATCTGATTAACCTTTGTCAGTACAGGTGTTACTTTGAGAAAAATGTGGTGTCTTGGCTCCTCGGGCACTTTCCAGAAAAGCAGACATTCGGTGCTTTCAGAAACACTTGGCTTGGGATTGTCTGGTCCATTGACTTTCAGAAGTTTTGTGTTTCTGCATCCCTATATTGTCTACATTGCAGCTGCAGTGAATATGAACACACCTACCCAAGCCACCTTTAGTCTAGATGTCTTGACTGTGATGAAACTGTTGAATAATATAGGTGGGAAAGTACCTCAGGAGATTGCTAGTCCAACCTCTTTCTCAGAGGAAGGTTAACAATGAGGTCAGATTAGGTTGCTCAAGGCTTTTTCTGGTTGGATATAGAAAATCTCCAAGGATGGAGACAGCACAACCTGTGTGTTTAACCTATTCCAAGCCTTGATGGACCTCATGTTTTTCTCCTTATACCCAGTCTGAAATATTTCTTGTGTCTCAGTTGATCTTTACTGCCTTTTGTCCTCCTGCTGTGCAACGTTGTGAAAAGCCTTTTTGAGAACCACCTCATAGGCACTGGAAGACTGCTACTACCCTTGCCAAAAGCTGCCTCATCTCTTAAGATGAGCAAACCCTGTTCCCTCAGACTTTGCTCATACAGCACATGTGCCAGCCCCTGACCTTCTTTGGGATTCTTTGTTGAATTCATGGCATTTAATTGATGCATTTCCTGTACTGGGGGCCCAAAACTGGATGTAATGTTATGTGTGGTTTCAAATGTGCTGAGTAGAGGTGCATACTTACTCCTGTGATCTACTAATGATGCTCTTGTTGATGAAGCCCAGGATGTTGTTGCCAGGCACACTCCTGGTTTATGTTCAGCTCATTGTCTACTAAGACCTCCAGGTCCTTTTCAGTACAGCTGCTCCCCAGCCTGGCAGTCCCTTAACTGTATCATTGCAAGGCATTGTTCCTTCCTTTCCTCAGGACTTTGCATCTGGCTGTTGGCTTCTGTAAGGTTTCTGCCAGTGCATTTGTCCAGCCTGCCTAGATCCCTTTGAATGGCAACTGTGCTGTCCATGGTGTTGACTGGATCCCCAGTTTTGTGTCATCTGCCAGCTTGATGAGCAGGCACGCTACCACTTTCAATAGGTCCCAAGATAGGACCAAAATGGGTTTGGTCCCAAGACAGACTCCCATGGTACTCCAGTTGTTACTGACCTCTGTTAGAGTACAATCCGTTAACCACTGCCTCTGAACCCAGCAATCCAGCACATTTTTTAACCATCTGTTTGACCACCCATCCAGGCAATGACGTCTCCACCAGGTGATGAGAATGCTGTGGGATACCATATTAAAAGACCTTGCTACATTTGAGGTAGAAGACAACCTCTGCTCCATAAGCCTAGTCATTTTTTTCATAGCAGGCAGTGGGTTTGGCCAGGCATGATGTGCCTTTGATAAAGCCATGCAGACTGTTGCCAGTCACTTTCTCCTTAGGTGCCCAAAAATGTTTTAGAAGAGGATTTGTTCCATATTTTTTGGTCCCAGCCTCACAGGAACCAAAGGGAGGTTGATTGGCTTGTAATTCCCCAAATTATAATTTTGTCCTTTTTTAAAGATAGGTGGAGCATTTGCCATTCTTCAGTTTTTGGGGATTCCCCGATCTCCCTGACTTTTCAAAGGTAGAGTGTGGCAAGGCTGTCAGATATTATTTAAAATCTGGTAGATATGTCAAATGAATCATTTGAGTTTATGGGGAGGGCCGCTGATCTGTGGGGTTACAAGTCTGCTTTCCCCTCTTGCCCATGTGAACTTGCTGAAAGAAGTGCCTTTAACTCCACACACAAGATGAAGAACTGATTGATGATGAAGAACCTCTCTGTTTCCATATCCCCAGTGACTCTCCGTGGCTTAACAGGGAATTGCCAGAGGCAGACAGCTGGGGCCCAGGGTGGAGGGGAGATGTCTGGAGAGTCTTATGAATTATTTCTTGATCTTTACCAGGAAGACATTGTACATGCAGGTGAGACACTGGATGATATTTGTCTTTGGTAATGTTACTTGCATTTCATATGGAAAGACTGGACTCGTTTTGGCTGGTGGTTCTATTGGAGAAATGTCAGCAAGCATACAGGTTTTTATTATAAATGCATTTATTTATTCATTGAAATTATTTGACTTGGTTTGCAAACATCACTAATCCAGCCTGGCTTTTGAACTGTAAACATAACTCAAGTGACTCATGGCAAGTGGCTTCTGCGTGCTTTTTGTCTTTCCAGCGTTTCCCCTGGTTTTGCTTACAGCAGCACCCTTGGAGCCTGATGCACACAAGGCTGCCATCCTCTCTCACCCCTCCCTGGCGAGGGCTGTCACCTCCAGCACTCACCACAGCCTCTGCTGAGTCCCGAGGCCCAGTGTGCAGGTGACTTTGTGGGTGAGTGGAGAGGAGAGACTTTGGCCTTGTGCTGAGGGCAGGTTCTGCCCTCACTGGAGCTCCGTGCTGCCCAGTTGGAGCCCAAGGTAGCGCGGCATCGCTTGGCCAGTGCTGCAGGGCTAGTCCTGCGCACTCTTGCCATGCCTTTCAAAAGAAAAAAGGCTGAGAAAGGAGGACCTCAGGCTCTTTTGGTTTGATTCATTTGGGTGCCTTTTATTAGTTAGAGTCATGTTACTGGTTGCTGTTTTAAAAGAGGCCTTACCTAAGCCTGTGCTATGGGCTGCGGCTCTGATGTTATTAACCTGTGGTAGCAGCTCAGACACACCACTGCCATAACAGGTTTAAGTGACTTGGAGGCAGTAGATGAGCCTGCTGTTCCTCACTTTTGAGTATCTGAATCCAAATCCCAGGGAGACTGCATTTCACTGAGCGGCTGCTGCTTAAAAAGGTAGTCACATATATCATTACCTGATCAACGATATTACAGCTTTGCTTCAGAGATAGATTAGTTTGCTTACCCTAGTAAATATGAAAAGCACATTTGTTTTCATGATAGCATGCAGAGATTCTGTTTAAACTTGTTTGAAATAGAAATGGTTATGTTCCATCCAGGTAGAGTCATATTGGCACTTCACGTAGGTGAGCGTTTAAGGCTTGCAGGATCTGTCTTACAGATGTGAGCAACGCTTAATTATAAATGTTACTGGAGACAAGGCATAATTATCATTGTCACTGACTTTCAGTTCAGCTTAATAAAAACTCACCTCATGCATGTACCCAATGTGTGTGCGTTAAGCTATGCCGAGCTCCAGCTAACTCAGTGGTTTTTAATTCCCACTGTTGTCTTCCAGCCCTTTTCCTTAGTGGGCGAAGGATAGGTGAACAATAAAAAAGATTAACAAAAGAAAATCTGTTATTTTGTCTTTGTTCTGCTATGATTCAGAGTGGTAAGGTGCTGGAGCAGGCTGCCCAGAGAGGTGGTGGATGCCCCGTCCCTGGAGGTGTTCAAGGCCAGGTTGGATGGGGCCCTGGGCAACCTTGTGTAGATCCAGGCCTGGAGGCTGGTGGCCCTGCCTGTGGTAGGGGGGTTGGAACTGTATGATCCTTTGGGTTCCTTCCAGCCCAGACCATTCTATGATTCTATGATTCTATGATTCTATGATTCTATGATTGGAATGAAAAGCACTCTTTTTTTCTTACACCCTCCCCCCCCCCCCCCACTCCCTACAGGACAGTTTGCGAAAAGGAGGAAGACTTCGCTTTGGTTCACCGTGTCTCTGCTGGTGGTATCCGTTTTCATACTGACCATAGGTCTGGCAGCTACCACAAGAACAGAAAATGTTACTGTGGGAGGCTACTACCCAGGCATCGTTGTGAGTAAAGAAACCTAATTTACATTACTGGGGACAACCAGCTAAATTATTATTAGCTGGCTATGGGAAGCTGTGATTGATTAAAAAAAAATAAAAAGAAAATTCATTTCTGTTGCATTTCACAGAAGAGAGGTTCTCCTTTGTTCTGATCTAGTTTAAATGTATGATACAGTAGGGGGGTAAAATGTGTTTTTCTGAAGTGCCCCAAGAGGCTGTTAGGGGCCAGAAGGGGGTCAAGGTTGCACTGCAAAGCAGTGTGTTGGGATCAGGAGTCTATGTGATTACTTGTGCTGCAGCCATGGAAGTGGACAGTAGGCATGGAATAGATTTAAATGAACTTTTGGAGGTTTACTGCTTTGATGGCAGAAAGATCCTCTCCTCTGTCATGTCTGTGTGCCAGGAGTTCTGCTGGGTCCATCACAGGGAAGGTCCTGTGAATGGGGATGTGGAAGCTTCTCTTCTGGACCCTACCTAACACCACCTTGTGTAGTCTTGCTGTCAGTATAAGATCCCCTTCCAAAATCCTTAGTCTTGTTTTTACCTTGGGAACAGACTGCTTGAACATGTTCCTGTGCTGAACACAAGGTTTAAGTTGTGTCAACGTAGCCCTAAGGTGCCCCTGTGATTTCTGGGGAGGGGTAGCCTTTTCCAGGCGCCTCCCAGTTCACCCCCCACAGCCCTTTCTGAGCTCACAAGAAAGGATTAGTCATATCCAAAAGTTGCAAACCATTCCAGTCAAGAAGGTTTTTTGAGATACCTGGGCTGAGATTTAGAAAAAAGGAATAGAGGCAGCAGGTAGAGAGAAAGGCTCATCTGCTTTGTTTGGTCTCCCCAAGCCAGGCAAGAGGAGGTGCAAGGTGAGGAAAGAAACTCATGTACTTAGAGATAAGCACATGCTTAGGCATGTGGCTCCACCACTACCAAAATGTGTTGTGAGGTACCATTATTTCTTGTTCTCTATGGAATTAAATGCCCAGAGAAGAAGGGTATGTAGCTTTTAATACTGTGCATACGTTTTGCATTGCTATGCATAATTCCTGAGTTAGAACTCTTCCTCCTAAGCAAGTCCTCCTAGATCTTAGTGTCATGCTGAGAACAGATCTTTCAGAAAGGCAATTTTGGGATAATGATCTACAAGGAGTGGTGTTTTAAAAGCAGAACAAAAAGTAGTTCCAAGAATAAAACCTTAAAAGAATGAATTTTCCTTTCATTAAGTTAAAATAGATAGATTAATACTGATGATAGCCTTTTCTTCTTCTGTAAGTTGAATTAAAGTATTTTCAAAGCCCGTATTAGCTGCATTCAACCCCTTGAAAGAAGTTGCATTTTTAAACTGTTGTCCTTATGAAGTGTAATAAGTAATAAAACCATGTGCCAAAACCACTTTATTTCAGCATTTAGGGTTTTTTTTTTTAACAATCACACAATGTCTATTCGCTCAACTGAAAAATATAACCTAGTAAAAATTGCTTTAAAATCTTGGAGTCATTAATAACCAGATAGAATAGCTAGAATTTATTGGAATGCTTTGAGAACTGAACCTATTATTATTTCCCCCACAAAGAAAGATTGTCAGAGAATTTCTATAAAATTCAGAATTCATTCTGTGCATGTGTGATGGGTCATTGAAGTAACTGAGAAAGACTGATGGGTAGCTTCAGTAATACACTAAATATCCTAAACAGTTAGCACGAGTTCAAGGCGCTGCACAAACCTTATGTGATACCTTGCCAAAAGCCAAGACAGGGGTGTATGGCAGCACTGCTGTGCTCCTGCCTCCTGGCCAGAGGTCATGGACCCCAGTGGAGCGTTGGCAGATGGGACTGCGGGATGGCTGTGGGTGGGATGGCCTGTAGGATGGCTGTAGGTGGGATGGCCTGTCCTCCACCTCTGAGCAAAGTCACCCACCTCTTCCCGGATGAGTCGAGAAACCCTTAAAAGGGTGTTTCTCTTCTCCGCTGACAGTAGAGGGAGCTTAGGAAACCAATGTAGCGCTGATCCCAAACTTTGCGATACCTAAGGCTAGGAGAGTGAATTAGACACCATGTATTTAACTGTTAGGCTCAGAGGAAGGAGAGATTACGAGGAGAGGCAGCGTTAATTGCCATTAAAAATAAGGGCTAGTTCTTGTAAAATACCGTAATAATATATTAACTTCAGAGCTGGTAGGTGAGATCTGAATCTCCACTGGGCTTAGGTAAAGGATTTTGAACTCAAAAACCATGGGAAATGAGGCTCTACCTTACAAACACCCACAAATGTGAGTAAGACTGTGCACTTGCATAGATTTACTTGCTCCTAGAAGCATTTGCAGAGGAAGGCTTTAGGGCCTGATCCATAATATAAATTTGGGTTTCTGCCACTGGCTTCAAGAGTTAGATGCCTTAATTTCTCTGACTTTATGACCTTCTCATTTGTTTTGGAAAAAGCTTTTTTTCTAGAGATATTTTTATAGGAGTAGGTATTATCTGCATTTATGCATCTAAAGTAATTTAACATGGATGTAATAGTGTAATGTTCCATTTTGGAAAGTGTCTGCATTTGGTAGAACACCTCTTCAGCATCAGTTTGGGTTTAGGGCTGTCTTTGTGGAATTGGCTTCAAAAGCCAGAGTCGGAGCTTTTTCAACCTCTCTTCCTTATAAATATTGTTTATATTTAAATATTTAATGTCACTTCTCTATGACTACTGCTTGTATTATTTCCATCTACTATTTTTACAGTCTTTCAAATAGGCATCTACAGAGCCCCACACTCCCAGCCACCACACTGACATGGGCTCCCAGAGCTCCCAACCCAAATAGCCTATTGTCTAAACAGACAAAAAAAACCAGTGCATATGACCCTTAAACAATCTCAGCAGTGCTGTGGCTTACATCCTGATCTCTGTGGTTCTGCTCCTTCCAATTTGATTGCTATTCTGTATTTGCTGTATTTTTTTCTTCCCTCTGTGTCCCCAGCATCAGCCATAAATGGGGCTTTATGGATTGTTCCCATCAGGATGAAAAATGGAGCTTGGAATCAGGTGTCGTTTTGGTGTAGTTGCCTTAATTGACGAAGCTGCTGTTGCCTGAACTGTCCTTGCTCGTGGTTCCAAGTCTGTGTCCTATTCAGCTGTCAGCACGGGTGCCCTTGTGCACTCTTTCTCCAGAGTCTCTGCTTTTAGTCCTTGTGCCTCCCTTTCACATAAATCTTCCCAAAGCACTCAAGAGCAGAACTCCTTATCCTACATTTGTTTTCTTGAGAGGGAGTGACAGATTCCTGTTGTGATGCTGAGCGAATAAAGTGCTTACAGGAGATTTGCTTTCTGCCGTGACTGGTTGTGCATAGCAGCAAGGAGTTCATGGGCATTGCTCAAGGCCTTGCCTGGGACACATAGTCCTTAAAAACTTCTGCTTGGAGGAGAGGCTCTGAATTAGGGTCAGAGACCTTGTTCCAGAAGGGGGCTGAGATTCCTTAGCAGAAATGTCATTGCTGCCCAAGTGACTGGAGGCTTGTCTGAGCAGGGAGGAATGTCAGCCCTCCTGAAGACAGGAGCAAGGAGCGTGACAGTGATGGGGGGACAGAGACCCAGATTGAGCTCAGATATCACTGTAATGCTTAGCTATCTTGACCAAATAAAGCTAACCTCATGTGTTTTTGTTGGTTTTGTTCTTTGCCTTAGCTTGGCTTTGGATCTTTCCTAGGGATTGTTGGCATCCACCTGGTAGAGAACAGAAGACAAATGGTAAGCAACATCCTTTTTCATTATATACTTTTTCATACTAGAGTGTCTTAAAAACACACAAAGTAGAAATTTCCATTTCACTTAAAACTTCTGCATCTGCCTCAAACTGTTAGTCATGTGATATACCTTTTCTGAGAAGTTTCAGCCAGTGACTCCATCTGATAGGGAAAGGGATGGTTTCACAGAAGACTGAAGCAGACTAATGTTTTTTACCAAATTATTGATTTTGCCAAATTATGTGGGTCATGCCAGTTTGGGCAGCAATGAGCCACACAACCAGCTCAACCATCATGGGTAATGTCATCCTAAACAAGAACTTTAAGCCAGGCACGCTTTCCTCAATCTATATGCATTAAAAAGAAGAAAAAAGCCCTCTTGCTATCCAAATTCCCAGGCTGGGCTGGACAGGATCTGACGACACTGTGTGGTTTGTTTTCAGATTTAGCTTGGCTTTGCAACTCCCTTTCTTTTATTTGAGGAAGTCATATAAAGCCCTTGGGGGTATCTGGGTTAAGGGAGGTATATGGGACTGGATTTGTGAAAAGTCTTACACTTTCCTTGAAATTGACAAAAATTAGCAATGTCTTGGTTGAATAACACCATGTCCAATGTGTACTTTACAGTAGACTGATTATAGCCAAGCCTCATGAAATATGATTAATTTTATAATGCAGAGCATCTGGTATAAAGGAAGAGTGGTGTTAAGTTCAGAGGAGGAAATTTCCTGTTTTGTCTTTGTAAATGCAGTCTTGTTACTATTTGTAGCCAAACTCCTTTCATAATATCACTTTTATTTTTTCCTTTGAGTTTCAGTGATATATTTGCAAGTATTCCCCTGCTTTTAATTTTTGTTTCTAGCCAGGTTTGCCCAAAGGAATAAGATTTATAAAGCCATGATGTTTGTCTGGGTCTTTCTCTGTTCCCCATTCCACTTTTTGGAATATGTTGACCAATTTCAGGCAAATTCAGCAAGCAGGTAGAGATTTCAAAGGTGTGCAGTTCCATGCAGTTCCATGAAAACACACAGGTGGCCAAAGGAGAGAATTATGAATTGCTTCCCTCCACGGTGGGAAGGGCTGAAGTTCCAGTTTGCCTCTTATTCTCTTACCAGAGAATCCAAATGGAACATGACCTGTGAGACACAAATCTGCATCAGGCCAGGCCTCTTTAGTTTTGCTACTAATGAACCAGCTATATGTTTTTAAGAATTTTTACCCCTAGTCTCTACATCAGAGACCAGGATGAACAACAGGTTCCAAGTTGCAAACCCAGTGGTAGGCAACTTTGTCTTCCACAGCATTCATACTACTTCCCTAACAGTCGTAACATTTTAGGGTTGTTTTATCTTTTGGTGTTCCTCTAACCTGCCTCTTAGTTTTCTGTTGCTTCTGTCCTTAGCAGAAAGTAAAATGGCTGAAAAGGATGTAAGGTGGGCAAACAGTGGTTAAACCATGTAACACTCAACGTGCTGTATCATTTACACAAGGACTGGGGAGAAATAAGCACCTGGTATGTGTGCTGTTAGTGCCTGTTTGCATTTCCCAGCAAGAACAAGGAAAACTGCTTTCTGCTAATAACAGTTAATGATGATCTGGCTGGTGAAAGATTTGGTTTCTGAGGGGCAGACCAAGAGAATAACTAGAAAGTTTAATTATGCTTCTGGCCTTGAGTACCATCCACATTGCTCTAAGCCTTTTAGCACTGTCCTCGCTAAGGCTGAGCTGCTTGTTTTCAGATGTTAGGGAAAAGAGCTTGAAAGGGTTTGTCATACCAAATTATTCCCTGGGGTGTAACTTGAGTATATTTGATTGTAATGGTTTAGGGGAGCTTTAAGAAATTTGCAGCCATCAGTATGACTGTAAAGACTTCTGTAAGCACATAAATGTAACAGAAATGGCATATTCCTGTAAATAAAAATTCTATGCATGCAGCAGGACCAAAGGGTGTGGGAAGGAAAAGAAATTGTTTACTCAGTACCTTTTATTTTAACTGATCTTCCTTTGAGCACTTACTGCAGTGCAATTGGAGTTTAACCCAGTGTAGATCTGACAGTTGTCTGGGCCTTGTAATGACTCAGTGCTTTGGTTTTGTTTTTTAAATTGAAAGAGAACGTAGATTCAATTACACTAGGAAAAAAAAATAATCTATTTTAGATCGACCTTTTATCAGTAAATCTATTTCTCTTTTTGACTTGACATTCTACTTCCTTGTGACCTGTCATCTCTAAGTCCAGATTTATTAATGGTTGATGAAATGCTAAGTGCAATATGAAATACTTAACGATTAGCAGAACGAGTACAACAAAACCCCAGGACTCAATGAACACGAGCACAGGGTTGGAGAAAGAATGAAAGCATGGCTAGGCAGAAGGGACAGTGGTTTGTTCTTAAAACACAACATTAATAATTTTGTACTTCTTTGACCTCGTTCTTGGCATCCCAGGTCTCACAGTGGGAGTTCAATGTGCTGACCAAGGTATAACCCTTAATTCAAAGGAACTGCTGCTTGCAGAAGCAGGCTCTGCCTCATTGACTAGCATGATTTCACTTTGCTCTTAGCCTTTGTGCTTGGCTCTGCTGTGCAAAACTTGGCACCAGCAGAACAAAATTTCCCTTTGACTAAAGATTTGCACCGATTTGGGATGCTTCTAACTGGCAGACAGCAGAAATTGAAGAATAATATGTTGCTGTCCCTTTTTGTCTCTCTTGCCCCATACAAAGCAGATCACGGATCGAAGAACAGAGTGTTTGATTCCAAAAGCACGCTTAGTCCAGCAGATGGGTGGAAAATCTGATACTGCTCAAATCAAATGGATTTGATTGTATGACATGAGGTGTCCTTGCTTGTTTGCTTGCTCCCCATCTCCTCACATTACAGTGCAATGTATTTCCAGTTAGAAAATGAGATGCTGAAACTGCATACAGAGGTGGGGAGGGCTGTGAATGTGCGGGGTGTTCAAGGCAGTAGAGCTGAGCTGAGAGCAGTAAGTCATGCTGAGGGAGTGCTGCAAAGGGTTTCTCCTCAGACAAACGTGGAGGTGGCAGGAGCTAGCACCCAGAAACGAAGCACTGAATGTGTAATGTTGATGAAGACACCACACGTAGCTTCAGCTAACCCGGCGGATAAACCGAGCACTGGCTCACAGTTTGCACTCACACGCCTTGCCGATGCCAGTCTCATCAAGCCATGCTCTTCAGAGGGCTGGAAGTGAGCAAGCTGGAACTGTAGTGCCTGCAGAAGTGGTTGGAAGGTGTGACGGGGCGATGTGAGGGCACCGTAATAACTCTCAGGGCTGTGAACATTTGCAGTGTCACAGTGCTGCCTGCAAGAGCTCTCTGTAGGCTGGTGGGAGTCGCCCCGAGAGCAGTGCATCTGTGGCAAAGAGTGGCAAAGGACAGAGAGAGGAGTGGGATGAGGAGGGGTCAGAGAAACATGAGTTGCCCCTCGGGATGTATGAGGTAGCACAAACCTTGTTACAATTTAGGATGAGGACAGCTGGCTGCAGCAGGTCTGAGACCTGAATCCATCCACTGCTGAGTGTTGCTTTGTTTTTCTTCACGCTAACACACAGTTAATTTTCCTACTGACATGTCGAGGACATACTCAGCTATAAACCTGATGCTCAGCTGGCTCAGCCCAGTCCTCAACTTGCTCAGAGAAATGGTTGTAATGATTTTAGCTGAGGAGGCATTGCTCCTGACAAAAGCCAATTGTGAAAACACGAGGGAGGTTAAAACATGGAGCTCTGCACACAATCAGAAAAGGCAAAGCTATTTCTTCAGGCCTCTCAAGGGACGCTAAGTTTAGGTGCCTTAATATGCTTGCATCTTGATCTATGTCAACAATAATTAGATTTCAAATTAAGTGCTGGAAAGCAGCTATAGCAGAAGCTGGAGAAACAAAGCAATAATTTTCTTGTTTTAGTTGACAGACTTCCCTGACAATGCATGTGTTCTTACCCTGCTTGGGAAGTATGTGAGGCAGTATTTCAGTGTTAGCTCTGCTTATTTTCTTGCCACTGGACTTTGCATCTGTTTCAGAAGAAAAGCTTTTTTGAAGGAGTAAGAATCTGTGAGCCAGTTTTCAGAAAGGCCAAACCTCTTTCACTTTTCAAAACTCACCTATTGTGTAAGTAGATTATATCCATTGAAAAATGCCCACTGGACACTTTGTGTAAAGGTGGTGGGTTTTAATATGTACACCAAAAAAAATATATGTAGAGACCTACTCTCCTCTGTTCAAACATATTGTGCTTCACCTACTTTTTCATGCAAATGAAATATCGTGGAAGAAACTGGAGTTAGTGCAGATTTTGATCCCAGATGCTGCATACTGGTGGATTCCATATCACATATTGAACTAATCATAGCAGCTTGTCTACATAAAGAGAAAAAACATTAAAACTCTGTAGATCTCCTGAGACTATCTTTGATGTTCCTGCACAAATGAATGGAAGAAGTGTTTATTGTAGTGCAGGGGAAATGCACATAATGTAAAGACAGTATTTGTTGTTACCCAGGTACTACTTCTCCCCTGAACTCAAGCCTCAGAGAAAATCAAGTTCTGTGGTTATTCTTGTGTGCTCATATGTCATGTAGTTCAGGGGAAAACAATTAATGTTGATACAAAAATGCTGATAATGAAACAAATTAGCAATCATCCTTGCCTCGTTTAGCACCTTTAAAATGATTAAAACTGAAAAGACCTACTACTATCACTTCAGTCATAAATAATGTGCTAGATTTTGTGTTGCAATGTGACTGCACATTTCAGAAACAGGCAAGGAGATTTATATAAAAATAACCAGTACAGATTCACACAGATGCTTTTATGAGCTTGAGCATGGCTCTTCTCTAGATATCTGCGTTCCTTTCAACGTATAGCAGCATCATATTCTTTGAAAACATTTTCCTGCTCTCTTATGCCTGCCTCTTAGACCCCTGTAATGTAGTGCCCTTTGGAGGCATCTCGTTCTCTCCTCAGGTTCTGGAAGGAGCAGATCTTGAAGGGTGATTTAGGTTACACTAGATAGCTGAAGTGCTGTCAGAAGAATCCTATGTGAACTGACAATTAGATTTCTCTTCTGCAATACTGAGGAGATTACAAAAGATATCATGCAATAGTTCTGCCCAGTTTTGAGTCTACAGCAGAGCAGCCTATAAATAGACCCTCCAGTCTCCTGTTATACTGTAAACATGGTGTTAGTCCTGGGTATTAGTTGTTCTGTTTGGCAGAAATCAGCTTCATGACGCCTTTTTAGTTCTTTTTTGGGAAGGATTTTGAGTGTGGTAGTTCTGGGAAATCTGTGCTATTCCTTGTAATGCAGCAGAATATTCAGCAGTCATGGGTGGAAGCCAGACAAAGAGCTGGAGATGCTTTGAAGGCTCAGCTACTGCAGCTGAAGAGGAGGAGGACAGGTGTATGTCTGTGGGTATGAAAGCACCATCCAAAGTGAAGGCAAGTGAAATTAAAAGAGGAAAATTTTATGGGCAAGAGAAATGTAAATAGTTGAAAAGTTGCTTATAATTGATTTTAGTTAGTATAATATTATGAGAGACATTTTTTCTGCTGCTAGTATGATGTATTGCATGAATGAAGGGCCAAGTAAAATATTTGGGATGTTTTCAAAGAGGTTCTTTGAGCTTGTGGGTTTGAAGTGAGGATTTCAAATGTATAATAATTATAAATATCCACCAACACAAAGAGGTCTTCCTTTCTCCTATTCCCTCCTCTCCTCCTTCCTCTGCCTTGCTGATTCCTGCTTCCTTGTCCCATCCAAAAATAATTGTCACTGGATTAGAGAGTTGAAAGGTTCATAGCCAAGTGAGCATCAGGCATAGCAAAAGTAACTGGTGAGACTGCATGGCTGAGAGTAGAGGAGTCTGGGAGGAGGGAGCAGGGCTTGTCCCTTTTGCTGGGAATGAAGTGTTACGTTGACTCGCTATGCCATGAAACCATCGCCTGAGTCCTGTCAGTGAGTTAAATGTCTGCAGTTAAATAGTATAAATTTCTCCACAGTGTCTTGAGAACTTTGAAGTTCAGGGACTCAAAGACAAAATAGATGCTCTAACTGTATAAATTACCAAAGGAAATGAGTGTGGGGCAGTGTGTCAGCTCTTCTCCTCCTGGTTATTTATGGATCAGTGTTTCATGTCACATATCTGCAGGTCTATGCTTTCAGATTTTACCAGTGAAGATTCATCATCTAATCATGCAACCATTTATTTATATGTAAATATTATGATACATAAATGTACTATGATAACTGTAGAGCATGTAACGTGCAATAAATGTTCACATATAGAGAGAGGTATTTACAGCTGACATTCTGGCACATACCTGGCATAATGAAAAAAAGTCCCTGCCACTATGCCACTGGCACTATGTCTTTGTTGTGCAAAGTGCTTTTTGCACTCTTCAGAGATGTGTCTGCCAGGATGCTTTACCTAGTAAAGCTGTAATGGGAAGTGGATTGGGAATAGAATTAAATCTGGCCAGGGATGTCAAGAACAAGAAGAAAAGTTTCTACAGGTGTGACAGTGATAAAAAGAAAGATAAAGGAAAATGTGAGCCCCCTGCAGAATGAAGCAGGAGATTGACCTGGTTTACCCGGGATATGGAGAAGGCTGAGGTACCCAATGAGGTTTTGGTGTCAGCCTTCACCAGCAAGGCCTCTAGTCACACTGCCCAGGTCACAGAAGACAAAGGCAGGGACTCAGAGAATGAGGAACCCCCCACTGTAGGAGAAGATCAGGTTCAAGACCATCTAAGGAACCTGTCAGTGCTCAAGTCTGTGGGACCTGATGAGCTACATCCGCAGGTGCTGAGGGAACTGGTGGGAGAAGTTGCTAAGACACTGTCCATCATATTTGAGAGGTCCTGGCAGTCTGGTGAAGTTCCTACTGACTGCAAAAGGAAAAAAAAACCCAGAACATTTTCAAAAAAGGAAAACATGAAGACCCAGGGAACTACAGACCCATCAGTCTCAACTCTGTGCCCAGCAATATCATGGAGCAGATCCTCCTGGAAGCTATGCTCAGACACATGGAACGTAAGGACGTGACTGGTAACAGCCAACGTGGCTTCATGTGCTTATCAAATTCGGTGGCCTTCTGTAACAGGGTTACATCACTGGTGGATAAGAGTGACAGATATCATCTAGCTAGACTTGTGCAAAGCATTTGGCACTGTCCTGCGCAATGTCCTTGCCTCTAAATCAGAGAGATGGATTTGATGGATGGACTACTCAATGGATAAGGAGTTGGCTGGATAGTCATACTCAAAGAGTTGTGGTCAATGGCTCAATGACCAAATGGAGACCTGTGATGAGTGACGTTCCTCAGAGGGGATCGGTACTGGGGCTTGCACTGTTCAATATCTTTGTCAGATACATGGACAGTGGGATTGAGTGCAGCCCCAGAAAGTTTATTGATGGCACCAAGCTGTGTGATGCATTCGATATACTGGAGGGGAGGGATGCCATCCAGAGGGACCATGACAAGCCTGAGATATGGTCCCATGTGAACTGCATGGAGTTCAACAAAGCCAAGTGCAAGGTCCTGCACGTGGGTCAGCCCAGTCCCAAGCACAATTAGAGGCTAGGCAGAGAACAGATTGAGAGCAGTTCTGAGGAGAAGGACTTGGGAGTGTTGGTGGATGTACAGATCAACATGAGCCAATAATGTGCTCTTGCAGCCCAGAAAGCCCACCACATACTCAGCTGCATCAAAACCAGCATGATCAGAAGGCCAAGGGAGCTGATTCTCCCCGTCTACTCCACTCTGCTGAGACTCCACCTGGGATACTGTGTCCAGCTCTGGGGTTTCCAGTACAATAATAATGTGTTGATGGAGCAAGTCCAGAGAAGGGTAATGAGGATGATCAGAGGGCTGGAGCACCTCTTCTGTGAAGGCAGGCTGAGAAAGTTGGGGGTTGTTTAGCCTGGAGAAGAGCAGGTTGCAGAGAGTCCTTATTGCATCCTGCCAGTACCTGAAAGGGCCTACAGGAAAGCTGGAGAGGGACTGGTTACAAGGGCATGGAGTGACAGGACAAGGGGTAATTTCCTTAAGCTGAAGGAGAGCAGATTTAGATTTGATAGAAGGAAGAAATTCTTCCCTGTGAGGGTGGTGAGGCCCTGGCACAGGCTGCCCAGAGAAGCTGTGGCTGCCCCCTCCCTGGCAGTGTTCAAGGCCAGGTTGGATGGGGCTTTGGGCAACCTGGTCTGGTGGAGGGTGTCCCTGCCCATGGCAGGGGGATGGAACTAGATGGGCTTTGAGGTCATTTCTACCCAAACCAATCTGTCATTCTATGATTCTAAATACAGTCAGTTCTGCAGTAACCTTTCTGTTCTACTATTAGGACTGTATCTCTCACTTACCTATAGATATGCCCCCATGTACATCCAGTTGCAGCCTGGCCCAGTAGCTCCCTCCCTCTTAAATGACGTTTTGCTGGTCTGTTGGCTGTACTAGTCCCAGGTCTTAACCACCAGCTTGTGATCCAATACAGCATTAGCTCAGTCTCAGATAAAAAACTATCATGTTTTCACTGTTATCATTGGTAGAAAGCAATTGAAAAATTGCTGCAGTGGGAAAAATTTAGGAAAGAGAGACTTTGGCTTCTGTTTGGAGAGTTTTCTTGATAACCAGAATGGCTTCACTTTGGTTTTGGAATCTTAAATTCTATAAAGAAAGAAGGGAGATACATACATACATACATACACACACTTTTAAAAATATTATGTATATAAAAGTATATATATATATATTAGCACAGCTTAGTTTTGACACTCTTGATGTGTCAAAGCCTGGTACTGTTCTTCTGAGTCAGAGATTCAAGCCACCAATTCAGTTTAAATCCTCCCATCTTATTAAGCAGGAGTCTTTTGAGACATGATTCCTTTAAGATCTGTGCTTGGAAACTGTCCACAGAATTAAGTGCATAATAGAACACTTTTAAACTGCCAGTTTTTCTTCTTGTGCTGTTTATGTAATGAAAGCCTTACTGTCACACAGCTGAAAACAGAAGTAAACTTTATGACGCATGAAATGTGTTTGTAGAACAATAAAGAAATCAATTACTCTCCCTAGCAAGCAGGAGCAGGGAATAAAAGATCTTGTTAAGGAATCTGGGGTGTTTGTGTGTGCATGGTGGAGAAGGTGAAGTGGGGTGTGCCCTGTGGAAAGGACAGGGGAGTTCTGATTGCCTTTTTGAAGAATTGAGATCAAATAAATGGATGAGTATCCCTGGTGGCCAGGTACAATCTTCCACACTCTGCAGGTGGGGCTATATGAAAACTTGTGATTTAATTGTAATGTGTTTATGTAACACCTAAAGAGTGTGTGTTTCTTGAGAAACCAATGCAGTCACTAATGTGAAAGGATTTGTAAAGATACTAACAGACTTTAGTGTAAAGAAAACCCTGTTCCTGCTCCTAAAAATGTCAGCCTGTAATAGTCTTGATGTCAGTTCCGCCATTTTTTACTAGGAAGCACAAACTTCTAAGGAACCTGGTTGGCTATTTATTTCTGGTTTACTGTTGTCATACCGCTTTGAACAGCTGTCTGTGTTTAAGTGATGAAATGAGCTTGTTCCATTTTAATCAATAAAGGAGCATTGATGAAAGGAAGTATTTGATGGATTCCTCCAATGTTAGCACTGCTGATCAGTGAATCTAAATTTATGGTTCACTTTAGTCCTCTTTTCTTTTATGCTGTAGTTAGGTTTCATTTCCTCACTGTGTTTGTTATCCTTAAATCTACAATAATTTTTAACCATTCTTGGATGAGTGCAAAAGGGAATTCATACCAGTTTGAGTTGCTTACTGGATGAAGGCTGGCTTAGGCTGGTTCCAAAACCATTAGTGTTTCTCCAGCTGTGAAATCCAGCTGATTTTTTGTTTTCTTCCCTGTGTAACATCACTCTATCTTCATCATATCCCATGCATCCTTCTCTCCTTCCACATTACTCCCGTCCCTCCCTCACAAGTCCAAGGCAAGTGACTGAAGGAAAATACTGAAGTGAAGAGAAAGCAAATACCAGAGCAGCTCCTATCAAGGGGGTAAAAGATGTATTGACAAGACGTGGGGTTTGGCAGCACAGATACTTCCTCATCTAGGCTCCCTTTGTAGCCAGTGGGGAAAAAAAGGAATTCATCCCATTTAAGGGTAGGTATAGAAGGTATCTGGGAGCACCTGGTTCTCTGTTGATTGCAGAGGAGCACAAATAACTGCCTAAGAGAAATATCAGAGTCGTGATCGGTGGAGCAGAATCTGACTGGAGGCCTGTGACTAGTGGTGTTCCCCAGGGCTAGGTGTTGGGTCCAGTCCTGTTCAATATCTTCATTGACCACCTTGCTGAGGGAACAGCATCCACCCTCAGCAAGTGCCGATGATACAAAGCTGGGAGGGGTGGCTGACACGCAGGAACACTGTGCTGCCATCCAGCGAGGCCTGGACAGGCTGGAGAGCTGGGCAGGGAGAAATCTAATGAAATTCAACAAGTGCAAGTGTAAAGTCTTGCACCTGGGAAGGAACAACTGTTTGTATCAGTACAGGCTGGGGGGTGACCTGCTGGAGAAGAGCTCAGTGGAGAAGGACCTGGGGGTCCTGGTTGACAACAGGTTGGCTATGAGCCAGCAGTGTGCCCTGGTGGCTAAGAGAGCCATTGGGATCCTGGGGTGCATCAGGAGGAGTGTGGTCAGGCCCCACCTGGAGTACTGTGTCCAGTTCTGGGCTCCCTGGTATAAAAAAGACAGGGATCTCCTGGAGAGAGTGCGAAGAAGGGCTATGAAGATGATTAAGGGCCTGGAATATCTATCCTCTGAGGAAAGGCTGAGAGAGCTGGGGCTGTTCGGCCTTGAGAAAAGAAGACTGAGGAAGGACCTAATCAACGTTTATAAATATCTTAAGTATGGGGTGCAGGGGGAATTGGCCAGCCCCTTTTCTTTGGTCTGGGGAGACAGGACAAGGGGCAATGGCTGCAAATTGGAGCACAGGAAGTTCCGCACCAGTATGGGGAAGAACTTTTTCCCAGTGAGGGTGCCAGAGCCCTGGGACAGGCTGCCCAGGGAGGTGGTGGAGTCTCCTTCCCTGGAGATATTCAAGACCCGTCTGGATGCCTATCTGTGCAGTATGAGCTGGGGAGCTGCTTTGGCAGGGGGGTTGGACCTGATGATCTCTTGAGGTCCCTTCCAACCACTACAGTTATGTGATTCTGTGATTTACATTTTAAGCAGCTGGAGTTTTGTGTGATGAAATCTACCCCCAGGAGAATTTTCTTAGCAACTTCCCCACATACAGAACACCACTCTTGGTACCAGCCTGCAGCATGGATAAGAACTACCACTTCACTTTGGATGGAGCACTGCACCATTCTCCTTTCAGAAGTCTGTATTGAGGCTTCACACCCTGCACTACTGAGCGGAGCCTAGCTGATTCCCAAATACAGGCAATGCTTTGTAAAGGCATGCTGTACCTGTTTCGGGTATCCCCCAGTCTATACTTAAATACTCCAGTAATTTTGGCCTCAAAAGTCATCTGTTCATGTAATTTGCCATAGCATACGGCTACATACCCCTACAAAATAGAAAGCTAAAACCATACAGATATGGAAAGATGTAAATGAATTTATAAGTACATTGCCAAAAGATAGCTCTTGAAATAAAGCAGTAATTTGGGGGTGCCAACTCTGATTCTAAAAGTGACTTTGGAAGGGAGACAAGGACTTGCAAAACTAGGAGAAGGTGGGCTGAGAGCAATATTGCCTGGAAACTCACATTGCATCTGAACTATGCAGGGAAGTCTCTGTGCCACTCAGCCTGGAGAAGAGAATGCTGAGGGGGGACCTCATTGCAGCCTTCCAGTACCTGAAGGGGGCTTATAAGCAGGAGGGGATTCAACTTTTTAAAAGGATAGACAATGGCAGGACAAGGGGCAATGTGTTAAAACTAAAGGAAGGAAGTTTTAGATTAGATATTTAGGGGGAAGTTTTTTACAGAAAGAGTGGTGAAGTGCTGGAACAGGCTGCCCAGAGAAGTAGTGGATGCCCTGTCCCTGGAAGTGTTCAAGGCCAGGTTGGATGGGGCCCTGGGCAGCCTTGTGTAGATCCAGGCCTGAGGTTGGTGCCCCTGCCTGTGGCAGGGGGGTTGGAGCTTTATGATCCTTGGGGTCCCTTCCAACCCATGCCATTCTATGATGCTATGATTCTATGAAGCTGAAACAGGGGAAGAGGTTTGACCATATAGTCAGCACCCTATTAAATGGGCAGAGGGGAAAAACAGAGCATCTATTTAAGCAAATACCTTTAAAATCAGCTAAAACATGGTTAGAGCAGAGCATATGTATTGGACCTGCTCAGACTGGAGAGGATTGGTCATTAGGGTGGTTGTATCAGCTCAGACTAGGGAGAAAATACGGACGCACTGTTTGAACAAGCTGAGTGAAGCTGAGATGTGACACTGCTAGGAGGAAATCAGTAACTGTGTGGTAATGATTACTGGGATATGAACAAGGGTCATCAGATGCTGTGGGAGCTTAAAAGAGCACTGATAATAAAACTAACTCTGCTCCAGGGAATTAGAAAAAAAAGGGGAGGGGGGATTTTTTAGGTTGCCTTCTCTTTCTAGTCTTCAGAAATGGCAATCAAGTACAGCTCAGTCTTTCTTCCAGTGTTGTTTTAATAATATTTGCTGGACTCCAGGAGCTGGAACTCTCCCAGACTCCCTGGGGACCTGACAGTGCCTCATCAGCAGTGACAATTTTAACTGAGTCAAGACAAGCATTTCCTCATCAGTGAATGAATTATCTTGATTTTAATGTGTTCATTTACACATATATCAAATTCATTCTCTTATTGCAGTGTAACAGTGACTCCAGTTTTGAAGTCTAAACTGCTTGATAGAGGTTATTTTGTTCAGTAGGTTGGTCATTATAGTAAAGATTTGCTCATAAACCAATTTGAAATAATTTCCTTGCTGTTTTAGGTCTGGTTTTATAGCTAATATTTGATTCCAAGAGAAGAATGAATATATTATTCAGGTAACCCTTGTCAATAACTTTGTTTCGTGTTTCATAATGGCTGTTGGTTTCATTCCTGCCATTCTTTTGTTACTTGAAGACAAACATACAGGCATATTAATCTTTATTTCATATAGCATCTTTCACAGTGTCCTGGTTTCAGCTGAGAGTTAATAGTGAATAGTGAGTAATGAACCGTCTGCAAAAGCCGAGCATCAACACCACTGGAAGAGGAAAAGAGAAAGCAGTATGCATTAAGTATGCCTGCATGTGGTACAAATTAACTGTGAGCATCTAAGGCATAACAAAAGATACTGCAAATTCTGCAGTTCACCATTCTGCCCTTCAGGATATGGGGCAAGAAAAAAAGGAGACCTTTTCTGTATGAAAATTCTGCCTTTATTTTGAAAGTGGATTTTGATCTTGGTTTTTTGCCTTGATACCTCCCATGTGGCTTCAGTATTCGTTTTCAACATTTGTTTATCTAATTAATTCTGCCTTTTTATGCATGTGAGGTTGCTTTAATTTTTCATAGGACGCCTCCCCTGCCTGTGTTGCACCAACTGGCCTTTTCATGTTGCTACTTTTCTTAATTATCCCTGACACGATACTGAAAAATGGGAAACTTATTGCCAGGCAGTAAAACAAGAGTCAGGCGAGTAAGAAGAAAAATCCAAAGCAGGAGAGAGAGCTGGACAGCAGGGAACAAAACCGAGGCGAGGAGAGCAAGATGGCGGCGAGCAGTCAGAGGCTCAGCTGTATGCCCTGAGGCGCTGTTAGCAGCCATTAAGAAAGTCTGACTCCAAGACCTGTGTTGTTGCTGATAATACTCAACGGCCAGACTTGCTGAATCCAACAGTGATGTCCTGTGGAAAGGCTGTTGGTTTCTCACCTGCCCACTTGATCTAAACAAAAGACTTGATCTGAATGCCTGACAATGTCATGTGTGCAGTGTGTCTGTCTGCAGGCCTTCCTGGCTATATGGGAATCTGGCGTGGGCACTGGCCACGTTATTAGGTGTATTACATTCAGAAGCAAGCTGAATGCATGGGATCCCTGCCCCACTCCTTGTCTTCATGAGCTGTACCAAAACAGGTGCTCTTAAAGCAAGAGACATTTAGTATTTACTTTTTTTCCCCTCTTCATCTAGAAGCCTGTTTAGGAAGTAGTTCTTCACCCATAGGCTGGGCAGTCATAAAAGCCTTTTGTTATTGTGAATTCGTGTTGTTGTAACTAGTGCTATGGCTGGGATTGGCATTAATGAATAACAAACGTGAGATAATACTATCTCCTGTGGTGTGACAGCCCTCCAGCAGAGCCTCAAGAACAGCAGTACTCTTCATGAAGAACCAACCTGTGGAAAGAACAGGTTGGCAGGCCATAAATTGTGAAGCGCATTACATGGTGTAGTGAGAAACCTCCTAATAGCCCTGACATAGTAGAAGCATTGCTTGAGCTTAATTTTCATCACAGCAGCAAAACTTCTGTCCCAAGGGCAGGAGAAAAATTTGCCATTGTAGGTGGGGAAGGGGGCACACAGGAGAGGACTTTCCAAATAAGAGAAAAGGAATTCACAATTAAAAGTACTTTTATACTGTCCCACCTCACAAGGCAGGCAGCATTTAGTTGATAGCAGCTTTGGAAATACAATGCAATGAGTTTGTCTTAGTTTTGTGGGCTGTTAATCTACAGCCCTGCTGTAGATGCAGATGTAGCTCCTGGTCGAGATTGCACCAGGTGTGAGGAGTCATTCTCTGGTTTGGATTTATGACACAGGTTTTTGTGAACTTCTTCTGTTCTTACATTTCTTTCCTCAGCATTCTGAAGCAGTGCAGCAGCAGATTTATTTAAGAATATATTAGGTTCAGAGCTTGGAGACACAGGGAAATAAAACCACCAAAAAGGCCCACCAAATTGCACTGTATTTTGGTGAATGTCAAGGGCAGTCTACAACAAACTGTCCCATGCATTTGTTTTCCAGATACATTTGCTGAAACGTGTGTGGGCATAAAAAGGGCTTTGCATACCTGTGGCATAATGTTTACACAACCTTTTGCAAAGCCTTCCCTTTCCAGGCAAAAGGTATTGGTTGGCAGTGTTTGTCAGTTTGCATTGATGAGTGGGATTGTGATTATTCCTTTGCCTGGAAAAAAATTCCCAGAGAGACCTGATCATCAGCACAATACTTACAGACATTGAGGCTGTGCAATGCAGAAATACCCATTTAGCATGAACAAAGTGAGTCTAATAGATGTAATGTAATTTATATCTAATACTGAGGTAATTTTGAAAACAAAACCCCATGTGTTTTCCAAAGTCACGGATCTACTCAGTCAACACCAAGAGAATACGGCACCTCATGCAGCATCTGGTGCTAGAAGTGACTGGCACTATCTGAGCAGTTGTGCTTTTTGACTGACGGCAGCTAAAGGCTAACTTAGAGTCATGAGGAAATCAGGTATGTGTGAGAAGGGAGGCCTGCAGCCTAGTGAGCCTCACAGAGGCATTTCATTGGGGTGCTGAGAACAGCCAGCTGTGGAGACCGGCCATGAGCAACATGCAGTTTGGTATGAATTTTAGGTGAAGCCATTTTATTAGGTGAAATCACCCAGATGATATACCTTTATTACTGCAAACGTGGCAAGTTAAAATACTGCTATTGGTTACACACACTGTTCACCACCGTATGGATTGGTTAGTGATTATAACGAGTTCTGATAAACCTATCTTATAGCTAAACATCCTTAGTTTACCTTTGATGCCTAAAGGTATCCACACACCTGCTGTTTTGACCCTCTTGTTATGGTTGGGTCCTAACATGTTCTGTTACTCCCAAATACCTTCCCAAAACTACTTCTTGGTTTAGGGTAGCCTGTAGCCCTATAAAAAGGCTGCTGTGTTTTGAGAATGTGATTATTAAGATGCTCTCAGCATGAGTAACTTTTCCTGTCTCATGGGAACTGAAGAATATTGTCAGGGCCTAAATCTTGGGAGAAGAGAGCTAGGCCGCTAGCAGGCCTGCTGCCCTCTCCGACAGCCAGCCAGGTTCCAGGCTATAGCAAGCAGGAGCTTATGCTGGGGAGCTGTGTGATTTTCTGTGGGCCTGCTGGCAAACAGTGGCTGCACATCTCCATGTGTCCCTTGCTGGGACACGGTGCCATCAGCATGTGATTCAGCACACAGAATGCCTGGGAACCTGCGGTGTGGTGGTGGCGTGAGAGCATGGCTACAGCCAGGGTGGCCACATCAAAGTGCCCGCTGGTTCTGGTCTGTGGCCAACTCTGAACTCCAAAACCGACTCAGAACTCCAAAACCAAGCCTGGGAATCATTGTGGGAGAGTTAGTTGCCAAATACCCATGTCAGGTGCATTTCTGACAGCTGAACACTGTCTGTGACCAGCTTCTGTGGCCATGGGGTGTCCCCTGGCTCTGTTGCTGTCACTATGCTCACTTGTACAGGAGGGTGACAGTGGAGCCAGTGGTGCTGTATGCCTGCTGAAGAACAAGGTGTAGTTGAAGATGGGTGAATCATGCAATAAAAGGCACGCCTCTTCTGAAAGAAGGCAGCATGCAGAATTTAGCAGACCAGCCTTTCACTAGTTTTGTATTCTTGAGTGTTTTCATATTTCTGTGACATGACTTAGGATAACAGCTCTGCAATTAATCCTGTGTGCAAAAGTCTCTCATTCTCAGTGATGCTTCGCTCTTCCTTTTTCGGTGTAACACCTCTGGCTTTTGGTTTTGATCGTTAGGCCCACACAGTGCAGTTTTCACAGTTTAATTACTGGCTTCATGGTTCCCTTGTACACAACAAAATTATTGTATTCTGTACCAGAACCAGGAGTAAACATACCCTGATGATAACAGCTGTAGAGAAGCCTGGCTGCAGAGCAGTGGAACAGCAAGAGGAAATCTGGGGTTTTTGTTTGTTTGGGGGTTTGTTTGTTGGTGGGGTATTTTTTCTTCTCCTTTTTTTTTTTTTTTAAATTTTTTTTTAGAATCAGTAAATAGTTCTCTGCCTCCCTAGGGCAGGGTGGAGGGGGAGAATAACAACCTCCCTGGACCTGCTGGCCATACTCTTCTTAGTGCACCCCAGGATACCAGTGGCCTCCTTGGCCATGAGGGCACACTGCTGGCTCATGGAGAGCTTGTTGCCCACCAGGAATCCCAGGGCTTTCTCCAAAGAGCTGCTTCCCAGCAGGTCAGCCCCTAACCTGTACTGGTGTCTGGGGTTATTTGTCCCTAGGTGCAGGACCCTACAGCAGTGAAGTCTTCTGGTGTGTCATCTACTCTGCCCAGTTTTGTAACATCATCAAACCTGCTGAGGATATGCTCTGTCACCTTGTCTAGATCATTGATGAAGATGTTGAATGAGTCTGGACCAAGCACTGACCCCTGGGGCACACCACTGTCCATAGGCCTCCAACTAGACCCTGTGTTACTGATCACAACTCTCTGGATTCTGCCATTCAGGCAGTTCTCAACCCACCTCACAGTCTGCTCATCCAACCCACACTTCCTAAGCTTGTTTACAAGGATGCTATGAGAGAAGGTGTCAAAAGCCTTGATGAAGTCAAGGTAGACAACATCCACTGCTCTCCCTTCATTCACCTAGTTGTTCAGTTTCTTGAATAACTGTTTAAATAGATTTTAATAAATAATGAATACTTTTTCTGAAAAAAACCCCCATAACTGCTATTAAAAATGGAGATGAGGTGATGGATCAATACTTTCTTGAAAGTGCCTTTTTTTAACTATCAACAAAAAGTCTCTGTGTTTAAATGAACTGCGCTGTTTTTCTTTCTAGACAGTATGAGGCTTGTGAACTCACAAATCCAGCAATCCCCTGCTACTCAGGAAAATTAGCTTTTGAATTTCCAACAGCTCTTCATTTGACTGTCTTGGCTGCAATTTTGTAGCATAATTAATTTTGTATTTTGTTGATGTGTTTCTCACACTCTCAGTGAGCAATGGGATGTTTGAGAGAGGATATAAATCTATAGCTTTATGATAAACATTTCTTTATGTTGTTCTTACATATTTAACCCCTAAGAAACGGAGTGTCATATTCTGCCACTTCAACATTACAACAGGTATTACTTCTGTCAAGAAATAGTCCTCTTTGTTTCAAAGTGACCCCCCCACTGAAGCAGTTGCTAGTAGGCATGGATGAGAACAGCAGGCTCTGGCTGACAAGCTTTGGTTTGCACCCAGCTCCTTGAATGGGTACATGCTCACCAAAGTGACTGGGGAGTGCATAGCTCCTGTCTATCCTACAGTGGCCCTTTACATGTGGTCTCTTATAGCTGTATGGTGAACTGAAAAGCCAGCATACTCATTAGGTGATTTAAGCTGTCTCCATGATTGGAAAATGTTGGTTTGGGGATGGTAGATCATCAATAAGTTGCTCATGTGTGAAATGAAAAGCCACCTTGAGGTCAGCTCCCAGTAAATTCCTCCTGAGCTCAGGCAGTTTGGAAACACCTGGCTAAGCTCACTAATTATTTGACTGACTGCTATGACTGGAAAAACAAGAGGGGTATCAGACAATAATGACTCCATCTGAACTTTCAAACACTGCTGCTTTTTCCAATAAAGAAGAGCTTGGGGTCTGTAGGAAATGCAGCTGGCACAGGGCAGCACAGCCCACTGGTCTGCAGTGGTAGTTGCTCTCTGTGAGAAGCCTGCAGCCTTCTTGGTCTGGCGAGTGGCACGCCAAGATCGTTAGGCAGCTGGATTCGCAGGGCATGACCCACTGTACTGGGGAGCCGGGGGACAGCAGAGGGTGAAGGGCGATGCAGCCAGCAGAGCTTCAGTAAGGCTTCTGCCTCCTGACAGCAGGATGGAGCTGGCTGCAGGGGGGGTGCAGAGGGATCCCGAGATCAGCCTGTGCCATCAGCCTCAGACACTTCTGCGTGCCCCTTTCCTCCCCACGCTGAGGATTTGGACTACACAGCAACTATTCTGCAACTATCCTGCACACTATTGATTACATGATCTAAAAGCCATGACCTAATGAGAGAGAAAAAGCGTGGATCAGAAAGCACTTGAAAGCTGTGATTATTCTACTTTTAAGTAGCACTTTTTGCTGACTCCCCTGAGAGTTCTTCTTTCCAAACATTTGACATTGCTTTGATCAGAGAGTCCAATGCTGTGGGCTTACAAGGCTGTAATTTCTTAGCTGCCCAGTATGTGTTTTGTGGAGGAAGTCACCAATGGTGGTTTGCCTGCTGACACTATTGACATTGTACCATTCTTAGCCTAATGTAAGCCAAAATCTCCATTTTTCCAGGGGGCTTGTGATGCCTTATAAATTTTACGCATGTGAAAACAGTATTTAGGTAATGCAGATGTGATTTTTGTGTAGGGAGAAGGGATATATGAACTGCATGGATGTAATGGATGTAATTTTGGTAATCTATTCCTGAGCATTTCTGAAAGACGTGTTGTGAAGGAGCAATTAATGGCTGACAAATAACAAAGACATTCCAAATTCTAAACCAAAAACGTGGTCCATGTGCTCAGTCAGTTAAGGACTCAGTTCTGTCACTTCTCAAGGGATTTTTTTAATCTGTTGCAGTTATTAACTGTCACTTAATACTGTTGTAAATTAAAATTAAGCTATCATACAGGATGTTTCTGAGGGTTTCTCTTGTGACTTTGCTTCAGAAATGCCAGAGATGTGAGAGATGTACATTAAATGATAGTAAAAACATAGCCAGAGGTTACATGTTAGGTTCACCTCCTATCCTGCGGGTATCCACTTATCCAAACTCAAAGTGCAGCGTCCTCAAAGTCCCCTCTAATCTGAGTGAGGAAGGAGTGAAAGCATCCCTCTCTCATCTGATGGTGCTTGAGTTAATGAACTCAAGGGGGGCACCTTGCTACACTTACATGGGGTTTCTCTTCCAGGAGTGATTCCATCTCACCTTGCTCACAGCACTCCATCCTCCAACATGCCCTCAAAACCAGCCATCTCAAGAGTGTGTACCAGCAGCACACTGACTGGTTTCTGATGGAGATGCTTATCAGTGCTCAGCCCTTCCGAGTCCTGTTGTTCTCTTAGGAGAGAATTGGGCAGTGTACTTGTGGTTGTTGCTAGCCCTGCGCTTGCTGCTAGAGGGGCAGCTGTAGTCACCCTCAGAGATAAAGTGAGCAGGGCTGACAAGGGGCTCAGCATGCCCCACCTGTTCCCCTGAGCCCTCTGTACCACCACCGTTTGTGCTAGAGCAGTGCTCTAGCATTATGCAGTCCCGTTGATAAGTAATTAATAATGCTTAATGAACAAAGCAGCTTGGGAGGTAAAATGAGGTCTGAAGCTATGGCTGGGAAGCTGTCAAAGGCAGTGCGCTGTCTGTGCTGCAGCTGGGACATGCACTGAGCTCTGCTGTGCTCTGCTGTGTTCATGATGAGACTGAAGAGCAGGCTGGGAACTCCAAAAGGGGCAGGGGCCAGGGAGGCGTGCCCAAGCCCCTCCAGAGGCACCAGTCCTGTAAGTCTCTGATTTTGTTGTGGCATAACGTATCACAAGCTATTTGGGGTGATAGAAGTTTTCCAAGAGTTCATGGTCTAGTTAGAAACTTGCTACAATGTCTTTCTCTGTGTGTGGGAACTACTACCCCTGTAGTAAATCTCTAGAGATTGATGTGAGCCAACAAGAATGCAGCTTTTTGCCATACTTCCTATGGACACCGCTGCTGTTTTATTAAGTTGACTTAGAAGAAATCACCATTGAGTTTAATTAGTCTTATGGCTGACCTCATTCTCTCTAGAAAGATTTAAGCTTTTCTGGTAGACTCGATGGCATGTCAACTCATCATCAAGAATTAATTTGTTTTACTGTGTGACTGGCATCTTGCCACACTGATCTGAAGTGAATTTCAGCAGGGGGAAACATTGTTTAAGAATACTATAAAAAGTCATGTAATTGTTTTACTTACAGATTTACACTGAAAACATGAACTTAATCTGCTTTTTTCTCTTCCCAGTTAGTAGCCTCCATTGTGTTTATCAGCTTTGGCGTGGTAGCAGCGTTCTGTTGTGCAATAGTTGATGGAGTGTTTGCAGCACGGCACATAGTAAGTACTGTGATTTTCTGTCATCTTTCATTTTTGACTGCTTATGTTGTTTCTATCAGGAAAGCATTTCATTTGGGTTTATATCTAGCAGCATATTAGTCCTTTTGATGTTTCTCCTTGTTGGAAAAATGTCTTTTGGCCAAAAATCAAAAGGAAAGCCCATTGTGCCAATACTGAGAGATGGTGCCAGTTGCTTATTCATCTCCCAGGGAATTCCAAATACAGAGGTGATGTAAAATGATGTAATGGCAAGAGTGATAAAATGCATACGTGGTTAGGAAAGGGAAGACACTTCAGCCACTACCAGCATCCATTTCTTCCCCCAAAACTATTGCCACCTCTGCTTCAAAAGGTCATTCACAGACATTCCCAGTGCTGCAGTTGCAGTAGTGTTACTAGTAGTTCATTACTGCCTAGGAGAGCCTAGGGGTCTTTTCTTATGACCTTCTCATGCAAGAACTAGACAAACTTAGAACAAAGGTGATTGTTTTGGGGTTTTTCTAGTTTTTTTTTTTTTTTGGTTCATGGAATTAAAATTAAAATATTAGACAAAAAGGATCAATAGAAGAGAAAGACAGACTGGGTCATGGGGTCATTTGAGTATGCCAATTTATATGTTAGATACATGTTGTTTGCTGCTCTATCTGTTGTGATAGAATACCTACAAATCAGTCTAAACCCAGTCTTTTAACTGAGTTTTCATTTTCAAAAGCATCAGGAAATAATTAGTTACATGTTTGAAAAGACACTAGAACTCAGATGTAGTGTGCTATGTAATACAGCAAGTTTGATGGTATATGACCCCCTCACTGCTATGAAATGTCATGGGCCTGTTCATCTTTCTGCTTCTGTTCATTGAGGGGCAGCACAACACCACTGGCTTCAGTAGAACTCAACTGAAATTTCTGTTAGCATATGCATCAGAATAATTAGGCTTTGGATCACCTGGGACATAAAGCTATAAACTGCTTTCTACTGATATTGAAGAGATCTTTAAACCAAATGTGGGCCTCAGAACCTCACCTGCATTGCACAAGGAAGGAGACATTTGGTATAAACAACTGAGTTGTGCAGTGTGAGCGTGAATGAACATTCTGAACTGGGCTGTGTGGTTGGTCCTGCGTGATGCAGAAGCAGCCTGTGTTTACCTGGGTTTGCCCTGCTGTTGCTCTGGATGACACCTGGTATCACTTTGCCTCTGATTAGGGAGCTTTGCCATAGGATCTGCTTAGAAGAGGAACAGATTCCTATTTAGGTTTCCTGCTCCTGAAAATTTGGTGGTTCTGCCCCAGAAAACCATTGCCACTTATTCAAATATTAGACCTCAATTTCCCAGGAACCAGATTTTGTTCTGCTTCGATGTGATCATTAGGAAGAGTTTGGGTGGCACTTGCACTGTCTGACCACAAAGCAACATGCAGCCAGAGTCCCCTACTGCTGAGATTAGACACGGTGTCACCTTCTTTGAGGTGAGTTGCTGTCTCAGAGGACAGTGTATGTGCTGAAACATAGACAGGCGTCACCCTTGTCACCTTTCTAGGTGTTTCCTTCATTGATTTGCAGTCTTTGGCTTTTAAGTTCCTTTCACACATGTTACTTAGCTGTTCTAGAAACAACGCTGCTCCCTATCTATATCAAACAACAATATCATATTAGAATATTATTATACCTTTGTATCTGAAGAAACAGCATCTCACACACAATACCTAGAGTTTATATTGTCCTCTTCATTGTAGCATAAATAGCTGCTTGGCATTGTGCACTGTCACGGCATGTTCTTGATGCGTGTTACCAACAAAAAGTGATTCAGTTCCCTGCAGTGCTCTCTGGGTAGAAAGTGGGACCACGAGTTGTAGGGGAGCACCAAGGCACAAAGTCATTGCATTCACCCATAAGAAAGCATCTGACAATCTTGGGTACAGCTGTGTATCTGGTCAGGTCAGTGACTGGATATGGCTGCATCACCTGTGCAGAGCTGTAGACTGGAAAGGGCTGGTCACCATCCAGCCATCTCTCAGAGTGCTGGAGGTGTACAATCCTATGACATCAACCTGCTTCGGTCACGGCATCCCATGCTTCATGGAGATCTGTTTCCAGCTGTTTACACTTAGGCCAGATTTCATTTATCACATCTGTCCCTTCTGGGCTCCTTCAGAACAAACAAATAGTGGCACCACATGTTGAAAACTACTTTTGGTGTCAGCATGGTCACACTTGGTTCATCTCATTCTCTTCCTTTGTCTAATAAGGAATTTTAACAGAATCAGGTGTAACAGAGGTGTACATAGGTCACCTTTATTCTCTAACACACCTGGGGAAATCTGTAGGGGTGGTAGAGTAATTACACTCTCAGTTCGACTTACAGGAAGGTTTGGGCCTTACCAAATGAAGCCATGTCATGCAGACTGTGGTGTCAATGCCCCTGTGCTAGGTCCCCTTTCTGTCACAGCTAATTTCCTTCAGGGAGAGCAGTAACACCACGTTCAGTCCATTTCCCACACGTCGGGACCAACCACTTTTAAACCTGTGTTGTGTTGTTGCTGCTTTGGTCACTGCCTTTGGGGATAACTGCTGGAGAATGAGGCTGAGCTGTCCTCCGCCCAGGGAAAGGACAGGCTCCTGGCAGGTCAGAGCAGGTGCCCAGGTCTGCATTAAGGCCATGAAGCTTTCATAAGGAGGAGTTGGGCAGCCTTCACTTTTCTGCCTCTCATATCAGGGTGCTGATGCCAAGGCTCCATCCCTTTTCTCCTGGAGGGAGAAGTCCTAGCTGAAGCCAAGCAGGCTTCAGACCGACAACAAATACTAATATCCTTCCCATCAATTTGGATTACGACATGTCTCCTGTTTTTATTTTTAACTTCATTTGAGTTGTAAGGGATGTGAAGAGGACAAATCACATTATTACAGATTTTTCTTAGTGTGTGTCTGCTGTGGAATGGAGATGATTACTGTTGCCCATTTTCTCATGCTCTTGTAAAACTGTGGATAGAATGATAAAACACTTTCTGTGGTTTATTTTCTTCTCAAGAAGGCATAAAATTGGTGAAAATTATTCCAGGAAAGTGATGTCTTTCAGAAAAGAGGTATTTAAATTATTTAAGACTCATTTAAAAACACTTTGCTTAATAGAAAGCTCTGGAGCACAGCACTTATAAAATTAAGAGCACTGAAGAAAAAGTAGCTTGATTTACAATAGCAGTAACTTATTTTAAAAATAATGCAGATGTAATTTACTGTATAAAGTTAATTTTGCCACTGGTCCTTTCAGCTGTACTTTTCACCTTCAAAATAAAAGAGAAAAAAAAAGGCAGAATAAAATTAAAATCAAAGTTGTAATTAATGTGCAGCAGTGTTATTTCAGAAAAATAGGGTGATCATGGGAATCCATTATCTGCATTTGTGTTTGCTTGAGATATTTTGTTATTTAGCAGATGAGAACAACCCAGTTGTGCAGCAGCTAATGGAGATCATTCAACAGCCTCTTACCGTCACTCAGGGAGACCCCCCTGTCCCACCTCACATGCACATTCTCTGCAGTACCTCCTATCCCCTTGTCCATGGCTCCAAGCCTTGACCATTGCCACATGATCCTTACCTTTGCAGTTATCCCCCAGGCAGAACCTAAAATACCCAGGAACAAGAAATCCAGTTATGAGGTGAGAAAATTGCTGGCAAGAACTTCCTGAGAAGGTCAGGAAGATGACAAGTAGCAAAAGCATGGGCAGATATTTTTAGCTGTGGAGACAAATGCTTTATGTTATCCTTTTACATACTTGGCTGGGAATCACAGAACATCAGTACTGACACATGGTCAGTTGCATTTTCCTGAAGTATGGGGTAAAAAGACACTCGGACATGCCTGAAAGCTCTAGGAGAAACCAAGGGCTCAGTCAGGGCAAGTCCTCTCTGCTTGACTGTAAGAACTGATTTTTGATCTTTTTGAGAGGAATTCATAGACCATACCCAGACAGATTTATTAGAGGAGATCCATTAAAAAGACAAAGCAGAGCTGGAAAGCTTGGGATAATACCACTGAGAACACCAGAAGATACAGCAGTGAAACTGCAACTCGGGACTCTTGCTGTCATCTTTTCTTTATGCACCTCTTTGGCTTTGTCTTCTCTATAACAATTTTTCATCTAGTTCAATATGACAATAAATATACTCCTAAGCCTTCCTTTCTTCTCACTGAACAAGCCTAGTTCCTTCAGCCCATCCTAGTACCTCCTGTCCTTCAGTGTTCTGATCATTTAGCAGGCCTCCACTGGTCATGTGGTTATTTGCCATGCTTTATCTTATACTCGTGAGGGATTAAAATTGGACACCATACTGAGCTGTGGCCTCATGAGTGTTCAGCAAAAAGAAATAACCACTACTTCTAGCTTGCTGGTGATGGTTTGCTAATGCAGCCCAGTGTGCAGCTGGCCATCGTTTCTGCAAAAGAACCCTGCTAATATGCATTCAACTTGCCCACAGACAAGTTTTTATTTCTTTGCAAAGCTGCTGTTGCTATCTGGTCAGCTTGAACTGTTGCTTGGGGTTATTCCAGCTCAGATGCAGGATTTTATGTTGATGCTGTACAAAAACTAGCAGAAGACAGTAAAAAAATTTAGATTCAGGTTGAGCTATTTTTAAAGATGCACTAGGTTTCTCTTCTAAATTTATGTCAACATCAGAAAAGAATATAAAGGCTTGGATGCTCTACTAAGTACCATTTCATTACCGGTTTTGGCTTTCATTTAAGCATGACATGAACTGGGCTAAATTTTCTGTGTTTATAGGGCCTAAGACTTTGATAATCACCCTTCTATACCTTATCTCCTTTTAGGTGAAGTTCTGGTTTAATGTAGATTATGGTCAGGCATGAACTTGCTTTGAAAGGAACTGATTTTTAAGAGTCTGCTTTTATGTGGTGCAGTGAAGGGACAACATAAATCTATGGATCAGAATTTCTGTACATATGCACTGTCCTGTCCCCTTGTGCCCAAAGCTGGATTCCTCTGCCTCATAGAGCTGTAAGGTGCAGTGAAAAGCTCAGCCAAGGCCTGTATAATTTAAATCCCTTAGAAGTGTTTCTGAGACGTTCCTCTGAAATAGTGAGGGCCTCCTAAAAGCAACCTCCCATTTTTTTTATCTGGGGGGGGGTTGAATGGACATGTCTTTGAATGCATGCTTGGATGGTGCAATGGATGGTGACCCTTCAGGAGATGATACAACTGCTTACAATTTCTGATTCGGAATGGTGAGGTGACAAATTGACAGAATCATCAGATGGATTTCAGGTTAGCTTTTACAGGTAACCAGCAACAGGGGATACTTGATTACTTTATTCCTAGCAATTTGAGAAAACACTATGATAAGGTACTGTATTAAGAACTGAAACCTGAAATGGGCTATGCTAATTGAAACCACGTTCTAAGAGCCTAAGGAGAGGAGTATCTTGCTCTATTGTTCTGCAGTTTCAGACTTCTGTTTTCATACAGATAGACCCTAATCCATTAAGGAATTTTTTTTTGGTCTTCACAGATAAGAAACTGAGAAAGTGGTGGAATGTGAAATGTTGGGAAAACTGGTTCAGAAAAAAGTAGACAATCCATTTATCCATAAGGTTGTCCTGTCCAAGATCAGTGGGGGTTTCCTCATCTTCACAAACACAAACGGTTGCTTTGTTTATGGAGATCTGGGGACTCAAAAGAAATCTTGCTGCAGACTGCCTTGGATCATAGCAGTGAAATGATGGAGGAATAAGAGACCATCTGAAGGTTTTTTGTGATGCAGGATAATTCTGTTAGCAGTTATTCTGAAGGAGACAAGATCTCAACTGTGGCACATCTGGGATAAAAATGTGTCATAGTGGTTTGAAATTGTCTATTGTATATACACATAAGAAGTGATCTTGTCTAGCAGAAGCATTTTAATGGAAAGGAAAGGCTTCTTGGTGCCTTAGGCAATGACATCACTCACTTCAAGCAAAGGTTGAAATTCCCATCCTGCCTAAAAGCAGAGGCAGCATGTTAGATTCTGATTTACAGTAGCACATTCTCACAAGCTGTTCTGAACACTTCAGATGTGCAAGAATTGGAACAGCAAAAGAGACAGGCTCCAGCCCTGGGCTCCCATTTTGCACTCTTCCTGATTTTATGCCTGTGTGCCAGCTTACATTGATGGCTGAAGTTACCAGAACTCATGTAGGTGTTACAGGGATATGCATAGGAGGAAAAGGAAGGTGCTGTGGAAAGGCAGAGTTGCTTGTCTGTCATGAGATGTAAAATACACATCAAATGAAGCAGTATGAAGTTGTCTCTTAAATTAATCAATTCTACAAAACCACTTTGGTGTCAAATTGATTAGATTTCATTTTCAGCTAATGCAGTTTCTTCCTTTTGATAGAGGTAGCTTAAGGAATTCATTAAAATAGAGCTTATCATCAGGCTCTAAGCCCTGAAATGAACCTGTACCTGAACTGGAGAACACTAGAACACTTATCCTTAGCATGGGATCTTCATCCACATGGTTTAAGTGCAACTTGTGGGCTGCTGATGGGTATCAGCTGGGTAATTACCAATAGATTTCTGAGTTTAGAAACTAAAGATAAGGTATTTGTCTTCTCTTTATGTATGTTAACTCAAAATGTTTTTATTCTGCCCTGGTCAGGCCCCACCTGGAGTAGTGTCCAGTTCTGGGCTCCCTGGTATAAAAAAGACAGGGATCTCCTGGAGAAAGGCCAGCAAAGGGCTGTGAAGATGATTAAGGGCCTGGAGCATCTATCCTGTGAGGAAAGGCTGAGTGAGCTGGGGCTGTTTGGCCTTGAGAAAAGAAGACTGAGAGGGGATCTGATCAGTGTTTATAAATATCTCAAGTGTGGGAGACAGAGGGAATTGGCCTGCCCCTTTTCAGTGGTCTGTGGGGACTGGACAAGGCGCAATGGCCTCAAGCTGGAGCACAGGAAGTTCTGCACCAATATGGGGAGGAACTTTTTCCCAGTGAGGGTGCCAGAGCCCTGGGACAGGCTGCCCAGGGGGGTTGTGGTGTCTCCTTCTCTGGAGATATTCAAGACCTGTCTGGACGCCGACCTGTGCGACCTGTCCTAGGGAGCTGCTTTGGCAGGGGGGTTGGACCCGATGATCTCTGGAGGTCCCTTCCAACCCCTACAGTTCTGGGATTCTGTGATTTAATGAGTGGCCTTATGTAAACTCACTTTCTGGGAAGCAGAGAGATGTGGCAAGGGAAAGTGGAGTCTTTCATCTGAGGGATGCTGATGCAAATAGAGCTTTGGTTGGTAGAGCTCTGCTGTACTCATTAACACCAAGATGTCAGCTCCCATCCAGTGAACAAATAACTACATTATAAAACTTCAGTCCCAGCCAACCCTGATAAAACAATGTGAGGGTATTAGTTCCTTCAGCTGTCTAAAGGATTTAGATCAGGACAGTTTTGTGTTGTGCCTTTCTGTGCTTTAAAAAACAGATCAGGGAGGTTTGTCACAGAAAGCATGTGTAAAATACTCTCAGTTATACACTAATTTATGCATTTAGACTGAGAAGCTGCAAAATCACCATGGCTGCTTGGTGCTCTACCTTCCTTCCCAAAGAGAGAAGCTCCTGAAGAGAACAGGGAAACTGCATTAGCACCGAGGTTTATCAGCCTCAGCAAGCATCATGGCTTTTGGTGTTTTATGGGTTACAGAGTACAGGTCAGCTGTCTCCAGTAACAAAAATATTGTCACCCCCTCCTAACTGGTTTCCTGTTTTTATCTCACCTCTTGTGCTAAGCTCAGGAGCCCACCTAGAGCACGCTGAAGGGAAGACACCCTGTGTCCCACTGCCAGGCTGGGCCCTGGAGGGATTGCCCCATCCAGTTTATCGCAGGCGGGCAGACAGGCAAGTGTGGGTGCCAGCCCATGGGAAGGTGTTGCTGGGAGTTGGAGGGGAGGCAGGACCAGGTTTTGGGGCTGCAGCATTCACTTAGCTCAACTTAAAGCCAGAGTCGAGCCAAGTTGGAAGTGGTGAATCCAGTGATGACCAAAACAGTCAAGCATGAGACCTCATTTAGTCAGAGAAATACAGTCTGAAAATGCCATGAAGGTTTGATGGTTTCCAGTGAAAGCACAGGACCCCAGGCAGGGACCCCCACCCAGCAGTGAGCTGCAGGTTCCCTGCTGCTTCCCCAGGCCTTGGGAAGGAGAGGCAGGTGGTGGATACATGCACTCCAGAATTTGATGACACGATTGTGTTACACTTACAATGGCCAAGAATATCCATCCTCTTCCCATCTTTGAATCTTCCTGTGCAGATTACAGACACTCAGTCAAGAACTGCAGCAGGGGCAGGCCAGCAGCTTCACTAACGACCGCTGCATTTTGCTACGTAAGCCCATGGCATGTAACATGGATCACCGTCACGCTCCAAAACCTTGCACATTTCAAGCCAGAGCTCCTAAAAACCCATTTGAAAATGCCCTGAGCAAGTCTGTATGGCCTTTCCTTTGAAGAAAAAAACCCCAAATAGTTGTATTCCTTGTCTAATGAAGTTGTTACCTTGACGACTGGTGGTAGAAAATGCAAGTCAAAGAATAAGTATTTTCTTACTGCAATTCAGTTAGCTGGCTTCTCTGGAGAAGAACACTAAATGCATTTTACTTTCTCCATGCTACTGCATGAGACAAAATTACAGCTAATTACATTTCATTCCATTTCCATCCTGTATGACTCATTAATATAATAGCATGGCACAGCATATACCATAAAGGGTTTTGTTGGTTGGTATTTTTTTTTAGCAGAGCGACCACTGACACTTGTACCTTAAAACTAGCACTAGTTCAATAGTGATTTTTATATTGATGGTCCACCAAGGTGAAATTTTCTTTGAATTGATGAACTTCTTAAGTACAAAGTGTCTAAGTTTGCAAGCAGTGTGTTTTGAAGCCAATGGTCAACTATCCCACTGTGTTCATACTGGTATTAGACCTTGCATGTAACACTGAGATAGGTAGCATGGACTGCATTGCTACAGTACCAAATAATTGTAAGGGAGGATTCATTCTTTTTTATGGACTTAATTTGAGCAAAGGAGGACTCTTGCAACCAACTTAAGCCAGTCTGCTAAGATTTCTCTTTTGCACTGCAAGATGACCACATTTACATAACAGTTATGTTCACACATCCAAATATTATTGAGTATGCTTTAAATCAAAGGACAGATACTCTTCTTTGAACATCACAATCCAGATGGTAGAAGAGCTCCTCATGCTGGATATGCCTCTAGCCTAATTGACAGCTCACAGATGAGTTATAGGTATCTACAGAAGTCAGGTGGTTCTAGCCATATCAGAGCCTGGAAGCTCTGTATTGCTATCTGCTCTGGCACACACTCAGTCAAAATCACCCCCATTCAGGTGAAGATCACCCCCACAGTAACCACAGTTACATTGGCGCTGTTGTAGATTATTGTGCTTTTGCCAGAAGAACCTTCCTGGGCCAGAGGAGGGGATTTTGGCTGCCTTTTTGCCATGATAGTATTTTCAGCTGATGCATGAGAAGCAGAGTAGAGAAAAATGACATCCTAGCTCTAGGAGGGTGTAACTGTGTTTTGGAAAGCAGCAAGTCTAAGGAGGGATAAATCATCAGTGTGGTAAAAAATGTGAGTGTAAAGTGATGTTCCAGGGAGATACTGGAGCCAATTGAGCTAATGTAACCCATGAGTTAGTGGCCAGTAGTGTCTAGTAGCAAGATGAAGGTGAGTTACCTATAATGACTGGCATTTGGGAAGGTATTAGTGGCCTCTGCTGCTATGGAGTAAACTCAAACATCAGATCTCCGTCTGACAGTTAGCTTCCACCTGAACTGAGTTTCAGACCACCCACACAAGCTCTCTTGAAAACCTGAACTAGAGGGATAGTACTAAGGTGTCGCGTGAGCAGTGTGGATGAGCCCATGTGGGCTCAGGACTGAAGACTGGTCTCTGGCTTTTATTTGGCAATATAGGTATAGCTAGGTTACTAACTCCAACTTTGGTGTTTGTGCTTTACAAAGGACATTATCAACTTGGAAGGACCTCAGAGAAGAAAAAATCTGACATTTGGAGTGGCACCTTTTAGGAACAGTACTCAGAAGTTTGATTTATTTTGTTTATCAAAGAAAAGGTTGAGAGGTGAATTGATCTTGGCCTCTACAAGGTATCTACATAATTAAAGGTTATCTTATAACAAAGATCTTTTAGCCTCTAGCACAAAAGCACAAGAAAGTGCAGTGGGTTGAAGTCAATGCTAAATCAACTCAAACCATCAAGCAGATACAGTTTTGACAGCAATGAGTTACAGGAACAGCTTTATCAAGGGTATGGATGGTTCTCTGATGCTGAAATAGTTAAATCCCAACCTTCTTTTTATAAAATCTTATGAAGCTTATCCAGAAATTGACATAGATCATAGAATCACAGACTGGTTTGGATTGGAAGAGACCTTCAAATTCGTCTTGTTCCACCCCCCTGCCATGGGCTGGGACACCCTCCAGTAGCCCAGACTGTGCAAAGCCCCATCCAACCTGGCCTTGAACACTGCCGGGGAGGGGGCAGCCACAGCTTCTCTGGGCAGCCTGTGCCAGGGCCTCACTGTCCACATACTGAAGATTTTTTTCCTAATGTCTAATCTAAATCTCCAGCTGTAGTCTCACCAGAGTGGAATAGAGGGGGTAAATCACCTCCCTTGACCTTCTGATCATGCTGATTTTGATGTAGCACAGGATTTGGTGGGCTTTCTGGGCTGCAAGCATACATTGATGGCTCATGTTGATCTGTACATCCACCAACACTCCCAAGTCCTTCTCTTCAGGGCAGCTCTCAATCTGTTCTCCATCCAGACTCTAGTTGTGCTTGGGATTGCACCAACCCATGTGCAGAACCTTGCATTGGCTTTGTTGAACTTCCTGCAGTTAGCATAGGCCCATCTCTCCTGCCTGTCAAGGTCCTCTAGATGGCATCCCTTCCCTCCAGCGTGTCAACCTCAGCACACACCTTGGTGTTGCTGCAGCTTTTCAAATATGATTAACAATGTTTTAGCAACTTTACCCATCTGTTTCCTCAGTACCTGTGGATGTTGCTCATCAGGTCCCATGGACTTGTGCACTTTCAGGTTCTTTAGATGGTCTTGAATCTGATCTTCTCCTGCAGTGGGGGGTCCTTCATTCTGCCAGTCCCTGCAGTTGCCTTCTGTGACCCAAGCAGCATGACTAGAGGCAAAAAAGTCATTGAGTACCTCAGCCTTCTCCATATCCTGGATAACCAGGTCAGTCTCCTGTTTCATTCTGCAGAGGGGTCACGTTTTCCCTTGTTGGCCTCTCTGTCACTTTGAGGAGGAAGTTGTCATCAATGCATTCCGGGGACTTTCTGGATTTCTTGTGTCCAGCTGGTATCAGGGTTGTTGCAGATCAGGGGCTGTGAACTTGTTGCTCCTCTGTCTGTAGAGGGCCTCACCTGCCCCATCTCTGTGGTTGGTGGTTGGGTGGCCTTTAGCAGACCCTGACTGTAGTGTCCCCTCTCCCTGCCCTCCCTTTAATCCTGACCCATAAGCTCTCGGTGGGCTTCTCATACATCCCCAGGTGGAGCTCCATGCACTGCAGCTGGTTATTGACATGGAGGGTGACAGCCCAGCCTGGCCTCCCCTGCCTGGCCTTCCTACAGAGCCTGTACCCTTCCATCCCAACACTCCAGTCACAGGAGCCATCCCACCACCTCTCCATGATGCCAGTAAGTTTATATCCCTGCAGGTGTGTGCAACTCCTCTGTAACTCCTTGCTTGTTGCCCATGCCCCCTGTGTTTGCATAGAGACATTTCAGTCACCCCATGATGGTGACTGGCTGGAATGGTTGGAATTCCTTTGATGTGCTTTACCAGTGTTTCCCTGTTGGGTCCTATTACCTCAGGAGCCCCAGGCTTATCTCCGCTGGACTTCAAGTATGCTGTGGTGTGTTGCTGAGGGCCCTTGCTGGCACCTTGTCCCTCCCACAGCTTGTCACAGGCAAGTCTGGTATATCCCTCTCCCCCTTCACACTTCGTTTAAAGCTCTGTTAATGAAGCCACTAGCTCCTGGGCAAAGATGTTTTTTTCCCCTTTGAGGTAGGTGAGTCCCATGAGTTGCCACATCCCTTCTGGTAAGTGCAGAGATGTCCTGGGGTGAAGTTATTTAGCCAGTGTTATTCAGAAGGTCATTCTAGAGTAGGGTCTTCAAAGAAGGGTTCTGTGAACTATTTTTCTAGTCAGGTGGAAACTCAATTGCTTCTCATCAGCAGGTCTCTCTGTGTGGTGCCAGGACTTGTTCCCTGCTGGAAAACATTTAGGGCTTCTCAGATTAAAACCAGTTGAAAATTATTTATCAAGATTTCTAATCCAGGTTTGCCAGTCTTCAAATCTGCAAAGGAAATACACTCTTTTAACATATACACAACTGAAATAATCTCTCTACTAAGAGCACTAGTCCTCAGATATTGGATAACACAGAAGACAATCTAATGTTGCATCCAAGGACTTGTCAAAAAACCTGTAATCTCATTAATGTTTTCTGGGCTAGAAATGCTGAGACAGGGGAGGGCTTTAGGTTGTTTGTCCAAACGAATCTGCAGTCGGATATTCCTCTGTTTCCAAACAGGTAACAGCTATGCATCCAGCCTGAATATATTGATTACAGAGGAGCTGGTACAGTGCTTTGGTTTGGTTTTCAGATTTATTTTTCCAGCAAGAAAAATATTAGCAACTTTTTTTTTTTTTTTGCAGAACCTCTTAAGATCCCCCCCCTGCAGTTTGTGGAGCCTCTCACATTGGCAGGGACAAAGCCATAAAGCCCCCTGGTCCTTTCTTTCTTTTTTTTTCCCCCCACTGAAATTCCTTTCAGGTTTAGCTGAAGTGCAAATTCTTTAAAATCCCTTATTTTTCCTTTCCTGCTGTGACTTGTTTTCCTGAGGTGAAAGGGATGGTATTGTGCCAACCAACCAGAGCTGTGTTAGGCAGCACACACTCCGTTTGGATGCCAAAGAGCAATTTGCTCGTTGATGGGAAGGAAGAAGAGAGATTCCCATCTCCTTTCTCTCTACATCTACTGCATGGTCTCCTTGTGCTGTTCTGCAGCCCCAAGACAGGGGCAGAGATAAGGCTGTCTCAGACCCTCCCAGCTCTTCATCTGTACCACTGAGTAGGATAAAAGCCTTCAGTGCTGTCAAAACCAAGGGTCAGTCCAGCTTGTTCTTGCCCTATGATACAAACAGTGGTCCATTGGCTTCTCTCAGTGAGATGTAACAGCCCACATTGAGATCCCTTGTTAGTGTCATTTTGGCTCTTCAGGCTGCAATGATGCAGCTTTGAGGTAAAAATTCCTTGAAGATGCTGTAAGGGACATCTTGCTACTAAGGAGGGAGAAAGACTACTTTTGTATTTTAAATTAGGTGTTTGTACTCTGAGAAAATGTTAAGGGAATGACCCATGCCTTTGGGTATCCAAAAGGTAATGGTTAAATGCCACTGTCATTTAATTACATGATGTCATCTCACAGAGAGCACAATATCAATGCACAGCAGGGCACAATTTTTAGTGCACTGAGGTAATAGCAAATCTGGCAGTTCCAATGCCTTTGGCTCTGAAAATTAAATAATTTTCTTTTAGCTTTGCTTCCAGTGTAATTAGGTGTGAACTCCACTGAGTGTATTGTAAATCAACTGCAGAGATATGGAGGAAAATGATACACATTTTACTGACACTAATAATCATATTGTTAGTGTGAGAAATAATACAAGAGGTGAAAAAAGTGATCAGGATTTGATCCATGTTTAAAATGACATCAGTGTTCTAGTTTTCATATATTATCTTCCACATCTGTACACAGATCATTGTCTGTAATCTGCATCAGTTTCCATATATTATAGTCTTCTACATATGTGTGGCCCCTATGCATGCAAGAATCAGGGGAGGCAGGGATTTATTTAATGCTGTAAAATAACAGCTTGTATCAAGGGAGATTTACTGTCAACTTCCATCTTTAACCTGCCTTTACAGAGCACTGGCCATGATGGAATTTATGACAGGCAGATAAAGCAAGTTAATTACAATTTGATCCTAAGGAAGGTGGGTGACTGTGGCAAAGGGCTTGCAGTTTGCTCTCAAAAGCATAATCTGCTTCCCTCTGATGTGCTGCCAGCAGCACATAATTTCCTTCATTGTTTCCTATTCTCAGAAACGTTTCTAGACTATCAACAGATGTTTCTATTCTATGAAAAAATTCAAAGCTGCTACAGAGATAGATAGAGGGGTGAGGGAGTAACCACCTGCAGCCTTCAGGCTACAGCAAAAATACTCACTTGGTTTTTCCATCATTTGTCAAAAGAACAACAGTGCTTTGAGTTGCCCTGTGTAGAACCTAGTGGAATAAAAATGAAGGAAAAGGTGCTGTTTATTTACATGGATCTAAATCAGCAAATTAGGTAGAAGTCCTTAAATTCTACTACAGTAAATATTTAGGGTATTTAAATATGCTCCATTTTGCCCTAGGAAAAGGTTTCAAAAATCCAGAAGTTTTATTTATTGAATCTTTTAGAAGAAACAATTATTATTATTATCATCATTATCATTATTATAATATTAATTATTAATAATTCGTAACAATATGAGAATCAATAATATTATTAACACTATTGATGAGTATAATAATATATTATTAATAATGATTGATAATAACTTATTATTATATATCCTAGAAATTTCTTTCACTGTGGGTGGATGATTATTCAGCTGCAAATAAAATCCATGAAAAGTATGTTCCCAGGTATCCAATGAAGTTGTAATTTATGGTGATGTACAGTTCTATTAAGGCCTTATTAAAATATGTGTTGTATCAGCATTGATAGATTATGAAAGTTCACACTTGTATTATATTTATTTAGTCTTTGATGAGAAATGACAACTTTGAAAAAGTATGTTTTTAAGATACTGTAGCTATTTTTTTTTAAACTGGACTGGTGTACAATTTTCTTGTGTCTATGCTTCACACCAAGTTCTCTCCACACTCCCAGCCAGCAGTATATCCAGTGGTTTTTTTGCCTCTGGAGAGCTGCACACCATGCATGTGAACATCTCTGATCTCCTGAAGTGCATGTGAGCTTCAAAATGACAAGCCAGTGGAGATGGGGAAAAGCTTGTTATACCTGGGCAATCAGGGTATGTGTGAATCGTTTCACTATGAGTTTAGACTGCCTTAATTTTATAACTCATGTATTTCTATTCCTCCTGGGGCTTCTCTCATGGACTCTTTTTCTCTCTTATATTTTGGGGTCTAGTCCTGCAGTCCTTTCTGTTTGGATGACCCCTTTCAGACTGCCTTCTAGTGTAGTGCGATGTGTGTCGGTCTTCCCTTCTTCACAGGGGTGACAGGGAGCCTTGATAGCAAACTGCTGGGCATGAACACCTACTTTCTGTGGGTTTTCTACTCAATGCCTAACATAAAAATTTCACACACAAAGTTTTTACTATGCTACTTAGATTATAATGGGGATATTTAAAGGCCCCTATTGGTGGTATGCCATGCCTTGAAACTTAATATCCACACTGCAACATTGATTAAGCCTTCAGCATTATATTTGTATATGTAGATATCCAATGCATACATTGCTCAACTAAATGGATTTAATGCATCCTCTTTTTCTTCTTTTTAGTGTAAAATAAATCCATAGGAGCATTGTAAATGTAAACCCCCTACATTCCAGTGAGCAGGATATTATTCTTAGGAAGAATTTCTTCCCTGTGAGGGTGGTGAGGCCCTGGCACAGGCTGCCCAGAGAAGCTGTGGCTGCCCCCTCCCTGGCAGTGTTCAAGGCCAGGTTGGATGGGCCTTTGGGCAACCTGGGCTAGTGGAGGGTATTCAAGCCCATGGCAGGGGGGTTGGAACTAGATGGGCTTTGAGGTCTCTTCTAACCCAAAGCAGTCTGTGGTTCTGTGATTTTATATTCAGTATTTCCAATCTATAAAGGTTAGTCTCTTGCAAGATAACATTTCTCTCAGTAGTATACTTAGACACTTACATATTTTTCTTACATATTCTGATAGCAGTGAGGTAAAAGGGAGAAGATGGGTTACATTTCATGTATTTGAGCTACATTACCAGCAACAGAATAAACAGTTTTTTTGCATTCTTGTGGAAAAGTTAATTACTCACTTGGTACAACATCATTATAATCAAGACAGAGCAATCAGTTCATATAACAAACCCTATAATCAAGGTAATGTAATCAATGTAAGTAATCAACTATAATAAGCAATTAAATATCTAACTGCATCAAGCAATAAGTAAAATTACAGCCCTGAATAGTATCAGCTAATCGCATCATTAGAAACTTGTGTAAAAGCCAATAGTAACTCTTAAGTTTTGAACCACACAAAATAGCTGTGGCAGGTGTCATGGGAAGGTCTACAGCCTCATCCTGAGACATGTGGCTGGCAAACTTGACTAAAGAAAAGCAGTCATGTTCCAGGGCCAGGCTTGGATTTGCTAGAGGACTGGTGTATTTAAGGCAGGAGTAGGCTTCCACGCAGAGGCCTTGTGTGGCTCCAGCTCCCCTGTACAGCCAGAACAACTGCCTCTGATGACACACGGGTTTTCAGCACAGCAGCCCCTGAGCAGGCAAGGCCCAGTGTCACTCAGCAGCTCTATACAGAAGGCACCAGGACTGCTGAACCTCCATGGGGATGTGCAGAGGAGTCAGCTCCTGTTTCTTTTACTTCTCCCACTGCCCCACATGTGCTGGTGAAGGCTGATGGCGAAGGCCTCTCCTCCCACCTTCCTGCCAGTGACAGGGTAGCCAAAAGTCACTGAAAGAAAAAAAATGTATTTGAAGAGGAATTGACTTCTCCAGCTGAGAACAGACCTATATGTCCACATCAAGAATAAATCTGATGGTGTACATCATCTAGCAATGAGGCAGCTCCAGCATCTGGAGCTTGTTAGTTGACTGTAGAAGTACTACCAGTCCATAAATAACCCCCATATAAAGGAGAATGAGACACTACCACTACAAAATATTTTAAATAAAAGAAAAATCAGTGAGAAAATACCAAGTGAAACGGATCCATCTGTGTATGTTTTTTGGCCATGACAGTATATACCTACTCTTGAGTACTTGCTGGTTTGAAAGAGCTGAAATGAGTATCTACAGTTCCCAAGCATTAAGTTTATTCTGCAGGATCTAGTCTTTCAAATAAAATATAATCCTAAAAAGAGCTCCTGGAAAGCACAGTGTGAAGTAAATCTGGTTTGTGAGAGTAAAGAAGTGTTTAAGCCACACCAGCTGCTTTTCTTACTTTCAGCACTGGAGGTGGGTGATTTCAGCATTGCAGGTGACACAGTCAGGACTCCTAGGCTGGAGCTCAGCATTTCTAGAAGAAAATGAGCTCATAGTTAAGTTCATGCAGGGCAGATGGAGAAAGGGTAAGTGCTGACTGCACTCTAGAGAGTAAACTCCCAGCATTGCTTTCATGGCTTGACCTCACCCAAAGCATGTAAACAAATACTGCTGTAGCAGCCTCCTAAAGTATTTAAACAAAACTGGAAAGGTATTATTTGCACTAGGGGATCACTAATGTCTTGTAGTTAGAATACTAGTATGGCATGAATGGAAGCATCCTGTCCCTTTGCCTCATTCTACATCACTTTGAAGGGTTTGTTCAACTGTACACTTGGGATCCCTTGATTTTTAAGCAGGGACAATACACAGAGAGGCTGATTCAACAGGCACTAACCAAGTGTGAAACTTAGGTCAAAAGAACATGTGAAAAACCTAAAATTCTAGGACTTAGAGTTTCTTAATATAGTTTAATAATTATTGGCTGAAATGTGAAAAAAATGGCCAAAAAAATATGAAAACCTTCTACTCCTGATAGTCCAGTCCATCTCAGCACTTGGCAGTAGCGTAACCTCAGGCCTAGGCTGCTGTACAGACATAAGCCTGTGGGAGTCCTGAAATGGCTTGCTCTTTTTGTCTGCACTTACCCTTCCTAATCCCAGGGCACTGCACTCTCCCTGACAGCTGGGGAGATTCTGTATTGTTAGTCAAGGTGATGCTCTCTCAAGAGAGAAGTAGGAAATGAGCACTGGTGACACAGGGGAGGAAAATTGCTGGCAAGCTGAAAATGCAAGACTTGGAGGCCCACTTGATGAAGTAAAACTAAATTGACATTTGGATTCAAAAGATGATGATGAGTTTGGTGGCAATGAGATAAAAGCTATTGATAACTCTACAAAAGACTTTCCATGCATGGTCAAATTGTGAAGCTGGTAGGAATTATCATAGAAACATGTAGGTTGGAAAAGACTTTTAAGGACATCAAGTCCAAGGATAAACTTAGCACTGCCAAGTCCACCAGTACAGTTTATTTTCTTGCCATAACTTGCATCTCTCCATAGTGTTCAAAACTTTAATTTTTAGCATCCAAAATTCCTTTTAGGGTCATAATTTTTTTATAACCTGGATGTTTGTACCAAACACAGCATTCCAGATTGCTGCCAGCCAAACGCTTAAAGCCAATTTATGATGTGTTTTGAGTTTCTGAGTGAATGAGGCAGACAGGCAGTGGCTGGTTCAAGTACCAGCCCCTTTAGCATCCCTGGCACTCACTGAAAGAGCACCCAGTGTACCAAAGGCCAGGAGCTGATGCCAGGAGCTGATGCCTGGCACTACCATGAGAGCAGTCCCTCTCTCAGCAGGGAGGGAAAAGAAACCCACTGAAGCCCATGGTGGTGGACATTGGCCTGTCCAAGGACTCACCTTTTCCTTCTCTGTTCTGCAGTTGACCCCTCCCTTCCCAGCTGCTCTCTGAAATTCAAAGGTTATAAAAATAATGACATTACAGAAATCATTTTCAGTGAGGCATATGAGGCATAACTACCTGTAAACTATGTGTACAAAAAATTAACATCTCATAAAATTATGGGTAAGGCATTTAGTTGGTCTACCAGGAGGTTAAAGATTCTTTATCAAGTGCAAGAGTAGATAAAGGTCTGTAAGAAATGAGCCAGTTTAAAATGGGTATTGTAATTACTTTATTTTCTTTTCCATCAGTTGATGTGGGTTCAATATTTGGAAATCTGGAATTGGAGAGTACTGGTGTGTGTGTGTGTTATTATTTCTGCTCTTTTCTCAAAATAGTGTAATTAGGCAAGAGAAATTAAAGCCCAAAACAATTGTCAAAAAACCCCATCCTTCCTTCTAATTCCAGAAGGTATAATCATGTGCTTTATGTTGGAATTGAAAGGCTCAGGAGCAAATAGAGAAGAGGTTTTGTTTCTTGAAGTTGATACTCCCTCACTGCACTACTGGGGACACTCACCTGTACCTTAGACTCAGATGTTTCTTAATACCCATCTTGTCACAGCCAATATGGAAGCTGTTCATAACATTTTAAAAATGAACAAGTTTGGGTTTTTTTTTTGTTTGTGAGTGAAAGCACAAAGATGTTTGTAGTGATTGTTCCTAGGAATCCCTGGTATCTCCTAGCAGTGGTCTTCCTCAGGAGACACCCATCTCCTTGTTGAAAAAGACAGAAACAGCTCTTGGTCAGAGAGACAGGAATGACAAAAGATCTGCAGCATTTCCTGTCATTATTTGTACAGGAAGGGATCCAATCACCCCTAGCTCGGGTCCCCAGACAGTGATTCAGTCTGCCTGACTCCTGCTTTCCCAGACTCCTAGTATGTTGGCACCTTCTTTCATGCAATTCTTCTCTCTTTGGTCCTAAAGCTTTCTGGTCTGTATGCTCAGATAGTGCAAAGCAGACACAGATGCCTATGCTCCAGCTAGCCCTCCAGAAAAGCATGTAAGTCAATTGCTAATAACATAGTTTTGCTCATATTTGCATGCCTTCTTTCAGAAAGTTAGCAGAGAGGCTGTTCTTGAAGGGAGTGATAATCTCCAGAACACCCAGTTGTTGGCACATGGCTGAGCTGGCACCAAAGGGTTATGTTTCAGTTTGCTTTTAGGATTAAACTTGAAAAATCTTGGCAGGTTCCTTTCCTATTCATTCCTTGCTATGCTGTAGATGAGAAGGACCTACAACAATGTCTTAGGAAGAAAACAGAAAATGAGAAACTTCACATTAATGAGCCACTAAAAACATTGGTCTGGTTTTGGGCTCCTCAATTTTATCTATATTTATCTTTTACATGTGCCCAGGACCGCTCTGTGGTCTCCAGGCCAACTGGCATGGTGAAGCCCACGTCCTTACTCTTACAGTCTCCTACAGTCTCAGGCAGTATGGCAATGTCCAAGTTACTCACTGGGAATGGTTCTTGGCCCATGCTAATTTCCAAACCATGCCCAGAAATTGTTTTGGAAGAGTGATAGTTTGCCCAGGCCAAAACCAGCACAGGCACAGTTCTAACAATTTAATGGGCTGGATGATCAAATTTCAGGCCTGGGAACATTCCCTGGCACTGATTAATCTACACTTCTATCGATGCAGCCATGGAAGCTAGGGCTAAATAAATACTGTAATTGGAAAAGAATAGCCCTCACTGTATAATTATTTCAATAAATTATTAGTTGTGGTTTGTGTCTGTAAAGTACTGCCTAAATTTCAGTCAATATGGGTTACACTGTATCTCAGTTTTCAGAAAGTGGATTTACACATAAGGGAGATGGAATTTTCCCTGTTATCCAAAATATATCTGTTCTCCAAGGAAACAAAAACTGGAATAGAAAAATCTTTCCATACCTCAGTTAACAGCCATACAACCTCCTCCCTACAAATATTGGGTCAAAGCCACCAAAGATACTGTTCAAAGAATACTTTCCTGACACAATGTAATGCAGTGCTCCCATCATCAAGGAGAATGGGGGTTTTATTATATGCTCCTAGAGAATAATAGAATGTGTAAGGTTGGAAGGGACCTTTAGAGGTCATCTAGTCCAACCCCCCTGCAGTAAGCAGGGTCATCTTCACTAGATCAGGTCGCTCAGAGTCCCATCAAGCCTGACCTCGAATGTCTCCAGGGATGGGGCCTCCACTACCTCTCTGGGCAACCTGTCCCAGTGATCCACCACCCTCAGATTGAAGAACTTTTTCCTAATACCCAACCAGATCTCCCTACACGCCCTCGTGAACAGTTCTTCCCAGCTTTCTTATAGGCACCTTTCAGGCTCCCCAGAGCCTTCTCTTCTCCATGCTGAACAAGCCCAACTCTCTCAGCCTGTCTTCACAGGAGAGGTGCTCCAGCCCTTTGATCATTTTTGTGTCCCTCCTCTGGACACGCTTCAACAGGTCCATGTCCTTCTTGTGTTGAGGGCTCCAAAGCTGGACACAGGACTCCAGGTGAGGTCTCACCAGAGCAGAGCAGAGGGGCAGAATCACCTCACTTGTTCTGCTGGCCACACTTCTTTTGATGCAGCCCAGGATGTGGTTGGCCTTCTGAGCTGCAGTTGCACATTGGTGGCTCATGTCTAGTTTCTCATCCACGAGTACTCCCAAGTCCTTTTCCTCAGAACTGCTTTCAAGTACATCACCTCCCAATCTGTATGGATAATGAGGATTGTCCCAACCCAGGTGCAGGACCCTGCACTTGGCTTTGTTGAACCTCATGAGGTTTACCTGGGCCCACTCCTCCAGCCTGCCCAGGTCCTTCTGGATGGTATCCCATCCCTCTGGCACACTGACCTCTCCACTCAGCTTGGTGTCATCAGCAAATTTGCTGAGGGTGCACTCAATCCCACTGTCAGTATCATTAAGATATTAAACAGCACCAGTCCCAGCAAAGACCCTTGAGGAACTCTGCTTGTTCCACCAATGAGCCACCAATGTGTATCTGCAGCCTAGAAGGCCAACCACCCTCTGGATGTGACCATCCAGCCAATTCCTTGTCTACTGAACAGTCCACCCATCAAATCCATGATTCTCCAGCTTAGAGAGAAGGAGGTTATGGGGAACCATGTCAAAGGTCTTCCAGAAATCCAGATAGATGACATCCATAGCTCTTCCCTTGTTCACTGATGCAGTCACTCCACTGTAGAAAGCCACTAGGTTGGTCAGGCAGGACTTGCCCCTAGTAAAGCCATGCTGGCTGTCACGAATCACCTCCCTGTCTTCCATGTGCCTCAGCATAGCTTCTAGGAGGATCTGTTCCATGATCTTCCCAGGCACAGAGGTGAGGCTGGCAGGTCAGGAGTTCCCAGGGTCCTCCTTCCTACCCTTTTTAAAAGTGGCCGTGATGTTTCCTCTCTTCCAGTCACTAGGGCCTACACCTGACCACTGTGGCTTTTCAAACACCGTGGAGAGTGGCTTGGCAACTACATCAGCCAATTCCTTCAGGACTCTGGGATGCATCTCATCAGGTCCCATGGACTTGTGTATGTTCAGGTTCCTCAGATGGTCACGAACCTTACCTTCACTTACAGTGGGAGGGACTCTGTCTCCCTGGTTCCCATCTTGCAGGCCTTCAACAGGAGAGCAGTGAGGAGAGAGGTCACCAGGGAAGACTGAGGCAAAAATGTTATTGAGAACCTCAGCCTTTTCTTCATCTGTTGTCACCAGTTCTCCATTGTCTCTTATTACAGGGGGTACACTTTATTTAACCTTCCTTTTTTGGTTCATGTACGTGTAGAAGCCAGGGACAGGTCTCTTACAAGAGAGCAGTCAACTAAACCAAAACCCTCTATATTTGGATCAATGTATTTGGACCTTTTCTTTCTTGGTATAAAGCAGTCTCTTCATCACTCCCAGGTTCCAAGACATATGCAAGCAAAATACTGAAATAAAACCTGTGCAAGAACCAGGAGGGCCTCGGGTTACTCTGTAGGTTTCAAGGTGGAGCACTTCTGATCTGCCTGAAATTAAAGGGAGTTACTGGGTGTCCAGGGTTGGGTTGGGAGTTTTTTTGACACCTCTGAAAATTTTAACCCAGATTCTAGTATGACTAATGTTAAGCCTTGTAGTATCTATAAGAATCAAATCTGAGAGGGTCACAGAGGTTCTTCAGTAGCCTGATCTTAACCTGTTTCTCCTGAATTCAGCAGCAACCCTTCTTTTGACTTCAGCACATGCAGATTTCCTAGTGAGTGCCATAAGTTCAGAAGTATTTCCCAGTCCAATGTATTACAGGACCAAATTTTGCAAGGGACTTCCTCAACCACTGTTACTAAAACAGAGCTATGCAATATTTCCCACTAATGTGTAATATACTATATTAATATACAATAAATAATGCATTCCCCTGTTCTGCTTTCTGGAGTGACTCTCTTTAACTGGAAATGGGCAGGTGGGAAAAATCTGTTAGTTAGAGCTCTGCTCACATACACAGAGGACAAACATCTGTAGGCTGGCAAAAGGATGGAGAATTCTGTATAAAAATATGGTTGCATGCTCAGGTTGATTTACTGATGTAAAGGAAAAATGGATTGGTTTCATTCACTCCTCCTGAGCGCTGGAAAATATGATTTCTTAGCTAACTGTGCTGGATTTGTTGTGGTTATTTGTTATCTTTGTTACCTCAGGGCTCGAGTGGGAGTCATCTTTTCTGCTCTATGTCTGCATATCAGGTCTTTTTTATTATGTCCTGTTTCAAAGGCTGAAAGAACTGGGGCTGTTCAGCCTTGAGAAAAGAAGACAGAGAGGGGATCTGATCAGTGTTTATAAATATCTCAGGTGTGGGGAATTGGCCAGCCCCTTTTCAGTGGTCTGTGGGGACAGGACAAGGGGCAACGGCTTCAAGTTGGAGCACAGGACGTTCCGCACCAATATGGGGAAGAACTTTTTCCCAGTGAGGGTGCCAGAGCCCTGGGACAGGCTGCCCAGGGGGGTTATGGAGTCTCCTTCTCTGGAGATATTCAAGACCTGTCTGGACGCCGACCTGTGTGACCTGTCCTAGGGAGCTGCTTTGTCAGGGGGGTTGGACCCGATGATCTCTGGAGGTCCCTTCCAACCCCTACAGTTCTGTGAGATTCTGGTGCCATTTTTACTTTGTGTTTGAGTGTGTGTATAATGGGTAGATACAGTCAAATTGCCTTCAGTCTTAAATCTATAAAGTACTTTTTAATGTAACCTTACTTATGTATACACTGTGATAAGTGGGGATATACCAGAATATTGTTGCTGTATAGTTTAAAGCTGCTGTTAAAAGATGATTGATAGCTATATATACTTAGACATATAGTATGTAAAAACTAGCTCTGTCTCTACCAGTATTGCTAGAAGCAGTGGAACCAAGTAGCATCAAGGGCTGACAGGTAGCCTATATTCACACACAGCCTGCAGCGAGCAATATGTAAGTATGTTTTATAAGCTGTCTGTCAGGAATACTTCTATAGCTTTGACGTATGTCTCACTTGCCTTTGTTACTGGAGCCAGTAAAATCCAGTGGGTGCAAATGCAGCATGACATACCCCTGGGTATTTTTAAATGCTTTTTAATGTCTGTGTGCTGCCTTGTTGGTAGAAAAGCCTTAGTAGACAGACAGACCACAGCACCTCTGTGGCATGGATCTTCTATTTTATCTATTTATAGATATGCATCTATTTTCCTTCTAAGTGACCTTAGAAGGACCTGGGGGTCCTGGTTGACAACAAGTTGGCTATGAGTCAGCAGTGTGCCCTGGTGGCTAAGAGAGCCAATGGGATCCTGGGGTGCATCAGGAGGAGTGTGGCTAGCAGGTCGAAAGAGGTGACCCTCCCCCTCTACTCTGCCCTGGTCAGGCCCCACCTGGAGTATTGTGTCCAGTTCTGGGCTCCCTGGTATAAAAAGGACAGGGATCTCCTGGAGAGAGTCCAGAGAAGGGCTACGAAGATGATTAAGGGCCTGGAACATCTATCCTATGAGGAAAGGCTGAGAGAGCTGGGGCTGTTCAGCCTGGAGAAGACTAAGGGGGGACCTAATCAATGTTTATAAATATCTTAAGTATGGGGTGCAGGGGGAATTGGTCTGCCCCTTTGGTCAGTGGAGACAGGACAAAGGGGCAATGGCTGCAAATTGGAGCACAGGAAGTTCTGCACCAACATGTGGAAGAACTTTTTCCCAGTGAGGGTGCCAGAGCCCTGGGACAGGCTGCCCAGGGGGGTGTGGAGTCTCCTTCTCTGGAGAGATTCAAGACTCGTCTGGACGCCGACCTGTGCAGTATGAGCTGGGGAGCTGCTTTGGCAGGGGGGTTGGACCCGATGATCTCTGGAGGTCCCTTCCAAACCCTACAGTTCTGTGATTCTGTGATTCTGTGATTCTGGCCTTAATTGCACTTATTGTACACTTCCTTATTATGCCTGATTTATATGAGGAATTCCTTCTTCATCCATGCAGGCATCCTGCTGCTTTTGCTTTGAATCACAGAACCACACACTGGTTTGGGGTGGAACATGTGGGAGATGGAAAAGCGGACCTGGAAAAGAGACACAGTTCTGCTTGTTGGAGGGAAGCCATGACAGCAAGAGAAAAAGCAGTAAAGCAGGAGATGGAGGGTCTTGTAGAGATGTACATTTGTGTGTTGTTTAGCAGGGAGGTGGCACAGTGTCCTTTGTAATGTTAGAGAAGACTCCTGCACAGGGGAGTTTGCCAGGCTGGGACAACCTTTTGCATATGAAAATTGTGGTTCTTGTGTTAATGAAAAGTACTAAAACCTGACTCCAGGCTGGCTGCTGCGTCAGCCATCGAGAGGGGATAAAAGTTTGCTCAGTATTTAAGTTATCTTATTTCACCACAATCAGAGTCCGTGCTTTTCAATACACCACAGGAACGGACCTCAAAGCCCATCTAGTTCCACCCCCCTGCCATGGGCAGGAACAGCCTCCACTAGCCCAAGTTTCCCAAAGCCCCATCCAGCCTGGCCTTGAACACTGCCAGGGAGGGGGCAGCCACAGCTTCTGTGCCAGGGCCTCACCGCCCTCACAGGGAAGAATTTCTTCCTTGTGTCTAATCTAAACCTGCCCTCCTTCAGTTTAAATCCATTACCCCTTGTCACTCCCTGATAGAGCCCCTCTCCCACCTTCCTGTAGCCCCTTTAGGTACTGTAAGGCTGTATGTAATAAGGGCTTTGGGAGCCTTCTCTTCTGCAGGCTGTACAAGCCCAACTCTCTCAGCCTGTCTTCACAGGAGAGGTGCTCCAGCCCTCTGATCATCTTCATGGCCCACTGGACTCACTCCAACAGCTCCATGTCCTTCTTATGTTGGGGACCCCAGAGCTGGACACAATACTCCAGGTGGGGTCTCATGAGAGCAAAGCAGTTGTTGGGATGAGCTGTTCTTAAAATTGGAGGAGATGATACTTGAATATCAGCCACCTGTCCTGAGCCCCACTGCTGTCCAGGACTGTATCTGATGGGATTTTTCCAAGCAGACCCATGCATAGGCTAAAGCCTAATTTCCTGAATTCTTGGGGTGGAATCCTGCTTTTTTTACTTGCACTCTCCTCTCCAGATCCTGAACTCCACCATCTCATTATCAGGGTTAAGGCTGCTCCTGACCTTTACATCCTTGACCAGTCCTTCCTGTTTGTAAATATGAGGTCCACAGTAGCTCTTCTCCTTGTCAGCTCCTTGATCACCCAGGTTAGGAATTTGTTGTTAAAGCACTCCAGAACCCTCCTGGATTGCTTGTGCCCTGCTATATTCTCCCTCCAGCAGATACATGGTGCCTCCCCCAGATATTGGGGTAAAATCCTTTACTAGCTTGAAGTAGTAAAGTAGTTAAACTTTACTACTACTAAACTGCATGAGCACCACAGCCTGTGAGTGCAAAGCTTCTTTTAGTCTGATGCAGCCTCATCTACTTTGTTCTGATCAGTCTATAGCAGACAGCCCCCACACCAGTGCCCATCTTGGTCTGGCTTCTAATACTGACTTAAAAGAAGCTCTCAGCTGGCTCCTTATCTGTCCCTAGGCAGACCTCCATGCATGTGTGCTGCTTTCTCTCACAAAAAGCAACTCCCCTGTCTGCCATCCTCCATGTCCTTCTTGAAAGGTTTGTATCCATTGATGGCAGCACTCCAGTCCTGTCAGCTATCTGACCTTGTCTCTGTGATCCCAGTGAGATCACAGCCCTGTGACTGCACACACACCTCAAACTACTTGTTCTCCATGCTGTGTGTGTTAATGTTCAAACACTTCAAGGAGTACAAAGTGTCCCAGAAAATGGATGAGAGCTCTCCTTGTGCTCTCCTAGAACTGCTTCTTTATCCATGTACATGCACTTGAAGTGGGCCCCATTTAGGGATGTTTTGTTGATAATGAGATTTGACTACATCACCCTATTCACTTAATTTGTCTCATTGGTCCATGACTTCCTCACTTTATCGTTGTTCCTCATCTTCCTCCCCCATTGCTCCTAATGTAAAGCTCTCATCACCAGTTATCTAGACTGTATACAGAAATGCTTTTGCCCTGAATAGTTAGGAGGATTCCATCTCTTCCAAGAAGTTCTTGGGTTGTGAAATATGCTCTCATGGTCATGAAAGCCAAATTCCTGTTGTCAACCACAGATGTCAATGTGCTGGATCCACCCTGCCATCTTCAAGTCATTTCTCCTCAGCAGAAGGACCGAGAACACCACTTGGACACCATGCCCTTGACCATCATCCCCTTCCAGGATCTTCCAGGGTCGAACTGCAACTTGTTATTGTTTTGAATATGACTGACAGCAGTTTTTCATGGATTTGCTCCTCATTGTAGAAGAAGACTTCTATGCTGCCCACTCCCCTTCTCTCTCATTTCCTGCCCTTGCAACAGGTGAAATCAGGGTTGTAGTATGATACTCTGTGAAAAAAGGGCAGCACAGCCTTTGGCTGTTCCTGTGCTTGCTCTGCTAAGACAGAAACCACAGTCCTTTTAGTCCTCCCAACCAGATCTGTCCCTGGAAGCCATGGCTAAAGGCTAATGATTTCCCAGGCCTAAGGAAGAATGCTGCCCTGGTTCAAGATGTGGCACGCTGTTTGTGTGGTATTTGCTTTTCCTCTAGAGAAAAATGGTTACTGAAGCATTTTTTCTACCCCTTGTGTGATATAAATAAATATTTTTGGATACAGGAAGCTAACCTTTCCCTAACCCTGGGGAGCTGGTGTCCAAACATGCTTGGGTTTGCCAGAATAATCAGTAAGGCAAACAAGCTGGTGGATGAGTTTTATTCATTGACCTGTCTGCATTCCTGCCTAGCTCTGCATTTTTACTGATCATGTATTTTGGGTCAGCAGATTTACACAGTTCACACTTCATTATCCACCCAGCACAAGAACACTCAGAAGTGATCTCAAGTAGTGCAGATCTTTCTGAAATTTCTGGGCTATTTTTGGATGGGTCATGAAAGCTCTAAAATGTAGTGGGAGGTAATCAGCACAGATTTCTGCTAACAACTTTAGTAGTCCTTTGCTTGTAAATTAGCATCCAAAGGGCAGATGGCAGGTAGTGGGTTTTGATCTCTCTTGGAAGTGGTCTGACTGTGCCAGAGAGCACCTGAGTGGTCTTGAAGACACAGCTAATGACCTATGACTAGATAAGTGACAAAGTTGAAAAAGACTTCTTTTGCCAATGTATATCATTCCCACACTTTGCTTTGGGATAGCTGTCTGATCACAGGGGACTCCTGTCATCAAATCCTCCTTCAGAATACATGGTTGGGGAGTTCACCCTCTAGCCTTAAAGGGCCATTTCACAAGTTTGGAAACACAATCTTCCATCTGGCCCAGGATACTTCATGGTGTTCTCCCTTTATATTGACTTGTGGGAACTGTTACAAGCAACATAAGAAACATGGGCAGCAAATGCATCTTTTGCAATAAGCATAAATGGAAAATAAGGCAAAACCAAACAGTGCAAATTACTTTCCCTTTATGCTTTCATTTCTTCATTATTCTTTGTTTTGCTTTTGGGATTTGCAGTGTGTATAGGGAGTGGAATGCATAAAGTGTTAGCTCTTTTACTCTGTTTTCACTATGGACATTGTTGAAATCCTTTAAAAAGAAAGCCCTGTGTCTGAAGACAAGTAGCCAAGTAATTCTCTCTGCTAGATAAGAAACCAGATTGGACTGTTCTCATAAGGAAGTGGTGAAATGCTGGGGATAATGTCTTCTTAAAAGAGGTGGCTGGAACAGAGAATAGTAAATGATACTCAACATAGGCTGGTGGGGGAGAGAGAGGAAAGAAAACGTAATCCCAAGGAGAGCCATTCCAAAAAGAAAGCCGACACGGGGGTGTGTGAGCTGCTTACCCAAGTGTCTGCTTTGGCTTCAGCTCCACAGAGCTGGAAGCATCTGGCTTGGGGACATGGGACACGGTGCCTTCGTGCTTCCTCCAGACTGAGTACTGGTTTTGCTGTTTTTCTCTTTACAGGAACCCAGACCTTTGTATAACAAGAGGTGCCAGTTCTATTCAAGTGGCATAGGATTCCTATATGATGCCTACCAGACAGAGGTAAACAAACCTCATCACGTCTTTGCTTCTGCTGTGCTTTGAGGGGCTGGGGAGGAGGGAAGCAAGTGTTAGCATGTCTGTGCATGTAGGTCATGGGCTGATAGAAACCGGATTGTTTTTTCTCCCACAAGTGACTCTCACTTGTCCAAGGCTCTGCTGATTGTAAATCATTACAGCCAGTGAGGTTTTGAGTCATCATCCATGTTTCTATCCAGTACATTACTCCGGGGCTGGAATGATTCCTAGTCCATCTATACTGTATAATAGCTGTCTGGAATGTATTTGTCACATTGGCATCTTTCTCTAAGGAGGTTTTTGTAGACTTCAAGTGGAATAGGAAATGTCTAAATAAATCCATTTGCATTGTCCAGAAGACTTCAGATCTTCTTTATATTTATCCAGCACAGGCCAAGAGTGTCAGTGGTTTCAATGCAGCAGTTTTAGTATCTCAATGACATGGTTGGAAAAGTGCCCATGCCCCAGTGGCTAGCCTCCTGATAGGAGTCCAGATTTAGCCTTCTTTTCCTATTTTTCCTGTTATTATTGTGGTAAATTGGTGAGAGTGAAAAGGAAATCAAGCAGAGCAGGACTGAAAACAGCTAAACAGTGGTATAACTTACAAGAAGCCAGATGTCCTTCATCACCATTCCTTCTGTGGCTAAGAAAAAGTGTATGAGGAATGTTACCATGAATAATTCAAGACAGTTTAGCAAAGTATATTACTAGGTTAAGCAGCTAATACTGCTTAAAGCTGGGTGCTTGGCCACCCTCTTATTGATTCCAGAAAACGTATGACAAAAATATTACATTGACCTCCTTCCCTAAAGACCTACCCAGACAAACCTAGTATCCATGACAACACCCTTTCCTAGAAGTTTTACTCCATCCTCTTCTGAAGTGTGCCTGCACACTCAGACACACATGGTCTGAGAAATGCTTCTGATTCCTTTAGTGAGCATGTAGCTGGCGGCACACTGACCACAACTCCCTGCAGGTGACCCCAGCCTCAGGCTGCTGGCCAGACAGGTTTCCCCAGCTTTGCAGATTTTGAGAACATCTGAAGTTGGGCCACCCAGAGCTCCATGCTCTGTTTTGGCAAAAAACCCTGTATCTTTTAAAAGTGCAGTTAGTTTGTAATAACATTCTTGTGTGGTTGTCCACTGATCTAGAGTCAGCATGTGCTAATTCAGAGTTAATGATCCATGGCATTTGAACTTGGCTTTTGCTTTTCCAAAGTTAGCCAACTAGCAATCAGGGGACTTGCTCTGCATGCCAGGTGGACACCTAACTTGGAAGGCAGGTTGTTTACTGAGTGCAAGTTTCCTTTTGATGCCACCTCCACCCTGTGAGTGGTCTTCAGCTCATGTAGTTTGCCTGTTTCAATTATCCTTGCTTAAAGCAGAAAGAATTTGATTTTTCTTGCAATTACTATGAGATGAGAACATCTCTTCAATTGGTGCTGAGGGGATAGGCATGCAGGCAGAGGCAGCCAGAACATGAAAAAGCTAAATGTCTGTCCATTGAAATGAAAGAATAGATCTTGACATGCAGAATACCCACAAATGGCCTCTTTCCATCACCCCTGCTCACACCACACAGTAATTTGTTTATTTTGGTTTATTCACTGTTCTCCTAAAAAGGAGAACAGTGCTCTTTGATTGTTTCAAAATTGCAGTGATAAAAATAGACAACTACAGTAACTCCCTTGGCCAATAATTCAGTATGTCTTGCCGCTTAGAAGCAGCTAATACCATGTTTAAGATCATGCCGATCTCCCTCTTTTGTATTTCTAGACTTCTACAGTAAAAAGGAGCAAACTGGCCTCATTGATGCTTGGAGAGGGGAAAAATGGTTTTATTTCCTGTGAGAAGTGGTGCCCAAAAGCCACACATCAGAATAAACCACCTTTTTAGCAGCCCACTCCACTTGATAAAGCCCTCCAATCCCAGTCATGAATCTGTAATGGGGAAAGGGTATTTTAACTCTGCAGGTGTGAGGCAATTTTGACCACCCACAGGGGGTTAAAACCCAAGTGCAAAAGCACTAGGGCATCCCAACAAAATGGCTGTGGTAGCAGTCTGCTCCAGGACTGTTTTTCAGACTGTCTCTGAGCAGTAGCCAGGTGTGTTGTTTTAGTCACTTCTGGGCTGGCTCTTGATTAAATGAACACAGTCACTGATGGCAGCGCACTGAACTGCGCTGGGGCTGAGGATGGCTGCTGAACGTGACAAAGCCAACAAAGCTCCTCTGTGAAATTCCAGTAAGTTCAGACACAACAGAACAAGGTGGATGAAACAAGGTCCTATCTCAGGGTGAGATATTCTTGTGACAAGTGGGATCTGTCTGTATCAAGCTGCAGTCTCCATTTCCAGATTGCAGCACAGACTGAGACCGTCCTTCTATAGCCTAACTTTCATTGTGGGTTGGAAGAGCTGATTGACATGAGGTACAGCCTGGTCCTGGGCACCAAAGCAAGACAAGGGCATGATTATAACTTCCTTTTAACTTTAGCTTTGTCACCCAACTTCCACTGCTCAAGCAAATCCCACGAATGAAGAGTGTGGCAAGTCTGAGACCAGCTCTTTCTGTGTGTGGGTGCTTAGGGCTTTCCTTTTTGCAGGGGACAAGCATGTGAGGAGTACTGGCTCCTCAACAGCCACAGTGTTCATGCTAAAAAGGGTGCACAGATCCAGAACTCAGGAGCTGAGAAACATAGTTTAACATCTCCTGTGGAGAATATCCCTCAGACTAACACAGTTATGGCTAAGCAGAGCTGTCTGACAGAAGCTTTTCAAAAGCAGGCATGTATTCCTAAGCGTGCTCCTTCTACTTTTTCATTAGGAATTTTCCATTTGATAATGCATTTTAATTGCATTTTGTAAACAAAATACTTCTCAGTGATTACAGTACACTTTTTCTATCAAAATAAAAACTACAGCATGAATGTATTTTCTGATATGCTAGCTTCTAAAACCTGATAGTTCTCCTAGATTTCAACATCAATAAGCTAAAAATCTTAAGGGAAAAAAAAGCCTTACACAGAAAATATTCTGCTTGGTCTGTAGTGCCAAATAGAAGTGATTAATGCTTACCACACTTAAGCAGTCATTAAAATGATTAGCTGTCTGGATGGAGAGTGGCTTACGTGTTGCCTGCCTTTATTGTTCTAACATCTGCCCATCCCTGCAATTCCTGCTCACACAAAACCCTTTTCAGTTTTATGTTCAAGAGCCTGCAGTAAATGGTGTTTATTTGCTGGAGTGCTTGTGTCTTTGCTGAGCAGTTTTGTTTGTGTGTTCAGAGATTGTTCTTCTTCTTGTTCCAAATTATTTCCTTCTTCAGGAGATTGTTACTGAGAGAGCTCCCCATTTATTGGAAGCTGTTCAGATAAATTGGGTTCTTTGCCCATTTCCCCACTATAATGGAGTGCTATTCTTACCCACTTGAGTGGCTTACTGGGGCGTATCTCTCGGGGCTCACGGTCCCTGAGTCACAGCTGTAGGGATCCGCGTCTCGCAGCTGCGGACTCTGGGTCTGAGCAAAACAACACCAGGCTCTGGAGCAGAGTGCTGGAACACTCTGTCAGCCCTGCCTGCAGGTTGGTGCTGGGGACTCTGGACTCCATAATGCAAATGCCCCAAGGCTTGGGCTGATATCCCCAGTGAAACACCTGGGAGTTCAGGGATGTCCTTCTGCCCTGCCAGCACTGATTTTGGCATCTCTGGATCTTTCTGCACAACAGTAAATAAATCCTGGTGCTGAAGTAGCTGCTTCTTTGGGGTCAGTAGGATGATTCACACATTGCACTGAAACACAGAATAAAAGTTAGCCTCTTTTTTTTTGGCAGGTGACATGTTACACCTTAAACAGCAAGTGCCAGCTGAAAGTAAAGAGTAACACGTGCTATTGCTGTGACCTTTACAACTGTGAGAAGTAAGTACCTGTGTGCACTCAACAGCCTCTGTAAAATCTGGTTGTCCATCCCTCCTCTTAAGTGTCCTTAGGCCTGGAGAAGCAACACAAGGGGCTTGTGTGCTGAGCAGTTTGTCTGCAAAGTCCTCATGTTTGACTGCAAAGTCCTCAAAGAAGTTGGGGGTTGAACATTAGTGTTGTCTTTATTTCAGTTTCTTCTTTTTTAATCTTTGTCCCCGAGGTCTTTACTGTGTGATCACATCCACCACTCAGTCATGGCCCTGTCAAGATTTGCTGTGGATCTTGCAATGACGTTTTCCCATTAGATTTAATGAATTGGGTTTTTTTCCCTACCAGGCTGCAGGCAGGAAGGTTAATAGGACCATAGGTGTCCATGAGCAGAGATCACGTTGCAGGCATATGCAGAGCTCTTTTGTTAGCAATAGCCTCTGTAGGCATGGGATTTTGCTAAATTGCCATGGGATAGATAGAAAGGGTCTTGTGAGTGTTTTCTGAAGCTGTCCATTTGACTTTATCATTACCAAAGCATGAGATTTCAGATGATAAGGAGAGGTAATACCTGGATATGCTCACAGGGATCAGCTGAAGGTTAGCACATGGTTTCTGTGCAGCAATTTAACAGTAATAAAGGTGGTTAGGAAAACTACATCACAGCAAAGTCCAAGGGTTTATAATGTGGAAGATGGATGAAATGAACTTGCAGAACTGACTGGCCACCTGGCACGTACAGATCAACTTCAAGCAGCATCATGTCTTGAAAAATACAAGAAACTGAGAACTTCCCAGAGCCTATCTTCTGCCTGATGCACCCTCTACATACCTCAGTGTCATCTTACTGTGCACTCTCATGCAACCTTTGCAATCCTCTACATTTCACCCATGTGTTTCTCATCTTTCTCCCTTCCTGCATCTCCTGTTTTGGTTTGGTTTTGCCCCTTTTCACCTGCTAGCAGCCCTGAATAACCCTAGTCCTCTGTAAGCCCTGGTTAGTGTGCTGCCAGACATAAACACTTTAAATGAAGGGGAATGAGGCCTCTACACAAGGCTTCTGCCTAAAAGAGCAGGTCTTGCCCAGATCCTGACTCAACCAAAGAAGCAAAAGGAAATTTGGGACTGGGGGAAGTCATCTATGTATGTGTATTTCTCGTGCACATATGAGACACAAAGTGAGTGCAGGCCTATGGGATGGCTCCCTATGAATGGCAGAGTGTTTGGCTTGTGTCAAAAGTGTTGAATCTGGACATGATGAGAGAGTTGTGGTTGCTCAGCCTAGAGAAGAGAAGGCTCAGGCAAGACCTTAGAGTGGCCTTCTGGTACCTGAATGGGACCAACAGGAAAGCTGGGGATGGACAGTTTGCGAGGACATGTAGTGGTTGGACAAGAGGCAATGGCTTTAAGGTAGAGCAGGGCAGGTTTAGATTAGACATTAGGAAGAAGCTCTTCACTATGAGGTTGGTGAGACACTGGCACAGGTTGTCCCGAGGGGTGGTGGAGGCCCCATCCCTGGAAACATTCAAGGTCAGGCTTGATGAAGCTCTTGAGCAACCTGATCTAGTTAAAGGTGTCCCTGCTTACTGTAGAGGGGTTGGACTAGATGACCTTCAAAGGACCTTTCCAGCCTCAACCATTCCCTGATTCTGTGATTCTGATTCTATTATGGAGCTATGCAAAACAAATTCCACAGGAAGGGAAGAGTATGCACACATTTGGTTCCTAGTCTATCACAGACAAATGAGGGGACATTATAGTTACAATGCAATGCCTTTACACCAGGAATGCTTTCTTCCATGGTATATAACCAACTGCTGCACATTAACACTGCACTGAACATCTCAATTCAGAGAAGAACAGGGGCCTTAAAGGGGTGAAAGCATTCAGAGTTATTAAATACAGTGACTGAAACTCTGCTGTTTAAAGCATAAGGTAGCAGCAGGAATACCTCCTCCTCCCCCCCACCCCCCAGATGGAAATCTCCAGTGCCATTTTTCTAAGATATTTGGTTTACCTGAAATACCTGGGACTGAGCATGGCTGTGACAGTATTCAATGAACTGAACATCTGTGTTCTGCTTTTGTTAGCAATCCACAGTGGACAGAAAAATCTTATGGTACTGGCACAGACAAATCCAGAGTAAAGAAGCAGTCTTGCTTCTCTACAGGCTTGACAATTGCAGTTCATAGAATGACCAGAGAGAAGGAGGAGGGGACACAGTCCCACGAAGTGACATGATGCCAGCCATGCAATAAACTGGTACACAGGCAGGATTGCAGCCTCAGCCTCACAGCAGCTGAAGCTGTAGGTTTATTTAGTTAAGCAACGTCTGGGCTTGTGACAGGGCCCAGGTGAACTCAGCAGCAGCGGATCTGCAGTGCCAGAACCGTGACCCACTAGGAATGAGTGGATATTTCCAGGAGTTACTGTGCTTGGCTTGGTTCTTTGCAGAAATGTTGTGGGTTTCCCCACACTGCTACCTTCTGCAGAGCTTTCTCTAGCCGATACCCCCACTGCTGCCCCATGTGCTGGAGATGGAGGAATGAAAGAGCAAGCACAAACTGCTCACTTCTGGTTTCCACCATAGTCTGGTGGCAGTTTCCTAATAGTGCAAAGAAACAGACTTGGCATTTAAAAAAACTTTCCAGCTCAAATAGTTGCTCTAAGAGCTCATTAGTGGGCTAGCATTAAGGCAGGTACTGGAAAGAACTTCAGCTGTGGTTTCAGATTTTGCAGTGGTATATTTCTCACTTCTGGCAAGGCAGTGAGGATTGACTTCACAACACACCTGATTTACAATAACCAGTGTGGTGTAGAAATGTAAACAAACAGAGATTTCTGGATAGTACAATCCATAGTGTAAGGGCACGTCTTTATACTGTACTGTGTTGCATCTGTTAATTAGGAACCGCAGACACCGTGAACAAGTGTAGCCAGCTGGAAAAATCTCCCTTCCTGTGGGTGAATTAATGTTTAAGCAGCTTGCCTTCCCCAGGGTCAGAAATGCCAGCAGAAGTCCAGGTGAACTGGGGAAAAAAAAAAGGCAACAGTGCTAAGGATGCTTTGACTGGTAGTTAAGTGATGAGGGCATCCATATGGCAGGACTATGCCTGTTTTCAGAGACCCTGGGGGAAAAAGAAAGTCTTTGCTGGTGCAAAGCAATCAGCCAAAGTATGGTTGGTATTAGCTGGATTACATCCTTAAACTGGCATTGTCAGAGCCAATTTTTGTCTACAGTAGGGATTTCTGCAGTTCATCTGAGCAGATTTTGGTGGGGACATGGAGGAAGCGCTTTGGCAAAGAGGAAATGAAGCAGGAGGGATTCAGATCCTCTGGTACTCAGTGTTGTGTGCAAAACCATTCCCAGAGCAGTGATATTGTCCTTGTTCCCTTCCAGCTCAGAGCAATCCTCCAGCTACTATGAATTTCACGGTGTGAGCAGCTGCCAGGACGTGGTTCACCTGTATAGGCTGCTGTGGTCCTCCACAGTCCTCAACATCATCGGGCTGTTCCTGGGGATTATTACAGCAGCCATTCTTGGGGCCTTTAAAGACATGGTAAGGCTTTTGTCTCCTGTGCTTGTTGAGGTTATCAAATAGGTTAAAATCAAGGAAGTGTAAGTATACAAAGGAGGCACTTTAAACATGTTTCCTGTGTGATCTGTCAGTCTGGAGTCACATCTTTAAGCTAAGCTGTTGCCAGCTGCTCACAGCTAAGTAGGTCAAGCCTGGTCAGTGCACAAATGGAAGGGAAAAACGTGCATCTCTGTGAACAGATGCTGGCGACTCACTTAATGGTTCTGGGTGTTTTTTCTTCTAATTCAGCACTGAACATGTGGGCCAGCACAGAGTTCGAGGATGCTAGTTGGTAGGTGACATGCAAAACGCAAGTCCTGGGTGTGACTGTTTAACCTTATGTAGTTCTTTTCCCAAGAACAGGGATTAACCCTGAAGGACCAGTCACGTTTTTATTTAAACAGTTGTATTGAGGTCACACTAACCTCCTCTGATGTTTCACTAAGGAATGTCACCCTCTAACTGCTCCCTTTTCCACACCAATGTGTTGTGCTCATGTGCACCACCACATTCAGAAGAGGCTGTGTGCTATGAGGGATTCTGCAGTACAGTTCATCTGCCTGGATTTTCTGACATGTTAAAAGGGTGAAGTAGCTGTTCCTGGGATTATCAGTTTGCTGCAGCAGTGTGAGGGGTGCTCGTGTGAGGAGGGGAATACAGGCATCACCTACAGTAAGACCTTGGTAGAGCACTGCAGCTTTCCAGCGCTGCTATTTCCCCCTGCCTAGCAGATGGGTGTGAGTTCCTCCAGAAAGGGCAGCTAGCTGTGGGAGTTGCTCGTGCTCCCCTGAGGTGGGTAGGCTGCGGAGAGACATCCTGAGTCCACGTAATTGTCTTTCACAACCCGTGGCTTACACGGGATTTGGGCTGATGCTTCATAGCAGGGCAGGCTCCAACCCAGGCACACCTCTGTGCTCTGCGAGGGCCATTACTGCACTGCTTGTGAAGGTCGCCAAGTCGAGGGGATGTTGCTGGGAGAACTGGGGTCTTCACAGCCTGGCACATTCCCTTGCTGGGAGGCAGAACCTGGGTCAAGGTCTGGGCCCTCTGACTGGGTGGTGTAGAGCTGTGCAGGGGAATCACGGCAGCAGTGGATGTGTAGCTTCCCCCCAGGCTTGGCTGGAACGAGTCTGTCAGGGCTCCAACTAAAAACCTGATCTGAACAAGCTGTTTAATGTCTCCTCTCTAACAGGAGTGGAAAAAAATCCTCACTAGCTTAAGGGAAGGATGAGTTTGTGTCAGTTACCTCAGCACAGGAGCCATGCTATGCTTGTGGAAGTGTTACTACAGCAGCAGTCCAAAATGCAGTGGCCGCTCCCTGCTCCCGCCTGTGCTTTTTCAGGGGCTGCTAGCATGCTGCTCACTTCTGTTATGAAAGAACTCCTGGGGAAGACTGGGCCAAGAAAACATCAAGCAGAACAGGGAGAGAAAGGGGCATGAGACTGAAGTAAGGAAAAAAAAAAACCCAAACCCTCACAACAAAACCTGAATGTGTGGGAGAACAATTTTCTTTCTCTCAGGATGTCACCTTCCCACTGAAATGCTCACTGGCATTTTGCAGGAAGAGCTGCAAAGCCCGCTGAAAAGCCTCGGGGCACTGCTCTGAGGTTGACTTCCAGAAAACATAGGGCTAGGCTGACTACTCAAACAAAAAACATCATGTTTATCTCTGGGGAATGCTGGCAGCCAGAACATGTTACAAAGGGGAGAGTTTGCAAAACAGTGCTGGGGCCTCTAAACCCATCACGTTCCCTGGACAGGAAAAAAAAAAAAAAAAAAGAGGAAGAAGAAACAAAAGTGTTGTTTTGCTTGTGGGTTTTTGTTCTGGTGACAAGTTCCCTGCAGCCCCTGGCATGCTCCCTGTGGTTTTGCTGCCTGTCAGAGGGCCATGCATGCTCAGTGGGAAACATGTCATCCACTCCTGACACCAAAGGTGTCAGCTTTCAGTGGCCCCTGTGTCACCCATGGGGCTGCCCTCTGTGATCTGCTGGGTGCTGGGGAAGCTGCAGCAGTCACCACGGTACCCTCTGTTTCAAACCTACCATGTGCTTGGGTATGGGATGCTGGCTAGGCATCCTATAGACACCTTAAAGACACCTTTAACAAAAAACAGGTTAAGATACAATGTAAATAGAGGTATGTACTCAAAATATCCAAAACAGTAAAAAACACTGACTGTTTTGCTGATCCTAAGAGTTAATCTAGAAACTCCCTTCCCTGGCCTGGTATTCATCTGATGATTTGTAGATATTTTCCTGACACACCTCACCAAGGAATCTGCCTGCCCTGAGCTTAGGGTTGCATTAATCAGAACTACCTATGGTCCCACTCCGGGGGGGCTACTGGTTTTTGGGTTGTTTTTTTTTCTTTTTTTTAATGAGGCTCTTTCTTGGAGTCCTTAAAGGAATCTGAACAGATTAAATATAATTCCTTTCTCTCCTATCCTCTTCCCTCACCCTGCTCTAAAAGAAAGGAAAATACACCCCGTATTAATGAACAATATGTTTGTGCCTTAGCACTTATGCAACTAAAGCCTGCACGGCTGACGTTAGAAGTACTTGTAGCTCAGAAATAAACCCTTGTGTCAGAGCTGTATTGGATCAGGAAGCTGACCTGCCTTGTTCTGCAGCCACACAGCCCAACACACAGCAGGCACAGCTGGATGGAGGGATGGCCAGCATGGCACTGGCAGTGCTCCCCAGCCAGTTAACAACTCCTTATCTCTTTGACTTGGGTGGTGTTTCAGTTTAAAATGTCTCCACCTACCTTCCCGTTTTATGTGTCATTACTGGGAAACTTGATAAAAGCATCTAACCAGCTTCAATACCTGCAAAGCGTTGCTGACTCCAGCAAGTGTTGCTGAGACCAGATAGCTTGATAATAAGGTGCTTTGATCAGTGGATTTGGGATGGATGACTCCCCAGACCTGCCTTTTTTTTATACCACTGCGATGTTCATCCTTAGCAACTGGAGAGCATTGCTGCTGCTGCTGCTGGATAAGACAGCACCACCAGAAAGCTGGTGACAAATGCAGAACAGGCACCCATGTTTCATGTTGGGCAAAACAAGTGTTTCTTGCCATGTTTTATGTCCATAGCCAAAAGGATCAGATTGCACCAGGGCCTCATCCTCAGAGAAGGGGTGTGCTCTGGGCAGGGGCCCAGCCATGTCACTGGCCCAAACCTTTGGTTCTGAGGCAAGCTCCATTAGCTGCTTCTTGCTACTGCTGTCTGTTTGTCCTCACCATATCAACCCAGCAGGACAAGCAGAAAGGAGGTGTTTGGAGGAGGGTACTTCAAAGACAAGAGACTTGCCTTCTTGCATGAAACAGGCTTTCTGCTTTTGGGCTCAGTATTCCTCTGTGCCAGCTCCTGGGGCGTTCGGTTTCTCCAGAGAGCTTAGGCCTAGACTGTCAGGTCACCTCATATGGTACATCAGTGAGCTAGATGATGTTTTCCATGTACAGACACAATTAAAACACCTCTTTCTTGGTCACAAGAGAGATCTCACACTATCTCCAAAGGATTCAGTGGTTTACTGAAAGAAATGGCCACCCCCAACCCCCCAACAACCCTTGCTTCACCCCCACCCCCCCAACAACCCTTGCTTTGCAAAGCAGAGGGACATGAAAATCGTTCACAGAGCTCCACTCTCCTTCACAACTGGTCCTATTGCACAAGGTTTTAGGCTTTAACACAAGCCCACTTTCATATTTAGCTTCTGGGTTTTTTTTTTCTCCTCCAGTTGTATCAGCTTGTTTAATATGAGCTATTACTTCTTCCTGCAAACCTCATCTCACATTGCAGTTAAAGGACAAGCACATAAAGCCACAGGATATGATGAAGGATTTTATTCAGTAGGAATGAGATGTGCACAAGGGGGCTGGTATCATACCACTGGCAGCAAACTCCATTTCAGAAGTGAGAGGGAGCTGCGAGAGAGTAGGTGGTCTGGAAAGGGAGGTCTTTATAGAAGTGCAGAGAGAAAAAAAAACCCAGGAGAACATCAGGGAGCTGCTATTGGAAAGAGTCTGCAGCTAATGGTGAAGGACTGGGTGTTTGGTGCTGGAGTGGATAAGAGGATGTGGTCAAAACTGTATGTTGTGTTCTTCAGGGTGTCTTGTCTGGGATCCTTCCAGTGCTTCTGTAACTGGTGCTAGGGAAGCACCAGCAGTCTTTTTCCAAGGGAAGAAGATTAAAATAGCTCGGCACTTCTGGTTAGAAAATTCACTCCAGATATACCCTCCTTTCTTTCTGCTCCTTATTTTTTTGTAGTGCTGGTATTGTGTTAGAAAACAGAAAGTTTTAAAATTATCTAGTAGCTTATGTTAGGACCACTTACTGCTCCAGCCCCCTCTGCACTGTGCTGATACATTGTTGTCTTCTGTGCTCAACAGGTACCTCTGTCCCAAATTGCTTTCAGTGCTGCACCTCCTCCTCAGATCCTGTACAATCCTGCACAGCAGATCCTGACATATGCTGGGTTTTGTCCTTCTGCAGCAACTATTTCTACATATCCATCCTACCCATTACCTCTCCAGGTACAGTAAAAAGTGGCAGCCTTCTTACTCCCTGAGAAAATCATAAACTGTGGCTCAGAACAAACTCTACAGTGGTAGAACTTGGCTCCTGTGGGTTTGAAATGAGGCAAGGGAGTTGGATCCCAGCTCTCTGGGATGACTTAGTCTGTGCCTAGTTCTCAGATCTCAGGCTTTCTCTGGTCATCCTTTGGGTTCTATCTGCTGACCAGGAACCCCAGTGGGGGATTAGAGCTGCACTACAGTAGTCATGAAGGTGAACACAGCCCCTGTGCTGGGCAAGAAAAAGAAGCAGCGGAGGGATGAACAGAAGCCAGAGGAGGCATATGATACATACAGGATTTGGCAAAGGTTCACAAACTGTAGTTTACCTTACTCTTAATGTGGAGATAAGTAGATTAGGACTCATCAGAAGGAAAGGAGACAAGAAAGGTAAGGAAGTAAGAAATCAAGTGATACAGAAAGGATTGTAACTGGATATTAGTGATAACTGCTCCACACACAAAGGTCTGGTTGTCCCAGGTGGCAAGATAAGACAGAATATGAAATATTTTTACACATTAGAGAAGATTCAAATGGCACAGGATGTTGTGGAAGAGTATAAACAAGGGGTAAGGGAATGAGTCCATCAGCTGTGATTAGCACGGGAATTCAGGTGTCACTTCCAGCCTAGCCAGTCCCCAGACGGCTTCCTGCCACATGAACCTACAGGAACTCATCAGAAAATTAATCCCTTTTTTCTTTTAGTCTTCCTATAAGCATCTGCTGTGGGCTTCTGCTGGGAGACAGGTCCAGATCTGCTATGGCAGTTGGCAGAGGCTGATGAGCCTTACTGATCAGAGGCAGCTGGCCTGAAGGCGGAAGGGAAAGCTGCTGGAGATGCAGCTTCCTTCCCTTGCAGGAGGGGATACAACATCAGCAGAGCCAATGCTGCTTCATCTCCTTCAGAGGGCTGAGGTGCAAGTAGTGCTCCAAGCCTGTGCTGCATCCAGCCCAGAGCTGACCTGGAAAATACAGGGAGTGGTGCTGCGGATGGTGTTTGGGTTGGGATTTTTTTTTGCCCCAGCGTGAGGTGAAGAATGTAAGGTGAGCTGGTGAATGACTGAAATGTCCTGAGACCCTGGAGTAACCATAGGAGCTTTTACATTATTTTTTTTGAGGCACACTAGGAGTGTTCTGTTCAGTCCAATGGCCTGTTATACTTTGGCTGTGTAACATAACACTTAGTGCTAAACTGGTGGGTATGATAAGTTTTGCAACACTTCTTAATTGACAGCACTGCATGTTTGCTATGATCAAGCTGTGGACCAGCTCCCCACAGCCTCCTGGGCTACATCTATTCAGGGCCAGTAAGTTCCCAGTCACAAATACTGGAGCATGGTGCTCACCCAGCTCAATGAACTGTTGGGGTGCTCCTGGTATGGGTTTGGCTCATACCACCTAACAGCTTCCCAACAATGCCCAGGAAGGGGTCAGGAGACAGCAAGGGCAACAGACAGTTCCCAGTAGATAGCGTGAAGACAGTCACACTGGTTTGGTGGTAAGAGTTCAGCTGTCAGGGTGTGATGTGTGCTGTGCCAGTTGGCTTCACAGCCAGAGAACAGTCCTTGGCACATCTTACTTATTAACATAAATGGGGCCAGGCACTTTTGGAGACCATGGGTTGAGAGGGAAACAAGAGCACACTTGAGATCCTTTTTGTTTGCTTTCAGCTGAAAAGCTGTGCTGTTCTGCAGCGTTCAATTAGCACGTAGCCAAGAGTAGAGAGAGAAGGGGAGAAAAACAGATGAAAGCAAGCAATTAAGCTGAAAAGATGCATGTAAGTAGTCATGAGGATCAATTGTAACTGCTCAGTGCTGTGTCTACTGAGAAATAGAAATATATCATATTTACCCCAAATTTTTAACTGCATTCCAAAATAAACACTTATTTTACTAGATTTCTACTTTTCCTAAGAAGTGTGTTCATATGTCCTCTCTCCCCTTCATAACATTCAAAGGCAGACACCACCAGCTGTCTCCAAGCCAGGAGAGGTTAGCAAGATGATTTGGGCTCCAAAAGGGAAAGAGTTTTGAATCCTTTTCCTGGAAAAACAACAAAAACCCCCTCAACCCAAAAAAACACCAAAACAAACAAGCTGCCTGCCTGCATGTATGAGTTCATTATGTTGTAGTTTGGAGAGAACTCATGTCTGCATCAGTATATGACTTAAAAAATTGTAACAAACTTACTCTGAGCTACAGAAGGGTGAATGTTAACCAGAAGCATAACCATCATTCGCTGCCATTACCTGAGACCTGTGGGCTGAATCCTTGGGGCTGGAGGTCTTCGAGATCCATCTAAGTGCTCCAAGCAGTGCCCACCTGCTGAATTCAGGCCTTCACAAAACTGCTCAGCTGCTCCTTAGGGCATCTACAGGGCCTGAGGTTGGGATTCACTTGGCCTCTGTGTTTAACACTGTGTTTAACAGGGGCTGTTGGCATGTCGGGATCTAGTCCTGCCTGATAATGAGACCAGGTAGCCACCTGGCCCCTGCTGCCCCTCTGGGAGGGTCCAAGTCCTGTAGTTCCTGTGTCATATCCGTGTGGATACCAGGGGTATCCCATGGCATCCCAAAAGGTCTGGACACTTACATGTGGGTAAGTGAGGCCAGCAGGTCTAAGGAGGTGATCCTCTCCCCTCTACTCTGCCCTGGTCAGGCCCCACCTGGAGTATTGTGTCCAGTTCTGGGCTCCCTGGTATAAAAAGGACAGGGATCTCCTGGAGAGAGTCCAGAGAAGGGCTACGAAGATGATTAAGGGCCTGGAACATCTCCCCTATGAGGAAAGGCTGAGAGAGCTGGGGCTGTTCAGCCTGGAGAAAAGAAGACTGAGGGGGGACCTAATTAATGTCTATAAATATCTGAAGTGTGGGACACAGGAGGAATTGGCCTGCCCCTTTTCAGTGGTCTGTGGAGACAGGACAAGGGGCAATGGCTGCAAATTGGAGCACAGGAAGTTCCGCACCAACATGGGGAAGAACTTTTTCCCAGTGAGGGTGCCAGAGCCCTGGGACAGGCTGCCCAGGGGGGTGGTGGAGTCTCCTTCTCTGGAGATATTCAAGACCTGTCTGGATGCCGACCTGTGCAGTATGAGCTGGGGAGCTGCTTTGGCAGGGGGGTTGGACCCGATGATCTCTGGAGGTCCCTTCCAACCCCTACAGTTCAGTGATTCTGTGATAGTGTAGAGGACTCTGCCTGAACTGCTCTACCCACAGAAAGAGCCACATGTGAATTACCTTGGGCTACAGATACATGATGTTAGTGCTACAAATGTACCTAAAGGCTTTTCTGCTGATTAGGAATGTGATTTAGGTACTACATGCCGCTGTGCTCTGCACTTAGATATAGACGTTCTTGAGCTTTCAAATGACATGTCAAAATCTGAGGACAGATTTTGGATACAGCATCCAAGATGGCCTGATGTTCACAAGACATCCATGCAGGCCTGACTGAAGTGGATCAAGGTCTACATGAGACTTGCCCATATTTCTGGAGGAGCTGGCAGAGGGTGCTCTTGGGCATCTCAAAAGGCAAAACTTATTTTCTTCCACATAGACTAAGATCCACATAAGGGCCCCAGGGCACACCTCTCTTCTCAGTGCTCCCTTTGGCTCAGCACTGTTCCTGAGCACCTGCATTTCACACTGTCTTATTTGGGGCAGGGTCACACATGGGGTGGTTCAGTACAACAAAATGAGCAAAACCTTCTTCACCTAAGAGGTAAGGGGATGGGGGAGGGGAGTGAAATGATGCTATTTAATGAAGTAAAGCAGCTAGCAATCAATTACCAGCTAATAACTCTAGTTGGAACCCTCACCTCAACCAGAGGAAATCCACAGCCATAGTTCCTCCTCATGGGAACACATCTGCCAGTCTGGCATGCAACATGCCTAGCCTAAGTACTGCCTGCACTTGCATGGACTGAAGCTCTATTAGCTCAAAGACTATGAACCTGAGTTCACCTGTGGCTCCTTCCATTGAGCAGGTTCATTCCTACCCCTCTGCTGAATCCAGTATCTACAGAATGACTGCTTGCTGGAGGGACAAAGTCTTAAAAAAAAAATCCCAACCTGAACTGGTGGTAAATGCTCCTCAGTTCACCTCATACTTCCTTGTCCACAAGCAGAAACCAGTCAAATGCAAGAAAGAAAGGGTGATAACAGGAGTGCTTTTTGACAAGGATGTAACGAGCATTTATTTGTTTGCTGGGGCATGTGCTAGCAAAATCATTCTTACTGGTACAGTTCAGTCACAGCTAGTCTTGGTAACCAGCCTGCCAAGTAGTCAGGTAAATGATTAGCTGCACAGGGACCGGTGGTGATGACAGCAGTAAGGGTTGTGCCAGTCGTTCCTGCCAGAGGAGAATTCATTACCCGAGCAGTTCTAGGCAGACAGATGGAAATGGTGGCTGCAGTTTGATGGGGAAGGGAAGCAACAACTCCAAAATAAATAAAAAATCCAAATCGCTCAAATCCCTAACAACTATGGTTGGAGCTGACTTAGCTAGGGCTGTCAGTGTATCTGCACTGCCTCCAGGAGAGTTAAAGGGCACAGTCAACCTTCCTGTCAGAAAGTCCTGGACTGTTTACAAGGGCAGGTACAGATAGGACAAGGGGTAATGGCCTTAAACTGAAGGAGGGCAGATTTAGATTAGGTACAAGGAAGAAATTCTTCCCTGCGAGGGCGGTGAGGCCCTGGCACAGGCTGCCCAGAGAAGCTGTGGCTGCCCCTGGCAGTGTTTAAGGCCAGGCTGGACGGGGCTTTGAGCAGCCTGGTCTGGAGGAGGGTGTCCCTGCCCTTGGCAGGGGGTGGTGGAACTAGATGGGCTTTGTGGTTCCTTCCAATCCAAACCTGTCTATGGTTCTGTGATTCTACGATGTCACAGAATCACAGAACTGTAGGGGTTGGAAGGGACCTCGAGAGATCATTGGGTCCAACCCCCCTGCCAAAGCAGCTCCCCAGCTCATACTGCACAGATAGGCATCCAGACGGGTCTTGAATATCTCCAGAGAAGGAGACTCCACCACCTCCCTGGGCAGCCTCTCCCAGGGCTCTGGCACCCTCACTGGGAAAAAGCTCTTCCACATACTGGTGCAGAACTTCCTGTGCTCCAACTTGAGGCCATTGGCCCTTGTCCACTAAGTCACCCTGTGGTACAAATGCAGGACAACATTCTTCTCACCATGGGGGTTTGACCTAAAGCAGCGGGCCCTGCTTGCTCGAAGCTCCACAGAGGCACTGTGTCCACCACCCCTGGAGAGCTTTGAGATGCCATTGCCCATGTGCCAGCTCTGGTACTGGCCTTCTAGATGATGACTATTAAGTTCTTCAGCAGACGGGAGCAGTGTTTACTTGCCCAGACCTTTCATTTCCCTTGAGAAAGATCAATGATTACTATTTTTTGTTTTGCTTTTTGAATTTCTGGCACTTTAGGCCTGAACCTAAGGGGAGCTGAGCACAACGCGTCTGGTGAAGCCCATGGACTGGCATGTGTTGGCATATGAGAGTGGGGTGGGGAGTGAAATCCTGACAGTCTTGAAATCAATGGCAAATCTTGGTTTAAAGTAGAGGTAGGGTTTTAGCAAAAATATGTGATTAAGGGCCTGGAACATCTCCCCTATGAGGAAAGGCTGAGAGAGCTGGGGCTGTTCAGCCTGGAGACAAGAAGACTGAAGGGGGACCTAATCAATGTTTATAAATATCTTAAGTATGGGGTGCAGGGGGAATTGGCCAGCCCCTTTTCTTTGGTCAGGGGAGATAGGGCAAGGGGCAATGGCTGCAATTTGGAGCACAGGAAGTTCGGCACCAACATGGGGAGGAACTTTTTCCCAGTGAGGGTGCCAGAGCCCTGGGACAGGCTGCCCAGGGAGGTGGTGGAGTCTCCTTCTCTGGAGATATTCAGGACCCATCTGGATGCCTATCTGTGCAGTATGAGCTGGGGAGCTGCTTTGGCAGGGGGGTTGGACCCAATGATCTCTCGAGGTCCCTTCCAACTCCTACAATTCTGTGATTCTGTGATTAGTCCCTACATTCATTCTTTTGTTTTAACAGACCTTTTCCTGAACATGGGCTGCTTCCTAAGCTTCCTAAGCTCTATTTTTCATGCCTCTTCTACCCAAAGCCCTGTTAGAGCTGAGATACCCAGATTAAAGACCCCCAGGGACATGTGCCCACCTGTAATATTTTCTCTTAAGAGGAACCTGCATTTGGCACAGGATTAAGTCCGTGTGTTTATGCAAGTATCATAACTGAGATTAATTACATCTGAGATAATTTAGGTTTGTCGGTGGTGCCTGGAAAAGAGCAGCTACCCCTAACCTAATCAGGTGAGGCAGGTGCAGTGCCTCACCCAGGAAGCCAGAGCATCTTTTCCTGCAGAAATTCCTGCCCTGCCTGGCTGGATGTGCAATGCCTATTCCAAATGAGTCACTTTACAGATGAACTCTGTCTCGTTTCACTGGGCACTGTCATCGCTACGCTTACGTCAGCAGTTTAAAACTGGAGTGAGTGTTGTGCTGCAACGCATGGGAAATGTAATCAGGGGGCTTATTATATAATACATACCCTGAGATATACAGGGCAGAGCTGCAAACGGGGCTGTAATCCTTTCCTGAAGAAGGTGTTTTTCTTTGTCTGTATGCAGCCTGCCAGCAATTTTCCAGGAACCTCGTCCACTGATATTTCTTTATCAGAAGAGACTCAGGCTCCATCGCAGTCCAGCTCCAGCTACGGCCTTCCCCCCAACGCTCCCGCCCTCTATACACCGACCTACTTCATGCCTGGGGAAAAGCCTCCGCCCTACGCACCATAGAACAAAGTGTTTGGTTTAGGTAGCTGGTAAGCTTTTGTTTTAATGTTAAGAGCCCTCTGAAAAGTGTGCTGGGCAGGCACTAGGCTTTTCCAAGGAACCCATCGCAGAGTGTGCTGTGACCACTCTGCTTTTACCTGCATCCTCACTGTGAGCAGAGCAGGACCCTGAACACTGAAGGGCAGACACATCACCAGCAGGGTGATGTCTTACTGCCAGTTTGCCTGCACTCAAGTGCATAAACATGAGGGGTTTTTTTTCCTTCTCCATCTACTGGAGAATGATTTCTGTTCAAGAGGAGATGTGAAGAAAGCACCCCAGGTGCTTGTTCTGCTCTCATGGACCAATGTAAAGAGGGTTTAGCCTGTGTTGTCTGAGTGAGTAGTCTGGAGCTCTCAGAGTCAATCATTTTGGGTAGGAAAAGACCAGGTGTTTGTTTGCTTGCAGTATTTATTTAATAACCTTTTTTGGTGAAAGTGTTGTACCAATAAAAAAAAAAGTGTGGTAATTATTTTACAATAAATTGACTGTGTATATTTATACTGCACCCAAGGCTGTGCCTGTTTGTAAGGACAGGGAAACAAAAGAACAGAGGACAAGGTGCCCTACTGAATTGTTCCCTCTTTCAAGCTTCAAACAGGAAGGTTAATTTTTTGGGACTGTTTCATCTGAACTTTGTGCCAGTCTAGTCTGCATAGTAAAACATCACGTCAGTGTGCTAAAGATGCAATTTCCAGACAGGCATTTAAGCTGCACTGGAGTGTTCAAATTAATTCCTTCCTATTCAAGAGGACCACAACCAAAAACACTCCATGTTAAACCACAGCTATTTATTTTTAAACTGATCAATAGCTGATCTACAAGTTTTACTGTGACTGAAACAGGACAGATGAAAGGTCAGAATGCCAGCTTTTTTGTTTGTTTGCTTGTTTTCCATTTTCTCCTGTGGTATGGAGAGAAAAGTACATCGACAAGGCTATGAAGCCACACCTGTAGCAGTGCCATCGACAGGAACAAAGTCTTGCCCCTGTTGTGTGCACCCTGCCCGTTTGCTGTGCTTCACATTACCTGGGATCCCCCATAGCACGTGGCTGCCCTGTTTTGGGACAGGAGCAGCTATACCAGCCCAAAACCCCATCAGACTGCTGCATCCTTTCGCTGAGTGTTGCTCTGGCAGGAAGGGTGGTGCTGCTGCTTGCTCTAGAGATCTTACAGTCTAGACAGCAGTGAAGATAGAGAAATTTCCTGAAAGGCCAGAGAGCAAAGCATGGAAAAGAAGGTATTCTTCATTAACTTTTTAAGCAGCTGCTTCTTATTACAAAAATATTAAAAAAACCCACCCTATGTAAACAAAACCAGCCTACTTGACAGTTTCCTTTGAAAGGAAGTGACACCATCAGACCAGCTGAAAATAGAACAAAGAATGATCAGCCTCCTACATAATATTTTCCACCTTTCAAGAAATGTGTCCATTTATGTGCTGTATCTCTATGCATAAAAAGCAGGTTCAGTACCAACACACCTAAGAGAAGAGGTTCATTTATATGGGCAGTAAAAACCATGTTTTAATTGAAGAAGGATTTTCTGAGATGCAGAGTTTTAGGTCAGTGACATTAACATCGGTGACAAGGTGCCTTGTGTGTGTTGTTGTATATGAGAGTTATAGGAACCTGGTTAAGAGAAACAGGAGTCAGAAACCATTATTTTTCCTTGCAACATGAAGTTTATACATCCAGAATGCTCGGTTCTTGTGCAAATGCAGGCTGTGAAGAGCACAATCACCCTGATCATAAGTAGAACGACACATTTACTTCTTTTTCCTCACTACAAATTACTACTGGGAGACCACCAGGGTTCATATGGGGGGACTGAAAGCCCAGAACACACTTGTTCCCCTTTAAGTTAAGCACCTAGACTGCTAATAGAACAAAAATTAAATCAGTATTTCTCTTGGGCACAGAGACGTAGGAGGAATGAAGGAATGCTTTTTCCCCCCTCTTTTCAGTGGTATACAGAAGCAGCTGTCTGTTCCTCCAGCCTGGTACTGCTGTGGAGTATTAAAAACAATCCAACTTGACACAGAAGACCCCCCCTGGCTTTCTGTAGTTCTCCAGACTTAGAAACTCTGGCTTTCTCTTCCAAACCATGTTTTGGGTTTGGGGGCATTGTGGTCTGTGCAAAATATCTTTGCATGCACACACACACACACACAAACACACAGAGGCATAGTCTGGTGGGGGGGAGCTTTTGCTCTGAATTAGATTGGTTTAGAAAAATCCACATAATAATATTAAGTCTGAAACTGCAGCATTCTACACCAAACCACGGGATTCACAATTTGAGGATGCAAAATATTCTGTCCTCATAAATAGTATCACATTAACACAAAGGTCAGAAATGTTTGTGATTCATTTATGCCACATGGTAGTTTTTTGGGAACTACCACTGAAATGACACCAAAATGCCAGACACAAGACTATTTTGCTAACATTCTTCCTTTGAAAAGAAGAAAGCAAAACAAGGGGTTTTTTTTTTCATCTACTTTGTTTAAAAAAAAACCAGTAGGTGTTGTCCAACTTTGTACTGTTTTCATTAGGGCTACTCCAAGTTAAAAAGATGGGAGATGTATTTTAGTAAAGGACTGAAATAACCACAGCCAACACACAGAAAACAGAGCAATGCAGTGTGGAAGTGCTGTTAATGGCAGGATCTTCAAATTTCCCAGCTCTCACTGGAGATACTAAACTAATGTTTCTCAGGTTCTCCATAATGCCACAAGTTGATCCAGACTCCAACTCTAACACAAGAACTCCCAGGAATGATATGGTTTCCCTTGCTCAACAAAAATAGCAAGACCATAGAATTACTGGCTTTTCCCATCCATGCATGCTCCATTAATAGGTGTTGTCACACATGTGTGGACTGTTAGGCTAACCTGTCATCCTCGTATTTGACTAGGCAAAACATGACATAGAATGACCAGGAACAATTTATAGAAGACCTTGTAGGATTAGACATTTTCCATGTTAACCCTCTGAAGCACAGAGTAACCTTAGCCACCCAGTATGCAGATTTCCACCCCAGCATATACCTTTCTCGGTTCAGTCATCTGATGCAAGACAAGGGCCAAATAAAGCAAGATTGAAGTGTCTCAAAGCAGGCTTCGCAGAGCCCACCCCAACTCCACCAGGAGAGCTTAAAAGCTGAATGCATTTTATGGCTCTGCAGCCTCTCCTGAGTAAACCCCCACGCATATTCTCACCACGCTGCAATTCAGCCTGACTAACTCTCAGTCTCAAGCCTCTCTGCTCCCACTAGGCTCCCAGTGGATGATCCAACTTCGAATGTAAGCAGTAGAAGTATGTCATCACCAGATAATATTCCCCAATTCTCGACACCTCATCATTTGCTTCAGTGGTTATTGACACAAAAGCCACATGACTTAAGAGTCTTGTCTCTCTAATTGTTTCCTGCCGACCCAACTTTGTTTTCCTTTTTCTGTTGAGCAAGAGTTTTTCTAAAGGTCATAGCTGATTCTTCTATCTGTGGTACCAGAAAGAGAAACTCTAGCAGTAAGAATAGCAGCAACCATTTCCTTTCCAGCCTGGAAGATATATAAGCACATAAATCCCCCCACCTCCAAACAATAAACCCAAACCAGCCAAACACACACACACACACACACATACCCCAGCACTAATATAATCTCCACATCAGGCATACCCTGAGTCATTATCACCGAGTAAGAGAATGCAGAATAATCTTGAGTACAGGTAAATTAAAAACTTGTATGTAAATATTTTATTCTCTCATATTTTGCAAATCAGAAAGCAGTGTTTGGTAATAAAAAATAATACAGAATTATTATTTTTCCTCCAGTCCACGCTCATATATTCCCAGGTTTTCCACATTACAGATAAAACCATCTCTTACAGTCTAAAGTTAACATTCACTGTAGGTATATCCTGTAATTTTGGCTTATTTAATATTAGTCTTCTGAACTATTTACAAATATATTACAACCTTTAAACCTCAAAGCGAAGGAGTATTTCAATGATCAATCTGACATAAGGATCAGTAGCTCCTACATAACTTCAGTGTTTAAGAGAAACTATACACGCAGTGCGGTAGGTCTGAATAATTTATATCTTAAAAAAACAAAACAAAAGAAAAAAAAAAACCAAAAGAAAAGCATTGAAAGTTTCCAAATATCGACCTTTGGCATTGCAGTGGTACCTACTGCCCTGCCTCAACTGGAGGACAGGAATGTGAGGTGATGTCACTGTGTTTGTAGAGAGCCTCGTCCAAGTCCAGTGCCTTGCTGCTCAGCTTGATGGTCATGCAGCCGTGGTAGGATGCAGTGACTGGAGTGGAAGTCACAGGAACGTCTGTGTGAAGGGGAAGACAAGCAGTTTGATAGCTGGTTTTTGAATAAATACCTGCCCTAACTACGTGCAGGGACTGTCACTTAATTGAATTCAAGCTCTCTGCTTCTCCTTTACGAGATTTCTACCCCCTCTCCCCGCCCCTCTCACCAGACAGCAAAAGCACAGTCCCAGACAAGGGGATAACACCATCTGCTCTCCTGCAGGAAAGCCCTTCTCCCAGGCTGGGTCATTTCTCAGCTGCTCTGTGTCTCTGCCACGCCTCCAGCCCCAGTGAAACCGTGTGCTGCACAGCAGGGAGGTTTCACTCCAACTGCACGCTGTGTTCACACTGCTTCCCATCTCAACATCTCCCTCCCTCCAGCTCTGAACCTTCTATTTTATCTTTAGTGGAGTTGCTACGCCTTCCTCTAATGCTCTCCCTCTCTCTTCAAAAATCCTGCTAAAACATCATAGACAGAAGTTCATGGCAGGAACGGTCATCCTGTATGCAGCCTCTACCACTTGTCAAATTAATCCTTACTGTGATTAGCTCATTGATGCCCTTCTGGCATTCATCAGAAAGGTGCTGGAATACATCAGTGGCATCTGTAAGACTAACGAGACTATTCTTACTATGGAGACCCACTGGTGACATACTTTAATCAGTTTACCTGAGGCAGAAAACAAATATCAAGGAAGAAGACACTAAGTGCAGCCCGACAGACCAGAGGAAATTAGTCAATCCTATTACTAGCTTCTGTAACACAGAACCATAGACAGGTTTGGGTTGGAAGGGACCCCAAAGCCTGTCTAGTTCCACTCCCCTGCCATGGGCAGGGACTCTCCACTAGCCCAGGCTGCCTAAAGCCCCATCCAACCTGGCCTTGAACCCTGCCAGGGAGGGGGCAGCCTGTGCCAGGGCCTCACTGCCCTCACAGGGAAGAATTTCTTCCTTGTATCTAATTTAAATCTGCTCTCCTTCAGCTTAAGGAAATTACCCCTTGTCCTGTCACTCCCTGATAAAGAGTCCCTCCTCATCTTTCCTGTAGGTTCCCTTTAGGTATTGGAAGGGTACATCATATACAAACTGACCTTAAATAAGCAAAAAAATCCTCTGTATGTAATAAAGTAATAACATGAAAATTTATGTGAACTGTGTCCTCTGTCCTTCCCCAAAGGTTATTAGTTTATTTACAACCCAAAGCCAGACCAATCAAACTGGTCATGCAATGGAAAGCAGTGAATATCTCTAAGACTATTTAACTTCACAGTGATGGTGGTAGCTAAGTAAAGCCCTTATCTTTACACTGAAGCAAGGACAGCTTGAACAATAGCCTGTCCTGTAGACCTGAGATTATATGCAATTCAGGGGGTTCTGCCTGGAGACACACTGGACCAAACCTGAAGCTGATGTGATCAAACACAGCTCAGACTGAGGCCAGACTCTGAGACTGAGGGAAAGTTGAGTGAGATACTTGTGCAGGATCTAAGTCACAACAAGATCCTATCAATTTTTCAGCTCCCAGGCTGAAAAGTACCCTAGTTAGTTGCTTCAACATAGTTGCATTTTAGCTATTTCCTACTCCTCCTGGTTTACCAAATTTTATCTGTGAAGACTGCTTAAGAGAAGGGGGCATCTGTGTTGCAGTGCTGCATATGAACATAAACTAGGTTTCTGACTCACAAGTTGACAGCTTTGGCTTAACGGCCTCAGTGCTCATCTAAGGAATCACATGGATTGCTGCCACGTGTGCCATGGGGCTGACTGGAAGGCAGTGTGGGCTCTGAGATGGATTTGTGAGATACTACCAAAAATAATTTAAACAAAAAAATAAATTCTTTGTGTGTGTATCATTTCAAATAGGGTCAAATACTTCATTTTCTGTTGTGACCAGAGACGGAGGTCTGAAGAGTGGTCCTGTAAAGACTCAGAAGCCTTGTTTGAAGTCTCTTTCAGCTAGTGGTATGCACATGGCCTGGAAAAACACCTATGCATTATATAAATTACATAAATTGGGATTTACCAAAACTGAACATCACAGGTTGGAAAAGACCTTTAAGATCATTAAGTCCAACCGCTCCTGTCCTATGCTAAACCATATCCCTAAGTACCTCATCTACCCTTTTTTAAACACATCCAGGGATGGTGACTCAACCCCCTCTCTGGGCAGCCTGTCCCAGGCCTCAGCAACACTTTCAGTAAAAAATTTTTTTCAAATATCTAATCTGAACCTGAACATACCACAGAAAAAGTAGCAAACACCTATATGTTCCCTATGATTTCTTGAAAGTCTGAATACTGTATCTGCAATATTAACTGCACTTAGGTTGGGATATATGACATATTTTGATCCAGAATGCTTTCTTTAATTGTGGCAAGCTGAATAAAGACATCAAGTATGAGCACTATACTTCGTTTTTCCACAGGGTATGGAAGTAGGGAAACCCAAAAACAATGTAATATTTTCAAAATTTGAGTGAGTCAACCTCAGATCTGGCCATTTGGTATAGTTATTTAACCCAGGGTGATGAATCCAACCCAAGTGTTGACAATGTTTATTCCTTTGGCATACAAGACAAGGTTCCTCGATGCAGCAAGTGCTGGGTTTCTCTCAATGGCAAAAGCAGACCAGAGGCAGGAATTCCCATTGCCGTGCAAAACAGATCAAGAGGGGGAAGTAGCTAAGCATACAGAAGCCAGCTGGGTCTAAATAGCTGTAGCTATGACATCTCCCCCTTAGTTCTGGCTAATTAAATACCATACTTCACCCTGCACAGTTAGTCAAAGTGAACCACAGAGAACTCGGGACAGAGACAGAATGGGATTGTTTTCTGAGCTGTGGAAGTTGCTCCTGTGCATTTGAAAGCTACTTGGAGTGGAGCAGGTGAGATGCCTTCCTTGTGCTGCAGCGGCCAGCTTGGACAATTCAGTCTGACACTGGAAAATGCCACATTTGGGGATTCATTGTTCTGCCTGCCAGTGTGTGAACATCTGAAATCATCTGTATCCCATGCTTTTAGGTGTGACCAGGAGCCATTTACATCATTGGCATAAATACTCAGTGAATTCTTGCTCCTGGTGGGAACCTTCACGCCATGTGTCGTAGCACCACAGTCACCCTTTTCTAGCCTGACTGCTTCAGGACCTACCAAGAGGCCAACACCACTGCTCCTCCCTCACTTGGGCAAGTAAGGGCAAGGCTCTGCTTAGCTGCTGGCAACAAAATAGGATGTACTGCTGTGCATCAGAGGCTTAAATGTTTCCTTAATTGCATTCCTCAGCAGTAGGGATTGATAAACCAGTTCAGCCAGAAGGAAAAAAAAACCAACCTCCCAAACTTGGCCAAAATTCATAATTCCGATGAAAATTTGATCTTCTGGGTTCAGAAGAGAGGAGCAAACTGACCTCCCACTAGAAGTGCTGCTGCTGCTGCTGCTGAAAAGCCAGCAAAGCCAACAAAAATGGTGGCAACCCTTTGGCTGTGCCCTGCATACCCTCTGCTGAAAGGAAATCTGTTAATTGCATAGTGCTGTGGTCAGTTCAAAGTGAACATCAGCCAGGGACAATCACCACACTGAGCTTCCTGAGCTTCAGGCAAACTGATGTGAGGCCCTGGCACTCCCCTCAAGGAGAGCTCACACACATTCACTGCATTAATGGAACGCCTGTGGTCCAGCTCCTATGGATTTTACCAGGTTTAAGATAATGACCCTGCTGACAGCTATCCCTCAGATAAATCATTCCAATTGCTGACTAAGGAAAGCCTCCTCTTTCGATTTATGCCTCCAGCTGTCCTCAGAAGGACACAGTTATTCCAGGAAAAAACCCAACCCAACATGTCAAGCACACCCTCACATCTGCTAAGGCCAGAGGCCTGCATTGCAGGCAAAGCCGGCGCAAGCAGAAACAGAGAGGGAAGCTCCCAGGTTGAATGAACCAAGACAGCCAGCTCAGGAAGGTGAGCTGGGAGACTGTAGTCTGTGTTACAAAGCTGGATGCTCACCTGGCAGTCCTCCCACATAGGTCTTCACTGTTGACTGCAAAGATCTCTCCAAGATAGACAGGCTGCCCTCTAACTCAGAGAGGCTTAATTCACTCTCTCCATCTATCCCGTCTACGCTCAGGGACAAGTGATCTTTCTTGAGGAAGATGTCCACAGAGTGTTCCTTCTTATCACAGAGATTTATTGCCAGCCTGGACACAACTGTGTTCTCCAAGGCCACGATGATAAACTGGACAGCAGGGGAAAAAATATTAAAAAAATTATTAAAAAATACAAAAAAAAGAGGCAATGAGCAGAAATATACCTCATCACACTTATCCAAGAGTAGGACAACCCAACTGTGGCCTCATTTACAGAGATTTTGCAAAGCCACCAGTGAATTAGCTTTACTACTGTTGCTGATCCTGTTCTTCGCTCATCTGTATAGATGGCAGATCAATGAGCCAGTGGGACTAATTGTTAGTTGCAACCACTGTCTTCCCAGAGAGAAATCCTAGTGAGTCTTAAAGAGGTTGCTACATGGAACTGGAACCAAATAGACTAGAGCTCCTCATTGGCTCATGCATTTTAGGGAAGTTATTCCTGGTTTATGCTCATGTAGTGCCAGAATCCAACCCTTTGTTATGAATACCATTAAAGCCACAGCTTCAGCAATCCCATCACAACTGGCCTTTCACAGCACCTGGAGCAACACCTAAGCCTATCTCTTGACTCCTTTGGGACTGTCACTGACGAGCTCCAGAGAATAGAAATTATTGCTTATGGCATTAAGCAGTTTCTGTGCTAGAGAAATATAAGAAAATATACCTGCACTCAAGAGACCAGTTCCATCTTTTACCTGGACATTTGCGAAGAGGTCCCAAGTAGTGTCTGCCACATACCCATAAGAGGCAGAACTTTGGTGTCAGCCAAGCACCGCAGTCTCAGACCTCGTTCTGAACTGGTGGGTGCAAAGAAACAGGCAGGCAGCAAACCTGACAGCTTTCAGTTCCCAGGAAATAGGAAGGAGACTTCTCTAATCTGTACCTGCTGTTTCAGTTTCTTTGTGGAGTGATAGTCAATCAGAGAGAGTGATAAAGGGACAGATGCTTCTTCTGTAACCAGAGCAAACAGCACACCAGTATCTGTTGCTGGTTGAATTGCAGCATTTAATTCTATTACCCAACTTGTCTCGGTGTCATTTCCAGAAGAAGGTTGCACTACAAACAAACAAACAAAAAAGAAATGCATAGCATGACAAAACTAACAGGCCAAATGGTAGGCTGTGAAATTTCTGCCTGCAGAAGAGGACAGGTGGATGACAGCATGGAGGGACTGCCACATTTCTTTTGCTCAAACAAAATTTCCAAAGCACCTGGCTGTAAAATCAGAAGAAAATGGCATCAGTTTTCTTGTTACCTCCTGCATTCTGCTGTCTTTCAGCATGTCAAAGGACAAGGTTAAGCTTTTTTTAATCACAAAGAGAGGTTCAGATTCCCTTGGCTGTCAATCCAAGACATTCAAAGAACTGCTGCAAGATGGGGCACACAATTTTTACACTGTCCTTAACTGTTGAGAGATCTCTGAGGAACCCAAATCCAAATCTGACAGGCAGGAAACGTTTCTCTGAAAGCCCGTGTCAACTGGAAAGGATATAAACTCCCCACCTAATAGCTTCCTGATCACCAGCCTGTCAGAAGCATGGGGGGGTTTATCTCACCTGCTGAACTCTGAATTAAACTCTCCAGCATCTTTCTTACTGCCCCAGTGCCACTGGAATTTAAAAGGTGATGCTGACTACAAGGGAAAGTGTCAGTATAGTCCCTGCAACCTTGCATCATAGTAGCATTCGCTACACTGGCTTACCACATCTTGAAATACAATAAATAAGGTTTTTTTAAAAAAGCTTACTGTTACAAAACAAGCAAAACCCCAAAACAACAACAAAAAAGAGGATTATTGTCTGTAGGGAAAAAAATAAAAGCATATAAAAATGCAGGTGCTCAGGACTCATCTTTGCTGAGTGTTGTCATTTGTATTGCAGATGCTGCTTTGTTTCTACTTCGCAGCTTCTGAGTCCACGTGGGAAGCAAGATGACAGACACCTGATACTTGCTCATTTGCAATGGCACAGCAGAAAAATCCACGTAATGATGTACAGAAGAGGCTTCTGCAGGGGAGGGCTTGCACAGAAAACTAAAATAGATGGCTGGCATTTGTATGGTTTTAAAAATACTGACAGCTGATTGCACATATAAACAAACAGGATGATGCAGAATAAAGAAAAGGTGCCTTTCAGGGTGCTAAATTAGTATGTCCAGGTTTGGGTTGAAGCCTGTTATTAGCCTATCTAGGCCAATTGCATTCAGCTTGTATCAGAGATACTGTCTCTTTGTCCCAGGTGTAACAAAACCTACCCAGTGATTAAAAGTGAATCTGATCCTGGACATTTTGCTATGGGCAATATTGATTTTGTGCCCATCATCAGCTCAAGATACAGCACTCACTTCCTATTTGGGAGAAACCAGGGCATAGTGCCGGAACCAGCTACGCTGCTGAGAGAGGGATGCAAAGCCCCTAATGCTGAAGATGAGCTGGAGCCAGCCTGGATGTGCAATGTGTTACTGGAGCTACACAGAAGGAACCTGATCCATGCTGGTGATCAGACATGGGACTTCCTTCACTGTGAACCACAAGTTTAGCTATTCCCTCTCCATCCACACCTGCCAGTCTTTTTTGCATCAACACCAGGCCCAGCATATATCTAAGTTTTAAACTGCACGGTTAATGGCAAGACATTAGAAAAAATAAAGTAATAAAATAAAAAAGACTTACTGTAAGTAAGATTAAACATAGCAAAACCTCGTCCAGGATAGAAAGACCCTCGTCCTGCTACAGCAAAGCACTGCATCTTTTCATTCATCTTTATGGTCTCTTGGATAGTGGTGTCCTCCCCATTCAGCCAGTTCCATGCCCGCATGCAGCCATCCAGTCGAGGGTTTATCTAGGGAGATAAAGCAGTATCTCACACCTCAAACAACTGCCCAGTGAAGAATTACTGGGTTTTAGGTGCAGAGGAATACAGAGTTACATTACGATGCTGAACAAGAGAAATCATTTTGATGAGTTGTGCAGATGCACACCAACTGGTGGGGGTCCCAATGCTGCAACCTCAAGCAAGCAAGTGGTCAGTATTCTCCAGAAAACTCCCCTGAGCTCAGCTTGTCTCCACAGGGCAGAAGGGCACTAGCTAACACAGGTGCCAGTTTGGATGTAGTGGTTGTGTTAGCTCACCTGCGTGCTGCACATCATTAGTGCAGTTTTCTTCTAAAGCTCTGCAACTCCTGTAACTCTGCTGGAGGCTAACTTGAAGTTAAAATAACCCCAAGTCCTTTGTGTCACTGCAGACAGCCTTCACAACACACGAAATGTTGGACCTGGTCATGATCTAAGTTACTGTGCTCTGACTTAAGGGAGGGGTGCTTGAGACACCAGATGGACACACCACTCCCCCACCACACATTGGTCCTTCCAGCTTCCAGCTATGCCATCCCATACCAAATGTCAGCATTAAAACGTGAGACCACATGTAAAGAGAAGGCTCCTTGCAAACTGTCTACACCAGCACCATTACCCCCAATTAACTGAGGCAGAAAGAGAATTAAGTGTCTGAGCCAGGATAAAAACCTCAGGAGTTTTTGACTCTCAATCCTATATCCAGCCCACACCCTGAGCTTAAGTTTCAGACAAGCAATGGCCCTGAATGACTTCTTCTGAGGGACAGGGATCTTCCTCAGCTGCCCCAATCCCAGTCAAAGCCACAAGCTTGCCACCTCATTTAGAAATGAAGAGACACCAATTTGGGTTTCAAGGTGTGCTGTAGACATTCCAAACAGCCTGAGCTATTTCAGACACACATCCAGTCTCACCCAAAGAGTGCCCTAACCTTTATTCCTACGCCTTATCTACTTGAATTAGGAGGAAAGAAAGAAAAATGAGTTTCTGTTCTTCCTTGGATCCTATGGAAGGGAACAAAAGCCAGCAGCAAAACAGTGACACAATATACATGAAGCACAAACTTCGGTCATAACACAAAAAGTGCCCCCAACACTGTTTCCAGACAACAGTTCTCTCACACATCAGTGTGTCTGCTGACCCTCCAGAGCCACTCATGGTCTCCAAGCCAGTGTGACCACTATTAATTTTGCAGTGTGCTCCAGTTTTGCTGTGTCCTAGTTCTGCAGGCCAAGGGTGGGATACATCTCACCCAAATCTTTCAAACAAAAAATCGTGTGTCTCACCTTTGCTACTGCCTTAGGTTCCTTCTATAGTCAGTAGAGACAAAGCTGTATCCAGAAGGTGTTAATTCCACCTGTTTCAGGGCAAGCTGAACTACTCTCAGGAAGGACATACACTACCCCAAGAGGAGATGAAATCAAGCTATTCAGGCATGCAAAACATCATAAGGATGCTGCTATACTTACGGGTAGAATAAGGTCCTTTGTTTTGAAAGGAATGCCTCCTACTGTCAAGTTCAGCTGATACAGTCCTTTCTCTAGAGTAAACAGATCCCCTGAGACAGCTATTTTCATAACTGCATCCCTGTTGACCTTTATAACCAAATTTCTTTCAAGTTCTTCAACAGAGATCTGGAAAAGTAAAATTGCAAATAGAATAATTCAGTACAAAAAAAACCCCAACCCAACCCTTAATAACTGCAGCCTCAACTGAAGGACAGACACCACCAACGAAATACCCAAGATCACAGATTCACAGAATTGTAGGGGCTGGAAGGGACCTCCAGAGATCGAGTCCACCCCCCCTGCCAAAGCAGCTCCCTAGGACAGGTCGCACAGGTTGGTGTCCAGACAGGTCTTGAATATCTCCAGAGAAGGAGACACCACGCATCCCTGGGCAGCCTGTCCCAGGGCTCTGGCACCCTCACTGGGAAAAAGTTCTTGGTGCCAAACATCCTGTGCTCCCAACTTGAGGCCATTGCCCCTTGTCCTGTCCCCACAGACCACTGAAAAGGGGCTGGCCATTTCCCTTTGTCTCCCAAATGGAGATGGAGAAACATTTTCTGTCCCCAAGCCTCTTTGTCTACCTTTTACATTACATTCTTCTTGATATGCAAATCTTTACTCTACAAAAGCAACCCAGGGTTGCCCTAATGACAAAGTCAGCCCAGCTACTTCAAAACAGCTACACAAAAGCATGAGTGGATTAGCTACATGAAATTTGTAGGTTGCCCTCTGCAAAATGTAAATGCAGTAACGAGTTATTAATGAGAAACTTCCTATTGCAATTGCATGTGAAAGAGAAAGCTGGAAAGATGTATCAGAAGACAGCATTTGTTGGAGCTGTGAAAGATAAAGGAGAAGCCTTCCAGCCACACTGTCTAGTCTTTGAATACTGACCCATGAAAAAATAACAGTAGATACCATACTTCAGAAGCTAATAGAAATGTGTAATAGGTAATAATTTTTTTCTCTCAAATGGTCCCTGCATGTGACCTCTGTGTGTCTGAAGAACTACTTCTAGGAAGATTTTGTCATTTTAATTTTGACCAGGCTGCACAAAGAAGCACCATAAAGCAGCCAGCTTTGCAGAGGAAGAGGAGAACACAAAGCTGACACATGGCAGCATGGGTTCTGCACCTTGGGACCTGGGTCCTGCCACCAATGGGGCGCTCTGTGGCTGTAATGGAAGACAACCCCTTTCTTCCCACAGAGAAGAAAGGCTCACACCTCTGCTATTTCATCATCTTCTACACAGTACTCCTTCCCACTCGTGACAGACACCCCATCTACTGACTCTTCATCCATATAGATGGTGTCCCAGGGACACTCAAATGCTGTCTCCATCAGCGAGCTGCTGTATAGAACCAAATATCTAGTTCAGTGGCTGTTTAGACTTGTTCTTCCCTTTCCCTGCTAATGGGCCAGGTCATGGATATCTTTCTCTTTGTGTTTTAAGAGCAGCTGCCCCCAAATTGTTCCCATCAGCCATGCTGATCTCTCACTCTTTGGCTTTAATGGAAAGGATGAGAGGGCTGAGCAGGATTGGTGGCAGGGTTGGAACTGGCTGCAATCCTTGGATTGCAGTCTTCAGTAATGAAGATTAAGGGAATTTGATAGTTGAAAAGATTATTCAGAGAATATTTTTTTTTTTCCTTCTCCAGTGGATTCCAGTCCTGTCTAGTTTATACTGCTAAATCAGCTTACACCTGGTGTGTTCCCTGTGCTGGATCCTTCAGGGTATGAATTTACTTCTCTGAAGCCTGCTTGTTTAAAGTGGCACCTACATCTCCCCACTGCGTTCCACAGAGACACACAAGCCAGTCTCAGACAAGCTTTTTTGGGCATTGGCAGGTTGCAAAGTCAACTCAGTGGGTGTGAACATAAGCCCACATGTCCTGGCAGCCACAACCCAACTGGCTTAGGGATACTGGCTATCTAACTAAAACTCACTCAGACACCTCTGCTTGTCATGGCAGTCACCACTGCCCTAAGGCACCAGGGTACAGAGTGCCACAAGGAGCTGGCACAGACCATCTCCCTGCTCCTAGCACAGATTGCAGGCAGCCATGGAGCAAACTGGAATGGGGAAAAGCTGGCTGCAGCAACGCCCCTACCTGAAGAAATTCTGCCTCTCACAGAGCCACCAAAATTCAGGGCCTTCTAAGGCAGTATTACACTGCATAGTAAATAATAACATGCACATTTTAAAAAATGAGTTTAGGAGTCCTTCTGTTCATTAATATAAACAAATCAATGGAAGCTTCTGTAGAAGGAGGAGTTAATCCCTGTAGAAGCTCTTAACAAATTCTACTTTAGGAAATGACATTCTGCCTACTTCACTCTGCCCTCTGGCAGTTTCAGCGGCAGTCCCTTATATTCAAAGCTTTGCTGCTGGTGCATCACCATCACCTACAAAAGAGAAGGGGAAGCATCCAAGTAGTTAGCAGGCTGCTGTAACTCTCTCCCTGCTGTTGCAAGGCCTAGCTAGCTTCGGCCTGCCATAGTGACAGGGGGACAGTCAGGTGGGCGGCTTGCTGGGCTAAGGGTGCCCATATGACAAGCCCCAAGGGCAGTCAGCTTTGGATTTACACTCTGGATAACTCATAGCACACAGGTCCTCTTGCTGCTGAAGAGCAAATGAACAGGACTGGAAAGGGACAAGACTGCAGGCAGGCACAGGGTTAAAGCCAACCACAAATCTGCTTGCAATTGCTTAGCCTTCGGTTCTGACATTTAACAGCACAGGTAGGTTATTATTTTTGTCAGCTGTGCTGCCAGGACTAAACCACACACTGAAAATAAGAATAAATGGGGAAAAGAAATGCAAAACAAACAGAAGGTGAGTGCGTTCTCCATTACCATCGGTCTGTCTATGTCACTTCATCCAGCTGGATGGCACACAAATAACTATATCAGAGGTTTTTCCTGAGGCTTGCTTGTTTGTGTTTTCAATGCTGGGAATGAGCATTTAAAAACAGATGAGAAAGGATCAGCATCAGAGAAAACACCTAGGTAGAAATACTGGTCTTAAGCTTTGCAAATGCCTTTGCATTTAACTAAAACATGAAACTTCTACTCAAGAGACCAAAGACTTTTGGTGGTGTTTCTCATGATTTGCTTTTAAATAGCCTTTTTGTTTAATCTGCTGAAAGTTAAATAGTAAAATTACTATTTTCTCACAACCCCCATAAAGTTGCCACCCAAATCCAAACAAATCAATGGAAACTTCCGTAGGAGAAGGAGTTAATCTAGAAGGGATCTCACCAAAACTAAGGGTTTGGTCCTGGGCACACTGAAGTCAGGAGTAAAGCTCCCAAACTGCATTTGAGTCTGGACTGTGACCTCTTAAGTTTTTTGGGGTTGTGCTTCACAGAAAGCAAGGTTGAAAAGTACACACAAGTCTATATTTAAATGTGTGGCTACATGTTTTATAAAAGGAGACAGATACAAAAAGAGTAACTCCTCCTCAACAAGATTTCCCAAATTAAAAGCCATGCTGGACAGAGGAAAAAGTAGGGAGGGGATAAAACAGAACAGATTTGTAGTTGTATTGCTCAGCCATATGGATTAAAGGGCATTTAGAGATCAGGGTGACACTGGATGTCAAGCAGAAGAGAACAAAGTACCTGCAGGGTGAAAGCAAGGGGTAAGAAAATAGAGGAGAGAAAGGAGCAATCAACAGCACCCCAGCAATGCGAGCAGCATCCCAAGCCTAAGAGGTAAGTCAACCAAGAAGTCAAGAGACTATAGGCTCCTTCCTCCTATTGCGGGTCGTCTGTGGGTAAATCCTTCTGCCTCTGCCCACTATCAGGCACAGCATTAACAGTGGCACTTTGGGAGACAGTCACCAGAGCTATGGCCATGGACCAGCTCCAGGTGAGCACTCCTGTGCCAGCACTGCACTATGCTTTCTCCTTCGCTCATGCTGCGCTATGTCTCTGGCAACTGCCAGGCCTTGCTCAGCCCACACGCAGGGCCACACTGCTGGCTGCAGGGACACCCCTGCCGCGGCTGTGGTGTGGCTCCCCTCCACCCACACCTCACAGCACCCACAGCTCCCTCTGCCTTGTCCCAGAAAGCCTCGGGGAACAGCTGCCATTGCATTTATAGAATCTCTGAAAAAAGGTGCAAAGAGGGCATCGCTGCAGCAACTCAGCCAGGCAAGTTCTTGGTTATGATGGTGCCTGGGGATAAGAGCTGTGATGTGGCTGGTTGGTAGGACGCTGACAACTCTTGCCTAAAAATGATACTTAATTTATCATACTGCCTTCTCTCCCTGCAGAAAGCAAGCACAGCCTTTGTTTACCCCGTAACTCCTGTGTGTTTGAGCACTTTTGTATTACTTGAAGAAAGAATCACGGAATCAGAGAATCACAAGGTTGGAAAAGACCTTTAAGATCACCAAGTCCAACTGTTCCTGTCCTATGCTAAACCATATCCCTAAGTACCTCATCTACCCTTTTTTAAACACATCCAGGGATGGTCACTCAACCCCCTCCCTGAGCAGCCTGTTCCAGGCTCTGACAACTCTTTCAGTGAAAAATACATTTCAGGTATTTCCCCAGAAACTAAGATGGAGAAGTTTGTAATGAGTTCACAATGAGATCTACCACTGTATCTAACGCTGCTGTGTTAAATGGTTTAGTGCAGTAACATCTGCTTTTCGTGGCTCCAAAGTTACCCCACTGCTCGGCTTTTCACGCCTTCCATCACCATCCTCCCTGTGCAGGCAATTCCAATTGCCATATTTCAGATTGGCAGAACAAATCTTACAACAAACGTAGGAAGAACTGGCTTGAGGCTATTCCTACCTGTAAAGGTACAGCATGACATACAATTTATCTACAGCTTTGCTGAACCTCTACAGCTCTCCATTTGGGTTCTAAAATTGCTTCAGTGACAGTAAAGGAACTGAATTAAACATCACCTCATCTACTAGGAATGTTACCAAATGTCAGTAGTTGACAGTGAATGCACTTGAGGACTTCATTCGTTCATTCATTAGAAACAAAAATTTCCCACCTTGCTTTTTCTATAACATATAACTCTGATTTTTTTAATACCAAAAAATTTTAAACAGAAAATTAATCACAGTTACCAGCATCTGTATTTGTGTCACGTGCGAGTTAGCTGACAACTTCCCACCCCCTCCCCGAGAAATACATCAACTTAAAAGCCAAAAGATATAAATTAAGTAAGAAAATATGAAAGGGGAGGGGTTGTAAAACACAAGTGAGAAGATATATAGTGTATACAAATCGCTAATCTAGTGTAGATTATATTACAGGATCCTTTCCCTGATCGTGTCACAAATAGTAACACCAGAGTAAATAGTAACACCTGAGCTTCCAGAATCACCAGGAGATGTTCAGAGAGAGCATCAAGAATGTGAATCCTTACAAGCTCCATGATGCAGTGCATTGTCTCCTGAGATTACTGGGATTGTGTTACAAGTAAGCAGAGATCCACAAGGGAACAGACCCCAGTGTCTTTACAAGGAAAATGGACTGGTTTGTATTTTTAAAAAGCCTAAGGAGTTAAAAAAACCCTGTAGCATAGGAGATTTGTTAAGGGTCTCAGAAAAACAAAGAGATGAGTAAGCAAAACCAGCCACACACCCCATACAGCAAACAAGCCACTCTCGGAAACTTCTGTGAGAGAAAAGCTGCCGAGTTCTTTCCCTCTTACTTCCTTCCAACCTGCACCCAGAAGGTATCTTCTCCAACTACAGATGAAGTCATCTTAGCACTACTGCATCCCAGAGGCACTGGGTTTGCTCTGGTTAGGCTAGTGTTGTATAAATTAGTGATGCAGTCTAGTTCACATTTGTAGGAGAATCACCTTACGCTCACCTTAGGATGTAGAATGTACTGGCATGCACTGAATGCGTTGGAAAAGCATCTGCCCAAGAATACACCGAGTCTAGCTGCACTCATCAGAGCCCATCAGGAGGAAGCCAAAAAGGGTAGGACCTCAGAAGTGATCTGGACTCACCGTTTGCCACATGCCGTGGTTGATAAGCGGTCCGCTGCTGGTCATGCGGCCTATCCCATTGTATTTCAGCTGCAGCTCAAGCCGTCCTTTGCGCAGAGCCAAGACTACCCATGTGCTGTCTTGATGGCCTCCAGCAAAGAAAAGGATACCTTCAGGATCAAAGGTTCTAAAGTCGAACTCAGCCACAAGTCTGACCGCACAGGTGCCAAGAAATAAATTAGTTATGCAGGGTCCAAAAACCACAGAGTACTTTCCATACAGATAGCATCAATTCTAGCAGTTACAAAGCTCTGTTAAAAATGACTAGCTTTTAATGTGCTCCTGAAAGACTTGAGCTGTGAAGATGAGTTTTAAAACAGCATCAAGAGAAAAGACTCCATGACTGTACTTCAATAATTATCCGAGGAGCTCTGCAGTCAAGGTTGCCTTTCTCAATTACTGGTTTGGATAATATTTCACCTTACAGGACTCCACAGCCCAAACAAATAATGAAGATCATAGGACTAACTGTTATTGTAACGACTTAAATCCATTGTGTGCATTAAAGCCAGAGAGCACATTTGACTGTCATGCTAAATTGTCCTCACCTCGTCGGCTGTTTCCTCTTGAAGCGCAGCCTGATAACAGGAGTGCCACTGAACATCCTCCCCAGGTACAAGGATTTAATACTTTTTCCAACAGCAAAAGGCACACATGGCATTATGTTCTATAACCAAAACACAGTTTTGAGTGCTTATTCTCTTCACACAGCAGAAAGAGAATGAGAGGGTATGCCTCATCCTCTTTTCTCATGTAGCTGCTATACATATAGCAGGTTGGGGCACTTTAGTGTTTATACTGTCAAAATACAGTTGTTTTCATTCTGAGAACATTTCCTGTTTCCTTCCCTCCTCCCTCCTACCCATCTTGGAGGGATGTTTTCCTGTTGCAAAATGAAATCATATCCACAAGGTGCAGCAAAAGGCCTTTTACTGCACCACCATCCCCGCAACAAAAGATGTGCTAAGAACTTGCTGTTGGTGGGCTTCTGCAGAGGCAGCCAGTGCCACCGAAGATGATCCACCTAAAACACCTGGAGGACAACAGTGTCAGGTGCAAGTGCTGGCCCATAACTTACACCGTATGTCCTCAGACCTTCACACCACCCTAGTGGGTCTAGCTCAGAAAAGCTTGTGCAGCCAGAGGTAATGCACAGCCAAACAGCAGCTGGCAGGGCTGTCGCGGTCATGCTTGTTTTGGAATGGGGACAGGAGGAACCTGAGAAGAGAGACTCCAAATTGACTTGCTCCCCTAAAAGATGAACAGGACCCTTCTTTTCCAGAGACCTACTGCCCTCAGCTCATGTGGCCTCGGCAGTGTGATTCCCTCATGCTGGTCACTCAGCTCAAATGGCTTTGGTCCAGAGCTTCATCTGTTATTCTTAACTGCAAAGTAAAATAAAGGTTACGGCAATGAGGGCTCACATACCTCACACGTGTTCATGTCCTGGGAAAGCTTCACTCCCCCTCTGCCATCGCAATGACAGGTGTAGCTCCCTGGCAAGTTGACACAGGTCTGCTCACAGAGCTTTTCTTCACATTCATTTATATCTACAGAAAACCAGCAAAGAAGAGAGGAGATAACAGAAACTGAGTTCGTTTAAGCATTAATCTTTGGGGGGGTTGGGAGAGGGGGGAAGAAAAGTCATCAGTGCTGTTTTGTAGCACCTTGTATTTCAGCACGCCCGAGTACTCTGTCAGCCAGTACTTACCCTTCGCCACATCTTTACAGGAGGGAAGAGTTACTATTAGCATCTGCACAAATCTATTTTCACAGACAGATTCCAGCTGCCCGGAGACACACACAGCAAATCAGTGGGAAGGCTGGAAGCAGAGCCCAACTCCTTGGCTGCTGGTGCAGAGCCCTGGGCTTTAACTTCTAGACAAGACTTCCTCCCTTCAGGCCCCTTCTGCTACGCCTGTGCTGACTGGCTCCTGCTCTTTCAACTCAGGTTCAACTCAGGGACTGCTTGCTTCATTGCTACTCGGCAGCTGGATCCTCAACAGACAAGTAAAAGCTGAGTTTCTCATTCATTATTTTCTTTTCTTTCTTTTTTTTCCCTTTCCCTTCAGCTTGTTTTTATCTGCTTTGCAAACAAATGGAGGAAAGCAAATTGCAGTGGCCCACAGGGATCTCTTCAGGCAGAGTTAAACACTTAGAGCCCAGTAGGGTTGGCTGGTGTGCGATTCAAGTCATTGCATTAACTTAGACAAAAGGCAGGGAACAATGCTAGTTTTGGAATACTTTCAAAACTTACTCTGTTGAGAAAGCTTGCAGGCAGTGTAGCCAGCAGAACTCTGCATGGTCCCAATGCATATTAAGCTCCTAGTTCAGAGTAATACCACAAGACAGGTTTTGAAAGAACAACAGCTACTGCTCTGTAACTTTTCTTGTCCTACAAAGAGAGACAGCAACACGCAGATGCTTCTGAGCTTCCACTAGATCTTGTATTTGGCATAAATTCAAGAAATCTCAGTACTCTGGAACATACAGCTTGATTCACGTCATCAAAGATGACTGCAAACTCAGTGAACTCAATAACAACTGCAAACTCAATGAACTCCAAGATGACCGCAAACTGCAAACTCACTCTCAACTAGGGAAAGGGGACAGAAGTCTAAAGCATAAGCAAGATTTTATTTTAAGAAAAGAAGCTTTTACTGAAACCTGAAGTTAAATTTCTGGGCTTTTGTAGCTTTACATCATCTAATAACTGTTAACGTGATGTTAGCACATGAGCTTACCCTGACAAGTCTTCCTTAAGTCATCATACTTGTAGCCTGCATCACAAACACATTGGTATGAGCTTATCAAATTTTTACAGTGAGCTTCTCCACAGATGTCTGCTGATGTTGTGCATTCATCTATGTCTGCAAAACAAACAATTAAACAACATAACTTCAGATGAGTGTAATCACAACTCACACACTGGAGCAGGCTCATGGTCAAATGATCCCTTTATTATTTTGGTAACTAAAAATCCAGTATCTCCAAGAATCTACCTTTAGGGTTAGCTATAAGAAGTGACTTCAGGCTTTCAAAACCCATTTGGAGTTGGTGTTTCTTTCTTTAAGGTGTTAACCACTATCAGAAAAACCAATGCACAGTGAGCCAGGACAAGAACTGTAAAACAAAATAACTCCCACAAAACAAAACAAAAAAAAAACCCACTCAGGTTTGGGGGCTGAAACTAGGTTAAAAAGCAGTAGTGAGGAAAAGCAGTATGCTTTTTACCAAAGCACAGGAGGAACTCAGCCTGTGGGACATCACAGTTTTCTCTGTTGTCCCTCCTCAGACAAACAAACTACACTTTTTCACACATTCACAAAATTAAGATGTAGATCTGGTGATCTGTAGTGGTAAAGGGGAACTGAGTCAGCCAGATTTGTCACAGAGAACAAGTTATGTCTGAGTGATGTTGTGGGGTTTCACCACAAAGTCAGGCAATGGTCTGGAACTGGAGATCCATAAAAACAGACAAGTGTTTTTCTAATGTGTTAACTAATACCCAGCAAAATCCTGGTGCTGACAAAACATTTGCAGTGTAGCAAGAGTTTAATATTTACTTTTGCTTTCTATTACCTGTTCAAACTACAACATGTTACGCTTTGTGACTTTCCACGCACGAGGGAACTGCCCTGTGCTTCCAGGCTACATTCACAGTGCTCTAGTAGATGGCACTTGGATATTATACAAAGATAATGTGACAAATGTAATTCTGAGCCCACTTGCTATCCACCTGGCCATGCCAACTGGCACCATAAGTGAAGTTGGCCCTTCTAAGTGGCTGCTTCCATTAGAAAGGAATACCATCTATAGAATCATAGAATGGCAAGGGTTGGAAGGTACCTCGAGGATCATAAAGCTCCAACCCCCCTGCCACAGGCAGGGCCACCAACCTCAGGCCTGGATCTACACAAGGTTGCCCAGGGCCCCATCCAACCTAGCCTTGAACACTTCCAGGGATGGGGCATCCACCACCTCTCTGGGCAGCCTGTTCCAGGACCTCACCACTCTTTCTGTAAAAAACTTCCCCCTAATATTCAATCTAAACCTTCCCTCCTTCAGCTTTAAACCATTCCCCCTTGTCCTGCCATTATCTGCCCTTTTAAAAAGTTGATTCCCCTCCTGTTTGTATGCTCCCTTCAGGTACTGGCAGGCTGCAATGAGGTCCCCCCGCAGCCTTCTCTTCTCCAGGCTAAACAAGCCCAGCTCCCTCAGCCTCTCCTTGTAGGGCAGGTGCTCCAGCCCTTTAATCATCCTTGTGGCCCTCCTCTGAACCCTCTCCAACAGTTCTACATCCTTCTTGTATTGGGGGCCCCAGATCTGGACACAGTACTCCAGGTGGGGCCTCACGAGGGCAGAGTAGAGAGGGACAATCACCTCCCTGTCCCTGCTGGCCACCCCAAAAAGATTTTTGAGGCTTCCCGCGGGGCGGGAAACCTGCTAGACAAATACTAAAAGAGCTGAAATCACTTATATATCTATCTATGTACACAGTCATCCGCATAGATCTCGCTTCCACCTTTAAACAGTAGAAGTGACACAGAAATAAAAGGTTGCTCTTTTGTCTTTTGCTGGCAGTATTAATATGTTGTTCAGATCAGGTACATGAGCTCTTTAGTATGATGTTGTCTCTAAGGGGTATGCAGACAGACTTGCCTTTTTTTGCCCATTTGTATCTATCTGCATTCATTAGCTGCTCCACACATCCAAATTTAGGAAAATAAAGTAAGAAACACACAAAAGAAAACCCAACATCTCATATGTTGTGACACTGTGAGACTGGAAAGAATCACAACAACACACCTGGCTGGCCCTTCCTCCTCCCGATGTCAGGCCATGAGGACTGATCAGCTAAACCAAATTAGCACAGTCCAAGCCACAAACCCTCTGTGAATCATTCCTGTGTTATGATACTGGAGAGCAGCATGGTGCAACCGCTGACAAAACAAGCCCCGGCATGTAGTGCTGGCCGGAGCATGCCATACAAGCCCAGCTAGAAGGGCCTACCAGCAGGTCACTGCTGGGCTTGGGAGTAGGCCAGGGCTGCTCAGCGCAGCCCAGCTCTCTGGAACACAGCCACGAGTCGCTAAGTGAACTGAAGGCCTAGTGAAGCCTACCTTCACATGTCTTGCTGTCTTTAAGAGTGTAACCACTGTAGCACGAGCAACGGTAGCTGCCTATCTTGTTGAGGCAGAGCTGGTTGCAGCCGCCGTTCTGCACTCTGCATTCATCAATATCTACGTCAAAATAAAGGGTTACAGTCAGCTTTTCACCTCTGTAAACAATATCAGGAGGGTGAGAGCAGGATAGGCGTTGGGAAAGAGAAAGAAAGACCAAACAAGAAACACTATTTCAGCTGCAACAAAATGGTAACAAAAAGCACAAAGGTTTCATTCAGACAATTCAAGTACATTAGCTCAAGTTCATGTAATAAATGAGAAAGGACAGAGAGGGAACTGTGACTGAGTTATCTCCTTCACAGCACTGAGATTGCAGAAAAGTTCTTCAGTCGCTGTGGAGGTGAAGAAGGTTGCTTGCAAAAGCAACCTGATTATAGCTAATGTATTTTATAGCATAACTTACTTGAAAATTATACTGTGACCTGTGAATTCAGGATGAAAGCTTTAAATAAAACAAGAACAGTATATCCTTACTATTACAGGACCCAGGAGAACACAAAGAAGTTTTAAGTTCACAGCTAGTGAGCACTGTGAGTTAATGGTGCTCCACCAAAATTAGCAGAAAGAGCCCATTAAATCTAGCAGAGCCTGGAATTCACCTTCAATGTGCCCTACCTGCTCATTGTGTCCTTCTTGTATATGGGTCTCTAGAGTTAGCTGATGGGGAGAACAGCATATTTCATGGCATTTTATAAGAAAAAGAGGGGATATGCTTCAGACTGATGAGTTGCTGAGCTCTCTGAGCCGATTGTATACTGACCAGACAGTGGTCTCAAATGGCTTAAATAAGGGGCTTGTGAGTGACCCTTAAATCTCCTCACAATCTTTACATCAGGAGAGGCTTTGGAGCTCCTGCTGTCTTGGTTGCCACAACCCTGGACTGTGATTCCTGGCAATTACTTAATGTGGGCAGGCAGAAAAGCAGTGGCCCTGACAAGAAGCCTTACAGGCAGCAAGACAAAGAAATCAAAAAGTAGAGGAAAGAGAACTTCAGTATTTCATAAAGGAATACAGAAAGACCTCTCGGGGCCTGGAACTTCTTGCACAAATAATGTCTGCCTGAATGTTGTCTTTGGAGTTGGTGGAAACACACAGTGGGATGTAAGTGGATGTGGAATAAAGTTCCTACAAGCGAGAAGGCTTTAACAGACAGATTTCATCAGTCAGACCCCAACTGCCTGCTGAAAGTCACTGTTTCCATTGCAGGGGTGGTAGGAAAGAAGTCTGGGCAAATTCTTGGGCTCTGCAGACTGCGATCTGTTACATCGGGGTTAACAGCAACAGTTGATGCAGTTCGGCCTGAAAAGCCACTACACCTCTACTTTCTGCTGCCCCTTTCAGATGGGTGGGACAGAAAGCGTAAGTAACTTCTTTGATTACCTTGCCAAGACTAAGCTGAGATCCATTAAAGACATAAAAAGTGCTGACATGACAGAGTCTGGGATTCATGGGAGGGTAAAGATGTGAGCAGCGTGTAATCCAGATGCAAATCTGTGACACTTGAACTGTGCAGTGTGGTATCAGTTACCATCTCAGAATACACCTTTGTTACAGGTATAAAAGATAACAACCCCCCCTTACCTTTTTCACATGTTTTTCCCTGCCAGCCATGCTTGCACTGACAATAGAAGTCGCCCTTGAGATCTTCACATTTGACAGTTCCCTCTTGGTGGCAAGGGTCCGGAGAACATTGGTTTGGCAAATCTGGTTTATGGAAGGATTAAACCAATCAAAACAGAACAGAACAATACACTGAAGTGACTGACAACCAGGCATTTCACCCTCATTAAAAGTCAAGAAACTTAACTGGTAATGGGGAATCACTATTGGAAATACACTAGGCAACATGGGAAGCTTAGTGCCCACATGCTGAACAAGCTGTGCCAGGAATTTTGCAGAGCACATGCAGTAGAATTCATTTCATTGCAAAAGGGAGTGAGCTGCCACCCTGGTATCTGAAGGGCACCACCTCAGAGAAACAACTCAAAGTAGCTAATTTTAAAGAAAGTTAATTCTATTCTCCCTAGTTTTGGAGAAAAGAGAAAGCAGGTAGCAACTAAAGTACTAAAGGAAGGACATGTACTCTTTTCAATTACTTTTGGTAGTTCAACAGAGGATCTTACCAGGCCTGAGAGATTTGTGGCTAGAAAAGGTCTATATTTGAAAGTTTTGTGAAAGCTATCCAATTTAGGCTTTCCTATTACGTAGAATAAAAAAGAAATACAGATGTGTTAACAGCATAAGAATAGCAAACCACTAATTCCATTCACAGACAGCACAATGTTCCTCTGGGACCAACACAGAGTCAAGTCTGCCACTGATTTTCAAGCCAAGTTCCAATAGTTGGCAATGTATTTTCTCTATAGGAAAGTAGCAAGAGACAAATCACCATACTTTGGGGATAATTTAAGGAACAAGTAGCAACTTCACATAAGTGCTCAACAAATGGAAGTCACCTGTCCAAATTCACCTACCCATCTATTCGCAAACACCCAAGGACATTGCTTTGCAGAAATAGCTAAAGGAAGGATGAGAGAATACCCTTGTGTCCACAAAATTGGTGGTTATCATGTAGTAGTAACCTGTTACCCTAGTGTTCTAGATCAGTGATCTTCAAAAAAGATTAATGTGTTAACTGTTTCAATAACCTTAACCAGAAGGAGCAGCACAGAAGCTCATTCTGTAGACTGCAAAACTGACCTAATCAGAGGACTTTTCTCTTTACAACTCCACTCCAACAGTGGGGTTCAGGAGAGACAGGGTACTTCTGCAGTCCTTCTAGACTTGGGTGAATTTTAGAATCATAGTATATCCTGAGTTGGAAGGGACCCATAAGGCCCATCCAGTCCAACTGCTGGTTCCACACAGGGCCAGTCAAGTCAGAGCATGGGACTGAGCGCATCGTCCAGACACTTCTTGAGCTCAGCCAAGCTCAGTGCTGTGACCCCTTCCCTGGGGAGCCTGTGCCAGTGCCCGACCACCCTCTCAGTAAAGAGCCTAATTTTAGTCACAGTCCAGTCTGCCATGGATGCCACCTTCTACAGAGAACACTGGAACCTGACCAGAGCAATAGCAAACCTGAACAAACCTGTCCCATTGTGCTGCTGCAGGGGAGGAGGGAGAGAAGATTAGGTGTAAAGAAGGGAGGGGTGGGGGGTGGTGTTTTAAGATTTGTTTTTATTTTCCCATTACCCTACTGATTTGATTAGCAATGAATTAAATTAAGTCAAATCTGGTTTTCCAGTGATGGTAATTGGTCATATCTGTCCCTGTCTTTATCTTGACCCACAAGCCTTTCTTGATAACTTCTCTCCCCTGTGCAGCTGAGGAGAGGAGTGATAGATCAGCTTTGGGAGGGGACGTGGCCTCTAACCGCGGCCAGCCCACCACTCGCAGCTACAAAGCAATGATTATGCCCAATTCTTTTTTGGCATGATACAGGAACTGTAGGCAGCTGCTGCAGCTAGCAGTCTCTGAAGGAAGAGCTACTATCAACAACGCCTTCTGCAACCCTACAGTCTTGGCAACACATCCCTACTCCTCAGCAGAAACCCAGTTCAGTCCAGACAAAAGGGAGAATTTACAAAAAGTGGACAGACAGGTACATTTAGAGCACCTGATCAGCAGACCAACTCTGGCCTGTGATACCAGATTTGCAGTGCAAGAAGTGCTCAGTGGGTTCACATTAAGTGAGCAACAGCAGCAATGACTGCTCTTCATACACTGGTTCTGCTGAGAACCAACAGTAGTAGGCCAATGTCTAGTTCAGACACTTTGTGGTGTTTTGAAACACAACCTGTGAATTGATGGGCAGGTAGGGTGGCAGGCAGGCATGTAGGGAAAGGAGTTGTTTGTACCTCAGTAGCCCCATGGACTTGTCAAATTGGGAGAAGGATTAGATTAATTCCTACTTTCATCAGGGTTATAGTGCCTCTACCTGTCTCTTCTTAACTTCCTCTATGTGACTCTGAACATCACCTTCATGACAGACTGCTTTGAAAGACATCTTTAACATTTCTGTGAGTGTAGGTGGAAGCAACTCCCTTTGGGGCCTTATAAAGCATCGAACAGCATTTGTGTCTGCTGACTGCCTTGGATTTGAATCTCAGTAATCCCAGTCTGGATGAGATTCGCAGGCACCTCTGAAGGTCATCTTGTCCACCCACTTGCTACCAAAAGCCTGTTGCCCAGGACCATGTCCAGATGGCTTTTGAGTATCTCCAAGGCTGGAGATTCCAGAACCTTCCTGGGCAAGCGGTGCCAGTGCTGGGTCACCCTCACAGGGAAAAAGTGTTTCCTGATGTTCAGATGGGCCCTCCTGTATTTCAGTTTGCCTTGCTGCCTCTTGGGCTTCCAGCTTGCCTTTTGGACAGACATTAAGACTGGGGCTATGTTAAGCATAAAAATAAGGCAAGAACACATGGTCAAAAGCTGGATAGGATTTGTGCTCTAGCTAGCAAGAAAAATTGGTCAGATTCTTGGGCTGCATCACACACTGAATTATCTGAAGACTGAAATTAGCTGCATACAGTGTCGTGGTTTATTCAGATAACCACTACATACTAATTTCATATCTCCTTACATTTGTCACATTGTATAATACAAAAGTTTTCACCACTTTTTGTTATTTAATTGAGCTTTGGATATAAGGACTGTCTGGTGCAAGTTCAAGCCTGTGACAAACATACCTGTTTTCTATGCACATATATAACAAAGACTCCACTGTTCCTTCTCTAGAGGGCTAGCAGGTGCCAGAAATCAGCAGATGGTTTGCCATGGCTGTCATTAAATATAGTGGGCTGAATCAAGCAGGACAAAATAGATGGGGCAAAGAAAGGAGCCCTATAAAGGATCACAAATCTCCACAGCTGAAAGCATTTGCATTTCAAGCTGTGATTTCATGTACTTCTACCAAAACACAGCGGTTCCACCCAGTCTCTCACTTCAGGTTCTTCTCTGTAAGCAGCACAGCTCCAACCTCTACCTAAGGTTGTGCCATTGAGGAGATAAGCATTTATCCAGAGCCTTAGCAAGGTGTTCCCTCATGGGCATGGGAGGAGAGAGCGAGAGGGCTGATCAGGAAGGGAGTGTGACTTGGCCAAACAAATACCAGATTTCAGTAATTCATCTCTTGATGCCTAGGAGCTACTGCCTAAGAAGCCTCTACAGGAAGAGCATGGTAATAACCATCCACTCACCACAAACGAGGTCTAATTAATTATCCTTCTTCCTCATCACTCTAGGTGTGCAGACCTGGGGCAAAGCCACAGCCAAGGCAGAAGCCAGGCCACACAAAAGAAAACACAGGCTGTCTGAACATCCACCCGCTGGAATACCTCCCAGTAAATCACTGCCAGATCAGCACACTACTGGAGGTGGAGGAGTCAGGGAAGGAGAGGCCAGGTTAAGGCAGAGATGAGCCACTACGGAGCAGCTCTGACCAGCATGTTTCTTTTTCTAGGCAGACCAAAAGTTGTTTACAGTAAACAGAATGGTTTAGGTATAGTAAACTACATATATAAACTGGTGGGCTGGTTACATGGGACGCTGGAGGGCTGGTTAGTGGGGATACTGGGGTGCTGGTTACTGGGAAACTGAGGTGCAAGGAAACTGATAAGGAAAGAAAACTCAGTTGAGTCTGGTTTTTTGAAGCAGCACAAACTAAGCTTCCCAGCCATGGCTGTGGTTTCAAAGTCCCCTGCCAACCAGAACAAGCCAGCAGGGTAACACCTGGCTTAGCTGGTGCATCCTCTCACTTCTGAGTCTTTCCTCATGCTGGGTTCTGCTGTGCCTTGCCGAGCCATATGGAAGTAACACTGCCCAACCCTACGGCAACACACAATAAATGGCAGGAACAACCAGGGACACTTCTATCGCATCAGTGCTGTGCTGACAGTTTACTCCTTGTATCGTGAGAGTTTGAGAATGTAAGTTGCAGCCCTATACCCTCCCAGTGGCTCTGCGGTGTTGTAATTCTGCCAACTTCATAGAGGGTGGTCTATGAATCTATCTATAGATTTAAACCACTGTAAGAAAAATTGAGCTTTTGTTTCCATTCCATGACAGATTTTAGTAAAGGTATTAAAAGTAAGGAAGAACACGACCTTCTTGTGTGCTTTGAGCCGTGTCTGATACCACATACATAGCTTGTAAGTGCAGGCAGAGAATAGAACTACCAGTTCCATTTTGGAAATCTCTGTGAAAACAAGACTTGACCTAAGTACACTGACTGCTTCCAGTTTATTTCTCTGTACTGGGATTTTATTGATATTCACAAAATGGTGTGAATTAAAAATGCGTTGGGAAAAGGCTAGGTTGTGAGGATAACTGAATAGCAAACATGCAGCTTTTTCTCAAAAATTTCCTGTACACTTTTTCAAACTCTTGCAGAACTAAATCCCTAATTCCTAGCTGACCTCCATTACCTGTTTGAGGAAAAAAAAACAAACCCACAAGATCTGCAGACCAAAGCACAGGTATCTATGCATAAGGGAAGCATCTGTCTGCAAAGCAACTGTCTTATATTCTCACTGTAGTCAGTGGAGATCTAGTCAGTACAACAAACAGAGCCCAGAGTGATTCAGCTTTCCCCAGGGCAGAGGCAGCTTGGTCAGTGGCATCCCTCTAGAAATACTGACTGCAGATTAACACTCCACTGTGATGGGAATACTGCTCCTGTGGGCACCTATGCCGGAAACACCAGCATCTACCTCTGAATCTGGGACTGAACCCTACCTGTAACTCTGATTGAAAGATCTTATGAAACTGAGAATCTTCAAATACTTCAGGAAACTGTCTAATCACTCTCACAGAATCACTGTCACAGTTGAGATGCTTACCTTATTTCCAGTATAAACTAGTCTAGTTAATCACCCTCCAGCCCTCGGGTTGCGCAATGCCTTTGTATGCCAGATTAAAAAGCCTCCTACTACCTTGTTTTCAGAGGAGAAAGACTGTGAAGAAACAAACTTTAAACACATCTTGCAGGCACAACCCCACAGAGCTACACAGCCTTTTGGCAGCCTCTGTGAAAAATTAAGAGGCACACTGGAATTGGCCAAGCACAGAGCCTGTCACTCTTCCAAGCGCGTTTTAGGCTCCTTCTCCAGTACTTGTGCTATGAACTGACAGTGCCTAGCCAAAACTCAGCCATTTAAAAATATTTTAATGGGGGAAAATATTATCTTTTTGTTTCCAAACCACTGCATCTGCAGTGGGCAAAAGTCCTAAAAAACAATTATTTGGCTTATTTTTAGGGATTTTTTTTTTCCCAGATTTTTTTCATCACTACTCTTCGGACTTGCACTTCTGAGACACTGATGAGCTGTTTGGGACAAGTGTTCCCAGTTGATACCACCATTTGCTGCAGGAACTCCTGCCTCTTTACTGTGCCATGCACAGGAGCAAAACATCCCACTTTGCTGGCATAACATAGCCAACATGGGTACCCCAGGTCCAAGAATTCCCAATTCAGAGGGCTCTAACATCCACAGGTGATGCTGCTGCATTGTACCAGGGCAGGTCTCCACATACCATTTATTAACCTTGGTATTCGCTCTTCAAAATAGTTTGTAAACATGAAAGCTTGACTAAATTCTGATCCTGCTTTAGTTGTGTGGTATGAACACATGACTAATCAAACTCTATAGCAGTGAGAGCCTTAACCACATGGGTGAAAGTGGAAATAAATATACAGAGGTGTGTTTTTCTCCCCATTTGAACTGATTTTCTCCCAGAACATATTTAGAATATTTATGCAGCTTGGTATCTTTAGCACTGCTAACCTTCAAGAGGGAACTAGAGAAGTATTACAAGAATTAATTAAATCTTGATCTCTAGTGTTAGTGATGAGCAAATACCCCTTCCCCTTCTACACAGGTAGCAGGTTGACTTCCAAATTGATTTGACTTTTTTAAAGGTGCAGTATTTAAACCACAATCACATGATGCATGAAACTGATCTTCTTAATGTAAAGACTCCAAAACCAGCCTGGGTTGGACTATAAGTTTTTTATAAGGTTCCTCAAAAGGGGCAAGCCAAAGTTAACATTCAAGAAAAAAGAAAGTGAAGGCCAAGCATAGCATACAACCTTCTGGTAAATCCTATTTCTCACCCCTCCTGCTTCTCAGATTATTCAGACCTTGGGAGACTTGTGGGAAAGATATTCCATGCATGATAAAACACCAAAGCATGGAAAGATGACAGTGAGATGGCAATAGGTTATGAAAGGGAAAAGGTCTTGTTTTGTGGCTCAGATAGGACAAGCAATATGGAGTCTCAAGCCTTGAGAACAGAAAGGTCAGCACTAAAATACTCTAAAAAATGGGAGATGGATGAGGTGGTGTCACTCCTTCAGGTAACATGAGAGAACATTTAACTACAATATACAAACCAAAAATGCTTACTATGAACGCATGTAAGGAAATCTGGACTTCTTGTATACGGCGACCCGTATTTCTGAATGCAAGCTGAAGGACAGAAAATGAAATTGTTATTGTTATAATGATGACATGGCAACTGTTCTAAGCACGTGAAATCATACCTGCCCTGCTGATTCGTTAAGCAAGGGTGGGTGCAAAATCTGTGCAATGCTACAGTCTCCCAGATGCCTTAAAATTCTTAAGTTTGTCAAAATTTTTTAGCTCTGATGTACAGTAGCATTATAAGCCATCTGAAGAGGATGATCACTTTACCAGATGCTACTACGATTCTAAAAGCATGTTAGTAGCTCCTCAAATTTGACCTAGTAAATCTCTTCAAAAATAATCTAAAAAGCACATGGAGTTTTCTGAAATGGTTAGCATTTGTGATCTTAAATACTACATATTAAACACAAATAGAAAACAATATGATGCCATGATAAGCCAGTGGATCAATCAATAAAGGCAATTTTACTTTTTTTAATAAGGAAATTAGTTAATAGCTAAGTTAATTAAGAAGGGGAAAAGGCAGAAGACTTCAAATTGTTTATTAATGCTGCAAGCTACAGGTATAAACGCAACATCAACATTTTAACATGCAGAAAACACATAGAGGATCTCTGTATGTAAATCTATACATAAGTAAAAACCAAAATCACATTAGGAATGTACAGTCTATCTTAAAAGTTAGAAATGCAAGTTTACTGCAATCAGATTGCCATCACTTCCCTTAGCAGAGACTTCAGCTGTGACAAGCTCCAGTGTTAAGCACCACACACCAGCACTGCCACAAAGAGAAAGTAAAAGCTGCAACTCACCCAAGTATTTCGGGTAAAAATAGTCCTGTAGGAGGGGAGGGGGAAAAAAAGAGCAAAGATTTATTGAATAATATTTGCTTACGTTATCATACTATTTAAGAGCTGCTATTAGCTTGGTGGTCTTTCATGGCACTTGTTTAACAAGGTACAAAAGCAAACATCCTCACTTATTTTTATTCAGAGCCAGAAGCAGCACGGCATCATGCATGCATTTTGACTTTTGAAAGGGAGGGAGGCATTACCTCCAGTCTCAAGGTGTTTTTTGACAACAGCTGGCCTGGCAAGAGGCAGTGGCTGAGCATGAAGCCACTTGCCTGCTATCCAAGAGGTAAAGGTGCTGATGGGGGGCATGAGGAAGGGGATGGAAGAGCAATCTGGGGACAAAGCCCCAAAGGGAAAGTACAGAAGCATCAAGTCACCCAGCGCCTCCTCGGAGACCCTCTGGTGAAGCAGGGCACAGGCAGCACCCTAATACCACAGCCACTAAAATTACAGGGTACATTTGGCTCTTTAAAACAATGAGCACCCTACAACTTACCAGCACCCGTTGCCATACCACACGCTCCAACTGCATCACAGAGACTGACCACTCAAAGAAGGGAAAGCAGAAAGTTTGCAAGTGAGGCAAAAACTGCCTTTCATTGACCTCAAACTGGACTGCAGAAGGCATTCCCAGTCCTCCTGTGGTACACAACTACGTGTCACTGTTCCTTACCCCGTGTCAGTAAAGGGTAGCCACACAGTGAGAGCCACAGTTTGCTGACGTGACGCGGATCTAACTTTGCACGTTAGGAAAATACTCAGCCCAGTGAGACCTTGCCAGTCGCATGGCTGCTTGCACCAGCACAGAGAATCAGCAGGAAAAGGCAGCTGTGCTGCATGGAAGGGTGGGAGTTTGGCCTAAAACCCGTTGTTAAACCACATTATTAAAAAAATAGAAAAAAAAAAAGTCATGGCCAGGAAAAAGGATTTCTTTCCAGCTTCACTTCATACTGGATTTCACAATGTCTAAGTCAGTAGTTCAAGTGCTGTTAAAATTGTAGCTGGAGCATGCAGTGAGGGAAAACTTGTGGGTTGTATTAGTGCTTTTTTTGGGTTTTTTTGTTCAAATAAACCTTTTCTCAGCTAATTATGAAAGCATGCACATAGTATAATTCTCTTTCATGCAACATGAGTGATTTGCATATCCCAGTACCTGCAGTGAGACCAGGACAGGAAATTCACACAAAATTCATTTAGTCTATACTATGTGCAAGAAAAACAAACTATTTTATCTTATTACAGATGCTTGGAGATGCTCATGCATATAGATACAGGCATGTACATACAAAGACAGTCACACAGCGTGAGTCAATTTGACCTGGAATGACCAACGCAATCAATTGCTTGACAAGGCCATATAAACTAAAAGTTTTACATTTCTGTCAGAAAAATTTCATCAGAAAAAATCAACATTTCATCAGAAAAATCAGTTGCTTCTGCCAAATATGCTGCAGTTACTGAAATGCATTGTGTAAATATTCAGCCTAAATCATGAAAGCATCAATTAAGAAGTAGAAGAACTAGTTTGCACTAATTCTAATTTTCAATTCTGACATGAGTGTAATAGGCTGGGCATCTTTGGGGGTTGAGCTTTGCCATATCCCTTTGGGTTAACAGAGTGAGGACCTCAGAACTCACTACAGTTCTTTCCCTCCCTACCCCCCTCCACCTTCTTTTTTTTTAAGGTTTAGTTTTGGAAAAGTCAAGTCAAAAAAATACAGTCAAAATAAAAGGAAATCTAAACAGTCTAAGTATTCAGATGAGTGCCCAGCTGTGCTATAACCACAAACTGAACGTCAGCCAGCACTCGAGGAGAAAAAGATAGTGGTGTGATGAAATATTCCAAACATTTTTTTCATTATTTCCCCTTTATTCAATAAAAGTCACAAGAATGTGCAGATGAGTTTAACCACCAACGGGATAATCCAGACACTGGCAAGAACGACTTCATCTGCACTCACTGGACAAGAAATGAGAGCTTTCATATTCATGGCCACCAGCCTAATTGCTCCAAGTCAGTGATGGCAAAGGCATGAAACTTCATTTTCTCATTGGCCTCTGATGAACAAGTCGAGTGCTAGAAAAGCTGTTAACAGAGCTTACTTTTGGATGAAAGATTAAAGGTAACTTGTTCTTTTCCTTGCACAAATAACCTTCCCAATGTAACCTGGCTGCATATTGACACAATGCCAGCTGAACAGCAGAACAGTGAAACTCCAAGACACTGTACCACCACAAGCTTCATTTCTCAAGGTATGTAACAGAGGTAAGTGATTTAAACTGCAGGCTGTTAATGGAAATTTAGCCCTTCTTTCCCATCTTCCTCATTTGCTTATGTTACACAAAACATCTTGCTGACAAGTAGGACTTCTCCAGGTCTACAGGACCTCCTGATAGCATTCTGAAATAAAGCAAGGTGATTGTAGGTTCTAATATTAGGCATTCTCATATGATTAAGTTTTCTCTGTAACCAATTCTCCTTACAACAGGCTTCTGGAAATACAATGACAGGCTTCTGGAAATACAATACATTCAGCCAAAAGATTAATCAGGAATGAAAATAAAAGCAAGAGCAATGGGGTTTTTTTAAATAAAAAGCTATAAACAAACACATATTGGACATAAACATCCTTTGGATAATCTGTTGTACAGACACTGACCTCACCAAGTTTTCTAACCATTCTGTCTAGCTGTAATGTCCCAGTGCATGCAAGAGGAAGACAATACCTCACAGAAGCACCAACCTCCACAAGCAACAAACCTTCACAATCGTAGCTTCAACAATTCCAACCTCTGTGACTGTTCCTACCAAGAAAACTTTAATGTATTTCCACCCCTGCTTCCTGTGACCCAACACACTTTCTGTCTAGTTCCTATGTATCAACCAGTACAGCTGGGACACCAGAAACTTCACTCATGAAGGGCCTGGCACCAGGACACCCATTGCCTGCAGACCTGCTTGGAGTATGTCTTATACCACCAGAAGTTCACCTCAGCAGATCTCTCAGGTAAAGAGGGAGAAATAGAAGAGACTGGGAAATGCTTCACATCTACAAACCTCCACCCTTTCAATGAAGTGGAAAATATGACAGGAGGCCGTCCCTCCTGGCAGGTCCTGGCTTGCTTATTTCAGCTCAGTTCAAGAGACCTTTTCCTTGCTGCCAAGGAGACAGATCTGTGCTTTAACAGAAGAGATTTAAGCTCTACAGCCAACATCCCTTCCACATGAAGACATGGACATGCTAGAAACAAGTCTTTTGAAGCATTAAAGACAACTATTGGTTTCCACAACAGTAGTGTATGCTTTTATTTCAGGGTAGAGTGACACTAAACACTTTTTAATTTTCTTTTTTTAAGAACTTACTCTTTCACATACATCCAGAGCTTACTTCTACCCTTGTAACCCAGCCACTACAACACGTAGGGTGGGTATATAAAATGAACAGTATAAAAGTATCCTCAAAAAAAACCCAAAACAACCAAAACAAAGCCCCTCCAAAACCCCACATTGTTCATTTATGCTTTTCCTCCAAGTGTTAATGCTTGCAGTGAAATAGTTAGGAAGAGCATCTGTGGAGCCACTCCCACAGTACCCTGCACTGAAACAACTGAGAACAGCAACATGAAAGTGAGAATTCAGAGCAGGCCTGTGGAGTTGAAGAGGCAGCAGAATTACCTATGTCAGCTTCCCCACTATAGGAGACCTACAGTGTGATTGGGGTCACCGTATATGTTCAACCCTATGGCCAAACTCTCCCTTAGTGGTAAAATCCCAAAGTTAGTGAAAATATACTCAGTATGTATTAGTCCCGCTACATTTTTAGAGAAAATGGAAGAACATCAAATCAGAACAGGCGTTAACATGAGTCACTGTGTAAAAATAGTCCTTCTGAAAACATAACAATGACCCTGTCAACACCAGGAAAATGTTCTCACTGTTGCTCAAAGTAATTGGCAACACTGGAAACCTCAGCCAAAAGGACCTGCCAACTGCTTCTGTTTGTTTTGTCTGAGTACTAGGTCAGGTAAACCCGATCAGCACTGAATCTAATCAAAATCATGATTGAGCTGTAATGGCAGCAGGTAAAAGATGTAGCCTGCAGAAGGACTGTGCATGTTCCTGGGAAACAGGTTCTCGGTGGCCCTGCCTGAGCAGGAAGGTTGGACCAGGTGACATCCAGAGGTGCCCTCCTGCCTCAGCCACTCTGTGATTCTGTGACAACACCACCACTAACGTGGAAGATCTCACAGGCTTTTATTAGCAGTGGCAATTTCTAAAAAGCACTTTCTTGGTTACCTAGTTACCTCTTAGAGAGCAGCGACAACTCCCACATTGTGCCCTTTTCTCATTTCCATCTGACTCTCCCTTTTCCTCTTTCCTTCAGGACTGTTTGTCTTGGGCATGGCCTGACCTCCTTGTTTATAAACGTACTTCATGTTTCCACAGCACTATCCTTGCAAAGAAACAGCCAGCATCTGCCATATGATCAGCCACATAGAAGCTGTCATACAGTTGGTTATAGCTCAGTGTTTGACTTGGGCTTGCTGTTAAACCAACAGTTGTTCAACTGTTACAACCTGAGAGTGCAGATCTCAGTAGTGCTCAAGCGCTCTCTCCAGTTCCAAATGATTTTGTACAGTGCAACCATGACCCATGCTCCTTTCACCTCTTCATTTATGTGCCCATCTGTTCCTGCAGGTAGCACGAAATGATGCAGAATGAAGACACCACCAACACTTGTCCCCCTTCCTGGGTACCCTCCTTACTTCCCAGTTTTGCTGATTCTCTGAGTCCAACTGCTGATGCAGGAAGAGGAAGAAGCCCCAAAACAGTAAGTAAGAGAACTTCCCCACAGACATGGGCTTATGTGGTGACCCTCTAGAACAGCAGGTCATAACAAAACAGTCATGAAGGTACAGATTTCAAAGGGAAACCTGCTAAAAAACTTCAATCAGATTCTCCAAAGCTTGAGTCTTCATTCACTTCATTGACATCAGCTACGATGACCCTTCCCTCTTCTCCCCTGGCATACGGCCTTCCCATGCAAAACCTATGCTCTCATTTGCCATGTGTTGGTGCAACCCTTTAGGAAGCTGGATGATGATCTGGACTAGGGAATCAATTCAGCTGAAGAATGATAATTTTCCTCCCCAGGCTACTTTTCTTTAGATCAGCTCCTTAAATCTGTCCACGCAGTTGCACAACTTGCTGCACGGGCAGTGTGAACAGAGTAGGTAACGGGGGTTACTTACTTTCACCCAGACCAGCTGAGCTCCCAAACGTGAAACCAAAGCCTGTAAAGATTGCAGTGTAAGTGGAGGAGATGTGGACTGGAAGAATCCCTTCCCACCCTTTTCACTGGTTCTGTTTTCACATCGCCATGGTTTTAGTCATTGAGTACTTGCTACATTACTTCACTCGGGACTAAAGTATGAGAGAATTAACACTTTTGCTGCTTCTTTAGTAAGTGCCCGGCCCCAAAGTTTTCCCCTCTTCATACCCCAGCTCTGTGTCCCAGAGTCTCCAGAGCAGTTGTGCTGTCTGCAGCTCCCTTGCTTTGTCCATTCCCAGATTCTTCTACATGTCTGACGCTGGTTCCATTCCTGTTCTTCATACATATTGGAAAGTAATTGCTTTTAATTTATTAAGTTTACTTAAAGTTTAGAGCACATGTGACCTGCCAATTTATATAGATTCAATACTTCTCTTACCTGATGCTCCTGCAGCTGTACTAACACACACTGCATTAATTCCCAGTAGGATGCTCCTTATTGGTTTGTTGGGGGTTTTTTCTTTAATTGAAAAAGAAAATTAAATGACCCCTTGCCCACAAAACAGTTTTCTTAATTTTTAATTGGCTTTTTCCCCCCTCTCACATATCTATTAAAACCTATTTGATTCCTCTCAAAAACTGACTTAATAACTTTATCTGCTTTTTCCATTATCTTCCTTCTTGACCCAAACTTGTATAATTCCCCTGCTTCAATTTACCATTCTGAGCATCCTTTTTCCATCCTGTCTTCAAACAGGCCCTCAGTGTAATATTCACCACTTTGTTTTCTCCTGTTCCTTCCCTCTTGCTGCACAGGAGGTTTAGCATGTAGGACTTCTCATGCTGTGGTGTTTCAGTATTTCGTGTTGTGGCATTTCAGTATTTCCAGGTCTCTTCTGAACTTCTGGTCTAAATTCAACATAAGTGGAAATAGATAAGGATCAAGTAGGCACAAGTCCAGCGGAGTTGATGGAGCTGTGTCTGCTTCCACCACCAGCAAACTTTGCTCACCCTTCTCAGTAACTTTTGATAAAGCAGCATTTAGCTATCTGCCTTCCAAGGCCGACAGTACTTTTGTCACCCTCCTGCTACTGAATCCCCCACCACAAAGAAATGCTATGCCTGTACCACCAAGCAGGTAGATGTATCCCAATCTCCTTTCCTTCCAGATCAGTTAGACCCACTGGGGTTTGGTACAACTCTCTTATCTGCAGGGAGAAGGGAGAAAGGGAAGGTAGACTCTCAGATCTCATCCCAACAGAGAGCTCAGATGCCATTGTGGCATATCTCTAGGTACTCAAACTTTTCTAATTCCTTCTTCTCTCCTTCAAGCCATTCCTGGACAACAGTCCAAATCTCCCTTTATTTCCTTTCTCACAATCTATTAAGCAGGTACCACTGTGCCTGGGAATCCATTCTTTCATATATTGAGCCCAAGGTTAAATCATCAGCACAGACTTCTCTAGTAACTATTCCCCTCTCACAGATTAATTCTGCACCAACAAAAAGAGATACAGACATTTATACCAGCTATAAATCTATCCCTTCCTCCACACTGCCAAAATTCCATAATAAATTGGTATATTGAGAAGAATTTTCACAGCAAATAAAACCATATTTTTTGCCTGGATCTAGAAAGTAATGTTCTATACAGGGATGATGACATCTGTATTTAAAGACAGTATCAGCATTTTTCATGTCTAGACTACACAACATTCACAAAATTACTCAAAGAAATTTTACACCACTTAACTCTCCCAGTAACTCCTCACCTCTCCTCCCCCTACATGCCTTCATACTTTTCTGATTAGTATTTACAAACGTGTATCTACCCTGCTATTCTTAGAAATAGGGCCTAAATATTGACTACTGAGCATCCCTCCTAAAAGATCAGAGTGAAGCTTGGATGACTCTAGTCCCTTCATGCAGTTCATCTGTTATCATGACCATGTCATGTAATGGAATAAAGAAAGAAAACCCATGAGCCAGTAACACTACAAAACACAACCCAACAGACCGTTATCACACCCTTATGTATTGCTTGATCTGCACTTGAGCTCCTCAGTAAACCCAGCCTAGCAGAAAGAATGCTGACACTGCTGGATGTTTTGCTGGGGTGAGTAATTTTCAAGACGTGACTGCAAAAAGCCCTGAAGACCCTGGTCTGATCTTACTACTGCCCTTGCCATGAGTGGGAGAGCAGACTAGATGAGTGGACTACAGATCTCTTTAGTCCCCTTCAGTCTGAGTTACTCTGTGGTCCTCTGCCAGTGTTTCGTGTATCTGATTGGACTTTGGATGCAAGTCCCTCAAAAATCAAGAGAACGTTTCCCGTGCGTGCCTGTGAATCAGATGTTTGTTCTGCTGAAGCCCAGCTGGCTTTCCGAGGTACTTTACTGAGGGGCAAGTCCATAAACAGTAACCACAGGTGGCCAAGCTGACCTACAGAAGTGCTTCTGGTGGGCCTGACAGCTTTAAATGTACCTGCCAGAAGACCAGCAATGCTTCAACAGTGACAACAGCAAGCAAGATGCGCTGTGACAGACGCTGTACCGATAAACTGTGGTACCAAGTGAGGTACCAAGAGGCTGCATTCAAACACCTTCTCCAAGCTGAGCCTTTCAGAACAGAGAAACTCCTTGCACAAGGACACTTTTCTGCTGTGTTTATCCTTCAGTGAAATCCAATATTTCCAAGAACACCAGCAACTACACTCCCTTCTACTCTTTCGTTTTACATGCTTGGAGGGCCACATTTTTAGAACAGGTCAAACAAATTCCTGAGCAGTTTATCAGTAGGTTAACAAGCTGTAATACCTTGACTGCATACCAAGGTCAAATATTTCTGCAGTGCTGATTTTATAAGGCCTCATCAACATTTTAAATGAGATAACATTCTTATCTCTATAGCCGAGGTATTCTGTGACTTCATCCCATCTATCATACCTAGCAGATCTTTTTAATACATCACATTTAGAAATAGTCCTCATACCTCCTGTGAATGTGTTTTCCATCCTCATTTTTTCTCCACCATATTATATTTTCACTTTTCTGTCTGGTACCTCTAGAACAAATAAAGTTGTAAAACAGGAACCATCCCAGAATCCTGCAGAAATATCTAAGGATGTTATAATCAGCTACACAAAAAAAAGAAAAAAAAGATAGGCTGCAAGACTCATTAACCTAGGCTCACACTTGTTTTTACCATGTATAGTCATACAGACTGAGTTTTGCACTGCATCCTAAAAAAAACCCCAATCTAAAAACGTTTCAATTGATCTTCCTTCCTCCTGTCTGGGCAAGCTGATATTTATATTTTCCGTAATATAAAAGACAAAAGCTGCTCTGGCTACAAGTGAATGGCTATTTAGCCCTGCCTAATAGGCTATTCTTAGCGGTTGATGTAAGTAATCACACATGTGGCAACACCCCGCGTTGCAGGTCTCAGAGACCTTCTGCTGACGGCTTGCAGATGTTGCTTGGGAGAGCTGAGCACTGAAGCAAAGGAAGGCAGGGAAAAAAAAGGTGCTCGGCTGTAGGTGAGCGACATTTCACTCCTATTTACTGGTCTGTCCATAGGAATGAAGGAGTAGGAATGAAATGTTGTTTGCCTGTACCCAAGCACCCTTTTTCCGTGCCTTCCATCGCTTCAGTAGGTATCTTTTCATTGAATGTTATTCTTGGCTAGATGTTGGAGTTGGCTGGGTCAAGCTGTGTTTTGACCTGGGAAGCATCACATAAGCTACATGACAGCCTTGCTTCATCTTACTTGAACTTCTGACTGAACTCGCTAGTGTGATTTCATGTTACAGCTTTAAGTTACAGGTCTCAAAATCAGGCCTTGAAGTTCTCTTCACGCTACCATGAGAGAGAAATGGCAGGGTTTGTAAGGCAGACAATTTCCTACATTTCCTTAGGTCATATGATGGGGTGGGGTCAGGGAAGACAGACAACTCCTCTGTGCTCACATCACAGCCTTTATTGAGGTAGAACAGAGCAGCAAGCCATTAACTAACCTCAAGCCTTCGGTTGTCAAGGCAGCAAGACCGTTGCTCCCATGGGACAGTAACCAGCCAGATACCTACACACATGCTCACCCGGTGCTTTAAAGCCTAAAACCCATGAGATGCAATGGCACAGATGAGGGGTGCACTGATGTGCTCCCTGCAGTGTGCCTACCGTGAAGTTAGCCACAGGGCTCAGCCCATGGCAAAAAGCACTGTATCTGTTTCTGCTGTGACCCAAGTCATTAATCCCCATGATCAGGTTCAGCAGACAGAGGTGAAAATGTCAGCCTTCCTAAACTACATGGAATCATCAGCTGCCAACCATTGTCCACATGTTTCCCTGTCCATAAGAAGTCCTCACTTCACCAATGTGGACCATCTACAGCCTGACAACACACTGAAGCATCTGCAGCTCCCCAAACTGTCTGGCACTCTTCATCACCGGTTTACAACTTCCCTGACACAAGCCCATCTCAGCTAGCTTCCTCTTTCTGTCAGTCACCAGGAAGGGATGCACAAGGCAGCATCAATGACATGACAGCACAGTAACTTCCCAGCGTTTAAGAGACACTTCCATTATCTCAGGTGTGTCTTAAGAAGATGTGAAAAGATCAAGTTAGATGAAAATAACCTGCCCATCAAATCCACAGATACTGTTGGAGGAACAGTCACCTGTGCCTTACAGAGCGCTGAAGGTTTCCAGTCTGTAGGTAATAACAGCCCATGTACATGCCCTCTGCCACCACACATCAGAACGCTGTTACTGAAGAGCAGCTGCTGCCTTTGTGTCACACACTGATTGCGAAATGCATCAGAGGGGCCACAAAACCCCCTGATAGGCAGTGGCACACTTGAGCCCAGCCACATCAAAGCGAAGGAGCAGGATGTACTGAAAGGAATGAACAAGTTGACCTAAAAAATGTTATAAAATGCTGTACTTTGGTGTAGGAGTGCATGTAAAATAAGCAAAGGGACACAAACACTAGGAGCTCCTCTAGCCCTCCTGACACTTCTTCAGAGGTTTTTGGAACTAGAGACAGATCCAGCAGCAGTAATGAAGGAAATGCACCCCAAAAGAAATGAGAGAAAAATTCATAGGAAGTTTTGTTTGCCCTGCAACACACTCTTAAATGGCATGACTGGATCCTAGAGAATTTACATTGCAAGGGAAAAGATTTTAAACCAAAATTATTTCACTCTTTTCATTACAGTAAGAGAACTGGGTTATTTTCCAATGTATGAAGTAATACTGAATATAGTTAGATGCTCCTGACACATTTACATAGTCTGATACTGAATCTAGTTAAAAGCTCCTGACACATTTACACAGTTACCACCCTCCAAACCGATCCATCGCTGCCTCCTATACCACCAGCCTTTGGCTGCTTTCTTGGCGAGAAGCCAGCTTGCTAACTGGTGACCTCACATCACCCCTTTTCCAGAATGCTACGAAATCCCATTTGGGATATATCTTTCCTGCACTTGCTGCTGTGCAGTGAATACTTATACCGAGCTTAAAGGTAATGCTCTTCAAAGTGAATATGGAAACAGGGGTGCCAGCCACTCTCACCACTGTACGATTACCCCTGTTCTGCATTAGCTCAGCTTTACAGGGCAGAGGCAAATGCCACAGCAAGCAGATGTACGCCTGCCTTGGAAGTGTACCCTTAAACACTGCCTGGGCAAGAGCTCCGTATCGAGCTGTAAATCAGACTGTCAGAAAGAAAAGCCAGCACCGCAGTGTTTTCACTGTACTTGCTTCTCCCTTGTGACAGCACTACACACAGAGCACTGCGCCTGCTAACGAAGCATACATGTCAAGACTTGTCTGACTAAGCATAAAACATCCCTGCAGATGAGTCCCTCCCTTGCCTGTGTGTGCCTCTGTGTACAAACACACACACGCTCGCTCTCTCTCTCTCTCCCTCTGTCGTATCTTCTCCCTAGAGCATCATACCATCAACAGGAACATGCTGTGCAGGATCAGGCTTCAGTTTGAACACCAGGAAAATCCACTTCCCGCTGCTAAATCAATGCCAGACATTCTCTGCAATGAGAAGAGCCTATCCAAAACAGCACAGAGAGGAGGTGTAAAGTAATTGGCAGAGTAAGCCAGGCTTAGTACAGCAACATAACTGCATTCACACGCTGCCCAGAGTGAGAAGGTGACTGAAATCAAAGTCAGTCTTGAGAGGACTGGAAAAGTCAGCCCCACATGAGGTATGCAGCCTGTAACTGTGAGACTCCAGGCTCAGTGTCAGAAGTGTAGCAGTACCACGTTCCCGTATGCAGGCTCTCCTGCTGTCACAGTGACAGCTCCTGGACCTACTGATTCCAAAATGCTAACCAAGCTGAATGTGACCCCAAAGTATTAAGTGCATTTATGACATATTTCTTCTGAGAAAGCCACAGCATTAAGGGGATTTTAAATACAGCTGGGATGGGAGGCTGAAGGGAAAAGGGATGGTAAGGTGCCCAGACAGAGAAGCCATAGCATTATATCACACCAGTCTCCCTTCATGGATTTACCCCACGGTCAAACAGGACCCTTCCACTCTCCAGAGACAGCAGTGATGCCAGCGGGCATCAGGCTGGACCAGTTGGCCTGACGATCATCACTGAGACATTTCTAACTGGACAGCACTGCCACAGCCCCTGTGCAGGCTGAGTGCTGGTTACGCCCGCAACTTGGAGTTATCCAGCTCAGTGGTTCTGGTTCCTCCCCCTTCTCCCAACAGCTTCCCCGGCTGTGCAAGCAGCTGGCACCCAGCTGCAGATGGACGGAGGGGAGGCAGAGCCGGACAACCCACGCCAATCTCTGCGGTGGGTCTGTGCCCTTACCGTCTCGGGGTCGTTCTCAAACACCTCCCGGGCCTCCTCTTTGCTGCAGTGCTCCTCCACGCACTCCCTCTCCAGGTGCCCTTGCTTGGTCTCCTCGAAGATCTGGTAGGCTCGCCGCTGCCTCTGCCGCAGGAACTGGGCAGCCTCCGGGGCGCGCAGCAGCACGGCTGGGCCGCCGATCGCCGGTGGTGCGGGGGACGGGGCGACGAGGAGGAGGAGGAGAGGAGCAGGAGGAAGGGGAGGCAGCGGTGAACAGCTGCGCCCGCCTGGCCGCCCCGCACACACACACCCCACCGCCCCCCGCACAGCCAGCCGGCCCGCCGGGGGGCACCGGGCGCCCTCCTTGCCCGGCGCGCCGCCCGTGGGTCGCCACGGCCTCGGCGCGGCCCCTCTCGGTGGCGACCCTGCGGCCGCCGCACCGGCATCCCTCCGCCGCAACCGCGGCCGCCTTCCCCACCGCAGCCCTGAAGCCGCGCATCCCCCACACTCCACCCCAGCCCCGGCAGCAGCTCCCCCACCCCGCAACACTCGGGGGGGGGATGCTCGGCGGCATGTGATAGAGGCACGGACCCCCCATCCCGCTCCCCTCAGTACTCACTCTGCGAAGAGTCCGCCGCCAGCAGGACGAGCAGCAGGGCGGCCCCGATGGGCGCCGCGGGATGCGGCATGATGCGGCGGCGGCGGCTGGGGCCGGGCCGGGCGGTGGCGGAGCGGAGAGGGGCGGGCGGGCGGCGGCGCGGGCGGGGAGCGCGCTGCTACTGCGGGAGCGCGGCGCCGGGGAGCCCAGCAGGGGAGCCGAGGAGCCGCTCGCCCGTCCTACCCAATCGCTCGCCAAGCCCCCGCCGAGCCGCGGCACAGGGACACACCTCGCGGCGGGGCAGCGGCCCGGCCCCGCGTACCTGCCCGGCCGCCTGGGAGAGGCCGTGCCGAGCTGCGGGGCGGGCGGCGAGGGGGGAGGGAGTATTTACCGGGAGCGGGGCTGATGGGCGGACAGCCGGTGGGGAGGGTGCTGCTCCCTTACCTCCGGCCGGGCGGTGCTGGCGGGCACCGCTCTTTAATAGCTCCGGGGCTCATCACTGGCGAGGGAGAAGCTGGCAGCAAACCCAGCTCTGTCTTAAAGTAGAAACTTGGGTTCTCCCCGCACCCCAAGACATCCTCTTCACGACTGAATTTTCAGTGGGTAACGGCATTTTCAGACCAGCTCCTCGGGAAAGAGGAGGATGCCGTTTATATCGATAGGTTGTGTGCTGTCCCTTACCATCCCTGTCCATCCTGGTTAACAGGACACCTCTGAGGTGGGAAAAAAGCGCAGCTAGCTGTAGAAACCCAGAGCTCAGAGGCACTTGTGCAGTCTTTATTGCCACCGCTTTAAAGTTGCCCTCCTCTCTCTGCCCCCCTCCTCCCCCCCCCCCCCCATTACCTGTACTACCCTGCAGATGGGTAAATGTGACATCTGAGTAACACCAAACCTGTGCAACCTTCAAGGTAACTTTAATCACAGAATCACAAGGTTGGAAACGACCTTTAAGATCACTGAGTCCAACCATTCCGATCCTAGGCTAAACCATATCCCTAAGCACCTGATCTACCCTTTTTAAAACACACCCAGGGATGGTGACTCAACCCCCTCCCTGGGCAGCCTGTTCCACATCCCAACAACTCTTTCAGTGAAAAATTTTTTCCTAACATCTAATCTGAGCCTGCCCTGGCACAGCTTTGTGCCATTTCCCCTTCTCCTGTCTCCTGTCACCTGGCATTACCTGTGTAGATAAAAGAACTTATCTAGTGTCATTTTAGTATTTAAGCACATCTAATACGGGTTCTGTGTCTCCACTATCAATTACTGCAACTGTAAGGTAACAAATGTCATCAATGTATTTATAATACATACAGCTGAAATCATGTGCATACATGAAAACATGAGAGCCAGCCTACTCATTCAAAACAACCACCCTGAGGCTGGTATCTTCGGCCTGACAGTGGTCAATCCTAGACGTATAGGTAAGAGGTATGAAAACATATAACCCACCATGGAGTGGTGGTGTGGTTTTGCATGGCCTTTTCTTTCTGTTTCCAGCTTTCTTAGGCAAAAGCTGTGTCCGCTGTCTCGCCAGCAGTCAAAAATATCCCTCTTCTCCATGAGTTTGTCAGATAGTTTTTTGGTCTGTTCATATTTCTGGCCTCCAGGAGTGGCAGCAAGGTCCCAAATGCGCAGAAAGGCTGGAGAGGAACTTTCCCCCCTCTGTTTTAAATCCAGTGTTTAATAATTTTGTAGGGTACTTGAGTTTTCATCATCTAAGAAATAGTGAACTATTTTGCCCTATTGTTTTTTCACCATGCCATTTTACAGACCTCTCTCATATGCTTTCAGAACCATCAATTTTCCTAAGCTACCGAGCTTTGGTCTATGGTTTGTTTCCAAACCCCTTTGATCTGGTTTTCCTCAAAGCAGCAGTCCCACCAGTCCTGGTTTCTTGTTCCTGGCCTTTGGTCGCATACGCTTCTCATGCGGGTGTGCAGCAAGCCCCATCAGAGTAACCCAACACAACTGGTTAACTTTAATCCAGATCAGTTCCCCCTCTCCCTGACCAGCTGCTGCACTGCTGCTCAAACACCAAGAGGGAGAGGCTTTCAGGGGTGGCAGTGAGCAGCTGGCAGCAAAGGGAGCGTGGGCCTGCTACTTACAGCAGCAGCGCTGGATGAAGCAGCTTGTGAAGCTGCAGCTGCAGGCTGAGGCTTCCTAGGTCTCACTTTCCTCCCTCCATCCTGCTTCCCTCTGCCCTCCCACATCCAGAGATGTGGCTGGGCCACTTCAACTTGCTCACCTGGTGGGAAACTCTTCCCTTTTTTTAGTGAGTGTGTGACAGGTTACTGTGCTGAGCCAGCTCCATGAGAGGGCCATGAATCACAGAGCCAGACTCACAGCAGTGAGTCCATAGGCTGCTGGGGGACTGCAGCCTCTGCCCCTCATACAGAAGCCATTTCCCATCTTTGTTTTCATCCTTCTCTGTATCTTTTCTATTTATACCTCATTTCAGACAAAGTGGACAAGCTACATCCAATAGTCAAGATGTGTCCTTACAGTGCCACTGTCCCAGTTTTGTCTTATTTTGGGGTTTCTTCTTACTATATCCAAACATTGTGCAAGTTCCCTGTTGCTTCCTGACCTGTTCTTTTCAAAGGGCTCTGAACAAAAGGTCAGATGCCTCTTTCCTGAGTGCAGTTGCTGTTTTACCAGCAGATACTTGTAGCGAGGGTTGCCTTCCATGGGTGCATCACTTTGCATGTCTGCATACTAAACTTCACTTGTTACTCACCCTGCCCCCCTAAAAGTGCTGTTGAGCGATGCAGCCAAGTTAACCTAACAGCTCCTTGCTACCAAAACAGGTTGTTGTCATCTGTCCCTCTACAATTGCACCCTGTCCCTGGATGCACAATTCCCCCTTCCTGATCTTTGTGAGGTTTTGTCACTGATGGGACCCCTCAGCCAGTCCATTCAGCTCACTAAGGCAACAGAAAAGCATCTCTTTTTTCTAAAAGTCTTCTGAAATTCTTGACTGCTAGTTTAAGATTTGCCTGTTAAGCCAAATTTTGTATTATCTGCCAATTGTCCTCATTGTATTAAACTTCTCCATTAAATTTTTGAAGGTATTGGATGGCAGATACTTCTATGAGTTATGGAAACTGCTTTGTATTGTACAATCTAATGTCATTTCCTTTCTTACAGATGGGGGTTTTTTTTCCATTTTATTCCATATGAATGCACTTACGGTGAAAGACCAGGTCAAAAGCTTTTTGAAAATCCAGGTATGCAATATTATCAGAAACTTCCTTGTCTACATAAAAATCATACCTCGAACCTCCAATGGGTTTGCAAAACATGACATCCTACTTAATATGTTAACACTGATTCTTCTCCAACATGACACTCAGTTTGGTAGTTCTATTCTTTATTATGGTTTCCAGTATGTTGCCTGGCACAGACATCAAACACTGATTTGGGTGAGCCCAGTAGTCCTTTTAACAGTCTAATTTTCCACCTTCCATTTCTTTGGCACCGTAGCATTTAAAGTGGGTTTAAGCACAGAGCTGCATAAAGCAAGTTCCATTATCTTCAGAATTCATGGCTTTATACTGTCTGATCTCAGTGAGGCCTTAAGGAACCATAAAAAAAAAACAGGATAGAAAAATGATGCCAAAATATTATAACAACACTATATGAACTGCTTGTACTCTCTGCATGTCCCATTTTAGGCTTCCTTTTGACTTTTAAACAATCAAGGCACGGAGATTTCCAGATGTAAATCTGAACCTGTAAGATTAGATTCCATTGGTTTCTAGATACCAACCAGAAATATGTGATTAAAAATAACACTAGAAGGTGTTTGTTAAAGACTAAAAATCAAAACCTTCTTTGCCAGGTAACAGAACTTGAGTGAGTTATTCTGAATTCTGGTGAGCAGCAGTTGGTTCATCTTCTTTACCTAATCCCAAAACAAAAGTGAGGGGAGCATTTGCCTTATGATGCAAACCAGTGCGTAGTATGTAGCCAAGCTGTAGAAGTATAGTGGAAGAAGGTCTCACTTAGCAAAGTCACTTTAGGTTCCTGCAACTAATTACATTTGTAGGTACCAAATTGTTGAATGAAACTATCCTAAAAGGAGTAAATAGGCCTCACAACTTCAAAGACAGTTAATTTAGGAGAAGAGGAAGAGATTCCCAAATGTGCCCCTCCTATGTTCCATCTGACATTCCTTCAGCCAGGGGCTCCAGGAGGGGATAGTTCCTACAGACTTCTGAGGAATCAGCTCTTCAATGCAATGTGTTTGTTTGACCTCAAGGAGAAATAGATTAGACTTCAGTCCCATGGGTTGTCCCACACTGACAAAGTATCCTAGATTTTAGAGACAAAGGGTTGTTTCACATACTCATTCCAAGTTTATTTCTTGTTCTTTTTCCTTCAGAAGTGCTCCAAAGATGACATTCCTATTTTTATTTTTTTTTTCTGTTCTGTGAGGAGGGAGGAATAAACGGATGTGAGATTACATCAGAATATTAAAAAGCTAACTGATTGTGGAAGGCAGCATATGTAACCAGCAAATCCCCATGAGAGTAAGTGAGCTGATTCTGTGATCCTTGACCTGAGTGCACTACGGGCTGGGCACATGCCAAATGTGCTCAGCACATTAAGATCTGAAACTTGCTGCTTAGTTGTGAGAACTACAGCCTGACCACAGGAAATAAACTGGAGGCTTCAAGGACAGGAAGCTCTGAACTGTTGTTGTCCTCTCCGTGCCTGCCTTGGTTCCAGGTCAGTGGAATTTCTTTGCATTAGAAGTCAAAATGGTGGCTGAAAATGGCTTTAGGCAGCAGCAAAGGCAAACTGCTCACCTGGGCAGTGGCACTGTGTAGCAAGCAAGGCAATGTGCAAATTCCTGGGCAGAACATGCCACCATTCTCCATGGGTGATCCATCAGACTAAATGACACTGGGCAAAAGTGTCGGATCTCCTGTCCCAGCCTACAGCACATAGTGGCACCTTGTTCTTTTAATACCACTGTGGGTCATAGTACAGATGAGGTGGGGATGGGGGGGGCTCTGTTTTCTGTGCAGTCTGAGTCACCATGATGCAGTTAGCACCGAGCACCTGGGAGGCAGGAAGCCCAAGCTGTTGTGTTTGTCATGGCAAGCAGAGGTTGCAGACAAGAAGCAGAAACTGGAAGAGGTCCTTACATAATTGACTCTGCTTTTTTACTTCTTGTTCCCTTTGAAAAGAACAGTTTTGCTTTCCCCTGTTTTGGCAAAGAATTCTGGATCCCTGGGAGGGGCCCCTGGGAAGTTAGATGCTTTGTCAATGAAGCCCAGTTCCTTTACTATGCTCCTGCCTTTGCAGATTTCTTGCTTGAGGATAGGCTGTCCATCATACCACCACCAAATGCTTCTCTCCTATCTCCATATGTTGTTATTTGGCATGAAAATTCTGTAGAGGTTGAAAACAGCTGGATTTTCACCCATGTGTGAGCAGGCAGAGAAGGGAGCCACTATAAATATCTCTAGGACATCCTTGGTAGGTGATTTACATCAAAAAAGCAGCACCTCAAATATCCTTCACACACATGATCATGATTTTGATTGTACGGAAAATTGCACACAAAACCCTTACTGAAACGGTGTCTTTTTGAGGAAGATCTGAAGATTTGCATTTCTGCTTCACCCAAAGATGGAAGAGCAGTTTGTCAAGCTTCCCAAGATAGACCTAAGTTAATGAGAAATAGTATGGATTCCCAGGCTAAAATTTCTTCTCATCCTCATCAGGAATTGAACCCAGAGTGCAAAACAGGAATCTTTCACAGTATCAATGCAACAGCAACTGCTTGGGAAACCCATGTGGTGAATCAGGCTGGACCATCTCCTAAAGTGCAGCTGATGCAGCTGAGCTGTGGGGTTTTGCTGAGTCAGCACTTTCTTTTGTAAGAAACAAGAGTTCAAAACACACATCAGTTTCGTTTATTGTCTGGCTGCAAAACGAAACAAAAGAAATCAAAGTTGTAAAGTGTTTGTAATAATGAGAAGGCTGGAAGGATGAACAAAAATAGGATGGAACCCTCTTAAGAAGATTTCAAGACAAGACACTCAGCTTAACAATAGATGGGCAGGCAGCTCCCTTGAAAGGTCTTACTAATGTGTGTGTGAAACCTTATTCAGAGATAGAGACTGATGTAGAGTGAGACCGGTGATGAAAAAGGATCTGTCAAAAAGATGAGGAACTGCAACTAAAACCAATCAGAAGCCACGCTTTTATTCAGGCTATTTTCAGATCCCTGGATAAATAAGAAAAATTACTCTCCTCTCTTCCAAAAATATAAATCCTTCCTGAAGCCACATAAACATGTATCTTTGTTTAGATCAGGCCATTGTTTTTATGGGAAGATATGAAATTTTATCTGTAGGTCTCCCATAATGTAATGGTGTTGTAAAATTCCTCTTATGCATTATGTTTGAACTAAACATTTTCTAATGGAACAGTAGAAAAGGTTTCATTTTACTGCTTAACTCTTTTGAGCAATCAGCATATATTGGATCAAGAAGAAAAGGGTTAACTTTCAAAATATGCTTAATTTTAGTGGCTGGATGAGAAAAATAAGCAAATGTAGATTAGAGACAGAAAAAAAAAAGACTTGCATAAAGAAATGGAGCTGGATACATGGACAGAGATGTAGAAGAAATGTTATTCCAAAGGTGAGTCCAAAAGATATTCAATAAAAGACTCCCTAACTAATATCTTTTCTCAAATAAGAGACCCAAACCCCATTTTCTGAAAGTGATGCTGGAGAGAGAAGAAGAGAAAAGCTTCCCTTCCTGCAGGAACTGGTCATGCCCATGTCGATATGCTGGACTGAATGACCAGAGGAGCAACATTTGCATAGGACCACATCATCATCCAGGCATCAGCATGGAAAGAGCTGTTCCCTCTTGCCTCTTCCCAGTGGAAGCACGCCACATTAAACATCCTGGTGATGAAGTGACCTGCCCAATTGCTGGGAAAGAGTCAAGAGAAAGGGGGATGTCAGCATGCAGAGCCCATTTCTGACTTTATCAAGGGCAGGAGTTTAACAAGCTTGAATCCCAAACCAGACTTCCTGAGTATGAATGGATTTTTGAGTGATATGAAGTATTCTGTAAATATTCCTAGTGGATGTGATTTGTGTTTTACTAGGCCAACTGTATATTAATATAGCATGTATGATGTCATCATGGTTTCTATTCCTATGATATCACATGTGCTTGTATTCTAGGGGATTTTTAGTTTCTTGAATAAAGCCTAAAGTAAATATAAATGAATTCAAGGGTGACTTAAAAATTGCACCTACAAAACTTGGCATAAAGGCTGAGTTGACAAGTGGACTTGCTGTGGGATTATGTGAGTGTGAGCTATCTCTCAGAGGGAGGAGGAGGTGTACAGATACCCATTACTGCCTTTGAAATGGGGCTTCTTATTGGAAGAGCACAATGTGTCCTTCATCATGCTTGTGAATGCAATAAGCATGTAACATAAAAACTGCTTGAGTATAGAAGAAAGTTGTCCTATTGCAAGTCAGTGGCTAAGCTCCTAGCTATATGATGGGATGACGAGCCATAATTTCCATGAGATGCAGCCTTAGCATATGCTCTGGGCTCTGAGAGGGTACCCCACAGCCTCCACAGATCGATCTGGGTTTGGAAGATGGGGGAAGAGCTGTCACTGTGCAGTCACTCCCAAGCCCTGGTCCCTGGGGCAGCTGTGGGTGGCTGGGGAGAGTTGCTTGGTAACACGGAGCTGCCGCCTTCTCATTTCCAGCTGTTGAAACGGCATTGAACGGAAGTGGATGATACCAGAATAGAAACCTAGCTGATCGTCTGCCAGGTTTAATATAACAAAATGGGGGCCATTTAATGGTATCTCTAAATTGTTTACCAGGATAACATAGTCCCTTACAGGCAAAGCAAGCAAAACAGTTTCAACCTTTTGCCACAAGGCCCCTTTCTCCTGAGGATGCATTTTGTCTTAAAGCAGGTAGGAAACCTGGCAAGCCATCAGTAAGCATTTGTGCTTGGTTTTGTCCCTCACCCTTTCCCTATTAGCAGCAGGAAACACTGACCTCCCTGCCAAAGCCAAGGGCATCTATTCTTTTTTTTTTTTTGTCCCTAATTAAAAAGCAAAAAAAGGGGGATGACATAAATAAAAATTCCACAAATGTGGAGAGCCCTAAACAGAAGCCAGTTGCTATTTTCCATGTTACACACATGGACACACACACCCATCCCCAGCCTCCTGTTTGTGTGTGGGTATGGACATACACATTCAGTGGCTGAAAATATGTTTACGAAATGTGGTGAAGATGACATTTTGCCCTCTGGGCTACATCTGTATTTGTTTTGTATTCAAAGGAGATGAGTCATTGCAGCGAAGTTCCAGTTGGTCCATGTTTCAAAATGAATGTAATCTCTCATTGATTAGCTCCTTGTTCTGACAAGATTTGTCAGAGGGATGCTGTAACCTCCGGCATGTGTGAAGGATGGGGAAAAGGCAATAGGATTGTACTAGAGTGAGACAAGAAATAAATATAACAGACACTGAAAAGTCATTTTGGGAAGGTACGTGCAAAGAAATGCATTAAAAATATCAAAATTTAGATTTACTTTTTGAATGGAAAATAGAATATCTGATGTGCTGGTTTCTGCATCCAAATGGAAATGTGTATATTTTGGTGATGATGATAATGATAATAATATAGTAACAGCAACAACAGCAGAAGATTTGTACGGGCTAAGCAAAGCAAAGGTTCTGAGTTTAATCCTAAACCTGAATGCATTCTGTACTGGGTCTGTGGGGTTTTTTTGGAAGGGAAATTCTATCAGCCCAGTTTAGGAAGGAATGAGAAGTGAATCAGACCTTTTAACGTCTTTGTGGGAGACAAAGAAAAATGGAAGTGGTGGTCAGGCTGGAGCAGACAGTTATCCCACTGTAAGCCTGCCATTGAGGGAAGGAGTTCCCAGATGTCATGTTTCTGCATAGCCTGTGATTGATTGACTGCCATGAAATTTCCATCTCCCAGAGATGGAGGAAACCCCCAAAGCAGCAAACTAAAAGGTGGTGTGGGGTACAGAGGATAGATCATAAGTTCTGGGCACAAAAGATGGCATTGAGGTGGGCTTGGGTGTGGGAGGCAGCCCTCCACCAGCTCTTTAGGAGGGCACTGGCAACAGAAAAAAAAAAGAAAGAGAAGATCTGTTTGGGTTTAAATAAATAAATAAATATAGCTCATCAACTGGTTCATTAAACCAGGAAAATTAGGGAGGGAGAGGCATATCTAGGTGAAGTATTACTTCCCTTTTCAATTATGGACTGCTCTGAAAGATATGATAGCGTGACAATACGCTGGCAGTGAGAGCTGGTTTTGAGCCTGTGTTCTGCTGCATTTATCAGGTAGCCAATCCTCCCAATACTGGCACTTAACGTGGGCAAGAAGTATATGTCAAGAAAACACAATCATTCATCCATGGGCAAGCTGGTCTTCAGGTAAATGTCTTGATGCATCTGTAAGTGTTTGAGGAAGATTGAGCTCTTTTAAGGAGGAGAACCAGGAGGCACACAGAAAGGTATAAATGGTTTGTACCTCCATCTGTAGATACATACATATAAGCACACATATGTGTATCTCCATATCCACATCCATGTCGCCATGTCCCGGCACCCTATACACATGGATCAGTTAAGCTTCTTGTACCACATCTCTGAGACAGGAAGGTATTATTCCTGTTTACAGACTAGAAAGATGAAGCCTCAAGGTGAGGAAGGTCAAATATAAAACCCAGGAAGATCTGGAATTGATTTTATTTTTTTAAGTCTAATTTACTGGGGTTTTATGCCCAAGGTTTGCAATACCATCTTTTCCTTTCAGTGTTTGACTTGATTTCAAAATTTCTATGGTAAAGAGAGAAAAAAAGATGGGATGGAATAGAGTACAAGGAGAGAACTATTATTTCCTTTAAAATTGAGAGAGATTCTTTTCCCCATATTATTCCATTTCAGAACAGTAACTTAAAAATGAAGGTCTGATTCTTCAGCAAGCAATGTATTTTTGCAGTCATTGATGCCAGCTGTATCTGCACCCTGTGCCACCAGAGAGGGGAACAACACATTGAGAAAACTTCAGAATGAATTACATTCAGACCACAATAATGAAAGCCCTTCTTGGATCTTAAGCACCATAACCAGAAAAACAGTGCTCTGAAAGACCCAGTTCAGCACTATTGCTTTTTGATGTGGGCAGAGCGGTGTGCCATAGAAAACACAGCAGCAAGACCCCATCAAAAGGAACAAACAGGGCAAAGAAGGTCTGGATGGGCAGCAACTCCTTTTACAGACTGGTGCAAGAGACAGATTAACCCATCCTCACCACGGGATGTGGGCTGAGGTTTTCCTCAGCCTGTGGTGCCAACCCCTTGTCTCTGAGGAGCGCACCCTCACTTCCTATAAGCGAAGCTACAAAGCAGGCGAGATGATGGAGAAGGAAACTGTGATGCTGTGGCATATGGAGAGGACACTCAGGAGGGAACAGGGTATCTCCTATCTCAGCTGCTTTCAGTATTCATGCTGACTGTATACTGTAAGTAGGTCATAGAATCATAGACTCATAGAATGGCATGGGTTGGAAGGGACCCCAAGGATCATAGAGCTCCAACCCCCCTGCCACAGGCAGGGCCACCAGCCTCAGGCCTGGATCTACACAAGGTTGCCCAGGACCCCATCCAACCTGGCCTTGAACACTTCCAGGGACGGAGCATCCACCCCCTCTCTGGGCAGCCTGTTCTAGCACCTCACCACTCTTTCTATAAGTCCCAGCTTAACACTTGGCGCTGGGCTCTACTACAGATTCTTTGCAAGATTTACTCATAAATGACTTGTATTGACTCTCTCCAAAGGAAACCTGATCACTCAGTGGTTGCCCTTTGTCTATAATCACTTTGCTTTCATCTGTGGTTTGGCACCAGCTGCACAAGGAAAAGGTACATAATTAGAGTTTGCTTCTAAGTTATTTAACCAGAAATCCAACTTTTAAGTCCCAGAAATTACACATTGGTTATAGCTAAGTAAAATAAAATCAACTATCCCTTTAAGGAGCCAGTGTTAAGCAGAATACTCAAGAGTAAGACAAATGTATCGCAAGAAAACACCTTAATATCTGAAAAAAATCAACTTTAAGTCATTATCTGGCTAGAAAATTAAGTGCAGTTGTTTTCTTACTGAAGTTTTCCAGTTCTTATTTTTATTAAGTGTGCATTGTTTATACACTGCACTCTAGAAATATTTTATTGCATAAATGTTTGTATTGAGGGAGGGAGGAAAGGGTGGGGAAAAGCCAACAAATGAATCCATCCCACTGAAGGCTTTCGGTGTGTACGAGTGCTGCAAGGAAGAGCCTCACGGCGTGGCTCGCAAGCTGCCAGGGGCATTTGCTGCCTGGAAATGCAGCTCAGCTCTCCATACTGCCAGCAGCTCTGTCAGAAGTCTTTGATATGGCCATCACTTGTGCAGATGCCAGCTCTTAGGGCAAGTGCAGTAAATGCACAACTGATGCACATTTTGGGGGTGAAGCCTGCTAAATCCCCTGCACAGTGTCCTGAAAGCAGGGCACTCGCTGTGTGTGGGCTGTACAAAGTACACATCATCATGAGAGCCCGTGCTGTGTAGCCTGGCCAGGTTGTAGCAAGGCCAACCAGAGCTTTTCACAGAATCACAAAGTTGGAAAAGACCTTTAAGATCATCAAGTCCAACCATTCCCGTCCTATGCTAAACCATATCCCTAAGTACCTCATCTACCCCTTTTTTAAACACACCCAGGGATGGTGACTCAGCCCCCTCCCTGGGCAGCCTGTTCCAGGCCCTGAAAAGTCTTTCCATAATAATTTTTTACCTCACATCTAATCTGAACCTGGCATTTTCAAGGCATTTGGTGGGAGATGAAGGGGAAATATGAGGTGCTGGCAGCACTTCTGTTGGCCTGTCTCTCCCACAGGTAGTGCCACACTGTAGCCTTCAAGCAGAAAACAGTTTGTGAGCTCAGAGCTTTGTGTTAGGTGCTAAATATAAAGTTGAGAGGCTGAGGCAATGTCACTGGTGTGACTCCTGAACGCCAGTTACCCATAACGCACATGGCTTCATGTGTGGTCCCACATACAGGCATCCTGCACACTATACATGTTCTCTGCACATGGTGGTGCTTCAAGGCTGCTCAACTCAAGGTGCTCAGCAGTGGTCACACTGCAGGGAGTGATAAAACCTGACCCCAGAACCTCCCCAAGCACCCACACATGCTTATCTGAGTGGACAGAAGCAGCCACCGTCCATCAGTCCTTTCCTTCCCCTTCCCTCCCCGCCTTCCCCCACATGCCCAGGTATCTTCTGAGTGACCCAACAGCCCTCATACACACAGAGAAGCAGCAGCACAAGCTGTTACCTTGGGCTGATCACTGCAACCCAGTCCTCTCTCCCCACCCCTCGCCGTGCCAGGGCATCATTGCCTTCATTCTGCTCCCTTGGGGGGCATGGGAGGCTCCCTTGAGACCAGCCAACTTCAAAGGGGATGCTCAGCTCCTCTTGTTTCTTGTGGGAAGGCTGCCTCCACCCCAAAAGGGCTCCCTCCCCTGTGCACTGTGCAGCTTCCCATAGGTGCTGATAAGCAGATTGTAAGCGCTCATTTATATACTTCTTATTTTTTTCTGGAAAAAGGCAGAAAACTAATACAAATAATGTCCACTGTGGTGTTATATATGCACAGCTTGATGCTTATCACCCTGGTTGTACACCAGGGAAAGCAATGGCAGAATTGTTCTCGTCCTACAGGGAATTTAAGAAGAAAAACTGTGAAACAATTTGTGTTGCAGTCAAGCGTAACTGAGGTTTTCACATTTCCAGAAGTAAAGCAGGTCCTCTGGCCAAATTTAAAGAAAGTGGAGAACTGCCAAAGAAAACATTTTTGTCCAGCTTAGTTTATCTGATGTTACCAGCATGTAGTGATACTTTATAGTAGCGAGTTATTTCCTCTGTTAAACATAGAAGCAAGACCAAGTATGAATAAACAATGCATGCAACCCAACCCCAAACATTTAACTGTTTTAGCTTACCATGGTGGGAAGTTGGGGGGGGGGGGAAGATAAAATTAAGCATTCTTCAAATAGCCCAGCTTCTGTTTCTGTGCTGGAATTGTCTCGGTCAGAGAAGAAAGCCTGAAGCACAGAGAGAGTGGCTGTACTGTAGCCAAAAGCTTTCTCAGAACCCAGGTCTGTTGCAAAAATGGATGCTCTGCATGTGGTTGGGGTGGGTGACTTGGGGAGACACATCTTTGCTTTGGGGGTTGGACTCAATCTCTGGAAGTCCCTTTCAACCTCTACAATTCTGTGATTCTGTGATTATCTCAGATCTTCTGGTGTGGGAGGTGCACAGGAGGAAGCAAACATCCCAAGTGCCTTTAGCCAAGTCTGGAGCAGATGTTTGTATCTGATCCACTTGCTGTGAGCTGTCCTCATGGCAAGCAGAAGGATGTAGACACAGTTAGAGGCAGAGTTCATTTGAACTATTTAGACATCTGCTGTGGGGTTAAATGATGCACACCTTGCATACATACTCATTGGTTAAAAAGAGATTACTCCATACTGGATGTCTGTGTTCTAAACATTGCTATTTCATGAGAAGACCCCATAAGTCAGCACAAAGGACTTCCTTGTGGTGGTTGCTATCAGCCATCATCTCTTGGCCCTGGGAATTGTATGGTGTTGTCTACCTGAGTGGCAGAGGGAGGAATGGGAAACCAGAGTCCTTCAGATCCTGACCCCCAAAGCAAGTGTGTAAAGCTGCACTGTGACAAGGAAGAGTGGCAAGGACTGTCTCCCTAGACAATGCAGTTTCACATTTATCCCTCCATCCTTGAATCCTATAACTGAAATATTTAGAAAATTCCAGTGTTTCCCAGTCCAGGAGCCTCTGATCAGAACAACACCTGCAGAAGTATTTAGAAGAGGAGGCATATGGTAAAGTAAGTGTTACTAATTACCACTGTACACTGCTCTTTAACACAACAGTTTTGGTGCAGAGCTGTTTGTTAGAAGCAAGATAATATACAAAGGGCCAAATGGATTTCCCAGGGTGAAGGGCTGAAATATGTCTGTGTGACTGAGACAGGGTTCTTGTGCTGTAGCACCCCATTATCTCTGTGGCTGGAAGATGAGAAGCAGATCCAAGTGCCTTTAACGTGTGAGGACACTGGGAGGTGATGAGCACTGCAGTGCAAGTGGGGGGTGGGCAGAGTGTGATCCTCCCCATCACAGAGGCCACAGTCAGTATCATTTGAGTTATGATTGCTTGAACCTCTGTCATTTAATTATGATTTAGTGTGATGTGTGCATGGTGAATTATGTGGGGTTATGGAAGGAAATCTCTGAATGTACAGAACAAGATTTCACAGAATCACAAGGTTGGGAAAGACCTTTAAGATCATCAAGTCCAACCGTTCCTGTCCTATGCTAAACCGTATCCCTAAGTACCTCATCTACCCTTTTTTTAAACACATCCAGGGATGGTGACTCAACCCCCTCCCTGGGCAGCCTGTCCAAGGCCCTGACAACTCTTTCAGTGAAAGATTTTTTCCTGACATCTCATCTGAGCCTGCCCTGGCGCAGCTTTGTGCCATTTCCCCTTGACCTGTCTCCTGTCACCTGAAGAGACCATCACCCACCTCTCTACAACCTCCCTTCAGGAAGTTGTAGGCAGTGATAAGGTCTCCCCTCAGCCTCCTCTTCTCTAGGCTAAACATCCCCAGCTCCCTCAGCCCAAGGACTCGCTCAAGGACCTCAATGTCCTTCTTATGGTGAGTAGCCCACAACTGGACAGTATTTGGACTGTAAAACCTGTGTGGTGGAGCAATGACAGCTGAGCTGTCCTTTAGGACTAGCTCAGGTAAGGCTGTGTCAGCAACCTGCCACCCGTCCTATTGCCTAGAGAGTTAACCATGACCTGGGACATCATTTCCTCACTGATAATCCCTATGCCAATGGGCTTTGTTTGCATAAAAATGTACTTTAGTATGCAAAGCTCCAGCTCCTGCCTATACCTTCTCCATTAAATTGGGCAGGGTGATATAGCATATGGTGATGGTTAAGCTAGGACAGCAGCAAAAAAATTGGATTGGCACAGCAGCCAAAAAATGTATTTGCTAATCCTTATGCACATCAAACAGGTGCTGATGGCAAAAAGTTGTTCTGCAGAAGGTTGCAAGGAACCTCAAGGCTGAACAGAGTGCTTCAGAGTTGTCTCATTCCCTGCCAGCAATCATTCAAAGTCATCCCAAATCACCTGTGGCTTCTTGAGTTTAGCTCAGTTGGAACTGAGAATTAGCAAGAGAAGCATGTGTAAACATCTGTGTATGCAGAGGTAGAAAAAGTAGCACACAGAAAACAGTATCTTGGTAGCCTACATAAAAGTCCAAGGGAACACTATGAAGAAGATATTTATTGAAGCATTTATATGTTTTCCAGTTTTAAGTTTTTGCTGAGAGTCAAGAGGCCTTGATTTAGTACAAGATCAATCACCACTGAGTCTATGTCTGGAGCTGGTGCTGGGCATATAATTTCATTGTCACACAATGGCATTGAGTTACATCTTTTCAGGCTCTCTGAACTAGGCCCAGGCTAGGAAAACTCTCACATGTGTGCTAATTTAGTCATTAAAAAAGTCCTTTGTGCATCTGTAGTTTGATCTGGGCTACTTATGGGCTTTTGTGGTGCAGAGCTGTACAGCTAGATTCATGAGTAGGATCCACATCCTAAGAAAGGATTGAGAAGGTCAATGTCTTTGTGAAATTAAACCTCTCAGTCAAGTGCTGGATATTTTCCCCTAGATAATCCTCAAAACTTAATTTTAGAAAGAAACCAAACAAGTAATTCATCTTGTTGCAGTCCAAGATTCAAGTCAGCAACAAATATTTTCATCAAAAAGGGTGAAATCTGCAGAAAACACCTTTAATCCTAAATTTCTTAAAACTCATTAAGAAATAAACTCAGCAACATAAAAGCCTGCTCTAAGCAATGTCTGGTTATCTTTTGAGGAATTTCTTCAATTAATTTAGGGAAATTAAGTTAGAATAAGCCTCTGCAGTATAAAAGGCTCCAAATCTCACTGGAATTTGTTAGTTGTTTGCAGTAGGTTGTGATGGGACTTGTCTGAGTAAGACAAGGTAGAATAAACAGTACATGGATATCCAACTACGTTTCTCTAGAGTGCTTGCAAACATGTCCCTGTAACACCTAAAACTGAGTCTTGTGAATACCTCAGTGGCTATGAGCAGAAGAGATGTAAAACTCAACCAAGCAAGCCAACAGACAGATTGTGTTGTATGGGAGAAGCTGTTCACCATTTCTGTGGGGACACCGCAGTTTCACCCACACTAGCCAGCTCATACCCACGTACCAGGCTCCACCTGCCATGTTCAGGGTCTTGAATGGCACATCACTTTCAAGCTGATGTGGAGCTAGAGGATGGGAGGCAAGGAGAATCCTCTGCTTTAGACAGAGGATTTTGACATCAGCACACTCAGCTTTAATAGGTTGGAATATGGATCCAGTTATCGTATCTGCAGGAAATCGTAGGACCAGGACACTTGGCCTTGGCTGGCCAGCACTGCACGCCCAGAAACATGACTACTCTCATTGCTGACCTCTCACAGACACAGGTGGTGGTAGTAGGAAACCCAAATTGGAGTAGTCTTTGCCTTTGTTTCTTCATCTGTGGGAAGCGTACAGAGGACTGCAATTGGAAACAAAGGGTTTGCAGTGAGGAAAATAAAGAAGCCTGAGGGGTGCTGACTGGTTTGAAAGACTTCAGGTTTGTTTACACCCACTCCTTTTTCCTTTTTCCTCATTATCTGAGGCTTTGGAAGCACTGTAGCGTGGGAACATCTTAATGTGGAAAGGCCAGGAGGCTCATCACAGAATCACAGAATCATAGGGGTTGGACGGGACCGTCAGAGATCATTGAGTTCAACCCCCCTGCCAAAGCAGGTTCCTTAGGACACATACATGCAAAGATACGTGCTGAATGAGGTTCCAGCACCAAATGAAGATCTTACAACCAGCAGCAGTAACGTGCTTAAGGTTACTTTTATGTGTGGGCTTCAGACTTAACACAGCCTATCTCAACTCAAAGGATTTTATGGCTCCCCACAATAAGACTGACTAAACTTTTCTGCAGCCCTGTTTATATTTACACATTCTTGTCAGGTTAAAAATTGGTAGTTTTGTTTTTGTGGGTCCTTTCTGTTTTGTCTCTGTGACTGCAGTGGATTTGGAAAAAAACCCAGCAAACCTGAAATGTCAACTGTATCAAGAGGAGACAACGGTGTCTGTCTGGGATTACTCCAACCACTTTCTTTCCTACAAAAGAAGAATAATAAATTTATATCTGCTTTTATACAGCAGAGTTTGGTACATTGCTGAGAGGTGGTTGTGTCTTCAGAATGTCCTGAAGACTCATATGCAGCAGTAACTGATCTCCCAGCTCCTCCTTCCATCACAGCCACATGGACCTTCACTACGAGGTTTTACTTTGGTATGGAAGTCGTACATCAGGGCAGTGATCACGTGGCAAAGTTTTGAGGGTACTCCATTTTTCAGACAGGCTATCACAAGTCTCCCTCTCCTCTTCCCTCTGTGGCAGAGACCAGGGGCATCTGGCACATCTTAGAGTAGTCACAAAGTTTAGATCTACCTCTTCGTTTGGTATAGTTGGGTTTCTTCTCATTTTTTTATCCTTCTTGTTTTAAAGTTGATTTGCTTTCCAAAACAACCCGTGTGACAGAAACCTTTACTACTCCCATTATAAAACCATGTTTTCTCATAATAACAAACATCTTACAGATGAGCATGTTTCTACAAAATCTATGTTAATTAGTGACATCAGCAAAACTGACATAACTTCTTTGTGTTGGGGTTTCCTCTCTCTTGACAGCCTTTCCACTGTTATTTCATCAACCTTGACAGAAATAATCTGGCTCAGAGCACACTAATGGAGACTTCTCTATCTCCACAATGTAAGTGAAGATCTAAAAATAAAACACTTTTCTACCCTTTGTTGAAAAGCCAGACATTACCAAAAATCTTTCTGCTTCTGTCATTTTTACCAAGAATGATGATTTCATCCTTGCTTAATTGTCACTTGAAACTTGTTTTACTGTGTTCTACTACCCCTTCCCCATCTGCAATATGCAAAAAGCACTTTCCTTTCCCCTTCTGCCTCTGTTTTACTTTCTCTTCTCTGACAGTGGGTCTCTGGTGACTCAGGAGAAAAGGAGGAGTCTGTCATCTGTTGTGCAGAAGGGACACACACAGCCCAGCAAATTCTTCACTAACATAACAGCTTGAGAGTGTTGATTCATCGCATCCTATAAGCCACTGAAAGTTGCAAACCTAACTCTGAAACTTCATATTCCTTGTACTGAATTATTGCTTTCCAACTAGGATGCTCATTTATCAAGAACTGTTTGAATTCCAAACCTGTTCACTGAAGTGCTTACTGCCCTTCCCAATATGGTGGCCTACAAAATGAGAAGTACTAAACATACTCTTTAGTGCCTTATTGAAGTTATTCATTAAAACATTGAATTGCAAAAGACTTAGGCCCTTGTAGATGTCCACATTTACATCCCTCAATTCTGCTCACAGATCACTGATAACAACTCTCTGAATACAGTTTTTCAACCACTTTTTTATTTCTCTGGATATAATGTATATATGGAATGTACATGAGGATACCGTGTGAGCTGATTGCAAGACCTTGCCAAATTGAAGAGATATTGCACCTCCCCTATCTACTAATAATGTATTGGAATAAATAAATCAATCTACTTGGTAAATCTGTGCTAAGTTTTACTTTTGATTGGGTTTGGGGTTTTTTTGCTCTAAGACTTACAAATTGCTGGTTTGTGTCTGGCAGTGAAGCCTTTCATGTGCAAATGAAACTGGTTGGTTCAAAGCCAGTCAGAAGTAAATGAGAAGTTTTTCAGTAGTTGAATTGAGTAAATTGTGCAAAATAAGCAACATGGTCTCAATCCACTCTCCAGTAGGCAAGTTATCTGTGGTTGGACTTGATCATCTAAAGGGTCACTTCCAACCCAGGCAATTCCATGATTCTGGGGGTACACTGATGCACAATGGGGTGAAGAAGCAGAACAATGATGCCAATAGGCATCACTTCACCTGTGCCTCCTCAGAGCTAACCTTTTTGTCAAAGCATAATGTGTGTAATCACTTAGTATTTGCCAAAATACCTAAATTCCTAATGCCTAGAGGTTATTTGTTTATATTTGGCTTTCAAATTGCAGCTGTGGTAGGAAGAGTTTGAGGGTACACCATATGGGAAGGATTTTGAAGTCCTGCAGTATTTGCATCCCACTATGCCAGTAAAATCCATGGCAAAACACTCTCTGACTTTGTTGAAAATGAAGTTGTGTCATCTCTCAGTGTGTTTGGAAGTTGTTTTATATTTGATCCACTCAGTTACCTGTCTGAACAGTACATATGTTAAATAAGGACCTGCTGGTTGCCTCTTCCCTCTCAAACCCCAAAGCTGGTCTGCCTGAAGACACAAAATCCCACGCCCCACTCCACAAAGGATGGCAGCAGATGTAGGAAGCCCTGCAGTCCCTGATGCAGCCCTTCCACTGGACCCCAACTCATCCTTCCTGCTCACTTTGCTGTTCCCACCAGGTTCAAGGGCTGCAGGGCTGCTCCCAAAGGGACATCTCTCATCCCAGAGAGGTTTCTCACCCCAGGCTGGGGTTAGAAAGGTTTAAAAATGCAAAGAGCATGGCTTCTTGTCCTTAAACCAACCCTGCAGCTTCATGATTTACCGTTCCCCTGAAACGAGGCCTGTCACAGCTAACATCTCAGCCAGCAATGCTCCAGCAGCAACTCACAGCCAGCTAACATGCATTTTGTACCCCTGAAAAGGGACACAGCCTGTTCACATGCATCAGAGCTGGCAGAATTGCACTGTACACCACAGGGCTCCCTTCTGTGGAATCACTTCAAGCCTGTTTCTGATTTTAATGGGGCTAATGGTAGTACCAAATAGTACCCCTGGTAGCAAGTGAGTCTCACCCATTCATTTGACTTAACAAAAGTAAAATAAAAATAATGTTTTCTTCCTGAAAATAAACGGGAATAATATCTTCAAAAATGAACCTAAAATAGACACTGAAGTCATGAAAAAGACTTTTCCTTTTTGTTATTTCAAACCATAATAATTTGTATTCCTTTTGGCTCCTTCAACAGCAGCTAGCTGGAGCAACTGCAAAAGAGAGTAAATCACTGAATCAGACCTTACTAAGTCATGTAATGTCATGACCTATATATTTGTACTTAGGTGACTTGCTCTATTTGCATGGTTGCAGGTTGAAAGGAATGTGTGCTTCTTTAGGAACATATAGCATGGTGGTTGGAACAAAAGCATATTGTGGATAATAAAAGACCATGAGCTGCTGAACATGGAAAGACAAGGCTGTGAGTTACTGATGTTGTTCTTGAAATCCATCTGTTTATCATAAATCTTCATGTCTGTGCAAGCATATTAAGAGATATTCAGTGATGTGGTAGCTATTGAAACCATTACAAAAACAACAAGCCTGAGGAGAAAGCCAGTTCTTCAGCATTTTATTTACTATACAGGACAAGCCATAAAACACACTTGTAAAATTTTGAAACTTCAGCTGTACTGAGCAAGCGCTTGGTAAGAAAAGCCCAGCTTTGCAGCAGGTTTCAATTACATCTATAAAGGATTTCAGGGCAGTTACATCAGCTCCTATATGCCAGGCAAATCAAGAGGCTGACTAGTGTGCAAAGAGACAGCTTGTGGTTCTTCTCTTGGTTGTTTCACCTCTGTTTTCTTGTGCTAACACAGGGGCTCCCCAAGAAGCAGGCTGTTTTCAAAATATCCTTGTAATGAACTGTAGGCGTGATTTTGTCTGTTAGGATGCTGCTGAGTTTGCCTTTCCTGAGAACTTGGGAATCTATGAACAAGTTGGCTGTGCATTTGGGTTTTCTATTCAGATTTATTTTAAGTTCTTACCTTATGTGGGCACAATTTGTATACCACTATTCAACAGGAAAAAAAAAGGAAAGCAAAACTTGCAACACAGACATTTTCCCAGTTTGATTGTTAAGGAACAGACTTTGATGTTTGCAGAATAGGTTTTAAATGGGAGTAGGGCACTTCACAAAAGGTTAAATGACTTGTTAGCTAGTGATGTTTTAAAAGCAAACTGCTGTAGTTTGGTTTTTTTTCAAGAAATAACCCCACAACAACAAAAATACTCCAAACCAAACAAGCTAATATCCCCCCAAAACCCTTAGGACAAATATGGTCTCTATGAGCTTTAAAAACCCTAGTAGAGAGTCCTGCCAGACCTTTTGGAAGACAATTGCAAAACCAGCAAGCTAAACACCATAATCAGTTGCTTGTGTAGACACAGTCCTCCCACCTCCTTTCCAGCCCTCTCCTCTCTCTATGGCCATTCCTGAAATACTTCAGCAGCGACTGCCTGCACATCCTTGCAGACAGGCAAGGAATTCCCCTGTGACAGTCCAAAGGTCCCAGCAATATATTTCCTCTTGCCATTTGATTCAGGGAACAAGTTTCCACAGAGGCAAGGGGAAAGTGAGGAGGAAGCCTAGGTCTGGAATGATGTGCTGGCCACAGGAAAAAATGCAAGCAAGGCAGGAGGCATTTTTTGCAGTCCTGAGGGGGCTGGTGTGCATGTGTCTGTGGTGGAGGGATGCCAGTGAAGATGGTGAGCTTCCCAAGCCACCCAAGGAGGGGCTTGAGGTTGCCTCAAACAGTGTTCCCATGTGGCTATGGGAGCCATGAAATGTCTGTTAGGAGAAGGTTCAAGCAGCCATAGGCCTCTTTGGCTGTGCTCCTTTGTCCTGGCCTTCCCCCTCTGCTCTCAGCAAATGTGGAGAAGAAGGCTGCAGGAGCTGCGGCCAATGATGCAGCTGAGATGGAGGCAGGTGGGGTGCCTCCTTTTGCCCACTGGAGTGTCTGGCTACGGCCATGGGTGACACAGGCTCTGGAGTTCACTGTGACAGCAGCAGATCCCAGCTGTAGGGAAGGGGTGGGTGGGAGGAGGCCTGGTTCCCCAAAATGTCATAGGGCTGGACAGTATGGTTCTTGTGTGGGTAGGGCAAGGGGCTGGTGGAGGTACACGGCTCTTGAAAGTCAAAGAGGCTATAAAAGATGTGCTGGAAGCTGGGGTGGAGGGCTGCCTTTGCTGGAGCAGGGGGATAGGGATGTTGTAACCAACAGAGCCATCAAAAGAGAGTGCTCTGAAAGGTCCTCCATCGGTTGAGGACTTCAGAGATCTGGTGAAAATCTCACCCTGTTGCTGCATGGTTGGCCAGTGATGTAAGAAGAGATTCAGAGCAATTCCCTTTCCAAAAGAAGATATTGTTTTTAAGCAAACTTGTACGAGTCACAGATGTGCCAATATACTGGCTTCCTATTCAAGAAGAATATATTATTTCTTCTTGATAGGAGGTCAAATAAAGAAGGGAATGGACTGAAACCACATTCCAGTATATTTGTTATTTCCAAGCTCCTAATTGAGAAAAACAGAGTTGCACAACGTTTTTTGCGATTTCACCCATGATTGTTCTCTGAGGGATCAAACATTACAAGAGACATTCATGTGGACAGGCTGGGCAAATACCTCCTTAAAAATTCCAGCAGGATGAAGAACAAGATTTTCTGGAAATCACTCAATGCTAAAACACTGTCCAAATTCCATCTGAAGGAAAAGGCACGTCTGCAAATACATGGCCAGCTTTCAGGCTTCAACAGTGAGTCCTGTTTAGCTCAACCTCTGCTGTCAGGTGGGAAGGCCCCTGTACTCTTCAAAATGCTATAAGCACCAACACATCTCTTTGCTCCTAACAGGATCTTGTGGTTCAAGCTTCTCAATTTCGGAGTCTTCAGCATGAGATGTTATGTGAATGACATCTAATTTGCTCTGCAGAAAAGGGCTGGAGAACCAGCAAGAGCCCTAGATGTCTGATGTCTGTAGGCTTCATGGTTAGCCATGGGCTGGACTGCTTTGAGCAAATCTCTCTGGCATGAGCCTGACCTAGGAGAGCCCTAAGCAGTACCTGACCCCTTCAGTGCTCCTTGAGCTTGGTACACGGCCCTCTTTAGATTAGCTGTGAAGAACTGTCCTTCAAGTCCTGCTGAGCATCCACAGCCTCCACGACATTTGTTTCCATGGCATGAATACATGGCAATTAGGGACCCAGAACCCTTCGTTTCCTTTGATGTAGCTTTTTAAAGAAAAGAGAACTCTGCCATTTGTATGGAGGACATGGGGTTGATGTCCATGTTTTCTTTTCACATTGTAGTTCAGTGCCCTGCTGAAACACATGGCTCTTCAGAATTTAAGCTTTGGGTATCCAAGTCACTTCAGTCCTCTGTAGCCCAAGATTTGACAATGTGGTGCTTTGCTTGTGACACCCATGTGCCTTGCACAGGTCTGCAGGGCTGGATGGCTAAGGTAGTGATTGCTGTCTGAGACACAGGAAGAGCAGCCCACACATTCCTAGCTGGAGGGAAAGAAGTTAAACCTCTGATCCCAGAAATATGTTCTAGGGTGACTTAACTGGGTAGGTCAGCAGAGATCACCTTTAGTCCCAGCAACAGTGGCAGAGGTATTTAAACAGAAGTTGTTTCATGCCTCAAAAGAATGGGACCTGCATACTTGGGCTGAAACTAGCACCATAAAATCCATGTTGTGGGATTACACTTTCCCATAATGTTAGGTCAATAATTACAGATGGCAAAGGCTAGTCAGATTCTCTCCTTCTGCCCATCTTCCTGGCTACCACAGGATAGTCTTCTGCTTTCAATTTCTTCAGCCATGGGGTCTTTGGGACAACATCCCACCACCTGAAGGACCATGCTGGGAGGAGTTTCACCCAACTCTGCTGGTTCCAGGTGTCAAGACTCTATTTTGGAGGCACAGTTATATCTCACGATGAGACGGGAAACATAAAAAGCCATTGCTTTGCTTCAAGGGTATTTGCAGTATCTAAATAGCAGCCAGTCCTCCCACTGCTGCCATTTAACCATGCAACATATTCAGATGGTGGTCTCTCCCAAAAAGTCATGCTGAGAAGCCCTGTCACCATGGGGAGTGACACCTCTTAGCCACTTTCTCAGTCAGCCCAGTCTCATCATGACACATCTCAGCTGGAGCAGGTGCTGTGGTCATTTCCCCAGCAGCTTTTACAGAAGAGATGAGCTACATCCCAATGCTTGGGCACAGATATTCAAGGGACACCAACGTCTGGTTCATATTTCTGCTCCTGCAGCACTTTAAAATCTTGTCTCCAAGTCACTTGTTTCTGCCCCATGCAGAAACATGCTCAGATGCCCCTTGGCTTTGCTGCTTTACAAGACTTTTTTTCCTGAGTTCACTCCTCTGTCATTTCTACTTGTGTTAACATTTAGTTTTTAAGAATGAATGCCGTTTTTGACCTCTCAATACAATCCTGTCCCACAGATTTTATGCTAGTTAAAGGGGAGACCTTTTCCCTCAACCTGAGTCTTTCTTAGAGGTGCATCCGCAAGACAGAGTGTGCCATTTACTTCTCTGTGGAGAAAACACATAGGTTGTGGCCTCTCACCTCCCACCATTCTCCAGCTCAGACTGGACCACATTCACTCTGCAGGGTCTGCCTGACTCAGGTGGAAGGAGACATGGTGCGAATTGACCTTCTGCATTTTCTGTTTGTGGTGTCAGCTGCCCGGCCCCATACCACAGAGCTTGGTGGAGAAGTCTGCCTTCTCTACACAAACCTACAGCCATCTGACTCTACATGTATCCCACAGCTCAGCCCTTAGGGATGAGATCAGTTTACATAGGAAGGATGGTTGTTCAACAGGCAGTCATTTTGTCCTGCATGCAGGAGGAAATGCAGCGAAGCATGGTAAGCAAAGGAGTCAAGCAGGGGGAAGAAAAATCTGCAGCACTGCAACTAAAGCAGCCAAAGAAAAGAGAGTTCTGGAATAGTAGTTATTTAAATACAAAAGCTCTTATAAACACAAATATTAAAGTAAATAGTAGACATACTACTCCGATTCCCAAGTGCAGTGTGATCTTCAGGGTGACAGTGCCCGTTTGTCTTTGGTCTCTTTTCGAACAGATTTTGGCACGCACATCCCGTGCCAAGTCTGGTTAGACAAGACTGCAGGTACCATTTCAAAGACAGCAGATGCTTATAAAATCAGCAGCTGTGTAGGGGAGAAAAAAGCTATCATGAATGGGAAACCAGAGATCCCCATCTGTACTGGCTCCATGCCACAGCAGCCAGGGTGTGTGTGATGTCAGGCAGCACAGCTGTCAGGGTGATGGTATAAGCAGGTACAGGTGACATGGGAAGGAACTGGGGAGAGGTTGGGAGTCTTGGAATAGACATAGGGATAGTCCTCTCTGTCTGTTTTAATTTTAGAGCTATAGTTCTCCCTCTTCTTGCACTTTATGTCTTTATTTTTTGGAACTAATGCCGTATGAGCTACACTGTGTGTGAAATAGGTGAGAAGCATAGCCACAAAAATAAAAGAGAGTCAAAGAATAGCAAGTGGGACAGTGGCTAGGGGTAGTGCAGTAGGATGCAGAAGGTCACTGAACAGGAAAAACCCACAACAAATGTGTGAGGAAAGGCTGAGAGAGCTGGGGCTGCTTAGTCTGGAGAAGAAAAGACTGAGAGGGGATCTGATCAACGCTTATAAATATCTCAAGGGTGTGTGTCTAGAGGAAGGGGCCAGACTCTTCTCAGTAGTGCCCAGTGACAGGACAAGGGGCAATGGGCACAAAAATGGAACTCAGCAAGTTCTGTCTGGACATGAGAAAAAGCTGCTTTGTTCTGAGGGTGACAGAGCACTGAGATGGGCTTCCTAGAGAGGTTGTGGAGTCTCCTTCTCTACAGAGATCCAAGACCCATCTGGACATCATCCTGTGCAGCCTGCTCTAGGTGATCCTGCTCTGGCAGGGGGGTTGGAGTAAATCATCTCCAGAGGTCCCTTCCAACCCTTACCCTTCTGTGGATCTGTAAACCAGGCTTTGTTGGCTCTTTTCCTCCCAGAACTGGCTTGAGCTCTTTCTAGGACTTTTTTTTCCCCCCTCCCATCTTATTACTATTCATGCTGGTTACATTTCTCAATAACTCCTCAAATTCAAAACCAACTGTGGCACATCAGCCTCAGCAATCGTGGAATTGCACATTCTTGTTTTCCCTTCCACCACCACCAAGCAGGCCTAGGTCACAAAGTTTAGGAAGCTGCTTAGATGTTTGCACTGTTCAGCCTACTCCAGCCCCCAGGCTTTGTGACAGGCTTTGTGAGGATGTCAGCCTCAAAAAAAAGACCCAAGCTAAAATGGCTTGAGGCATCATTGTCTGGCATTGCACGTAGTCATGTGCATTCTGCAGAGTGGGGGTAAAAATGTCACCAAACCAGAGCATCACATCTATGCCCTGGGAGCATCAGGAGGTGTGAGCCAGCAGAGAAGCAACTTCCAGAGAGCCTGGGGCAGGACCTACACCTCTTCTGAGTAGCACTGTCTTCTACTTTTTTCACAAGCTGTTCAGAACTCACCTACTTCTAAACCTACCACAAAAATTATCCTTAAATGACAGCATTCATGGGGCAGTGTTTACAAGGAGCAATTCACAAAAGTTTTAGAGGAGCAATAGGTAGAGGAAGATTTAGGTTTGTTCTTCCTCCTGGCAGGCAGCTGCCAGATATGCCCAGCTGATCATCGAAGAGTTTAGCTCCACTGTGCTTTCTCCAGAGGTCCCCAACCCTTATCTTTTAGCAAGCCAGTGAAAAGCATGTTCAGCTTTGCCTCAGGCTACCTCATTCCCCAATCTCAAACATCATTATTCCCTCAGGCACAGGCAGACCCAGTTTACAGGAGCTGTCATCTCAAGTGCTGGAGATTGCATCATGCTGGGTGTTCAGTCCTCACGTTTTCACCCCTCCTTAGGCTACCAATATTTCTGTGTAGGTGTTGCCCTTGGTGGGGGAAAGCCTACCCCATGGGCCTGCCCGTGGGTCTGCAGCTACAGCAGCTGGCTCCTGCTCCCCACTCCTGTGTCACGCCAGTAGTAGCACCGGGATCCAGTTTGTCTCATGCCAGCGAGCAGGAGGAACAGTCCTTTCTCTCAAAGACATACACTGAAAGACTCTTTCTTAATTCTGAGGCTGCCTCAATAAAGGAAATGGCTGAAAAATTACAGAATTATGTATTTCACCTCAGGACAACTTCATCTTTGCCAGCTTCTCCTGGGAGAGGGCAGACCTGCGTGGAAGGGACGCTGTGTGCCTGAAGAGCAGCACAGAAAGGAAGGACCTCATGGTGACTTCAGTAGCTGGCTCTCATTGCAGATGTAGATGTGGCCTCATTTACAGGAACAAGAACCAACATGGGCTGTAAATATTTCCTGATCAGTAAAGCCTGATGAGCCCTCCGTTCCTCAACGGTTTCACGTGTTCAAGGTGATGAGTGGGCAAAAGGCACCGCTGCCCTGCTGCTCGCAGAGATGCGAAAGGCAGTGACTGCTGCTCCTTTACAGCGACGGGAATGATTATTGTTTCTGACTCAGCTCAGAAGATTTTGTCATGTCTGATTCTGCTGGAGGCTGCAGCCCTTCACGCCAACTTACGGTATCGCGTAGCAAGAACAGCTAAACAGCCCCAGATGGTCTGCTTGGTTCGCGTTAGCCTCCTAGGTTTTCAGCAGCACTGTCATATCCCCTGTTACTTTTGGACAGTGCAGAGGTTGCTTTTCAGAGCCAGGTTTGTCAACAGTCTAGGGGGACTCTCCAGGGCTCTGTTCTGGGACTTGGCGCGCTTTGGCTTGGCACGTGTTTAAAGGACACTTTGGTTCTGAATAAATCACATCCCCATGTGCTGCCACAAGGGGATGTGGATGATACTCTCGTGGCTATCCACAACTTCTTTGTGGAGATTTTGGGAAGAAAAACAAATAGCACCCTTCCAGATATTTTGAAATGCTACCTCTGACTGGGAAAGGGAGAAAAAGTTTAAAGAGAAATTAAGCTGTCATGAGTTGTTTGGACTAATAACCACTGGTAGAAGAATAAACTAGCTTCTAAAAATATTGTTCAGTCAAAACCTCTCTGGCCGACCCACACAGTAATGCACACACTACAAAGAAAGGATTAACCTTTAGTGGCTTGATAGGTGGTTACTGAGCTCTGAAGTATGGTTTTGTCACAGAGATGTTGGCCTGCATAAACTGGAAGACATGGCAAAGCTCCTACTGAGTGCTGTGGGGAAGCATCATCATCCATCAGGTTTTAAGGTGGCTCATTTTTCAGTCTAGAGAAAAGAAGACTGAGGGGGGACCTTATTAATGCTTATAAATATCTTAAGTATGGGATGCAGGGGGAAATGGCCAGCCCCTTTTTGGTGGTCTGTGGAGACATGACAAGGGGCAATGGCTGCAAGTTGGAGCACAGGAAGTTCCACACCAACATGCAGAAGAACTTTTTCCCAGTGAGGGTGCCAGAGCCCTGGGACAGGCTGCCCAGGGAGGTGGTGGAGTCTCTTTCTCTGGAGATATTCAAGACCTGTCTGGATGCCTATCTGTGCAATATGAGCCAGGTTGCTGCTTTGGCAGGGGGGTTGGACCTGATGATCTCTCGAGGTTCCTTCCAACTCCTATGATTCTTTGATTCTATGATTTTATTGGTAACAACTCCAGCCGTGATCTCAGCCAGGGTACCATCTGTCTGCAAAGGTTGAACTAAAAGGATCTGTGGAGGAGTCTCAGTGTGGTACCATATAGCAAACTTGCCAGATTTATTGAAGTGTTTGGTTTGGGATTTGTTATTCAAGCACTCCTTCATCAGGACTATCAACAGGTACTTTGACAACATATTCAAAAGAAAAATCGGATTTCTGTTACGTACAAATGATGTGTCATATTTAGCTCAAATAGGAAGACGCCGTTCAGTTAGCTCAGTTTGGCTCATTATGACTGTATCCTGCCATTGATCTATATCTGGGCCTCCAAGCAATGTCCATTAAGAGGTCTGGAAAAGTATCAATGGCAGGATGTAGCCCTTTGTTCTTTCATGTTACAATCACAAGGAATTGGAGTGCGATCTGGCTCCCAGGGCTCTGAGCTGGCCTGCAGCTATTAGCTTTATGAGAATGGCTTGCATCCCTCAATGAGAAATGCCTTTGGAAAAACAGGCCATCATCCGAGAGCTTCCAAGCTCTGATGTTGCCAAGTATCAACTATTTTCTCATTGTATGAGCATACCAGCCACTGCACAGCTTTGGTGGTGGCTTGTATTTAATAACAGCCTGTTCTCGGGGCTTTCTGGCAGCACCTCTTGACCTGCCTCCATTTGTTATGTTTTTATCATAGAATCATAGAGTAGTTTGGGTTGGAAGGCACCTTAAAGATCATCAAGTTCCAACCCTCCTGCCATGAGCAGGGACACCTCTCACTAGACCAGACTGCTCAAGGTGCCATCCAACCTGGCCTTGAACACGTCCAGGGAGGGGCAGCCACATCTTCTCTGGGCAGCCTGTGCCAGGGCCTCACTGCCCAGAGAAGATTTTTTGCCTTATATCCAACCTAAAGATATCCTCTTCCAATTAAAAAACATTCCCCCTTGTCCTATCACTCCATGCCCTTCTAAAAAGTCCCTTCTCAGCTTTCTTGCAATCCCGTTCACATACTGGAAGGCCACTGTAAGATCTCCCTGGAGCCTTCTCTTCTCCAGGCTCAACAAGCCCGACTCTCTCAGTCTGTCTTCATAGCAGAGGTGTTCCAGCCCTCTGATCATCTTCATGACCCTCCTCTTGACCCATTCCAACAGTTCCCTGTCCTTCTTATGCTGGGGACTCCAGAACCAGACACAGTACTCGAGGTGGGGTCTCATGAGAGCAGAGGGGCAGAATCACCTCCCTCGACCTGCTGGCCTCCTTTTGATGCAGCCTAGGACACAGTTGGTCTTCTGGGCTGTGAGCATGCATTTTTGGCTCATGTTGAGCATCACACCCACCAGCACCCCTAAGTCCTTCTCTGCAGGACTGCTCTCTACTGCATCACCTCACAGCCTGTATTGATGGTGAGGATTGCCCTGACCCAGGTGCAGGACCTTGCACTTTGCACCTTCTTTATCCTCCATCAGACATTTGATATCCCTAAATGCTCTTGCACACTGCATTAGCCCTGTACATGCAGGTCTGGCTGCAAAACAGCAGAGAAGAAGGAGGGAAGAGCTCAGAGTATGTTTCTTTATGAGTGCCCAAAAACTGCCTGGCTGCCAAGGGCTCCTCAGGGTTCATTAACTCCCTCATATCTTTGACATAGACCCCATAATCTTGTAGCATCTGTGCAAAGAACAGTGGCAAACATGCTCTTGGTAGTGTCAAGGAAAGCTCTTTCTCACCAATATCAGGTCCAGCCTCCATCCAGTGCCAGCACAGGGTAGGACTAGAAACGCTTCAAACCCCAAATGTGCGAAATACATTTGTTATAGCTAGGTGCCATGGTGTCAGCTTAGTAAAGCAAGATTTGATCTGCTGTCATAAATGTCTCTGTAGAAGCAAATCTAGCCAATCACACACAGAGAATCACACAGAATCACAAGGTTAGAAAGGACCTTTAAGATCATCGAGTCCAACCGTTCCTGTCCTATGCTAAACCATATCTTTAAGTACCTCATCTACCCTTTTATTTAAACACATCCAGGGATGGTGACTCAACCTCCTCCCTGGGCAGCCTGTCCCAGGCCCTGACAGCTCTTACAATGAAGAACCTTTTCCTAACATCTCATCTGAGCCTGCCCTGGCACAGCTTTGTGCCATTTCCCCTTGTCCTGTCTCCTGTCACCTGACTGAAGAGACCATCACCCACCTCTCTACAACCTCCCTTCAGGTAGTTGTAGGCTGTGATAAGGTCTCCCCTCAGCCTCCTCTTCTGCAGGCTAAATATCCCCAGCTCCCTCAGTAGTTCTTCATATGATTTGCCCTCCAGCCCCTTCCCCAGCCTGGTTGCCCTTCTCTGGACTCGCTCCAGGACCTCAATGTCCTTCTTATGGTGAGGACCCCGGAACTGGACACAGCAGTTGAGGTGCAGCCTCACCAATGCTGAGTACAGGGGCACAATACTGTGCCAAAGAAATGTGTTAGCCTTGCAATCAACTTTCATTCACAACCTGTTTGAGGTTTTGCATTTAATGCCAACCAGAAACCCATCAAAGCTCTTAAAGTACTCAAGTACGAATAGTATTTCGGAATTTAAGCCAAGTAACTCAGACAAATTAATTTGTCTAAATATTTGTCTTGCATAAATTTATCCAAAGCACTCTTGTGAGAGTTATTTAAGCATTGTATCTGTTCTGGAAAAAACCCTCTCTACTACAATTCTGGATTCTTTGGGGTGGTAACTTAATACTGAATGCTATTCATAGACCAGGTTAAATAAAAAATACATCCTTTTTAAATCTAGCTCCTGCCACTAATGGAAGGGATCTAAATGAAGTCTTTTGGAAGACATGCACAGGAGCTCAGGACTGTATGTTTATGCCTATCATTTTATTAAAACATTCACACTATCCTTCTGAGCCATTCCAGAAATCAGTTTTACAGTGAGATATTTCTTAATGAAGGGGTGATAATTTTGGTTATGATTTCCTGGACAAATATTTTCTAACCACAGAAACTTTGTGACTTACTTCTAAACTGTAAATTGAAACCTCTTTTTTTGTCATACATATATATATATATATAAATATGTATGTCATTAATAGATTTGACAATACAATAAAGGAGTGTCCAGAGCAAAAAGTCTTCAAGCACAATGTTATGTAATGCTCCGATTGATTTACAGAAGACTATTGTGATTTCTCACATGGACTTTGATTCCAGAGGAATGACCAGCCTGCCAACTCCCATGTAACCAATACTAATGTATCAGTCATGCCCATCTTTTAAGGTACCCATTTTAAAACATTTTGTAGTTTAAAAAAAATCATTAAGAGGAAAGCACTTCATGTAACACTTTAAAAATAAAGTCTGTTTCACTAACACTTGCATATTACAGTCACCTGCACTGTGCTAACATCTATAACATAGATTCACAGAACCACAGAGACTGATTTGGGTTGGAAGGGACCCCAAAGCCCATCTAGTTCCAGCCCCCTGCTATGGACAGAGACACCCTCCACTAGCCCAGGTTGCCCAAAGTCCCGTCCAACTTGTCCTTGAACACTGCCAGGGATGGGGCTTCCACAACCTCTGACATGTAGGAAGCAGTTTTAGAGCTGTCTGCTTTGTCAGGTGTGGGGCCCAAAGTCCACTGGAAATTCCCCTGAGAAGGGCAGACCTGGAGTTCAGGTCGCTTTTGACACTTGCACGTTTGTTTCTGCCAGCCCCAGATCTCTGTACAGTTCACCCAGCTTCTTCTTTCTTTAAATCGGTTTGGAAGCAAAAGCCTGCTGTCCCAAAGAGCTGGAGGCCATGAGTCCTTCAACTCATTCCTCTTCCAAGCCTTTCCCTTCTGGCTTATTGAAGGAACCTCTGAGGCAAGCAGGAACACTTTTAAATGTGAACATGAAGAGGCCCTTGACCAGTACAACACTATCACACCGAGCTTCTTCCCCTTGCAAACCTCCTCAGGTAAGTGAAAATGTAAAATGACTGTCTCCTGCTGGCTCCAGACACCCTGCATAGGAGCACAGCTCTGAATTAATTTCCCACAAAGGCCACTTCTTTTTCTTTTACTTGGAGAGTGGTTAAACACAACATTTGGGTTTTATGTTTCTGCCCTGCCTGAAGCAGCACCTCCCCTGCATGTCCCAGGCTGCTGTATGATGGAGAAGCAGCACACAGGCTTTTGGTTTGGACTACTCATGGGTTTGGAGGCGTTCTGTGTCTCATCACAGCTGATGCTAGGACTCAAAGCTCTCCTATGGTGTCCACACTATTAACCAGCCAGCAATGTCTAAAATATTTTTATTGCTGCTAATTACCCTTCAGGGAGACTGTAAACTTGAGTCTTTATGGGAATCTCTGGGCTGACTGTGCCTGGAGGAAAAGCATGGGAGTGATTAGCCACGTTTGCTAACCAGAGTGTCACGGCTCTTGTCTCTATGTCCCTGTGCCCAGCTTGTGCCAGGCTGCTGGAGGGATGTTTACATCTCGTCTTCCCACAGCTATTCCGAACACTGACACTCGCTTGGGAGGGAAAAGAGTCATAAATACCTTCCTGTTCCTGATGCACTTCATCCAACCTTCCACCAGTGAACTGCAGACGTCCCCGTTTAAAGCGCACTGCAGTGGCTTGGTCCTAAGGCAGCCGAGGGTAGTGGTGGGGTGCTGTGGGGAGGGGCTGTCTGTGTCGTGCGGAGGCTGCGGCCAGATTTACTCTGGGTGCCCCTCTCCACCATATTCCCCATGACATCTGTGGGAGCAGGGTGCTGGGGAAGGAGCTCCCGTAGATCTACCCTGCCCCATGCTGCCCTGCCAGGGCTGCCTCAAGCCAAACTAAGGCTGCGTGCAGCCAAGAGACAGTCCCCTACCTGTTCTATCACCTCTGGCCATATGGGATCTTTCTCTTCCTTTAGTGCCAGCACCAATGCTTCTAACACCATGGCTGGCATGTGGCAGGAGGTCAGTGAAAGAAGGGTGAGTGTACAAACAGCTGGGGACTGGAGGGTGCATTAAGGCCCCTCCTTCTGCCACTGTATAGATTATATACATACCTAGAGAGAGAGAAAGAGAGATGTTGAGGCTGCACCAGGGTGTCCTTGAGCCACACATGTGGCTGCAGGTCTGCAGAAGAGGGGCCATCACCTGGGTTCATATGACAGCATGCTGAAGGGTAGAAAAGAGCCAGCACCAAACACTGCTGTGGCAAAGAGGGGGCTCCTCTGTGTTTGAAAGGAGAGGAAAGCAGGGGAAATGAAAGAATTTACACTCAAAAAGAAGAAACATAAAGGAAAGAGAAGTGGGCAAAGGCGTTAGCTCAAGGTCATTCTAAGGTCCTGAGGAAAGGAGAGATGAGAAGCTAATGGGAGAAAGCAATCTTGTCTCAACAGCAGCACAAATCCATGGAGAGCCTGGCAGGGGCAGGGCTGCCCAGGGCTCCTGAAAAGCAGTTGGTGGGAGGCACAAGGCTGGGGACATGTCTTGTCCACACCATGCTGCCATCCCTACCCAGAGGGGTAGGCTGCCCGTCTCCTTGCTGTCCTCAGCATCAATCAGAGATGCAACCACTGGTTCACACTTCCCCTTGGCCTCCCCACAGACACTGAAGACAAGAAATGCTGGTCCCTGCCTCCACCCATGGAAACCTGGATCTGCTTCTGGGCCTGGCCCAGCAGTGTCATGCCAGGCCGGTGGTGCGAATAGCACCTCATTTTGTGGATTTGAACATTGCAGGGCAAATTAAGGATAAAACATTTTCTTTAAGCTTAAAATGACACACTTTTGCTGGATCTGAGTCACACTTGAGCTATTTTAAAACTCTCTTAGAATGCTTTGTTTTATTTTTTCAAGAGCAATAAGTGAAGATGAGCCAGATTAAAAGCTGTGGCTCTAACAGTGCTGAGCTTGGGTGGGGGTCAATAGAAAACTACAGTGCAGTTTTCCAGTTTGGCTCATCCTGTTGTAGGAGACTTTTGGAAACTCTTGTACTCAAACGCTCTTGGTGCTCAAGGTTTTCCTTCCACAACTTCACTTCTTTTGCAGCTCGTCAAAGTGTGGTTTGACTTGAGTATTTGCTTCACTGTGGTGAGCTCAATTTTTAAAGCAACAAGGCACAAAAGGCTGAAGATCTGTTAGATCCCTGCCAGACTGAGCTGCAAAGTGGAGTGAAAAGCAGCAATGTTGATGGGAAGTCCCATAAATAAATAAATGCTCTCTATCCTGAGGGAGCTCGAACCCAACCATCTTTCTCTTCGAAGGAGCCAAAAATTTGTGTGAAACCCTTCCTGGAAAGACTTGGATGTTTGAGCTGATTTGATCATGTGAAGAAACTTTGTCTGTAACCACAGAAACTGAAAATCAGAATACATTTGCTGACCTGAGCTTTATTTCTGTCAGGAAACATCCTCTTTTGTTTGGTCTGGACGCTTGCTCCTTCTCCATCTGAGCTGTGCTTGATGCAGTGAGTAGTACACCACCAGAAAAGAGGTACCTCACAAGTCCCTGATATTGGCCATGGCAATTAAGGACCAATGCCCCCCTGGTTCTTATGCCACCCACTCATCTTGATGCCTGGTGTTTCTTGGGATCAGGGCAGCAACCCAGCAAGCTCTGAGGTCCCAAGTGGTGAGCAGCAGTGTTTCCAAATTGCAAAGTGAAACCACTGGCATCCCTAAGGCACACCAGGACACATAACCACTGCTGCCAGCTAGAAGTGAGTGGGAGGTGTTGGGTTGATGCTGTGCCTCCAGGGTGTCCACACTCCCAGGCTGGCCACTGAAACCAGTTGGCAGGAGCAGGACAGCGAGGTGTGCAAGTGAGGCTGGTGGAGCTGCAGCATGGGAGGCAGAGACAGCCATGCAGATGCAAAACAAGCATAACAGAAGGTCTTGCTGGGTTTGGAAGAACTTGTACACACAAACATACATGTACACATCTCCTGCTGCCCGCACCACACTGAAAGGCGCTGAACATTCAGAGGTGCAGGGGCTTCAGGAGACGTTGTGGGCTGGAGACAGAAGAGCTGGGATCAGTTGAGGAAAACACAGCCTGATGCCCTTGGCACAGACATTTCAACCCATATTGCTGTGTGCCTTTCCCCCAGAGCAGGTATCCCATACATAACCCACTCAAAGGGTGATCTTTCTCTTGACAGCTTTCCAGGACTTAGCTTTGAAGCCACAAAATGCTTTCAAGTGATGTCAAACACAAGGGAAACAGGTATCTGCTGCTGGCACTTGCCTTTTCATGACAAGCTTTCCTGACACACAGGGGTAACTTTGGGTGCAATGTTGCTGAAGGCAGCACCTTCCTCTGTTTGCCTGCATTCTTCTGGACTCTGTAAAAAGCAATGACTGAAGTGTTAAAAGAAGTTAATTTAAATGACTGCCAGGAGGCAATTGCAGACAAGTCTCGCTCATGACGAGTCTCAACTTAGGTTATTGATTTGTGCAGTACACACCTTCACGTTTCAAAGGCCAGGAAAGTTTATGCAGCAATGCCAAAGTATGAGCAAATAACACAAAAATTAAATATCCACAGGCAGAGGTACTATATGGGAGATTCACGGTCTCAGGGGGTGCTCCGTTTTTGGGTCCTGCCCAGCATGGGCTACTAGCCCAGGCTGCCCTGTGGGATAACCTCATTGAGATAAAATGATGGATTGCTGCATAGCCTTTCCAAGGAGGTTACACACTTGCTATGAGCATTTTTCAAAGTGATCCCCCCCTCCCGAATCATCCCACCAATGTTTTTTGGATCAGGCCCTTCAATTTTGGAGGTTAAAGGAGCATGGGTGAGATAACTTTCGGCAAGCGCACAGGAGAGGAGTAAATGTCTGGGTCTCATTTTCCATTGCATTTTTCTATATGGGGATTGGAATTCATGGGCATGAGACCTCCAAAGTCATTATGCTTCATTTTTGGAAAATGATGAAGACAAAAAACCGCCAAATTTGGGTCACAAACCAGTTAGATACCTTCCCTGTGAGTAGGTAGCATCTTTCTCATGCAGTTCCCTCTTTGATATCAACCAGTGAGGTGAGCTGGTTATACACAAATCTCCATTTTCCATATTATTTGAGTAGACAAGGTCCAGGCTGGTAGACCCCTAGAAGGTAAGACTTGATCTGTAATTTGAGATTTTTCCTCTCATCCTCAGAGCTAAAAATATGGCTGAAATCTTGACTTTGTGGCAATGAATGTCATGAAGTCCCTGTAAGCAAGAGATGCCAGGTTGTAATTTTAAAAGCCTACCAGTGCAATAATAAACAGAATAGAAAATATGATTGCTGCCATTCCAGCACAGGGTAATAAACTCCTTATGGACATGGTAAATTCAATCCCAGAATGATGCAATAATTTAGACAATAATTCACAACAGCCAGCAAAATCAGACAAAGTTCCCATTGACTTCAGCAAGGGCAGGATCACTCCCGTAGGAGACTCTTGCTTTGGCCAAGAGCTTACAGTATTTAACCTCACGTTTTCCAGTGGAGAGAGCTGCACAAGCTCTTACCTCACTGTGTGTCAGGGCGCTGAGGCTGCTGTAAGAAAACATCTGCTGAAGAAAGCACGGGAGGAAAGGATGGGACCCAGTGCATCTGATTTAGGTACCAAGCTTCTGCATGTGGTTAGGTGCCAACTAAAGTCATTCTCCAGCAGTAAGTGCAAAGTGCCCTGGACCGTTAAGGTGGTTTTGGAGGTAGGTGCACACAGAGGGCCTGCCAACCAAGAAGCATGGGTGTATGAAGTGAAACCATGGGTGCTGGCCTTAACCTGCAGCTGCAGTGATGGCTGGGCACCACCTGGCCTTGGACAGAAGAGTACCCTGTTCCTAAATAATCTCTTCTGTGATAAATCCTCAGATTTAACCACAGAAGGTGAAGTTTTCTGCTTGCTTTTATCATAGAATGTGTTAGGTTGGAAGGCCCATCTAGTCCAACCCCCCCTGCAGCAAGCAGGGACAACATTAACTAGATCAAGTTGCTCAGACCTTCACCAAGCCTGATCTTGAATGTTTCCAGGTATGGGGTATGGGGCCTCCACCACCTCTCTGGGCAACCTCTGCCAGTGTCTCACCACCCTCATAGTGAAGAACTTCTTCCTAATGTCTAATCTAAATCTACCCTGCTCTAGTTTAAAACCACTGTCCCTTGCCCTATTGCTACATGCCCTTTAGATTCATCTAAGTGTGGGTTGCTGTTGATGGGAACCATCTCATTCTCCCCTTTGCCTCATGGCCAGTTCCTGCCCTCCCTGTGCTGCTGGGACTACTCATCTTTTTGTGGTTTTGGTAGACTTAGCTTTCAATCAGAGCAAGTCCCCTGCCTGGCTTTGATGTTCAGCCTCACAAGCCCCAGGTCCAGGAGAGGAAAACCTGTTTTGGGTGGACTAACCCTTCGCAAAAATACAACCTATTGGTGAGCATTTTGTGGAGCTTATCAGCACCACAAGTAAGGGTGTTTTGCAGTTAAAGGGCAAAAAAAATCTGTGACAGACAGGATGTCTGGAGCCACACAATGCAAGGATAAACAGAGGAGAAAATGTAACTGCTGTCATTCAAAGTGGGGGTAATAAACTTCATGGATGTGGCGGAAACAATCCCAGGGTACCACAGCAATTTAATAATTTATGCCTTCAGAAGCCATGTAAAGTTTCTTGAGTGGATCATGAAACCATATCCCACACAATTGGGAATAGCTATGACCTTACCAAAAGTATTTAAACACCCTAGTAAGGAGGGTATCAACTTTCTCAAACTGTCCTTTGATTTATGTTCACACAAACTGTCCTGTGTGGAGGTCTGCGATGCTGAAGTCTTGATTATCCTATACCATGCTGGGAGGTGTACCCAGCAGCTCAGGCCAAAGCCTGACCTGAGCTGGACCACTTGTGCATAGCACCGGGGCTCCTAGGGATGCCCAGGGGTCCAGAGCTGCTGGTAGAGGCTTAACACCATCCCAGAGTTTAATAAGCTTAGTTAAACCAGGCTCCCAGACACAAGAACGATCAAAGGATTTGGCAGGCAGGAACATCTTGAGACTACGCAGAGCTGCAAAAAGCAATTTAGGGAGAAAACCTCTGTACATGTACCATCCCAACTGCCTATTCAGTGAGATGGACCAAAAACATGAGCAGGCCGTTTTTCAGGCCTGGCTCCATGTCCTCATCCAGCAGCACAGCCAGCTGGTGGGTTCTGGGGATGTTGTGGAGCCTCCACACTGGCTGAAGCAGGTACAGGCACCCTCCTGTAACATTGTGTCCTGGGTTCAGCCCAGTAGCAGGCTATGTTAGCCCTGAGAGTATTCCATACCAATTGCATCATGATCCGACAGGCTGCCCCCCCCCCCCCACCTTTGCAGGGGCGACTTCGGACCCAGGCACGGGAAGTCCCGGTCTGGGCAGACGCAGTGCCAGTTCCGGGGGAGACTCCAGACCTATCGGAAACTGCTGGGCTCGGGAAGTGCCAGTCTGAGCAGGCGTGTGGGAGTTCCGGTTTCTCTCTCTCTCTTTCGGGATCGGCGTGGCAGGAGGTGGTGAGGGGGGTGCTCGGGGGTGCTGGGCTCGGGGAGTGCTGCGTTCGGGAATCTGAATCAGTTCGGGCACGGCTCAAATGACATAGTGTGGGGAGAGGTTTGCACTGTATATAATAATAGCACTGTAGTTAGTTGTTTTCATACTTTTCCCTGTTGTTTAGTAAACTATCCTTATCCTAACCTTGCAGGCCTTGGTTTTTTTTCCTCTGGCTCTGCAGCCCCTTTCTTAGCTCCGTTCGCCCATCCTCCACCTCTTAAAGAGGTAGGGGGACTTTTTGGTCTGACCTTTGTGGCCTCAGCTTTCCGCTGAGTTTAAACCACAACACATTGCTGTTGGTATAACGAATTAGGGGAAAGAAAGAAACAAAACCAATAGCTGTGAGTTTAAACAGGGAAACAATCCTACCCCAGAGTGACCACTGGGCCTCTTTTTCCTTTATTTTAGGACCTTGCAGAGGCAGCAGCTGACGGGCGCTTGGGGTCCTGCTTCAGGGGTGGGGCAGGCACTTAGAGGAGACAGTGAAGGTATTTAGTTCCCCGGGCGGTCCCGGGGTGAAATTCTGGCCATAGCAAAGCTAGCAGGAAGGCTGCCATTGCCTTCCACTGAGCCATGATTTCACCCCATAGGTATTAGTTTTTCCTCTCCTCCCAAGACCAGTAGAGATACTCGAAAACCACAGCTATCAGGGTGCTGCAAATAAATGCTCTTTCTGTGTCACAGACCTGTTTGTTGGGTTGGGTTTATTTTTGTCAAGAGGGGCAAAAATAAGCTAAGAGGACTGGCCAGAGAGCAGGGAGGACACAACATGACGGAGCATGGCAAACACAAGGTGGAACAGGAGGCAAAAAAGCAGCTTCTGTCCTCTGTAGGAAATAATATTGTGTTCTGCAAAAATAATCAGCTGACACATGCAGCTTAAACCATGTTATGAACTTTGTTTTCCTCCCGTTGTAAGCAGCGTCTTTCAGCAACATGCTGCTCATGGCCTTCAGGTGCCTTTCTGCCCAGGAAGCACACAAACCAGCCAAACTGATTTATGACTGTCATGACAGACAGAAAGGCCTTTCCTGACAAAAATACCATTTTTCTTGCTGAATTGAGTCTATACTCAAACCAGCCTCTCCTTTCATCACTGCAGGGTGGTAGAAGGAGTGAGGTGGTGGTGTGTGGCATGGGACCAGGCAGACAGAGATGCTCCTCTTACCTTTGGGCTTTCTCCAGCCTAGTCCAGAAGATGCACCGGGTCCAGTTTTCAGTTAGGGAGAAGGAGAACAGCTACACTGACTAAAACTTCTTTTTTTCTTTTTTTAGATCTATGTGACATCACTTCAATCTGGTCACAGAGAAGGACCAAGTGATGGTGCCACATGTATGTCACACAGGGTCATGAAGGTGCTTTCCATGGGTGACACTCACAGGCTGTTCCCTCAGGTTTTATGAGATTCAGCTGAGTGTTTTAAAAGGCAAGGTTGTTGTGAACATCTGGCACTGAGAAAATGCTGTGTAGTTACTGTGGCTGCTTTCTAAAAGCATTTCGTCGTAACCTGGATGGCTGCCTGTTTCTGTTGAACATGATAAGGAGAAGAGCCGCTGTAGTGAGTATAAATGAAACTAAACAGGAAAACAAGACTGATGGTAACATCAAAAATACGGGTTTGGAAGGATGGCTCTTTTTTAGACACTTCTCTTACTGTAGCCCAGAGGAAAAAAAACTTTGTCACTTTTTTTTTTTTTAAATGGTTTAGACTCCCAACCTGCCAAATGACCCAAAAGCCATGGAGATGGAGGAGAACATTGTCCACTGTGGCTGCCAACCCACAGGTATGGAGGGAATTTTGCTAAGTGTTGCATCTGGTAACATGGCTAGGGAAAGAAAAACAAAGTTTTTCACAGAAGACAGCTTGCTCCTGATAAAATCTGCTGAAGATTGATGACCTTTCTCAAGACAATTGCAGAAGATACAAATGCATTTACATGCTGCAGTCAAACACGGCCTTCTTATTTTCAGGGTTTCCTTCACACTTGAGGTGCACATGAAGTACCTGGCTATAATGAGGGTTCCTGTCCGACCAGCCTTCAGGAACTACATGGACAAGAGCCCAGCTCTGAGCCCCCTGTCAGAGCTGAGCCTCCTGTGCTGATCCTGCAGGAAACCAGCGAAGCCAGTCAATGGGATGTGGGCAAGGAGGAGTCCCTGCTTCAGTCACCACTGACTTTCTAATCCAGTGGGAAGTTCCTCTACATGGAAACGACTAGGAACTTCAAACTGGTTTGAGTCTTTGTTCCCCATCCCTGCTGGGAAGAAGTCTTGCTTCTGTCCCTGAGTAAAACAGAGTTTGAAAAGGAGAAAAAATAGCCTCAGCTTTGATCAATTTGCTTAAATTTCAGTGGTCACCAGCACTGATCCCAGGGCACCTGCCTGCCTCCAGTGTGGGGAAACCATTTTCCTGGATCCTCTCACAGAAGGAGCTGAAGTTGAGAAACCAGCTTTGCTAAGGGGGTGTCCAGAGCTGCCCTGGGGACCCTCTAGGACAGGAGACTGGACTAAAAACATTTCCATAGCAAGAGCCTGGAGGAAAGCTTGGAGGAAATCTCATGTGCAGCAGTGATTAGAAAGAATAGAGACAGATGTGCCCAGATGCGCATTAGACAACCCAGGAGACGTCTTACAGCAATGAAGATCCTGGCACAGGGAAGAAGGAGAAAGGTTTGCTTGGAGCACATTTTTTTCCCTCAGACCTGCAAATTTTGAGCGTTGTCTATGACTGAAGTGCCTCTGGTTCAGAAACTCCTTTGCATCTGCCATCACAGTATTTCAAACAATGAGTGGAGCAATAGCTTTCAAACTGGGCAGTAGTTTGAAACTACTCTGATGAGAAATACACAAAGAAGTGGTTTGAAACTTCAGAGAGATCAGTAGGCTGAAGAGCAAGGGACGTACAACAGTCTCCCTCATGTGAAAGCTGACAAAAGTTCTTGTTGATGGCATCTCCCCTCCCAAGGAGAGGGATCCTGAAGGAATTACTGAACCAGAGAAGACTTTGTCCCAAGGGCTCTGTGAAAGACATACTGGAGTTAGCGTGAAGACAAGCAGGGCCTGGATACTCAAGCTGTTCTTGGGCACAGGAAGGTCAGAACGGTCACAGAATCACAGAATTGTAGGGGTTGGAATGGACCTCAAGAGATCATCAAGTCCAACCCCCCTGCCAAAGCAGGCTCCCTGAACAATGTCAAATCAAGTTCCAACAAACCCAACTCCATTTCTGAGCCATTCACTAGCAGAAGAACTACGCTGTCTGTTTCAAACCTCCTGCTCGCTTTGGATGCCCCAGATTCACCCAAACACAAATGCAAGAGCCATGGGCCTCCCAGGGCCCGAGATGGCTGCTGAGGGCCAAGGCAAGGTGCTGTGCTAGTGGGGCCAGAGGAATGACCATGAACCACTGGAAGTTTGAAACCAGATGGGATGCACAAGTAGAACAGACATTTACCAGGGGAGCACAATGAGGTGGCTCACAGTACCAAAGACATCTGTGAGGAAGGTATGCAGCCAACATCTGGTAAAAGGATACAAATATAAAGCAGTGGTGGGTGATAAATAGAAGTACAGTGAAAAGAAGAGAGGCTTGGCACTGCATCTGACAGGGCTGCCATTGGTAGAAGCTGATGAATCAATAGGTTTTGTACTTCTTACTCCTAAAAATACGGTGCTCTTCAACTCTAATCTGTCTTGGGTGCTGTGATGTGCTTTGGTAAAAGCTAACTGATGGGTTTTCATTATATTCTGTACATTATTTAACCTGATGGTCCCTCTCACTTGTACTTTTATGGCTGAAACAACTCTGGATTTTCAATTTTTCATCAATATAGGTCCCTCCATCTTTGCTGTGTTTCTTTCTGTCACTCCTGCTCTATTATGCTCTGTTTTGGCTTGAGTTCATGCACCCCACCACATTTTTCTTTTGGGACAGTCTCTGTGAGCTTTCCAAAGAGACAGCCCCAAAGATTGGAAGGGATAACCAAGGAGTTAATGTCAGACTGCTACCTGACAGGGGGGCAACACTCAGAGAGTTAGGCTGTTAAATCTGCTGCGGCTTTGAATGTCTACAATGACCTGAGAAGATGAGTCATGATCTGGGGAAACATCTCAGACGGATTGCAATGCAGGTGAAGTGCAGTGTCCAGGCAAAGAAGGTCACAGCGTGCAGCATGCCAGATCTGATCCTAACACAAACATGCCTCGACCTGAGCTGGTGTGCAAGGGCTGTTCCTGCATAACAAGGCAGAGGCCCTCAGAAGGGATTTCCTCATTCAGAATTGCAGGGGAAGCCGCCCAGACAGCTGTCCTAGCGTCAGCAGCTTGGAAAGGGAGTTTTACTGATGTAAAAACCCAAAGGAGAAAAGTAGGACTGTCACCCACTGATCCTCATCCAAAACACCAAAGACCCCGCTGGTCCAGCACAATGCAGCGTAGCATCGTTGGACTGTGAGAAAATATGTCCCCACCCCACATGCTGGGTCTGGCCAGGGCTGTCGTAGGGCAGCGTCATACACAAACTCATCGCAGTGAGGATGGGGAATTCAGTGAGAGAAGGGTCTGTAATCGCTGGGACTCGCTCACACAGCCTGGCTCCACTAGCCATGTCCCTAACTCCGGACACCAGCTTTTTCTGAACCCCAAAAGAAATCAAGACAATTATTTGAAAGCTAATTTTTTTTCTTCTCTGGAGGGTTTTGATACATATTAAAGCTGGGACATTCTTGAAAAATAAGATGTCCGGTTTCCATGGGTGAGACCCCTTTATTCTGGAATAGGCTGCCCAGGGACGTAGTGGAGTCTCCATCCCTGGAGATATTCAAGACCCATCTGGATGCCTATTTGTGCAATATGAGCTAGGGAGTCTGCTTTGGCAGAGGGGTTGGACCTGATGATCTCTTGAGGTCCCTTCCAGCCCCTGTGATTCTATGATTCTATGATTCTGCAGTGCTGCAGCCTGGGTCACGCTGCATCATGGCTTTTGTTGCAACGAGTCTCTTCTGGATGATGATGGTTTCCACAGGACGGCTGCCTCTAGGGAATCCCTGAAAGACAGCCAGGAGAAGGCAGGCTATTGTTTATGGCAGTAAATAGATGCAGGGAACCCATGCTGCTGCGGGGAATTGTTTAGGAGTCAGAGACACATGAAACATTGGCAAGCGGTGCTGGCAGTGCCGGGGAACACGCGGTTTGTAATTCCTGGCTGCTGATCCTGTGGCCTTTGCGGTGCTTTTGGGGTTTTTTTTCTTTAATACGATTTTGCACATGGTTTGTTTGGAGTGTCACAGAACCACAGAATCACCGAATGACTAGGTTGGAAAAGACCTTTAAGATCATTGAGTCCAATTGTATCTATCCTCTACTAAACCATATCTCCAAGTACCTCATCTACCCATCTTTTAAACACATCCAGGGATGGTGACTCAACCCCCTGCCTGGGCAGCCTGTTCCAGGCCCTGACAACTCTTTCAATGAAGAACCTTTTCCTAACATCTAATCTGACCCTGCCCTGGCACAGCTTTCTGCCATTTGTGTTGCTTGGTTTAGGCCTGCAGTGGGGACCTGCCCTCAGACAGTGGGATACAGAGAGATATTGACACATCTAAACAACTTGCTTACACACACAGTCATGGTAAACGCTCTCTGCATGTATTCTTACATCATGGGGGCCTTGGAGACCCAGATTTATTACGAAGTGCAGCAATACTGGAGAAATGTCAGAGCTGCCAGTTGATCTTCACTCGCTTTACAGTTAATCAGCTTTACTATTCCCTGCTCGCTTCATTGTTTCAGTAGCTATGAGCCACGTCAAAACAGAGAGATGGGAGAAACCAGGAAAGCCCTGTTCTCAACTTCAGTATCTTGAGGTGGTGGTGGGGATTTTTTTATACCAAGAGCAACTGGGTCATATTTTGCAATTTAAACTTTACTGGTTTATTTCCTTCAGCTGAGGCTGACAGAATTTGGCACTTCGTGGCACTTCCCTTTCCTAGGGAACCTGCTTTGGCAAAGGGGTTGGACCCAAAGATCTCTTGAGGTCCCTTCCAACCCCTACGATTCTGTGATTCTGTGACACCAGGAAAAAGGAGTCAAGCTGACATTACATTCATTCTCTCAGAAGCCTGAAGCTCTCTACGCCGTACGCCAGCTGAGAGCTGCCGCACGAGCAGTACTGCGCCTCTTCCCTGGGGCTTTCTAGTGACTTAAACTTGTCAGTTTAAATTTATATTTCTGAGCATTTTTCAAAAGAAAAACATGCCAAAAAACTACTTTGGCTGCATGGATGTGCAGAGCCAGCACCTCTCCGGCCAGACAGCGGCTCGGTGCCTCTCACACGAGCTCATGGATTCTTGGAAACCCCGCGTCTCCACAGCCAGGAAACAAGCAGCACTGGGACATTGTGCAAATCTTCCTGTAAATCACTGAACACTACTTCGAGGTCCCCAAGCAGGGAGGGGAGGAGCCTCCCTCAGCAGAGTAAGCCTCCATTCACATTTAGCTGAGAGGCAACCCTTCCTTAGCCTTCATGGATCCTCCCTTCCAGTGATGCTGCTCCAGCAGCCTCAGGCTTGATTGGGGAGAACATCTCCAGGGCTGTCTGCTGCTTGTGGGATAGACTACGAAGCTCCTGTCAAACAGAAGCCCTTGCTTATGGATTGCCAAAGGCAACTAATTTCAAAGAGGTTGAAGCCTTGCCCCCAGGCCTGTTCATACATCATTCCTAAGGTCTCCAGCCCCATGCCTCTGCTGGGAGGATGCTGAGGGAGGCAGAGTGCCCTTAGCGCTGCTGACAGGCCCAAAGTAACACACTTTTTTGACATAGGGCAGAAGACTGAGCAATAGAAAAATCAAATCAGGGTCCGTGGGTGGTTCTCCAGCTCAGCTCTGGGGAGGGTGGTGCTGCCAACACGCAGTTATGGCCTCCCTGCCTAGTTCCCATATGCTAGCAAATAAAACCTGATGAACAATGAAGAGCTTCAGACAGTTCATTGTGGACACTGGGCCCTGGCCCTCGGTAGGGTTGCACTCTTAGGTCAGTTCAGCTGACACGATGTGTGCACCACGTTTCCACTGGAAATCAGCTGAAAGACACCAGTTACAATTGGTGAGAAGATTGGTCTCAACGTGTTTCCCCCCCCCCCCCCACAAAGGGTGACTATTTTCTCTCATAAACACTTGACGTGTTTCTGTCACTGGCACTCAGAAATCTTGCATCTTAACAGCTCCAGTATGTGGGGCTTGTTTCACACCGTGCTGCTCTACCTTTTACAGAACCACTGGAGGAGCTTCATAGAATCATAGCATCATAGAATGGCATGGGTTGGAAGGGACCCCAAGGATCATAATCTGGCTCACTTCTTGTGTACAAGGTGGACAGCTCTTACCTTGTCTGCCACCCTCTAGAGAGAAGAGGCATTCTTGAAAGGACTCTCACAAGGGCTAATTTAATGAAGGTGAAACAATGGCTGCTCCCAGAGGCACTGCAGCCAGCCTCAGTCAGTGTGGGACCACATCGGGCTTTGCTCTGCAGGCATCGCCTCTCTGGGGAACACACTCCCACTTTCAGGGGCTGGCTATAAAGCACCTCGTGGGAGGGGGAACTACACTGCTGGGCCCCATGTTATTTCTGACCCTTCGCACCAAAAGGATACAGCAAACCCAAAACACGCCTTTGGGTCAAAGAGGGACCCAGGCCAAGTGTGATACAATGTGAAAGCAACCAGCGTGGCTTCAATCTGCCAAACAGATGGTGGCAGCCTCATGATGGGTCTCTAGTCCTCTTTATTTGGCAGCACTGGGGCTGGAAACAAGGTGGTGAATGGGAACAAGACATTTCCAAGTCAAAACAATTTTCTACATCACAACTCTCTTCAAGTATGTTTTGATGCTTTTTATGTGGTATTGATGGTGGTACTCAGTGGGGTAATGGGAGGGGGGGGAATAATCAGGTATCCTCTGGCAACTTACTGAGAGGCCTTGAGCAGTTTCTTTATGGCTTGTTCTTTAGCTTGGCCTCCCCCAAGATAAGGTGTGGTGTTTGCAGGGCCAGCTGCAACGCCGGCCAGATGTGGAGGTTGCACCCCTATGGCACCTCCTGTGGGTATGATGCTGCACCAGGTAACAGGAGAAGGACAAAAAAAACCTTTATATTTGATAAAAGTTCTTTATGCACCTTTTAAGCTTCCCCCTCTTGCAAAAATAAAAATCCAAACAACCTCCAAGTGACTGGAGACAGGACAAGGGGAAATGGCACAAAGCTTTGCCAGGGCAGGCTCAGATGAGATGTTGGGAAAAGTTCTTCACTGAAAGAGTCGTCAGGGCCTGAAACAGGCTGCCCAGGGAGGGGGTTGAGTCACCATCCCTGGGTGTGTTTTTAAAAAGGGTAGATGAGGAAAATGGTTTAACATAGGATGGGAACAGCTGGATTCAGTGATCTTAAAAGTCTGTTCCAACCTTGTGATTCTATGATTCTGAACCCAGTGTATGCATCTGGGTATGTAAGATGTACTTGAAGTCTGTGTCCAGCAGTAAAGACTCCTGTAGGAAGAGTCTCTCGTGCCAGCAGTAAGAAAAACCTGTCTGTCACATGCTGGAGAAATAAAAAACAACAGGAGTTCTGGGAGCAAAGCAGTCCCCTGCCCAGCCTCAGAGCAGCACCAGTCACAGCAGACCCCAGAGCTAACCTGCCTCAGTGTCACAGCAGCACTGCTGGAGGCACAAGCCGCTTTATGCTGGCCAGCTGGGGAGACAGGACAGACACTTCAGACTGATGCTGAGCTGGGCCATGCCCACCTCCCCTGGATGGGTTTCCCCCTCCTTCCCCCCATGACCTTTCCAATTTCTTACATGCAATTCAGCATGCCATTGCTCGTACCCACAGCCTGCCCTTGCCCAGGCTGTGCCTGGGCTCCCGGCAAGCACTGGTGAGTGCTGGCTCTGCCAGCTCTGAGCAGGTGGGTGCTCCCTGTGGCCAGCCCCACCACAGAGCTCCTCATGGGACACAGGATAGACAGAGGAAGCTGGGCAGGCTCAGAGGGTGAGGAGCCCTGTACAAAGGTAGAGACTTGAGTGGGGAACTGAATTCAAGCTCCTAGCTGCAGGCTGTAACCAGGGATTAATGTGGTTTCTGGTCAAGTCCACGAAGATATAAACAGGGAAGAACTGGTGAATCTGTTCCTGGACAACCGGGTCCGATTATGTTATCTGCCTTTTGAAGATGTTGAAGAATTGGAGAAGAGTGTGGTTTGCTGCCAGAGACATTGTCTGGAAAACATCATATTGTGGCCTACAGGACATCCACCCTCCTCCAAGGCAGCCTCTCTGCATTGTTTTTGTACGCCGTTGCCAAGCAAATCAGTTGGTCAGAAGAGGGTGAAGAAATCCAGCTTGCAGAGCCGCCTTGCTGGCCCCCTGCAAGCCCGTTGCTGTAAATGACATATTCCCTCCAGTAAAAATGATCTCAGGGAAAAGAACAGAAAAAGAAAGACTGTCAGATGAAAAGCTGTTTCCATCTGCAGCTGCAAAGGTTGATGAGACCTATTCAAAAGCAATTAAAGTGACACTACCCTTAGCGTTTCAAGGAGGCTGCACAAGCAGCAGAGGAAGGCCTTCAGCCCTAGAAGGCATTTACATCGGAAGGGAATGATGCTCCCCAGATCTTGGGGCACAGGCTGTGCTGAGATCTGATGAGATTTACCCCGCTGTGGAGCACTGCCGGAGCACTGTAAGCATTGCCTGGTATTTGTCGCTGACATATCTGATGTACAGTTGGTTTGACAGTGGCAGTGACCGATTTGGTTGCAGCAAGAGACAGCATTGTGCTCTTGAGGAATACAGTGGCTCTCCTCACGAGCACGGGAAGGTGGCCATGGATGCACACCAGTTACTTGGAAGAAAAGACATCAGTCCCTCTGGTGGAGGCAGGGCAGAGAGGGGAAAACATGGGATATTCAGCAGCAAACCTCACGATTCATAGGATGGAAGATGACCTGTAGTTCCAACAGACACCACCGGGCTGCTGACCTGGATGCAAGTCCTGTGGGAAGGAAAACTATGGTGACCTGGGAATATTTTTGGGATGCCTCAGGCTGAGCTGGAGCAGCTGCACTGCAGACAGCCCCACACCAGCACAGACTGAGTGGCAGCCCTCAGGGTCAGTGCTGCTCCAGCTCTGCACCCCTCGAGCAGCCTGTCTGCATGAAGATTTGCTGGGAGGCTTTGGAGGAAGGCAGCTTTCACATTTCTTTCACACTTCTTACACCTGGGAGGCATGGTGTCTTCAGACCCCCCTCACTGAAGGGCCAGCTAATAGACAGAAATCCTACGCTCTGGTTCCCTCTAATACCCCAGATATCTCAGTGAAAAGCCTGTATCTCAGTCCTCCTGTTTAAATACAACCGCAGCTCCCTGCGATGCTAGTTGACATGTACTGAGTGCAGACAGTGGTGGTGGTGAGGAAGCATTAGTGAACACACACATGTGATACAGGCACATAAACATCCCCTGTCACACCATTCTCCTGCATCTGACTCTATTGACCTGCGACTGACCACGGCAACAGCGGCGTCTGTGGCTATTTTTGCACTTTCCAAATCAGAGCTTTGCAGACATGACCTCACGTTGCCCAGAGGGTTTGCAGCGCCAGTGGCTCTACAAGAAACAGGCAACAGAGAAGTTTGGGAACTACTGTGCTGAGCTGAGTGGGGTTTTGGAGTGTTATTTTTCAGATTCAGGTGCCAACTCTAAGTTTTGGTAGGATTTGAAAGGGTATGAGACCACACAGACAGGGTGCCGGGGGGATTACCTGGGTCAAAGCATAATCCACCAAGCCCTCACAATTGAATCTGAGTCTCCTTTTCTTGCTGATAGTTCAAAGCCCTGAGGATAAAGCTTTTGCAACCCATTTAACAAGAGAACGTGTGTGTGTGACTCCTGTGCAGATGTATGTGTTCCACATCCTCACTGCATCAAAAACACCTCTCAGAACCCCCTTCTAGATCCCTATTCCTGAGCAAGTTGGAAAAAGTCCTCTGTTAGGGAGTCCTAGACCACTGGACATTGAGGTGAATCTGGGTGGTGAGTGTTTGGGCTCTCACTGCCTGAGGAAGGGTGTGGGGGGTTACCGAGTGCATTATGCTGAGTGCTTAAAGCAAACACTGATCCACTCCTCCAGCACGCAACCCCGCTCCCGCTCACCCACCAAGGCAGCGGCTCCGGGGAGTGGCAGAGGTTTCACCTCCAGCCAGTATCTCACAGCCAAGTTTGCTCCCATCCTTTCCCTCTTTCCCAGCTGCCAACCCCCCAGAACTTCTCAGCCACGGAAAAGTGTTCTGCAGAGTTTTAGCCCAGAGGTGCCTTCCTTGGCCTTTGCCCAGTGGGAGCAGTGACACAGGGCTCTTGTCAGCGGGATATGAGATACGGATTCTCTACTTACACTGTTGTGTGGAATTCTTCCAGCGTGGTCTCACCTGTGCCTGCAGAGAAGCAGAGCAGACAGCAGGGAGAGGCTGTGCTGTATTTCACTATGCTTTCTTCTTCCTTTCATCAAGTTCTGCCTTTGCAAGGAGGCACTTTGAGAAGAGCTGTCCGAGCACACCCCCACTCCTCTGGGGCAAGAGGAACTCTCTCTGCCTGGTGTTAAAGGAACAGAACCCTGATGAAAAGAGCGAGGCAAAATTTAGGCCATGGGAAGAAGGCAAGAGATAGACCAGTGGCAGGAACCTGAGACGCAGGTGAGGGGGAGAGCAGAGACTCACCTAAGTGCAGAACTGCGTATCGAAAGAAAAGGAGTATGACTTCAGCATCACCTCTTCATAATCACCATTGCAGGTCACAGAGCAACACAAACACACCCCTCGCTCCCCCTGCACTAACCATAGTGTCACATGATGGGTGTTGGTCCTCTGCAAAAGGCCACCTGGAGGGATGAACAAGTCAGGCTGGAGTTCTGCTGTTCTGTTCTAATAGTATCTGCTGCTCAGCTGGTCCTTGTCAGCCCCCACAGCCGAGGGAGAGATGCTCCAGCATCTGGAGACAGACATCTCAGCTAGCCAGTGCATAAAGCATCCAGTCTCTGGCAACGTAGCTGAAAACAGCCCGTGTGTGCCACAAACACACAGCTCCCCACCTCTGGCCAGCCCTGCCTCCATGTTTACCCAGGCACAAAGCACAAACCACTGTGATTTATTGCTGCTGCTGCTGCTGCAGAGGGACTGTCTGAGAAGTGCTCTACCCCAGGTCTCTGTGTTGGCTCCAGCCTCCAGCAAACATTTCTTAAGAAGGGAGATCTGCATCACGTGCCTTCCAGGGAAAAACACACAGCGCGAACAAAAGGCCACACAGCTGGTGTGACTTCAGCTGCCTCCTCCAGGATGTGCCCTGGAGAGGGGCTCCATGGCTGCACGCTACAACCTGGACAGCACCAGCACATCTCTCCTGGGAAAAACTCCCTGGGCTCGCTCGGTCCTGCCAGTGGTGGCCAGTAGCGTGTTGGGGAGCAGGGGCTGCTCCTCTCAGGAGACTGCCAGCAGCCACCCCCTGGTGCCAGGGAGGACGGTGAGAGCAGAAGGGGCTGGATGAGGTCAGGTTTGGATTAAGGCATACCAGGGAACAGGTCTGAACGCAAGGTACTGAGGAGGAGACATGAAAGAAGGCAGGTGGAGAAACTTCCTCTCGAGCTGAGGTCCAGATCCCTCCTCAGATGAGGCCTGAGCAGCTCCAGAGACACAGTTGCCTGTTTAGCACCTCTCCTCCTCCTCTCTCCTGCTTTTCTCCCTCCTCCAGCCTGGGAGGCAGCCCAGCCCCTCTGGGGCCTGGATGCCAGGAAAGAAGCAGGGAGGATTTGCCAGCAGCTCTCTGCCAAGGACTCTGTGCCAACAGATAACCCTATCTGACCCCTGCAAACAGAACAGTAATGCACAGAAGTGCTTGATGGTTGTTCTGGGTCAGACAGCCAAGGGGCTCTAAAGAAGTCTTCACCTGACTATATTTCACATGACTGATCAAATACAGCATTATTCTGGTTTTGTTACTGCTTGCAAAAAACAGAGGAGGATATCCCTGCTCCCAAAGTTAGGAATGCCAGTATCCTTCACATTGTTCAGAAATCTCTTCAGACCTGTTTTCTAAACATAAGTCCTTTGGGTCAGCCCTAATGTGGATGCGGTGGTTGTAATGATCTAAGGCCCTGTGGCCTTGGGTTTTTCTTCACAGCCATCCCAGAAATGACCATGGGGCCAACTTGAGGTCTACGGTTCCCAGACTGTGATCCACACCACGGGAATCGCGTGTGGTGCTGGAGAGTTGTTTTCCAGCCTGAGTTTAACAATAAGGAAGCGCAGCTCACCTGGCAAAGCAAGTTTCCCTTCCCAGGTTGGAAAAGAGTAGGCAGCAGGGGGAGCCGAGGTTCCAAACCTGCGCTCAGATCTCATACTCATGCAACACAAGAGGTAAGCACACACTGCAAGCAGTAACAGGGAACCTGGTGCTGCTCAAGAGCCCTACACCTGAGAGATACCAGATGAGAATAGTCACCCTCCTCGTTGTTATCCCTTTAGCCACCCTCCTCCTTGCTATCCCTTTAGGCACCCTCCTCGTTGTTATCCCTTTGGCGGTGCTGGGGCGGCAGGTGATTTACCTTTCTCTGGCTGCCCTCCACTGAGCAGCCATACCCTATTTTCCAGTCCCAAGTACCCAATGGAATACCACAGGCTCAAACCTGTCTGCTCAGAGTCGCTTCTCTGGGAAGGGGCACTTTGTCCAGGCAGCCTTCACGGAGCATCAGGCGCTGCCGGAGCAGGCCGGGCTTTGTACTAGGCCAGGTGCCATCCTGTCCCGCCACAGCAGGCAGAACAACAAGCTGGTTCAAGGCTGTGGGGTGCCAGCTGGCCAGCTGGAGCCACGGTGTTCCCCCGATGCTGATGCTCACAGGAGAGGGCTCATGAGCTTCTTCTCCCTGTTGGGATTCACTGCCGAGCAGCATAGGCAGGGCAGCGCTGCGGGGCTCGGGACGATCCTGTGTGAGAGCACCTCCATCTAGTGGCCTTGCCGCCCCTCCAGCACCCGAGGCGGGAGGGAGGGAAAAGGGCTGTGGGAAGAACCAGGGCTTGGGAGCAACCGGCTGCTGCAGAGTGAGGGTGACTGAAGAAGGGTGCCGATGCAGCCGGGCTGCTCTCCTGTCACCCTGGGCAGGGGTCATCTCACCGGCTTTGGACGTCTTTACTGTAAGCAGTCACATCAGGTACCTTGTGGTCAACAGAAGGGAACTACCTACAACTGCCCTACTACTCTCTGAAAGGAGGTTGTAGAGAGGTGGATGTTGGTCTCTTCACCCAAGTGACAGGAGACAGGACAAGGGGAAATGGCACAAAGCTGCGCCAGGGCAGGCTCAGATTAGATGTTGGGAAAAGTGCTTCACTGAAAGAGTTGTCAGTGTCTGGAACAGGCTGCCCAGGGAGGGGGTTGAGTCACTGACCCTGGGTGTGTTTAAAAAAAGGGTAGATGAGGGATATGGTTTAACATAGGATGGGAACAGCTGGATTCAGTGATCTTAAAGGGTAGATGAGGTACTTAGGGATATGGTTTAGCATAGGACAGGAATGGTTGGACTTGATGATCTTAAAGGTCTGTTCCAACCTTGTGATTCTGTGAACTGGAAATTTTTAGGGTTTGATTTGATTCTAAGGTAGACATCTGAAATTGTGAGTGATGCTTCAGTGGGGCTTCTCTCTTTTCTCCTGACTATTAAAGGAGGTTGAGTAACTAACTGTAATGGAAGCATCTACACAGTGGACATTTAATTAGTGATAGCAACCAGGTCTAGAGCAGTCTCAGACATTAAGTCTGAGACATGGGAAGGGGCAAGCAGGCTGGGCCTGACACGTGGGACAAGAGGAAGGCAGTGACAAGTGGGGGCTGTCCCCATCTCTTCTCCCTGGACAATGAGAGATGGGGACAGTTTTGGGAGGTCAGGGGCAACCTGATGTATTTAGGGGGAGAGGAAGGGCAAGGATTGGCAGGAGTTATGCCAGGCAGAGCAACCTTGCCTGGAAGAACACCCAGCTGCCCCATCCTGCAGCACCCACCTGCAAAGAGCCAGTAAAAAAGCACCCTGCTCACCTCCTTGCTGTCCCCACACAGGGGGACAGCCACTGCAGCTGAAGGGGGTCCATGCACATGTGGCTGTGTGGTTCCTCATAGGGTTTTCACCCAGATGTTACTCTGAGGAACACAAGAGAAACCACCTGCTCTCTCCTGCTGAAGAAAACACTTGGGTAGGAGAAGCAGGCAGAGAAAACGAATTAGTGAATGGCCTGATTGAAGGAGAATCGTTCAGCTTTGAGAGCCTGGTGAGCAAACTGAGGTTCCAATCTTCTACTCGAGCCTGCCCAAGGGCTCTTTACCATGACTGGGTAAAGTGACACCCCTAAGAGCCAAGCAGGCTCCCAAACACCAGGGCACTTGGCTCCTGCCAGCCCAGGGAAACAGCTGCCATCTTCCTCCAGCCCCCATGAGGATTTCCAGGCCTTCCCCATCTTAAGTATCATATCTGGCTGATAGTTTGCACCTGCCCAGGCCTGCCAGTTTCTCCATCCCCTCTCTTCTGCACTCACAAGTTCTAAATAAAGTGACAGCTCCAGCTATCTCCTTCTGACACCAAAATAACTTGGACACTAGTTAGCCTCTGCTGAGAACCAGTGCCAAGTCCCCTCAGAAGGCTCTCCACACTGCTCTGCACAAGGGCTTTATGCTTTTTGTCCTCCTGGTACCTTCGATAGAAATGATGCCAAGGGGACTCCTCTGGAGTGAAAAAAGGCTGGCATTTTTCAAACAAGTAAGGCTCAGGCATGGCTCTCCAGTGGGGAACCTGCCTTTAAGCCCATCTTCACCAGGCTGCTTCAAAGCAGCAAAGAGCTGGCAAGGAGGGTGCCAGAGTGACTACCATGGGCCCAGCTCCTAGGCAAACCCTGAGGAAGCATGGTGCTGTGCCAGCAAGAGACGCCCCATCTCAGAGCTGAATTTCTCTGATTTTGCTTGGCCCTAATGCTGGGAGAGTGGCAGGGCCCGCGGGCATCTGCCAGCCTGCACACGTAGTCGAGGCAGAAGACGACAGGGATCACCTACTACCCCATGTGCTGCTGGTAATAAGTAACAGCACCATTTCTTGTGGTGAGAGGACATGTACACAGGCAGTGCTGACTTCAGAGGGTCACGTCACAGGTGGTGCTGTGCGCTGATGATGTGGATAGGGAGCAATAGGTGCTGGAAGCAAATAGATTTGGAGGACAGCTAGGAGATGTGTGTGTCCTGCTGGCATGTATGTGTCCATCTGGGGTGGGCTGTCCCCACCTCACCAGCTCTGAGTGCAAGTGTTTTTGAGGCTGCTGTAAACCTGCTCAGGAGGATGAGCCAGGTTTTCCTAGAATCCCTCCTACTTAACAGCTCCCAATTATTTCACTGATTCAGTTGCATCTGGGCTGCTAATGGGATGCTGAACCATGGCTGGGGCAGAGGAGCAGGAACAGCTTTAAGGGGACTTTACCACAAGGGAAAACACCACGAGGTTGTCCTGGCGGTACCATGGCTCAGCAGGAGGCAAAGCATTTGCGTCCCCAGACGTTGCAGATGAACCTGACTATTTTTAGAGTTGCTTTTCTCAGCTGCCAGCCTCTCGAGCCATTCCCATCATGGGCACAGGATCTCATGGCCACCAGAGGATGGCTTCTGGAGAGGAAGAGAGGGAGGAGTTACAGCTGAGCTATAACACAGAAGCACTTGCTAAAGAAAGCAAAACCCAAAGTGCTTAAGGGTTGGAGTTCAGAGCTGTTCCCTTATAATTGGCTGGGGGATGACCTGCTGGAGAAGAGCTCTGTGGAGAAGGACCTGGGGGTCCTGGTTGATGACAGGTTGGCTATGAGCCAGCAGTGTGCCCTAGTGGCTAAGAGAGCCAGTGGGGTCCTGGGATGCATCAGGAAGAGTGTGACCAGTAGGTCGAAGGAGGTGATCCTCCCCCTCTACTCTGCCCTGGTCAAGCCCCACCTGGAGTATTGTGTCCAGTTCTGGGCTCCCTGGTATAAAAAGGACAGGGATCTCCTGGAGAGAGTCCAGAGAAGGGCTACAAAGGTGATTAAGGGCCTGGAGCATCTCCCCTATGAGGAAAGGCTGGGTGAGCTGGACCTGTTCAGCCTGCACGAAAGAAGACTAAGGGGAGACCTTATTAATGTCTATAAATATCTGAAGTGTGGGACACAGGGGGAAATGGCCTGCCCCTTTTCAGTGGTCTGTGGGGACAGGACAAGGGGCAATGGCTTCAAGTTGGAGCACAGGAAGTTCCACACCAATATGGGGAAGAACTTTTTCCCAGTGAGGGTGACAGAGTCCTGGGACAGGCTGCCCAGGGGGGTGTGCAGTCTCCTTCTCTGGAGATATTCAAGACCTGTCTGGATGCCGACCTGTGCAATATGAGCTAGGGAACCTGCTTTGGCAGGGGGGTTGGACCCAATGATCTCTTGAAGTCCCTTCCAACCCCTATGATTCTGTGATTCTATGAATTCACAAAATTTGCTTCCTTCATTCCCATCAGCAGGTTTCTCTACATGAACCTCATGGCTGCAGGTTTAGTTACCCCTCCTAGGGAAACACAGGGCTATGCTTACCCAAAGCACCTTTCTTGATCAAATAAATGTATTTACTCACATCCCTGGTACCCAATGGCAGCCCTGCACATCATTGTCACCCGTACCAAGAACTGCTTGATTACACAAGGGTCCATATCCAGGCAGTACCTTTGTTGAAGCATTGAGGGAATAATATCTATGGTATTTTGCTTGGATAGTTTTAGGGCAGAGCAGAGCAACTGTTTCCTCTGTACTTGGCACTGGTGAGGCAGCACCTTGAGAACAGTGTCCAGTTCTGGGCTCCTCACCATCAGAAGGACATCGAGGTCCTGGAGCGAGTCCATAGAAGGGCAACCAGGCTGGTGAAGGGGCTGGAGGGAACATCCTATGAGGAGTGGATGAGGGAGCTGGGGATGTTTAGCCTGGAGAAGAGGAGGCTGAGGGGAGACCTTATCACTGCCTACAATTGCCTGAAGGGAGGTGGTAGAGAGGTGGGTGATGGTGTCTTCAGCCAGGTGACAGGAGACAGGACAAAAGGAAATGGCCCAAAGCTGTGCCAGGGCAGGGTCAGATGAGATGTCAGGGAAAAGTTTTTCACTGAAAGAGTTGTCAGGGCCTGGAACAGGCTGCCCAGGGAGGGGGTTGAGTCACCATCCCTGGATGTGTTTAAAAAAAGGTAGATGAGGTACTTAGGGATATGGTTTAGCATAGGACAGGAATGGTTGGAATTGATGATCTTAAAAGTCTTTCCCAGCCTTGTGTTTCACTCCCTGCCCAGCTTTGGGACAGTGCTGTTTGCAGATGGCCGGCATGCCCGCTCTCACCTCCTACGAACACTGCGATACCTGTTTATCACACCTCCAAATATTGCCTCCTACGAGGGCTGGGGTGGCTATGAGGGGGCTGGGGGGGGGGGGGGGGCTCTGAGGGGGCTGGGGGTCGCTCTGGCCCAGTGGGATACAAGAGAAATCTGCTGGCCAGCGCAGAAGTCTTAGCAGTCCCAATCACAAAGAGCTTATCTACAGGAAGCAGAGAAGCAGGCACTTCTTTCACTGCAGCGCTGGGAATGCGGGGGAGAGCTCCACCACGGACCTGTTCACCCACAGCTACAAAGCACAGCACATCTAGACAATTCTTTAGCTAAAGTCATCGTTCACAATTGCATAGGATGCTGGCTGCTTCATTTGGCCTTTGCAAGGACTGGCTTTCAGGCACTTCACCTTCTCTGTATTCTTCTGCCAAAACCACTGGTTAACTTCACGAGTGCTTTGACTACAAAGAGTGGAGGGCAGTGATTAGAGTATTTGTGTTTTTTCCTGGAAGTCATTATCAAATGCAAATGCCCCCAAGGCAAGCAGGATTATGATGAGCGGGGGTCCTATGACTGTCCCCCAGAGTCTTGCTCACGGTGTGCGCTGGTTGAACCCCATCCTTGCGCATGCTCATGTCATCGTTGGCTGGTCTCCCCAGCCACAGCCAGGTTCTTCGGGTGCCCGGTGTTTTAACTCAAGACCATCACCAGTACCCAGGGTTTGATTCAGAGCACGTAACGATTTCCAGAGTGAGCAAGGCACACACACTTCTAGGTAGCCACTCCGAAGGGCCATAACAGGCATTTTATTCTGCCAATGCTTACAAGTTCTCTAAAATCCAAATCCAATTCAAACAAAAATGAAAAGAAACTAGTATTCAGTAAAGTAACTGTTGAAGGTTGGCGTGGTTGGGTGCTGGGAAAGAACGGGGGTGCAGAAAGTGGCTTGTAAACAATGAACTGTAAACAATGCAAGGCCAGCGCCAATGTTGACCAGGGCCAAGCCAATGAGAGACAGTCCTAGCGCCTCCGAGAATCACATCTAGGAGGAAACAACCCGGAAGCAGCTGCATTTTGCCACCAAAGAAGGGAGAGAGAAAATGCAAGGAGCTGTGCAGACACCAAGGCCGGGGAGGGCGGTGGAGGAGGCGCCCCAGGTGCCGGAGAGAAAGATGCCTCTGCAGCCCGTGGGAGAATCCCCATGGAAGGGGCCGAGAGCCCATCTGCAGCCCGTGGAGGGGCTCCACACTGGACGGAGCAGGTGGAGACATAGAGAAGACGCTGTGAGCCTACGTTGGGATAAGCCCATGAGAGCACTTGCAGCCATGAAGAGAATCAGAGCCACAGAGATGAACAGGTTTGCTGGGGGGGTTGGTGATCCCGGGGAGGGCTTGGACTGAGAGACATTGTGATTTCCTACTGCCCGCCCTAGCAGTGACCCACGGCAGAGAAGCTGATGAAGAGTGCTACTGAGAACCCCATTTTCCCTAGTCCCTGCCCCCCCCCGCACGGCGAACGGGAGGGAAGAAGGGAGCAAAATTCTGACTAAAGTCTGCTAAGAAGGGAGTGGTGGGGGGAACGTGTTTTAAGATCTGGTTGCATTTGTTTTAAGATTTGGTCGCGCTTGCTTTGGGCTTTATCTCTTCCTCAGCTGCTCCGCCGTGGGTCACTGCTAGGGCGGGCAGTAGGAAATCACACTGTCTCTCAGTCCCAGCCCCCCCAGCAAACCTGTTGCCGCGCAAAAATCTCTCTGGCTCATCTCTGTGTCTCTGATTCTCTTCATGGCTGCAAGTGGCGGCAGGGGCTTATCCCAGCGCAGGGTCACAGCATCTTTCTTCTCTATGTCTCCACCTGCTCCATCCAGCGTGAAGCCCCTCCACGGGCTGCAGGTGGGGTCTCGGCCTTTTCTCGGTTGGGTTTCCAACGCCCAACCACACAAAACAGCCACGGTACCGATCAAAGAAGGGCATGGGTGCCTCCTCGTCCCCTCTGCCAAGGTGGTGCTGCAGCTATGTTGTGCCGCTCAAGGGTCGGTCCTTGGAGCTCATCAGAGGAATCCAAGCAGCAGAAACACACTGGCACCTACAAGGACAGAGTTGGAAAGCGCTGATGGAACAGGGAAGGCAGGAGCGGGCGGGACTTGGTCCCCCCTTCTTTGGGATGTTCTCTGACATGGCAAGAGAGGACAAAATCCTCAGGAGGATTTCCTCGAGTCACAACATGGGAAAGATGGACGGCAGAGTCTGCTACACACCTGGGCTCCTGGTGCCTCTTGGCCTGCTTGGCCTTCCTCCTCCTCCCACAGAGCTGTTTGTTGACCCTCCTCCTCTTCCTGTCTAGTGTCCCGTCGCTCCCCTCTTCACAGGTGGGTTTTCTCTTTTGGCACCCGTGTGAAGAGCCTGGCAGCCTTTCCATTCAAGAGGATCATTAGACAGGGAAAGCCATGATCAACGCAAACCAGTTCTGCTCTCCATCAGAGCTAGCTCATCTTACCTTCTGTCCTTGCAGGAGCTCTCTTGCTGCTTGCTGTCTGGAACGACGGGAGGCACCTACAGTGGGAATGAGCAAATTAGCAGGTGGCGAGGACCCGCCTGCCCGGCTGGCACCTCAGCTCTGACAGGCAGATCCATCCCTTGGGTGGGTTTGCTCAGCTCAGCTGAGCCGGCTCTGGTGGGGGAAACCCAGCACCAAGTGCGATGGTCGACGTGAATCACCCTGACCCTCTGCTGTGGCAGGCCTGCAGGCTGGCAGTGACCTGGCTTGTCCCTGCAGCAGCGCTGCCACCCACCTTCTGAGGGCGGGAGGCTTTTCTGTCCCACTTTTTGTGGCCCTGACATACCTGTGCTGCTCCTGCATCAGGCCCCAGTGCTGGCAAGCCGGCCACCTCCTCCCGAAGGAGTTCCTCATGATGCTCAATGAGGAACTCCAGCAGCTGCGTCACCTGCACAGAGCAAAGCAGTGGTTTGCAGCTGGGGGGCTGAAAGGGGCTCACCCAGGACAGCAGCGCTGGGCTGGGCCCGGAAGGCTGCAGCCGGCTGGGAAATGCAGCGTACCTGCCCTGTGACGCGCACCAGAACGTCCAGGGGCAGCGTGTCCTCCTCGGGTGGGCTGAGGAGGTTGGGCCCCATGCAGATGGCCAGGTTGCCAGCGCTCATCCTGCTGCTGTCCACATTTCTGCTGATGTTGTGCAGCAGGGACAGCAGGCTCCTGAGGAGCAGGAGGTTGGCCTCAGGCAACTTGCCGGCCACCCTGACAGGACACAAAGGCACAGTCAGTAAAGCTGACCTTGTTGACACCGCTCCCCCAGGCCGATCTCGGCCAAGCCCAGCCCAGGGAAGGCTCCCTGGCCACGCCGGCTCCACGCTTACTCCCTCAGTGCCGCCAGCTTCTCCTGCCTGCTGCTGTTCTGCAGGGCGCTTATCCACTCCTCGAAGAGCTCGGCCACCAGGAGTTTGGAGGGGATACACCGGAGGAAGTCCTGCAATGCCCAGGGCTGCGGGTGAGGCTTGGAGCACTGCCGCCAGCAGCACAGGCAGCATCCCCAGCAGGCTGGCTCATGAGCAGGCGGCTGGCTTTCAGCTCCTGCTCTCTCAGGTGCCCATCAGCTTGCACAGAGCCCGGAGCTGCCGGGGGACAGGTCAGCGGGCTTTACCTTCAGGATGGTGGCCAGCAGATGTACGGGCTGGCTTTCTAGGTCGACCTGCAGCCCGGCGTCGAGGGCCTCCCTCAGCTCCCGGGAGGCAGTCTTGCTGGCCCCCACCCGGAAGATCCCCTCCGTGGCTGGCCCCTGCTCCTCCAGGACAGATAGCAGCTCCTGCAGGGACAGAAGAGGACAGTGGCCGAGCTGGAGACAGGTCCTGGGCCAGGCCAGGCTTGCGCAGGGGCAGGAGCCAGGGGGCCGGCTCTGCTTTGGCCGAAGGTGGGGGCAGTGGGGAGCAGCCGGCTTCGTCCCCGAGCCCCAGCCGGGCTTCCTCTGCTGGGGACAGCGCCTGTGCGCGGCAGCCAGCGGGACGGGCAGCCCCTGGCCAGGCTCGCTTACCTGGATGGGCTGGGGCAGCGTGCCGTCCTGGCTGCAGAGAGCGGCCAGGGGCCGGCCGAAGAGAGCCCCCCTGCTCTGTTCGGCGGCCGGCTGCTCCGCTGCCTCTGCAGCGGCCGAGCTCCCTCGCCGCCTTCCAAAGGGCCAGGGCAGCTGCCACCTCCTCCGGCGTGTCCTGCCTGCTGCCAAGGGCAAGAGAGCAAAGAGCCGTGGAGGGAGGAGAAGCGCCAGGCGAGCGCTCCGGGAGCCTCTCGACGCTGAAAGCAAGGCAGAGGCAGCCCCGGAGGCACGGACAGACGAACAGAGGGACGGACAGAAGGAGGGAGGGAGGAAGGAGGGAGGGAGGTGTGGTTTGGGAAGGAGGGCCCGCAGAGCCTTGGGGTCCCCGTGCCCTGCAGGAAGGGCTGCAGCAGCCCCAGCCACTGCAGCAGGAGTGGGCGCTGGGCAGAGGAGCGGAGAAGGGCCGTGGTGTCCACTGCCCCTTCTCACTCACCAGCCGAGGGGCTGAGTCCGCCTTCGCTGCCGGAGGCGATGGGCGGTGGGCGCTGCTCTGGGCCAGCCTGCAAGAAAGGCCCTGCGCTCAGCCAGCAGCCCCGCAGCAGCAAGGGCACCCGGCGAGCTGCCTCGGCCCCTGGCCCTGCGAGACAGCAGCCCGAGTGCTGCGGGGCCAGCCGACACGCACCTCTGCCTGGCGCTCGAGGTGCTTCTCCAGGCTGCTGGTGTCCAGCGGCGTGGCCTGCACAACGGGAAGAGAGCGGCTGGTGAGAAGCCATGGCCCCGATGCTGGGCTGGAGCAGGCTCTGGGGGCAGGGTGGGGGCAGGAGGGTCACTCACGGCTCTGCGGCACCTCAGCTCCTCCAGCAGGAGCCTGATGGAGGGCAGCTGGGTCACCCGGGCTCCCTGCACTCCTTTCGGTGGCCTGTGGTGCCAGGGGAAGGGGCAGACAAAGAGCCGGGTGAGGCACAAGCCGCCTTTGCCCTCTCTGAGCTGCCCCAAGGCGGCCGGGGGCAGCTCTCCCCAGCTCGGGAGCAGTGTTTCCACAAGGGTGGGGCTACGCCTGGAGCATCCCCCCAGGGCCGTGCTGGGAGCAGGAGCGGCCCAGGCTGCAGGGCCAGGGCAGGGCTTACCCAAGGAGCGCGCTGAGCCAGAGCTCCTTCAATGCCAGGGAGCTGCAGGAAGAGAGGAGACCCAGCCTGAGTGCCCGCTGCTCCCCACCCAGCCTGAGCCAGGCAGAGCCGGGCATGGGGACAGCCCCAGAAGCAGGACAAAGACCGGTGCAGCTGGACGGAGGTGCTGCCCAGCCCTGGCTGTGTGAGACGCGCCCCCCCGACTCACCAGAATGTGACGATGAGGGAGCCATTGGGCCAGACGAGGACCAGGGAGTTGGTGTCCTGGTCCTCCTGCTCCTCCTCATCGCTGGCCACATCCCTGGCTGCCCCGTTGCTGCTGCAGACCACGTGCAGCTGGCCCAGGGGTAGGCAGATCTTTGGCCGCGGGGCCTGGCCATCTCTGCAGAGAGGAGCATCAGGGAGTGGTTTGGAGGTGGCCCAGACCGGTGGCGTCCCTCCAGCACCTGGCCGTGTGTGCATCCGGCAGCAGGGCGCTGGGGCCCTGGGGCTGCCGCTTGGGTGTCCTCACCCTGGGCCAGGGCCAGGGCTTGGCAGGAAAGAGAGCTGCGCTCTGGGAGCCTTACTTGGACTTGGCGATGACCAAGCTCTCCAAGAAGAGGAGGAGGTCCCTCTTCTTGGTCACGCGCCCCTGGGTCACCTGCACAGACTGGCGCAGCAGCGGCTCGGGGGATGGCCAGGTGGGCTGGCACTGCTGCGGGGGCTCAGGGTTGTCCCTGCAGAGCCGACAGTGTGAGGTGTGATAAAGGCAGCTGCTGTGGGGCTCAGCCATGACGGCGTGTCCCAGAGCTGTGGGGGGAGCCTACCTGGCGCTGTGGCAGCAGTTCAGCTGGCCCATCCTGACAATTCCAGTAGACACGTGGTCTGGGAGGTGTTTGTAGGGCTCTGGAACGAGCAGAGTCGTCCAGAGCAACGCTGGTCCAGGTGCCGCAGTGCTGCTGGGCCAGAGCTCCAGTCAGCACTGGCCGCTCTGTGTACAGGCCCAGCTGATGCACTGAGGCCGTTGCCGGGCCAGCGCTTGGTAACAAACAGCTTCTTGGGACCTAGAACTCGGGTGGGGGGATGGGAGTCATGTCACCGGTGGGGCGTGCCTCAGGGGTATCTCCCCCCATAGAATAGCCTGAGCTCCAAAGGACCCGTAAGGGTCATGCAGTCCAACTCCTGGCTCCACACAGGGCCAGCCAAGTCAGAGCATGGGGCTGAGGGCATCGTCCAGACACTTCTTGACCTCAGGCAAGCTGGGTGCTCTGACCACTTCCCTTCTACTGACCATCTCCTCAGTGAAGAACCTCTTGTCTCAGCTTCATACCGTTCCCTCGGGTTCTATTGCTGGCAGCCAAAGAGAGGAGGTCGGTGCCTGCCCCTTTGCTCCCCCTTTTTACGAAGCCGTAGGCTATGCTGAGGTCTCTCCTTGTAAGACTTGCTCTCCAGAGCCTTCACCATCCTCGTTGCCCTCCTCTGGACACTCCCCAATTGTTTCGTGTCCCTTTTCCACTGTGGTGTGCCCAAAATTGTACACAGTACTCAAGGTGTGGCCACATGAGAAGGAACTTCTTTACTGTGAGGGTGGCAGAGCACTGGCACAGGCTGCCCAGAGAGGTTGTGGAGTCTCCTTCTCTGGAGAGATTCAAACCCCACCCAGATGCTGTCCTGTGCAACCTGCTCTAGGTGACCCTGCTCTGGCAGGGGGGTTGAACTACATGATCTCCAGAGGTCCCTTCCAGACCCTGTGGCTCTGTGGATTCTGTGAAATCAGAGGGACACCATGGAAACTCAGCTGTGGCAAAGGCACGTGGCCATGTAAGAGTGCCATCAGTGACGACAGCTCGGCTTATAGGAGCTGCACACTTTGCCTACCTGGCCCACAAGCTGGTATCAGCAAGTCCTTCCCTTTCTGTGGAGTAACAGTCTCTGTACTTCAATTGCTACAAAAATGCTACAAAAAAATTGCTACAAAAGTGCTACAAAAAAGCCCTGAATGTTTTCCCCACCTTGGGGAAAAGATTTAAACAGTCAGAACACGGGACAGTCATTTCAGAATGATAAAATCCCTCACCTTTCCCGCCCTTTCCCAAAGATCTGTGTGTGTCCTTATGCAACTTCTGCCTTTTCCTTCTGACACACCACCAGCTCAGAAACGTATCTCGCCGTTCCTCTTTGCAAAGAAGCTCTCCTTCTGCAGCAATTGCCATCTTGCCTAAGGCCATGCAGTGCCTTGCAGTTTTCTTTTCCTCAGCAGGACCTTTACTTTTCCTAAACCTTCTCCAACGGCAGGTACATGTGCACCTCTAGTAACCCTGACGCCGGATTCAGTGATTTACATGCTGGGTTAACTTTTTCGCTCTTACCTGCACCTCTTCTATTTCTTTTTATGAAAAGGCTTCTGGCTGAGACGCAGTTCGGTCTCTGCACAGGCACCGTGTATCTGAACCTGGGGCAGAGTTCTGGGAACACAGGAATTGCCAAACCATCTCAGCTTTGCCCACTCCTTGCTCCTCTCTCTGATCATGACTGACAGCGGTTATGGTTTAGGATTTCATGGCAAGGTTTTGGTAGTGGGGGGGAGGGGGCTGCAGGGGTGGCTTCTGCAAGAAGCTGCTAGAAGCTTCCCCTAGGTCCGACAGAGAAAATACCAGCTGGCTCAAAGATGGATCCGATGCTGATCAAGGCCAAGCCCATCAGCAGGGTTGGTAGGGCCTCTATGGTAACAGAGTTAAGAAGGACAAAAACCAAAACGCAAGCAGACGCTCTTTGCCACCAGAGAAGGGAGTGGGAAGGTGTAAGGAACGGAGCAGGCACCAAGGCCAGTGAAGAAGGGGAGTGAAGAAGCGCTCCAGGTGCCGGAGGAGAGATTCCGTTGCAGCCTGTGGAGAAGGCCATGGTGAAGCAGGTTGTCCCGCTGCAGCCCGTGGGTGAAGGGAGGAGTGGGAGGAGGTTTTATTTCTCATTATCCTCCTCTGGTTTGATCGGGCAATAAATGAGGTGCCATTCATTCTGGGGTGAGTCTGCTTTGCCCATGACCTTAACTGCTGACTGATCTCTCCCTGACCTTCCTGCCACCCGTGAGCTGCTCTATAGATTTTCTCTCCTGTTCAGACGAGGAGGGGAGTGATAGAGCGGCTTTGGTGGGCATCTGGCTGTGACTGGTCTGTGTGGGGTTTGGGTTTGGGTTTGGGTTTTGGTGTTTGAGAAGGTTTTTTTATGAGAAAATGTTCTTTTCCAAAGCTGTTTTGTAGATTGGTTTAGAAAAAGATATTTTTTTTGTTGCTGTTCTGTAAAAGCCTTACTCCTTTCCTCAGAACATCACCCCTTTGGTGTTACTTGATGCATTTGATGGTTTCGATTGTTGCATTTTTGAAGGAGGTTTTGAGGAAGACACAGAAATCTGCTCTCAATCCAATGTCACAGAATCACAAGGTTGGAAAAGACCTTTAAGATCACCGAGTCCCACTGTTCCCGCCCTATGCTAAGCCATATCCCCAAGCACCTGATCGACCCGTCTTTTCAACACACCCAGGGATGGGGACTCAACCCCCTCCCTGGGCAGCCTGTCCCAGGCCCTGACAACTCTTTCAGTGAAAGATTTTTTCCTGACATCTCATCTGAGCCTGCCCTGGCACAGCTTTGTGCCATTTCCCCTTGTCCTGTCTCCTGTCACCTGAAGAGACCATCGCCCACCGCTCTACAACCTCCCTTCAGGTAGTTGTAGGTGGTGATAAGGGCTCCCCTCAGCCTCCTCTTCTGCAGGCTAAACATCCCCAGCTCCCTCAGCCGCTCCTCATAGGATTTGCCCTTCACCAGCCCCTTCACCAGCCTGGTTGCCCTTCTCTGCACTTGTTCAAGGACTTGCTCGACGTCCTTATGCTGAGGAGCCTAGAACTGGACACAGCAGTCGAGGTGCTGCCTCACCAGTGCCAAGTACAGGCCTTCATTTCATGAATGTCACAGACCAATCTTGAGGATTTTGCTGGCCCAGCTAAAACCCGCAGCCTCCACTGGCTTTATGGGACCAGGCAAATGCAGTTGCATACGCAGGGGAGTCTTCTTCCTTCCTCCTCTCTTACATTCTCTTTATCCCTTCTTTTTAAAAAGTTTTTCTTCTGAAATTCCTTCCTGCTGTCAGAGGGTTGGTAGTTGCCCCAGGGGTTAGCTCTGGCTGGGGGTGGGCAAATTTGGGTGAGTTGCGCTGCTGAAAACTGCATTTCCCAGCAAGCTTTAGGCACATAAATCCGAGGGAGAAGTCAAACTGGAAGTGCCAGCAGTTGGGTTAGGTTAAAGCAGAGGCCCTAGGGAGGTCAACCGCAACCCTGAGGTTCTCTGAGCTGCCTGTGTGGAGTGGGATAGAAAACTTGTCGCAGAGGCGGGAGCTGAGAGCACAGCCTCTCTTTGATCCGGGCAGAAATTGGTATGAGACCTTGGAGGTGAGTGCCCAGCCCCAGCAGCTGCTGAGTGCCTGCGAGCGTACGGACCCTCTTCAAAGGACTGGAAGGAGAAGTTCAGGTGCTTTTTTTTTTTTTTTTTGGTGTTAGGACTGCCAGGCTGAAGGGCTGGAACACATCACCCCCAGCGGAGTATAGCACTGGAACCCGTCCTTTCTCACAGGGGAGAGAACCAGCAAGGAGCCACTGCAATGAACGGGCAGGGTTAAGAAGGCTGAATGGACTTGCCTAAGTGGCAGGAAGCATCTCTGTCCATGTTGGCTTTGAGAATGTGAGCGCCCATGTCCCAGATATCCCTCCTCTCTCAGCACAGGGGAAGCAAATACGTTCTTCAAGCCAGAAGAAGGAGCAGTGAGGCATGGTTACTAGCTATGGGCTTGTTTTCAGAAATCAAATCAGAATTGCACGTTTCATGAGCACGTACACAGGCATGGAGGTCTTCGCATTGGTCAGGCATCCCAGCACCCTGGAACTGAGCATGACCACTGAGCGGGCATCGTGGTCATCTTTGGTGGTGCATTTCTCTTTGGTCCAATAGGTAGAAAAGATCCATAGGGATGAGGGAACGTGTTTCAACTCCCTCGCTACCCTTCTTGTGCGATCCCTTGCTGGAGTAAGGGCATGGGAACATTAGTTTACATACGACCGTTTGTTCGTGGCATCCCTTGGTTTTTTTTCCTTTTTCCTGAGTGAAAGGAGGAGCCTTCCCCATCACCGCCAACTGTTAGAGAATATTTTTCATTAACATCTCCCCTACGAGGACCGGCTGAAAGAAGTGGGGCTGTTCAGTCTTGAGAAAAGAAGACTAAGAGGGGATCGGATGAATGTTTATAAATGTCTCAAGTGTGGGACACAGGGGGGAATAGGCAGCCCCTTTTCAGTGGTCTGTGGGGACTGGACAAGGGGCAACGGCTTCAAGTTGGAGCACAGGACGTTCCGCACCAGTATGGGGAAGAACTTTTTCACAGTGAGGGTGCCAGAGCCCTGGGACAGGCTGCCCAGGGGCATTGTGGAGTCTCCTTCCCTGGAGATATTCAAGACCTGTCTGGACGCCGACCTGTGTGACCTGTCCTAGGGAGCCTGCTTTGGCAGGGGGGTTGGACCCGATGATCTCCGCAGGTCCCTTCCAACCCCTATGATTCTGTGACTCTGTGAAGTAACGTACTCGGCTCTATCCGTGTCAAGAGCTTTTCTGGGATGCAGGGGTCTCCTCAAGTTTCCTAAGAGAACAGAGCTCCTGGGAGAAAGAAAAGGCTCACACAAGTGCAGCCCTTGCATGGCATTTGTGTCTTCTTGGAAAGGTAAATCTTAAGGAGAGAAGTCAAGTACAGAGGAGAAGACGCAAAAAGGGAAGGGAAGGAAAAGGAGGGGAAGGGGAAGGAGGGAGGGACAGAGTGTGAAGGGGAAGGTGAGAAGGAGGGAAGGGATGGCAGAGGGAGGGAGAAGACTGGCCACATGCACTTTTGGCGCTTTATTTCTGTAAAGAAGTAACAGCCATTTCAGAGGGGACATAGGAAGAGACGCTGAGACCTGCAGACAGCCTACTGAGTTCCAGCAACGGCAAGGGGAACGGGCACAGAACGGTCACTCCCTGCCCAGCTTTGGGACAGTGCTGTTTGCAGACGGCCGGCATGCCCACTCTCACCTCCCACTAACACTGACATACCTGTTTCTCACACCTTCCAGTTTCTTCCTGGAAGTCATTATCAAATGCAAATGTCCCCAAGGCAAGCAGGATTATGACGAGCGGGGGTCCTATGACTGTCCCCCAGAGTCTTCCTCACGGTGTGTGCTGGTTGAACCCCATCCTTGCGCATGCTCATGTCATCGTTGGCTGGTCTCCCCAGTCACAGCCAGGTTCTTCGGGTGCCCGGTGTTTTAACTCAAGACCATCACCAGTACCCAGGGTTTGATTCAGAGCACGTAACGATTTCCAGAGTGAGCAAGGCACACACACTTCTAGGTAGCCGCTCCGAAGGGCCATAACAGGCATTTTATTCTGCTAATGCTTACAAGTTCTCTAAAATCCAAATCCAATTCCAAACGAAAATGAAAAGAAACTAGTATTCAGTAAAGTAACTGTTGAAGGTTGGCGTGGTTGGGTGCTGGGAAAGAACGGGGGTGCAGAAAGTGGCTTGTAAACAATGAACTGTAAACAATGCAAGGCCAGCGCCAATGTTGACCAGGGCCAAGCCAATGAGAGGCAGTCCTAGCGCCTCCGAGAATCACATCTAGGAGGAAACAACCCGGAAGCAGCTGCATTTTGCCACCGAAGAAGGGAGAGAGAAAATGCAAGGAGCTGTGCAGACACCAAGGCCGGGGAGGGCGGTGGAGGAGGCGCCCCAGGTGCCGGAGAGAAAGATGCCTCTGCAGCCCGTGGGAGAATCCCCATGGAAGGGGCCGAGAGCCCATCTGCAGCCCGTGGAGGGGCTCCACACTGGACGGAGCAGGTGGAGACATAGAGAAGACGCTGTGAGCCTACGTTGGGATAAGCCCATGAGAGCACTTGCAGCCATGAAGAGAATCAGAGCCACAGAGATGAACAGGTTTGCTGGGGGGGTTGGTGATCCCGGGGAGGGCTTGGACTGAGAGACATTGTGATTTCCTACTGCCCGCCCTAGCAGTGACCCACGGCAGAGAAGCTGATGAAGAGTGCTACTGAGAACCCCATTTTCCCTAGTCCCTGCCCCCCCCCGCACGGCGAACGGGAGGGAAGAAGGGAGCAAAATTCTGACTAAAGTCTGCTAAGAAGGGAGTGGTGGGGGGAACGTGTTTTAAGATCTGGTTGCATTTGTTTTAAGATTTGGTCGCGCTTGCTTTGGGCTTTATCTCTTCCTCAGCTGCTCCGCCGTGGGTCACTGCTAGGGCGGGCAGTAGGAAATCACACTGTCTCTCAGTCCCAGCCCCCCCAGCAAACCTGTTGCCGCGCAAAAATCTCTCTGGCTCATCTCTGTGTCTCTGATTCTCTTCATGGCTGCAAGTGGCGGCAGGGGCTTATCCCAGCGCAGGGTCACAGCATCTTTCTTCTCTATGTCTCCACCTGCTCCATCCAGCGTGAAGCCCCTCCACGGGCTGCAGGTGGGGTCTCGGCCTTTTCTCGGTTGGGTTTCCAACGCCCAACCACACAAAACAGCCACGGTACCGATCAAAGAAGGGCATGGGTGCCTCCTCGTCCCCTCTGCCAAGGTGGTGCTGCAGCTATGTTGTGCCGCTCAAGGGTCGGTCCTTGGAGCTCATCAGAGGAATCCAAGCAGCAGAAACACACTGGCACCTACAAGGACAGAGTTGGAAAGCGCTGATGGAACAGGGAAGGCAGGAGCGGGCGGGACTTGGTCCCCCCTTCTTTGGGATGTTCTCTGACATGGCAAGAGAGGACAAAATCCTCAGGAGGATTTCCTCGAGTCACAACATGGGAAAGATGGACGGCAGAGTCTGCTACACACCTGGGCTCCTGGTGCCTCTTGGCCTGCTTGGCCTTCCTCCTCCTCCCACAGAGCTGTTTGTTGACCCTCCTCCTCTTCCTGTCTAGTGTCCCGTCGCTCCCCTCTTCACAGGTGGGTTTTCTCTTTTGGCACCCGTGTGAAGAGCCTGGCAGCCTTTCCATTCAAGAGGATCATTAGACAGGGAAAGCCATGATCAACGCAAACCAGTTCTGCTCTCCATCAGAGCTAGCTCATCTTACCTTCTGTCCTTGCAGGAGCTCTCTTGCTGCTTGCTGTCTGGAACGACGGGAGGCACCTACAGTGGGAATGAGCAAATTAGCAGGTGGCGAGGACCCGCCTGCCCGGCTGGCACCTCAGCTCTGACAGGCAGATCCATCCCTTGGGTGGGTTTGCTCAGCTCAGCTGAGCCGGCTCTGGTGGGGGAAACCCAGCACCAAGTGCGATGGTCGACGTGAATCAGCCTGACCCTCTGCTCTGGCAGGCCTGCAGGCTGGCAGTGACCTGGCTTGTCCTTGCGGCAGCGCTGCCACCCACCTTCTGAGGGCGGGAGGCTTTTCTGTCCCACTTTTTGTGGCCCTGACATACCTGTGCTGCTCCTGCATCAGGCCCCAGTGCTGGCAAGCCGGCCACCTCCTCCCGAAGGAGTTCCTCATGATGCTCAATGAGGAACTCCAGCAGCTGCGTCACCTGCACAGAGCAAAGCAGTGGTTTGCAGCTGCGGGGCTGAAAGGGGCTCACCCAGGACAGCAGTGCTGGGCTGGGCCCGGAAGGCTGCAGCCGGCTGGGAAATGCAGCGTACCTGCCCTGTGACGCGCACCAGAACGTCCAGGGGCAGCGTGTCCTCCTCGGGTGGGCTGAGGAGGTTCGGCCCCATGCAGATGGCCAGGTTGCCAGCGCTCATCCTGCTGCTGTCCACATTTCTGCTGATGTTATGCAGCAGGGACAGCAGGCTCCTGAGGAGCAGGAGGTTGGCCTCAGGCAACTTGCCGGCCACCCTGACAGGACACAAAGGCACAGTCAGTAAAGCTGACCTTGTTGACACCGCTCCCCCAGGCCGATCTCGGCCAAGCCCAGCCCAGGGAAGGCTCCCTGGCCACGCCGGCTCCACGCTTACTCCCTCAGTGCCGCCAGCTTCTCCTGCCTGCTGCTGTTCTGCAGGGCACTTATCCACTCCTCGAAGAGCTCGGCCACCAGGAGTTTGGAGGGGATACACCGGAGGAAGTCCTGCAATGCCCAGGGCTGCGGGTGAGGCTTGGAGCACTGCCGCCAGCAGCACAGGCAGCATCCCCAGCAGGCTGGCTCATGAGCAGGCGGCTGGCTTTCAGCTCCTGCTCTCTCAGGTGCCCATCAGCTTGCACAGAGCCCGGAGCTGCCGGGGGACAGGTCAGCAGGCTTTACCTTCAGGATGGTGGCCAGCAGATGTACGGGCTGGCTTTCTAGGTCGACCTGCAGCCCGGCGTCGAGGGCCTCCCTCAGCTCCCAGGAGGCAGTCTTGCTGGCCCCCACCCGGAAGATCCCCTCCGTGGCTGGCCCCTGCTCCTCCAGGACAGACAGCAGGTCCTGCAGGGACAGAAGAGGACAGTGGCCGAGCTGGAGACAGGTCCTGGGCCAGGCCAGGCTTGCGCAGGGGCAGGAGCCAGGGGGCCGGCTCTGCTTTGGCCGAAGGTGGGGGCAGTGGGGAGCAGCCGGCTTCGTCCCCGAGCCCCAGCCGGGCTTCCTCTGCTGGGGACAGCGCCTGTGCGCGGCAGCCAGCGGGACGGGCAGCCCCTGGCCAGGCTCGCTTACCTGGATGGGCTGGGGCAGCGTGCCGTCCTGGCTGCAGAGAGCGGCCAGGGGCCGGCCGAAGAGAGCCCCCCTGCTCTGTTCGGCGGCCGGCTGCTCCACTGCCTCTGCAGCGGCCGAGCTCCCTCGCCGCCTTCCAAAGGGCCAGGGCAGCTGCCACCTCCTGCGGCGGGTCCTGCCTGCTGCCAAGGGCAAGAGAGCAAAGAGCCGTGGAGGGAGGAGAAGCGCCAGGCGAGCGCTCCGGGAGCCTCTCGACGCTGAAAGCAAGGCAGAGGCAGCCCCGGAGGCACGGACAGACGAACAGAGGGACGGACAGAAGGAGGGAGGGAGGAAGGAGGGAGGGAGGTGTGGTTTGGGAAGGAGGGCGGTAGAGCCCTGGGGTCCCCGTGCCCTGCAGGAAGGGCTGCAGCAGCCCCAGCCACTGCAGCAGGAGTGGGCGCTGGGCAGAGGAGCGGAGAAGGGCCGTGGTGTCCACTGCCCCTTCTCACTCACCAGCCGAGGGGCTGAGTCCGCCTTCGCTGCCGGAGGCGATGGGCGGTGGGCGCTGCTCTGGGCCAGCCTGCAAGAAAGGCCCTGCGCTCAGCCAGCAGCCCCGCAGCAGCAAGGGCACCCGGCGAGCTGCCTCGGCCCCTGGCCCTGCGAGACAGCAGCCCGAGTGCTGCGGGGCCAGCCGACACGCACCTCTGCCTGGCGCTCGAGGTGCTTCTCCAGGCTGCTGGTGTCCAGCGGCGTGGCCTGCACAACGGGAAGAGAGCGGCTGGTGAGAAGCCATGGCCCCGATGCTGGGCTGGAGCAGGCTCTGGGGGCAGGGAGGGGGCAGGAGGGTCACTCACGGCTCTGCGGCACCTCAGCTCCTCCAGCAGGAGCCTGATGGAGGGCAGCTGGGTCACCCGGGCTCCCTGCACTCCTTTCGGTGGCCTGTGGTGCCAGGGGAAGGGGCAGACAAAGAGCCGGGTGAGGCACAAGCCGCCTTTGCCCTCTCTGAGCTGCCCCAAGGCGGCCGGGGGCAGCTCTCCCCAGCTCGGGAGCAGTGTTTCCACAAGGGTGGGGCTACGCCTGGAGCATCCCCCCAGGGCCGTGCTGGGAGCAGGAGCGGCCCAGGCTGCAGGGCCAGGGCAGGGCTTACCCAAGGAGCACGCTGAGCCAGAGCTCCTTCAATGCCAGGGAGCTGCAGGAAGAGAGGAGACCCAGCCTGAGTGCCCGCTGCTCCCCACCCAGCCTGAGCCAGGCAGAGCCGGGCATGGGGACAGCCCCAGAAGCAGGACAAAGACCGGTGCAGCTGGACGGAGGTGCTGCCCAGCCCTGGCTGTGTGAGACGCGCCCCCCCGACTCACCAGAATGTGACGATGAGGGAGCCATTGGGCCAGACGAGGACCAGGGAGTTGGTGTCCTGGTCCTCCTGCTCCTCCTCATCGCTGGCCACATCCCTGGCTGCCCCGTTGCTGCTGCAGACCACGTGCAGCTGGCCCAGGGGTAGGCAGATCTTTGGCCGCGGGGCCTGGCCATCTCTGCAGAGAGGAGCATCAGGGAGTGGTTTGGAGGTGGCCCAGACCGGTGGCGTCCCTCCAGCACCTGGCCGTGTGTGCATCCGGCAGCAGGGCGCTGGGGCCCTGGGGCTGCCGCTTGGGTGTCCTCACCCTGGGCCAGGGCCAGGGCTTGGCAGGAAAGAGAGCTGCGCTCTGGGAGCCTTACTTGGACTTGGCGATGACCAAGCTCTCCAAGAAGAGGAGGAGGTCCCTCTTCTTGGTCACGCGCCCCTGGGTCACCTGCACAGACTGGCGCAGCAGCGGCTCGGGGGATGGCCAGGTGGGCTGGCACTGCTGCGGGGGCTCAGGGTTGTCCCTGCAGAGCCGACAGTGTGAGGTGTGATAAAGGCAGCTGCTGTGGGGCTCAGCCATGACGGCGTGTCCCAGAGCTGTGGGGGGAGCCTACCTGGCGCTGTGGCAGCAGTTCAGCTGGCCCATCCTGACAATTCCAGTAGACACGTGGTCTGGGAGGTGTTTGTAGGGCTCTGGAACGAGCAGAGTCGTCCAGAGCAACGCTGGTCCAGGTGCCGCAGTGCTGCTGGGCCAGAGCTCCAGTCAGCACTGGCCGCTCTGTGTACAGGCCCAGCTGATGCACTGAGGCCGTTGCCGGGCCAGCGCTTGGTAACAAACAGCTTCTTGGGACCTAGAACTCGGGTGGGGGGATGGGAGTCATGTCACCGGTGGGGCGTGCCTCAGGGGTATCTCCCCCCATAGAATAGCCTGAGCTCCAAAGGACCCGTAAGGGTCATGCAGTCCAACTCCTGGCTCCACACGGGGCCAGCCAAGTCAGAGCATGGGGCTGAGGGCATCGTCCAGACACTTCTTGACCTCAGGCAAGCTGGGTGCTCTGACCACTTCCCTTCTACTGACCATCTCCTCAGTGAAGAACCTCTTGTCTCAGCTTCATACCGTTCCCTCGGGTTCTATTGCTGGCAGCCAAAGAGAGGAGGTCGGTGCCTGCCCCTTTGCTCCCCCTTTTTACGAAGCCGTAGGCTATGCTGAGGTCTCTCCTTGTAAGACTTGCTCTCCAGAGCCTTCACCATCCTCGTTGCCCTCCTCTGGACACTCCCCAATTGTTTCGTGTCCCTTTTCCACTGTGGTGTGCCCAAAATTGTACACAGTACTCAAGGTGTGGCCACATGAGAAGGAACTTCTTTACTGTGAGGGTGGCAGAGCACTGGCACAGGCTGCCCAGAGAGGTTGTGGAGTCTCCTTCTCTGGAGAGATTCAAACCCCACCCAGATGCTGTCCTGTGCAACCTGCTCTAGGTGACCCTGCTCTGGCAGGGGGGTTGAACTACATGATCTCCAGAGGTCCCTTCCAGACCCTGTGGCTCTGTGGATTCTGTGAAATCAGAGGGACACCATGGAAACTCAGCTGTGGCAAAGGCACGTGGCCATGTAAGAGTGCCATCAGTGACGACAGCTCGGCTTATAGGAGCTGCACACTTTGCCTACCTGGCCCACAAGCTGGTATCAGCAAGTCCTTCCCTTTCTGTGGAGTAACAGTCTCTGTACTTCAATTGCTACAAAAATGCTACAAAAAAATTGCTACAAAAGTGCTACAAAAAAGCCCTGAATGTTTTCCCCACCTTGGGGAAAAGATTTAAACAGTCAGAACACGGGACAGTCATTTCAGAATGATAAAATCCCTCACCTTTCCCGCCCTTTCCCAAAGATCTGTGTGTGTCCTTATGCAACTTCTGCCTTTTCCTTCTGACACACCACCAGCTCAGAAACGTATCTCGCCGTTCCTCTTTGCAAAGAAGCTCTCCTTCTGCAGCAATTGCCATCTTGCCTAAGGCCATGCAGTGCCTTGCAGTTTTCTTTTCCTCAGCAGGACCTTTACTTTTCCTAAACCTTCTCCAACGGCAGGTACATGTGCACCTCTAGTAACCCTGACGCCGGATTCAGTGATTTACATGCTGGGTTAACTTTTTCGCTCTTACCTGCACCTCTTCTATTTCTTTTTATGAAAAGGCTTCTGGCTGAGACGCAGTTCGGTCTCTGCACAGGCACCGTGTATCTGAACCTGGGGCAGAGTTCTGGGAACACAGGAATTGCCAAACCATCTCAGCTTTGCCCACTCCTTGCTCCTCTCTCTGATCATGACTGACAGCGGTTATGGTTTAGGATTTCATGGCAAGGTTTTGGTAGTGGGGGGGAGGGGGCTGCAGGGGTGGCTTCTGCAAGAAGCTGCTAGAAGCTTCCCCTAGGTCCGACAGAGAAAATACCAGCTGGCTCAAAGATGGATCCGATGCTGATCAAGGCCAAGCTCATCAGCAGGGTTGGTAGGGCCTCTATGGTAACAGAGTTAAGAAGGACAAAAACCAAAACGCAAGCAGACGCTCTTTGCCACCAGAGAAGGGAGTGGGAAGGTGTAAGGAACGGAGCAGGCACCAAGGCCAGTGAAGAAGGGGAGTGAAGAAGCGCTCCAGGTGCCGGAGGAGAGATTCCGTTGCAGCCTGTGGAGAAGGCCATGGTGAAGCAGGTTGTCCCGCTGCAGCCCGTGGGTGAAGGGAGGAGTGGGAGGAGGTTTTATTTCTCATTATCCTCCTCTGGTTTGATCGGGCAATAAATGAGGTGCCATTCATTCTGGGGTGAGTCTGCTTTGCCCATGACCTTAACTGCTGACTGATCTCTCCCTGACCTTCCTGCCACCCGTGAGCTGCTCTATAGATTTTCTCTCCTGTTCAGACGAGGAGGGGAGTGATAGAGCGGCTTTGGTGGGCATCTGGCTGTGACTGGTCTGTGTGGGGTTTGGGTTTGGGTTTGGGTTTTGGTGTTTGAGAAGGTTTTTTTTATGAGAAAATGTTCTTTTCCAAAGCTGTTTTGTAGATTGGTTTAGAAAAAGATATTTTTTTTGTTGCTGTTCTGTAAAAGCCTTACTCCTTTCCTCAGAACATCACCCCTTTGGTGTTACTTGATGCATTTGATGGTTTCGATTGTTGCATTTTTGAAGGAGGTTTTGAGGAAGACACAGAAATCTGCTCTCAATCCAATGTCACAGAATCACAAGGTTGGAAAAGACCTTTAAGATCACCGAGTCCCACTGTTCCCGCCCTATGCTAAGCCATATCCCCAAGCACCTGATCGACCCGTCTTTTCAACACACCCAGGGATGGGGACTCAACCCCCTCCCTGGGCAGCCTGTCCCAGGCCCTGACAACTCTTTCAGTGAAAGATTTTTTCCTGACATCTCATCTGAGCCTGCCCTGGCACAGCTTTGTGCCATTTCCCCTTGTCCTGTCTCCTGTCACCTGAAGAGACCATCGCCCACCGCTCTACAACCTCCCTTCGGGTAGTTGTAGGTGGTGATAAGGGCTCCCCTCAGCCTCCTCTTCTGCAGGCTAAACAACCCAGCTCCCTCAGCCTCTCCTCATAGGATTTGCCCTTCACCAGCCCCTTCACCAGCCTGGTTGCCCTTCTCTGCACTTGCTCAAGGACTTGCTCGACGTCCTTATGCTGAGGAGCCCAGAACTGGACACAGCAGTCGAGGTGCTGCCTCACCAGTGCCAAGTACAGGCCTTCATTTCATGAATGTCACAGACCAATCTTGAGGATTTTGCTGGCCCAGCTAAAACCCGCAGCCTCCACTGGCTTTATGGGACCAGGCAAATGCAGTTGCATACGCAGGGGAGTCTTCTTCCTTCCTCCTCTCTTACATTCTCTTTATCCCTTCTTTTTAAAAAGTTTTTCTTCTGAAATTCCTTCCTGCTGTCAGAGGGTTGGTAGTTGCCCCAGGGGTTAGCTCTGGCTGGGGGTGGGCAAATTTGGGTGAGTTGCGCTGCTGAAAACTGCATTTCCCAGCAAGCTTTAGGCACATAAATCCGAGGGAGAAGTCAAACTGGAAGTGCCAGCAGTTGGGTTAGGTTAAAGCAGAGGCCCTAGGGAGGTCAACCGCAACCCTGAGGTTCTCTGAGCTGCCTGTGTGGAGTGGGATAGAAAACTTGTCGCAGAGGCGGGAGCTGAGAGCACAGCCTCTCTTTGATCCGGGCAGAAATTGGTATGAGACCTTGGAGGTGAGTGCCCAGCCCCAGCAGCTGCTGAGTGCCTGCGAGCGTACGGACCCTCTTCAAAGGACTGGAAGGAGAAGTTCAGGTGCTTTTTTTTTTTTTTTTTGGTGTTAGGACTGCCAGGCTGAAGGGCTGGAACACATCACCCCCAGCGGAGTATAGCACTGGAACCCGTCCTTTCTCACAGGGGAGAGAACCAGCAAGGAGCCACTGCAATGAACGGGCAGGGTTAAGAAGGCTGAATGGACTTGCCTAAGTGGCAGGAAGCATCTCTGTCCATGTTGGCTTTGAGAATGTGAGCGCCCATGTCCCAGATATCCCTCCTCTCTCAGCACAGGGGAAGCAAATACGTTCTTCAAGCCAGAAGAAGGAGCAGTGAGGCATGGTTACTAGCTATGGGCTTGTTTTCAGAAATCAAATCAGAATTGCACGTTTCATGAGCACGTACACAGGCATGGAGGTCTTCGCATTGGTCAGGCATCCCAGCACCCTGGAACTGAGCATGACCACTGAGCGGGCATCGTGGTCATCTTTGGTGGTGCATTTCTCTTTGGTCCAATAGGTAGAAAAGATCCATAGGGATGAGGGAACGTGTTTCAACTCCCTCGCTACCCTTCTTGTGCGATCCCTTGCTGGAGTAAGGGCATGGGAACATTAGTTTACATACGACCGTTTGTTCGTGGCATCCCTTGGTTTTTTTTCCTTTTTCCTGAGTGAAAGGAGGAGCCTTCCCCATCACCGCCAACTGTTAGAGAATATTTTTCATTAACATCTCCCCTACGAGGACCGGCTGAAAGAAGTGGGGCTGTTCAGTCTTGAGAAAAGAAGACTAAGAGGGGATCGGATGAATGTTTATAAATGTCTCAAGTGTGGGACACAGGGGGGAATAGGCAGCCCCTTTTCAGTGGTCTGTGGGGACTGGACAAGGGGCAACGGCTTCAAGTTGGAGCACAGGACGTTCCGCACCAGTATGGGGAAGAACTTTTTCACAGTGAGGGTGCCAGAGCCCTGGGACAGGCTGCCCAGGGGCATTGTGGAGTCTCCTTCCCTGGAGATATTCAAGACCTGTCTGGACGCCGACCTGTGTGACCTGTCCTAGGGAGCCTGCTTTGGCAGGGGGGTTGGACCCGATGATCTCCGCAGGTCCCTTCCAACCCCTATGATTCTGTGACTCTGTGAAGTAACGTACTCGGCTCTATCCGTGTCAAGAGCTTTTCTGGGATGCAGGGGTCTCCTCAAGTTTCCTAAGAGAACAGAGCTCCTGGGAGAAAGAAAAGGCTCACACAAGTGCAGCCCTTGCATGGCATTTGTGTCTTCTTGGAAAGGTAAATCTTAAGGAGAGAAGTCAAGTACAGAGGAGAAGACGCAAAAAGGGAAGGGAAGGAAAAGGAGGGGAAGGGGAAGGAGGGAGGGACAGAGTGTGAAGGGGAAGGTGAGAAGGAGGGAAGGGATGGCAGAGGGAGGGAGAAGACTGGCCACATGCACTTTTGGCGCTTTATTTCTGTAAAGAAGTAACAGCCATTTCAGAGGGGACATAGGAAGAGACGCTGAGACCTGCAGACAGCCTACTGAGTTCCAGCAACGGCAAGGGGAACGGGCACAGAACGGTCACTCCCTGCCCAGCTTTGGGACAGTGCTGTTTGCAGACGGCCGGCATGCCCACTCTCACCTCCCACTAACACTGACATACCTGTTTCTCACACCTTCCAGTTTCTTCCTGGAAGTCATTATCAAATGCAAATGTCCCCAAGGCAAGCAGGATTATGACGAGCGGGGGTCCTATGACTGTCCCCCAGAGTCTTCCTCACGGTGTGTGCTGGTTGAACCCCATCCTTGCGCATGCTCATGTCATCATTGGCTGGTCTCCCCAGTCACAGCCAGGTTCTTCGGGTGCCCGGTGTTTTAACTCAAGACCATCACCAGTACCCAGGGTTTGATTCAGAGCACGTAACGATTTCCAGAGTGAGCAAGGCACACACACTTCTAGGTAGCCGCTCCGAAGGGCCATAACAGGCATTTTATTCTGCTAATGCTTACAAGTTCTCTAAAATCCAAATCCAATTCCAAACGAAAATGAAAAGAAACTAGTATTCAGTAAAGTAACTGTTGAAGGTTGGCGTGGTTGGGTGCTGGGAAAGAACGGGGGTGCAGAAAGTGGCTTGTAAACAATGAACTGTAAACAATGCAAGGCCAGCGCCAATGTTGACCAGGGCCAAGCCAATGAGAGGCAGTCCTAGCGCCTCCGAGAATCACATCTAGGAGGAAACAACCCGGAAGCAGCTGCATTTTGCCACCGAAGAAGGGAGAGAGAAAATGCAAGGAGCTGTGCAGACACCAAGGCCGGGGAGGGCGGTGGAGGAGGCGCCCCAGGTGCCGGAGAGAAAGATGCCTCTGCAGCCCGTGGGAGAATCCCCATGGAAGGGGCCGAGAGCCCATCTGCAGCCCGTGGAGGGGCTCCACACTGGACGGAGCAGGTGGAGACATAGAGAAGACGCTGTGAGCCTACGTTGGGATAAGCCCATGAGAGCACTTGCAGCCATGAAGAGAATCAGAGCCACAGAGATGAACAGGTTTGCTGGGGGGGTTGGTGATCCCGGGGAGGGCTTGGACTGAGAGACATTGTGATTTCCTACTGCCCGCCCTAGCAGTGACCCACGGCAGAGAAGCTGATGAAGAGTGCTACTGAGAACCCCATTTTCCCTAGTCCCTGCCCCCCCCCGCACGGCGAACGGGAGGGAAGAAGGGAGCAAAATTCTGACTAAAGTCTGCTAAGAAGGGAGTGGTGGGGGGAACGTGTTTTAAGATCTGGTTGCATTTGTTTTAAGATTTGGTCGCGCTTGCTTTGGGCTTTATCTCTTCCTCAGCTGCTCCGCCGTGGGTCACTGCTAGGGCGGGCAGTAGGAAATCACACTGTCTCTCAGTCCCAGCCCCCCCAGCAAACCTGTTGCCGCGCAAAAATCTCTCTGGCTCATCTCTGTGTCTCTGATTCTCTTCATGGCTGCAAGTGGCGGCAGGGGCTTATCCCAGCGCAGGGTCACAGCATCTTTCTTCTCTATGTCTCCACCTGCTCCATCCAGCGTGAAGCCCCTCCACGGGCTGCAGGTGGGGTCTCGGCCTTTTCTCGGTTGGGTTTCCAACGCCCAACCACACAAAACAGCCACGGTACCGATCAAAGAAGGGCATGGGTGCCTCCTCGTCCCCTCTGCCAAGGTGGTGCTGCAGCTATGTTGTGCCGCTCAAGGGTCGGTCCTTGGAGCTCATCAGAGGAATCCAAGCAGCAGAAACACACTGGCACCTACAAGGACAGAGTTGGAAAGCGCTGATGGAACAGGGAAGGCAGGAGCGGGCGGGACTTGGTCCCCCCTTCTTTGGGATGTTCTCTGACATGGCAAGAGAGGACAAAATCCTCAGGAGGATTTCCTCGAGTCACAACATGGGAAAGATGGACGGCAGAGTCTGCTACACACCTGGGCTCCTGGTGCCTCTTGGCCTGCTTGGCCTTCCTCCTCCTCCCACAGAGCTGTTTGTTGACCCTCCTCCTCTTCCTGTCTAGTGTCCCGTCGCTCCCCTCTTCACAGGTGGGTTTTCTCTTTTGGCACCCGTGTGAAGAGCCTGGCAGCCTTTCCATTCAAGAGGATCATTAGACAGGGAAAGCCATGATCAACGCAAACCAGTTCTGCTCTCCATCAGAGCTAGCTCATCTTACCTTCTGTCCTTGCAGGAGCTCTCTTGCTGCTTGCTGTCTGGAACGACGGGAGGCACCTACAGTGGGAATGAGCAAGTTAGCAGGTGGCGAGGACCCACCTGCCCAGCTGGCACCTCAGCTCTGACAGGCAGATCCATCCCTTGGGTGGGTTTGCTCAGCTCAGCTGAGCCGGCTCTGGTGGGGGAAACCCAGCACCAAGTGCGATGGTCGACGTGAATCAGCCTGACCCTCTGCTCTGGCAGGCCTGCAGGCTGGCAGTGACCTGGCTTGTCCTTGCGGCAGCGCTGCCACCCACCTTCTGAGGGCGGGAGGCTTTTCTGTCCCACTTTTTGTGGCCCTGACATACCTGTGCTGCTCCTGCATCAGGCCCCAGTGCTGGCAAGCCGGCCACCTCCTCCCGAAGGAGTTCCTCATGATGCTCAATGAGGAACTCCAGCAGCTGCGTCACCTGCACAGAGCAAAGCAGTGGTTTGCAGCTGGGGGGCTGAAAGGGGCTCACCCAGGACAGCAGCGCTGGGCTGGGCCCGGAAGGCTGCAGCCGGCTGGGAAATGCAGCGTACCTGCCCTGTGACGCGCACCAGAACGTCCAGGGGCAGCGTGTCCTCCTCGGGTGGGCTGAGGAGGTTGGGCCCCATGCAGATGGCCAGGTTGCCAGCGCTCATCCTGCTGCTGTCCACATTTCTGCTGATGTTGTGCAGCAGGGACAGCAGGCTCCTGAGGAGCAGGAGGTTGGCCTCAGGCAACTTGCCGGCCACCCTGACAGGACACAAAGGCACAGTCAGTAAAGCTGACCTTGTTGACACCGCTCCCCCAGGCCGATCTCGGCCAAGCCCAGCCCAGGGAAGGCTCCCTGGCCACGCCGGCTCCACGCTTACTCCCTCAGTGCCGCCAGCTTCTCCTGCCTGCTGCTGTTCTGCAGGGCGCTTATCCACTCCTCGAAGAGCTCGGCCACCAGGAGTTTGGAGGGGATACACCGGAGGAAGTCCTGCAATGCCCAGGGCTGCGGGTGAGGCTTGGAGCACTGCCGCCAGCAGCGCAGGCAGCGTCCCCAGCAGGCTGGCTCATGAGCAGGCGGCTGGCTTTCAGCTCCTGCTCTCGCAGGTGCTCATCAGCTCGCACAGAGCCCGGAACTGCCGGGGGACAGGTCAGCGGGCTTTACCTTCAGGATGGTGGCCAGCAGATGTACGGGCTGGCTTTCTAGGTGGACCTGCAGCCCGGCGTCGAGGGCCTCCCTCAACTCCCGGGAGGCAGTCTTGCTGGCCCCCACGCGGAAGATCCCCTCCGTGGCTGGCCCCTGCTCCTCCAGGACAGACAGCAGGTCCTGCAGGGACAGAAGAGGACAGTGGCCGAGCTGGAGACAGGTCCTGGGCCAGGCCAGGCTTGCGCAGGGGCAGGAGCCAGGGGGCCGGCTCTGCTTTGGTCGAAGGTGGGGGCAGTGGGGAGCAGCCGGCTTCGTCCCCGAGCCCCAGCCGGGCTTCCTCTGCTGGGGACAGCGCCTGTGCGCGGCAGCCAGCGGGACGGGCAGCCCCTGGCCAGGCTCGCTTACCTGGATGGGCTGGGGCAGCGTGCCGTCCTGGCTGCAGAGAGAGGCCAGGGGCCGGCCGAAGAGAGCCCCCCTACTCTCTTCGGCGGCCGGCTGCTCCACTGCCTCTGCAGCGGCCGAGCTCCCTCGCCGCCTTCCAAAGGGCCAGGGCAGCTGCCACCTCCTCCGGCGGGTCCTGCCTGCTGCCAAGGGCAAGAGAGCAAAGAGCCGTGGAGGGAGGAGGAGCGTCAGGCGAGCGCTCCGGGAGCCTCTCGACGCTGAAAGCAAGGCAGAGGCAGCCCCGGAGGCACGGACAGACGAACAGAGGGACGGACAGAAGGAGAGAGGGAGGGAGGGAGGGAGGTGTGGTTTGGGAAGGAGGGCCCGCAGAGCCTTGGGGTCCCCGTGCCCTGCAGGAAGGGCTGCAGCAGCCCCAGCCACTGCAACAGGAGTGGGCGCTGGGCAGAGGAGCGGAGAAGGGCCGTGGTGTCCACTGCCCCTTCTCACTCACCAGCCGAGGGGCTGAGTCCGCCTTCGCTGCCGGAGGCGATGGGCGGTGGGCGCTGCTCTGGGCCAGCCTGCAAGAAAGGCCCTGCGCTCAGCCAGCAGCCCCGCAGCAGCAAGGGCACCCGGCGAGCTGCCTCGGCCCCTGGCCCTGCGAGACAGCAGCCCGAGTGCTGCGGGGCCAGCCGACACGCACCTCTGCCTGGCGCTCGAGGTGCTTCTCCAGGCTGCTGGTGTCCAGCGGCGTGGCCTGCACAACGGGAAGAGAGTGGCTGGTGAGAAGCCATGGCCCCGATGCTGGGCTGGAGCATGCTCTGGGGGCAGGGAGGGGGCAGGAGGGTCACTCACGGCTCTGCGGCACCTCAGCTCCTCCAGCAGGAGCCTGATGGAGGGCAGCTGGGTCACCCGGGCTCCCTGCACTCCTTTCGGTGGCCTGTGGTGCCAGGGGAAGGGGCAGACAAAGAGCCGGGTGAGGCACAAGCCGCCTTTGCCCTCTCTGAGCTGCCCCAAGGCGGCCGGGGGCAGCTCTCCCCAGCTCGGGAGCAGTGTTTCCACAAGCGTGGGTCTATGCCTGGAGCATCCCCCCAGGGCCGTGCTGGGAGCAGGAGCGGCCCAGGCTGCAGGGCCAGGGCAGGGCTTACCCAAGGAGTGCGCTGAGCCAGAGCTCCTTCAATGCCAGGGAGCTGCAGGAAGAGAGGAGACCCAGCCTGAGTGCCCGCTGCTCCCCACCCAGCCTGAGCCAGGCAGAGCCGGGCATGGGGACAGCCCCAGAAGCAGGACAAAGGCCGGTGCAGCTGGACCGAGGTGCTGCCCAGCCCTGGCTGTGTGAGACGCGCCCCCCCGACTCACCAGAATGTGACGATGAGGGAGCCATTGGGCCAGACGAGGACCAGGGAGTTGGTGTCCTGGTCCTCCTGCTCCTCCTCATCGCTGGCCACATCCCTGGCTGCCCCGTTGCTGCTGCAGACCACGTGCAGCTGGCCCAGGGGTAGGCAGATCTTTGGCCGCGGGGCCTGGCCATCTCTGCAGAGAGGAGCATCAGGGAGTGGTTTGGAGGTGGCCCAGACCGGTGGCGTCCCTCCAGCACCTGGCCGTGTGTGCATCCGGCAGCAGGGCGCTGGGGCCCTGGGGCTGCCGCTTGGGTGTCCTCACCCTGGGCCAGGGCCAGGGCTTGGCAGGAAAGAGAGCTGCGCTCTGGGAGCCTTACTTGGACTTGGCGATGACCAAGCTCTCCAAGAAGAGGAGGAGGTCCCTCTTCTTGGTCACGCGCCCCTGGGTCACCTGCACAGACTGGCGCAGCAGCGGCTCGGGGGATGGCCAGGTGGGCTGGCACTGCTGCGGGGGCTCAGGGTTGTCCCTGCAGAGCCGACAGTGTGAGGTGTGATAAAGGCAGCTGCTGTGGGGCTCAGCCATGACGGCGTGTCCCAGAGCTGTGGGGGGAGCCTACCTGGCGCTGTGGCAGCAGTTCAGCTGGCCCATCCTGACAATTCCAGTAGACACGTGGTCTGGGAGGTGTTTGTAGGGCTCTGGAACGAGCAGAGTCGTCCAGAGCAACGCTGGTCCAGGTGCCGCAGTGCTGCTGGGCCAGAGCTCCAGTCAGCACTGGCCGCTCTGTGTACAGGCCCAGCTGATGCACTGAGGCCGTTGCCGGGCCAGCGCTTGGTAACAAACAGCTTCTTGGGACCTAGAACTCGGGTGGGGGGATGGGAGTCATGTCACCGGTGGGGCGTGCCTCAGGGGTATCTCCCCCCATAGAATAGCCTGAGCTCCAAAGGACCCGTAAGGGTCATGCAGTCCAACTCCTGGCTCCACACAGGGCCAGCCAAGTCAGAGCATGGGGCTGAGGGCATCGTCCAGACACTTCTTGACCTCAGGCAAGCTGGGTGCTCTGACCACTTCCCTTCTACTGACCATCTCCTCAGTGAAGAACCTCTTGTCTCAGCTTCATACCGTTCCCTCGGGTTCTATTGCTGGCAGCCAAAGAGAGGAGGTCGGTGCCTGCCCCTTTGCTCCCCCTTTTTACGAAGCCGTAGGCTATGCTGAGGTCTCTCCTTGTAAGACTTGCTCTCCAGAGCCTTCACCATCCTCGTTGCCCTCCTCTGGACACTCCCCAATTGTTTCGTGTCCCTTTTCCACTGTGGTGTGCCCAAAATTGTACACAGTACTCAAGGTGTGGCCACATGAGAAGGAACTTCTTTACTGTGAGGGTGGCAGAGCACTGGCACAGGCTGCCCAGAGAGGTTGTGGAGTCTCCTTCTCTGGAGAGATTCAAACCCCACCCAGATGCTGTCCTGTGCAACCTGCTCTAGGTGACCCTGCTCTGGCAGGGGGGTTGAACTACATGATCTCCAGAGGTCCCTTCCAGACCCTGTGGCTCTGTGGATTCTGTGAAATCAGAGGGACACCATGGAAACTCAGCTGTGGCAAAGGCACGTGGCCATGTAAGAGTGCCATCAGTGACGACAGCTCGGCTTATAGGAGCTGCACACTTTGCCTACCTGGCCCACAAGCTGGTATCAGCAAGTCCTTCCCTTTCTGTGGAGTAACAGTCTCTGTACTTCAATTGCTACAAAAATGCTACAAAAAAATTGCTACAAAAGTGCTACAAAAAAGCCCTGAATGTTTTCCCCACCTTGGGGAAAAGATTTAAACAGTCAGAACACGGGACAGTCATTTCAGAATGATAAAATCCCTCACCTTTCCCGCCCTTTCCCAAAGATCTGTGTGTGTCCTTATGCAACTTCTGCCTTTTCCTTCTGACACACCACCAGCTCAGAAACGTATCTCGCCGTTCCTCTTTGCAAAGAAGCTCTCCTTCTGCAGCAATTGCCATCTTGCCTAAGGCCATGCAGTGCCTTGCAGTTTTCTTTTCCTCAGCAGGACCTTTACTTTTCCTAAACCTTCTCCAACGGCAGGTACATGTGCACCTCTAGTAACCCTGACGCCGGATTCAGTGATTTACATGCTGGGTTAACTTTTTCGCTCTTACCTGCACCTCTTCTATTTCTTTTTATGAAAAGGCTTCTGGCTGAGACGCAGTTCGGTCTCTGCACAGGCACCGTGTATCTGAACCTGGGGCAGAGTTCTGGGAACACAGGAATTGCCAAACCATCTCAGCTTTGCCCACTCCTTGCTCCTCTCTCTGATCATGACTGACAGCGGTTATGGTTTAGGATTTCATGGCAAGGTTTTGGTAGTGGGGGGGAGGGGGCTGCAGGGGTGGCTTCTGCAAGAAGCTGCTAGAAGTTTCCCCTAGGTCCGACAGAGAAAATACCAGCTGGCTCAAAGATGGATCCGATGCTGATCAAGGCCAAGCTCATCAGCAGGGTTGGTAGGGCCTCTATGGTAACAGAGTTAAGAAGGACAAAAACCAAAACGCAAGCAGACGCTCTTTGCCACCAGAGAAGGGAGTGGGAAGGTGTAAGGAACGGAGCAGGCACCAAGGCCAGTGAAGAAGGGGAGTGAAGAAGCGCTCCAGGTGCCGGAGGAGAGATTCCGTTGCAGCCTGTGGAGAAGGCCATGGTGAAGCAGGTTGTCCCGCTGCAGCCCGTGGGTGAAGGGAGGAGTGGGAGGAGGTTTTATTTCTCATTATCCTCCTCTGGTTTGATCGGGCAATAAATGAGGTGCCATTCATTCTGGGGTGAGTCTGCTTTGCCCATGACCTTAACTGCTGACTGATCTCTCCCTGACCTTCCTGCCACCCGTGAGCTGCTCTATAGATTTTCTCTCCTGTTCAGACGAGGAGGGGAGTGATAGAGCGGCTTTGGTGGGCATCTGGCTGTGACTGGTTTGTGTGGGGTTTGGGTTTGGGTTTGGGTTTTGGTGTTTGAGAAGGTTTTTTTATGAGAAAATGTTCTTTTCCAAAGCTGTTTTGTAGATTGGTTTAGAAAAAGATATTTTTTTTGTTGCTGTTCTGTAAAAGCCTTACTCCTTTCCTCAGAACATCACCCCTTTGGTGTTACTTGATGCATTTGATGGTTTCGATTGTTGCATTTTTGAAGGAGGTTTTGAGGAAGACACAGAAATCTGCTCTCAATCCAATGTCACAGAATCACAAGGTTGGAAAAGACCTTTAAGATCACCGAGTCCCACTGTTCCCGCCCTATGCTAAGCCATATCCCCAAGCACCTGATCGACCCGTCTTTTCAACACACCCAGGGATGGGGACTCAACCCCCTCCCTGGGCAGCCTGTCCCAGGCCCTGACAACTCTTTCAGTGAAAGATTTTTTCCTGACATCTCATCTGAGCCTGCCCTGGCACAGCTTTGTGCCATTTCCCCTTGTCCTGTCTCCTGTCACCTGAAGAGACCATCGCCCACCGCTCTACAACCTCCCTTCGGGTAGTTGTAGGTGGTGATAAGGGCTCCCCTCAGCCTCCTCTTCTGCAGGCTAAACATCCCCAGCTCCCTCAGCCGCTCCTCATAGGATTTGCCCTTCACCAGCCCCTTCACCAGCCTGGTTGCCCTTCTCTGCACTTGCTCAAGGACTTGCTCGACGTCCTTATGCTGAGGAGCCCAGAACTGGACACAGCAGTCGAGGTGCTGCCTCACCAGTGCCAAGTACAGGCCTTCATTTCATGAATGTCACAGACCAATCTTGAGGATTTTGCTGGCCCAGCTAAAACCCGCAGCCTCCACTGGCTTTATGGGACCAGGCAAATGCAGTTGCATACGCAGGGGAGTCTTCTTCCTTCCTCCTCTCTTACATTCTCTTTATCCCTTCTTTTTAAAAAGTTTTTCTTCTGAAATTCCTTCCTGCTGTCAGAGGGTTGGTAGTTGCCCCAGGGGTTAGCTCTGGCTGGGGGTGGGCAAATTTGGGTGAGTTGCGCTGCTGAAAACTGCATTTCCCAGCAAGCTTTAGGCACATAAATCCGAGGGAGAAGTCAAACTGGAAGTGCCAGCAGTTGGGTTAGGTTAAAGCAGAGGCCCTAGGGAGGTCAACCGCAACCCTGAGGTTCTCTGAGCTGCCTGTGTGGAGTGGGATAGAAAACTTGTCGCAGAGGCGGGAGCTGAGAGCACAGCCTCTCTTTGATCCGGGCAGAAATTGGTATGAGACCTTGGAGGTGAGTGCCCAGCCCCAGCAGCTGCTGAGTGCCTGCGAGCGTACGGACCCTCTTCAAAGGACTGGAAGGAGAAGTTCAGGTGCTTTTTTTTTTTTTTTTTGGTGTTAGGACTGCCAGGCTGAAGGGCTGGAACACATCACCCCCAGCGGAGTATAGCACTGGAACCCGTCCTTTCTCACAGGGGAGAGAACCAGCAAGGAGCCACTGCAATGAACGGGCAGGGTTAAGAAGGCTGAATGGACTTGCCTAAGTGGCAGGAAGCACCTCTGTCCATGTTGGCTTTGAGAATGTGAGCGCCCATGTCCCAGATATCCCTCCTCTCTCAGCACAGGGGAAGCAAATACGTTCTTCAAGCCAGAAGAAGGAGCAGTGAGGCATGGTTACTAGCTATGGGCTTGTTTTCAGAAATCAAATCAGAATTGCACGTTTCATGAGCACGTACACAGGCATGGAGGTCTTCGCATTGGTCAGGCATCCCAGCACCCTGGAACTGAGCATGACCACTGAGCGGGCATCGTGGTCATCTTTGGTGGTGCATTTCTCTTTGGTCCAATAGGTAGAAAAGATCCATAGGGATGAGGGAACGTGTTTCAACTCCCTCGCTACCCTTCTTGTGCGATCCCTTGCTGGAGTAAGGGCATGGGAACATTAGTTTTCATACGACCGTTTGTTCGTGGCATCCCTTGGTTTTTTTTCCTTTTTCCTGAGTGAAAGGAGGAGCCTTCCCCATCACCGCCAACTGTTAGAGAATATTTTTCATTAACATCTCCCCTACGAGGACCGGCTGAAAGAAGTGGGGCTGTTCAGTCTTGAGAAAAGAAGACTAAGAGGGGATCGGATGAATGTTTATAAATGTCTCAAGTGTGGGACACAGGGGGGAATAGGCAGCCCCTTTTCAGTGGTCTGTGGGGACTGGACAAGGGGCAACGGCTTCAAGTTGGAGCACAGGACGTTCCGCACCAGTATGGGGAAGAACTTTTTCACAGTGAGGGTGCCAGAGCCCTGGGACAGGCTGCCCAGGGGCATTGTGGAGTCTCCTTCCCTGGAGATATTCAAGACCTGTCTGGACGCCGACCTGTGTGACCTGTCCTAGGGAGCCTGCTTTGGCAGGGGGGTTGGACCCGATGATCTCCGCAGGTCCCTTCCAACCCCTATGATTCTGTGACTCTGTGAAGTAACGTACTCGGCTCTATCCGTGTCAAGAGCTTTTCTGGGATGCAGGGGTCTCCTCAAGTTTCCTAAGAGAACAGAGCTCCTGGGAGAAAGAAAAGGCTCACACAAGTGCAGCCCTTGCATGGCATTTGTGTCTTCTTGGAAAGGTAAATCTTAAGGAGAGAAGTCAAGTACAGAGGAGAAGACGCAAAAAGGGAAGGGAAGGAAAAGGAGGGGAAGGGGAAGGAGGGAGGGACAGAGTGTGAAGGGGAAGGTGAGAAGGAGGGAAGGGATGGCAGAGGGAGGGAGAAGACTGGCCACATGCACTTTTGGCGCTTTATTTCTGTAAAGAAGTAACAGCCATTTCAGAGGGGACATAGGAAGAGACGCTGAGACCTGCAGACAGCCTACTGAGTTCCAGCAACGGCAAGGGGAACGGGCACAGAACGGTCACTCCCTGCCCAGCTTTGGGACAGTGCTGTTTGCAGACGGCCGGCATGCCCACTCTCACCTCCCACTAACACTGACATACCTGTTTCTCACACCTTCCAGTTTCTTCCTGGAAGTCATTATCAAATGCAAATGCCCCCAAGGCACGCAGGGTTATGACGAGCGGGGGTCCTATGACTGTCCCCCAGAGTCTTCCTCACGGTGTGTGCTGGTTGAACCCCATCCTTGCGCATGCTCATGTCATCATTGGCTGGTCTCCCCAGTCACAGCCAGGTTCTTCGGGTGCCCGGTGTTTTAACTCAAGACCATCACCAGTACCCAGGGTTTGATTCAGAGCACGTAACGATTTCCAGAGTGAGCAAGGCACACACACTTCTAGGTAGCCGCTCCGAAGGGCCATAACAGGCATTTTATTCTGCTAATGCTTACAAGTTCTCTAAAATCCAAATCCAATTCCAAACGAAAATGAAAAGAAACTAGTATTTAGTAAAGTAACTGTTGCAGGTTGGCGTGGTTGGGTGCTGGGAAAGAACGGGGGTGCAGAAAGTGGCTTGTAAACAATGAACTGTAAACAATGCAAGGCCAGCACCAATGTTGACCAGGGCCAAGCCAATGAGAGGCAGTCCTAGCGCCTCTGAGAAGCACATCTAGGAGGAAACAACCCGGAAGCAGCTGCTGACACCAAGGCCGGGGAGGGCGGTGGAGGAGGCGCCCCAGGTGCCGGAGAGAAAGATGCCTCTGCAGCCCGTGGGAGAAACCCCATGGAAGGGTCTCAGACCCCACCTACAATGTGAGCCTACATTGGGATAAGGACCAGCCAGCACTTGCAGCCATGAATACAATCACAGATACAGAGAAGAACAGGTTTGCTGGGAGCGTGGAGATCCTGGGGCGAGCTGGGAATGAGAGACAGTGTGATTTCCTACTGCCCGCCCTAGCAGTGACCCATGGTGGAGAGGCTGATGAAGAGATAAAGCCCAAAGAGGGTGCAACCAAATCTTAAAAGAAATGCAACTAGATCTTAAAACACATTCCCCACACCACTCCCTTCTTAGCGGACTTCAGTAATCATTTTGCTCCCTTCTTCCCTCCCGTTCACAGTACAGGGGGGGCAGGGACAAGGGAAAACAGGGTTCTCAGTAGCACTCTTCATCAGGTGCTCCGCCGTGAGCAGCAGATGAAGAAGACGTGAAGCCCAAAGAGGGTGCGACCAAATCTTAAAAGAAATGCAACCAGGTCTTAAAACACAGTCCCCCCATCACTCCCTTCTTTAGCAGACTTCAGTCATCATTTTGCTCCCTTCTTCCCTCCTGATAAGAGTACAGGGGGGGAAGCGACTAGGGAAAACAGGGTTCTCAGTTGCACTCTTCATCAGCTGCTCCGCCGTGAGCAGCTGATGAAGAACAGCAAAAGCCCAAAGCAAGAGCAACCGAATCTTAAAGGAAATGCAACCAGGTCTTAAAACACAGTCCCCCCATCACTCCCTTCTTTAGCAGACTTCAGTCATCATTTTGCTCCCTACTTCCCTCCTGATAGCAGTACAGGGGGGGAAGCGACTAGGGAAAACAGGGTTCTCAGTAGCACTCTTCATCAGGTGCTCCGCCGTGAGCAGCTGATGAAGAATAGCAAAAGTAGAAAGGAAGCGCGACCAAATCTTAATGGAAATGCAACCAGATCTTTAAAATATGTTCTCCCCTCCACTGCATCCTTAGCAGAATTTAGTCATCATTTTGCTCCCTTCCTCCCTCCAATTCGCAGTACAGAGGTGCCAGGGACTAGGGAAAATGGGGTTCTCAGTAGCACTGTTCATCAGCTGCTCCGCCGTGAGCAGCTGATCAAGAAGAGCTGAAGTCCAAAGAGGGTGCCACCAAATCTTAGAAGAAATGCAACCAGAACTTAAATAACGTTCGCCCCAACACTCCCTTCTTTAGCAGACTTTGCTCCCTTTTTCCCTCCCGTTCACAGTACAGGGGGGACAGCGACTAGGGAAAACAGGGTTCTCAGTAGCAATCTTCATCAGCTGCTCTGCTGCGAGAAGCTGAAGAAGAAGAGGTGAAGCCAAAAAGGGTGCGACCAAATCTTAAAAAAAAAAGCAACCAGATCTCAAAACATATTCCCCTCAACACTCCCTTCTTTAGCAGACTTTGCTCCCTTCTCCCCTCCTGATAGCAGTACAGGGGGGGAAGCGACTAGGGAAAACAGGGATCTCAGTAGCACTCTTCATCAGGTGCTCCGCCGTGAGCAGCTGATGAAGAAATGCGAAAGCAGAAAGGAAGCGCGACCAAATCTTATAGGTAATGCAACCAGATCTTAAAGCACATTCCCCCCACCATTCCCTTCTTAGCGGACTAAAGTCATCATTTTGCTCCCTTCTTCCCTCCCGTTCACAGTGCAGGGGGGGCAGGGACAAGGGAAAACAGGGTTCTCAGTAGCACTCTTCATCAGGTGCTCCGCCGTGAGCAGCTGATGAAGAAGAGGTGAAGCCCAAAGAGGATGCGACCAAATCTTAAAGGAAATGCAACCAGGTCTTAAAACACAGTCCCCCCATCACTCCCTTCTTTAGCAGACTTCAGTCATCATTTTGCTCCCTACTTCCCTCCTGATAGCAGTACAGGGGGGGAAGCGACTAGGGAAAACAGGGTTCTCAGTAGCACTCTTCATCAGGTGCTCCGCCGTGAGCAGCTGATGAAGAATAGCAAAAGTAGAAAGGAAGCGCGACCAAATCTTAATGGAAATGCAACCAGATCTTTAAAATATGTTCTCCCCTCCACTGCCTCCTTAGCAGAATTTAGTCATCATTTTGCTCCCTTCCTCCCTCCAATTCGCAGTACAGAGGTGCCAGGGACTAGGGAAAATGGGGTTCTCAGTAGCACTGTTCATCAGCTGCTCCGCCGTGAGCAGCTGATCAAGAAGAGCTGAAGTCCAAAGAGGGTGCCACCAAATCTTAGAAGAAATGCAACCAGAACTTAAATAACGTTCCCCCCAACACTCCCTTCTTTAGCAGACTTTGCTCCCTTTTTCCCTCCCGTTCACAATACAGGGGGGACAGCGACTAGGGAAAACAGGGTTCTCAGTAGCAATCTTCATCAGCTGCTCTGCTGTGAGAAGCTGAAGAAGAAGAGGTGAAGCCAAAAAGGGTGCGACCAAATCTTAAAAAAAAAAGCAACCAGATCTCAAAACATATTCCCCTCAACACTCCCTTCTTTAGCAGACTTTGCTCTCTTCTCCCCGCCTGATAGCAGTACAGGGGGGGAAGCGACTAGGGAAAACAGGGATCTCAGTAGCACTCTTCATCAGGTGCTCCGCCGTCAGCAGCTGATGAAGAAATGCGAAAGCAGAAAGGAAGTGCGACCAAATCTTATAGGTAATGCAACCACATCTTAAAACACATTCCCCCACCACTCCCTTCTTAGCGGACTTTAGTAATCATTTTGCTCCCTTCTTCCCTCCCGTTCACAGTGCAGGGGGGGCAGGAAGAGGGAAAACAGGGTTCACAGTAGCACTCTTCATCAGGTGCTCCACCGTGAGCAGCTGATGAAGAAGAGGTGAAGCCCAAAGACGGTGTGAACAAATCGTAAGTCAAATGCAACCAGGTCTTAAAACACAGTCCCCTCAGCACTCCCTTCTTGAGCAGACTTTGCTACATTCTCCCCTCCGGATAGCAGTACAGGGGGGGCAGGGACTAGGGAAAACAGGGTTCTCAGTAGCACTCTTCATCAGCTGCTCCGCCGTGAGCAGCTGAAGAAGAACAGCAAAAGCCCAAAGCAAGCGCAACCAAATTTAAAGGAAATACAACCATGTCTTAAAACACAGTCCCCCCAGCACTCCCTTCTTTAGCAGACTTTGCTCCATTCTCCCCTACTGATAGCAGTACAGGGGGGACAGCGACTAGGGAAAACAGGGTTCTCAGTAGCACTCTTCATCAGCTGCTCTGCTGTGAGAAGCTGATGAAGAAGAGATAAAGCCAAAAGAGGGTGCGACCAAATCTTTAAAGAAAAGAAACCAGATCTAAAAACACATTCCCCCCACCACTCCCTTCTTAGCAGACTTCAGTCATCATTTTGCTCCCTTCTTCCCTCCTGATAGCAGTACAGGGGGAGAGCGACTAGGGAAAACAGGGTTCTCAGTAGCACTCTTCATCAGGTGCTCCGCCGTGAGCAGCTGATGAAGAAAAGCAAATGCAGAAAGGAAGCGCGACCAAATCTTAAAGGAAATGCAACCAGATTTGAAAAAATGTTCTCCCCTCCACTGCCTCCTTAGCAGAATTTAGTCATCATTTTGCTCCCTACTTCCCTCTAATTCGCAGTTCAGGGGGGCAGGGACTAGGGAAAATAGGGTTCTCAGTAGCACTTTTCATCAGCTGCTCCGCCGTAAGCAGCTGATGAAGAAGAGGTAAAGCCAAAAAAGGGTGCGAGCAAATCATAGAAGAAATGCAACCAGATCTTAAATAACTTTCCCCCCAACACTCCCTTCTTTAGCAGACTTTGCTCCCTTTTTCCCTCCCGTTCACAATACAGGGGGGACAGCGACTAGGGAAAACAGGGTTCTCAGTAGCACTCTTCATCAGGAGCTCCGCCTTGAGCAGCTGATGAAGAAAAGCAAAAGCAGAAAGGAAGCGCGACCAAATCTTAAAGGAAATGCAACCAAGTCTTAAAACACATTTCCCCCACCACTCCCTTCTTTAGCAGACTTTGCTCACTTCTCCCCTCCTGATACCAATACAGGGGGTGAACGACCAGGGAAAACAGGGTTCTCAGCAGCACTCTTCATCAGGTGCTCCGCCGTGAGCAGCTGATGAAGAAAAGCAAAAGCAGAAAGGAAGCGCGACCAAATCTTAAAGGAAATGCAACCAGATCTGAAAAAATGTTCTCCCCTCCACTGCCTCCTTAGCGGAATTTAGTCATCATTTAGCTCCCTACTTCCCTCTAATTCGCAGTATAGGGGTGGCAGGGACTAGGGAAAATAGGGTTCTCAGTAGCACTGTTCATCAGCTGCTCCGCCGTGAGCAGCAGATGAAGAAATGCGAAAGCAGAAAGGAAGCGCGACCAAATCTTATAGGTAATGCAACCAGATCTTAAAGCACATTCCCCCCACCACTCCCTTCTTAGCGGACTTCAGTCATCATTTTGCTCCCTTCTTCCCTCCCGTTCACAGTGCAGGGGGGGCAGGGACAAGGGAAAACAGGGTTCTCAGTAGCACTCTTCATCAGGTGCTCCGCCGTGAGCAGCTGATGAAGAAGAGGTGAAGCCCAAAGAGGATGCGACCAAATCTTAAAGGAAATGCAACCAGGTCTTAAAACACAGTCCCCCCATCACTCCCTTCTTTAGCAGACTTCAGTCATCATTTTGCTCCCTACTTCCCTCCTGATAGCAGTACAGGGGGGGAAGCGACTAGGGAAAACAGGGTTCTCAGTAGCACTCTTCATCAGGTGCTCCGCCGTGAGCAGCTGATGAAGAATAGCAAAAGTAGAAAGGAAGCGCGACCAAATCTTAATGGAAATGCAACCAGATCTTTAAAATATGTTCTCCCCTCCACTGCCTCCTTAGCAGAATTTAGTCATCATTTTGCTCCCTTCCTCCCTTCAATTCGCAGTACAGAGGTGCCAGGGACTAGGGAAAATGGGGTTCTCCACCGTGAGCAGCTGATCAAGAAGAGCTGAAGTCCAAAGAGGGTGCCACCAAATCTTAGAAGAAATGCAACCAGAACTTAAATAACGTTCCCCCCAACACTCCCTTCTTTAGCAGACTTTGCTCCCTTTTTCCCTCCCGTTCACAATACAGGGGGGACAGCGACTAGGGAAAACAGGGTTCTCAGTAGCAATCTTCATCAGCTGCTCTGCTGTGAGAAGCTGAAGAAGAAGAGGTGAAGCCAAAAAGGGTGCGACCAAATCTTAAAAAAAAAAGCAACCAGATCTCAAAACATATTCCCCTCAACACTCCCTTCTTTAGCAGACTTTGCTCTCTTCTCCCCGCCTGATAGCAGTACAGGGGGGGAAGCGACTAGGGAAAACAGGGATCTCAGTAGCACTCTTCATCAGGTGCTCCGCCGTCAGCAGCTGATGAAGAAATGCGAAAGCAGAAAGGAAGCGCGACCAAATCCTATAGGTAATGCAACCACATCTTAAAACACATTCCCCCCACCACTCCCTTCTTAGTGGACTTTAGTAATCATTTTGCTCCCTTCTTCCCTCCCCTTCACAGTGCAGGGGGGGCAGGAAGAGGGAAAACAGGGTTCACAGTAGCACTCTTCATCAGGTGCTCCACCGTGAGCAGCTGATGAAGAAGAGGTGAAGCCCAAAGACGGTGCGAACAAATCGTAAGTCAAATGCAACCAGGTCGTAAAACACAGTCCCCTCAGCACTCCCTTCTTGAGCAGACTTTGCTCCATTCTCCCCTCCGGATAGCAGTACAGGGGGGGCAGGGACTAGGGAAAACAGGGTTCTCAGTAGCACTCTTCATCAGCTGCTCCGCCGTGAGCAGCTGAAGAAGAACAGCAAAAGCCCAAAGCAAGCGCAACCAAATTTAAAGGAAATACAACCATGTCTTAAAACACAGTCCCCCCAGCACTCCCTTCTTTAGCAGACTTTGCTCCATTCTCCCCTACTGATAGCAGTACAGGGGGGACAGCGACTAGGGAAAACAGGGTTCTCAGTAGCACTCTTCATCAGCTGCTCTGCTGTGAGAAGCTGATGAAGAAGAGATAAAGCCAAAAGAGGGTGCGACCAAACCTTTAAAGAAAAGAAACCAGATCTTAAAGCATGTTCCCCCCAACACTCCCTTCTTTAGCAGATTTTACTCCCTGCTCCCCTCCTGATAGCAATACAGGGGGGGAAGCAACTAGGGAAAACAGGGTTCTCAGTAGCACTCTTCATCGGGTGCTCCGCCGTGAGCAGCTGATGAAGAAGAGGTGAAGCCCAAAGAGGGTGCGACCAAATCTTAAAGGAAATGCAACCAGGTCTTAAAACACAGTCCCCCCATCACTCCCTTCTTTAGCAGACTTCAGTCATCATTTTGCTCCCTACTTCCCTCCTGATAGCAGTACAGGGGGGGAAGCGACTAGGGAAAACAGGGTTCTCAGTAGCACTCTTCATCAGGTGCTCCGCCATGAGCAGCTTATGAAGAGTAGCAAAAGTACAAAGGAAGCGCGACCAAATCTTAATGGAAATGCAACCAGATCTTTAAAATATGTTCTCCCCTCCACTGCCTCCTTAGCAGAATTTAGTCATCATTTTGCTCCCTTCCTCCCTCCAATTCGCAGTACAGAGGTGCCAGGGACTAGGGAAAATGGGGTTCTCCACCGTGAGCAGCTGATCAAGAAGAGCTGAAGTCCAAAGAGGGTGCCACCAAATCTTAGAAGAAATGCAACAAGAACTTAAATAACGTTCCCCCCAACACTCCCTTCTTTAGCAGACTTTGCTCCCTTCTTCCCTCCCGTTCACAGTACAGGGGGGACAGCGACTAGGGAAAACAGGGTTCTCAGTAGCAATCTTCATCAGCTGCTCTGCTGTGAGAAGCTGAAGAAGAAGAGGTGAAGCCAAAAAGGGTGCGACCAAATCTTAAAAAAAAAGCAACCAGATCTCAAAACATATTCCCCTCAACACTCCCTTCTTTAGCAGACTTTGCTCCCTTCTCCCCTCCTGATAGCAGTACAGGGGGGGAAGCGACTAGGGAAAACAGGGATCTCAGTAGCACTCTTCATCAGGTGCTCCGCCGTGAGCAGCTGATGAAGAAATGCAAAAGCAGAAAGGAAGCGCGACCAAATCTTATAGGTAATGCAACCACATCTTAAAACACATTCCCCCCCACCACTCCCTTCTTAGCGGACTTCAGTCATCATTTTGCTCCCTTCTTCCCTCCCGTTCACAGTGCAGGGGGGGCAGGAAGAGGGAAAACAGGGTTCACAGTAGCACTCTTCATCAGGTGCTCCGCCGTGAGCAGCTGATGAAGAACAGATAAAGCCAAAAGATGGTGCGACCAAATCTTAAAAAAAATGCAACCAGATCTTAAATAACGTTCCCCCCAACACTCCCTTCTTTAGCAGACTTTGCTCCCTTCTTCCCTCCTGATAGCAGTACAGGGGGGGCAGCGACTAGGAAAAATGGGGTTCACAGTAGCACTGTTCATCAGGTGCTCTGCCGTAAGCAGCTGATGAAGAAGAGGGGAAGCCCAAAGAGGGTGCGAGCAAATCTTAAAGAAAATGCAACCAGGTCTTAAAACACATTCCCCCCACCACTCCCTTCTTGAGCAGACTTTGCTCACTTCTCCCCTCCTGATAGCAATACAGGGGGTGAACGACCAGGGAAAACAGGGTTCTCAGTAGCACTCTTCATCAGGTGCTCCACCGTGAGCAGCTGATGAAGAAGAGGTGAAGCCCAAAGAGGATGCGACCAAATCTTAAAGGAAATGCAACCAGGTCTTAAAACACAGTCCCCCCATCACTCCCTTCTTTAGCAGACTTCAGTCATCATTTTGCTCCCTACTTCCCTCCTGATAGCAGTACAGGGGGGGAAGCGACTAGGGAAAACAGGGTTCTCAGTAGCACTCTTCATCAGGTGCTCCGCCGTGAGCAGCTGATGAAGAATAGCAAAAGTAGAAAGGAAGCGCGACCAAATCTTAATGGAAATGCAACCAGATCTTTAAAATATGTTCTCCCCTCCACTGCTTCCTTAGCAGAATTTAGTCATCATTTTGCTCCCTTCCTCCCTCCAATTCACAGTACAGAGGTGCGAGGGACTAGGGAAAATGGGGTTCTCAGTAGCACTGTTCATCAGCTGCTCCGCCATGAGCAGCTGATCAAGAAGAGCTGAAGTCCAAAGAGGGTGCCACCAAATCTTAAAAGAAATGCAACCAGAACTTAAATAATGTTCCCCCCAACACTCCCTTCCTTAGCAGACTTTGCTCCCTTTTTGCCTCCCGTTCACAGTACAGGGGGGGCAGCGAATAGGGAAAACAGGGTTCTCAGTAGCAATCTTCATCAGCTGCTCTGCTTTCGAGAAGCTGAAGAAGAAGAGGTGAAGCCAAAAAGGGTGCGACCAAATCTTAAAAAAAAAAGCAACCAGATCTCAAAACATATTCCCCTCAACACTCCCTTCTTTAGCAGACTTTGCTCCCTTCTCCCCTCCAGTACAGGTGGGGAAGCGACTAGGGAAAACAGGGTTCTCAGTAGCACTCTTCAGCAGGTGCTCCGCCGTGAGCAGCTGATGAAGAAATGCGAATGCAGAAAGGAAGCGCGACCAAATCTTATAGGTAATGCAACCAGGTCTTAAAACACAGTCCCCTCAGCACTCCCTTCTTGAGCAGACTTTGCTCCATTCTCCCCTCCTGATAGCAGTACGGGGGGGCAGCGACTAGGGAAAACAGGGTTCTCAGTAGCACTCTTCATCAGCTGCTCTGCTGTGAGAAGCTGATGAAGAAGAGATAAAGCCAAAAGAGGGTGCGACCAAATCTTTAAAGAAAAGAAACTAGATCTTAAAACATGTTCCCCCCAACACTCCCTTCTTTAGCAGACTTTACTCCCTTCTTCCCTCCTGATAGCAGTACAGGGGGGGCAGCGACTAGGAAAAATGGGGTTCACAGTAGCACTGTTCATCAGGTGCTCTGCCGTAAGCAGCTGATGAAGAAGAGGTGAAGCCCAAAGAGGGTGCGAACAAATCTTAATAGTAATGTAACCACATCTTAAAACACATTCCCCCCACCACTCCCTTCTTAGCAGACTTCAGTTATCATTTTGCTCCCTTCTTCCCTCCTGATAGCAGTACAGGGGGAGAGCGACTAGGGAAAACAGGGTTCTCAGTAGCACTCTTCATCAGGTGCTCCGCCGTGAGCAGCTGATGAAGAAAAGCAAAAGCAGAAAGGAAGCGCGACCAAATCTTAAAGGAAATGCAACCAGATTTGAAAAAATGTTTCCCCTCCACTGCCTCCTTAGCAGAATTTAGTCATCATTTTGCTCCCTACTTCCCTGTAATTCGCAGTACAGGGGGGCAGTGACTAGGGAAAATAGGGTTCTCAGTAGCACTTTTCATCAGCTGCTCCGCCGTGAGCAGCTGATGAAGAAGAGGTAAAGCCAAAAAAAGGTGCGAGCAAATCTTAGAAGAAATGCAACCAGATCTTAAATAACTTTCCCCCCAACACTCCCTTCTTTAGCAGACTTTGCTCCCTTTTTCCCTCCCGTTCACAATACAGGGGGGACAGCGACTAGGGAAAACAGGGTTCTCAGTAGCAATCTTCATCAGCTGCTCTGCTGTGAGCAGCTGATGAAGAAATGCGAAAGCAGAAAGGAAGCGTGACCAAATCTTATAGGTAATGCAACCACATCTTAAAACACATTCCCCCCACCACTCCCTTCTTAGCGGACTTCAGTCATCATTTTGCTCCCTTCTTCCCTCCCGTTCACAGTGCAGGGGGGGCAGGAAGAGGGAAAACAGGGTTCACAGTAGCACTCTTCATCAGGTGCTCCACCGTGAGCAGCTGATGAAGAAGAGGTGAAGCCCAAAGACGGTGCGAACAAATCGTAACACAAATTCAACCAGGTCTTAAAACACAGTCCCCCCAGCACTCCCTTCTTGAGCAGACTTTGCTCCATTCTCCCCTCCGGATAGCAGTACAGCGGGAGCAGGGACTAGGGAAAACAGGGTTCTCAGTAGCACTCTTCATCAGGTGCTCCGCCGTGAGCAGCTGATGAAGAAAAGCAAAAGCAGAAAGGAAGCGCGACCAAATCTTATAGGTAATGCAACCAGGTCTTAAAACACAGTCCCCCCATCACTCCCTTCTTTAGCAGACTTTGATCCATTCTCCCCTACTGATAGCAGTACAGGGGGGACAGCGACTAGGGAAAACAGGGTTCTCAGTAGCACTCTTCATCAGGTGCTCCGCCGTGAGCAGCTGATGAAGAACAGATAAAGCCAAAAGATGGTGCGACCAAATCTTAAAAAAAATGCAACCAGATCTTAAATAACGTTCCCGCCAACACTCCCTTCTTTAGCAGACTTTGCTCCCTTCTTCCCTCCGGATAGCAGTACAGGGGGGGCAGCGACTAGGAAAATTGGGGTTCACAGTAGCACTGTTCATCAGGTGCTCTGCCGTAAGCAGCTGATGAAGAAGAGGTGAAGCCCAAAGAGGGTGCGAGCAAATCTTAAAGAAAATGCAACCAGGTCTTAAAACACATTCCCCCACCACTCCCTTCTTTAGCAGACTTTGCTCACTTCTCCCCTCCTGAATAGCAATACAGGGGGTGAACGACCAGGGAAAACAGGGTTCTCAGTAGCAATCTTCATCAGCTGCTCTGCTGTGAGAAGCTGATGAAGAAGAGATAAAGCCAAAAGAGGGTGCGACCAAATCATAAAAATAAGCAACCAGATCTTAAAACACATTCCCCCCACCACTCCCTTCTTAGCGGACTTCAGTCATCATTTTGCTCCCTTCTTCCCTCCCGTTCACAGTGCAGGGGGGGCAGGAAGAGGGTAAACAGGGTTCACAGTAGCACTCTTCATCAGGTGCTCCACCGTGAGCAGCTGATGAAGAAGAGGTGAAGCCCAAAGACGGTGCGAACAAATCGTAAGACAAATGCAACCAGGTCTTAAAACACAGTCCCCTCAGCACTCCCTTCTTTAGCAGACTTTGCTCCATTATCCCCTCCGGATAGCAGTACAGCGGGAGCAGGGACTAGGGAAAACAGGGTTCTCAGTAGCACTCTTCATCAGGTGCTCCGCCGTGAGCAGCTGATGAAGAATAGCAAAAGTAGAAAGGAAGCGCGACCATATCCTAATGGAAATGCAACCAGATCTTTAAAATATGTTCTCCCCTCCACTGCGTCCTTAGCAGAATTTAGTCATCATTTTGCTCCCTTCCTCCCTCCAATTCGCAGTACAGAGGTGCCAGGGACTAGGGAAAATGGGGTTCTCAGTAGCACTGTTCATCAGGTGCTCCGCCGTGAGCAGCTGATCAAGAAGAGCTGAAGTCCAAAGAGGGTGCCACCAAATCTTAGAAGAAATGCAACCAGAACTTAAATAACGTTCGCCCCAACACTCCCTTCTTTAGCAGACTTTGCTCCCTTTTTCCCTCCCGTTCACAGTACAGGGGGGGCTGCGACTAGGGAAAACAGGGTTCTCAGTAGCAATCTTCATCAGCTGCTCTGCTGTGAGAAGCTGAAGAAGAAGAGGTGAAGCCAAAAAGGGTGCGACCAAATCTTAAAAAAAAAGCAACCAGATCTCAAAACATATTCCCCTCAACACTCCCTTCTTTAGCAGACTTTGCTCCCTCCTTCCCTCCTGATAGCAGTACAGGGGGGGAAGCGACTAGGGAAAACAGGGATCTCAGAAGAACTCTTCATCAGGTGCTCCGCCGTCAGCAGCTGATGAAGAAATGCGAAAGCAGAAAGGAAGCGCGACCAAATCCTATAGGTAATGCAACCACATCTTAAAACACATTCCCCCACCACTCCCTTCTTAGCAGAATTCAGTTATCATTTTGCTCCCTTCTTCCCTCAGGTTCACAGTGCAGGGGGGGCAGGAAGTGGGAAAACAGGGTTCACAGTAGCACTCTTCATCAGGTGCTCCGCCGTGAGCAGCTGATGAAGAAGAGGTGAAGCCCAAAGACGGTGCGAACAAATCGTAAGACAAATGCAACCAGGTCTTAAAACACAGTCCCCTCAGCACTCCCTTCTTGAGCAGACTTTGCTCCATTCTCCCCTCCGGATAGCAGTACAGGGGGGAGCAGGGACTAGGGAAAACAGGGTTCTCAGTAGCACTCTTCATCAGGTGCTCCGCCGTGAGCAGCTGATGAAGAAAAGCAAAAGCAGAAAGGAAGCGCGACCAAATCTTATAGGTAATGCAACCAGGTTTAAAACACATTCCCCCCACCACTCCCTTCTTAGCGGACTTCAGTCATCATTTTGCTCCCTTCTTCCCTCCCGTTCACAGTACAGGGGGGGCAGGGACAGTGGAAAACAGGGTTCTCAGTAGCACTCTTCATCAGGTGCTCCACCGTGAGCAGCTGATGAAGAAGTGGTGAAGCCCAAAGAGGGTGCGACCAAATCTTAAAGGAAATGCAACCAGGTCTTAAAACACAGTCCCCCCATCATTCCCTTCTTTAGCAGACTTCAGTCATCATTTTGCTCCCTACTTCCCTCCGGATAGCAGTACAGGGGGGGCAGGGACTAGGGAAAACAGGGTTCTCAATAGCACTCTTCATCAGGTGCTCCGCCGTGAGGAGTTGATGAAGAAGAGGTGAAGCCCAAAGAGGGTGCGACCAAATCTTAAAGGAAATGCAACCAGGTCATAAAACACAGTCCCCCCAGCACTCCCTTCTTTAGCAGACTTTGCTCCCTTCTCCCCTCCTGATACCAATACACGGGGTGAGCCGCTAGGGAAAACAGGGCTCTCAGTAGCACTCTTCATCAGGTGCTCCGCCGTGAGCAGCTGATGAAGAAAAGCAAAAGCAGAAAGGAAGCGCGACCAAATCTTAAAGGAAATGCAACCAGATTTGAAAAAATGTTCTCCCCTCCACTGCCTCCTTAGCAGAATTTAGTCATCATTTTGCTCCCTACTTCCCTCTAATTTGCAGTACAGGGGGGCTGGGACTAGGGAAAATAGGGTTCTCAGTAGCACTTTTCATCAGCTGCTCCGCCGTAAGCAGCTGATGAAGAAGAGGTAAAGCCAAAAAAGGGTGCGACCAAATCTTATAGGTAATGCAACCAGATCTTAAATAACTTTCCCCCCAACACTCCCTTCTTTAGCAGACTTTGCTCCCTTTTTCCCTCCCGTTCACAGTATGGGGGGGGACAGCGACTAGGGAAAAGAGGGTTCTCAGTTGCACTCTTCATCAGGTGCTCCGCCGTGAGCAGCTGATGAAGAAGAGGTGAAGCCCAAAGAGGGTGCGAGCAAATCGTAAGACAAATGCAACCAGGTCTTAAAACACAGTCCCCCCGCACTCCCTTCTTTAGCAGACTTTGCTCCCTTCTCCCCTCCTGATAGCAGTACAGGGGGGACAGCGACTAAGGAAAACAGGGTTCTCAGTAGCAATCCTCATCACCTGCTCTGCTGTGAGAAGCTGATGAAGAAGAGATAAAGCCAAAAGAGGGTGCGAACAAATCTTTAAAGAAAAGAAGCCAGATCATAAAACATGTTCCCCCCAGCACTCCCTTCTTTAGCAGACGTTGCTCCCTTCTCCCCTCCTGATACCAATACAGGGGGTGAACGACCAGGGAAAACAGGGTTCTCAGTAGCAATCTTCATCAGGTGCTCCGCCGTGAGCAGCTGATGAAGAAGAGCAAAAGCAGAAAGGAAGCGCGACCAAATCTTAAAGGAAATGCAACCAGATTTGAAAAAATGTTCTCCCCTCCACTGCCTCCTTAGCAGAATTTAGTCATCATTTTGCTCCCTACTTCCCTCTAATTCGCAGTATAGGGGTGGCAGGGACTAGGGAAAATAGGGTTCTCAGTAGCACTTTTCATCAACTGCTCCGCCGTAAGCAGCTGATGAAGAAGAGGTAAAGCCAAAAAAAGGTGCGACCAAATCATAAAAATAAGCATCCACATCTTCAAACACATTCCCCCCACCACTCCCTTCTTAGCGGACTTCAGTCACCATTTTGCTCCCTTCTTCCATCCCGTTCACAGTACAGGGGGGGCAGGAAGAGGGAAAACAGGGTTCACAGTAGCACTCTTCATCAGGTGCTCCGCCGTGAGCAGCTGATGAAGAAGAGGTGAAGCCCAAAGACGGTGCGAAGAAATCTTAAAAGTAATGTAACCACATCTTAAAACACATTGCCCCCACCACTCCCTTCTTAGCAGACTTCAGTCATCATTTTGCTCCCTTCTTCCCTCCTGATAGCAGTACAGGGGGAGAAGCAACTAGGGAAAACAGGGTTCTCAGTAGCACTCTTCATCAGGTGCTCCGCCGTGAGCAGATGATGAAGAAGAGGTGAAGCCCAAAGAGGGTGCGACCAAATCTTAAAGGAAATGCAACCAGGTCATAAAACACAGTCCCCCCAGCACTCCCTTCTTTAGCAGACTTTGCTCCCTTCTCCCCTCCTGATACCAATACACGGGGTGAGCGACTAGGGAAAACAGGGTTCTCAGTAGCACTCTTCATCAGGTGCTCCGCCGTGAGCAGCTGATGAAGAAAAGCAAAAGCAGAAAGGAAGCGCGACCAAATCTTAAAGGAAATGCAACCAGATTTGAAAAAATATTCTCCCCTCCACTGCCTCCTTAGCAGAATTTAGTCATCATTTTGCTCCCTACTTCCCTCTAATTCGCAGTACAGGGGGGCAGGGACTAGGGAAAATAGGGTTCTCAGTAGCACTCTTCATCAGGTGCTCCGCCGTGAGCAGCTGATGAAGAAGAGGTAAAGCCAAAAAAGGGTGCGAGCAAATCTTAGAAGAAATGCAACCAGATCTTAAATAACTTTCCCCCCAACACTCCCTTCTTTAGCAGACTTTGCTCCCTTTTTCCCTCCCGTTCACATAGCAGTACAGGGGGGCAGGGACTGGGGAAAATGGGGTTCCCAGTAGCACTCTTCATCAGGTGCTCCGCCGTAAGCAGCTGATGAAGTAGAGGTGAAGCCCAAAGAGGGTGCGAGCAAATCGTAAAACAAATGCAACCAGAACTTATAACGCATCCGCCCCAACACTCCCTTCTTTAGCAGACTTTGCTCCCTGCTCCCCTCCTGATAGCAATACAGGGGGGGAAGCAACTAGGGAAAACAGGGTTCTCAGTAGCACTCTTCATCAGGTGCTCCGCCGTGAGCAGCTGATGAAGAAGAGTTGAAGCCCAAAGAGGGTGCGAGCAAATCGTAAAGGAAATACAACTATGTCTTAAAACACAGTCCCCCCAGCACTCCCTTCTTTAGCAGACTTTGCTCCCTTCTCCCCTCCTGATAGCAGTACAGGGGGGACAGCGACTAAGGAAAACAGGGTTCTCAGTAGCAATCTTCATCAGCTGCTCTGCTGTGAGAAGCTGATGAAGAAGAGATAAAGCCAAAAGAGGGTGCGACCAAATCCTTAAAGAAAAGAAACCAGATCTTAAAACATGTTCCCCCCAACACTCCCTTCTTTAGCAGATTTTGCTCCCTTTTTCCGTCCTGATAGCAGTACAGGGGGGGCAGCAAATAGGGTAAACGGGGTTCTCAGTTGAACTCATTCCCCCCACCACTTCCTTCTTAGCAGACTACAGTCACCATTTTGCTCCCTTCTTTCCTCCCGTTCACAGTGCAGGGGGGGCAGGAAGAGGGAAAACAGGGTTCTCAGTAGCACTCTTCATCAGGTGCTCCGCCCTGAGCCGCTGATGAAGAAGAGGTGAAGCCCAAAGAGGGTGCGACCAAATCTTAAAGGAAATGCAACCAGGTCATAAAACACAGTCCCCCCCAGCACTCCCTTCTTTAGCAGACTTTGCTCCCTTCTCCCCTCCTGATACCAATACAGGGGGTGAGCGACTAGGGAAAACAGGGTTCTCAGTAGCACTCTTCATCAGGTGCTCCACCGTGGGTCACTGCTAGGGCGGGCAGTAGGAAATCACAATGTCTCTCAGTCCCAGCCCTCCCCGGGATCACCAGACCCCCAGCAAACCTGTTGCAGTGCAAAACTCTCTCTCGCTCTTCTCTGTGTCTCTGATTCTCTTCATTGCTGCAAGTGCTTATCCCAAATTGAAGTGTTCACACTTGGGAGCTGTGGAGAATTCCAGAAGCTCCTCGCAGCAGCCATTTCCTTCGCCCCTATTCTTTCCCATCGCCCAAGCAGACAAAACTGTGATAGTAGCAATAAAAGGAGGGCGTGGGTGCCTCCTCGTCCCCTCTACCAAGGTAGTGCTGCAGCTACAATGTGCTGGTCAAGGGTCGGTCCTTGGAGCTCATCAGAGGAATCCAAGCAGCAGAAACACACCGGCACCTACAAGGACAGAGTTGGAAAGCGCTGATGGAACAGGGAAGGCAGGAGCGGGCGGGACTTGGTCCCCCCTTCTTTGGGATGTCCTCTGGCATGGCAAGAGAGGACAAAACATGGTGCTTTTGCTGGATTTTGTCTTCCCTCAAAGTCTCTCAGGAGAAGCGTCAGTTTTTGGAGGAGTGACGATACCTCCCTAGCTACAGCCCTGCGGAGCAGCTCCTTGCTGTGTCTCTGGGATTCAGACAACAGCCTCAGGAGGATTTCCTCGAGTCACAACACTGCAAAGATGGACGGCAGAGTCTGCTACACACCTGGGCTCCTGGTGCCTCTTGGCCTGCTTGGCCTTCCTCCTCCTCCCACAGAGCTGTTTGTTGACCCTTCTCCTCTTCCCGTCTGGTGTCCCGTCGCTCCCCTCTTCACAGGTGGGTTTTCTCTTTTGGCACCCGTGTGAAGAGCCTGGCAGCCTTTCCATTCAAGAGGATCATTAGACAGGGAAAGCCATGATCAACGCAAACCAGTTCTGCTCTCCATCAGAGCTAGCTCATCTTACCTTCTGTCCTTGCAGGAGCTCTCTTGCTGCTTGCTGTCTGGAACGACGGGAGGCACCTACAGTGGGAATGAGCAAGTTAGCAGGTGGCGAGGACCCGCCTGCCCGGCTGGCACCTCAGCTCTGACAGGCAGATCCATCCCTTGGGTGGGTTTGCTCAGCTCAGCTGAGCCGGCTCTGGTGGGGGAAACCCAGCACCAAGTGCGATGGTCGACGTGAATCAGCCTGACCCTCTGCTCTGGCAGGCCTGCAGGCTGGCAGTGACCTGGCTTGTCCTTGCGGCAGCGCTGCCACCCACCTTCTGAGGGGGGGAGGCTTTTCTGTCCCACTTTTTGTGGCCCTGACGTACCTGTGCTGCTCCTGCATCAGGTCCCGGTGCTGGCAAGCCGGCCACCTCCTCCCGAAGGAGTTCCTCATGATGCTCAATGAGGAACTCCAGCAGCTGCGTCACCTGCACAGAGCAAAGCAGTGGTTTGCAGCTGGGGGGCTGAAAGGGGCTCACCCAGGACAGCAGCGCTGGGCTGGGCCCGGAAGGCTGCAGCCGGCTGGGAAATGCAGCGTACCTGCCCTGTGACGCGCACCAGAACGTCCAGGGGCAGCGTGTCCTCCTCGGGTGGGCTGAGGAGGTTGGGCCCCATGCAGATGGCCAGGTTGCCAGCGCTCATCCTGCTGCTGTCCACGTTTCTGCTGATGTTGTGCAGCAGGGACAGCAGGCTCCTGAGGAGCAGGAGGTTGGCCTCAGGCAACTTGCCGGCCACCCTGGCAGGACACAAAGGCACAGTCAGTAAAGCTGACCTTGTTGACACCGCTCCCCCAGGCCGATCTCGGCCAAGCCCAGCCCAGGGAAGGCTCCCTGGCCACGCCGGCTCCACGCTTACTCCCTCAGTGCCGCCAGCTTCTCCTGCCTGCTGCTGTTCTGCAGGGCGCTTATCCACTCCTCGAAGAGCTCGGCCACCAGGAGTTTGGAGGGGATACACCGGAGGAAGTCCTGCAATGCCCAGGGCTGCGGGTGAGGCTTGGAGCACTGCCGCCAGCAGCGCAGGCAGCGTCCCCGGCAGGCTGGCTCATGAGCAGGCGGCTGGCTTTCAGCTCCTGCTCTCGCAGGTGCCCATCAGCTCGCACAGAGCCCGGAGCTGCCGGGGGACAGGTCAGCGGGCTTTACCTTCAGGATGGTGGCCAGCAGATGTACGGGCTGGCTTTCTAGGTCGACCTGCAGCCCGGCGTCGAGGGCCTCCCTCAGCTCCCGGGTGGCAATCTTGCTGGCCCCCACCCGGAAGATCCCCTCCGTGGCTGGCCCCTGCTCCTCCAGGACAGACAGCAGGTCCTGCAGGGACAGAGGAGGACAGTGTCCGGGCTGGAGACAGGTCCTGGGCCAGGCCAGGCTTGCGCAGGGGCAGGAGCCAGGGGGCCGGCTCTGCTTTGGTCGAAGGTGGGGGCAGTGGGGAGCAGCCGGCTTCGTCCCCGAGCCCCAGCCGGGCTTCCTCTGCTGGGGACAGCGCCTGTGCGCGGCAGCCAGCGGGACGGGCAGCCCCTGGCCAGGCTCGCTTACCTGGATGGGCTGGGGCAGCGTGCCGTCCTGGCTGCAGAGAGAGGCCAGGGGCCGGCCGAAGAGAGCCCCCCTACTCTCTTCGGCGGCCGGCTGCTCTGCTGCCTCTGCAGCGGCCGAGCTCCCTCGCCGCCTTCCAAAGGGCCAGGGCAGCTGCCACCTCCTCCGGCGGGTCCTGCCTGCTGCCAAGGGCAAGAGAGCAAAGAGCCGTGGAGGGAGGAGAAGCGCCAGGCGAGCGCTCCGGGAGCCTCTCGACTCTGAAAGCAATGCAGAGGCAGCCCCGGAGGCACGGACAGACGAACAGAGGGACGGACAGAAGGAGGGAGGGAGGAAGGGAGGTGTGGTTTGGGAAGGAGGGCCCGCAGAGCCCTGGGGTCCCCGTGCCCTGCAGGAAGGGCTGCAGCAGCCCCAGCCACTGCAGCAGGAGTGGGCGCTGGGCAGAGGAGCGGAGAAGGGCCGTGGTGTCCACTGCCCCTTCTCACTCACCAGCCGAGGGGCTGAGTCCACCTTCGCTGCCGGAGGCGATGGGCGGTGGGCGCTGCTCTGGGCCAGCCTGCAAGAAAGGCCCTGCGCTCAGCCAGCAGCCCCGCAGCAGCAAGGGCACCCGGCGAGCTGCCTCGGCCCCTGGCCCTGCGAGACAGCAGCCCGAGTGCTGCGGGGCCAGCCGACACGCACCTCTGCCTGGCGCTCGAGGTGCTTCTCCAGGCTGCTGGTGTCCAGCGGCGTGGCCTGCACAACGGGAAGAGAGCGGCTGGTGAGAAGCCATGGCCCTGATGCTGGGCTGGAGCAGGCTCTGGGGGCAGGGAGGGGGCAGGAGGGTCACTCACGGCTCTGCGGCACCTCAGCTCCTCCAGCAGGAGCCTGATGGAGGGCAGCTGGGTCACCCGGGCTCCCTGCACTCCTTGCGGTGGCCTGTGGTGCCAGGGGAAGGGGCAGACAAAGAGCCGGGTGAGGCACAAGCCGCCTTTGCCCTCTCTGAGCTGCCCCGACGCGGCCGGGGGCAGCTCTCCCCAGCTCGGGAGCAGTGTTTCCACAAGGGTGGGGCTACGCCTGGAGCATCCCCCCAGGGCCGTGCTGGGAGCAGGAGCGGCCCAGGCTGCAGGGCCAGGGCAGGGCTTACCCAAGGAGCGCGCTGAGCCAGAGCTCCTTCAATGCCAGGGAGCTGCAGGAAGAGAGGAGACCCAGCCTGAGTGCCCGCTGCTCCCCACCCAGCCTGAGCCAGGCAGAGCCGGGCATGGGGACAGCCCCAGAAGCAGGACAAAGACCGGTGCAGCTGGACCGAGGTGCTGCCCAGCCCTGGCTGTGTGAGACGCGCCCCCCCGACTCACCAGAATGTGACGATGAGGGAGCCATTGGGCCAGACGAGGACCAGGGAGTTGGTGTCCTGGTCCTCCTGCTCCTCCTCATCGCTGGCCGCATCCCTGGCTGCCCCGTTGCTGCTGCAGACCACGTGCAGCTGGCCCAGGGGTAGGCAGATCTTTGGCCGCGGGGCCTGGCCATCTCTGCAGAGAGGAGCATCAGGGAGTGGTTTGGAGGTGGCCCAGACCGGTGGCGTCCCTCCAGCACCTGGCCGTGTGTGCATCCGGCAGCAGGGCACTGGGGCCCTGGGGCTGCCGCTTGGGTGTCCTCACCCTGGGCCAGGGCCAGGGCTTGGCAGGAAAGAGAGCTGCGCTCTGGGAGCCTTACTTGGACTTGGCGATGACCAAGCTCTCCAAGAAGAGGAGGAGGTCCCTCTTCTTGGTCACGCGCCCCTGGGTCACCTGCACAGACTGGCGCAGCAGCGGCTCGGGGGATGGCCAGGTGGGCTGGCACTGCTGCGGGGGCTCAGGGTTGTCCCTGCAGAGCCGACAGTGTGAGGTGTGATAAAGGCAGCTGCTGTGGGGCTCAGCCATGATGGCGTGTCCCAGAGCTGTGGGGGGAGCCTACCTGGCGCTGTGGCAGCAGTTCAGCTGGCCCATCCTGAAATTTCTATGAGACACGTGGTCTGGGAGGCGTTTGTAGGGCTCTGGAACGAGCAGAGTCGTCCAGAGCGACGCTGGTCCAGGTGCCGCAGTGCTGCTGGGCCAGAGCTCCAGTCAGCACTGGCCGCTCTGTGTACAGGCCCAGCTGATGCACTGAGGCCGTTGCCAGGCCAGCGCTTGGTAACAAACAGCTTCTTGGGACCTAGAACTCGGGCGGGGGGGGGCGGGGGGGGATGGGGGTCATGTCACCGGTGGGGCGTGGCTCAGGGGGATCTCCCGCCATAGAATCATGGAATAGCCTGAGTTCCAAGGGCCAACCAAGGGTCTGAGCTCTTCTGAAATGTGGCAAGACCTTTGCCTGGCAAGACACCAGCCCTTCCAACTGGAACGAGGAGAGATACGGGGTACTTGGGTCCTGGTGCCAGGCTGGGCCCTGCCCTAGCGCGCTGCTTCTGTGAGGGAGAAAACAGGCACAAGGAACATCTTTGGCAACAGGAGTCTCAGGACTGAGACCAGCCCAGCTTCAGAATCTTCTGCCAAAATTCACTGTTTTGCCTTTCAGGCTAAGATAGAGAAGGAAACAAAACTGACCTGGCATAGTTACTTATGTCCATGCTTTTTCATATGTATATGAAATTTTCATATATATATATATAATATATATATAATGTTATTTTCTTCATTCCAGATAAAAGCGATGATGTCCCAATTGTCCCTATCAAGTCATACTTCTTGTGGGAAGAATTGCTGAGTATTTCTGAAGGTAACATAAGAAATAGATGCTACAGACAGAAAGGAGACAGAGAAGCAAGTCTTGGAAGGCCACTTTTAACATAACCCTCACCAACTGTGTTAATGAAGTTAAGAAAAGCAGCTTTCAAAGATTTCTTACAGACTTAAGCTATGATGTGTGAGCAGGAAAACAGAATGTTCGTACACATGGGGTGAAACTGAGTGGAAGAGACCCGAGAATGGAGTTGCAGCAACTCTGCACTTGGCTCTGCTCATTGCTTACAAATCCCGTGTCCATTTACTCTCTCATCCTACTGAAAACCTTGTTTGCTTGTGAAGCAAGGTTTACAGCTCCTCAGCAAAAACACATGCTTGTGTAATTGTGGTTAAGTTCACCTTCACCAAGGCACCGGTGATATGTCTTCCACCATCAGTCTGACTTCCTTTCCTGGCTGTGGTCTACCTGCTAAACCACACCGGTCACTCCACTACCACGCGGGCTCTTCCCCAGAAGATTCTCAGAATCACACGCCCGCGTTCTGGGGATGGAGATGCCCAGTGCGGCAGCAGGATAGCCTAACGCACGCTGAAGGAGCCCATCCCAACAGCTGTCTATCCCTGAGGGGCTGCTGCCCAGCCTTCCTGCAGACACTCCCAGAGAACCAGCGAGTGCAGCTTGTCACACAGCATCTTGGAGCCAAAGCTTACTCCACACGAGTATCCAAGGAGGACTGGTTAAGCTCCAGAAGACTGATTTGCACAAACCCCCACGCACGTGGGGTGCTGTGCTCTCAACTCTTTCCTCCTGTCCTTTCAACATGGTCTCAGCCCTCCCTTGCAGCAGAAACAGCTGTGCAATAATACAAGCACTGATGGGGCTGAGCAATAGCTGCTTCCTTTGCCACAGCAGCTTGTGGCTGGTTCAGGTGCCAAATCTTCTTTGCTGCAGAGTCCCACGGGCACAATGCTGCACCAGAAAAGGGGAGGAGATGGGAGGAAGAGTGAAGATGGGATTCGGCAGCCCCAACAGAGAGGTTTACACTCATGAGGATCTCCATCCGTGGTCCCATTTGGAATAGCAGATGCTGTGCCAGCAGCACCCTGGTGACCACTGAACAGACTCCCAATGCACACACAGTTGTCAGAAATAAAACATTTCTTTTAATTGGCAAGTTGAACACACAATACAGATCTCATTAGAATTTTATAAATGGTATTAGTTACAAATGCAAGTTAAAAATTGCAGTTCATGGCAGCTAAAAGCTTGGAGTCCAAATGTATCTCTGCAATGCTTCATTACTTCCCTTTCCCCAGTCAGCTGGGTGAAGACAAATAAAAGATCATTTATCATCTAGCAGGATATATACTCAAACAAAAAGAAAACCTCACTCCTAAAAGCATCACTAACAGAGGCATTCAAAGTACTTCAGCCATCTTAAATCAAATCAGATACAATGAGGACACAGTTAAGAGTTACTCTGTAACACTTTAAGCAAAGATACAGGTATCTTCACATTAAACTGGTAGTTCAATGCTTTCTGTTCCAATGCAGCTTAAAACCAACACTGGCTTCTACCCCATAGAAGCTCTAAAGTCCATCATGCAGGCTTCTGTGCCATCAAAGCTAGCTGTTCATAAATCAGACCCTTACACAGAGGAAAGTTACAATGAACAACTAAACAGCATATATAAATACGTATCTTGTACTTAGCAGATCTTTATTCCCCCCCTTAATGACTTTTGTTGGTATTAGTGAGATACACAGCTCATTCCATTTTCACTGCACTCGGAATATTAACAAGTTACCATTACGTGTGTTAATATACTAAATATCTTTTAACAAGTCTCTTAAAAAAAAGTATTTAAAAACACTCTTGGAAAAGTAGAAACCCCTTTTTCCAGAAAAGCAAGTGGTACTAGGACAGCGTGGACTCCAGTGCTTCAAACGTCCTTGCAGAGAAACCCGTCTTGATGGCTTTTGTGCCAGGTGTCTGTGCGCGTCAGCTGCCAGACTCACGTTCTATCCGTCCTTCTCGCCGTGGTGACAGAAGGTCACCAAAAGCAGCTTACCTTGCCTTTCAGATGGCAGACTTCCAAGGATTACCGTTCACTGGACTGCAGAAGAGAGACGTGTAGCTTTGACAGAAGTTCGTTTCTTTCTTACTCACACCTATGAGAGTCAGTTTTATTAGATCGCTGACACCGCATCTTCGCAGCCAAAGCCTGCTGAATGTGCCTGGAGAAATGAGTCTGTATCTCAAAAATATCAAGAGTACCATTCAGATTGGAATTTCTATGAAAAACTGTGCACATTTATCAAAAATGATGCTGCTGTATAAAGCAAAGCAACAAAAGGCCTGCTCTGAATACAAGCTACAACGCAAAAGATTACACCAGAGGGTTGGGGTTTTTTTTTCTCTGCTTCTTTTCTAAAGGCAGGCATTAAAAGTAAAGTGTTACTGAGCTTTTCCTAAGAGAGCACACTGGGCTGTGGCATAATATACATTAAACAGGAGCAAAATACATATGTTTTCTGCTGCATATTAGCAGCAAGCTTGGTTTCCGAAACATAAGGAATTGCATGGGAGTTGTCAAGATGAAGTCCACACACCTTGATCATTGAACTGATCACTAGATTCCAAGAAACCAAAGCAATTTTAAAAATAACACGTGACAACAACTGCCTAGAAGGCAGAGTTCTATCATCTGTCAATAACCAGATGAGTAAAGTGCATAGCAACTATTATAACAGTTTCTTGAAAAGAGAATACATTTAGCAAGTCTCAGAGTTTGACACTCATCCATGTGTTTTGCTACATGTGTGGCTTCCCTTTTGTTTTGCCATTTAGCTTCACCGATCGACCCTTCAAGCACTGTCCTGGGATTTCCTTTGCGTGTCATATAGAATGTGCTGAGATCTCTGACTGCTGCCTGATGTACGTCTGGAAGCTCTTGTCACCGATGGGATGCTCCCTAAAAGAAAAGAAAGATAAAAAGCACTACACACAGAGCCTTCTGCCAGGGCAGCAAGATGTCAGAACAGAAAGCAAACAGACAAAACCTTCTCCCTAAGTTGGGCTTTCAAAGTTGTAATAGAAATACTGCATCTTACTTAAGTTGGAAGAACTGACTGATTGAATCGATCCTCTTTTCTGTCAGCCTCCCACAGAATGCTCCTTTATTTACACATACACAAAATACCATCATGCAGCTGCATCAGCCACTCTTCCCATTTTTAAACCAACACTCTAAAAGAAGCCAGTAAATACATGTATCTTCTGGAATTTATTGCTCATCCCATGAGCACGGGTTCACAAACAAAACCAGAAAAAAAATCCCAACATCCCTCCCTTCCAATCTTACTTTTAAGAATTAAACTGCATCTAAAAAAATAAGCATTTACATATTCCTTAGAGTCCTTTAAAGCATTGTGATATGAACCCTATGTATCTGTAGAATCCTTTTTGAACGTGAAGATGGTGAAAGCCAGAATGCAAGCAAGGGAAATACTGCTTTCCAGACTACTCCCACGTGGACAATCCATTATACTTACTGGCTTCCATATTTTGTCTTCTTAAATTTATCCCTCTTATATTGAGCATGCTCCTGCTCTAAATTTCCAACACCTTCAATAATCAGCTTTAGTGTTTTGTATGTCTCCTTAGGGTCATCGATGATGAATGTAGAGTATTCTTCCTCTTCAGGTCCATCATATACAGATTTGCTGCCACAGGCCTCTGGGGAAAGAATAAAATATAGGAATAGGTATCTGGTAGGCTGGGGGGTGGAGGGGAAAAGCAAGACATGCAGCCTGAAAATACTCAGTCTGGAGTTCATACAGCTCATCAGTTTGCTTCTCTATGACCACCATAGAACTGTGGCTGGCAGTGACAGTGATAGTAAAACGAGCAGTTCCCTGTCCTCCTGCTGGGCTCTCAGCAGGCACAGGGGCTGGCCCATGCCTGTTCCTTCCTCCTCGTCTCATAAGGAAAGTGCAGCAAGCCTTGCAGCTGCTCCTGGCTCGGTGGGAAGCCAGTCCCTGCTGCACAGGCAGTGCTTTCCTCTCGAGTGCGGCCAGCAGCACCCCATGCACACACACACGGTGGGAACCCGTGACACCGGCCTGCGCCAAGCCAGGCCTTCCCTTCTCCGGCCCGAAGCAGCAAGCACGGCCCTGCACCACGGACTGAGTGCAAAGCACTTACAGGCTGAAGGAGTCACAGAAGATGTTTACTTGTTACCCCAAGACTAATAGAGTGAGCAGAAGCAGAATTTGTCATGACTACTGCCTGGCTGCCTGCATAAGGATGTCCCCTAGGAAGGGGGAAATCGTACTACCTTCTTCTCCTACCAGGGGCCCTTCCTGGCTGAGAGACCAGGCCACTGATCAGGACACACGAGCATTCAAGACATTCATCATGGGATCTACTCCTGCACTGCAGCGGAGCGTATTAGAAGGGGAGAGAGAGTATTTTTTACTCTGTTTTTCCCCAGCTGTCTAGCTGTACTGCTGCCTCAGGCTCAGCTTTCGAGTTACCTTCCCCTCGCCACGCTGTCTGCGCCAGACCCGCGTCCTTTCCCCCGACACCGAAACTCGATGCTGGCTCTGGCAGTGAGGACTGGGAACAGGGGAAAGCTGGGCATTGGTTCAGACAGCTCGGAAGTGGTGGGGATCTTCAGTTTGCAACTGCACGGCGGCCAGGAATGGATTAAAGTGCTTTCCAATCTGTGTGTTTGACACCACTAGCTTATCTCATATTATAAAATAAAGTCCTATTTAAAGATCAGTGCCACAGTGAAGGCTTCCCTGCCACTCCCTGTGCTAAATCAGGATTTCAAGTCTGGCACTGTGTATACCGGATACTTTTCTTGGCATGCCTACCAGTACTAACTTCCTCTGCTGTCTCTTCTTTCTTTTATCCTTCATGGCATATTGCTGCTCCCCTCAGCTACTGAGGGTTTCCTAGCCCAAACTTCACCTCCCAGCTTTCACAGACACCCACAGGTTATCTTTCACTGATAATTCCAAAAGAGCCTTCCTGAGGTAATCGTTTGCATCCAGCCTCTTCTTGGTATCTGAATTGAGGAATGTGCACATGACTTCTGGTAACACAAAACCATGTTCCACTGAAAACTCAACTTTGCTGGTGCTTCTTTTCAGGATCAGTAAACTTCTGGTTTAGCACACACTCTGATTTGTCAATTCAGAGCATCCAAGCAATGTTCTGTGCTTGAGCTATTTTAGGGTGTCGCGTTTAAGGCTGTACTTAAAACAACTGTTTGTCATGCAAAGAACTTTGTACAGACTGTGAGACTGCACACTGCACCAAAAATAATTCACACAATTGCCTCGAGACAGCAGAAGGGGAAACAAGTTAAATGATGGCCACCATGTTACGGGTGTCACAAGGGAAATGATTCACAAAGCTGGTCTAGCTGGAACATACAATTTTTCAGAGGTGTTTTGGCCTTGCTGAGTAGACTGAAGATGCAATGATCTCTCATCCTCACCTTGCATTTTCTCCAATTTTGGCATATACAAATTGAACAGAGAGTAGATGCGCTCCGTTTCTCTATCTCCATCTATATCCAGTTGTATATTTGCTGGCAGGCCTCTGTAAGGTATCAGAAGAGTGGCAGAAGTTACATGCTAAACTGCATTATGGCATGAAAAAGTGTTTAAAGATCAAAGGAAAAGTACTTATGAAAGCTACCAGCTGAAAACTATCTATTTTTCCCCAAAAGAAAAGACAGACAAGTTCAAACTTCTTTATGCCTAGATTTATCCTGCACGCTTTCGCTCTGACATGAGAGGGCTCTATCTGTATGCAGACATCCGGGTGAATTAGTCCACTGTAACCAGACGGAGGAGCCAAAGCACTGAACTCTGAACCGTCCAGGTCCCTCATTCTGGTACTACCACTACAGATTTGTTGCTTCTCTCATTTGAGATGAAAACAGTTTCCTACAAGTAAGACAGCACCTCTTCATTTGCCAGAGAGGACGAATGGGCTCCTTAGGAGAAGATCAGTTTAGAATTAAATCTGGAAGCAGATGATTGGGTGTTTCAACAAGTTACAAACAGGTTGCTGAAGGGATTTCTGATGTTTTCACTGACTACATGATCAAAACCAAACTGTCTTACCCAAGAGTCAACTCCTATCGAAGCCTTGAACTCTAAAAATGTCAGCGTTTCAACCAGGGTCTGCAGATACTGACAGTATCATGACTAATGATAGAGATGGCCCTTGGAAACCCACAGACACCTGCGCTCCCGGCAGATCATCTTGGTAACCATGTGCCTGCAGGTGACGCTGCAGGGACACACATACCCCTGGCAATACCTAGCCCAGCAGCATGTTACCAGCCCTTACCCCGTGCAGGGTGTGCAGCCAGGAGTATTATCTGCAGTAGCTTTACAACAAAGCCAGTGGCCGTTGAGATAGGCAGAGGGATGGTAGACCGTGAGGCGCTTCTTGTTGCACTGGCTAACTTTGGTGAGGATGTCAATCCAGTCCTTGGCCTCCACACAATTATTTGCTTGGATATACAGGACTCTCCTCTCAGGCTGGATCACCTGGAACATCTGCAAATAAGGAAATAAGCCACAGAATAAACCATGGGAATGAGTCTTCGAATGTAAGACTGGGCTCACACTGATGATTTATTATAGGAAAAACACAGCAAGCTTAAAGAATGCACCAATAAATACATTTCAACATAAAACCAAACGGCAAATGTGCCCTTAAAACAAGACCTTTCACCTGGTACAAGGAGTAATATACTGTTCCTGTAGGAGATGATTTACAAACAGCAAATATCAACTTGCTGGTTGGACTTCAACAAGATTAGTTGTCAGCCTCAGGGATGCAATTTTAGTAATGTTGCAGCTCCAAGTTTTGGAAGGCTGACATCGAGTGACCCAAGGCAGGGCTGAAAGGAAATGCTAGTCAGCAGAGGGCAGAAAAGAGAAAAACCAGAGCTTGGATCCAGCCTCAATGACAGCTTTGCTTTAACACTGCCGTATCTAGAGTCTTTTAAACACCTATTCCAGCATGATCCTTTCCTCCGAATAGCTTTCGCACCCAACTACAGCTGGTATTAGCAACTCACAGCAACATAGTTTCTCTGGCTCAAATAATTACACATAAATTCTATGCTATGGCTTGGCTGCTGAAAATCTAAGCTAGAGATCTCCTGCCTGTTCAGAGCAGCGTGCAACCTAAAATGGCACAACTGCATTTATTTTCCTCCTCTTGAAGAACTAAGTTTCTGCTGCACAGCCTTATTGCTTGATTATACTGATCATGCACTAAAGAGAACTAAGCTCAAGCTAGTGATCTTAACTGCAAATTATGGAAGGGCAAATGGCAAACATCTTCATTTCCTCCAGCTTCTGAAATACTTAATTTTGATGGGTGTTCCTCTCTCTCTCTCTCTCTCTCAGGTATTCCTATATCATCCTTCCCCTCTCTACTTCTTCCTTCAATTATTCAAATCATTAGACATTACATTGCCCATATTTATGTGGAATAATATTTTCCAAATAATTGTTTTCTCTGTGCTACTTTAAAAAGAAAAACAAGGAGCATATTAAAAAACCTCTAAACCAACCAAACAAGAAACCAATCCCCATCACTGGAATTCACTTCTGTCTACTACAAAGAGCGGAAACTGGCCTGAATTCTCCACCTAGCTGGTAAGGAGAATGTTGCAGACTGGCACCAGGTGCAGCCTCTTCTTCCCTTGTGACACTTTTAGGTGCACATTCCTCGAGGTAGCTTGCAAATAGACTTACTAATTTGTGAATGAACAGGTTTTTTAATTGCAATTTTCTAACAGGAAAGGGAAAGCTTAACAGCCATTCCCCTGGCTTTAGTATTCTTATAGATATCAGACAATAATTAGAAAGGTGCAAAAAAGCAGTGTAAGAGCTGCTAGTGTGATTGCTCCAAAATGCAAGCACAAGAGAGGGTCCTTTTGCTAAAATCTTGCCAGGACATAGCCAGCAGTTTGATTTTGGTGAATGGGGAAGGAAGGAATAAAGATGGGAGCGTGCAGCTGAATCCTCCTTGAACACAGAACTACAGGGAAAAGAACTTTAATGTCCCGCTGGGGTAAATGAAGCCATTTGCTTTACAACAAAGGAGCAGATTTAAGGAGTATGGCTTTGTGTAAGGGGACACCAATCTAAGTGAACTAACATATGGCAACTGTTACTGAGAAGCTCACAACTAAGCCAAGAATTTCAAGTGGTTGTAAGACCTTTACACTACCAACACCACCAGTTGCTTCTCAAACCGCATGGAAGACCTGAACGGTACTAAAGCCGCCCCCCTGCATCCCTTGAACTGTGCTTAAAGAAGATGAAGGCTACTGTCCTTAGTGCCAGACAGGCAGATTTATCAGGAGTGAGGAAGACACGCTTGGTGCCATTCAGAGCACTGATACGTAGAGAATATTTATAGAAAACGTGGGTCTTTAATCACACTCAGCAGCCATGATGGAATATCCATCACAAATACATCTGCTGTGGTGTTTTGAGAATTCTTTCTGCAGTATTCTATTTATGATGAGCAAGATAAATGGGAATATATTAGTATGGGTACATGATAATGGCATTTTCTATTGCTTAGGGAAAGCCTCTGAACCTTAGCTTTCAGAATGGATGTAGCGACCTTCGCTTCCTGGGTAATACTGAATTTAGGCAACCAGAATAGCCCACAGTTTCTGATGTTAATAATAAAGGGACATTTTTCCTATAATAAATCTTTATGACAAAAGGATATTTTGGATATATTCTACCTCAGTAGACTCAGCTAAGTAAAAAGACCACTGTCACCGATGAGTTGATCAGAATTGTAGCTCAGCTCCTCTCTACACACAGTAAGTTTTACCCCAAGTTATTTTGTGGAGTACAGTTTGCAACAGTTCATCACATGTTACAGCTGCCTTCTGACAGCTTGAGAGTTATTTTGAAGTTTGGTTCCTTTTGCTTATGTAATTAACATACGTTATCATCACTGGAGCCAGCTCAGTACAATGAATCACAGAGTCACAGAATTGTAGGGGTTGGAAGGGACCTCCAGAAATCGAGTCCAATCCCCCTGCCAAAGCAGGTTCCCTAGGACAGGTCAGGACATCAGTGATGTGCTCTAGGAGCAAGTGAACTTACTCCATCTTTTAACTCCAAAACAATACCTGAAACAGGGAAAATACTGAGGAGTCAAACACTGCCTTTCACTTTAACAAAGTGCTATTTGAGGAACCTGATATCTTGGACAGGTTCGAGCACTGTCCTGTGCGGTGTCCACAACCAGTGTAGATGGCAGGGAAGACTTAAAGCCAGAAAAGCAAAGTCACAACCATTTATGTGTATAAAGAAGCCTGTAGTAGGTGGCGTGCTCAGAACTAGAAAACACTGTGGGGTTTTTTTGTTTCCCTTTAAATAAAACTTTTTAAGGACTGTATTCAACTTTACAGGCAGCAGAGTATGAAAAAGGCACCCAGTATCACCTGAAGTCATCACGCCTAAGGACTGTTCTTACACAGTGGATGGTTATACCTCACATACAGAATTTGGCAGAACAGTTCCATGTATAACAAATACAGCTGTATTTTATTGCCCAGTGTGGCAGTCAAAATGCTAAACCATACTGGAACAAGCACAAACATCATTTTGGCACATGACCTAACCCAAATATATGTGCACTTTCATTACCTGATAAAGAAACCCTGAAAGATCCTGAGATACTTCACAATTACAAGCAGCCAGTTCCTTCCCAACAGAGAAGTCTGGCAGAAAGGGCAGGGACTCGATTATCTTACCTGTGTGTGACATTAGGGAGCCCAGACAGCTGATCAGCAGTGGTCAGTACTGAGTGTGCCACAGATCACGAAACCCAAGGACTGCTGACTGGGCTGTTAAGAATCTGAATGGGCTGTACTTTTGGAAACTCTTGCTACTATATACAGAACAAGCAGCTGTGGTTGTACATCTTTCAGTAGAAACCCAATCCAGGTTACAAAGGGGAAAAAGGCGATTAGGCTGGCGATCTAGACCAGCCTAACAAGCAAATTAATGAAGATGACCTACTTACATTTTTCATCTTAAAGGATTCCTCCTCCAGTCTTTCCACTGCCAGAATGTTTTCGATTGGAATGCTACACAGCGGGTGATCACCTACAGAACACACATGCACACAGAGACTGAGCAACTTAACCACAACTCAACTTCACCCTCTGTCCTTACTCTAAAGGGCTGATTAAGTTCCTTTGAAGATCATTTAGACTGCTCAAGGAAAAAAAAACCCAACAAACCAAACCAAAACCACAACTTTCACTCAGCAGGGACTTACTAGCATGGTCCTTAAGTATTTGAAGTTCATTTCTCTTTTAAGCTGCACTATGTTATATGAGCAAAGCTCTTGGAGGCTGAGTACTGCAGCAGGACACAGTGTACTTCCTGAGAAGGTGACAATGAAAGAAATCATTCCTCTCAGCTCAACTGAACTATGTTGATGGTGAAGATGTAAGATCTCAAAGTTGAGTGTGAAATGATGACTGGCATGATCTGAATCCATTTCCTTGTCTCTCTCAGTCATCATGTATTTATATGATGGAAGGAAGTGGCATTTCCTGTGTGCTACTGAACAGACAGGAACAATTGGCCATAATCAAAATCCTTGCTATGAGGCAACACTAAGTGAGCACGTTTTTGCAAGTAAATCCGTGTCTGCTGTGTCCTGTTGTGTCAATGTGACAGAATGTATGAGATCAAGCCGAGATGTATCTGAGAATGCAATACAAATCCAAACCCCAGAATGAGGTGTTTGTATCCTGAGTCTTGTTTCCTTGGAAAATCTACTACCTAACTGTGAAACCTATGGATGATGTTGATAACTGATATTAGACATCCATTACAAAATACTCTGCTGATTCACAGGATACGGTGCTATCCAAGAAGCTTCTTTAACAGTCAGTATAGACAGACTAAAAAAAGGACAAGAACATACAGGCTGACAGACCTGCCTGCTCTGTGCCTCCTACAGTTAAAGATCTAGATCTGAGCCTTCTGCTCTTACACAATCCTTATGTTTAATCTTTGCTCTAATGTATCAAAAAAGACTGGCAAACATCTGTTACCTTTGCTTTTCTGATAGGTAAACTCATGGTTTGTCAAGCGAAACCATCTCTTCTTGAAGTTTTTCATACCAAATCGTTTTCTTCCTTGTGCTCTCTTTATCATGAACCTGGTAAACAGGACAACAGTTGTTACAATCAGCCAGATTTCATCTATACATGCATATAAATATATGCAGACATATAAAATATGTATTCATGTATATAGATATACATATATACATATATACACACGCACATACATGATTGCACTTGCAAAGCTTTGGGGGTAGGGGTGGGGCACAGCGTTTTCTAATTTTTGAGGCCTTGTCATGTCAAGGAAAGGAAAGTCACGTTTGGATAGGTTTAGTCCATCTGTTAGTTAAGCGTGTACTTTCTCCAGAGCTAGGTAAGGGGTGAGACACGTAGCTTGACTTGTAGTCTACACAGGGGCTCTAGTTAGTTAGCTGAACTGCAGCTTGCACCCTCTTCTTTAATTACAAATCCAGCTGAATGGTTTCCTGCCACAGCAGAAAAATGGCAGAACATGGTTAGTATGGCTAACTATGACTTGTTAAGTCTACTTTTTTTTCTAAAGCTGTGAGAAAGCTCAAAATGTTTAGAGTCTGTTTAATAACGAAACGGTAGGTTGTAAGGTCTCTAGAGCAGTACCCTTACATGCTTTAGTCACTCTCAAGCTCTAGAAACGAAATCAGGATGTTACACGGTCCCATTTGTAACTGCACATTGCTGCTGCAGTTAGAAATGCGTTTTCAACAACATACAAAGCAATCTGAGAGCTGAAAGCTAGAACCCTCTATCTCCTCCTTCCCCCCTTTTTTGGCAGAGGAGGGATGTTCATTTAGTGTGTTGTCAATTTTAATTCATTTCAAATTTGAGTTAGCTTACAAGAAACCGTGATGTATCCACCACCTTCCTAACTACTAAATCAATCCAAAAGCTTCAAGGTGACTTTGGAAAGCCTAGTGACATCACACTGCTCAGCATCACTTTTGGTGGAAAAAAACATGTATGCATACGCAGCAGCGAGTTGGTAACGGCTACTCTACACGTTGCAGTAACTACTGCACCAAATACAGAGTTGTATAAGGGAGCCAGTAAAAACTACTTACTACAGAGTAGTTTTTATCAAGTAGGAAGGCACCATACAGCACAAAGAGCACACAGAGAGAACAGCGAATGATTTGGTTGAAGGTTTTCAGTAGCACAGCTAAAATACATATAGCAGCCAATACCATTTCTCGCCTCTGGCATCTTCAGCCAGAAACAACTGCACTGCAACCACCTGAACTGCAGGTTTGTTTAAAGACCTAAGAGAAGCCCAGGTTCCTTCAGAGTTCGACTGTTTTGTAAGCAGCTGGGCTGGTGCCTGCTGCCTGTTCCAAGTTGTGTGGGCAAAAGCTGACAAGGCAACAGCTTTCTTTTAAACCAGCTTAGGTAGACGCCTCTCACTGGTAAAATGGTCAGTCACTCTCTCAAGCCTTATTCCTGGATTACTTGAGAAATATTTAATAGAACCACGTGAATCAGGTCATCACCAGGCCCACTGGTGGTAGGCTTCATATTTCAAGATTAAGGCAAATCTCAAGGGAAGAGCAGATATCCTCAGGCTGGACAATACGCTCTTTGAGTTAGTTTCTCTTCCTTCTCCTGACAACACTTAAAAGGTGACTTAAAATGCAAACTCCTACGGAGCACCCCCTCTTTGCAAAATGCAAGCTCCCTGTTGCAGAGCTAAGAGCACATTTCTAATTACACTCCTCACAGCTGACAGGGCCAAGAGAAGAATGTTCTTTGTATGTCCCACAGATAGGTGACAAGTATTCAAAGCCACAGAAGTTGCAAGGTCAATCTAAAGGAATTCTTTGCACAAAGAGATAAAAAGTCCATGAAACCCATTCCAGGGCTGGGTGGTTGGAGACAATTGTTTCTTCTCATGTTTATGGTACACCTGAGTTTGGAACTGCCTTAGCCTTGCTTCGAAGCATCAGCATGCCCCTCTCATCTACAGGAATGGCAGAACTAGTTCTCCATTTAATTCCCTTCCTTTTGGAGAGGACTGGGCAGACAGCTGTTAAGCAGCAATAAATAGCATAATCGATGCCAGCAAACCCAAGTGCCAGGGACTAACATTTGGAACTGTATGTTCATTCAAAAGTAGATATGCTATAGCTTTCCACCTAGATACTCTTAATAGAAGCAAAGATAGATAAAAAAACCTAAAAGCAAACAAAAAACATTGCAAAGGCAAACAGAAAACCCACTAACTAGCCAATCAATCTGGAGAAGAATCAAATCAAAGGCTGTGAAAATTCCCAGTCACTCCCCGTGATATAACATGGTAATAATTCAAAAGGTCAGGAAAAACAGACAGCTGAAGGCAGCTCCTTAACCTTGAGAACAATTTATGTGAATGCTACTTAAGAGGTGCCCTGAAAAGTATGGCCACTTCTTAATCACTTCCAGTGAGTTCACTGGGATCTATACACTGAATATTAAGCAAATCTCAGTGCTTCTGGGAGCCTCTCCCTATGGATAAAAGTCCTTTATTCTCTATTTTACACCAGGGTTTTGTTTTAAGGAAAGGGGGGGGGGAACCCAAAGAGTTGGTCAGCATCAAGACATAGATAACAATGTTCTCTGCTGATTTCACATGGGAATTTCAGGATTGTTAAACAGAGTGCTTCCTCCCCAGCGTTAAGTCAGACAAGTCTATTGCTGCGAAGGAAGGACATGCTGTCAGCCGGTAGCTACAGCAAAGCACCAACTGCCCCTACCATCTTACCTGCACGAACTATTACCATCAACTTTCTTTACTGTTAGTTTAAGAGTCCTTACAACAGCAGCCACAGGCCGAGCAAGAAAAGACAGAAAAAAATCAGACAGGAGCAAAAGAAAGACAGAGGCAGAAAAAAATAATGGTTTAGAGTTAGAGGGGGAAAAGTTGCAAACTATAAATTTATTTTCAAAAACAAAAGAATGGTAAATGTACAGAATTAAAATAGACAAACTTGCTTCTAGGGACAGATGCCCATCAGAGAAGTGAACTGCAGAGGTTAAGCAGAAGGACCAGTCATGCTTTCATTGAAAACCTAATTTCTGCATGACTTTGAGCTACTGTGAAAGCTGACTTTCAAGTGGCAGTTCAGCTTACTGAGCTTTGCTACGAAGGATTTTGATTTTTCCACTTTCTTCCTCCCAGCTCAAAGAAGCTGTTTGCACAGTGCACTTAGATGATCTTAACAACTCAGTTTTTGTAACATAAAAAATGTCAACAAATAGTATCTAAAACTAATACTGCATATGGAACGTGCTTCCAAAAAAAGGAAAGGTACTAAAACTAGAAACTGTTCCAAGTGCATCACACATTTTCCTTGAAATGGCCATGATAATGATTAGCATATGGATCTTACAGGGCAGCAAAAGCAAATTCCATTTGCAGGCTTTGCCCTCACTAAGATATTCAGTATCTGCCTTCACAGTGGAATTTTACAGTTGTTGTTCACTGGATTTCAGGAAAAAAAAGTCAACCTGATTTTAACACAATGCTGACTTAACTTTATTTTGCTTAGCTGCACTGATTAAGTTCTACAGGCTCTTCATACTCAAATTAAGAGGTTTAAATCAAATGAAAATATGTTTTAATCAGCTATAGCAGCCACAGAGAGTAGAAATAGCAGCACAAGGATCTTCCTACATTCTTCTCTGAACACATGGATGGAATAGGGGTGGTAGAAAAAAAAATTTTTTAAAAGATAGGTGTCTTAGAATGGTAGTAAGCACACAAGTAGAGGGCTTTGTTCCACAAGCATGCTTACCCTTCTTTAAGCAGAATAGGTTGCTCTATGCTCTTGTGATCTCTCCTTCCTGAAGATGAAATTAAATCTAGAAACTAAAAGGTGAGCAAAAAGGACAGATAAAAATTACTAGAAGGCACTACCCAAATTAAAATCTTTAATATTTGTACAGCACAGATACAAGAAAATATTGTTTAACTACTAGAAGTAGTTAAACAAAAGGTAACAGCAGAAGCTTGAGGAATTTGGGAGGTTCCCTGGCTTGTAATCTAAAAATAGCACAAATGCTCTTAAGCAGAAAAGCTGCAGATGACCAACACTTCATGGGCTTCTCCTTTGTTACACAGATCTTTCACTCTTCCTTTTGGACTACACAATTTTCATCACAGCTCCACAGCATCCTCTGAAGCATGCACGTCTCAAGCTTTAAGCAGCAGTTTGTTAATCCAACCTAATCCAAAGAGATTCTACTACTGACATGCACAGCATTTAACTGCAATATTCAAGAAACTTTTGGCATCAGGAGTCTGCTTTCGCCCCCGGTTTACAAACAGTGTATGTTACATTCTAAGATTCTGAACATCAGCTTCACCACCACAGCAGGATTTTCAGAACATTCACACGCCTTACTTACATTTTTTACTGCATCTGCATATTTCTGCTCATTAAAATAGTCGTAAAAAGTAGCCATGTAGGATTCCTTGAAATTGGCCTGAAATACAAAGCCAAAACCATGCATATCATAATACAGTTTATACAGAAAATATTATTGTTAACAGCAGCAGACCGTGAGACAAGCCACCGCAGATAAGAGGGTTGTTTTTTTATGTCCAGAGGTAAAATAAGCAAAGCATTACTTTTATGTTGTACAGCACACATTCAGTAGTACCAAATTTTTACTTAAAAAAAAAAAAAGCAGAATGAATTTCAAATGTTCAGTGACAGCAGTTAATAATGCATTCTTCAAAAGCTTCAAACTTCTGCTCTGGCTTTTAATCTTGCTCCTGAAAGAAGCTGACAAAAAGTGTGAAAGAAGGAATGAATTCCGTTGTCTTGAAGGATTTGTAGTTGAAGTACAGATTCATCTACAGATGTCTGTGTGAACCCTAACTAGACCACCAGGGACCCCAAATTATCACCAGACAGAGCAGTGTGGTGCCCTAGGTATACAGGATTTATTTCAATCAAATATCCAGAGCATGGGCATTTAGATCTAATCTCACCGCTCACTGGCAGAAAACTGAACTGGTATGAAAAGAAGAGCAGAGACCACCCTCTCACTGGGCAATTCTTCTCAGCTGAGCTTTAAAATGCTGAAACAATCTGTAAAACCCTGTAGAGCTGCTGTCAGGTACTAGAGGCACATAAAAAACTTCCTGGGTTTTCCTGATCCCTGTCTTTCTGGAAGAAGCAAGGCATGAAAAGCCCTGGAACCAGCCCTTCTGGGCTGGTCACACAATTTTGCTTTACTGAAATCTAGTTCAGATTAAGACAGATTTAGTTTTCCTGTGAGCATGAGAGGCTTATATTCAAAGCAATCATAACCAGTTTTGCATAAGCCTAGTGCAAGTCAAGCATTTTAAAGGCTTAATTACAATGAGTGATAAAAGATTAAAAAATAATAAAAAGAAGGAAAATCACTTTCCTAAATCCAGGCTGTAAATGAAAATGGCATACTTACAGATTTAGATTTTGATAAGCTGCCTAGTGTTTGAATGGTTTTAGAGATAAGCGTCAAAGTTCGAGAAGTCTGGGGATCCTAGGAAAGAGAACAGTATTATATGGACTATTTACAGCATAGATCAGAGGAAGGTAAACTACACTCCTCCTTTCTCATTTCATTTGCAGAAAAGTAAGATAAAATTAGAAAAGACCCAATAAAACACTGCAAGGAAACAGTGGCTTTTTTAAAAGGCTTTTGGCTCTTAAGCCATAATGCTTCATAGCTACCTTAGTGCTCTTCACAGAACCAAAGGCGATTGCTTGCAAAGCAAAAATAGAGCTTTCTGTCTTGAAGACTGTCCAGGCCCTTCTCACTCTCTACTAGAAGTCTACTAGAAGTCTTAGATAAGTTGGTTAACATCTAAAACTTTTCCAACATTGCTGACAATCAATCCATTCAGCATTAATGTAACATGACAAAAATGAAGCAGTGACCATCTTTTCCACAGCTCAGACCATCTACTTTGTCCTTAAACTTCACTGTTCTTCCCATACCTCACAAGTTCTTCACATACACCGCCACTCAACATATGCTTCATACCCAAGAGAGACACAGAAGATCTTTGAACCAACAAAGGTACTTCTAAAGACTACTAAAAGAACTGAAGAAAGAATCTTCATAGACAGACTACGGTGACAGAACCATATCCAGATGTAGAAAAAAGTTGATAAAGTACTTACTGGATGATGTGGTGTAAGCTGAAAGAGGTTTGGAGAAAGAATGGCAGGAGCAAAGAATCTCAGGAAAATAAAGCTGCTGACAGCTGTATACCTCACATCCAGGTCACCTATTAAGAAAAAATACCTCTACTCAGCATTTCAATAATCCTTCCTTAAAAACCTTCTGAAATTATCAGAATGCCTTCAGAAAGCTAACTCAGGCACGGGTTGGCAAGGTATATACTTGTGAGTTACAGGATTGACTGATGACGGGAGGATTTGGAGCCAGAGATCAGCTAGCATAAATCAAAGAAGTATCAATGACAGCCTTTTAAAAAACAAGGTGAGTTCATGACACAGGCTACAAGGAGAACACCATTTACTTTTCCACCACACAGGGAATTTCATGCAAACGTCTGCTATTCCAGCTATGGAACTGAAGTAAGATGGATAACTTGCACAGTTTATGGAACGTTCAGCACAGAGGCCAATGCTCGGTTATCCAGCTATAGCCCTGAGTGCAAGTGCTGTACAGGCTCCTAAGGCATCTATTCCAGTTTGTAATTACAGAAAATATTGTTTATTTATTTATACATAAAGAGCACGACAGTACAATAAATGGCTTTCTGCTTCAGCCTCTCTCCTGAAGTATAAAAGCTAACCTTGTATTACTCTCAAACTTCCTTATTGCAATCTGCTTCCCTTCATGAAAACGCAGGCTCAATTTTTTTGCTCAATTCCAGTTATAAATTGCCAGCTCAGTCTCACAACTGGGAGGAAGCGGAAAGAATTCTCTCCTGACAGCCAGAAAACCTTCACAGCACATGGGCCTCTGAGGGCAATGAGCTTGCAATGACTCCAATAACGTATAGATTGGCCTTTATAACAGATTGACGCATGAGCAGCAAATAATTCAGCTGTGTGGAGTCTGCAGAATGGGCCATTATGAAACCCTGAGCATGTGAAAACTGAGCGTGCTTTGCAAATCTTGAAACCATAAATACACACCATCATAAAGCTCTTTTCAAATGTTGTTCTCCCTTCAAAGATGTTTAAAGAAGACTCTTACAATCATGAAGAGCCATGCTCTTTGTGGAGTGTATAATCAAGGAAAAGCCAACATTAAGACACACTCCAAATGGTATTTTGGATACAGAATCACAGAATCACAGAATTGTAGGGGTTGGAAGGGACCTCCAGAGATCATTGGGTCCAAACCCCCTGCCAAAGCAGCTCCCCAGCTCATACTGCACAGATAGGCATCCAGATGAGTCTTGAATCTCTCCAGAGAAGGAGACTCCACCACCTCCCTGGGCAGCCTGTCCCAGGGCTCTGGCACCCACACTGGGAAAAAGTTCCTCCCCATGTTGGTGTGGAACTTCCTGTGCTCCAATTTGCAGCCATTGCCCCTTGTCCTGTCCCCACAGACCAAAGAAAAGGGGCTGGCCAATTCCCCCTGCACCCCATACTTAAGATATTTATAAACATTGATTAGGTCCCCCCTCAGTCTTCTCTTCTCCAGGCTGAACAGCCCCAGCTCACCCAGCCTTTCCTCATAGGATAGATGTTCCAGGCCCTTAATCATCTTCGTAGCCCTTCTCTGGACTCTCTCCAGGAGATCCCTGTCCTTTTTATACCAGGGAGCCCAGAACTGGACACAATACTCCAGGTGGGGCCTGACCAGGGCAGAGTAGAGGGGAGGATCACCTCCTTGGACCTACTGGCCACACTCCTCCTGATGCACCCCAGGATCCCACTGGCTCTCTTGGCCACCAGGGCACACTGCTGGCTCATAGCCAACCTGTCATCTACCAGGACCCCCAGGTCCTTCTCCACTGAGCTCTTCTCCAGCAGGTCATCCCCCAGTCTGTACTGATACATGCAAGGATGATTCAGATGGCTGCACTACACCTACATGTAATAAAAAAATACAGAGAAGCTCACCTTGAAAACGCTTGGCAGCAGATTCTCTCAGTGAAAAGAAAATATCACACATCACTGTAGGGCAGCTTACACCAGATTTTGTAATTACAGTAAAAATGCGATCGACATATTGCCTCAGATTTTCCTGAAAGATGCAATTATGATGACAAAATTGGTATCTTTTTTTTTGCTGTGGAAAGTGGTATTGTTCCTGATTTTATTCATAATGGCATCATTAAAAGCCTCACACATTATATACTTGCAAATCAGCCTCATACTCAATGATATTGTCTTGGGTAAATGTACAAATTTGAGTAGAAAAGTAAATACATTATTTCCATCAAAACCAAGTGTCAAGTGATACACCTGCATGGTGTATTGTCCCTTTTCATTGTGCATCTTCTGCTTCACCAGAAGAGCCAAAGGCTAAGATGTCTTTGTCCTCTAGGGCAGGGGCAGAAATGAATTTAGAGCATAATGTAAAGCCATTGTAAAATAATTATAACTGTTTGTGTTGTTAAGAGATCTTCCAGTGTATTCTAAGGAATGGCAAAGCTATTTGCAACTTCAAATGTCTGAAGCTCTCCGTTAAACTTGAGAGTGTGAATAAATAAACAAATAAATCTTCACAATCTAATGCATACCCTGTTATTTTCCAGGTTTTCCCCATCTTTTAATTTCACAGGATCAATTTCACAGGGTTTATGGACCTGGCAGATCTAGGAAAAAAAAAAAGTGAACAGTTAATACATTAGTTTACCTTCAAGTAGAAAAGAAAATTGTAAAAAAGCATAATCTGTTAGTTTTGTGGGGTAAAAGGCAAAAGCCAACTTTATAAATGGATTTTTTTTTTCTTTTGACAAAGCACAGAAGGTAAATTACTTGTCCTCTTTCCCCCCAACAAAATCAGTAGTAATTTGTTCTACTCTTTCTTTCAAGTGAAATGAAGAATTGTTCATTAAGACTCTTCTCAAGCAAGGCTGCTCAGGAAAAGTCCTATTTTGCTAAAACAGTCAACTTTGAAAGTATATCTACATTCTTTAAAAACTTGACATTTTTTGATGAAACATTAAAACAAGAGCTGGTGAAACTGTCAATCATTTAAAGGAAGTCTGTGGTCTCAAAGTATTGCCCAATTACTGCAGTAAAATACCCACACCCACCATTCTGGACTGCGTAGATAATAAACCACTGTTATAATACATGCATCACATACACAGTTATCTAAGAATAATTTTATTCCTATATATCCACTGGATGAAACATGTTACTTGTAGCTTCCCAGCAGCTTTCTATTGCATATATTCTTTACTCATCTACATTATTATTTTATTAATTTCTTAGAAATAAGTGTTAATTTTATAAAACAGAGTACTTAAATTAAACTAATTGAACTTTCTTTTCCCTTTAATACAATCCAAATGTTTCCAAATTGGGTGACTTGATCGTGTCTAAACTACCACACAGGATTTTAATATAGAAACAGGCTCTTAAGCATTATTCCTACAAAGTCATCTTAAAAAGGGAAGGAATAAACAGTATCTGCTCCCTAAAGGCCTTTTACAGTGACATTTTATCAAATAAACACTCTAATCTGCTCTTACCTCATCTATAATTGGCTTTAGTGTAACTTGCAGATAATGCATCCCTGCCAGTTTCATTGTCTCGTCAATGCACTTGGAAGTTAATGAGTTTCCTCTGAAAATGGTGTTTGGATCTCTGGAAGTGAACAATTTTCTGTAATTTAGTCTCTTTGTAATAAACTGCTAATATATGGAAATAAAAGAAGCAGTGAAAGGTGATGGGATTCTGGGTCTGAATGCCCAAACCAGCCTGCCATTTAACGCAGCCACACAGCGGTTAGTGCACTTCCAGGCTGGAACAGAGAAGCAGCAGCCACCACAAGTCCAGAGAGACTATGGATATTCTTCTTCCTGTCAGTGCACCATCCAAACACAGAGCCACACACAGACTCAAATCAAAGGGCTTTACAATATGAACAGGGGGAAATGCACCCGCTTTCACGTGCTACTGAACAGCCTTCATTTCAGTAAGGGAAGGAGACTGTGATTTTTAGACTTCCAACACTGGACATTACACGTGACCTACTACCTTCTCCAACAAAATGAGTACTTGTAAGCTGGAGGGAGATGAAAACACCATCTCCAACAGCATAGCCATCTTTTCTAAGTGACTCACAGCCCTGTCCTGTGATAACACCCTTATACACAGCGCAGATCCCAGTTCTGCCCTATGAGCTGTGCGGATAGCTGATGCCATGCAGAGTCTCACATTTTTCTGAAAGAGCACTGAATTCTTCTCACACTAGACATACAGCCAGTGTAATTAGTTAAGCTTTAGCTACTGCACTGTACTGGTTTAGTATTATTTCTATTTTGAGAATGCAGTTTCCTATTAACTTTATATCTGCAATTCCTTGTCTAGCAAATGACATCATGCAAGTAGGTACATAATCACAGAATCAGAGTTGTAGGGGTTGGAAGGGACCTCCAGAGATCATCGGGTCCAACCCCCCCTGCCAAAGCAGCTCCCCAGCTCATACTGCACAGATAGGCATCCAGATGGGTCTTGAATATCTCCAGAGAAGGAGACTCCACCACCTCCCTGGGCAGCCTGTCCCAGGGCTCTGGCACCCTCACTGGGAAAAAGTTCCTCTGCATGTTGGTGCGGAACTGCCTGTGCTCCAATTTGCAGCCATTGCCCCTTGTCCTGTCTCCACAGACCACAAAAAAGGGGCTGGCCAATTCCCCCTGCACCCCATACATCTACACCCATATGGTTAAAACTTGGATATGAAGTTACTTGCCTGTTCTTGTACCCAGACTGATGTCTTACTACACTTGTACCCATTTACTAGCAGTGATTTATTACTGTCATTTTGTTTCCTAAATCAGTAAGCTCAGTGCCTGTGACAAACAGCAGAAAGCCCCCAAAACGGACCAGCGCCTTCGCTGTTTAGTCGCAGGAGCATGACTGTCAAGAAAGCAGCAAATTTCAACATACTGCAGCAACCAAGCTGTTTCAGCCAACCTGCAGCACAGAAAATACACACCCACCTACAGGAAGAAAACAGTCTATCCCTCAGACACTCTGAAAAAAGCCAACCCACACAAAAAATTCTGTACTGAGGAAGCTGTTGCTTTAGAGTCAATCTCTGTCATTCCCCTTGACTCCCAATTGTCTCTTCTACTGTCAGTCAAGATTATGACTGCACAGGCACAAGGCTTGGGGCAGCGAACGTTCTTTAGGATCTGCATGGTGTGAATACCAGATCTTGCACTACTAAACTATCAAGCACACCAGTAAGTCAAATAAGGGACTCAGACAAAGTGATAACAGAAAAGATTTTCTGCTATCCACTGCCAGATTCAATCCCATCTTTGATCCTCAACCCTCTAATTGGAAAGATTAGACACACAGCTTGCTTTAAATATTCATGTCTAGGAATAAACTTGCTTTTTGATTTGGAGAAATTCAACAAACACTTTCACTCAGCACTAGGTGATTTATTAGCACACTATAAAGCTGAAATGTTTTCGTATGAACAGCTAAAAGTAACATAGAATTTCACAGTTCTTACCAAACATCGTTAAGACTGAGAAGAGTGAAAATACCTGCTCTCAGACCTTACAATGAAAGACTTGCAAGTAGACTTCACAAAATATGATGGGAATTCCTCCTAAAATCAAATTTACTAGATTTTCCAAGCAGTGAATCTGTTCATAAAGAAGTCTGCCACTCAGCTGGGAGGAACAGGTACAATGTCAAGAGTTTTTTGAGAAATTACAAAGTTTAAGTTCTAGTAAAAAATTCTAGAAACCAAGTGGGGGATCCTAACACCAGCCAAAGCAGAGAAGGTATGTTTGACAGCAACTTGGTATTTGGTACTTACTGAGTTCTCTTCACTTCAGCACTCGCAATGGCACTTATGAAAGGCACAATTCTGCCATAGTGTAAGAAAAGCCTGACAAGAGGTATGGCTGCTTCCTGTTTTTCTCTGCAAACTTCACCCAAAATATGTGCAGCTGATGCTGAAACAGGCTGGACAGTGGAAAGAAATAAAAACTTTGACAGATATTCTCAGAACAAGCATCCTTTCTCTCTTTTCCCATTAGCTACTTAATGCAGAGCCCCACACAACTGTTGCAATGGCATTACCCAAACGTGCTTGTATGTAAGGTGGGTGGGCGTTACATCCCAGTTTTTCTTGGCTGTGAGTTCCCATCACAAGAGGGCAGCAATTAAAAAACTATTACAATACTGTCTTTTTTTTTCCTCCCATTTTTAATAGCTGTCTTTTCACTGACTGTCACTTTTGCCTGGGAAGCAAGTGAAGAGGAAGAACCGGAACCCTTCTTAATTTCAAACCATAGTTAAGTACAGAACCCAATTCCTGTACCAAAAAAAAAATAGAGGCACTGTTACTACTACTAAAAATACACATAGTGGCACATATGGTCCAAGTCTCTGACATTTCCGGATTAGTTCTTGGTTTGGGTTTTTTTTGTTGGGTTGTTTTTTTTTTTTAATTATGCAAGTAAACCTGTTTCTTTCCAGTAAAGGAAAACCAAATGATCAGACTAAAATTTACTTTGTATTTTCACATGTCAAATTACAATGTCAAAGAGATTATGCCTCTGCTAAAACCACCAGTGTTCCTGGGTGTGCCTTCACCCACCTTATGCATGCAGATAAAGATCTTCTCTGCAAGGAAGGACTGAAAACAAGCACCAGGGATATGAAGAGCTTATCAAGGCCCTCAGGTCCAAAAAGGAAGCTGAAGCACTCTAATAATTACACAACTAAAGTGCCAGCAAGATAGTGACAAATATTCAGAGACACCCCTGTGAGCATGGTCTGCAGGTAAACAACAAGCAGTGCAAACAAATTACCTCAACATCTCCAGATTTGAGCAGGAGGTCTCTAAGTGGACTGTAATAGTCTGAGGAAAAAACATGGTCCTCAGTATAAACCACATTTAACCTTAAGGAACCGAGGTCATCAGGTTTCAATGACTTGTTGCCATTATCTCTGGGCTGCAGGAAATACCTGAAATGTGAAAAGTAAGACAGAAAGTTTGTGCTAAAAGACAGTGTTATTTCAGGCTATACATGAACAGATGCACACATTATCTACATATGTATCGAGTTCTTGAAGGTTCTGAATCAGACTCATAATTAAGTTTGTAAGTCTACTTTGCACCAACTGCAACATGGGAAGTTCTGAACATAAGAGATTTATGTAGATATGATTAAAAACCCACACACTGAAGCTATGGTACTGCTGCTGATGAACTGAAGTAAATAATATCATAAAGCCAATGTATTAGAACTCCCACGTGCAATACAGAGGCAGACTGAAATTTCTCATAACATCAAAACTTCTTGTTCTTACATTTCTAAGATTACTTTGGCTTGCTTACAAAAAAAAAGATACACATTAAATCCATTTAAACTTTATCACGTAGCAGTAATTACTCTTAAGTCTTCACAGCAGACATATGTTTCTACTTATTCTCCAAAAGAAAAATGTCAAATACCAGGCTTCGTAAGAGCTAGACTGTCGGAGAAATTTCAAGGGGAGTCTCAGTTCTCCTAGAAACTCGTCTCCAAACTTCAAGTTACTGGCATTCCAAAGATCAACTCTGTAATAAAAACAAGAGATTCATAATCAATGAAAAGAAAAACCCCAATTAATCCCAATCTTGTTTTCAGTATTTCTTGGGTTTTTTTCCCCCCTCAAGCCTATGAGTTAGAAGGTCTCGAAACTGTACGCCAAGGTTTCCAAACAGTAGAGAGACAACCCTGCCTTAGAGTTCTGGAGCCTTGCAATTCACCTTCAAGAAACACCAGTGAAAAATCACCTAGTTTACCCTTCCCTCATGGGTACCATTTTCTCTATCCATACTGATAAAGATTCAAGGGGCTGCTTGGCAACCCCATGTAATGGAAAAATACAGGTAAAATAGACACTGGGGAGGTGGGGGAGGGAATGTGTAGACCTATTAAAGACTCCATTCTGTCAGTCCTAGTATAATCTGGGGCTTTGTAGCCAAGCAGCAGCTTTACAGAGTTAGGCTGAATGACTACACAGTCCCTACCTCCTGGGCAGGTTCATTGTGGCAAGCTTACAAATGTCTTGCACCTCAGCTAGTTCTGTACAGACACTCAAAACCTTATGGCAGTTCTGCCACTGTATAATCAGTGTATTGACTGACACCTACACAATTTTTGGCACTCAATGACGTTTTGCAAGTTCTCCTATGTATCTCTAGATGGGAGTTCCCTTTCATGTGCTCTTCAACACTGTGATGTAAAACAACTGGGAAGGTTTAGATTGGATATTAGGGGGAAGTTTTTTACAGAGTGGTGAGGTGCTGGAATGGGCTGCCCAGAGAGGTGGTGGGTGCCACATCCCTGGAGGTGTTCAAGGCCAGGTTGGATGGGGCCCTGGGCAACCTTGTGTAGATCCAGGCCTGAGGTTGGTGTCCCTGCCTGTGGCAGGGGGGTTGGAGCTTTATGATCCTTGGGGTCCCTTCCAACCCTTGCCATTCTATGAACTGCACTAAGAGTCACAGAAGTCCTGGTGTCTAACCTGGCATTTTAGATAAGTGCTGCAAAACCCACCTCAGAACAAGCGTATCAAACTTCAGGGTAGATGGTTTTGTATTTATTTTAAGATTTCCTCTGAGAAGCATTTTTATTTTCAAACAATGATGTTTGATGACCTCAGAATTTTACAGCTAAGTGATGGCCTGAATGTGCCTTAAACTTTGGGGGAAAATGACACATTGAAAAAAAAATGCAGGTTTTCAAAGAACAAGGATTTTTGGAAAGCAACTTTAATTTGGATAAGGTGCAGAGCCATTCACTGATGGATGGATTCACACAACCTTCCTACTCTCAAGCAAGTCACGATAGGCTTGTCAAGTAATGGTGTGGATAGTCCTGCTGAAGGCTTATCCTACCTTATGCAAGCACAGAGGACGCCACTTTTAAACCCTCTGATGCTTGTAGCTCTCAACAGTGTCTCGTGCATCAAGTTTCATACAGTAGACATACCAGCAGCTCACACTGCATGCCTGCTGGGTTAAGTTCTTCAAATTCTGATATTTTGACAGCATTTCTGCAGGGCAAGATTTCCCCCCTGCCATGCCCCCCCCCCAAAAAAAAAAACCCAAACCCAAAGCAAACCTCCCCCCCAACACATACACCCCTTATTTGAAACTTCAACCCCCTCTCCCCTTTCTCCATATCTGGTTGGTTACTATCTTGCTAACTAATTCAGATGGCTAAGAGCAGCTTCAGGAGAAGAGGAAAACTTTTGAGAAGTTTATTTACATGTAGTCAAACTTAAAATTTACCAACTATTTACAAGTTACTGGTTTCTAGTTTATCCAAATTCTTTCAAGATGCCCACTAGCAAAAACACTTGCAAATATATGCAGCCAAAGGGTGTTTCCCCCACATCAACTTGTTATGGAAAAAAAAAAAAAAATCAGTGCAAAGGATGTGTAGGAGAGGAACCAACTTAAGGTAGATCTCACACTACACCGTAAGCAAAGCAGGCATGAACATTCTGCAAGCATTACTTTCTGCACTTAGAGTACAAAGCATAAGCAGCAATTTAAAAAAAATTAATAGGCAGATCTCAGAATCTAAAAGAAGACTGTTTCCTGAGGTTTTTAGAAGGCAAGATTATGGCAAGTGTTATTCTAAAACTGCTCAGACTAGCCTCAGAAAGAAAGGAGCAGCAGAGAGGGGGAGGAGAAACAATGAATTTCACCAGAACATCTGGTCCCTGAGTGTTGATATACCCTGCCTGCAACTTCCTACACCCACTCAAAAAGAGAAACTTTCTTAGCTTCAGAGAAAAACCATGAGAGACTGTCTCCTCTGTACCCTGTGGAATGGCATTTTCTCAGGAGAGAAAAAGAAAACAAACCCCCAAACCCATAAATCGTATGATCCATCCAGAGGGCAAGGGGGCAATCTAACTCTGACTGAACAGGCTAGAGGAAGTGAGCGGGGGTGGATGGGGAACCTGAGATGGAAACAAAACCACTCTGTCCTACAGGGGACAAAACCTCTAGGCAAAGAGTTTGCCCAACCAACACTAACACTTTATCTGCTTTTGTCTAGTATTTAAGTGCTTAATCTTTTCCCAACTATTTGGTAAGCCTCCTCACAAACTATTAATCTTTACCACTGTCACGTGTTGGCTTTAAGAAATGAAAGACTTCTTTGAAGTTCAGCTCCACATACATTATCACTGTGGACAGTCATTTGTCAGGAAAATAGACTTAGCAAGTAGAACAACTGCATAATTTCATTTAGTCTAGTTGTACAAAATAAAAATCAACTAAAATATTAAGCAATGTGTAACCACTGCCCATCGATGTCTAGGGTCCCCTTCCAGAATCACCAAGCCATCAGAGAATCCCAGCTTTCCTTTAAAATCAGCCCATGGTTGGACATCATGGTTGGAAAGACTAGACTAGGACTCTCTAGACACTGTTCAGTTGCCCATTCCATCACAAACATCCCATGGGATACGGGACATGTTAATTAATGCAAAAGCCTTGCAGAAATACAACCTGGCACTAGGATTAGGCAATCTGCTGTGCAGCACCACTGATGGCCCCAAAGCAGCATGGCACTGAATGTCAGCCTCTGCTTCCTCTCCTATGACTTGGGCTGCCCTTGAAACTTTGCACTGCCTGATGCAGGTGCTCTCAGTGAAAGAGTCCAGCTCTTGCCTCTCTCACACACACACCCTTTCCCCTTCCTGACTCACAGAGCCATGGCAAACACAAGCCACTAATGGTCTTGTAAAGCTGTGATGCTGCACTAACAGGGTACATGAACCAGCAGCTGAGAGTCAAACTACAGCAGCCCTCATCCTTTTCTTGGTGAGCGTAGATGCATCTTGCTTGCTGGGAGTGAGCATTGTTTCCCCCTTCCTGGTCTCTCCTCCTTTCCTTACAGCCAATGGTGCTTCTGAAGGCACTAGGGAGTATTTTGGGAGACAAGCCCTCACCACCTCTCCAGTGGGAATACCTGGGAAGGAGGAGGGTGCCACCATTCTCCCTCAGTCTTTCTTCCTCCAAATCCTAATGTACAGGAGAGGGGAAATTCACACCACCTGATGCAGATGGGGCATTTTTCAGCTATACACCACACCCAAATCACCAGGCCTAAGCTCCAGTGTACGTGGTGGTGTGACACAATGCGATACTCTGAGTTTTGCACCCTCTGCTGAATCCTCTCCACTCTTTCTGTTCACCTCTCTCCACAGACACTGTTGACAGGCGTCAGTAGGTTCTAAAATAGTACTACGTGGGTGGCAGGGGGTGGGGTAGGGTTGTTTTGGTTTTGAAATCAGAGTTGCTTCTTTCCAGTGCAATGAATTTCACATATATCATACCCAGTCCTGCCAGAAGGGGTTACAGTGTGGCAGGAAAAAAAAAGAGAAACTGCCTCTGCCCCAGAGAAACACTGAGCTCAGGACTTTCCTTTCAGGGAAGAAGGACCTTATATGGGCTGCTAAAATTAAGTGATAGAAGAAAACATAACTTGAAAGCATGATAGAGCATCTGGGCTCTCTTGGGAAACTGGAGAAGGGAGGAAATGGGGGCCCAGATACAAAAAGCTGCACTGGGTGACACGTGTATGTTAGTATACACACAGTGCACCAAGGATTTCTCCTGAAGAGGAACTGTCACACATTCACACACATCTGCAGGACAGTGAAGGTAAAGGAGCATAGAGATACAGTGACAGAGACTCGTCTTGATTTATGAACAATAAAACCATGCTTGCCACTTTGAAAACTGAGTCTACTGCAAATTTACACAGCTTTGAAAGACAAGTTTATTAGTACTAAGTGTTTTGTATTACCTAATCTCCATTTTGTCAACTTCATCAACATCTTCAATATCAAAATGGGATTTCTTGTTGTAGCTACTGGGCCTTGTGACCTAATAAAAAGGAAGAAACATTTAAGAATTGATCTGATACAACAGCATTCCTATCTTGTGCAAAATTCTGAAAGATCACAGTCTTTTCTATCAGAGGTGACTTCAGTCTGACTTTGAAAACATTCATGCATGTGAATAAACATGTTGACTAAACAGATTCCTCTCCATGCAAAAGTGGTGGTTACGCAATCATATCCAAGAATGACTACATACTCCACACTTTCTTCAGAGAGAAAGGATGTCTTGAATATTACTACAATACTTTTGAGTTTACATTGAGAAGAGGAAAAAAAATCACAGAAAGGAATCCCACTTTTATAATCCATTTAGAGAAATAAAAGGGTGATCAATAAGTAACTGAGTTTTAAATACAGCTGGACAAGAATGATGGACTTTGAAGGGGAGAGGGGAACCCAAACACAAAATCACCCTTAAAAAAATTTTTAGTGTATCTAATTAAAAGTGAGAAGTCCTGCTGGTCTTGATATCCTGAAGGTCAGGTTGTTATGCTGATACAAAGAACACCAAGCAGATCAGCTGTTCCAATAGATGCGAGCCTGCATATCAGGAGTACAGAACCAGGTACACAGTTCACCAACCATGTTTGCAAGACTGATGAACAACAAAGCACAGGCAGAAAATACAGGGAAGATAGCTGTGTAGATAGAAGGATAGAGCATCATCAGAAGTTTCTGTACAAACATTTCTTAAAATTTGTTTTCTGGTGTGATTATAAACAGCCCTTGATGGTTGCATTTCGTGAGGCAGAAACTTGAGAAAAAGGCTACCACACCCAGCTGAAACCACAGAGGAACTGATCAAATTCAAGTGTGTGTATGATGTGTGGGTTCAGCTCTTGGTTGCAGAACTTTATTGTAGCTGTCAATATGTTTGTGGCTCAATACTTCCCCCTCAAAACCTGGGTTTTATTGTAACCTTAACTTCTTGGGTTCATAGTCATAGTCAGATGGCACAAACAAGGGAGGCAAAGATAAAGCTGCAGAAGTGGTGATGAATCAGAGAGAATCTTCAACACAGGACACTCAGTAAAGCCTTTTTTGATGTGTTATGTGTGAGGCAGGACCCACTTTCAAGCAGATGCACAAAGCCTAAAAAGTACTAGCAGCACTAGAGACCAAATCCTCTATGCTGAAATTGAACCAAATGCACCTGTAAACCCAAGAGCAGCCTTCAACTTCAGCATCTCAGCACAAATTTTCTCACCCTACCTTTGCAACTGCCTTCCCTGTGCCTTCAAGAAATTATCTTACCTAACTGCAAATGACATTTGCTACTTCCCTTGTGAAGCTAATGGTGCAATTTTTAATAAGGAACCAAACTTTTGTTTTATTATCTGTAATAGGAGTTGGTAAAAAAGTATTATGGCATAGGTGCAACTTAATGGCACAACCCTTTTTAAGTAAACACTTTCCTGAGTTTTGCTGGAGTCTGCATTCTCTCTGTTCACCTGCACAACTGCTTGGTGTGCAGATTAATACAGCTCAAGAGCAGCATTCCTAAAAAAGATAGCTGTATGAGGCCCATCTCTTCCAAGGATGAAGCTGGAGATGAGGGAACTCCCAGTCCACAGTGCTGAACTAACTGCTGCGTGCCATTTTACAAAAAAAGGGGGGCACAGCTCTGCTGTGCTGGCCTCTTTCTTCCTGCAAAGCTGGCAAGCCACTTATCAGGGGTTCAATCTTTATTAGCAAGTGCAGGACTGCAAACAGGCCCCCAGCACTACCTTCTGTAGTTCCCGTAAGAGAGGCATTTTCCTGTAGCTGCATGTAAAACCCTGAGCCCCCCCAGCGCCCTGCAGCTGGAGCCGGGGTGAAAATGTCTCCTAACTATCAGGTGCAAGTTTCACTCATAGCCCCCCTAAACAAGCCCTGTGCTTTCCCAAACCAATGATAAGCTATTTTACACTTAGAAAAACCAACTCTCTGCGACTTTTTGGCTATGGTAAAGAAAGCACTCGTTCGCTGTCTTTTACAGATCAGCTTCTTCCTCGGGGGCACGGCCAGTCGCTGTGCTAGCAGACTGCAGGAAAGCTGATGAAGCTGTTTGGGAGCAGTAAGTGACACTGCTGTCAACAGCATGAATCTGTGCAGCTCCACAGGAATCAGAGCACTCTGTCAGCAGGCACCAGCCACAGGTCTGCCCATGTCTCATTAGTGAATGTATTTCCCAGTCTGAGCAGTTCTACTGAACCTTGTTCCTTGGAGACATTTAGGCTGATATGCAGTAACCACGTTCAAAATGACATAAATCTATGATGGCTCTGTCTGTGCTAAGGGTATGTTTATGTTTCGGTGTTCTGGCTGATTCAGATGTTTCCCAAGCTCTGCTCTTACCCACACAGAAAACATTTTGCTCTGAGTTAGCAGAACAACTGGGGCATGGGCTTGAGTTCAGGTTTTCCTTCTGCTGGTAACTTGCATGCAGCACAGCTCTCAGCATAAAGGCAAGCTAAGCAAGCCTCCAGGCCGCTGCGCAGCTCCAGCTGGAAGATGCTGTTTCTCTCCTTCCTCTTCCGATACGGCGCCACCTGCCAAGTTCAGTGTTTAAATACCAAACGTTCACTGCTTCTGCAGCACACAGAAGGCTGAGGAATCAGACAGGTGAGGTTTTGTGGTTTCCAGGCTGAACTCCTGGATTACCTTCTCATTAAAGAGCTTTTGCTGTCAGATGTCTCCAGATCTGCTTATGTTACGAATAAGGAAGCCCATTTTAGTTTATTTACCTATAGCATCACTCTTGTGGCACTGCCAAAGGCTGCAGCTTGGGCTGGATTGAAATCCTGAGCAGCTCTGAGTACAAGCTCAGCACTCAGTACACTATGGGATCTCTCCCCACTAACCATGCAGCACCTCCACAGAGTCAGGCAAGCAGGCACAAAGGCTCACTGCTAGCTAAAGTTAAGTCTGCAGGGAAGTAACACTCTAGAAGGAGACCTATTGGTTTACAGGGGGAAAGATTACCTTAGATAGCTATCCCAGCCAACCCTCAGGGCTTCCACCCCTTGGGCAGTGAGAAAGTGCTCCTGCCAATAGAGAACTTGTTATATCTGTTCCTCAAATCCAAATCAATGAGAACATTTTTGCTGCTGTGGCAGACTTTAGATTAGTCAGTACCATTGGCAGCTTCTAGGCAAAGACTGTGGTTTGTTGAAAAGGCAAGACAGCAACAAGCCTCTCAACTGGCACTGCCAAGAACAACTCATGCACCAAAATGCGACAGCTCTTGCCCAGCTTCTCTCTCCCCAGGTCACCTTCCTGATGTGGCTGTCTGTCTCCCTGAACTGACTAGAGAAACCACATCCCTAGGTGTCTCCCCTGTGCCAGGAACAATTTCTAATGCAAATGTGACCTGAATGATGCAACCCGTATGGGCGGAGAAGGGTTTTTCAGTGATACACCAACTGCATTGTACTACTCTGGCTTTTCATCAACTTTATTATGCAAGCTATGTTCTTGAGGTATCTACTGAAATAGAACAGTTAAGTGTAGCCTGGAACTAAGATGTCCAAGAAAAAAAAAAAAAGAGAACAGAGAATGAGACACATACTTTAGAAGAGAGAATGACAAGTTTCAAGAGGTATCCAAATTACAAACACATGCACGTATGTATATGGACACCCCACAATTACAGTTCCTCTTGCCAGAAAGGACCAAGATAAGCACTTTGACCAAAGTTATATTTTGTCTTAACTCAACTTGTTGAAAATGCTCTTCATTAAACAAAGCTGCAGAGGTTTCACCCACTTGGGAAAGGCGCTGGTATTGCAGCAGACTGGTAGACAGCCAGAACATCCAGTTTAAGTATATTTTTCCTCTAAATTTTTCAGCATTCCTAGGAGATAACCTTCCCCCCATTGACTGGGAAACACAGGGTGGAGCAGCTATGAAACCACAGGCTAAAAAAAATATAAATTTGAAAGAATCCATTTTTAACTATCCTTCTTCAAAACTCTTCTGGGATGAGTCACAATGGAGTAGAGCCTGCTGGTCAGAAGTGCCCACCTTGATGCTTTTCCTTCAGAGTACCTGAGCTGAAGCAATATACTTGCTCCCTCAGCAGATGGCTAGCTTGATTCTGGGTACTTCTTTCCCCTGCACCACGTTTTGAAACAGTTTTCAAAGACGACAGCTGGCACAACATAGAGCAGGATGCTGTGCCAACTATCTACTGTATAGTGTTTCAGCTTATCGCCCGTTCCTTTGAAATACCAACCTCAAAATAAAACACTTCATCAAAATGTGGATTGTTGGTCTTCTTTTTAACTTTAGTCTTTTTGGCTTCCGTTCTGAATTGAGAGAGAGGGAGGAAAAAAAAAAGTAAGAAACACCATTAGCAGAAGTGTGATCCTAGAACAGAGCCACTGAGGAACAAATAGTCACCCACTTGATTTACCCCATAAAACTGGAATGCCATGTGGCTCCTGCACAGCAAGGCATACACACTCACACACATTTAGGGGAGGGATTTGCTGCATGCCTATTTCTCTAAAGTTGCAGTAATCACAGTTTGCTACCCTCTCTTAAACACAAGTCCTTGAACCCTAATTCTGTCACTTGCTTGGTTCAGCAGAATCTTAGATCTGTACAAAGCAACTGGCAAGAAAGGGGCTCTGAGCAGCAACTTTTGGGGGTTGATCTCAATCCTGATGTAACCCAAAAACTCCTCACACCATAAAAGCACAGGAGACAGGAAGACTGACAGAGCTAGTTCTGTGTTTTAGATTTTATAATCCTGGCCTGAGGAATCAATGAACACTTTTCAGCTGTGCTACCTAATAAAAAAAAACCCAGAATTTTTTCCTCAGTAAGAAATAAATTTATTGCTCTATTACAACCCTCTTCCCTGCAGCCCCAACAGCACCTAGATAATGTTAAGGTGTTGAATTATGTTAAGTGGCATTGAGCAGAAGTCTCTTACTGCTCTGAAGGCACAAGACATGGCAGACCTCCTCCTTCAGCCCACTTACCAGGCAATAGGCCTGACAAAATTCAGCACTGCCTGTTCACCCTTTATGGGCAGTGCGATGTGCCTGTGCCTGTCTTTTAGAATACAGACATCTAACCGCTTGGCATTGGGCTACAGCCAGCCAGAGGATTTCATGAAGGCCAGCCAGCACCTGTTTGATGATTTCCAAACCTTAAGGACCTATGCTTGATTTGTTCTCGTTACCTATGAGTGAAAAGCTCTGTGTTGTCCTGTGTCACCAATCTTCCCCTACAGCTCTGCAGCAATAAGAAGGCATAGATAAGACAGACACAGATGGAGAGGTGCATCAGCCATGCGGAAAACTGACCTACTAATCATTTCATCCCAAAAATCTATCCCTCATTTCTCATGCAGCAAAGCTGCTTAGATAGCTTGCAGCTGCTTATATTAACTGGACAACTCTATGTATTCTTTCACAGAGGTCAAGCAAAGCTGAGTCTAATTCCCAGCGCTGCTACAGGCTTCCTGTGGGACTTGAAAGGGCCAGCCCACCAGTGTACAATGCTTTCCCATATATAATACAGGCATAGAAACATAGAAGTCTGTTGGCTCTTTAAGTACAAACCACACAATAAACAGCAGCACATTTGTTGAAATTTTAATGCTTGGCACTGCATAAATGCAGCAGAATAAAGCAGCTTTCCTACTCTGAAAGGAGACACACTGTAAAATCCAGAGAGGAGAATGATGTACAGATTAAGAATATCCCACTATTCCTAGGAGGAGCTGAGAGATAAGAGACTAATCGCCTCCAGGATGCAGGGCAGATTGCCTATCCCATCTCATCAGTCACACTTGCCAATCAGCCTCTTTACTGATAAACCCATCTGGGAGGGGACTGGGAAGCAGGATGTAGAGCGGGAGGCGATTAAAGCAAGCACAATTATTGGGCAATTACAAAGCAGTTGATGGGAGTAAGCTGCATGCTGCTTGCTGGAGATAGGAGGCAAGCCTTCTTCCTCCACTGCCAAAAAACAGATAGCAGTAAGATGAGGCTATGCTCCTTATTATGAAGGCAAATAGGTTATCAGTTGTCATGTGTTATTTGGACTGGGGGATGGAGGGAAGCAGATGAAGAAAGGTAAGTTTGGATGTTCAAGGATACAAGGGCTAGTCATAAAGAATCTCTTTACAGTTTCAGTAACAGCCACTGAAGCTGTAAGGAGATCATTGAATCACCACCCAGGACTATCTGAAACAAGTTATAGGTTTAATACGAAGCATACAACCCAAACACACAGCTCGTTACTGGAGATAAGGTATAACACACCTAGACAAAGATGAAGGATACAGATCAGTCTCCAGGACTCCTCTGCAGGCCAGGAATGCATTTGCCAACAATGCATCTTATTTATACTATTTTCAATAAATTGTTGTAAAACAGTAAGAATTACCCATGCTACCAAATCTGCTTCTTTTAGGTCACAGCAGAGCTGGTTTGTTTCTAAAATGGCACAGACACAAAACATGACTCTACAGAAGCAGAAAATAAAAGGGTGACATCCAACAGAGCAGGAAATTTTTATAACAGGCAATTTTAATCCCCAATCTAAACTGAAGAGTATTATGCAGAGCTTCATTCCAAATTTTATCCATGCTATCATGTCCGTATATATCAAATTATAGAACTGAGCCACCTAGGGCTTTCAAAATATGCATTAATTTGCTACACCTTGAAAGTGAAAATACTCTAAAAATTCACCTAAAAATGTGCATACATTGCAATATATTGATGTATTCAGCCTTTGCTTCTGCCCCTGCCCAAAATGAGGCAATAAATGTGCTCAAAAACTGGCCTCCCACTGTGAGGTGAGAAAATGCACAAATTAAGCCTAACTACAAATTACCTACTCCAGGATATTCAAATTATTTGGGGATTATTCAAACCTTTCCAGAAATCAAAACTGAAACAACTCTCAAATTCCTTCCTCTAGTATAATTCAGTGGTTCATACATGCACACACAAACACTTCACATATTCTAGTGGTGTCTAAATGCTCCCATCTGTCCATCTGAGAATGCAGATTTCCAACAGACAAAGGAAATGGAAAACATCCTTATAAAATGGAAGCTTTATATGTGCCATACTTGCCTGGAGGGTCCTGCTAAGGTAACAGTGGCATAGGGATCACACTGCCCGTTTACGATGGGCAGTCCTTGGCATTCTAAAACTCTAGAAAAGAAGAAACACAGACAAACCAGTCAATGAAATGGGAAGAGACTGGAGTGAAAGTAAAAGCAATGAATTTTCATCCTGTTCCTTTTTCACAAGACTTTACACTAGGGAACTGAAATGTCACTAAGCACAAGCCTTTAATTTATCCCTAAACTTGAAAACACATTTTGGTCTTAAACACTGACTTTACAGGGTCAAGAATGCTGTTAAATTACAGAGAAACCTTAACTGAAAGGATTCTTACTATGCAAGCACAACAACTTAAGGTTCATGAAATAGGAGTCTGCTGTCAAGATGGGAGCTGTCAGCACTTTAAAATTATGTGACAACTTATTCACCAAAAAAAAAAACCTCCCCAAAACCCAACAGAATTTACTTCTGTAACAAAAGATTTTTAAAAAGCCAAACAAACCACACAGACAGATCCCAACAGCAGTCAAGTAATTTCCCAGAATCACATTCATGAAGGCCTTGGTGCTTTTGACCAAATTTGGCATGGGCTTATTTGTAAAGGTGAGTTAACTACAGACAGGGAGACAGTATGACAGAGAAATCTTTCTCCACAGAACCTTTAAACAGCAAAACTGAAGAAACCCATTCAGCAGCTCTGCACTGAAGAAATCAAAACAGACACTGGAGGGACAAAATGGAACAAGTTGGGTTTTACAGTACACCACAGTAAGAAATCTGTGCTTCGACATCTCTTTGGAAAGAAACCCCAATACAACCCCCCAAACCAATGAAAAAGTGTTCCATGTTTCACAAGGGAAAAGCCACTGAGGAATGCAGCACCAATTGGAAAGAAACGCTGACAAGCCAGTTGCCAGGACTCTCCCTCCTGAAACAAGCCCTGCTTCCAACAGGTAAGCCTGTTGGGCTGGTGTGTTTACACAGTTCTAACTGGAAAAAGTTGCTGAAGACAAACTGTGAAACTCTTTAGGCAGGTGGGCAGTACTATTGCAGTGTGAAATATCTTGCACACTTCTGGGTGCTACAACATCAGCAAGAAAAGTAATATCCATTTTACTGTTTTTAGTAGCATCAACTTTGATACAAACAAATATTTTAAGAAAACAATAGAGAAAAATTTACCAACAGTACCAGCTGGAAGGCGCAAGCTCCAATAATCCTCAACCCCAAGCTACACACAATAGATGTGATACGGTTGTCTAAACACATACATCCAGTGCCATTTGAGATGAATTAACAGTTTCTTCCCTGGGCCTTGGCTGTCACTCCAGAGAGGCAGGAGGAGCCCCCAGAACAGCTATATTTGACAGGTCCATACCATTCAAGAGGCCTCATAGACTGGATGCCTGTTTTCAAGCAACCAAGACCTTGACCACAGATTCACAGAATGTTAGGGGTTGGAAGGGACCTCAAAGGATCACCTAGTCCAATCCCCCTGCCAGAGCAGGATCACCTAGATTACATAACATAAGAATACATTCAGGTGGGTTTTGAATGCCTCCAGAGAAGGAGACTCCACAACCTCTCTGGGCAGCCTGTCCCAGGGCTCTGCCATCCTCACAGTGAAAAAGCTTTTTCCTTATGTTCACATGGAACTTCCTGTGCTCCAGCTTACACCCACTGCCCCTTGTCCTATCGCTGGACATCACCGAGAAGAGCCTGGCTCCATCCTCCTGACCCTCGCCCTTTATGTATTTATAGAGATTGATGAAGTCACCTGTCAGTCTCCTCCAGGTTAGAGACCCAGGTCCCTCAGCCTGTCCTCATAAGGAAGATGTTCCACTCCCTTAATCAATCTTGGTGACCCTGCGCTGGACCCTTTCAAGCAATTCCCTGTCCTTGAACTGAGGGGCCCAGAATTTGCCCAGCCCACCTTACAGAGAAGGTATAGAACAAGCTTTTTTTTGCCTGTGTATTAATACACATGCTGAAAAATGCAAGGAAAATGTTACTTTTTAAATTTAAAAAGGGTGGAGGTGAATGGAAATAACACTTATGGGGAACTTTACATTGCAGCCCTCTGGCAGAGTAGCTAGAAGTGCAGGAGGAAAAACCTTAAAGTACCAACAGAAAGCCTTTATGAAGAGGCAGGTCCAGCTTGGTTTTCTCAGGAGTAAAGGACAGACCATTTTCCTTCCTTACAATAATATGACTTAGATATGAACAGCAGAAACACTTTGCCAGCGTGCAACAGCATGACTGCTGGTAGTTCTTCTGGAATAGCAGATGTGGATTGAACACCTTTCCATTTGAAGAGAACAACTGTACACCAAGTATCAGTGTCAACCCCCCACTGCTTCCTTAAGGCAGCCTGGAAGTTCCTTAAAATCAGCCCATTTTCTACTGTTGATGAACAGCTTCCAAGTCAGGTTCCATCCATACAGGAAGAACTATGTGAAATTTAAACACAGAGAAAGCATGTTCAGGGAGAGTATGATTCCTGTTTTAATAAAGGCAGCCCTTTCAAGAACATGTAGACAATAGCAAGTGTTGCCAGACAGCACGATCTACACTCAAGGACATGTGGAGTTTATTAATCACTACACAATAAAATCACAGATAGATTTGAATGATGGAAAGTGTGAAGTTATCCATGCAAAACCCACCATCCATACCCTAACTACACACACACACAATCACAGAATCACAGAACTGTAGGGGTTGGAAGGGACCTCCAGAGATCATTGAGTCCAACCCCCCTGCCAAAGCAGGTTCCCTAAGACAGGTTGCACAGGGAGGTGTCCAGATGGGGCCTGAATATCTCCAGAGAAGGAGAGTCCACACCCCCCTGGGCAGCCTGTCCCAGGGCTCTGTACAATGATGGGATTTATTTTAATATTGCCACATAGTAGAATTTTTTATGGTTTCAGTGGATAAGCCTCTGTTATCACATCAACCATCAGGAACAGTTAAGAAGATGAACAGTATCATTAGGGGGAACAGAAGAATGTCATTCACTGGGTACACACATCCTGAATTGTGCGTGCTCCATGAAGCACATGGAAAAGAACAACAGGACGGCTGCTGATCGCTCGTGGCTCTCCCACGTTTGTACTCCCCAGTTTGGAAAACAGAAGTTATCCATTCATGAACAGCTTGCAAAATAATGAATGGTGTGAAGAACCCTTCCTCTCAAAATAAGAATTAAGAGGCACATAATGAAATTACCAGACAGCAGGTTTAAAATAAACAAAAGGAAGTACTTTTTCCACACGATGTGTAATGAAATTGCAAAACTTTATTGCCATGGGATGTTGTGGAGGCCAAGAGAATACATGGATTCAAACCAGCACTACATGAACTCATGGAGTGTAGGTCTGTAGGCAGCTGTTAAAGCTTAATGGTCCAGAAGCCTCCTCCAGTTTAGGAAAGCCCAAATTGCTGATCAAGAAGGGTGTAACACTGGAGCAATCATACCGTATCTGAAGCATCCCCCACCAGCAAATATCAGGAAGAGTACTAAACTAGACTAGAGGGGCATTTAGCACGGTAGGGTCGTTTTTATGTTCTTTGGGAAAACCACAAAAACAACCCCCCAACAAAAGAAACGCACAGATGTTCTCATGTAGTCACAATGACTTAAGAGTAAGATGTTTCTTTGTGTGCAGTTGGAATAAGAAAAGCAAAAACAACCTTGAAAGAAAGAAAATGTGGGAAAACAGGAAACAGACGCTGATACAAACTGTATCCCAAGCCTTTCAGGTAATTTAAATGAGTTCTTGTTTAAGGATGCCGGCAAAAGACCGAAGACGTAGGATTGTGAGGAAGGAAGGCTGTGTCTGGACAGAGGCTCACTCTGGTTCTTACATCTTACTAAGCATTGTGGGGAGAGACAATAAAATTCCACAAGGCACAGCTCTGGTTGACTCATGTTAGTATATCCTCATTAGCTGCAGGAAACTAAACCTAGAGCTGTTTTCCTTACAGTCATTTTTTTTCCAGTCATGAAAAAGCTGCTAGGTGAATTAACACTCCTCCTCTCCCAACCTGGTACCAAATTACTGGCTTTAATTGGCAAGTAGGAAAAGAACTCCAGCAAAATGACAGCTACTCAGAGACACAATGAAATGGAGCCTCAGTTCTGCCAGGTGGGTATCAACAGTTTGGATATGAACTAGATGAGAACAGATATGAAAAGAAAGGTGTAATAAAAGTGTAATCTCTCTGGGGGGGGGATGACACACACCTCAGGGATGACACACACAATACACACAATGCTGGGAAGCAGTGAATAAAGCCAGTAAAAATGAAATGCCTTTGCTCTAATCATCTGCAGGATTAATTTAACATACATGTTCTAGGATAATAAAAAATAATTAAAAAATAAAAGAGCCCAGGCAATCAAGATTATTCAAGAATTACAACTCCTCAGGCCCCAGAGGCAAAATGTCTGGTAGGATCTTTTCTGCCCAAATGGTAGTTTCTGATCCTCAGCCGTCCCAAACCCAGCCAGGGCAGGAAGAGCCATCCCTGGCAGCTAGCCTGGCTGGGCTGGGCTAAGGTTAGTGCTGGGTCATATGGGAAAACTCTCAATGCAGCTGCCACGCTGTATTTTGCTTGTGGTTTATAAAATTAACAGGTTTCAAGGAACAAGACATTTCAGTTTTCAGTGTGGTTCATAACCAAACCTTCACAAAAGTAAATAAGCTATGGAAAATTCCCCAAGGGTAAAAGAAAACCTCAAACCCAAACACACCATGAGCATGCCCTTTTGCCTTTAAATTACCTGATTACAGAAGTTGAGAGGGAGGCAAGGGGGAGAAGTCTTTGCAAAAAGAGACGACTTTCCAACTAAGATTAGGTAGCTCCCATCTGACAATACAGGCATTCCCTCTGCCTCCAGGTTGCCAACCTAGATCTGTAGGCTGCAGTCTCTGAGGCAGCCCCTACACAATTGTACTCAAAACCAGGCTTAGCACAGGTGAGCAACAGCAGGATGATCCAAACCTGTGGGTGTTCCACGCCCCTTCCTTGGAATCACAAACATTACTTAAAAATTAGAGGCTGATTAGTTCAGGATACACGTGTCATCAGCATCTTTGCACGCAAGAATGGACAACCAATGCATAAGAGAGGGAGATAAAAGGGACACAGCAGTTCTTAAAGCGTCTATCCGTACTTACTGTTCTCCTAGACTAACTCGATTCCAGTGTACCTAGTCAGGCTCAGTTCTTCCCCCAGTTTCAGCCTCAGGTAGTGAACAGCATACCATCCCCATCCTTTTTTCTCAAATCAGATTGTTTCCTCACTGTTCCTCAAAAGAAATTAACCACATGGGTTTTTTCTACACAATCTTGCTTTCTATTACTGTACCTAATCCATGGATTCCAATTGCTTTCATGTATATACTGGGTTCCCAGGCAAGGTTATTGATGTATCTTACTAATCTTCTATTTCCAGCCTCCAATTGTTTCACCTCTCTTTCATTTCTTTATCTTGAGGCTTTGTCCTGTCTCATGTGTATTTTTTGACCATACTCAGGTTCTTCTCTGCATCATTTCAAAGACAAAAGGCTTCTTCCTCCTCGCTTGCTCTAGTGATCTAATTACTGTTTGAACACTTGGTACTCTGTGTGGTAAGCCTGACCAGACAGAGAAGTATTAACTTAAAAGCAAACTTTGTGGCAGATTTGTCACAACTATGAACAAAAACATCTGTGGCTTGTGCTAAGTACTTATCTGGTAAGGTACATTCCTTGGCTCTGGGTATGTCACTGATTTTCTTAAGTATCTCGGGGTCTCTTTGTTTTAGGTTTGTTTGGGTAGTTTTTGTTTGGTTTTGGTCTTTTTTTCTACTGACTGTAGGGTCATCTTGTAGCACATGTACTACAGTGAGTACCTTGCCTTCCAGGAGTAATGGAGCATCTCTGAATAGTCTCCCTTTGTAAATGAGCTTCTCAAGGCACATCAAATAGGGCACTAAACTTTAACTTCATAATAGAGTAGTCCAGTCTTCTTGTCTAGTCTGGCAGTGACTCTTTTACTGTCCCTTCAGGAAACCCACTTTTCTTTAGGAACTCCTGCAGTGCCCCATCCTCTGCAGATGATACCCTCCCTCTTTTTTTGTTTGTTTGTTTGTTCGAGTTTTTGTTGGTTTTGGGGGTTTATTTTTTTTGTGAAACAAACATTTTCTAGCTTACAAACAAGAAAATTCTTGCCATCCCCTTAACCATTGAGAGGATTAATTCGGAACAAGAACTACTTTTTTTTTCCCCCACTTTCACATGACAATACACTTTGCCACAGAAATCTGTGGCAGTAAATGAAATCCTAACACCCCCCTCCCCCCAAAAATGGCACAACTTTTTCTGGGTCCATGATTTCATTCAATGTGTATTCCCTTAAAATAAAGGCTGTACAGCATTTGATGCGCTAACTCTGAAGCATTTATAAACAAGGTACATCATACACTCAAGACCATCCCCATTTCAGCCACTGAAATATGGACAGAGCTATGCAGATCAGGGAATAGGCTTCTTCTCCAACCTAAACCAAATAATATTAGTGATATTACAGCCAAACTACAGACAATGCAAAAAACCTGTTTCATTAAAGAAGAAACACTATCAATACATACATATCCCTAGATCAACTATCACTTCAAATAAACTGCAAGATTTTCTCATGTCACTAGATAGCTAAACATTTATTAATAGTTTCAAAATCACGTAGACTTTTTTGTGCTATTAATATGGGAGCTGTCCTCCACATTACAGTTCAAAACATCCAATTTAACTCCCAATATCAGCTCTAGAAAGACTTTCAAAACGACACATTTGCAGAGAACCATCTGTACTTTGTACTAAATAAAGAGAACAGACTAGAAAGTGGGTGTCAGCCATCCTGTTCTCACAGGACAAGTTAATCCATTAGCAGTTAAGCCAGTTTATGAGTCAATTACAGAGGAGTTGGAAGCTTCCTAAAAGCCACTTCAGAAAAGTTTTTAGTTAGGTTAATATAAAAAATGGTTAAATTATGTCCTGTGACAGTGTCCTGAGGCCTTGAACAAATACATAAGCTTGCTGAAATTTTGAACTGCACTGATATAGTGACTATTACTGGCACTGACATCATTATTTCCTCTTGCCTTGGTGTCCAACATGCAACCCCAGTTATTAACAGGGAGTGATAGCTGAATGAGAAGACAGTAAAGAGAAAGGGTAAGTAAGGAGAAGGAGTTAGAAGGGCATTTTCAGAGGAGATAGAAGACCCAAATACAAGTCCCAGCAAAGCAAGCAGCGTGTAAAAACGATAAGGGAATAGCAACTTGAAAGAAGAGGTACAACCAGAAAAGGATAAATTTGCCTAATGACAGTACTCTGTTAGTTCTGGTAGGGAAAGGGAATACATTTGCACTTGATGTAGCATGAAGCCAAGGACTGGGACAATATATCAAGGCAGCTGCCAAAGCATTTGTGTTAAAGCAGCGTTGTGAGGAATGCAAGAGGAGTGAAGCACAAAACGACAATTACAATACTCAGCAAACAATTAGGGCCCAGGCAACAGCTTTAGCTGAGCTGGCTGTGGCCTACGGCAACATTAAATGGGAGCAATGAGACACTGTCTGTACAGGCAGGCCAAAGACCAGAAGGCAGCATGGGAGTCGGACACAGAGAGGCCATAATGGCTCCATAATGAAGCCAGCCAGTGACACAAAAAACTCTGGTGTTGTTTTTCTTTGCTTGGAAAGGTAGGTGCTACAGGGGTTATGGAAAGCAAACTGCAACGATGCCTGACTTGAGGCCTGGCCAAGTTTAACCTGCTCGCAGGAAGGAGCTGCCTGCACACAGCACAATCCCTCCTTTCAGGCAGTGCCAGCATGTCACCGTACACACACGCATGAGCACATGAGCAAACAAAACAAGCTGCATGAACATGCCCTGACTCTTCCCCTCTGCCAGACAGCAGGGGCCACAACTATCTACAACTATTAGATGGACCGATAACCATTTGACAAGGAGGAAGACAAAAATGAAGAAGCTAGTTTTGGAATGACTGAAATTCAACCCAAAGATGGAACATGATACTTGTCATCAGGGCAAAAGTTACCAAGAGATCACTCAAACAAAGAGCTTTAGAGAGTACTACAGGGTTCTGATTATGAAGTAAGTGAAAAGGGAGGAAGAGACTAAAGAACTGAAAACAGAGAAGGAAATAAGGCACCCCAGGGGAAGGGGGTGTTCAACTATAAGAAACAAACCAGCAAAACACAAGCAGCATGTCCTTAACTTCCCTAGGGGTTTCCTACCTAGCTGGTGAGCAAGGGTTTCCCCCAAAGTGCTGAGTGCAGCCAAGCCAAACAGCTATCCCAGGTTCAGCCACAGACAGTAATATTTTAAATAAAAATTTGGACACGCTGGTAAGCAACCTGAACAGACAGACACCTCTAACAACTGGGAGAGCATGAAGTACAGCAAGCAGGAGGAGGAAAGCATCTAAACCTCACGCCACAACACACTTGAAGCACAAGGCATGATAACCCAGAGCTTTTGGACCAAGGGGATGCATCAACCAATAGTCTGGACCAAATCCCAACAACTTCTGGGTCATGGGAGGTGTGCACAGGAAGGGAAGGCAAGAGAATGAGATGCTTAACAAGAGCTGTGGCACCATCAGCTTGAAAACCCATCCAGCTTCTTCTCATCCCTACCCAGTCCAAGTATAATGATTTCTCTACCTTGAAGAGATAAATAATACCTTCAATAAAACCTAGTAGGCTCTTTCATATAGATTCTCACATCATATACCTAATTAGATGTGTTACAGCAGCAAATACACCTCTCTTAAAAAAAAAGACAACAAAAAGAACACTACATTTTAAAAATAAAAGCAGTAATTATTTGTGGACCTAGAAAACAATCAAAGGTACCTTCAAATACTACATGAAGGCTACAGCCTTCTGTATTGGACATGCCTTGGCGCACCTGAGGTAGGTGGAACTTTAAATGCTTTAAAAACACAACTTGAAACAATTCAGAACAACTTCTGATTACATTTATGTGAATAATCAGACAATCTGGGATCTTGATTAACAATACTTATTATTAAAGGGCAGTGTCCTTTCCAACACATGCAATATTTTGATTAAGGAATTCAAATTAAGCTGATTCATCACCACTACTGAAAACTAATGGCAGTTAAGTTGCCAACTGAATTGCAAAGTAACGCTGATGCACTGAATTCATTTTAGTAAGAGTAAGATTATGGTTATACAAATTGTGTCATGGTTAACATGAAAATGTTCTCCAACTAGAATTCAAGAAATAGTATTAATAACTTGATGCTGTCTAGATTTATATAACTAAAAACATGTTAAGATATCTCATTGTAATTATAGACAATGCAGTAAGCAAGCAGGGGAGGTTAAAAAAATTTTAAATCACACAGTATCAGGTATTTAACAGTAAAATCAAGGCATTTATATCCTAAAAAACTAGGTTTTATTAAAAAAACAAAAGTACAGAAATGGTCAGTCCAAATCAGCATTCAGATACACCCACTTTGTGAAAGGAAGGAAGCAGAACTGTGGAGTCTTCTTTATTTATCCGAACAGCAGCATACAGCCAGGTTTGATAAGTTTGATTTACCTATATTTTTTATGCAAAGGCTAATAGGGCTCATCATTCCAGAGGCACAAACATCACAGGCATCAAAAAGCACATTTTATAATAGACTTTCCCATGAAATTAACTGAAAAATCCTCCTGCTCTTTTGGGCAAGAGGAGAGATCAATTAAGATTCATAAACCATTCATTTGAAAAGCAGCTGTCACAGGATGGTGACTTGCCTACTTTGAATAGTTCCTCTGGTCCTACAAGGCCTCTTACTTCATTATGACACTTGATTACACTAAAAATCACTGTAGTGGATACAGAAATATCTCACGTGGAAGGCAATACAGGTGCAGCTTTTCAGAGCTAGTGCAATACTTTCATTGATCAAACAGTGTCCTTTCTTTTTTCTTCTATTGGTTATACCACTATGACTGTTGGTGTCCTCAGCTCCTGCTAAAGCCTCTCCCTTTCAAGTTTCAGCAGAGACTGTCTCCTGGAGACACACGGTGGTCTTCTGTGCCAAGAGGATCACACCGTGAATATATATAGTGTGGCGTCCAGCAGGGAGCAACACGCAATTCAGTATATGAATTTTGGGTGAAGCCATGAAGCCAGCCATTTTATTAGGTGAAATCACCCAGATGATATACCTTTCTTACTGCAAACGTGGCAAGCTAAAAAACTGCTAATTGGTTATACACACTGTTCACACCATATTGATTGGTTAGTAACTATAACGAGTTCTGATAAACCTATCTTATAGCTAAACATCCTTAGTTTACCTTTAATACCTAAAAGCATCTGCACACCTGCTGTTTTGAACCTCTTGTTATGGCTGGTTCCTAACATGTTCTGTTACTCCCAAATACCTTCCCATAACTGCTTCTTGGTTTAGGGTGGCCTGTACCCCTATCAACAAGGCCGCTGTGTTTTGAGAATGTGATTATTAGGATCCTCTCAGCATGAGTAACTTTTCTCATGGGAATAGGAGAATATTGTCAGGGCCTAAATCTTGGGAGAAGAGAGCTAGGCCACTAGCAGGCCTGCTGTCTTCCCCGACAATATAGAAGCTGTAGGATGTTTGGGACCATTCTGTGGTCTGGACTCCTATGATTCTCCACAATTTTTAAGACATTAAGAAAATACTCACCTAGATTAGTACAGACATACTGTTTATAGGCAGTGTTTCAGTGAGGGGAGGGGGGTGGGGGGGAGGGGGGACACACATAAACAAACAAACAAACCCCAAGCCAAAAACCATAAACGATTTAGACTTTTCTGAGTGATGCCCTACTACTGCGTAGGCCACAGAACAATACCCACAAGGCACCTGGAGAGGAAAGCACAGGCTTTAATGGAAGACAAGATGTCTCAACCAGTTGGATGGGATAAAACACCAGCTGAGAGTTCCTGCACAATGAGAGCACATCAGAAGAGGAAACCTGTTACCCTACCAGGAGAGAAGCATTATGCATACTGTGAACAGATTTGGCTGGCACCCTGTCCCATTTTGCTTTCTACACTGAAAGGTCAGTCATGTCTGAGGTTCAGCTAAAACCAATGATATCCCATCCCAAAGAAGGCTCTGCTTCACCCAGCAGGAGTTATATTGTTGCATGCACATTACAACATCCTCAGTGACAAAAAGCAATGCAAAGTAAGTGTTCTTTAAAAAAGGTTTCAGTGTCTTGTCACTTTAGATCTTCTTAGGGAAAAACAAGATGTAAATTAGGGCATGGTCACGTAGGCATTCTGGTATAACCAGCTGCAATTAGTAAACCACACCAACTTTATAATTCCAGCTATTACACAAACATTTCATACTTGCATTAAGCATCTCCTCGAATTTGGGGACCAAAAGGGATCACTGGGATCACATAATCTGGCCTCTTCCAAGACAGTGATGAAAGGTCTCACCTAATCAAACTGTGCAACAAGTACATGATGTCTACTGCCTCTCCAGAGCACCTTCTTGAAAGAAAGCAAGGCTTAACCTAAAGCACTCCAAATGATTAAAATACCCTTACAATGTTCTACAGGGAACTGGTCACTAATTAAAGATCACGACCAAAAATACTCTTTTACTACTTGTTTCCCACTAGATCAGTGGTTAGCTTCTAACCTTTGGGTATCACTGTGACAAAAGCAGAAGTAATCATGCAATCAGAATACTCCTCTATTGTACATGCAGAGGTCCCATCGCTTCAGAGTTTTTCTTGCATAAATCAAACACTTGCTCACTGAGACACATTTACCAAGTCTTCAGTTCATCCTACAGCTCTTCTATGAAGCCTTCTGAGTTTAACAGCATCCTTTTTAGCCTGGTCTCCTAAAGGTACAGGCTTATGAGAGAATGCTTTCTGTCTACATTTGCATCTCAGTGTCCCACAAATTATGGTTTTGCATTGGCTGATGATTTCCATAATATTTGAAAAAGTGGTAGACGTCTCAAAAGATATGCCAGTTCTTCAAATTTTGTTAAATTCAATGGCTGTGTAGAAAAGGGAGAACCACAGGACATCCCCAGGGAGGAAAAGGCTGCACACAGCAGCTCAGAGATTGTCTGTAGCCTCTGACTGAATAGTGCATGAACAGGGAGAGTTGGCCATCGTGCTGTGGCACCTCTTACCAATGCCATGTTGAGGCTAGCAGGGCAGGGAACAGGGCAACGTAGCAGCAACTGTCAAACAACTAAAAGGGTAACACCATATGCAGCCAGTGCATCTGCAGCAGCATAGAGTCTAGCTGCATTCTTGCTTCTGTTTGAAGCTTGTATGAAATTATTACAAAACCATCAGCTTGGAAGCAAGTCAACTGTAAAATGAGTTAAAATTAATTGCAGACCCTGCCTCCAAAAGCACAGCCTCCTTGCCAATTTCTGTGCTTGTCAGAATGCTATCTTGCGTTTTCTTTCAAAATATTTCCCTCTTTGGATGTAAGAGAACAAAAAGATTACAGCAGGAACTAGCAAGCTACCTTGTACAGTGACTGATCTCAAAGTGTTATTAAAAATGTACATTTAAAGATTTTTTTTTCCCCCACTCCTAACTGCTTAGTACATTACAAATAGAGGATTAGCAAGACAGATGAAATATTTCACAATCAACTTGCACTGAAAACATCACAAAATGACATCCAAGTCCAAGGTTTAAAGCAAGAAAGGTGAGGAGTATGGTAGACACCTGGTGACTTCACCACTGTGGACTCTGGAAAGAACGTGGTCACAGTGTGTAACCAGTTGCACACTCAGTACAATAATGCACCCAGAAATACAAACATGATTTCTAGCTTATCTGCATGGAGTAGGGAAAGAAATACTTTCTCATTGCCAAATACCACATCAGACTTCTTGCAATAGTTTCCTCTCCACATACAGTTCTGTGAACAACAGAGTAAATGAAAGGCATTTCCTATGCACTGTGTACCATGTCTTTACTCTCCTCATACTCGCAAAAAAGCCCAACTTCAGCACCTGGGGCCCTGTGGCTTCACCTTTACCCTCCAGCTTCCCCTATTTCTATCACACCTTGATGTCCCTACTTCCCTGTTCTGCTACCCGAGTATCACCTCAGCAAGTGCTGCTCTTGGAGCAATGGATAAAAAACTTGCAATTTTTAAGTTGTGTCTCATCACATTGCTCCTTCAGAAGCTTCACCAGCATTAGCCTCAAGCAGCCTGGTCTAGTGAGAGGTGTCCCTGCCCAGGTGGCAGGGGGGTTGGATGGAACTTGATGAACTTAAGGTCCCTTCCAGCCCTAACCATTCTGTGATTCTACCATGAGTTCTGGATGGTGACTGCCACAGAAGTGGTAGGGATTCCAGCAGTCATTCAGAACGAAACAGCATATAAATCTACCTTTGTATTATGCTAAATAACATGTATTTCAAAGAGCTTTTTGATACAGGTCACATTGCAAGACAGCTAACTAATTTTTCCTAGGGCCCTACCTCAAAGGTAACCAAACTGCCCCAGCCAATCAACATAAAAGGACATCAGTGAGGTAAACCTGCAGATGTTTTCAGTACTGCCAGCATATCCAAGGTGTTAACAATTCACAGTCCTCTTACAAATACAGCTATCCCAAGGAATGCCTTCTAATGCCACCAAACTACCTTAACACCATGACCTCGAGCACGTTTAGAAGTTAAAAATCATTCATCAAAAGGATTTCTGCTTGAATAAATTGCCTCAATTTATAATCCCAGCCTAAGTTTACTCTGTGTAAAACAGGAAGTACCCATTTAAACAATGGCACTAACTGTTGAAACAGACTGATTTAAGAGTTACATTCCAGTCTTGAATTGCAAACTCAGTTTTATACATATCCCCTGAGAGTCACATGAAGACCAGTCAATCTCAAAGTGGCGACCACTTCAGCTCACGTTCTGCTGGAGATGGACTACTGCCAAAAGCTCTAATCGAAGTTGCTCTTGATTAGGATTATAGATAAGAAGATATTTGTGGGTGATTTGAGTCAAAGAACTTCATGACCAGAGGAAAAGCACTAAAGAAACACTTGAATAGAAAAGGTGAAACTGAAACTTCATTTAGTGGTAAACCTAGCAGCAGGAGAAGAGAGTATTTATAGATAAGGGGAGTAACTTGATTTAGGCTACAAAACAGCTAGGAGACATTTTGGTGGGGATGGAGAAGCAAAGGGGAGAGAAGTACTTAGATGGCAGGAAGTGGAACTTCAACGCTACCAGAGCTGGGTGGAAGGACAAAAAACTGAGGTACTACGCTAAAGCCTTGGGCAGAGATAAGATAGATCCTCCTCCTCTACTTTGCCCTGGTCAGGCCCCACCTGGAGTATTGTGTCCAGTTCTGGGCTCCTTGGTTTAAAAAGGACAGGGATCTCCTGGAGAGAGTCCAGAGAAGGGCTACGAAGATGATTAAGGGCCTGGAGCATCTATCCTATGAGGAAAGGCTGAGAGAGCTGGGGCTGTTCAGCCTGGAGAAGACTAAGGGGGGACCTAATTAAAGTCTATAATTATCTTAAGCAGGGGATGCAGGGGGAATCAGCCAGCCCCTTTGCAGTGGTCTGTGGGGACAGGACAAGGGGCAACGGCCTCAGGTTAGAGCGCAAGTAGCTCCGGACCAACATGGGGAGGAACTTTTTCCCAGTGAGGGTGCCAGAGCCCTGGGACAGGCTGCCCAGGGAGGTGGTGGAGTCTCCTTCTCTGGAGATATTCAAGACTCGTCTGGATGCCGACCTGTGCAGTATGAGCTGGGGAGCTGCTTTGGCAGGGGGGTTGGACCCGATGATCTCTGGAGGTCCCTTCCAACCCCTCCAATTCTATGATTTTATGATATGCATTCCTTCTCTCTTTCCCTCCCTACTCCCCAAAACCCACAGTATGGCAGCAGTAACATGATTGAAATACAAGATACTATGTGATTTAATCTCCGAGCAATCCCTCCCCCTCCCCCTCCCAGTTTGTTATGAAACACACACAAGATTAAACGCAGGATCAAGATGCAATCCCGCAGGAAAAGGTGCAGCTTGATGCAGGGTACGCTCTCTAGAGAGACTGACATACATTTTAATGGATGCTCAAGTCTATTGAAAATGAAGCCTTGAAGCCACTTTATGCCCTCATTATCATTACCATTCCCCACCAGCAGCAAATAGAAGTTGAAATTTTTCAAAATACTAAGAGGTGACCCGATTGATGCTTGCTTTAAAACTGGCCTGCTGGTGGTCAGCAATGGTACAGCAATGCCTTGCTCCTGCCCGCCCCGATTCAGCTCGTATTTCAGGCAGGAAAATAAGCTTCATTTGACCCTGAAGCAAGTTCAAAGCTGGCTGTGCACCTCTGAAACAGAACAGAAACTTCCCTAACCCAACACACAAGCGTATGTTCTGTAACCCTGGAAGAGGCAAACCCAGGGGGCAGGGTGGCTCAGCGACCCGTTCTGAATGTAGGCAAGGAGAGGTGAGAGCTGTAACATTGCAGGAAGGGCACCCACTGCCTGCTCTGGCCTCAGGCTACTTCAACAGGAGCTGCAGCCTTGCACCAGGCCAACACACCATACAGAGCGCTGCTGCTTCGCTTGGTAAGGAAACACTGCCCTCAGCACACTGCCTCCCTGAGGGAGCACCTCCTGCTTCCTGTCGACTTGTGGGGTTTTTTGGCAGAACACCACCTCTAATTTGGAGAAGACAGGATGCCACATCACACTCAAGATAGGAGTGACCCCTGCTCTACACCACTGACAGGTAACCCGAGTTCACACACCACTACAACTATCACCACCTATTACAGAATGGAATATTATGAGAGATGAAAGAAATTGCATCAAGCTAATGGATCCCAGTGTTTCCTGCATTAAAATAGCATTCAGGAAAAAAGATAAATCATAAAACAGCACAGAAAAGCATTATCTTAAAAGCACTATCTAGAACTTTGCTGGCTACCCTTTCTGCACTCTTGCTCTCCACTCTTCTCAGCATCAGAGATAGAATCACAATAGAAAGCCGACAAAATTTGGTCTTCAGCATCACAGATACAATATTGCAATGCATTTCCAAGTTCTCTCTTTAATCACACCTTTTAGACAGCTTTCTTTTCCTGTTCTTGGGATCTGATGAAGATAGTTATCTACAAGAAAGTAAACTAGCTCCAATGTAAACAAGAAAAGCAGGAAACAAGCTAGTTAGTAAAGGAAAATTCTGAGATGATTCAAAGATGATGCCTGTATGGTTTAATTTAACACAAAAGCATTTAAATATATTCCCTGATTGAAGGACTAGCTCCACTCCTGTGTATTTTCAAGGTGTCTCCAAATGCAATCACAGGTGACAACAGGAAAGCTTCACCAGACAAGATGGGATCATGTTTTCTTACTCTTCAGTTAGGATGCAGACTGCTGATCCACACAAAAGAATGGCTGTTGTCTCAGCCCTTCTAACTAGACTTGATACATTTATCTGGGCCCTTCAGGAGCTGTCCTTAGCAAAACACAGAGGCTGACCCTTTAAAACTGTCAGTATGGAGCATCATTTCCCCTAGCCTCAGAAATACCATATTGCATAAGAGAATTTTACATGGTTCCATAACATCAGGCTGTTTTAGGACAATGGTTGCCAACCTGCGAGCAACGTGCTGCCCTCACCACTCTCCAGCAAAGCTCGTGGACAAGGACATTAAAATCTCTAGGGTGGATGCTGGACCTTGTTCTTACTAACAAGGATGGGCTTGTTAGGGAGGTGAAGGTCAGGGGCAGCTTAGGACAAAGTGATCACGAAATGATAGAGTTCAAAACCCTGGGTGGAAGAAGCAAGCCAAAAAGCAGGATAGCTACCCTGAATTTTGGAAGAGCTAACTTTGATCTCCTCTGCAACCTATTAGGAGCTATCCCGTGGGCTATGCTGTTAGAAGGAAAGGGGGCCTGTGAGAGCTGGGTAACAGTTAAACAGCGCTTCCTCCAGGCACAGGACAGGTGCATCCCTTTGAGTAAGAAATTGGGAAAGAGAGGCAGAAGACCTGCGTGGATGAGCAGGGCACTCATGAGTAAACTCAAAGGGAAGCAAAAGGTTTATGAACTGTGGATATTCAAGACCTGTTTGGACGCCTATCTGTGTAGTATGAGCTGGGGAGCTGCTTTGGCAGGGGGGTTGGACCCGATGATCTCTCCAGGTCCCTTCCAACCCCTACAACTCTGTGATTCTGTGAACCTGCGAGCAATGTGCTGCCCTCACCACTCTCCAGCAAAGCTCGTGGACAAGGACATTAAAATCTATAATGTGAGCAGTCAGAGAGGAAGGTCAAATGCTGCCCACTGCATGCTCTGAGCTCAATTCACACAGCAGAGAAGGCTGAGGAACCATCGCTGAGTCCCACCACTCTCAGCCCAAGACAGAGATCTTCTGCTTTAACCACACTTGACAAATGACACCTTCCTCCTTACCTCCCTGTTCCTCTTCAGAAGGGCTTTTAAAGCTCTTACATGTCCACAGCTCAGTCACTGTTCCCTTAATGACCCCTGAAGTGTTTATCTTAGGGATGTCATATCTACTTATTGTTTCCTTTCCTGCTTGCTCTTGCAAACAGCCCATTTAACTTTGTTCCACATGGTCAGAATATATATTGCAAAGCTCTCAAGAGAGTTGCATGGCATTTAAGTTTAATTCATGAATTAATGCATAGTAGCCACTTTTTCCATACCAAGGCTACAAATGCTTCTTTTATCAAATAAAATTTCAGCATTGCTAATGTATTTGTAGACTTGTGCATCACTTACTGGAAAATGCTGTTACCACATATGAAACAGTGCAGTGGCTACTAAACCACATGTTATTATCTAGCTGTACAGCTACGGTGGAGGGGGGGGGTGAAAGGGGGAAGAACAAAAGAAGGAGCAGAGGGAGGGGGAAGCTCTCCAAAGCAGATGTTCTCAAGCTTTTTTAAACCTAGGAGACAAGACATAAGACAAGACTTGAAGGAGCAGCTGGGGACACTGAATAAATACAGACATTTAAATGTGAATAATTACATACACATGCTGGAATTCTCAAAGGAAGATCAGGGAGCCAGGCTCCCAGCTCACGCTGACTTTCAAAAGGAGTTCAGTGGTCTGTTCCTTCAGGCATGCTGGAAGTCAGATGTCATCTTGCTAAATACGGAACACTGCTTCTAAATGTTGCCTCTGGTAGCTTAACCACAGCGAAGCCTATGGATTTCTACAAAGCTATCCTGCAGGAGCCCTGCTGTTTATTAAATAAACACAAATGCACATCTCTGCTGATCCTAGCCTGTGCTGCTCTGAGAGATGGCAGAAAGTCGTCTGGACCAGCCCAGAGGCATTACAGCCTCTGGGGAACCACCGTTCTGGGCTAAAAAAACGTGCTTTACAAAAGCTGCTCTAACAATGGTGGGGAAAGGTTTACAAAAGGTCTAGGGCTCCTGCTTTGAAGCAGGAAGGATATCCACATATGGAAAGTGGTGGCTCAGTAAGAATTCAGGGAGGCTCATGTGCCATTATTTTTTAGACGTATTCATGGAATACGGGTACACATGGTCCATTCATGGCTCAGTGCAAACACTTCCACCTGGCACAGCTGCAGAAAGAGCATCCTTCCCTGTTCCCCGCTGCTCATTTTTCCTTTCTCTGCATTACAGAAAAAGAACAGGGCAGTTTCTGGGATGCATGGGATTGAGGCCTGGTTCAGCTTAAATAAAAACATGAGGGGGAAAAATAAAAACACAGCACTGCTCATGCAGCTGCCAGGAGCCGTGTGTCAGCACAAAGGGCTGGATAGGGACATAAGCAGCAGGAAGCATGTGAAAGTCTTGACCACTTAATGTGTTGGGTGAGCAACTCGCTGCAGGGTTGGGCCCAGAGGGTGGTAGTAAGTGGGGTTACATCTGGCTGGCAGCCGGTCACTAGTGGGGTTCCCCAGGGCTCCGTTTTAAGTCCAGTTCTTTTTAATGTTTTCATTCTGGACCCAGGCCTAGAGGGTGTCTTAAGTAAATCTGAAGATGACACCAAATTGGGAGGAGCTATTGACTCCTGTGAGGGCAGAGAATCCTTACAGAGAGACCTGGACAGACTGGAGAGCTGGGCAATCACCAACAGCATGAAGTTTAACAGGGGCGAGTGCCAGATTCTGCTCCTGGGAAGGGGCAGCCCTGGCTACACGTACAGAGTGGGGGGTCAGACGCTGGAGGCCAGCCATGCTGAGAGGGATTTGGGGGTCTCAGTCAACAGCAAGTTAAACATGAGCCAGCAGTGTGCCCAGGCAGCCAGGACGGCCAACCATATCCTGGGGTGCATCAAGCACGGCATGGCCAGCCGGCCCAGGGAGGTGACTGTCCTGCTCTACACTGCGCTGGTGCAGCCTCACCTCAAGTACTGGGTGCAGTTTTGTGTGCCACAGTTCAAGAGGAACATGAAACTATTGGAGAGTGTCCAAAGGAGGGCAACGAGAATGGTGAAGGGTCTGGAGGGGAAGGCTTATGAGGAGAGGCCCTTGGCTTGTTCAGCCTGGGGAAGAGGAGGCTGAGTGGAGACCTCATCGTGGTCTATGGCTTCCTGACGAGGGGGAACAAAGGGACAGGCGCAGATCTCCTTTTCAGTGATAGGACCTGAGGGAATGTCATGAAGCTGCGACAGGGGAGGTTTAGGCTGGATATTAGGAAGAGGTTCTTTACTGAGAGGGTGGTCAGGCACTGCCACAGGTTCCCCGTGGAAGGGGTCACAGCACCGAGCTTGGCTGAGCTCAAGAAGTGTCTGGACGATGCACCCAGTCTATGCTCTGACTTGTCTGGCCCTGTGTGGAGCCAGGAGTTGGACTGGATGGACCTTATGGGTCCCTTCCAGCTGGGATATTCTATGGTTCTGTGACTTCTTTACATGGTCTTGTACCTCAGCATGCTTATAAAATTATTGACAGATTTCTGGCAGGTGACAAAACACTTGGAAACAAAAGGTGGCTTTTACTTTACAGCCAATGGAAGGTGAGGCCAGATGTTGGTAGGCACAACAAGCAGCAGTTGACTATGCAGAGGACCGGGAAGGCTGTGGCTGTAAAGGGCATGAAGGCGGCAACATGTGATCTCTTGAGAGTGAAGGATAGAGAAGGGAGAAGCCAGAACCTACTAAGACATACTTTTCCCTAGCACTCAAGATGACTCATTATGTGGCACAAGGGTAGTTAGTACAAACATAGTTACATGAAGGTACCAGGCTGCAAAGTCCATACATGTTGTCTGTTATCTGACAAGCACCTGCGCAATGGTCCATGCTCGGCAGGCCGCTCGCTGTATGATGTGAACATACATCTGCATCCTGCGTCCTGTAACAGGGACAGGAGAGACTTACAGAGACTCAGCTGACAACTGTGTCCAAACCAGTCACTAGGACCATCAGGTTTCACTGCAGTTTGCACAGAGGGAACCCAAAAGCAGGAAAGTGTTCCCAGAAGGAGCGTGCAAAAGTGAGAGTTGTGGTTCTTACAGAGGATGACAGAAGGAGCTGCTGAGGAACACACGAAGTCTGAGTGTGGTGCTTGCATCTGTACAGTTAATGTTACTTTTAAATCCGCTAATGCTTCTCCTCATAATCTCTGAGAAAGAGATTCAGCCTGGGAGATTGTGCTGTAGCAGCTGGCAGAGGATAGGGCCTTTGAAGAGCTCTGATGAAGCACAACAGCTTAGTGGTTTAGGGCTAAATCAAAGTACTGAATGCTTTCTAAGGAGCATACTAGGTAACAGGTTTTAAAGTTTTTTTGGTTTTGCTCCCTCTTCAGACTCCAAGGAAGCTCACACACCTTTTGTATTTCAAAATCATTTACTAGTTAATGTTGAGATAGGGAGCCTGCTTTGGCAGGGGGGTTGGACCCAATGATCTCTTGAGGTCCCTTCCAACCCCTAAGATTCTGTGATTCTGTGTGTGATTCAAGAGCTCAGCACCTAATGATTTTAATTTGCCCTTCCATTCAGATGAATGTTCCCACTCGCCCACCTGGCTGACTGTCCAGTGCTCCACAGGACAGCAGGCTGGCTCAGCAAGGCTCCAGCCACTTTTGGGGCTTTCTAGAATGCAGAGGTAACAGTAACGCACAAAGGCTCAGAGGGCACAGTGGAGAGGGCCTACAGGTAAGCTTGTAAGAAAACTCATGTTTATTTATTTTCTGGATAGGTAAAAAAGTTTCCTAATTAGGCCTAGTCTTCATTCTGCCTGAAAACAAGCACTGTTGTAGGGCTTGAGAAAGCATGCATCTCTAAGGTATTTAGAGATGACCCTCAAATCCCTGCCTACTCCAAGCAGCTTTTCTTCTCCTTGCAGACCTGAATTGTTTAACCAGTTATAACTGTGAGGCCATTTGCCAGGTTGTGTTCATCTTTGCAGTTAAGACCTCTATTTAAAAAAAAAAAAAAAAAAAAAAAAGGACATTTTTCTTTAAAACTTAAAAAGGGAAGTTAGGAAAGTTCACAGGACAAGTGTTAGATTCATCAGAACAGTCTGTTTTTAAGACAAAGTGATTCTAAGTTCTTGCTTGTGGTTTTGCAGCCTCATCTTACTTGCTCACTGTGAGAAATTCATGAGCTGTCCACAAGAAAATCAGTTATCTTCACAAACCTCAGTCCGAAGCTGCACTCCCCTATTACACTGTCTCTGCTTTTCACTCATTTCACTATAACAAAGGTTCTGCCCCATCCAACCTTTGCTGCTTTTTCCAAATCCCAGCTACACAGGCGTTTAGCTGAGCATTGCTTAATCACCACCCCCCACTTTTCTCACACGTGCAAGCCCCAGAACCAAGCTATGAACAAACCTGAATAAGATTCCACATCATGCAAAAAACATGTTAAGAGCTACAGTTTGCTGTATGCCCCCCTGAAGTAAACAGTGTGGCATGAAGAAAATGCTGGACTTCATTTCCAAGTGGGTTTTTCATTCCTCCAAATGAAGTAATTTCTTTTTCCTTCATCATTCCCTTCCTCTTTCTCACTTCTAAGACACGTTGCCATGAAAAACTGCATCAACAGAATGCCATACTCTAGAAATATTTTTATTTCCCAATTCCCTTAATTAAGCTGCTACAGTCTAACTTGCCATTCAGATAACAAATAGCTGAGGAAACCAGCCAGAACCAAAGCGTGCCCAGGTCAGCTACAGAACAGACAATGACAATGAGAAAGATGGCTTCAGAATACAAACGCTTGCACTCTGATTTTCAAGCTTAGTTTCTAAGAGCCAAGGGCTGGATTTAAATCATGATAAACTCTGAACATTATGATTCAGTGGTTAAAGACTCAGGATCTTTCTATGCATTTCAACTAATACATTGTATTTATTGCACAATACCTTGCAAATCATGGTTACAGAATACTTCGCAAGCCAATCTAAGGATTTTCTCTGCATTGTAGAAAATGAACAAAAGTCTTCAGATAAAGGCCATATAGGCAAAAATCTGAGTACAGATTTAAAACCTTTCTGGTTAAACAAATAGAAAGGTAGAAAAACAGGCTGCATGCTGCCATACTGTTGAAGTTTTCATTGCCTTATTGTTTTTCATGAAGCAAGAAGCTGCATGTGTGACATGTTGAGGAGAACCTTTTCAGATGCCTATTTCTAGCATTTCAGGAATTTCACTGAAAAATCCATCGGTACTATAATGTCACCAGGTCTCATTTAACTGAGGACAAAACCCTTAAAAGAAAGCTGTCTGTGGTTCGGCACATGCTTTCAGAACAAAACAAAGTGAGGCAAACACATCTGAAGGTCCTTCAGTAGACCATCTAATTATTCAAACCAGACTATGGTGAGAGTGGAAGGATGTTCCAGTTAATGTATGCTTGCAGAGTCACAGACGTCATGAGATTTTAACTCACAATTAGGGTTTGAAGGAGATGGTCAGAGGCCTTTGTGCAAGGAGTCCACTATGTACTTCCAGAAAGGCCAAAGTAAAAAAAAAAAAAACCCAAACCAAACCAAAAAACCCAACTCTCTAAGCACAGTATCCTCCAGGCCCGCTCTGAGGACAGTCCAAGCTTAGCCATAAGCCCACCACCCCACGTGCCCCACACACAGATACCCTCTCACACTGCTGGGATACAGTGGGATAGAAAGACAAGAAACCACCTTTTCTCACCTTCTATTCCCCCCTCTCCTGCAAAGCGACAGGACCTACAGCAATATAAACAACACTTGGACAAAAGATGCCAGCCTGGGCCATGGAAGATGCAGGTTTGATCCCTGGTTCCCCAGAACACATGTGATCGTCGTCCCTCTATCACGTTCAAATTGCACAATGGGAAAACAACACAGTGAGAATCCTCCAGTCACATTTTTCTGGGCTCTCCACATCACACACACAGCTATACTGACATAGCAACTTCTGTTCTGAAAGAGGTACAGCTGTGTCCCAGTGCCACTGTGCCGTGGTTACTAAGTTCACTTGAGCTCAGAGCCTACACAGCAACTTGCACAGGACTATGCCTGCTATTCACTCAACCTCAGCACAGCAGGCTGCAGAAAGGAAGATCTCAAACAGGCACAGCTCTGATAAGGCCTGGCTGGCTAGAGAACATACACACAGGCAAGCAAGGTCACATACCCCAGCACATCCTCATACCACACCCACAGGGCTCACAGGCATTTGTTAAGAGGTACTAAATGTATAGGCTACCATGAGAGCTCATTGACAAAGCCTTAGCACAGGCAGATACTGGTCTGAAAATAGGGCCAGTCCCAACTTCCTTTGCAGAGCAATGTTTCTTCTGACACAATTGCTAAACAGCTAGAAGGGTACGATGCCAGCACTCCAATTCTGACAGCTCTTCTGCCAGACAAAGAACACAAAGCAGCTTTATGACAGAAGCCAACTGGCTCTGCCACTGCTCCTGAGGTAACCACCTGAAAGGTTTTGGTGTGGTCAGAGAGCAATGGCCTTCCAGACTCTTCCTCAGAGGAAGCAGAAATCTTGGCTCCCATCTGAGTCCTGCGGCTTCTAGTTTCAGTTTGTCTGAGATGGGATGGTTGGTTCTGAGACTGCTTTTGACAGACTTTTGTTTGTTAAGTCAGCTCTGTAACACTCTGTCACCACACAAGTTGTGCTACAGATTTCCTTAGCTGTTAAGGTCCTTAATGCAAATCAGAAGGACATTATCCTTTGATCTCTTTTTAGTATTTATGCCATGACTAAATTGGATAAGGGCTTTATTAATATTTAAGACTATTAGGAAGAAAATTATGTAGATTAGGTGGAGAGAAGAAGAGAAAATTAAAAAAATCTTAGGTCCTATAAATTCATAAGGATATCACTAACAAAGAACATTTCACTGCCCAATGTTTTGATTCCTCCAACTATTTTTAAAGGAAGCACTGCACTCCACCTGTAATTAGTGCACCTCCTAACTCTGCAGTAACATTTCAGATCCTACCGTGTTGCAAGCTTATGGCAGACGACACCTGTGTCTGTTATGACTTCACTCAGTCTCAGCTCCAGGTGGACCTTCCCCTGAAACACACCAAAAAAAAAATATGAAAAATCAGTTTTCTGCATAGCCAGCCACACCATTCAACTTAAACCAAAGCAAGTCAGTTAATGCAAGTAATTCTCAGAGGAGTTGCCCAGGTGAACCTAATGAGGTTCAACACTGCCAAGTGCCAGGTGTTGCACTTGGGCTGGAAGAATCCCAGACATAGATAGAGACTGGGAGAAGAGCTCCTTGAGAGTAGCCCTGCTGAGAAGGACCTGGGTGTCATAGTGGATGAGAAACTTAACATGAGCCAGCAGTGTGCTCTTGCAGCTCGCAAGGCCAATGGGATCCTGGGCTCCATCAGAAGAGGGGTGGCCAGCAGGGACAGGGAGGTGATTGTCCCTCTCTACTCCGCCCTCGTGAGGCTCCACCTGGAGTACTGTGTCCAGATCTGGGGCCCCCAATACAAGAAGGATGTAGAACTGTTGGAGAGGGTTCAGAGGAGGGCCACGAAGATGATTAGAGGGCTGGAGCACCTGCCCTACAAGGAGAGGCTGAAGGAGCTGGGCTTGTTCAGCCTGGAGAAGAGAAGGCTGCGGGCGGATCTCATTGCAGCCTGCCAGTACCTGAAGGGACCATACAAACAGGAGGGGAATCAACTTTTTAAAAGGGCAGACAATGGCAGGACAAGGGGGAATGGATTAAAGCTGAAGGAGGGAAGGTTTAGATTGACTTTTAGGGGGAAGTTTTTTACAGAGAGAGTGGTTCTGGAACAGGCTGCCCAGAGAGGTGGGGGATGCCCTGTCCCTGGAAGTGTTCAAGGCCAGGTTGGATGGGGCCCTGGGCAACCTTGTGTAGATCCAGGCCTGAGGTTGGTGGCCCTGCCTGTGGCAGGGGGGGGTTGGAGCTTTATGATCCTTGGGGTCCCTTCCAACCCTTGCCATTCTATGATTCTATGAGTTTAAAAGTTAAGCAATAGCTGTATAGCTAAGGTATTTCACCTGCCAGAGACTCCAGATAAGTATCCGTTTCACTGAATTTCAGTGCCTAATTCCCACCGTTGTCTTATCTCTGTATATTTTACTGAGAGATATGAAGCATCTGTGGTTGGACAGGAAAATACTGCGCTGGAGCTTTATCTACGCTTAGCATTTTAAATATTAAGCAAAGATCTGCAACACAGTCATTGAAAAGATAACACAGCAGTGTACTATAAATGAATACTGACATGTTTTAAACATTAGAAAAATAAAAGCTATGAAATAATACCAACTGTGAGACAAGTATCAATAAAACTACACTGGGAAACTAAAAATAAAGTAAGTTCAACCATGTTGCCATAGCATCTACCATTACACAGTCTTCAATTCCTTACCATCACATTAAACTTTATTATGACTTGGGCTGAGATGTTATGGTCAAATATGTTAAGAAAATAAAGGCCATTGTGAATGCAAACTGCATTCCACTTACTAACTCTATTACATTTCAGAACACGAGCACCCACTCCCACTGACAGCTCAGCACCACTCTTACAGTGTATATATGGTAAATGCAAACCACATTTTGTTACTGCCCTACTCTGACATACCAGCACTGCTCAATCTTCTCCTGCAAATCACCACAGCAGAAAATGAGTCATTGACCTTCATAACCTAAACTAAGGACCCTAAAATCCACACTGCTATTTAGTCAGAGCTCTAATGTGGGTGTCATCTTTGTTTCAGGTCTACCTCAGCTTATACATAACTGTTGCCACTAATTTCTTAAGATCTACCAGATTTGACCTATTCACTTTTTGCACCAGAACCCTGGCTAGAGACTTCACTGTCCCTTCTAGCTGGTTACAGCAACGCCCTGCTCTAGGATGGTGTCTATCCTGTGTAACTGAAGAGAGTGAAGATCAAACCCTGGCCTCAAGTAACACCAACGCTGCTAAGACCTACTTTCTCCACAGCAGATTTGTCTGGACAAAAGCTGTTGAGAGCAGTTCAAAGCAGAGCAGGGAGCACTGTAACAATTAAGTAGCAGGGGCATGCAGAAGTTCAGTTCAAGCTCATTCCCTGATCCTCTTACATTCAGCAGTATAAACAAACACTCAAGTCAAAGCCTGAATACTTATCCTGAAGATGCCTACGAGACATTATCTTTCTTGCTGTGACAGTCAATCTTTCCCCTTCCTTGCATGCCTCTCAGTATTATTCTTTCAGCACCATCTTGAATGCAGGCTTCCTGCCTCCCTGCATTTCATGCTTTCTCTCTTTAAACCATCTACTTTTAGTAATCTGACCTAGTAGCAGTTTTGCTTGTCAGAGGGCTGTAACACAGAACTTCCAAGTACTCATGGTGTTTGTCCAGAAAATCAGAAAAAGAGACCTCTCCAAGATGTAGAAAAGCCCATGTTGCAGAGCCATTGCAGCAGCTTGCCGCCATTTTGAACAGGGAAGGGCCCAAAGCAGTGTGGGAGTTAAAAAAGATGGCTCCTGCCAAGTGCCCTTTCTATCATTTTAATCAAGATAGTAAATACAAACAATGCAGGGGGGGTGGTCCTGATGATCTTTTAAGGTCCCTTCCAACCCCTACGATTCTGTGATTTGGCTGTCAAGACTCATGACTCCTCATGTCACGTCAGCAGGACATGCATCCTCCTTCACTCTGTCAGTATACATGAATGTCAACATTTCTCAGTGTCTTCTAAACTGAAGCCTGTTCTCATCAGTAAGAGGAGGATTCCCCTGTGCAAATGCATAAAGTCACTTCTTTACCCTCCTGCTTGAGACTCAGTACCACTGCAAGGCCCATCACCTACGTGTAACAGAGTCTAAGCACACAACCATTTGAGAAGTTTGGATGAGCAAGACAATTTTCTGATTTTATTTCATAGAATCATAGAATGTGTTAGGCTGGAAGGGACCTTTAGAGGTCATCTAGTCCAACCCCCCTGCAGTTTAAGCAGGGTCAACCTCACTAGATCAGGTCGCTGAGAACCCCATCAAGCCTGACCTTGAATGTCTCCAGGGATGGGGCCTCCACTACATCTCTGGGCAACCTGTCCCAGTGATCCACCACCCTCAGGTTGAAGAATTTTTTTCCTAATATCCAACCTAAATCTCCTCTTTTCTAGTTTAAAACCACAACCCCTCGTCCTATTGCTACATGACCTCATGAACAGTTCTTCCTCAGCTTTCTTATAGGCAGCTGTCAGGTACTGGAAGGCCACTGCAAGGTGCCCCTAAACCCTTCTCCAAGCTGAACAAACCAAACTCTCTCAGCCAGTCTTCATAGGAGAGGTGCTCCAGCCCTTTGATCATTTTTATGGCCCTCCTCTGGACACACTCCAACAGGTCCATGTCCTTCTATATTTTACTATATTTTTCCCATACTCTTCACTGTTCTCTTTTCCACTGGTCACATTTTATGACAGGAGCTAAACCACAAGTGTCTGGAGGACAAATTCATATTATGAACCCATAAAAACACTACTGCCATCTTGATGATGCCCTATGTATTAGCTTTACTAGATATATCAAGAATAATAAAAGTTTTAAAGAAATTAAGAGACAGGAACAGAGATTAAGTAACTCTGGAGAAAATCTCTCTTTGTAGAAAAACAGTAAGAAGATACAATAATGTGTTTATTGAAGCATTTCTGCTCAACTTAAACAAAGGCAAGACTGACCTCTCTCAAGAAAGAGTACTCCAGTACACTTATATGAGCCTGAATGCAAACTTACTTACAGTGCCAGTTCACTCAATCTCACAGGCTCTCACAGACTATGATGGAAGCTCCCTATTCTAGAAATTAAGCTGCAAAAATCTTTTTAAGTCAGCAGTGCTCCACACAATTTCCCAGCTACATTCAGTACAAAAATAAAGTGCTGCCTCCTTTGGGCTGAGAGCCATTTTTCTCTTGTAGCTCTCATTTTTCTCTTGTGAAGACTCTGAAAATGGTCAGCTGCTCCAAAAGTGACTCAAAGCTTCAGACAGCAAAACAGAGGTCATGGGATCACTGGGACTGGCAGCCCTATGACTATTCCCAGAACAACTACTTGCTTCCAGTTAAAAATTCAAATGCATAAAAACATTAAAACAAGGCTACAGTAACATACTTGCAGCCTTGATTCACAGAAAAATTAACTCCTACATAAAGAGAATGCATTTTCCCACATTGATTATATTGCTAGGCAAAACATATGGATTCATCTGAAAAAATTTGCTCCTGAGCAATGCTGGTAGTTGGTGTACAGAATATGAGATACCACATTTTTCAAAGGGAAGACAGAAAACCATGCAGTGAATTGGTATCATAAAATCAACAGTTCATCTAATCAACAGAAGGTGAGTTGATCACCTACACTGGATTAAACATACCACAGAGACAGGGAGCTGCTGATAGCTTTATTTACTGAGAAGTTATAACAAAGAGATTCTTATTTCTATTATCAAAAGAACTACTGTGATGATAACAAGATCCAAATGTACTATGTACACACAATTTCTGACAGCATTTACAAGCAGGAAAGATCAGATAATGTGGCAGGATAAAAAGTCTGCTGTCCCTGTTTCACAGCTGACATGGTGGCTTGGTCCTGCTCAGATGGAATCCCTGTTCCAGGCCCAGGGATTGAGCCCAGGATCAGTCCCAGACCTGTTTTTTTTTAAAAGGTTTTTTTCCTTCAGCACGGAGGAAAAAAAAAAATCTGAGAAGCTGCAGGTTTGACAATTTTGAAGAACACATTAATTACCAACAAACATTTCCTTAAAAAAAGAGTCAGGATGTTCCTAGAAGCAGCTATGCTCATTAGCATACCCCTCACATTTGGAAGGGTAGGAATTTTCAAGGAACAAGCTGAAGGAGTGCCAACTCAACTGCTGAACGCTTCCTTTTTTTACAAACTCCTGCTGATATGGATGTGTGGGTTCATAGGCCATATGTCCTTCCTAATCACATCTAGCATCACATAACCAGCTTCCATTTTTCAGTTCTTGATTAAAGAAGTCATCAATAGATTGAAGTTCTTGTGGGGAAATAGACAGTATTGAAAAAGAAATCAGTAACAAATCAAACTTTTAAAAGGCCTTACTCAGTTTTGTTAACATGGTCATAATGCTAACAAGGCAAAGCTATACACACAATTTTCTGGAAAAAAAAACCAAACCAAAACCAACCCAACAAAACTGAAACCCATCACAAGCTTGCAAAGAAAAAGCAGAATCAAAGTCCTGTTTTTATAGATACCAAAAAAGCCTGTCTATGCCTACCTCATTTCTCCTTGGAATACACCTGTGAGTTACCATGGCCCAAAACATCAGGAGACAGTTGTAAAGCAAGTAAAAGCATCCAAATGCAGCCTACCTGTATCATGCTTCCAGCAGCTGCAGATTTGCCATTAAATTTAAACAAAGTATGTGGAGGGGGAAAAGAAAACACACAACTGCAGATTATCCTAAGGTTATTATGACCAAGTTCTAATACCCTGATGTGAAGCCCTTGTAGTAGAATCATAGAATGGCAAGGGTTGGAAGGGACCCCAAGGATCATAAAGCTCCAACCCCCCTGCCACAGGCAGGGCCACCAACCTCAGGCCTGGAGCTACACAAGGTTGCCCAGGGCCCCATCCAACCTGGCCTTGAACACTTCCAGGGATGGGGCATCCACCACCTCTCTGGGCAGCCTGTTCCAGCACCTCACCACTCTTTCCGTAAAAAACTTCCCCCTAATATCCAATCTAAACCTTCCCTGCTTTAGCTTTAATCCATTCCCCCTTGTCCTGCCATTGTCTGCCCTTTTAAAAAGTTGATTCCCCTCCTGTTTGTATGCTCCCTTCAGGTACTGGCAGGCTGCAATGAGGCCCCCCCGCAGCCTTCTCTTCTCCAGGCTGAACAAGCCCAGCTCCCTCAGCCTCTCCTTGTAGGGCAGGTGCTCCATCCCTCTAATCATCTTTGTGACCCTCCTCTGATCCCTCTCCAACAGTTCTACATCTTTCTTGTATTGGGGGCCCCAGATCTGGACACAGTACTCCAGGTGGAGCCTCACGAGGGCAGAGTAGAGAGGGACAATCCCCTCCCTGTCCCTGCTGGCCACCCCTCTTCTGATGGAGCCCAGGATCCCATTGGCCTTGCGAGCTGCAAGAGCACACTGCTGGTTCATGTTAAGTTTCTCATCCACGGTGACACCCAGGTCCTTCTCAGCAGGGCTACTCTCAAGGAGCTCTTCTCCCAGTCTGTATCTATGACTGGGATTCTTCCGGCCCAAACAGCAGTAGCTCGAACAAGCAGTGGGCCTTACTCAGAGGTAGCATTTGCAAAGTCACCAGGACACTGCTGGGAGCCTATCTGTGCAGTATGAGCTGGGGAGCTGCTTTGGCAGGGGGGTTGGACCCAATGATCTCTCGAGGTCCCTTCCAACCCCTACAGTTCAGTGATTCTGTGATCTCTGAGCGCAGCTACACGCACACATTTTGGCCTGGAATCTGACACACACAACATGATCCAGCAACTGAGGGTCGATTCAGAGGCAGCATCTGATCTAATTCAAAACAGATGCTATCTGATTTCTCAGGGAAAGAGTTACCAAAAAAGCCAGCATCAGGAAGTTCTGTGGTCTAAGGCTCCAGTAAAGGCACAAAAGACTGACAATCTGCCTAATTTCCAAAGACAGGAGCCACATCTACCCAAGTCACTTAAACAGTATCTACCTTTAGCAAGTATCAACCAGATCTCCATCTCTCTTGCTACTATGGAACAGTTTTTAGAAAACTGACTTGTTAAAAACCTCAAAGAAAAAGAATGTCTTCAGTGTTGAACAAAAATACGTAAAGTATATAATCTGCTTGCTTGTATATTAAATATCAAGTTAATTATTTTCATGCCCAGGGCTCACAGGGCTCTTCAATTCTCACTTCTACAAAAGAACAATACCTGGTATCAGAAAAGGTCCTAAACAAGGGTATGTGTCTACACTTAAACCTGCTAGACAAGAGTTTGGTGATCACCCACCATTCTACTTATCAATAGCCTACCCAATTTTGCTGGGGGCTTTCTCCTCCAAGGTGTGACTGCATCTGCATGGAAGTGACTGCATCTGCATGGAAGTTTTCCAAACATTTATCCCACATGGGGACCCTTATCCCAGCACAACTCCCCAACCTCATCAGCTCTGCAGCTCAACTCTGCCCATTGCTCAAGAGCATGGAAAGAGGGACTGGGACCCACTGCTGGCTCTTTACTCTTCCTCCATCTGGCACAGTGACTGCAGTCTGCCTCTTGGAGCGCTGAGGGAAAAGGGTGGGGAAAGGAGGGGAGAGATGTTAACAGGGAGAGGAGAGGACTAGGCCAAGCAGGTGACATGAACAACAGCCCATAACTAACACCAGCTCCTCATTATTTTGGAATCTCAAATTTAGGATTGCAGTACCTCTGCTGTGTTAGTTTACTTTCCCTTGCTGCAAGCTGTCTGGAGAAAGAAGCACTGGAAGAACTCAGTGCTGCACACAGACCATTCCCAGCTATGGGGTAACCTGGGCTGCTGTTTTCTCTGACCTTTCCAAATTTTATTTCAGGATATAGCAAATTTTATTAGACAGATCCTGTCCACTTTGAAATCCTCTTAGGCAACTTCAAGATGTCACTTTCTGGTGCTTGTAAAGCTTAAAAGCAAACAATAAAACTGACCCAAACTTTAAGAGCTCACTAAATGCCATCCATGAGGGAGTGGGAGAGGAAAGGCCAAGGGTGCAGCTAATGCTCTAGGTAAATCCAGCCCTACAGTATTATCAGCAGCTCCACATAAGGTCACAGCCTAAGAGCAGGTTCATTAGCAGGAGGAAGAGTTTGTTTGCTGTCTGCATTTGCTGCTCTAACAGCTGCTCCTTCCTTTGGCAGAGGGCAGCAGGGGGCTGGGAAAGGTCTGAGGATCATGCTCTGGATCACAGCCTGCCTGCTGGACCACGGTGCAGCAAAATCTGGTCTGGCACTGAGGAAAGTGCAACAGCTTTAATGAACGTGCTGCACAGATTAATACGTGCTAGGCAAAGCAGGATGTCTGCAGGAGTGCAAGGGTGTCAGAGTTGCTCAGCAAATGGCAAACATTTCAAAGGGCACAATGTTAGCCTTCCTGTTTCTCTAAAGGATGAATACCTCCATATGGTCAAAATCCTTATAATTAGTGATGTTTTCCTCCTCTCAAATCATAGAATCATAGAATGGCAAGGGTTGGAAGGGACTCCAAGGATCATAGAGCTCCAACCCTCTGCCACAGGCAGGGCCACCAACCTCAGGCCTGGAGCTACACAAGGTTGCCCAGGGCCCCATCCAACCTGGCCTTGAACACTTCCAGGGACGGGGCATCCACCACCTCTCTGGGCAGCCTGTTCCAGCACCTCATCACTCCCTCTGTAAAAAATTTCCCCCTAATAGCTAATCTGAACCTTCCCTCCTTTAGCTGTAATCCATTCCCCCTTGTCCTGCCATTATCTGCCCTTTTAAAAAGTTGATTTCCCTAATCACACCAAATACTTTGGTGAGATACTATATGTAGATACTCTAAATGAAAGCCACCTGGGTTTCATTTCCCCAGACAAACTGTGTTCTGCAGATACAGAATCCAGGTAAGTTACTTTGAAAGAATGTAAATTTATTGTTCAGCAGTAGGTGCTCCTTACCACATGCCATGTTACTGACTTGGTTTTTTGAAGCAACAGACCAAAACCAGGTGGAGTGTCTTACCCCTCTGTGCTGATAAAAACACCATGTTCAGACTTACATTCACACAGGGATGAAGTGTGCCACAAAGCAGGATCTGGTCAGTAACTGGCCTTTGCACTTATCACAAACACTACTATCAGTGGCACATGATTCAGGTCTCTGCAATAATTCTGTCAGCAGGCAACGTAGCCTTGAGAATCTTCTAACCCTCTCAAAACAGAGAGTTCATCTCTCTACAAAACAAGTCTAAGAGAGAAACTTAAAAGCCACTGTTAATAAAATAGAGGGTAACACCCATTTGTTTCCTGCATGTGGTGAAAAACTGATACCAAACTTGGAAGCAGCTTCTTCTTTTTAGCATTTGCATAAAGCCACATTTACAGTAGGTTCCACAGAATGCATCGGTGGCTCATTTGTACACTAGAAGCATGTAAATACACACATAAAGAGAGCTGACGTCACTCACTGTTGGACAGTGAGCAGGCAGTGCTCTTAACTGCTAATAGAGTAGATAATTCTGTCAGTCCCTGGAGTGAAACAGCCTATACGGCTGCTCCACAAGACAGTTTGCTCAACCCAGTTTTCCTTAAGAATATGGGGTTGAAGTTAAGTAGCAATTAGTATCAAAGCCAGTCCAGTTGAATGCCATTTGCTCTACATAAATAAAATCATTTCTACAGAAGAGGAAGCAGGCTGATAAGGGACAGACAGTGGCAACTTCCACAACATTATGAAGGTAGGGCAAATGAAAAGAACAGAGTAACACATTTCCAGCTTCCTCTGCAGGTCTGGGATAATATTCTCTGTCACACAGGACTGAATGGAGAAGAGCTAATTCAGAAGCTTGTGGTGAAGCCTTGGCTCTGATGAAGTGATGGCAAAACTCCCATCCTGGCAAAGCCAGGATTTCATTCATAAAGCCTGACACTTGGGATACAGATTCCACATTCAATTGGAAGGTGCTGACAGAGGTAGTGATTTCCAGCAAAAGGATTTTAGGTGTACTCTCAAAGCATACCTGCAAGTAATGTTTTTCCACACCAATGATGTAGAGTCCACCACATGACACTCATATCATTCCATCCTCAAGAAAAGGGATCTTTAATCAACAATAGTTAAGGGCTTGTGTAGCCAAAATGCTAATGTGGTGGGGAAGGAGGAGGAAGGGCTTTTGGTGTCTGAAGAAAGTATTCCTTAACAGCAGTAAATCTTTTGCACAAAGCTTTGAGTACAGAAGGTTAACATTGGACAGCTTGCTTCCTCAGTGCTGGTTATCTGCCCTTTACATGGTTTAGGGTTTTTGGGGGTTTAAGTTGATAGCCAAATAGATATGTTGCAGAGACATCAAAGCTCTTACAAGGAGGAAGGGGAAATGTGCAATTTTAATGTTTTTATGTCAGATTTTTTTGCCCCCAACAATGAGTTTTACGTAAGACCTTTAGCATGACTGGCTTTGGAAAAAGCACTCTGTCATTTAAGACTGAGAACTCAGCTGTAAGAGAACGTGACCATTTCACATTTGTCAGTATCGTGGAGGAAGTAACTCTAAGCACACTTGAAAAGGGGAACTTTTAAAGCAAGAGCCTGCACAGGAAAACATGCCAGAATGATCTTACTGTCCTTGCATTTCTACCCTCCTTTGGCATACATGGTTTGGAGAGTGCTGGTGCATGGTATTAACCAGAATGTCTCTAGATCTTTAACCACTTTGATCACACGCACACAAAGGGTATTTGGGTTGCTCAGGCTTCATAAAGCAGACTTGAACTATGCAGGGCTCAAGTCATTGTGAAAAAAAAATGAAAGGGAAAATGACTGAAAAACAGGAAAGGCCTTTTAAAGATTGTATGTGCACTTGTGCTTAAATTCTGCTGAGAACACATGGACCACTGAGAGCATCTGTCATCTTCAGCCCCAGGCAAATATCTGAATCAGTTACTGTTGGGTAAACTTCTGCATATGAAGGAAAGGCAGACATTCATGGATCAAGAGAGCGGTACACACAACAGCAGGGCAATCTTTGCTGCCAGTCCTCAAAAAGCAAGAGCATGAGAATACAGCGTGTCCTGAGATACAAATGACTGGAAGGAAAAGAGACATGTCCCATGGAAAGTGCACAACATCGTGTTCTTACTGACTTCAAACAGCTTAGAAAGTTGTGCCTTCTGTTGCCCATCCCTCCCATGCAGCTGAGTCTGCATGATCTTTCATAGTCTATTTCGGTGAGAAAGATGAACTGTTTCAGTAGCGGCTCCATGCTTGTACTGTCAGATACAGAGTATTTAGCTTTGGGCATGGTAACGTCCCACTGAGGGGTAGGCACAGCCCATCAGATGGGAACTTACAGTTCCTTCAACTAAATCTGCACAAACCCACCTGGTTACAGCTTCATATTTTCAGAATGAGATTTCCGGTCTAGAAAGTTAAGCCATGAATTATGCATCTAACTGCTGCTGTCAAGTTTCATTCCACACTCTGTACAGTAAATCTTCCTGATAGCATTTAACATGGTTTGGTATATTTAGAAAGGAAATATTCAGAAATCATGTCTTCTCATATTTTTATGCCAAACACAAATACAATTTTGCTGTTCACAATTTGTTCTCCACAGAGCAGCTTCAACTTAACCACTTGGTGCACAACTGTTGTTTCATCACCCAGGCTGTATCTAAACAGCTTTCTGGGCATACACTATCAGGATTACTGCAGACTATGCAATATGTTACTCTCAAACTAGTGAGAGCAAAACCAGCCAGGAAGATGTGGGGGCACTGATTTACCAACTGAACAAAAGCCTGTCGACCCTAAGGGGCAATTACAGTTCACTGCCAAACCACACAGCATTATGTCCTGATGGCTACTCTTCCCCACCCACTCTGGTGAAGTGTGCACCTGATAATTCTGATTACCTCAAATAGCTAGTTTGCTACATCAAATGACGAACCAAAGCCACAAAGGGCATGTGGGTGGGTAATGCCCAATCTGCATCTGTGGGCTGAGCAGCTGCACAGCACCTGCACAGCTTGGCACAGGACTGCGTCACACCAAACAGCAGTAGTTGTGGTGAGATTAGAGTCCTTTTAGCAGCTCTTTGCTGAGATGGACAATGGCCTCCTTTTTTTCTTCAAGATGAGCAGTCATGCCAGACTCTGGTACATCTTGCTGGCAAGCAATAAATGGATGTGGCATTGAAGCATCTGACAATAATGCTCATATGTGGGTAGGCTGACAACTAAATAGGCCTCCTGTCAGTAACATCCTCATCTGCCATAAAGTTCATCAAGTCATAATCTCACCTTGCATCCTTCAATGTTACAAGACATCTTTATAAGACAGTAAGAATTAGCAACATTGGAAACCATAAAACTGAAGGCAGAGTGTCAAGCTAAACATCTTGGCAACTAAATCTGATGGAGTAACACAGCTTTACAACTTGTATTTGGATTTTGGTTTTTTTTTTACTGTATAGGCTTATCTATTTTGTACAGCATCAGAATGCTTAAAGTTATAGCTTCTGAATGAGATTTGAGAAAAGAGCACAAAAACATTAAGAAATCCACTCAAATTCCATTGAAGCTCTTTATTTGTTGTATTGCTACGCACTCAGAGAAGAGGAATCTCTCCACCACACACTATCACCTTGCTATGTATGAAGACATGAAAACAGCGTTGCCATTTTGAAGTCTGTACCATTTCTGGAACTCACCCAAGCAAGGTCCAATCCATGCCAAGAACAAAGCTTTAAATTCTACTCATTGAACTTCAGGTAGCTGAAAATACCAGTTTTTACCTCAGAAATGTTACTATCCCTAATTTCAGATCAGCTTTTCTGTTCTAGAACATGAAGTCAAATGTCTTCCAGAACTAGGCATGGGAGAACCACACCACCAACAATCACTAATATTCTGATAATCCACTGATTTTGAGTTGGGTTTTGGTTTCTGACTGCACTGGTTGGTCTGCTTAAAACCTGGGTATTTTCAGGTTTTGCAGACGGTAAAGAAAGGTCCTACAGAAGATTATCACTGTCACCCAGTTACTTCCATATCATGGCCTAATGAATTAGAAGGAATGAAAAGCCTGGTCTCTTTGATACTTTAAAAAAAACCTATTCCTGACTCATATGACCTCAAGCCAGTTGGATTCTTTTTGACACACTTCTCACTGCATTAAAGTTTCAGAGAGACAGTAGCTTACCTCAATATGGTGCTGTGATGCATAACTAAATAGCCACAAAGTGATCTACAACATGGAGATCACTATTAAGGCCCACCACTGACATAACCAGAAGTAACATGAAGGAGTTCTCTGTAACACAGCCCAATGTTTAATCCACTAGATTGTGTGACCAATGGGGACAACCACTGCAGTGATAAAACGATAGCCAGCATGTTAGAATTGCTATTTGACTACTAGTACTGAAAAGATTCACTCAAATATTAATCACCTACAATTTCTTTTCTCCTTAAAATTGGAGAAAACCTGAGTAACACTGTCTAAATACCTGTTAATATAAGTACTCTCTTTTTGCTCTTATAAATGAAAGAGCATTTAGAAAAAGAAGTGTTTTAGCACAAATGCAAAGAAAAACCCACAAACACCAAACCACTCCTCCATTTGTGTCTCCACTTATGTAAGAACTCACACAAAGTATTATCAAAGCCTGGCATAAAAAAAGACAGGGATCTCCTGGAGAGAGTGCAGAGAAGGGCTATGAAGGTGATTAAGGGCCTGGAACATCTCCCCTACGAGGAAAGGCTGAGAGAGCTGGGGCTGTTCAGCCTGGAGAAAAGATGATTGAGGGGGGGACCTAATCAATGTTTATAAATATCTTAAGTATGGGGTGCAGGGGGAATCAGCCAGCCCCTTTTCTTTGGTCAGTGGAGACAGGACAAGGGCCAACGGCTGCAAATTGGAGCACAGGAAGTTCTGCACCAACATGGGGAGGAACTTTTTCATAGTGAGGGTGCCAGAGCCCTGGGACAGGCTGCCCAGGGAGGTGGTGGAGTCTCCTTCTCTGGAGATATTCAAGACTTGTCTGGATGCCGACCTGTGCAGTATGAGCTGGGGAGCTGCTTTGGCAGGGGGGTTGGACCCCATGATCTCTCAAGGTCCCTTCCAACCCCTACAATTCTGTGATTCTGGCAAACACAAGCTCTCTTGCAGATTCCTTAACGTAAAGACTGTGGAACATCTAAGCAAATGGATAAAATCATCAGAGGGCTGTTCATATTTACACTAGTTGTAATAAATGCTTATCATGGAGCCTAGAAAAATCTTGTAACAGTTGGGCTCTTGTAAAGATACAGAGCAGCGGAAGTGATAAACTGCACAAACAATCACAAACAGAGACCGTGCAAATACTGTGCTGCTCATCTCTCCAAAAGCTAGAGCCGCCTGTAAACCTTTCCGTTAGGAGTTCACCACTTACATTACCAGTGCTGCCCTAGAAAGCACCCTGGTCTAAAAACCTCCCACAGGCTTATTCTGTGTAAATATTATAACAAAATAAACAATGCAGAAGCTTATCCAAATACTGGCCTTCTTCAACTAATAAATTACAAAGGGAAAGTTTTCATATCCTGCAGGAAACAAACACTAAATCTATTGTTTTAAAGTCACTGTCCTAAGAGGCCTTGGGGTAAGAAGAAGAGGAGATCAGGGTTAACAGAACAAGACCTCAAAGTTAAAAGGTTGTTAAAAGCCTTTCCATCACCACTGGCATTCAAATGTGGCATTAAAGAGGATCAATATTTCACAAGAGAACGTTGCAGACTGAACAGGCTGTCACGAGACTTTGCATCGTGTGCACAACAGTGCTATTATTTGTCTCTTCAGATAATCAGAACACCTAACCTCAACTGGATTTTCATGTATGCTTCCCTAACACAGAACCACACCTCATGACAGAGCAAGCGTGCACAGTGTGGTTTCATGTCCTGCTATGAAACCTGAAAAGCCAAGGCATTATCACAGAATCATAGAATGGCAAGGGTTGGAATGGACCCCAAGGATCATAGAGCTCCAACCCCCCTGCCACAGGCAGGGCCACCAACCTCAGGCCTGGATCTACACAAGGTTGCCCAGGGCCCCATCCAACCTGGCCTTGAACACTTCCAGGGATGAGGCATCCACCACCTCTCTGGGCAGCCTGTTCCAGGACCTCACCACTCTCTCTGTAAAAGACTTCCCCCTAATTATGTCCGACCCTACCCCACAGCAGTATCTAAGCAGTGTTTATGGGGACTGTTGCACAGGCAAGCCATCCATGCCCCTGCCTTCCTAACTAAATACAGTGGCTCAAAGGCACCTGTAATATATCTTGAAGGAAGAAAGTAACTGATTGATATTGACTCCATATCCTGCTTCATCAATTTGATTTCCTGCATTTTTGTAACTTTTTTTACAAGACCTACCACTGTAATAAAATAGAGTCTGCTTCAGAGGAGGGCAAGTACAAAAAAAGAGAGGTGTCACTGCATACCAGTATCTGTAAAGTACCAACCCCTAAATGGAGCTGGAGCGATACAATTATCAGCATTCCCAGGGCTTGGAGCAGGGCCTAGAAATCTGGCAAGGAGTAGGGGTTTTGTCCAAGATGTACTTGTTGCCATTTCTGTGACAACCTGCCTATATAGTTATTTTAAAAGGTACCTGCAGGCACTATTTTCAATCTGGCTTCACTCCCTGAGGAAACAACAGTTATTTATAGGGTTTTTAAGTTACCTGATAACCACACCCCTCCTTGTATCAGTGACCCTGATAGTTCATGTGGTTTTAATTATTTCTGCAGGTAGAATCCTAGTCCCATTAGTTTACACACACTCATAACTCACCCTACACCCACACAAGCTGCAAGTGTCACTGAAATATAAACCATACTAATAACCAATGCTTCCTTTCTGGAACCCATGAAGCCACCATGGCCCTGTTACAGACACTCCTTTGCCAAGATAATCTCACCTGTACTTCTGAATCAGCATCAACATGCTGGAGTTGAAACCAGGTGTCTCTGTTATGATACTTCTGCAGATCTTCTTTCTGTATAGCTACTTTTCCTGGAAATAAAACAAACAGAAGCACAGTTTAAGACATGCTACAGTTCCCCAAAAGTACATTTCCATCCAAACCGAGTTTTAAAACAATGATTTAAGGACTGCCCTGTAAATGAAAGAAACATTCAGAGCAAGAAAAATGTCTTTGGGGCATACTACTTTACATAATTCTTTCTGATGAGCAGCTTTTTCCACTTCACATTGTGAAAGACTTAAAAGTTCCTAACAGCATACTCACCTAACAGTCTGGAGCACTGGGCTCTGGGTAAGCTTGTAAATATGCTTATAGTAAAAATATCATTCTTACTACTTTGACATGACAAGCTTGTGAGAGGGAAAGCTCAAAAACTGTTGGAGAGAGATTTGAGGCAGATGTCTGTAACGATCCCAAAACAACATTCCATGCATGCAGTTATTACTAACAGTATTTTAGTGTGAGGCTTTCCATTAAATATTTTTGTAGGACAGTAACTGGAAATGTCAAGTCACAGCAGATTCCCAGATCTGCATATTGAGGCCCTGTTGACCTACCTCCTTCACTCAAACCTTGCAGAGCTTGTATTCCACAACCCATAGTCACCCAAGTACTACCCTTGTGTGCACAGGGCAAGGGGGACACACACCATAGGACAGGACAAACACACAACACACACCAAACAACACAGTAGAGGTTTTCCCCTTGGCTTTTTAAACACCCTCTTACCCCTACCAAATTATTTCTTTTAGTGGTTACACCAACAGCAGCCAGGTTTCATGCTGTGAATTAATGTACATGTATGCTAAAGGCTAAACTATACATAAAGCTGAAAATTTTATCTTGCCTGGGCTCTCTCAGGCATTACGTAAAGCACTCTGAGGGGCAATGAAACTTTCTCCAAGCATCTTTCTTTGTATATACAAAGCAGAGCATGGCATGCCTGAGAAGCACATGATCCTCTGAAAGCTGCTTTGGGCTGGGTGGTTCCCCAGGCACTGAGCAAAGCAGTGTGCACAAAAAAGAATCCGGGACAGAGACATTCACAAGGCTCAAAAAAAGCTGTTTTTCAGCAATGCTGTTTGCTAGGGTATTTTCTCTTCTTGAGTGAGTTGCATGCATACAATCTGCAACCACTGCTTTGCTACAGAAACACAGACTTTCTTTAACCAGTAGGTAAAATACACCAACAGATACCTTCCCAGTAGGAGAGAGATTTCCCATGCAGTTTGATCAGAAGTCAGCAATACATTACCCCAGCATATGTTAAAAGAACACATAAGAAAAAATAATCTACCGTATGAAAGACTATGGAAGAAGTAAATACAAAGCATTCTCCCTTCTGAAATGTAAAAGCTTACAGAAGTCCCAGCAATAAGTTATTACACCCCAGTGTTCCCTCAAATTTTGGCCTTTTTCTTTAGTTGTTGGATGACTCCACCCAGTCCCCCTGTTTGTTGGGCTGCTCCACCTACCCTGCTGCAGCTGCTGCTGCATTCTTCTGTCACCCTCGAGCTGCTTCTGGTGACAGTTTCCAGATTTCCAGTCCCAGTTTCTAAACTACTCTGCCATCCTTCCACAGCTGTCCTCTGTAGTATCCGCCAGCATTTCTGCTCTGGCTTCCACAGAGCTGCTGACCCATTCCTTCCAAGTCTTGCTCATTCTGCCCCCAGCGCTCTCCTCCCCCTGCTTGCCCTTTAGAGATTACCAGATCCATCTCCTGGCAAACATTAAATTAGAGATTAACGAGGCAGATTCATTACCAGGCTCTTGACTGGATATGCAGAGCAAGGGACTTGAAACTTCTTAGAAAAGCAGTAATTAAATTACGCAAATCTACAAAACAATCTAGCAGAAAGGGTAACTAAGACATCTGAACTGTGCACAACAGAGGACACCAAGTTATCCTGCTAAGAATCTCTGAAATGATGATTGTATTTTCAAACCTTCTACTTTCATTTTCCAGCCACAGCAGCTTGTGGGCAACCTAGTTTCTCTAAAACATTTTGAAAAAGAAATACATTTAAATGCATGACCTTCCAATAATTGCTCTGGGCCTCCTTTGAAATTGTTTGCTTTCACTGCTTGCTATCCTCACTGTACCCTTTAATCTCCTGCAGCAATCTCCAGCCATGCAACATGCACTTCCCAAAGAGCACTGCTCCTATCGTTCTGTCAGGCTCATTCGCAGCCTCCTCCCACGTGCAAGGAACGGCCTTACAGAAAACTCAAGGACAATTGCACCAACATTGTACCTGTAACATAAATGGTGTTATCACTGTCCCCTCTTTTAGCAGAGAGTTCCACTGCTCTCTACATCAAAGGCGGCAAGATAACCCAGGTGGGCCTGACCACATCGTCACACCTAACTGCAGCATGAAGCATTTGGAGGCAATGGCACATGCCTCTGGCTTCAAAAGGGTTAACCTAGTGGCACAACTGTTTTGATTAGGAAACTGTTTGAACAGCACTGTTTGCTCTATACACAAGCAAGGCTTATTAATGAGTGAAACTTATTGACTGGGCTGGCTGGAATCCAGAGTTTTTCACTGGGCAACAAATGATCCACAAAGGAGAAAAATCTACTAGGGGGGGGAAAAAGGAGGGAGGGAGAGAGAGACTTTAAAAAAGGGGCCTCCACTTTGGCTAAAGATATACAAAGGTATATTACTGATATGGAAGGCTGTTTGATCTGCCTTGCACAGTTTCTGTTTAAAACTGTTTGTCTGCACTGGCCACATCCATATGCTCACCCAACGTACACTCCTCCTCCTCACCAGGCCCGCATCAGGCACTCTGCAGGTGCTGAGCATGGTCAGGTCCTGCCCTCCTCTATACAGTCACTGCTCTGCCACCACCTGACCTACGTCCAACCTGGCTCAAGCAGCTTCTAACCTCACCAGAACTAGGTTAAACCTGGGCCAATAATCACAAACTGGTGGCACCTGTCATTTGACCTGACACTACGCGGCAAGGGCCTACAATTCTCCTTGAAGATAAACCTGACACAAGAGGTCAGAAAGGTTTACCACCACTCATTTACAGGATGTTTTCCTCTTGGTAATTCTTCAGCACACTCCTAAACTCAAGCCCATTGTCCCGTGCTCTTACTCAAGACTTGGGTGGCTGCCAGGCAGTGACTCCAAAACTTGCACCTGAGGCACCCAGCCGCTCCTGCTGGTTTCCACAGAGCCGCCCCAGGCTGCACAATCTGGGTCTGATTAAACTTCTAGACACTCTATAGGAGGAGGCAGGAAACAGCAGAGCATGCTGAATTGTATAAGGTGTCATTTCAAAACTGAATTTAGCTACATTTTTAAAGTTAGATTCTCAGCAGTAAGACCAGTGAAGTAAAATCACTCTTCTCATCTGCACTAACTTCTTTCCAAAGCCTGACATGCACCAGGACCTCAGGCTGGGGGAGATCAGGGAAATCCTACACACTCCTGCATGTTTTTCAGCCATATGGCAACAATTTCCCTATGTTCACCCAGTTCAGACTAAAGGGATCTTCACTGTCACGTCTAAAACTTACATCCTGTGCTCAAAACAAAGATGTGACACACCACAACTGACCCACTCCTTCTGTGAATCCCTCTTTAGGGAAAAAAAAACAATCTACCAACAACCTATAATTTCAAAGATGTGGGCAGCTCACAGATGAATGAAGTTACTACCTAAGGGTGCAGATTTAAACACCTCCTACTTCCCTGGCCCACGCACCTCTGTCCCTGCAGCAGGCTGGAATGAAACAGTTTGAGGAACCAATTCCAACAAAAAACCCCACCCCAAACAAAACCAACAAACAAAAAGCCCAACCCTGAATTATGGAAATAAAAATTCTGGGAAAGGAGAAGAGAGGAAGAAATAAGTTTCAGGGGTCATGTGGGAGTGTTGGCATTTTTAAACACGCATCATTTCAACTGCCCTGTTTTACAGCTTCCCCAGTGAAGTCACATTAACACAGCTAGAAGGTGGGACTTAACAGAAGGGCAGTCATTTGGGCACAGGGGCAGAAACAGGCAACAGAGATGGGTAGGGATTTCTGGCTTCACTGCTTGGCAAAATGTTGGTGCAAACACTGCACCCTCAGTGCCAGTTTCTTGCTGCTGTTTAAAAAGCTCTTCCAAGGGAAGCCAGTGCAGCCCAGTAGCTTGTCCCTGGACATGCCTGGGCTTGCTGATTCAGGGTCTAACATTTCCATACGAAGACTAACGGAGTTGATAATTTGGCTCAGCGTTCTCCATTTGAGTCACAACTACCTTCTGTCTGGATTACCTGTTGGTGACAAAAGGATAAATGGCTACCCTGAGGATTACATGCCACCTTTAATGCTCATCTGCCAGTTAGCACAGTGTTTGCTTTGCAGCTTAAAGACGTGAATATTTATATCAGATGTTGATTGCTAGAAGGTATATTCATTTACTGAAAAAAAACCCCAGACAGCAATAGGACAAGAGTTTGTCATTTCAAATGGGCATGAGGCTCCAGCTGAAAACAGACCCATGAGTTATTTTGCAGAACACTAAGAGCAGCATTTCAGGAGCTTTTGTATCTTTAAGTTACCTTTACCTTGGAACACTTGTACAGTGAAAAAGGACAGAATTCGCACATCACTGCCAAGTGAGCTGAAGCATTACAATGTAATATTTTTAATACAACATCCTCCATTAACACTGACTGCAGTACAGTTAATTTATAGAAAAGGGTTAGGTCTGAGTCACATGTTAAAATGCCCCAAATGCCTAATTAATTCAGTCTTCTCTCAGCCCTGAGCAGACCACTTCGCCTCCTCCTACGTGCTGCAATATTAGGCAGTAAGAGGACATGGAACCCAGTTCAGATGTTGCTTCATGCTAGTTAGTATATTAAATACACAGATCCACTAGGTCAGTAATTTCATTTAAAATAACTGATATAAAGATGCACAAGGAGAGTCACTGTCAACAGCTAGAAAGACTAAGGGCAAACCAGAATTGATTTTAGAAATATTTTAGGCAGTGAATGCTTATTAATTACCCTGAAATCTCTAAGAAGCACCTCGACTGTTACAGACTACCTGAAATTTTATAATTATCTATATGAAAGTTTGTCATCAAATAAAAGTGCAGCAGCTTTGCAAAACAAAAATGCCTACCTAACTCAAGAACAGCACCAATTCACTCACCCCTCCCATAACACAGAAAAAGACTAAAACAAGCAATCTTTCTACTTGAGGATTAGAAAAATAGGGATGAGAATTAGGGGCAACGTAAGGCTTCAGAGACTTAAAAGCAACAGAATGGTTCCCTCCTGGCTCCTGTGCAGTGCACCATGAAGCATGTGCACTATTAGACCATCTGCTACCATGGGTATGAAATAGTGGGGACAACGGCAGACTGCAGCAGCATTGCATCCTACACAAAGTACTGATGTGAACTACATTAAATGACTCCAGGTTTGTTTTTCTTAAAAACAATTTATTTATTTTTCCCTTGGTGGGATTTACCTTGGATAAGGCAGCAGAGAGAAGTGGGCTGTGGATAAGATACAACTTCTGTCCTTAAAAGAAGCAAGCTGCAGCATTGCACAGGCTATCCTCCATCAGGATAGTTTTGCTGGCCTGGCACTTGGCTTATATCATAATTTCTACTCTTCCTCCCTGTTAAAAAGAAAATACCTACCCAACCACACCTCTGGTATCAATTCTCTGCCAGCTGCTCTCTGAGTACTTAAAATGTCCCTACATTTGAGAGAGGTGGTGTAGCCCATGGCAGGCTGCAACATGAGAGCAGCTGTAAAAGCTAGACTTGCAGTCACTGCTGTCTGCCTTAGAGTAGGCACCGAGCCCCTGAGCATGTTGCCTACATAGAACAGCCATCTCCTTCCTCCCCTCCATCACCAGCCCCTTTCAGGTATTGCCACCAGAAGCCACTGCTACTGCCACCAGAAGCCACTGCTACTGCCACCAGAAGCCACTGCTACTGCATCTTCACAGACCCAGTCTTTGCTTAGTTCAGCTAGACATAAACCAGACCAGAAACTGCTTAACATCTGCTAGTGCTAAGTCAAGTACTGCAGAAAACAGAGAAAGCCCAGCTCAAACGATAGCTGTCACAAATAAACTGGGAAGATGGATCTATGGTGGTAATTCCAAATACAGATAGTAATAACACTGTCATTTGATGAGGTGGGTTGCATAAAAGGACAGTTGAGGTTCTAGCACATTATGCTCAGTATTGTTTACAATATGTGTAGTTGTAGAAGGGGAAAAAAAAAGTATTTTTGAAAGCTCAACTTTGTTTTCCTGCTTTTGTGACCATCTGTTATGTTAGAAGACACCGTGAGGGCACCCTAACAATTTATTCTATGCAGAAAAGTATTTATTTTCAGCTTTCTACACAACTTTAGAGAATCCACACAGGATAATTCTAGCTTCTAGCTTCAAGACTTGTCATTGTGGGAAAGAGTCATCTGTTTCCTCTATTTTATTAGTAGCTATATTTATACCATACTGAGCAGCTATTATTCCCATGTCATACAACAGTACATCACGGAAACAGTAACCCAAGTTGTGACTGCTGCCTAAGCCATGGTGAGGGTGGAGGAAACAGAGCAACACAGTTTTCTATTGAAATCTTGATCTCTATTTCATGCTACATTGGGGTATCTTTCTTTTTCACTTACCTAGCAAGAAGGGATGATTCTTTTTCAATTTTTCCTTTAAACCAATAAAATAATCAGAAGGGGATGATGCTTCAGCCACACTTGGCAACAGTAACCTAATAACGGTAGGTGGTTTGCTTGGATGTTTGGTAATACATGATGGCAGCTCTATTAAACACACCTCCCCAGCTTGGGAAGTAGTCATTAACAAAGGCACAGCCACCTCAAACATGCAAGCCTCAAACAACTTTCAGTTCCAGGGTGTTTTCATTCTGTGTCAGTGTCCATGAGCTATAATTCGGTTTCATCTTGTTTTACTGCTCCGCTGTGCTGCAGGTCACCCAATAGTAAACAGGAAGACAGCTACAACCTGCTAGGATACAATGGCCACAGGAGTTTCAATTTGCTGCAGAACAGACCTAGTAACCTCTGTGAGGGTGACCTGCTGCAGTGAAGTTACAGTAAACGTAGTTAACGGAACACTCACTGGTCTCCTCTTTGGCTTTCTGCTCCTTCACTGAAGGGATCAGGCATTTCACATCTGTGTTTTATTCACAACCATTCTGTCCATCCATCCCCATAAGCATGACAACCAAACCTCCCCCTCACTCAGGGGAGTACCATGTAATTACAGAGGGAAGTTCTCACCACCCCCCCGCCCAGTGCAGTACAGGGGCCAATTTACGTTTTCCCCTGAGAACTTCACAGGCTGTACATTTTCTTCTGCTCAGGTTCCTGCTTAACAGAGTTGTTAGCAAGTCAGTTACACACATCTGTTACCAGAACAATGAAGTGCTGGGGTGAAAAAAAAAATAAATTAAAAAAATCAAAAGGTAGTTGTGATTAAAGTATAAAATAATTGGGTACTTGTCACCTGAAGGGCATAAGGGCATATGTATTAACTATTCTCTCAGCGTCCTGTTAAATGAATTGGTGTGCACATTCCCAGTTTAATGGATCTATATGTTGAAGGTCACAGCCTGGCAGCCTGAACTGTTCATTACCACCTAGGAGAACAGCAGCTCAGGGCATATCGTGCCTAAATCTAGCTCAATTGTTAAAGGGTGAGAAAAGCCTTCCGTTTCACTACTGGCACAGCTTGCCTCATTCAACAGTTCTAAAGCTGAGAACTGAATATCAAAACAGAATCAAGGAAGAATACATATTTACATTTGCCTTATTCAGCAGCACTACTGTCCCTTCTACCACATCCAGCCAGAGGTATCTTTTTTCCCATTACTACTGGAGGGGTACCAATTGGCAATTTTTCAACTAAATCCCATCCCCTCAATGTTTTTCTCATGATAACAACTAGATGGAAATAGCTATCCCACGTATTACACAGACACATGTTCCAACAAATTGGCCTACTGCTCCTATTTGTTCACCTGGAAACAAATCCAATTTTAAATGGAATTTAACATTACTTTCAGTAGTACATTTCCTATTCAAATCATCTCAACATACTATACAAATCAGTATGCTGACTCTAGCCAGTAACAGTCAAGACACACAGTATCAATTATACAACTACTTCATACTACGTTACTTCCACAGTAACTTTGGATTTGCTGCATTTTATCTAAAAGACACAAATCATATTTCCTCTGCATTTTTTTCATTGCATTTCCATTTCAACTAGCATCCAAGATTACCCCAAGACAAGAGCTGTATCTGTTTAGCTAACAAAATCCTACATGACTTAGCAATTTATGATCATGAAAATGCAAATATAATAGACATGCAAACTCAAAGATATCTTTATCTGCACAATCCTCCCATCCTGTATGCCAGAATACTACAGTATGTTTCAAAACATATCTGCTACACATGTGTTCCAGTTTCTGAGTCTGTCTGGTTCTCCTCGGAAGTTTCTGTCAGGTTTCAGGGGGTTCTTGGTGTTCATTTTCTCATCCCCACTCCTCCTACTTTTGGTGCCTTGAGGATTCTCATCTGTCACACACAGAGTTGAATTTCAGATGTTAAAGAATTTACCATTGCAAACTTGTATTTCATGTTAGAATAAATAAAGCCATGCCTACTCTCAGCTCCAATCACCCTGGAAATCCATATTATAACACCTCAAGAAAGTTCTGGCAATACTTAAAGAGTGATTCAAAAGGAACTCTGCTAGCCAACCATCTTCAAAAAACAGCTACTTGCTAAATTCTCACCATTTTGACACACAAGCACTCTGTTCTCTCCCTGTCCCAAAACCCCCTCAAAACTAGCCAAACAAACAATGCAAACAGATGTCTTAAACATACCCAATCACACAGGAAACACAGGCAAATTCACAAGCTCTGTAACATCTGAACTTAAAATTAGTCTCCCTGGATGGAAGACACAACCCCCAACTCCCTTCTCTGAGAAAACACTTTGCTGGATGAGCATGGGTAACCACATTTTCTTCAGCAAAAGTGTCTCGTGATGACATAATACAACAAGCAATGCCTGTAATGGAAACAAAGGGGCCCTATTTGTAGAATTCGGCAGTTTGGGTGGAAAAGAGCTTATTCTAGCACTATTCTGACCAAACTTTTTCAGTAGGGACCTCATCTAAGTCTCCCTTGGCTCAAGCCTCTTCAAGAAGAGGTCTCTTAAGACTGAGCTGAAGACACACATAAAGCCATTTTGGATATTACAGACTGTGTTCCAATGAAAGAGTGCCCTTTACCAGAAGAACTCCACTGCTTAGCTTTGCTGCTGCTGACTCCTGTTCAATAGCAACTACTGAAAATAACCACACACAGTTACTTCAGAGTACCTTTCTTTCTTACCTTTCCTTTCCCTTCTGTATCCACCAGAAAAGGCCAGTGCACTACATCCAGCTTTGCTGCTAACCCACCGTGCTTCATGGCAAACACACAACCTGACCTTTTAAAGATTGAGTTGAGATTTTTTTTGGCCAGCTTCATTCTGTTCCCTTTCCAGAACCTTTTCCTATTACAAGAAGAACTTACAGGGTTGGTATCAAAAGCGACAATAATTCTGGATATTTTCTTCTCCCCATTGCTATTTCTCACATTTCCACATCTTTGAAATGATCTTCCAAATATGCCTGTGATAGTGAGGGAGTGGAACAGCTGGACAACAGAGGGAAAATTCAGAATACAACAGCTCATATGCCCTGTAAAATCTCAGAGGAGACAGGGTAACATGGGAGGTTTGGGTTTCAGCACTGCATCAGTATCATAACGCACCAGCTCTCCTACCTATGGGGTCTGCAACACATACAGAAGTATGTGTTTCCTGAAGAAGCAGTGAAAAACAGAAACCTGATCAATCATTGGAGCATCTAAACAAAAGTCTCTTTGTATCTTCTGCAGGTCCTTCTTTTCACAAGGTAATCCCAGGACCTTTAAGAAGAGATTACTCTAGCTGCTCCTGAAGAACTCCCCTCCAACGTCAGGGCTTGATTATTAAAACAGGAACTTGGGAAACATGGAGAAAAGGAAACAATATGTACTTCTCTATCTGCAATTTCATGGGTCTGCCTTGTGTTAAGTGTTCAGAGACCCCCCTGTTCCAAGAGGGGGAGTAAAGGCCTGAGCAAGAAAAATCCCACTCCATGGCCTGTTCATGGGTCACTGCAGCTGCAGAAATCCAGTGACACACAGGAGCTCAGATGAGGAAATTTCAACAAGGAAAAGCTCACCAGATGAAAGAAGGGAGGTATTACTTCCACATTAGAAATGAGAGAGACCAAAAAGCTTTCTAAAAGCTCACTCAAAAATCAGAAGCTGACCTCCCCAAGATGCCCAGCTGCCAGATGCTGTTCACACATGAGCTCAATTAGGGACACAGAAAGAATGATGACCCAGTTTCCCAGCTCATATGTAAAATGTAAAAGAGTAACTAAAGAAAAAGCTAGTGACTATATGATAAACTACTCTGCTGTAGAAATACACATGAGATCTGCACCACCACCCCATGCACTTTTAACAGCATGTAGTTTACAGCATTATACAAACCATTGCTCAGCATCAGGCAACTTGGGCACTACAAGCTCTCTCAAGATATACAGACCCCACTGACAGCTACAGTCACCTTACACTGAGTTAGGAAAACAGCAGTCATACACTGCTTATTTCAAAAGTAAGAGATGACAAACTGAAAAAAAACCAATATACCCAAACAGTTAAAGTGACTTAAAGTGGGAACTGTTCTCAGTAACAAAGAGGGTTTCTACAATATTTTTACCCATGAAGAGGTAATAGGAGTGTCATGCAGCTTGCTGCAAGTAAAACACACAGCAAATAGTAGCTGAAAAAGCAGAGGTCTTGTTCCTGTCAAACAGGAAGTGGAAGTCTCAGAGCTATTCTGTAGGCAAGAGCTTGCTCTGATGCCTGCTACAAAACTCTCACCATTATACTGTGAGTACCTATGACCAGTAGCTATCAGTCTGCATGTCATTAAAGTTGTCATAGCTTAGCAACACTGTATACAAGTGTCATGGTTCAGCCACAGCTGAGCACTATGCACTGCCCACTCCCCACTCCATCCCCCAGTGGGATGGGGAGGAGAGATGGACAAAAGCACACACAGGGTGAGGTAAGTGCAGTTTGCTGGGACTTCACAGGGAGAGGGGAACAACAGAACTCCTGACAGAATACACACAGAGAGACAGCACAAAGCACTTACAGACCCAATGACTGGATGCTCCACCTGCACTCAGACCACCAAGTTACAAGGGCCTACCCCTCTCCAACCAGCCCCTTTTATGGGGGAGGGGGTGATACCATACGGTGTGGAAAACACCCGTGGCCAGCTCAGCTCACTTGTGTTCTCTGCTTGGGAAGTTAACTGTCCTAGCCAGAATCTGGACAGCTAGTAAGTGTAATGAGCCCTGGAAAACTGCAAGGCAGTGCAGTAACAATGTTGCCAACATTTAAACAATGCTTTATTGCCTATTTCAGTTAAACTGCAATCTGGATTTACTATCATAACAGACAGCATTTATCTCCCAGCCTTTTTCATAACATGTAACACTAAAAGGCCTTTTTGTCACTTGACAAAAGCAGTACTTGCCACTGTCAGTCCTATCAAGACCCCAATTCATAAGACTACATACAATCTAACAGTTGAAATCCAAGAGGAGGAAGCTGTAAAGAAAAATACTACCTTATGAACACATACCTATGATGGAATCCCTTCGAAAAACATCTCTGTCAAAAATATAAAATGACAGACGGCGAAAGGTCCGAGGAATTTCACAGTAGAAGTCTTCTCCATAGAAGGGGCTGGACAAACAAACAGACACACACACACACACAAAAAAGAGAGGAAAAAATACATAAGTTAGTATTGGTATCCTGGAGGAGCTGGTGTGTTTACAGTTCACACCCAGAACATCACTCGGGCCTGTGAAGGTCTTGCCCGACCATGAATGTTCACCTCCAAGCACTACTCTACTTTGAAGATAGTTTGGAAGAGTCAGAGTCCCCAGAACAAGACTCCTTACTGTACAAAACAACACCCAGATAAAAATAACTATCTGGAAAATAAGTGTCCCTGAACAAAGAGGGCAGAGACCACATCATTTCTTAACATACAATGCCTTGAAGGGTGAAGAGAGGCCCTGCTACCACACTATGCCTATAGCAGGCCATTATGACAGAGATCATAAGAGCATACACATAAACAGGATGAGCAAAGCAGTGTGGTTCATGACACTTTTTTTTTTAAAGGATTGAGTTTATGTAAAATAAAAGGCCTACAGCCATTCCCTCTTTTGTCATCCCTTACAAAGTTTCTTATTTAAAGTCAGATTCAGTCAACTGATGCAAACAGCCTTGGAGCTGGTGTGATGCTTGTTACCTGATAGCACTGCATATCTATTTTTACTTACTGGAATTGTATAGAGTAAGTTCTTTTACAGTAAGACAAGATTTAAAGAAAATAAACACTATCTCAGCATGAAAAACTCTTTGGAGACATAAGGGGCTTTTCTGTGGATGCTACCAATTTAAATGGGAGAAATCTCAGAAACCTAATAGCAACCCTTTCAGTTTCCCTCTTATCCAGTTATTTACTCATAAGAACTCAAAGCATATCTCAACATTATTTATTCATCAACAGGTCTACCATTTTACACTGACTCCTCATTCCCAGTCACTCATGCTTCAGTAGGTCTAAATGAGCACATGCAATTTGAGTCCTATGGATAAATACAGCAAGCACTGCAGATGTAGACTTAAAAATAAATCTAATTCCAACAGGCTGAAAGCCACAAGATTTTTTTTTCCTTCTTCCCTTTTTAAAACAGACCTCTGCATTGTCTTGGCTAAGCAGAAAAACAGGGGACAGAATTGAGCTGTAGCTTTCATCACTATCAAAGGCTTTGCATGTTAGAAAATTAGATCTGAAAAAATTATTAACAGATCCTTGCATTAACTTTAAATATTTCAGCATTTTGTCAGGATGGGTCATTGCCTTGGCTTCTTTCAGGATATTTTGCATCATCATACAATTTTGCTTGTATTTATATTATGTAAAAATACACTCCCCTAGAAGGGCCACATTCCCTCAAAAGCTAATTGACAAGTCTCACTTAAAGCACACAGGCCCTGCAAATTAGCTAACCGCTCTGGAAAGGAATATGCCACATTAATTTCATGAAGTCCAGAGACATCACTCAATATTCAGCAAGAACATTATTTAAGTTACTACTCCACCAGCCACGTGGAAGAACACACCAGGTAACAAGGAAGCCCAAGGCATACCCCCAGGTTAAACTTCTATGACTGAAACAGTTTTCCATGCCTTGAAATAAATTCACCCAGCCCTTAGTTCTGGCAGCCAACATAAGCCTTAAGTCACCCCTACTGTGAAGGTGCAGGGGCAGCTGTTTTGACTGTTTGTCCCAACCACCCCCTCTGATTCAGCACTCTCAGTTATGTCCTTTCAGCACTCTGAGTTACGTCCCCTTTACCTATTCTGCTCCAAGGGTTGGGTTTTTTTTTGGAATCAAGAGCTCAGCAGCCACTGCTTCAGGCACAGTTCATAGAATCTCCTGAGTTGGAAGGGACCCATAAGGCCCATCCAGTCCAACTCCTGGCTCCACATAGGGCCAGCCAAGTCAGAGCATGGAACTGAGCGCATCGTCCAGATACTTCTTGAGCTCGGCCAAGCTGGGTGCTGTGACCCCTTCCACGGGGAGCCTGTGCCAGTGCCCGACCACCCTCTCAGTAAAAAGCCTCTTCCTTATATCCAGCCTAAACCTCCCCTGTCGCAGCTTCATGCCATTCCCTCGGTTCTATCACTGGTCACCAAAGAGAGATCAGTGCCCATCCCTTCACTCCCCCTCATCAGGAAGCCATACACTGTGATGAGGTCTTAGCTCAGCCTCCTCTTCTCCAGACTGAACAAACCAAGGGACTTCAGCCTCTCCTCATAAATCTTCTTCTCCAGACCCCTCACCATCATTGTTGCCCTTTGTTCTTTGGTACGAGCAGCTCCTACCAAACTGGGAACTATACAGCTGTCCCCACAGCCACACTTCTGCTGGCAGCCCTGAGGGCCTCGTTCTGTGCACATCACTTGGTGCAAGTTTTCACGCACAGGCTTAACCCAAGGGGGCTACACAAGGGCACAAACATTGCCCAAATATCTAGGGCATTATACATGCAAAACACTTGCATCATTCCGAGCCCTAATACTCTGCTCAGCCATAAAATTGTCCTTTCTGCTGGAAGAACATGACAGATGAGTTTACTCACTAATGACCTTAGAATGAAATGATACTTAATGAAGTGTAGGTTATATATACCCGATCCTCCATCAAGAATACGAGGGAAGCGTCAGTATACTGGAATTCTAATGGCAGCGTAAATGCAAGTGGGACTGACTTTATTTCAGCTCAGCTGATTCCAGGGGGAAAGAGCAGGGAAGAAGCAGCAACTGGGGCCTTTGGCAAGTCTCCTACTAATGTTTATCACTGGTGGCAGCAAGGGGCAGCAGATAACTGAGCCCACATCACTGCAAAATGAACATGAGCTTCAGAAGAGTAGAGTGGGCAAACAGAAAGCATCTAGTCCATTGCATGGTATCAGAAAGACTGATTACCAGAAGACATGCTATGAAGGCTCCCTTAGCCATGCAGGGACCACATCTGGTCACTATTTGCAGACACAAGGCGCCTGAGCAGAGCCCGCTGGCTGGTATTCTGCACAGGATACACCATCTGTGGCTGTTGTCAACAGAAGAGAAGCTTTGTTCTGCTCTTGGCTTTCCCTGCTCTGAGATCTTGTACCCCTTGTAAATTCACAATCTCTCATCACTCAGGTAACACCCCTGAAGCACACTGTGTTCTTAATTAATGTAAGACAGCAGATTTCCCACTCAAGTGCGTTCACTCCACACGGGATCATGAGCCAGCAAAGTTTTAACTGTAAGGATGCACGTTAAGATTGAGCTGATGGGGTACCAGCTTGGGGTATCTTCTGCCCCAATCTCATGCAGCTCTGCAGAAACAGTATCTTCTTTCTGAAGGTATCAAAAGTAACCACCCAAATACTTCCAGCTTCCAGTTAAATGGCTGTTTTTCCTCCATGTATCTCTTCAGAACAGTACTGGCTTTGTCTCCCACCCAGACCTGAAGAGCAAGAGGTCGCAGCAGTCAAATCCCATGATTTATTTCCCAAGCTAACTTATGTTGAGCCTGAGCCCCAGGGCTCCAGAATGTTTTTTCCAAAAGAGCAGCAAAATCCCTCCTTCAGTGCCCCCTCTCTCCTAAAAGCCAGAAGTGGTTTGATGGGGCTTTTATTGGAGTACTTTTATTTTGACATAGCAATTAATAAAAAGCAGCAGCATCTGCCTACACAGCCCTCAGGAGTCTGACAAGATCTTCCAAAACAAATAGAACTATCCTAGCTGAAAACTCAGGAATCTTTCAGAACCAAGTGAGTTCAGACTAAACTTCCAGGTTTTGAGTTAAGCTTTCTGTTCAGGAGAAATTTTAGTAATTCGAAGAGGGGGAGGAGGAGAAACAATGAGGGCCCCCTCCCTCAATCATGCAGCACAGGCTGCACATCAGTATGGTCACAGCAGAAAGGCAAGGACAAGACCAGTGCTGTCATCATTTCAGTTTCTTCGGGACCTGAAACAAGTGATGGGATGCAACTGCTGAGAGCAGGATCTTGCAAAGACACAAGCAGGAGACCTCTACTGTAAATGCAATTCAGCTCCTTCCAAGCTGAAAGTAAAAGCAGTTTCAAACCTGGCTTCTTCAATAAAGACTGTTCTAAATTTATAACAATTTTACTAATTTCTTTTTTGTTTTGCTGTCACAGCAATGAGAAGAGTAGCAGTGCAGGTACCAACTATGATTTAGGTATGGAATGGGGCTTGTTCCTAAGTCACTGCCTCTTGCTTTCTGACAGGACTAGAAACTACAGAGAAAGACCTGCACCAATGTTTAAACCCTGGCTCCAAGCTTTCAGGCACACGAGGTCCCACCCTCACAACCCTTTCCCTAGGATGCTTCCACAGCTGTCATTACAGAAGAGAAACAAAAAAGGAAAGCCTACTAAAAGCATAAAGCACAGTACAATGGATTTCAGTCAGCAGACATACTCTCCCCTCACCAAAAACTTGCTTGTTCTGAATGCTTACAGGAGCAGGAATACTAGGAAATCAAACCCAAAGAGCTCTCTCTAGGCATTGTTTCACTCACATACAACTATCCAACTTTCAAGGTATCTATTGCTTCATCTCTTCTAATGTGTGTTTTGGCAATAGAGTTTTTTAGGAGGAGACAGGGAAGGAGAAGGGAAACAAATTACTGTGTAGATCAAGTGGAATGAAAGCAAATAAGGAAGAGAATCCTTATTTCAAACATGATGAATGAAAACTTCTTCCCCTAGAAAAGGCTTAAAGTTTGTTCGTTTATGTGTTTGCCTAAACTCCAGAGGCACACTTGCAACGTTAACTTCATACCTTCAGATATCTACTGAAATCAGCACAGATAATATTAACAGAGAGGAAAAGACTTCATAAAGCATGTCTCAGAGTAGAAACATTTCTGTAGTTTCAAGCTGTCTTGCAAAACCTCGTGCCTGTTTCTCAATACTTAGGATTCGCTACAGCAGTTTTGTTTTTGTTTTGGCATCAGTACTTCAGTGGATGAAGTGAGAGAGTCGCATGCTGAATAATAATGAAACCCCTCAAACCAGAAGTCTTTGTGCATGGATTTTTTTCTTTTTAAACTGCTTTTGTGATTGAAAGTAAGGACTATTAACATGCCACACACAACTCCACATCCTCTGACTATTTTAAAACGTTTAGAAATACTGGATTCATCCTGTTGCATGAACTGAAGAGCAGAGTTCACATCCCGATGTGAGCTGGAAGCACAATCAGTCTGTACAAAGGAATGCACTTGTTTGTTTCTACTACTAAGCTTTTTCTACCACTCGGCTAATACGTTTTATACTCTGCTTTCCAGTGTAGGTAAAGGGAGCGGGGTAGGGAAGAGAAGGTTCATTCAAAGCAGATGCAGCAAGCCAAATAAAATCTGAATACACTTCAGTCTCCTACTAGACACCGAGCTACAACACGACAGGCAAGTAAGACAGGCTCTGTAAGAGCCAAAGTTGGCAGATGTCATGGTAGCTTCCTTATACAATTTATTAAAAACACCTACCATTGTATTTGAAGCACGGATTTGGCAGACAACAGGCAGCAGGAAGTATATGGCACACACAAGGCAACACCTAAATCCAAACATACCACTTATGGCCACTGTTATAGAGTGCAGGCTGCAGTCTTCCAGGCATCCACCCAGCCTAAGCAAATTTTTCCTCGTGTCACTGTGCAGCGACAGCCAGAGGGACAGTGTAGTGTTATAGCCACAACCACCCCTACTACACAGAGGGAAAAAAAAATAAAGCAGTGTGCATTTTCTCAACCCTCTGCTCAGAAGAGAGAGACACAGACACACTAGCTATAGTTACCATCCTCACTTGACAGTTGCTGGTTTGGCTCAATGAGGCTTACAGGGATTATGATAACTTTAAGCAGCAGCCGTTTGGCCCCCAGTCACCTCCTAAAATATTCTGTAAGATGACACACACAAACAACAGAAGTCACATTACAGCTGCATTCACTTTTTTTTTTTTTTTAAAATCACTCAAAGCAGCCTACACCACCAACAATTGTTACTCACATGGGTGGCTTTTCATGTGGATAAACGCTCTCATTCATAAACCCTGCCTTGGGTCTCAAGGCTCACTTCAATTCTCCTCCTTCCATTAAGTCTTGCTTCCCTTCCTGGCGACCTTCCCAGCTGTATTACTTCCCTATGCAGCCACACAGTCCTTGCCTTCAATAATACCCCTGACCAGGCTGAAGTTGTATCCATACCCACCTTACCCCTTTTCCCTTAAAGGTGTGGGGTGCTTTCAGAATTGAAAACTGTTGATACTAAGAATTCAAGCCATGGTTAGGTGCAGCTGAGGGCAGAAGATGCCAGGCAGAAACAGCACACCAAGGAGTGAGCTGGGAGCATGCAGGAGAGAAGCAACAGAACCCACAGACAGTAGGATATGCTACAGCATCCAGCTCAAGGCTTCTTTACTTAAGGCGTCCTGGCTGGGGAAAGCTGCTATTTCAAGGAGGTGACCTGGCAGCTTTAAAAATATGGAAGCAGCTAATAGAACTAACTCAGATATGGCAACTAATTTTGGCAGCGCTCCAAGTAAGGGAAACAACTTTGTGTTTAAAATCTGAGAAGTGGCCTGCATCCAAGATGTTATCAGAACACAAGAGAAGTTTGGCTATGCAGCCATGAACTCCAAACATTGGAAAAGAAAAGGTTTAAGCAAGCCTAGAATCAAAAAAAATAACGTTAAATATGGCAGTAGAACTACTTAGAGAAAGTTCTGAGAGGTACTGAGAGACTGTGTTACCTGATTTAAAACTAAAACAAATACACAGCAACCTCTTCTCAAAGAGAACACAGCCTTAACTATGAATTTACAGCACAGTTCACTATACACTCACGAGCACCCTGCAGACTGTTCTCACTGTTACCTTCACTAGAGACTAGCACCGAAATGAAAAGACTGGGGGTGGGGAAGGTGCCTCTGGCTTCATTTGCTCTTTCATTCAGGCTTTGATCACTATGTTTAGCACGTGAAGAATTCCTCAGTGAAAGAGTGGAGAACTAAATAATCACAGACTCAAGACGCTTGGCTCATGTCTCTAAAGCACACACTGTCAGCCGTTTGATTCTCTAATGTATGACAGTTTTTGCCTTTATTCATATCCTTGGAACAAATTTAGAGATGTCACATTCCTTCCATTCTTCACCTTTGATTTGAGAAGCTGCCTTGATTTCCTGTTGCAGCTGACACTGCCCTTTAAGTGAATGGAAACATTTGATGCAAACAGCAAAGGCAAAGTCAGCCTTAATGCTAACAAGCCAAGAAAGTTTCTCCTCTGGGAAGACCTGTAGCTAGGAACAAGTCCTGAATGGTGGAGCCTCAAGTTTGAAGCTACATACACATCAGGGGAGCTAAGTGGTTGGTTCAGCAAAATAATAGGCAACATTCATGTCAAGCTGTCTACATTCAGCTCAGAACTGAAGTTGTAATCTGTGCATTTAAAGAAAATTAAAGCCTCACATGTTTGCTAGAAGATAAAATAAACTAATCCCTTCACCTACATCTCTGCTAGGTTGTATGGAATGGATCCAATTCTGTTCAGTGCCTTTGTGGATGATGGTAGTATAAATATTGAACAACAAATACAAAACAGAGAAGCATATTAAATCCTGGCTCTAACGGGCCTCTTCCTCCTACCTTATGACTTGCATGTGACCTTCTTAGAATTTACTAAAGCTTGTGCCAAACAGTTTATGAAAACAGTGCTGCTTGAGGAGTTCAAGATTTTCTTCCTGGGAAGCTGGGGGGGGGGTGTTGCCCTGACCAACCCACACATGCGCTGTGCTTGTCCCAAGGTCCCCAGAGAAGCTGGATAGCTCTGAACTGCCCCACACAAACAGCACTGTTGCGTTGCTCTGTGGTTTCATAGAAAGGCCTGCCCATGTAACAACCCTTCACATGCTTCAGGCAGGCGCTACCAAGTTATCCTCACAGCAGCCCTCAATCTTCCAGCACATGGCAGCAGTACCACCACTGAGTTTAAGAGATGCCAACAGAGGCTGGATGGCAGGGATGATTTAAGTTCCTAGTTTTAATTTACGAGTCCCACCTGACTGCTGGACAGAGGAATTAAGACTCACCATGCTGGCTGCTCTCAGTTTTTGAGATGGAAATTTAGATTAAAAAAAGAGCATCAGGCCCACAGAAATTCTCTTCAGAGCACTGGTAAGGGCACCAGACTGAGCAACAGGAGGTGTTGGTTCAGTTCTTAGAGTTCTGAATGATTCATGCTTTGTGGATTGAAGAGGTTACTGCTCTCAGCTGTCTCCTCATGCCTCTCCCACAGCCTAATGAAATAAAAAAATCTGTTGCAGGAGATTAGAACAGAGTTCAGGGAGGTAACTTCTTACACTGTGTCCCAGTATAAAACACAGGAGATCAGCAGAGTATGAAGGCCCTGCCACAGATATCCCAGGCAAGTCAGAATTGGACATTCATCCAAGTCCAAGTCCCTCTGGGATGGAGAGAGAGTAGTGCTTCCTTTCTGCTGTTTGCCAGTTCAATTAAAGCTTTGTATCAGAAGGCCTGCCTGCAAAACCCAGACATTGCTGCAGTGCCTAGTAGAAACTTAATAAAGCTGAACTGAGTAAAAAGGAGGGGGGGAAGCAAAAAAGGGGAAAAACAATATACAAGCACTCCTTGAATTCCCAAGTACACAAGACCATATTTCAGCATGACTTTAATTATAAGCCTTTTAATGCAAACAAAGTCATTTTATGCTGATATGCTGGAAAAGATAAGCTTCACCAGGACAAATCTGAATGAGAAGAGAGTGTTTCAGAGTCAGTAGTGCTAGGGGCTGCATATGAAACGTCCTTCAATTCAGTCACATAAAGTATCTTATTTTCTATAGACTAGATGAAACTGATTTTTTTGAGCTTAGTGGAAGATGGGGGAAGTTTCCAGTATGAGTGAAAACACAGGCAACTCTTAAAACTCACTTTATAGCAAGCCAGCCCTGCATTGATAAGTAGAATGCATGTGTCAGCCATGCATTGATAAGTAGAAAATGCACGTGAACAGGAGAGGAGAGCCAGTGTTCTCCCCCTACAGCCACTCCAATGCCATACAGATGCCCAGGCAGGATTCAATTATTTAGCCATGCACTGGCCTGGCTTCACATCCCTGCTCCCATCAAACAGCCGCCTATGGAGGCAGCAGATACCTCCGAGAAAGGGACCCAACACGTGCTCTCCTGTAACGCTGGCAAGCGCCTGGCAAAGCAGCCCCATAGATGGGAGCAGGTATTCCTCTGCTGCACGCAAACTCCACGGGCCTCAGGGCTCCTAAGCTTCCCCTGCCCAATAATTCACGATTACTCAACATGCATTAAAGAATCTAACAGCATGACTGGCTCCTCAGCTATGTGCTCATCCCAGTCTTACAAAGAAAACAATAGGCGACAGCAGTAGGGTCTGAAATCATTTGAAAAACATCTTCCCCTGGAAGTCTGTGCACTTGTTTTTATGACTGTGTTTACATCTAGTAAAGATTAAGGAGCTGTTCGAGTGGGCCTTGCTAACTAAGAATAATTCCTCTTCACAAATTGGGCAGACATCCTAGTTTTGCCATTCATGTATTTGGGATTATTTTTTTTTTAAATGCAACAGTAAAGCAATGACAGAAGAATACCTGCATGGATAAATGCAAAATTCAGCTGATCACAATGTTTAAAAGTGGATATCAAGGCCCTGTGAAGAAGCAAGTTTTTCAAAAACAGAAAGAGAAGCTCACTGAGAGACAAGACAGATTACCACTTAAAACAAGAATTCACTGGGAAAAGAAACCACAGCAGAGGAGACCATCTTTAGTCAACCCTCAGATCAACAAAAATAGGACTGTAAAGGAATTTTAAGAGGTCATCTGGTCCACCACTGCTCCAAAGCAGGAAGATCCATAGGTTGGTTAGGGCTGATTACATGTAAACTTTTAAAAGCTTTCTGCAACAAATATGGAGCAGTGGAGGCAATCTGCTCCAGTGCTGCAGAATCCTTAACAACAGCACGGTTTTTCTTCACAATAAACTTTAACTTAAATCTCCTTCCCCACTGTAATTTAAGTCCATTATTACTTGCAATATCCATACTGGTCACACATAGTAATTCCATCTCTCAATCTTATTCAGGGGGTTTGTAGTTTGGGTTTTTTGTGGGTTTCAGTTTGATTTGCATATTTATATCTACTCTCACCCCTCTTTTCTAGGCTAAGCAATCCCAACCTTTGAACCATTACTCATTGGATATGGTTTCCAGACTTGTGATTACTGTGTTGTTCTTCTCTGAATTTACTTCAATTAACAAAAAGAACTTAGCTCCACAGGAGACCAGAAACCTTCCAGTTCAGCACAGCCTCAGTGTACCTTTTCAGCTTTATAATGATACCTAAAGACAGATGGATTTTTTTTTTCCTCTGAAGTAACTACACTTGGTGCTTATTCCTAGTACTAAGAGTTCATTTTCTCAATGGAATAATATGTGGGTTGGTTCAAGGAAATTACATCAACTATTCTTATGGATTCCCACTCCTCACCTTCCATTTCCCCAGGAAGCACTAATGATCATCCAGATAAAAACCCCACTGTGCAACTTTTAGCTGTGAACAGGAGGGCTACAGTGCCTTGACCCAAGTATTAATGAAAAAGCACAAAGTATGTGCTGCTTTGCTTCCTTTTTTTCTTCTTTCTTTTTTTAATATAGTACACTACAAACAGGCAAGTGTTAGCATCATCATTCAAAACCACTCTAATTATGTTTATCCTACCTAAATGCCTCAAGAAACAAAAGTCTTCATTATGGACCCCAGTACAGTATATCAGAATATAAAATGGGGAATAAAGACTTAAAGATGACCAAAAGTATGTTAGAGAACAATTAAAGTAACTTAAGGGAATAGATTCCACTTGATGCTACTCAAACTCACATTCTTAAATGCAATAGGTTCTTCTGAGGGGTTGGGTGGTGGGGTCTAGAGCCATTTTCTGAAGTAAATTATTTGCAATAACAAGACAAAGAGCAAAATCCCAACTGTGTTACTCAGCTTGCAATCTTTTCCCACTTCATATCTTAACATAAAAGTTATAAAAACTTGCCTGTTCCTTGCTACTACTTTCCCCCCCAAATAGGCTCCCTCAGAATTCTGAGTATACGTCTATGTCCAGCCCTGTTCCCCTTTTTTTAAGTTTGGGGATTTCCAGAAGAGAGCACTTGAACTTTTCTTACATGCTTCTCATTCTGTTTCATTCTCCATTTAACTTCTACAATCGCACAGGAAGTGTCCAAGATAATCACACAGACATCTTGTGTTCAAACCTCTTTCAGTAGCAGCCTCAGGACGGAAGAAAAAAGCCACCCTAACTCCACCCATCAGGGCAGCTAGAACAATGTATAATTCTAAGCATAGACAGGCACAAAATGGAGTTCAATGCTCCCTCCTCACATGTAAGTTGAGATCTAAAAAAAAGCTTAAGGGAGCTCAAAACAAATATTACAGAAAGGAAGAAGCACCAGCTATACCCTCTTAGGAAAATAGTTCATATGACTTGCCTTGGTCAAGATATTTTCCCACATATACAGACAGGAATTGTGACAATAATTCTACCACTGGGAGGAGGATCATATTCATCCTCCCTCCTCCCCCCAAAAGTCTCTTTGGAATACTAAGCAAACATCGTAAGCAGAGAATGAAAAGAACATATATATATATATGTGTGTGTGTTTGTTACCATAATGACTTCTCCACAATTTTGGTCCTGAAAACCTCCTCCTGGTCCAGGTTTACTGTACAGTAGCAATCCCTCATCTTGTTTGGCCCCGGATACGTAGGAAGATTTTTGGCTTCACCTAAAGACAAGAAAGAAAAAACCCAGAAGGTTTACTTAAAGTGTCATCTATAAATTAGTCATCTGTCAACTAATGCAGTATCAGCAACATGGCTAAAACAAAGTATTATGTTGTATTTTTCTGTCCAAATGGAGCAATATTCTGTTTCCAAGGCAGCAGGCTCCTGAACAGTCACTGACTTTAGAGCTCAGCAGGAGCCAGCAACAGCTCAGTTTGTTGCATCCAATTTATTCACATGTATTTGGGTGCATACTGCTTCCTCCCAGATTGATGCTTAGGTTTTAGTCAGTCCTCCCATAAGATACCAGGAAGACAACACAGTAATAAAGCTTTCTGACACAGCCCACTGATTTTATCCTAACAGCAAAGGAGGACTGACCCCCACCTCCACCACTATCCATAGAAGTGGAGATGGAAAACAGTTACTGTAGTTACAGCCAACGGCCTCACACCAGCCACTGGACTTCACAGCACTTTGATGAGGTAATTAGCACTGGTGAGGCTGTGTAAGATCCTCCCACAAGGGTACCATGCAAGACATGGACATTCTTCAAAATACACATTTGCTTCAAAACTGCAACAAGAAACAAGTTTTTATCCTATATTTAACCAAAACCAACAACAAAATGATACAAGATTGAGCAACTAAGGGTAACCAAGAGGCTAGAAAACAAGAATAAAACCACAGCTTTCCTCTCTACATATCCATTAATAACCAAAGCTGAGCAAACTGATAGAATCAAAACTCTCAGACAGGAAGCTGGGTAATGCTCTTTGTGGCTTTGTAAAGCACCTTGGCACTACATGGATGAGCGATTTAATTCTAAAGGCAAAACTAGAACCTCAAAGAATGACTAAATGTAAGTCTACAATGCACGTGGCCTTATTTACCTTTGATCTTACAGTACCCAAAGACTATAAGCACGTACCATAGGAACTAGATCATCCTCTCCTGGTAAAAATATAAGGAGTAAAACACAAAAAATAAAGAGATTTTTTTAGAAAAGGACAGACCAAGGGAACACAGGTTTGCTTGCCAGTAGAGAAGGGAACTCTAAATGACAGTAACTAACACAACTTTTTATCAGACGTCTGCAGCTACGCTGAAGTGCATTTTCCCAGACACATGCCTTTCCTAGTCTCCAGTTCCCAAATAGCTTTATACTATTAACAGAATCATCTTGCTTCTTTCAAGCCTGTCTTCAATACAGAAACACTTTTTGCTTCGTGCCCATCTGTTCAACAGCACTCTGATGAACGTGCATGTAAACACCAGGTAACTACAGCAAGGACAGAGCGAGTCAACCGGCATCCTCACCTTTAAAGAAATAGCATAACGCAACCCTGGGCTCCACGGCTTCCTGCCTGGGATCTCTTTCCAGCACACCATCCACACACACTTGCTAGAATCACAGAACTGTAGGGGTTGGAAGGGACCTCCAGAGATCATCAGGTCCAACCCCCCTGCCAAAGCAGCTCCCTAGGACAGGTTGCCCCCATCCAGACAGGTCTGGAATATCTCCAGAGAAGGAGACTAACTGACTCACAACACGCCCTTGGAAACCCCACATGTGCACACTTCTCACAAATGACCTGTATATGGCTGATCATGGATGCAGATGTTTTTCTAAAGCTAAGCAAAGAACATAGAAAACAGCACTAGAAAGGGACATGAAAACATTGAGACACACAGTAATGCCTTGCTTCAGAGTTCTGAGTAAGTTTGCTCCCTCAGCTCAGCTGATGCAACTCGATCGCCTCCTTCCCACTTCCTTCAGAGTTGTGAGACGTTGTATTAAAAAAAGCTGTCTCTGCTGTCATTTGAAGGTGTGACTGGAACATCTGTTGGCATGCCCAATGTGGCTTTAAGCTAAGCCCAAGTGTGAGCAATAGTTCCACTGCAGTCACTCCAGCCAAAAATATATTGGGGGTTATTGATGGCTTGCTCAGCCTGCAGCAAAGTCTAACCTGCCATGGTAAACCTCCAACTAGAGGTACTAGCCTCACACAGGACAAGGTCTTCGAGTTTGTCTCTTCACCCCAAGTCCTGACCATCCAAATTTCTCTTACCTATTACCTTTAGTAAAGTCACATGAAGCCAGCCTCTTCTCTGGGCAACTGGGCAAAGTCCCCAAGAGAGAACAAGCGTGCGTGTCAACAGGAAGGGTTTCAATAGCAGACTGATAAGGAAGCCTTCCTCTGGGGCTGGCACACTATTCCTACAGTTCTTCCAGGAGAACAGGACAAAGTTTTTCACATTCAAAATTTAAAAAAAAAAAAAAAAGAAAAAAAAAAAAGAAAAAAGCAGTTTCCCTTTTTCTACACTCTTACACTTCCTACTTCTCCACAAACACACACTCCTGAAACCAATTCTGGATTTTGTGATATCAGTTTCCAGCTTTCTATACTGCACAACAGTCCCTTAAGCATTTAAAGTTAATACTTAGTCATGTCAGAGCAGTCTGTAAGAGCTGGATTTTGGAAACCTGGTTCTTCTCTTTGTTAGAAGACTCACAGTAGAAAAGCCCACGGCACTGAAACCTAAATGCAACGCAAAGGAAGACAGCAGAAAATGACTGTCTGCACAGACTGTACAGCAAAATAAAGCTCACCACCATCACAGTATTAGAAAGTGGGGGACGGGTGGCAGACAGAGGGAAGAGACATTTTACAGTACTTTCCTTCTTCAGACTGGAGAAAAGCCCCCCAAAAACACTGACATTAGAACAAGGGAATAAATGACTCAATATATTAATCATGTTATTGACTTGAGTAGGATCTTACTCAAAAAAAAAAAGCCAAAAAACCAAATCAAACCCCAAAACAATCAAAACCCCACAATAGTTTCTTCCCAACGCTGGCTGCAGCCACCAGCTCTTTAGATTTCTCTAGCACTAGGCAACTGAGAAAGAAAAATTTGTCAAGCTTTCAAGCATAGCTAAAGACTCAGCTCTCTAGCCAGACATTTTCTGTCAACAAATGCTCTCTATTAGAGCTTCAGTTGCTCTTTAGATTCCTTCAAGACAAAAACATTCCCTCTGTGGCACTGCTTTGCTGTCTACAATGGAGCTGAGCAATTTGCTCAGCAGTTTTTTTGGTTCTCCAACTACTGAAATGAAAAAAGGAAAGCTCAGAATACTTGCTGCAGTCACACACCATTTCCATATTCTCAACCACTGGAGCTGATGAGATCATTTAATTTGCACAAGAATTTAAACATTTAACCCTTCTGTATAGAACAGCCATCTTCATCAATCGTATTTTCAAGAAACAGCTCTGCTTTTCCCCCCCCCCAACACACACTCTTCCTATTTGTGAAGTACCTGTATATGCTGGAGCCTTTGGAGAAGGTTTGTGGACAAGAGGTCACTACACCTTAAAAACCTTTCGTTTTCCACTTCCACTAAGAAGAAACAGAACATTTCCTAAGGGACCCAAGACCTTGACAACTGTAAATTCTCAAGCATTTTGTTTCAGAGCATAAGGCTTCCATTTGGGGCCACAGCGACAGAATACTCAATTTGAGTTTGCAAGAGCTTTTTTCTCTATCCCTGCACTTCTGATCATAGAATCATAGTACCATAGAATGGGCTGGGTTGGAAGGGACCTCAAGGATCATAGAGCTCCAACCCCCCTGCCACAGGCAGGGCCACCAACCTCCAGGCCTGAATCTACACAAGGTTGCCCAGGGCCCCATCCAACCTGGCCTTGAACACTTCCAGGGATGGGGCATCCACCACCTCTCTGGGCAGCCTGTTCCAGGACCTCACCACTCTCACTGTAAAAAACTTCCCCCTAATATCTAATCTAAACCTTCCCTCCTTCAGCTTTAAACCATTCCCCCTTGTCCTGCCATTATCTACCCTTTTAAAAAGTTGATTCCCCTCCTGTTTGTATGCTCCCTTCAGGTACTGGAAGGCTGCAATGAGGTCCCCCCACAGCCTTCTCTTCTCCAGGCTGAACAAGCCCAGCTCCCTCAGCCTCTCTCTGTAGGGCAGGTGCTCCAGCCCTCTAATCATCCTTGTGTCCCTCCTCTGAACCCTCTCCAACAGTTCCACATCTCTCTTGTATTGGGGGCCCCAGATCTGGACACAATGTACATGCTCCCAATTTATCTGCGTGATGCACTCAATTTAGCACCAAGTACTTAAAACCTAGCAAAGCTGATTTTAGCTATGGAAAATTTAGCATTAGGTATCTCAGACAAGTCCCAAAAAAATAGGTTACTACAGCTTAAAAATGGACTAGCACAGCATTGCAGACAGCCTAGCTAGAGCTAGGCAGAGGGAGTGCAATAGGCTGGTAAAAAGAGGATGGAAAACTCCAAGGCATACTTATTTTCCTTGTTCCATTCAGTGTTATACATTCCTGCCTTGCTAAGACTCTGGCAATAAAAGGGAACCAAGAAAAAAAACGGGCTCTCCTGCACATAAGGCAGAGAAGATCACTGCTTGGATGCTTAGGAGCACAAGAAAAGCCTTTAAGGATGTTTTTAGGAATAAACAAATATGTATGCACATGTGTGCATTTCCTTAAGATTTTGCCACCTTAAATTTTTTGAAGCACCTGGTATTTTTAATTTAAATTAGGCACTTGGCATTATGTCACCTTTGCTTTTGACATATTTCCCCCAGGTACAATTTTCTGAAAAGCAGAGACTGCACGACAGCCAGGCATTATTTCTACCTTTCAGAACAAAATTTGCTGCTCCTGTGCTTTTAGGTATTGGGTCACCAGCACACTGAGGAAGATTTATAATGTGTCAACAAATTTAGCTTGCGTTCTTCTAGCAGCAACAACATACTAGATTTTATCAAGATGGTAAAGGGAGAATCATCTCCCAAGCTATTTCAGAAAACAAACAACGACCCACCTCCAAAGAAATGAACCAAATAAAAGAAGCTGAGCTTTCAAGGTGGCAAGGAGCAAGCCATAGACCTCAGGACAGAAACCAAATACCTACAATCTGAAAAGGGCAACATAGCCAAGCCAACAACAATCCACTTGGTTTCTGCATTCAGGAAAGCCCTCTCTAGAGAAGCTCATATGCAAGCATGTCAAGAACAAAAACAGAGCAGAGATGTATGCCAAGAATGGAAAGCTGCTTCTGTTCTCCCTTAAGCTCTCTATTACCAATACAGATGCTGGAATCTGAAAAAAATTATCTCAACTACTCCTTCCAAGTTTTTTTTCTTCTGAAAAAACATTAGTCCTTCAAAATCCATAGATCAAGCAAAAACAGAAAAAGTAAAGTGTGCTAGAGAATCAGAACTCTGTGTGTCTACACAATTCATGTTTAAAAAGCTGCTCATGCACAAACCCCAGCATGTATGTAAAATATCAAGATGCCAGTATGTCTGTGATCAATACTAAAAGTCATTTTAATTAAACCAGGAATATAATACATCTCAATGCCAATTAAAACATACAGCAATACCTAAAAGCACATTAACTTTTGTGCCTATGAATTAATTTAAACAGGAACAGTTGTGGTAATGTTGAACATTGAGAAAGCAGGTCATTTTTTGCAAGGTGCTCTGTTTGGGGGTGAGGTGGGAATAAGGGGAGGAGTATGATTGCAATACCTCAAGAGGGATACATTGAAAAAATAATCCCTTTTAATATTAACATGGTCATGGTATAGAAGACTTCTATTCACATTAGAAACTAATTTTGTTACTTCACAGAATCACAGAACTGTAGGGGTTGGAAGGGACCTCGAGAGATCATTGGGCCCAACCCCCCTGGCCAAAGCAGCTCCCCAGCTCATACAAACTTACTTAACAGTCAGTGTGCTAATTATGAGAAATTAACAGTAACTGCATACACAGTTACATTTGTATGTAATTCCTATATGTAATTATACTCTAAATACCTCTCAGAACAGAAAACTTCAGATCATTTCGGCCTTTCAAAATAGGAAAAAGCAGTAAAAATGTAAAAAAAAAAAAAGACATTCCAAGAACTGGTGTACCCAGTGTGTGACTACAGAGTTGTATAAGTAGCTTAGTATTGAGTGTTTTTGTAGTGACCTATGGGGCCAGATGACATGCATCCCAGGGTCCTGAAGGAGCTGGCTGATGTGGTTGCCAAGCTGCTCTCCATCATATTTGAAAAGTCGTGGCTGTTGGTGAGGTCCATGGGGACTGGAAAAAGGGTCACATCATTCCCAGGAAGACCCAGGGAACTACAGGCCAGTGAGCCTCAAGTCTGTGCCTGGGAAGATCATGGAACAGATCCTCCTAACAGATGACATGTTAGAGCACATGGGAGATGAGTGTATGATCTAGGACAGCCAGCATGGTTTCACCAAGGGAAGGTCGTGCCTCACCAATCTGGTGACTTTCTAAGATGGAGTGACAGCATCGGTAGGTAAAGGGGAGGTGACCCATGTCATCTACCTGGACTTGTGCAAGGCCTTTGACACAGTCCCCCCCCCACATCCTTATCCCTAAACTGGAGGGATGTGGATTTGATGGGTGAACCATCCAGTGGATAAGAAACTGGTTGACAGAATGTAGACAAAGGGTGGTGGTCAATGGGTCTATGTCCAGGTGGAGGCCGGTGACAAGCGGTGTCCCCCAGGGGTCTGTCTTGGGACCGGTTCTCTTTAACATCTTCATCAATGACACTGATGATGGGATTGAGTGCACCCTCAGCAAGTCTGGGGATGACACCAAGCTGAGTGGTGTGGTCGACACCCTAGAAGGAAAGGAAGCCATCCAGAGGGATCTTGACAGGCTGGAAAGATGGGCCAGGGTGAATCTAATGAGGTTCAACACTGCCAAGTGTCAGGTGTTGCACTTGGGCTGGAGGAATCCCAGACATAGATACAGACTGGGAGAAGAGCTCCTTGAGAGTAGCCCTGCTGAGAAGGACCTGGGTGTCACCGTGGATGAGAAACTTACCATGAGCCAGCAGTGTGCTCTTGCAGCTCGCAAGGCCAGTGGGATCCTGGGCTCCATCAGAAGAGGGGTGGCCAGCAGGGACAGGGAGGTGATTGTCCCTCTCTGCTCTGCCCTCGTGAGGCCCCACCTGGAGTACTGTGTCCAGATCTGGGGCCCCCAATACAAGAAAGATGTGGAACTGTTGGAGAGGGATCAGAGGAGGGCCACAAGGATGATTAGAGGGCTGGAGCACCTGCCCTACAGAGAGAGGCTGAGGGAGCTGGGCTTGTTCAGCCTGGAGAAGAGAAGGCTGGGGGGGGACCTCACTGCAGCCTGCCAGTACCTGAAGGGAGCATACAAACAGGAGGGGAATCAACTTTTTAAAAGGGCAGATAATGGCAGGTCAAGGGGGAATGGTTTAAAGCTGAAGGAGGGAAGGTTCAGATTAGATGTTAGGGAGAAGTTCTTTCCAGAGCGTGGTGAGGTGCTGGAACAGGCTGCCCAGAGAGGTGGTGGATGCCCCGTCCCTGGAAGTGTTCAAGGCCAGGTTGGATGGGGCCCTGGGCAACCTTGTGTAGATCCAGGCCTGAGGCTGGTGGCCCTGCCTGTGGCAGGGGGTTTAGAACTCCATGATCCTTGGGGTCCCTTCCAACCCAGACCATTCTATGATTCTATGAGAAGTAATAAATTATTTTTAGGCAATATATGCCAAATGTCAAAAGTGTTCTCTCCCCTCCATCTATGTATATAGGTCACATGGCCTCAAAATAAGACAAAACAAGTTATTAATTCAATACCTAATAAAAATGATATATATTGAAAGCATACAATTTCTTTTAAGACAGATATAGCTAGAAACATGGTTTGTCCAACAACCTCTCTTTGCTTTAACTGTAGGTATTTATGTGTGCATACACACACATACTCTTTGCTCTCACAGAGAGACAGACTCCATTAGATTTCTAAACCAGGTCAAAAATAGCCATCTGTGAACAGATTTTGATGATCTGGAAAATCAGATTTTTTAGATGGCCTGTTCTTAATCTAAACCCTTGCATGCCAGTCACTTTCCATGTGAAATGTTCATCACATTAGAAGACTCAGGAAAAGCATTTCCTCAAAATAAAACCCAATACTGTTGGCCTGGGCCTTGCCAACAATCCCAGAACCACCTGAAACCATAGCAAGGGCTGCTTCAGCAAGTAACCAGCAAGGAAACAAAGCATGTTGCATACATTGCTTTCAACTTTTCAGACAAGAGCATTGTGTGGAGAGCCCCTTGGCTTAGGTACAATAAGCAGCACCAACCCAAAATCCTTTGGCACTAAACTGAAGACCACCAGCAACATCTCTGTGCCAAAAACTATTTATATGTACTTAGACCTAGTACTTAATGGATCTTGACTGCCTTCACAGCCTAGTGACAGGAACACTTGGCATCCATTAAAATGCCTTCTGCACAATCCACTTCACTAGTACACATGGTGCCATACTACTACAGTACCACCCTCTCCCCTCACATGATTAAACTTAGTCCATACCAGTTAGGAACCTTCATATAGACAGCTCCTACCCTGCTCCAAAACCTGTTCTGAGACAGTAAATGACAGGCCCTTCTGTCTGCTGTAACAATAGCAAAGCCTAATTAGCTCCAGACCCCATGGTGGCCAGTCTCAAACCTATCACTCAGAATGGCTAGTAGCCAAATTCCCTCTTTCCCCCCTTCCCTCTGTGTGAACAGACATCCCAGCTCTCCTTTTGCAGCCTTGAAGGGTCAATAAACCATTGAAATATCTTGCCTTTACTGTTCCAGGCATAACAGAGGCAGCTGAGGATATTTTCATTGGAGAGCAGTAGGAAGCTGCAGGCTGACAGCCTTACTTTTCTTGTAAGAGGCAAGGAACACTGGGGGCTATCCCATGGGCTGCTCTGTTTGAAGGAATGGGAGCCTGCGAGTGCTGGCTAACATTCAAACAGCACTTCTTCCAAGCGCAGAATAGGTGCATCCCTTTGAGTAAGAAATCGGGAAAGAGAGGTAGAAGACCTGCGTGGATAAGCAGGGAACTCATGAGTAAACTCAAAGGGAAGCAGAAAACCTATAAACTGTGGAAACAGGGTCTGAGATCATGGGATGAATATAAGGATGTGGCCAGGGCCTGTAGGGATGCAACTAGGAGGGCTAAGGCCTGCTTAGAAATTAAGCTGGCAAGGGACATAAAGGACAACAAAAAGAGCTTTTTCAGGTATGTAAATAGTAAAAGGATGACCAGGGATAATGTAGGTCCCTTGTTGAATGAGGCGGGTGTCTTGGTGACGGGAGATGATGAGAAGGTGGAGATACTTAATGCCTTCTTTGCCTCGGTCTTTACTCCGAAGGCTTCTCAGGACTCACATATCCCAGATGTAAGTAGGAGTGGTTGGGGAACGAGTGGTTGGGGAACGAATGGCTCCCCTCTAGTAGAGGTAGGGGTGGTCCAGGAGCGACTCAAAGGAATGGATGCACACAAATCCATGGGCCCGGATGGGATACACCCACGTGTGCTGAGAGAGCTGGCGGAGGTGATTGCGGAGCCGCTCTCTATCATCTTTGACAGATCCTGGATTACAGGAGAAGTGCCTGAAGATTGGAGGATAGCCAATGTCACTCCAGTCTTTAAAAAAGGCAAGAAGGAGGATCCCAGTAACTATAGGCCAGTCAGCCTCACCTCTGTCCCTGGAAAGGTGATGGAACAGCTTGTTTTGGATGCCATCTCCAAACAACTGGAAGAGAAGAAGGTCATGAGGAATAGTCAGCATGGATTCACCAAGGGGAGATCGTGCTCGACCAATCTCATAGCCTTCTATGATGTTATTACCAACTGGGTGGATGGAGGGAGAGCAGTGGATGTCATCTACCTCGACTTTAGCAAGGCTTTCGATACTGTCTCCCACAACATCCTGATAGAGAAGCTGAGGAAACAAGGGATAGACGAGTGGACAGTGAGGTGGGTTGAGAACTGGCTGTCAGACCGGGCTCAGAGGGTCGTGATCAGTGGAGTAGAATCTGAATGGAGGCCTGTGACTAGCGGTGTTCCCCAGGGCTCAGTGTTGGGTCCAGTCCTGTTTAATATCTTCATTGACGACCTTGATGAGGGAATAGCATCCACCCTCAGCAAGTATGCCGATGATACAAAACTGGGAGGAGTGGCTGACACGCAGGAACACTGCGCTGCCATCCAGCGAGACCTGGACAGACTGGAGAGCTGGGCAGGGAGAAATCTAATGAAATTCAACAAAAGCAAGTGTAAAGTCTTGCACCTGGGGAGGAATAACCGACTGTATCAGTACAGGCTGGGGGATGACCTGTTGGAGAAGAGCTCTATGGAGAAGGACCTAGGGGTCCTGGTTGATGACAGGTTGGCTATGAGCCAGCAGTGTGCCCTGGTGGCCAAGAGAGCCAATGGGATCCTGGGATGCATCAGGAAGAGTGTGTCCAGCAGGTCGAAGGAGGTGATCCTCCCCCTCTACTCTGCATTGGTCAGGCCCCACCTGGAATACTGTGTCCAGTTCTGGGCTCCCTGGTATAGAAAAGACAGGGACCTTCTGGAGAGAGTCCAGAGAAGGGCGACAAAGATGATTAGGGGTCTGGAACATCTCCCCTATGAGGAAAGGTTGAGTGAGCTGGGTCTGTTCAGCCTGGAAAAAAGAAGACTTAGGGGGGACCTAATTAGTGTTTACAAGTATCTTAGACATGGGTGGCAGGGGGAATTGGCCAGCCCCTTTTCAGTGGTCAGTGGGGACAGGACTAGGGGCAATGGCTGTAAGCTGGAGCACAGGAAGTTCCGCACCAACATGCGGAAGAACTTTTTCACAGTGAGGGTGACAGAGCAGTGGAATAGGCTGCCCAGGGAGGTGGTGGAGTCTCCTTCTCTGGAGATATTCAAGTCTCGTCTGGACGCCTATCTATGTAATATGAGATAGGGAGCCTGCTTTGGCAGGGGGGTTGGACCCGAAGATCTCTTGAGGTCCCTTCCAACCCCTAAGATTCTGTGATTCTGTGATTCTGTGAAAAGATCTTGTCATGATCTCGAGGACTTAAGTGCTCACAGCATAAGGGCTGTTAATCAAATCCCAGGGCTGAAAAGAAAGAGGTCTATGCAGTAAGTTTCATGAGAGCTGCTTGCAAAATTATGATTTTAGTTTGTACAAGAGGAGAAGCAACCAGTTCCAGTCACTAATGTAGCTGGTTGCATGCTACTTGCCAACATTGTGGTCTAGCAGCAGGAGTCTGGTTTCTCGAAAGATTCCCTTAGGAGGGTAACTTAATCCCACAAAATAAAAAATGTACAGTCCAGCTGCTTTGTAACAACACTGAAGCTATTTTGTGTAAAAAGACACTTTGAAGAGATCGTTTTAAAGCAGGATACTGCCAGGAAAAAGGTGGTGTCAAGCACTTTTCATTCAGTTTTCCTGTGGCACTCTGGGGTTAGCATTCCAAGTTTCTTTCATGTGACATTCTTGTATTTCTGCAGGAAAAACCTGATGAATTCACCAAACTGCCTTTTTATCTGTGTTGATAGAATGTTAGGCTCAGCTCTCCACATACTGTTTTTCAACCCAGCTTGTGTTTTCACAGAATCACAGAACTGGAGGGGTTGGAAGGGACCTCGAGAGATCATCGGGTCCAACCCCCCTGCCAAAGCAGCTCCCTAGCTCATACTGCACAGACAGGCATCCAGATGAGTCTTGAATATCTCCAGGGAAGGAGACTCCACCACCTCCCTGGGCAGCCTGTCCCAGGGCTCTGGCACCCTCACTGGGAAAAAGTTCCTCCGCATGTTGGTGCGGAACTTCCTGTGCTCCAATCTGCAGCCATTGCCCCTTGTCCTGTCCCCACAGACCACTGAAAAGGGGCAGGCAAGGTGATACTCCATCCAGACACATCTCATGCAACTTCCCAGCTGCATTTAATAGAGGCTCATTGAGGTTTTTCTTACCAGTTTCAGTAATGTAGTAGGGATCGGCTACAGGTTGTTCTGTCTCTCTGAATTGTGACCTTTGATTAGACTGGTGGCTTGTGTAGTGTTTTGTTATTGAGGTGGGGTTTGGGGAAGGTGGGTGAAGGTTGGTTGGTGGTTGCTGTTGTTGGGGTTTCTTTTAAATAAAATCAGCTTCCTAAAGTTATAAAAGACCTTTTCTAAGCAAAGTTTAAGTTACTGAACATCTGTTGTGGAAAGCCATGAGGGAGAGGGCTCAGGCTGCAGGAGGGGCAGAGGAGCTGAGAGGAAGTAACTTTAAACAGGCTATTCCACCATGGAGCTGAGCTGGGAAAACAGCAAGTTCAGCTATTTTTAGAAGAACAGTATGAGGCAGGAAATGCAACCAAATGATTTACAACATCAAAGAAGACATGACCAAAATCCAATAACAATTCAACCGCTCCCTTTTGAGAATTTTGGTATGTTAGGATCATTTAAGATAGTTGCTCTATAACAAGGAGCCTAGTCACTGCTGAAGAACTAAAGTAACCTTCTCAGAAAACCTCAGCATAAGCAAAAAGAAGTTTCTGTGAAAATAAGTATCTATCTTTACCTGCACTCATTTATATCGTTCACACACAAACCCAAAAGGCAGATGACAAAAAAAAAAGACTGTTATCATCATATCTGTGTATGTGTGTATAGATGAAAAAAAATATGTGTATCATATCTGTGTATGTGTGTATAGATGAAAAAAAATATGTGTATCATATCTGTGTATGTGTGTATAGATGAAAAAAAATATGTGTATCATATCTGTGTATGTGTGTATAGATGAAAAAAAGTGTGTATCATATCTGTGTATAGATGAAAAAAAATATGTGTATCATATCTGTGTATGTGTGTATAGATGAAAAAAAAAAAGCAAGCTATATTTGTGTGATAAAAACCACACACACACCCCTCATAAGAAATGAAAAAGGAATTGAAGCCCTCTCTCTTCCAGGACATTACTCACTGCTATCACAAGTGGCACTATGAACTGTTGAAGTATCATGAAAAAATACAAAGGTTCTCTTTTGCTTAGATCAACAGCTAGGACCAAAATGAGTCATCAGGGGAAGCCAAAACTTCACCAGCAACGTTACAAAAGGGTTACTGTTTCCTCCACAATCACTCTTCCTTTAGATTGACTTATGTAGAAATGTCTTCACCAACCAGGGTTTCACAGGATGGAGTTTAGAGCAGATTCCGTTTGGCCCTTTGGCCACACAGTGTTTAAAAATAAGAACGAACCAGAAGTCCTGCCTATTGAGAAACAGGGTGACTCAAAGCACAGCAGTTGAAGGCAATCTTGAAAATCACCTAAGATTTCAGAATTAACTGAGCAGAGTGTCTTCCTCCATACTCATAACAACTCTTCCAATTGCAATATTAATCATCATACGGGAGAGGAAAAAAGGTTGCGAAATCTCCCCAACTTATTTCCCTTTAACCTTTCTTCAAAAACAGTGAAAATAGGTACTTTCCTACAAGTTCAAATTCATTTATCCACGTAAAGATCCAAATTCAAACATCCTGCCCTCAAGCTTGCAGTAATTAGCAGCTTCCCTTTAAACCCAGCAACAGGCAAGACTACAACTACTTGAAGCTTGACACGGGTCTCAACATCTCATGAGTCCACATGTTCCTAATGTGTTCCTTCTTGCACAAAGAGCACTGTGCATGTACAATGTTAGTAAGAAATCCTTGAAGGAAAGTGTGATCATAACCAGTTCTCAGGCTACGTGCTGGCTTATATGTGGTTTTTGAATGAGGACATTGCTTGAAGGAAACTCCTAACTTTCAAGTTGCAGTCTTAGGCAGCTGAAATATACTATGTTGCAAACATGCCTCCAGTGCTAAACACACACCTCTGGTCAGGACATAATCAATATCTTTCATATTTGTTTTGCTTTCCTTACTTCATTTACAAAGCACTTTTTCCAGTACAGTGAAACAAAAATAAATCTCACTTGCTCATTCCTACGGTTGGTGCCTTATATGACCTATAGGTGACTTTTCCATACTGGTAGACTTCAAAAGCATTTAAATTTATTTCAAATAAAGGTTTATTTCACTGCTGAACAGGCTGTACTGCACAGATGCACACTGACAACTCACAAGATTTTATGTAGTTGCTTATTTCCTGTTGCTGGCTTGCTGTCCCATTAATTGAATAAAACCAATTGTATCTCTCCTTATGACATTTTAAGATGCTTAGAGGTATTTGAGCTTGACTAACAAAGCAATCACTTGCCAGTTTGCAGTGCTGCGAAATTAAACTCTTGATTAAGGCTGCAAATGAGCAAGGATGCTCTGCAACTGATCTACAGGCCTCTTGATTTCTTTGTGGAGGAAAATAACCATGACAAGCCCCTACACTCTGATGCCCAGGCTGCCTTAGCTACTGCCATCACACAGTTTGCCACAAGAACTTCAAGATGTAGCTAGAGAACATCCACACACTGAGAGAAGTGGGTGATGCCACCCAAGATCCTAAATGTTCAACTTGCCATGTCAATGGCCTTATGGTTTTTTAAAACACATCAGTGCAAAATCTCCTACTTCTTGCTAAAATCAAGTTTTCAGCTAGAAAATACAGCTGAAGAAAAACTGACTTAAGTACAGGGAAGAAAGGACAAAGTCAGCTACTGCTGGCTTCTGCATTTGCTCTTTGCAGGCTTCTGAAAGCTCTGCCACGCTGAGCAGTCCCACTAGGCCTAACAGGGCTCAGCAGAGAGACATACTAAAAGTCCTTCTGTGCAGACTGCATAAAGTATACCGATGCAAGTTCAGGCAGTAAGTTACCTTGAAAAGTGCAAGTCTATCTGCTCAGTTTCTAAAGATTTTACCTGATTGCAAAAAGACAGACATGGTTTTCCTGCTCAAATACTTAGTTTACTTCAAGAAAAACAGGTATATTTTGGTACAGTGTTAAGAAAGTAAAGCTAAAAGCTCTCTCTCAATACAAACTATGCCACCCCACCTTATAAGTATATAGAACATTCATTTAGTGTCTTGGTATTTTCAGATTCCAACTCAACATTAATATAGAGGCATTATTTATTTGAACAATCAGTCTTCTCTCTGGGTTCTTGTAGGGATTATTCCTTCCCCCTCTTTGATTAGTGCTTGTTCAACATCCTCTGTTTTTTAAGTGATCCTTTAACAGAGTCAATAGCAATCAGACTGCTCACCTGGCAGGATGAGCTACACTGGACAAGATATATTTCCCTCTTCCCAAGACACCTTTGCTGAATCAAGTCAACCAAAGATTTCTTCACAAGGAGAAAGAGGAAATGATATACATCATTAGAGTGACACACTGATGGCCAGAATCAGTGCTTAGAAGTTCTAAGATCACCCTTAACTATTTTCAGACTTGTTGACAGCAGAATAACAAAGGAGTGGTTAGCTAGTGTATGTAACCACAAAAGTAAAGTAGTGCTGAAGAAATGAGGAAATCATTTTGGACCTAAACAGGCCATTGCATTCTGGAGAGAGGAGGGAAAGGAGAAATTAAAAAAAAACCCTGGGGTTTTTTTTTTCATACAAATTGCAGGTATTAGTAGAGTGAGAAAGCAAAGAAGCTTACCAATACTCATCCAAGTTCCCAGACTCTTGAGAGGTGGCCTCCATGGGAAGAACCTTTCAAACACATGCAGTTCATGTGCAGGAAGGAATACCTAAGCATTCACTTGTTCTTGCTTGACCTAAAGTCACAAGGTCATGTCCCCATCTCACAGTACACAATCCAATTCACTTCAGTGAAAACTTGAACCAAACAAACTCATCTCTGCACCAAAGAAGTAACTGCCAAAATCCAGGGTCATGGTCTTCCAGAGGAAGCCAATGCAGTAGGTGCAAATGAACTTCAAAGAAACGCAGGTCTCTTATTTCAGTCATTAGGGTAATGGGAACAAGATTAAAAACTGAATGTTGCCTCTAAGTAGTCATCCAGCATTTTTCAAAACTCCCAATGATTTTTGGAAGCTGGGCATTTCCTAAGAGCTGCTCATCCGCGCCCACAAAGTTCATCCAAAGTTGAATTTTTAATGTCTGTGCAGACACTGCAGGAATCTGTCTCTCACAGAAGAAAAGGAAAACTAAACCTGAGCTAATACTTGTACCAGTTGTGACTGATACCTGTAAGAATCGGCTGGAAATCACAGACAGAGCCAGACCACCACAAAAAGCTTCACAAAAACACCCTATTTCCCCCTCTACTCTGCCCTGGTCAGGCCCCACCTGGAGTATTGTGTCCAGTTCTGGGCTCCTTGGTTTAAAAAGGACAGGGATCTCCTGGAGAGAGTCCAGAGAAGGGCTACGGAGATGATTAAGGGCCTGGAGCAGCTCCCCTATAAGGATAGGCTGAGTAAGTTGGGACTCTTCAGCCTTGAGAAGAGAAGACTAAGAGGGGACCTAATTAAAGTCTATAATTATCTTAAGCAGGGGATGCAGGGGGAATCAGCCAGCCCCTTTTCAGTGGTCTGTGGGGACAGGACAAGGGGCAATGGCTGCAAATTGGAGCACAGGAAGTTCCGCACCATCATGGGGAAGAACTTTTTCCCCAGTGAGGGTGCCAGAGCCCTGGGACAGGCTGCCCAGGGGGTGGTGGAGTCTCCTTCTCTGGAGATATTCAAGACCTGTCTGGACGCCGACCTGTGTGACCTGTCCTAGGGAGCTGCTTTGTCGGGGGAGTTGGACCCCATGATCTCTCGAGGTCCCTTCCAACCCCTACAGTTCTGTGATTTGAACTTCCTACAGGTAATCTTATTTTCTACCCTATTGGTCTGCATCTTCCCCTACTTCATGAGTGTTTTCCTATCACAACACTGTTAACTTACACAGTGGAAAACAATGCTGTTCAAGAGAGCCGGAATCATGTTTAATATGGGACATGAATTCATCTTTCCTTCAACTCAAACTTTTGCCTATGAGCTATGACAGTGTTTATAACCAGTTATTTCAGTATCTTCCAATCCTCCATCCTGTCAGAACCTTGAGTCTCTCAAGACACAAACCAGACATCACTCCTGGAGTTATTTATATGATACTGCACAATCTACGTGCCTTCATTAGCACCTACTGTCCATGTACCCTCCCCTATGGAAGAGGAGCTGAGGCACAAATATAAGTAGTTTTCTGAATCATAATTTGAAGGAGTTCCTCTCTCTGTCCACTGACTATTTAGCTAACATCAGCGTTTGGGTTAAGTGGTAACAGTCACACAGCACTTTACTTTGCCCTCTCACTTCCTACTTCAGATCTAGTCACCTCATATTCTCTTCATGGCTGGTATTTCAGGCTGCTGCTATTCTTCACAATGAACCATTACCCCTAAAATCTTCTAGTACCAAGATAAAGAACTTCAAGAGTCTTCACAACATATTGCACAATAGGGACTGGAAACTGCCACTGTCCTAATGTTGTTTGAAATCTCCAGCAGATCTTCAGTCCATCAAACACTTCCAGGTACAGATAATTCTGCAAGGGGAGTTTTTGTCTCAAATATTTCAATTTTGATTGAAGTATCATGATATGAGGCCATTCATGTTATTATTGTTATTAGTGCTGGGTTTTTTTAATTTGTATTTCAAAGTTCAAGCTACTCTTGTAATTGCAATGTAGTTTTTGTTCTTAACAGCATAATGAAGGAAGTCCAAGTTTGAGCTAGATGTACTTCAGCACACTGAACTACTTCAAATTCACCTGCCTTATAGCCAATTCCTTGATAGCACTTCAGCATCAAAAGTCCTGAATTTAATACACTAATTACTACTACTCCAATAATATATCAGTTACCACGACTATAAAGCATTTTTCAATAAAATGATACTGCTGAACTCAAAGAGCAAATCCAGGGAGGGGGGCAAACAGGGCATCAACCTGCAGTGCAATTTATTTTTTAAACAAGATTTCAAACAGTGACTAATGTGGTCACCCTGAGAGAAGGAACATCACATGAATCTTGGCCTGAAGACCAAACCTAACCAAGAAAGAATGACTCACTGTGCAGGCAATATGATGAGAACCAAATGTCAGATTATCCAACTTCAGTAACTATAGGAAAAAACATTTACCCCTTCGCTCCTCAGCACAATATAGATAAAACAAGGGCAGAAAAACAAGCAAGAAGAGGCAGAGTATAGTCATTTATTTACAGGCAGTGATCAAAACCAGAGTTCAGAAGTTAAGGTAGCTGTGTGCACCTGCAACACATCACAGGCATAAGCTGCTGAGATTTTGAGGAAACACCCAAGCCAAAACCACAACCCCCCCCTGTAATTTCAGTAAATGCTCCTGTGATTAAAATCTGTATTTACAGGGAAATGTATAACTTTCCATGAAATGCCTGGGATTCAGCTGTTGGGTATTCATGCAAAGTATACAGCAGGGTATTAAAAATGGAAAGTGACCCACTTTCCTTTTTTAAGCTGTGCAAAGCCTTCATATAATGAAACTCAATTGATGTTAGTTTTGTTTTATTCTTCTAGTTTCAGTTTACAAGTTAGTCACATCAGCTGCTGAAGACAGGGTGAGCAAGACATACTGCCTGTAAAGCGTTCTGGAAATGTTAAGTATTTTGCATACTTACTACTAGTGACAAAGCAGAATTCATTTGCCTGTGCAGAAGCTGGGGGGAGGAGGTGGAACTCAAAAACATGAACAAGAGGAAGAACTGTCAACTACTCTGAAACACATTCACAAAGTATTATTTTTATAAGCATGTTCAGCTCCACAAACTTGTCTAACACAGCACAAACCTGCTCTGACTTTGCTTCAGGAGCCCAACTGCAGTGAGAGCTGTACAAACACATTCTCTTTCATTAAATGCTTAAGCCTACATGAATATTCATACATGATAAAGGAAGATTAAGCTTTATAAAGGGAAGGGCAGGTGAAGGATATTTCACAGGATGGAGGCACAAAGGCACAGCATTCCCAAATACAATGAGATACAAAATATGTATAGAAACGTGATGTTAATTTTCATTAAGAAGTCTTACACTGGAAACCTTTCCAAATCTCAGGGTCCTAAGGCTGACACAGCTAGCTAGGGACAATAGGTTGGTTTAATGATGCTCTGGCAGAGGAAGCACTTCAGTGGAGCTTATTCCTCAGTCCAGTGAGCAGTAAGGACCCAAGCTTAAACTCAAGGCTTGAAATCCACAGCTATGTGCTGCCAACTACTCAATCACCAAAAGCCCAAAATACACAAAACCTTGGTCAACCCTGTCCTCAGCAGTTTACAGGGCCCATCAAGCAGGCAACACTGATAACTTACCCACACACACACACATCAACTTATAGCTCATTATTCAGAGCTCAACAGAAGTGATAAAAGGCACAATATGTTTTTATTGCAGATACAGCATGTACCAGTTTTATCACAAATTTAAAACTAAGTAAAGCTGTGCAGCCAGTGACAAATATATAAGCTAAGCTATACACGTGTGATATTACTTTGTCTTCAAGTACTGTCCTGAAACCCCTGTGCAAATTCATGGCTTACAGAAGAACAGTACATTGGAGTCAGGGAACACTTCTGATAACGTGTAAAATAAAGTTGATTTCTGGATTACATTAGACACTTTTACTGACTGTAAGAAAGTTCCTCACTGACATTTACAATGAGCAGCTGCAAAACTTAAAGCATGTAAATAGACATGCCTATCCAAAGGCTATCTGCTGGATAAAAAGATGCCCATTTTTACCTTTCAGGGTAGAACACAAGTTACATACAGTAGATGCACACAAATCTGTGTGAAGGCTGTAGTCATTATTTTTAATGCTGGGGGATGAGGATGAATATACCAGACATTTGACTACCAAAAAAGACCAATGTTTCTTTACAAAGACACCCAAGAATGGAAAATCATTCAGCTTCAATTAACCCCTTACTCGTTTCACATGGCTTCAAACACATGGGCCACTTGTTTTTACAAAGCAATACCACACAGCAGAGCTATTCTATGAAGAAGTTTGTATTCCCAAGAAAGAAGTTAGCTCTTTTTGGTTGAAAATCTGGATTTCATCCCAGTTCTGCTGCAGACTCCATCTGTGACCGTGCATCATAAGTCAGACAGCTAACTTCCGTCCTGGAACTCCCTCCCTCTCTAGCACTTCATATTCAAAAAGCAACTTGAGATCCCTCAGGTGAAAGACCCCACTGGAGAACTACATTACAGGATTTACTAATGCAAGATGTTGCAGAAACTGCATTTGAGGGCTAACTATTAAAATTTGAGGCCAGCCAAGCCAACCCAGCCTGGCCAACCTGTCTTACACCAACAGACTTTCCTGCACACTAAGTAAAAATCAACATCCTTGTGGCTGGGGAAGCCTCTTGCCTACTTATGTAACAGCAAAAGTCAGGGGGATTCGAACACAAACCAGGATTCACCACCACAGTCATGCAAGAAAATGCATGTGGTCCTTTTAACAAAATGGTAAGGCAGGTAAACAGCTCCCAGTAACCATGACAGGAAATATCACTAGCAGGGCATACTTCCAGCACTACTATCACATATATAAAGAGAGAAAAAAATGGCTCCCAAAGGCTTTACTACAGAAAGAACACAATTCAGGCATCAAAAAGGTACTAGAACAGCTGCAAAGCAACCTGGCAAAAGAATGCTTCACAACAGAAACTACTGTAGGAAATGCACCTTTCATGGGAAGGTGCCTGAGGTAAGCTGTACCAAAATATAGGGGCAAAGGAAGTCCCAGTGGTAAGAAAGCAGGTACACAAAACAGAAGCCCAGGAACAGTTCCCACTGAGCCAAAAGTTCACCTCAACATACTCCAGCACTCCAAATAACCATGTCATCCTCTGCTGCCAGCTATAGATTTATGAGAGCTGAAGAAAGACACCACTTTCCCAAAAGATAAACCAGTTGTGAATACGGATGTTAAAATTCTTCAGCACAAGGAAGCATCTGTTCTGACTTTTGCACATCTTTTGAAATACTTGACTAGTGGAGCTTCTGCAGAAGAAACTACTTGCTTCTTATGTCCAGCTCTAACTTGTTCAGAAATTAAAATACTCCTATTATAAATTCGGAAGTGAACCAGCGGATACACCTGCAAAGGGGAAAACACATCCAAGTTTGCTATTCAACCAAAGATAAGCAAAAATATCACTCTTTTTAAAAGAAATATCTACTTAGATGACAACATTCTGGGTCATTGTTATTTGCTTATTTCCTGAGAGTTTTCATAATCATTAATCAGAACTTCTCTCCTTTGAAAGCCAGATGTAATAGAACAGATTTTTGTAGTAGTATGTTCTTAGTACATATAGGATATTCTGCCAGAGAAAAGTTTCCAGAACTAACAGGATATTTCTTTTAGATAGAAAGCAGTGTACAAAGCCAATTTATGTAAAACAGAACTAAATCTTGTCCATTTGCAATGCTTGAGCTCAAATAAACTGATTTAAACCTTTTTTTCAGGGTATTCTTTGACAACTTCTCTACTTTCATCTGTCCTTCCCTTTAATTCAGCTGAATCATCACTGTGATTGAAGCTTATATTGTACAGCACCTCTTTCATGAGGCCCCTTATTCCTTATTAAAATGAAGTCTAAAATGCAATCAAGAAACCCACATGGTAATCATCCACTGGGCACATCAAGTGTATCCACACCCTACTCACTGTCTCCATCTGATAATTAGGTATTTTCCAAAAAATATATTTCCTGTATGTTTCTTGGTGTCCATATTGCACCTAATTCTTTACAAAAGCGTACTTTCACATGAAGAGGCTGGGTCACCAGTTCTCCAGCTCCAATGCTTTCCCTGAGGTCAAATGTAGCTAACTATTCCCTCTGCTTGATGTGTCATGGCAGGGCCATGAGTTGTCATCGTGGTTTAGCCCCAGCCAGCAGCTGAGCACCACGTGGATGCTTGCTTACCCATCCCTCCGGTTGGATAAGGGGGAGGATCAGAAACAAACCAGGTAAAACCTGTGGGTTAGGATAATGACAGTCTACTAGGACAGCAAAGGGAGAGGAAAATAACAACAATCATACTTAGAAAAAAATATACAAAGTGGGTGATACACAATGCAGTTTGCTCACCACTCATAAACCCAATGCCCAGCCCGTCCTCCAACCCTGATCCCTCCTCCCTGACCAGCCCCCCTACACACTGAGCATGACGCCATACAGTATGGAATACCCCTCTGGTTAGTTTGGGTCAGCTGTCCTGCTTGTGTCCCCCTCCCTGCTTCTTGTGAAAGGTATCCTTCCCAGATGAACACAGTCTATACATTGGATCACCACGTTCAGCCAAGTCCCCAGCTGCCTGCCAGCCACTGCACCCAGAGGGCAGAAGCAGCAGATTACAGCCCTGCTACAGGACATTAAGCAGCTACAGCAAGTGAAGCATGCCCAGTTAACACAGATCTCTCCAGCTATGGAGGAGACATACCAGAATCACTGCCTTGCCAAACAAACTCATTACAGTTCCTACCATAAAACCACATTTCCTCTCCTAAATGGCACATTTAATCGCTCTGATACACATGCAAGCTGAAGGTAAGCAGACCTATTAAAAATTATTAAAATTACTGTCTTGAGATCATTCACAACAGCTGTTTCCTCTTCAAGCTAGAGGAAAACAGATGGCAACATAACAAGAGCTAGATAATTTTTAAAAATTAACTCTAAAACATGACACTTGTACATGATTTCTTCCACTCATGCATCTCCAAATGGGATAGTAAAAAAAAAAAAAAAGCCAAATGTTATTTTGCCAGTAGAATATATAACAGCTTGATAGCATAATTAGCATATTAAAAACAAGGGCAGAACAAAGAACACATAAAATTGCACAGAAAGAACTGCAGGTTGCATAGAACCCTAGATCACAAAGCTGTTGCTGTAGATTCCACATAAAAATGCTCAGAACATAGTTTATCTCCTCTCTCAAACACTTACAAAGCCTGACAGCATCACGCTAGAGCAATTACAGGTGTGGAGAATAGGGGTGTATTCTTTTTAATATCAATTCTCAACTTCAATCAAGATTAACAGGGGTGGAAAACAGCAAGAAAAAGAAAGTCCTCCTAATTTTCCCTGTGAACACGAGGGGATTTTATTTGTGTTGGTCTGGCATTAACTGCAGCCCATCAACTGCATTTCATGCACATTCCATACACTTGGGAGTACAATTTAAGAATATATTACTATAAAATTTTAAACCTAGATTGAGGGACATTATGTATTATTGAGCCACCACTTGCTGAAATACCTGTTTAAAAGTTTCCAAAAATTCCTCTTGGGACAGCAATATTTTTGGACAGTCAGCAATGACTACTCAATTAATTGGTTATTCCTTCTACAGGCCCAGTTTAGAGCAGAAATAAAAATTTTGGAGAGAAATGAAAGCTCTGATTCTGATCACCTACTTTAAGGAAACACAGAGTTTAGTAGAAGTGAAGAGTTTGGTGGGTTTTTTCCCTGACATGCTTGGGGCTGCAATGCCATATGCAGTAGCCCCCTGAACCACCAGCCAAGGTTTCAGGCCCTACTAGTGTCTATTACATTTAGAGTAGTGAAGAAAACAGTGCCATACTTCACCATTTTTCTGGGCAGGCTCTATCCTGGAAGTGACTACTCAGTTTGGTATATACTGAATAACTTAAAATGTGCATCTTTTTTTCCAGGTAGAAGAATTTATTTATTTTTAAAACCAACAAAGTAGACTCTGCCAACCCAAATATCTTTCCAAAGCCCACTGAAGATCTGCAGAGAAACAATCCCATTTCTGTTCTACACCATGACCACGCCACGTACAAGCCTTCACCAACTCTTCTACCAACATTTCTAAATAACTAGAAATTAAATAACCAGAGCAGTGAGACACCAGCTTTACAGCAAGGGCAGAATCAGTCCTAACAAAAGCTCACATTATATGTGTGTCTATTTGCTCCCCAAAACAAACAAAGAAAAAAAGCCTTAACAAATCCCAACAAAAATAAACCACACACATAAGTTGTGCCAGGTGGCTAGCTCGTTTAGAAACAGAGATAGTTTTAAACTCATCTCTGGATAAGCTCAACCATATCATTGACAGCATAATCTCAAGCTATGGTCCCTGTTATTCTTCCACCCATAATGTTTAACTGTAGTAATTTGTAGCCAGTGCCCATCAACACTACAGAGCTTGTGGTCAGTAAAGTATATATACATACACTGAAATACTGTTCTCCATAATAATATATAGCAAAGATATATATAACATATGATAATAAAATACACTACACATATAATTTACCCATAATATATAGTGCAATAATGATGTAATTACAATACATTATATATTTTAGATTATATACCCATATATTATGCAAAGATATGTGAAAATCCTACACAACTTTCAATCAACTCTTAATTTTTAAATGCTGACTGGCTGACATTTTAAAAACTTAATTACTTACTCTGCTGCTTTTTGATACAGCATTATCAGAGTTATAGAATAGAGGCATTTTTTCTACAAGCATAATCAAATATCATTCGATGCTAAAGTTTCACTACATCATAAGTACATCTTAAGTGTCTGGAATAGTGAAATTGCTTGGAGTAATAAAAGCCTAAAGCAGGGAAGAGAATAATTACAGAAGAAATAAGAAAAAAAAGATGCTTCCTTCCAAGCCATTTTGTCTTTCTGAGCTCCATTCTAAGGGTAGAAGAAGACTGGATTTTGCAACTCGACCGCCACATCATTCAGCTTGTTTGTGGTCTCCAGCAAGACAGTGAAGTCTCAGACACACTCATGTACTCTCTAGCTGAGACTATCTGAATCAACTTCCTCTATTTATGGAAAGTGGGTATTAAATTAACTCTTGCCTTGGCATTTAGCATCGACAGGCTTCATTCTCAAATTCACGGGACATCCTCTGTCCAGCAGTCGGTCATTCCAAGTAAGTTGTGTAACTCCTGCTGGCATGGCTAACTGAAGTTGACACCTTTCCACACTGTGGAGGGGGGGAAAAAAAAAAAACCAAACACCCAACAACCAAAACAACAAATCAACTCAAACCCAAAATGTTATTCCCTTGCAAACCATAAAACTCAAGTAAATGGTGTTGAGTGACTGTGTGAATGGCATTCCCCATTGTTGGGCCTACACCAAACATGTTCAAATGGTACCTCTTTCACTAGTCTCTTTTGTAAAGGCAAAGTAGATGTAAACACATACATCCAAAATTTGTCTTGTAGATTAGAAGCTGTGTTTCTAACCTTGAGTGCAGACCCTGCCTTGTGTTCTTCAGCAATCAGAGGTAAGAAATGCTGTCAGTCAAACCTACATTCAAAAGGAGAAGAGATGGGGCACGTGTACAGTTAAGAACTGCAAAACAACCACCTAAACTAAAGCTGCCAAGGATTTCAATTGCATCCTTGAGCTTTAACTAGTTACAGTGTACTTGCAGGAAGAAGGAACCCATTTAACAAGCTTCCTTCCCTTTGCTCCCCTGTCAGATTCCCATTAAAAATGCTTTATGACTGTCACCTACATCATGTGGATACCCTAAAATAAAAGTTCTCCCACTTGTTATCATTAAGAGGTGCAAGCTGATAATAGCTTACACCCAGAGGAAGGTGTCTACTGAACAGATAGTACAGCTTCCCAGCAGGGAGGAAAAAGTCACTTAACCAGATAAGCATGTCCACTTTGAGCTCCTTGTTGTACTTACCCTAACCTAGTCAGTGCCAGAATCAACACTGCACTTGTGTAAAAGGCCTCACATAAAACTCCAGGACTAACAATGAAACTATGCTTTATAGGAATGTTCAGTAACTTATTGTGCACTTCTCATGAGCTCTCTCTGCTGCCTGGTTTACAGAGCTCCTTAACCACTTCTACCTGAGAGCTGTGAAAACCTTTCCTGCCCCTCACCCCACAACTGACGTCTCCTTACATCTCTGATTAAGCCTGTCATACCCATGTTCTTACAGTAGGAATGCCAACTGTCCTGCAATAAGGAATTACTAAACTCACACAGTGCAGGCTTTATGTGCATCCATAAATGAGGATAAAAGTCTCTGAGAAATTTGTTTATGAAGAACAAGCCTCAGATTTATTTAATAGTGTTCTCCAGTATTTTCTAAAGCAACTTTTCCACGATATACACTCAGACTACAATGCAAAATAATTTTCAGAAAGGTGAATGATAACTGAAGCAAGATTAACACTGATAACTTCTTCTAGCTCTTCTACCCAGGAAGAATTGAAGAGAAAGATTGAGGCCTCACATGCCAGTTTAGAACACACTGCTCGTTACTCTTCCTTCCGTGGAAGCAGCCCCTTGCAAGTACTGCTGTTATGATACAGACACATCACTGCCTTTCAAAGCAGCAGGAAAGCTGAATGCAAACAGAATCCTTTCATCTCCAGTCCAGGTCTGCAGGGACAGCCACTGCTTGAGGTCAGAAGCCAATTTTTACACAATCCTGCCTGTTGCAAAAAGCCCTTCAATACAGCTCCCACAGAAATAGCCCAGAGAAGTCTAAAAAAATCTTTCTGGGGAAGGAGGGAAGAAAAGAAACAGGAAACAAAAGGAACATTACACTAATAGTTCTCTTCTGCTAATGGACAGAATAGTGCTGACATGATGTAAGGGCAGGCTTGCCACAGCCTGGAGACAAGCAAGAACATGCACCAGGAACTTCACAAAAATCGGACATGGTTTTTAAACCACAGAAAAAGGGAAGAAGAATAAATCACTAAAAATGTCCCAGAATTAGAGCAAGATATTAGCCAAAAGACACGGATGAATCAAGGAACAAAAACACAGCCACAAAAGGTTAAAGAGGCTCCAAGAGAATTTATTTCTGTTCCATTCTGGCAGTCCAATTAGCAATCACTGTTACCCACTGCAGCAACAGCTGCCTAACACCTAGTGCCTCCCACACACTCCTCTATCTCCAACCTAAGTCACAGCGACTTCAAGAATCACAATGGGGGGTTGGCTCCTCGAGCACACAGGATGCATTTTATTGCCACAGTTAGTGTTACAAAACACACAGGCCTATTTTCTGTTATTGCATCTGCACTTCTTCTTTTCACCCTTTAGGATTCCCACAGTGGCTACTCCACAATGAGGAGCTGCAGAAGATTTCAAGGCTAACCCAGAAAAGATCTTGCCAAAACATCGGTGGCGCCAGGGTCCCAAGCACAATCTCCCCCCTACCCCAGGGGCCTGACTGCCTTGTCTCAAGGCCCACTGTGACATGGCACAGCTGTGTAATCTCAGGTCAGGCTGCTGGGAAGAGACTTGTATGAGAAAACACTGGGGGAAGCCCCACCAGGCACCTTTCTCCACTTAGAAGCTGCATTCTAGATCAGACACTTGCCCCTGGACACTGCCAGAGCTACACTGCAGGTGTGTCTTTGCCCCTCCATTTACCTCACTGATCCTGAGCCTGATCTGCTGACTTGGTTTCCTATGTCACTTTGGATTTACCTCATCACTACATACTTGCCTGTTCATCACCAGACTCTTGTTTGATCCTGGTTGTCATCATGGACCTGCTTGACTCATCCTGTTTGGCTTCCACAGGGCTTCCCACTTTGTTGGTGAGACCACTGCCCTGCTTTGCTGTCACACTCACTTCTTGCTTGCCTGTCTTCACCAAGCAATCCACTTTGTGCTCCATGACAAGTGGGACAGAATGGCCTCATGGCTTAATAGAGCCATTTAAAATTCATCCTTCTGCTTTAGAAGAGTCCTGCTCAAACTATTAGTAGAACACCCCCCCCCAGTGCCATCAGGGGCACTGTGAGTTCTGTGACTAAGGTCACAAGAACCACTGGAGTATTTAAGTAATCATTGCCATCCAGAACAGAACTATATCCATCAAGACTAAGCAAAAGGTTGCATTTGAATCTGAAGTGACCAGCAGCTCTTCAGAAAACAGTTAGAATGCCAACAGGGATTTATTATTAAGGCTACACAAGTCTTCTCTACATTGTTGAGACTCCAAGCAACCAGAGCAGAATTACTTGTACAAAATAGTGCTCTATGCCAGGACTGGGACCTTTACCCAGTAGTACAAAGCTAAAAATTACATTAGTGCCAGATTACAGAAAGGCAAAACCTGTGTCAAACTCTGCAGAAGAACAGGAAGAGTCTGAACAAGCCCTGCTGGGGAGGGGCAGGGGGAGGAGGGGTACACATGGGGAAGAAAAGGGAAAGCAACAATTTAGTACCAGTTTCTCAATAACAGCTTCCTCCTCTGTTTCTATTCTCCATACTCAAATAGGCACTAATACAGTTTTCTGCTCAGGTTTTTCTCATCACCTCAAATGTTGCAGTTAAAAGAGCTAACATTGATTCAGGAGAAGTCAGTCTGTCCTGCAGATGTTGAAACAAAACATTAGGCAGCCCTTGGCTTGAGGACAAGAACTTAAATAGATAAAAGCCCCTAAAACTCCCAGAAAATAGAAATCAGCATCGTTTCCAATCCCTGTGAGAGCTATTTGCTCTGGTATTGTATTTCATTTCCACAGTACCAGGCAGGAGTTTCATTTCAAGAGCCTAACAGTGTCCAGGAGGACACAGAAGGCATTTGACTCAAAGTGCAGATTGACAAGAACAGGATCTTGAAAGGAAGGAAACACGACTTGGCTAGGCAGAGAAACAGAATCCTGCCTGTCCTCCCGTCCCCCCCCAGCAGGGCTCTTCTACCACCCTGGCCACTGCTTAACCGAAGCTGGCTGACTCCTATAGCCGAGAGCTGTCTGTGAGGCACCTGTCCCTTACCCCTCACCAGGAGGAAGGGGCATCATGAATGAAGTAAGCAGGAAGGAAGAGGACTGTCACAGTGAAAGAACAGTGCCCAAACTCGCTATTCAGATCTTTACAATCCAGAAGAGTCTAGAAGTGGACTCAAGTGGCACCGTGACTGCTGGGTAACTGTTTTCCTACCTTGCCCACCAGTTCCTACAGCCCCCCCTGCCTCAGAAAAGGCAGGTGGGTAACTCAAAGAATCCCATCCTATGGTAAGCAGCGTGGTGAAAAACCTCATCAACTGTGCTAGAGCAGGTTTTGAATTGGACATATGTGCAGGAAACAGCATATTTCACTACAGGAACAGAACACAGAATAACTGCTCATGACACAAGAACCACCCATCCATGGGCTGAAAGCAGCAGTGTTTTCCAATAAATATATATTCCTACAGTGGCAGGAATTTTGTGTTCACAAAGGGCTCAGATCAAGGTTACAGTGGACAGCTTTCATGGTGGTAACCTTCAATTTCAAGTGTCTGACTCTGAAAGCTCACCAGTGCTTAGCAGATGGAGGGGTAGGCAATGCAAGCCTTCTCCAGCACCAGGAATGTGTGTGAAAACACATCTGATACCAGAACACCACAGTGAGACAACTATCCAGGCTGTTTTAAAGGCAGGACAACAGCTATTTGTTTCAGTGACTTGCCTAGATCAGACTGTCTTTCAAATAATTGGTATAAAAACTCATTTATCATACAGGTTAGTTAGGCAACTAATTAAATGAAAAATATTACACCTGAGGAGACTGCAAAATGAAGTGGGCCAGATCAAACTCCCTGTCTAGTCCCTTGAAGGTTTGGGGCTAAACCATCCAATCTGGATTATGACAAGAGTACAAACCAAGAGGAACATGGTTACACTGTTTACAGCTAAACTGTACCTGCTGAGGCCATTCTGAAGCACAGGCATAGCTAAAGACGTTCTAGAAGCACCACTAATACTACAGAAGTCTTTCAGCAGCAGACTCTCAAGTTAGCTTAAATTTGCAAAAGCCTCAACCACCTGCCCTTTCTCCCCCAGAAGTTCTCAATCACAGCCCTACAACAGAATTCACATTACTCTCCATCCACAGCCAAGTAAGTGCTTCACTCATCAAAGAAAGTTAAGCATACTGTTGAGATTAAGCTATTCTGGTCTAAAAAGTTTACTTTTATGTCTGTTAAAAAATGTTTTCAATCATGATTAAAATAAAGCCAACCCATTGGCTCAAAATGATGTTTTGAAGCTCTATACTGTCACCACCTTCACCCTATGCTGGCCTATTTTAGTGTTACATCTCATGTTCTCCAAAGAAAGCTAACATTCTACAAAGAACTGCAAAGCAAAAAAAACCAAAATCTAGCACATGCCAGGTGGGCTCCAACTCATCCATCCCACACTCTGCTTCCCCTGCAGCTATGAAGGCTCAAGCACTCCAGCAAAGTTGGTTTCAGGTGTACCACAAGGGGCAAAGAAGCAAAAAACACCTTCTCAGGAGCTACTGGCCAGTAGGAAGAGACTGGTTCTCCTCTTCAAGGATGCCTGCAGCAGGTGAGCTGTGTGCATCCCACGTGATTTTCTAGATGTGTTCACCGTAAGACACTTTTCTCCCTGCCATACCCAGCCTCATCCACTATACAAACCCTAACCCTGGAGAAAGACACACAGAAAGAAGTGTGTAGCCATGTGTATCCAAAAAAAGCATGTGCCCATGACAAAAAGAAACATCAAATACATGCACATGATACCTGCACTGGACCAAAATGCTCCATTATGCTTTGCTTCTGTCCAAGCCCAACCTGCCCTAAGACAAATATCCCTGATTTTATCTCCTGCAGTCTGATACCCTAGAATCATTGAATACTTTGGGTTGGAAGGTACTTTTAAAGCTCCTCTAGTCCAACTCCCTGCAATAAGCAGGGACATCTTCAACTAAATCAGGCTGTTCAGAGCCCAGTCCAACCTGATCTTGAGTGTTTCCAGGGATGGGGCATCTACCACCTCTCTGGGCAACCTGCTGCAGTGTTTCACCATCCTCTCCAATCACAACAGGCACTGAAGAAAATAAGCACACTGCTAAATACACTAGCAGTCCTGTCAGGACACCAGAGACTACCAAATACCTTACCTAGCATACAACAAAAGCACTGATACATCACCACTGCCTCCTCCAAAAGCACAGAGGGAAACAGATTCTCACCCTTAGAGTATAGGCACAAGGTCCTGCCTTTCAGCTGATCCCACGCTCTGAAGGGAGCGCTTGGAAGCTCCTGTCCCTGTCTCACATGCTGGAGTTCATAGAATGGCAAGGGTTGGAAGGGTCCCCGAGGATCATAAAGCTCCAACCCCCCTGCCACAGGCAGGGGCACCAACCTCAGGCCTGGATCTACACAAGGTTGCCCAGGAGGAGTTCTGGAGAGCAACAAGAGATCAGACCTAGCCCTGTACCCAGTCATTCCTCCAGGCACATCACCTCAAGTAGTGGGTTTTTCCTATCACCTTCCAAAGCACCTCGTTAACCCCACAAGTAGAAAGGGGGGTTTTGGTATACCTGCAGCCTGCCACTAAGTCACAGACACATAAGCTCTTACGTGGCTCCAAGCCCTCCTTGCGCCAGATGCTCGTGCGTGACACCATCTCGCTTTGCCACTGTGCACGGTCTGTTAAGCACACCTGGCTTGCTGTGCAGTGTGCATGGTACTGCTGAAGTAGGGACCCCACCTCATTTGGTACTTCTGGTTACTACCAAAACCGACATGGCCACCATAGGAAAAAACCCCCCAGAGTTTGACACAGTACAACTCTACCTGAGTAAGACTTCATGGGACTAGCAGAGAAACACCAGAGATTCACTTTGCACAAGAAAGTAAAACCCATATTCAAGAGCCTGAAGTTCAGGTTACCCACAGGATAGGATTACCAATTCCCATTCCCAAAGGCAGAGCACCACATCAGCATACCAAAAAATTGCAGGTGTTATCAGGAAACTGTAATAACAACATCCTGTGCAACGTTTCCCACTAGCCTATTACTGAGATCAGTTACATTTAACACTGGAGCTGACTTTAAGAGTCATTCAGTGAATGCTTCTTTACTTTCAAACCCACAACTTTCCAGAACACTCTCACAGGAGCAGGTGTCAAAACACATTAATTATCAGCCTGTTAGAGCATCACTTTTACTGAAGTTATTTTGCTTTATTGCAACATATCAAATTCCCCCAGGCACTTTTTATTCCCTGTCAAAAACTTCTGCCTCACCACTCAAAAACAGACATTCATGAGTATTGGTCTGAATAAAAATTAGCTTTCTTTTTTCCCCCCCAGTTGCTTAGTAGGTCTAAAAATAAAGAGCCATGGGCAGGTAGGAAGAGGCTAAGTATACCACTTAACAATATCTTGAAATCTAGTTCCTTCCAACCCTAACATGTAACAGCAATTTCCTGAAGTCCACCACAGGCACCACCCCAAAGAGTATTGAGGCTGACTCTGTGCTTCGGTATGAGAGGGAAGAGGCAGAAGCAGTTCCCCTAGCTTTTCTCAGTGGTAGATTTATGACCACTGACCACAACCTCCTTTCTCCATCATCATATCTGAAGCACTAATAGTTTAAGCCTGTTCTGCAGGAACCACCTGAAGCTCCTGTCTTAAGGTCCTACTGTTAGCAGGAACTCTGATGTTCACACCAGGCAAGTAGAACCACCCAAGGGCTGCTGGCTGACAAGTTAACTACCCAGAACAATTACAAACACAGGGTGACACTAATATCTGCAGAAAAAAAGAGTTGTGTTGGTCAACTCCTACCTTACATTTGGGCTAAGAGATGTTAACTGAGCACAAATGTGGTTCTTCAGATATCTTAACAGCTTAACACTTGCTTTGGCAGGGGGGTTGGACCCAATGATCTCTTGAGGTCCCTTCCAACCCCTATGATTCTGTGATTTGAATATTATGCAACATCAGCCAAGGTCCCAAACATCAAGCATCTACATTATAAAATGCAACTCCCAGTTTCCAAAGAGGAACTGATCAAAGAACATCTGCAGAAATAGCTGATGGGTCTCATCTGCTTATATGCTAGGGAATGCTTAGCCAAAAGTCAGAAGTTAACCCTTATGTTCACAGAGGCAAAATGCAACTCCTCCTGATCTCAGGAAGTGAACTAGGTTATAATTCGTGTTCCAGTGCTGCAGGGAAACATGGTCTGGAGGAAGTCTCCAAAACTAGACTTGGTCTAGGCTACTGAGAATTTGCATAGATTAAGACAGAGACCTTCCTGACAACCAACACAAGGCACTAAAATTAGGGCAGCAGAACTCCTCCCTGACTAGAACAGAGCAGGTGCAAGTTTTCTAGGACCTTTACTGCCACCCCAAGCAGAGGACCCAAGAACCTTTAAAAAAAAATTAAAAAAAATGAGGTGTGCTACCTTATACTGCACCCACGTGATCTGCTGAAAGACCCATTTCAGACAACTGCTGGAGTTTCACAGTTCTGCCACTAGTTTTGCATCCCCTGTAGGAAACATGTAGCACTTCCCCAGCTTCCTTATAATACATAAGTATAATGTGCAGCTGCCACATGTACAACCCTTTCAATGTGATCAATTACACAGTTTGTTGGGGACATCTGGAAAAAAATAAAAGAAGTCAAAAGGAGATGACCAATTGGAGTCAGCAGATCTAAAAAGCTGACCTGTAGAGGACTGACTGTGCTAGCTAGCATTCCTTGTTTCTCTCTGCTAAACTGCATTAGAAGAGGCAGTTAAAAAGAAGGTATTGCCCCAATATTAAGTTTGCTGCAACAGCAAATTCTGCTCTCTCAGAGATATTCCACAATTCAATACAAAATAAAAAGTGGAAGGGAAAACAGCTAGTGCATTTATAAAGAGAAGAAACAATGCTCATAATGCAAGCCTCATCTTAATGGCAGGTGCTTTGTGAAGATGCTTTTGAACACATATTGTATCACAGCAGTTCTTTCACAACTACAGATAACACACAGAGAGTAAACTATGGTCTCAAGAACAGCCCTCACAGTTGGCAAGTGACAACAGAAAAAACAGCCACTGGACTATGAGGAACTTGCAGTTGTTCTGGAAAACTTTGGCCAGCCATTCAAGGTATAGAAGTATACAAATTCTGCTTTATTCTTAGAGTAAAATAATCTTGCAAAAAAATAAGTAATTCCATTGGACCACTGCATCTCCCTTTTTTAAGGGCATATTAGGGATCTGCAACAATGCAATCACAACTGGTAAATCTAACTGGAACATTGCTGGTTTGGAGGGGGTGGACATAAGCAACTCTCATGTTGTGTCACACCGTCAGAGCACAACTCCCCAAGGTTGTGCTCATGTGTTCTGTAGCAGCGACCAGCTTTAAAAACCACAATCTAAAAGCAACTGTAGGATGTCACACCCTGTGTCTCCTGCAAAATAGATCTAATTTTCCATTACAAACTGGTGATTGTTCCTGGGCAGGGGGAGGAGAGAGAGAGAGAGGGAGACTAAGAAAGAGAGCTTTTATACTGTCTACCAGATTTTTCTTCTCTTTCTACCACCCTCCTTCCTACAATTCTACAAGCTGAACGGCCGCCAGAAAACAAATCAACAAAACTATTTTTCACTGAAATGTCAAAACAAAACATCTGAGAAATTTCCCCATACAGTTCAATTACACAGCTCAACACAAGGAACATAAAACCACCTTTAAGAACTCACTAAATGCTTTAAAACACACATCTTAGAAGAAGATACCAAGAGAAACAGCTTTCAGAACGCTGCACTGTAGTACTGAATGGAACAGGAAATGAGGAACAAAGAAAGGAATTTCATAGATTCCAGATGTACTCTAACACCAGCTGGGAAATACAAGCAAGAATCAACTAAAGCCTTGTAAAAGGCTACCACTAACTGTTTTCTTCTAGAACTCTTGAATAAAAGTAAGTAGCTGTAAACAATTTGTAAAGAGAAATATTTTTAGAAGAAATTTGAAGCAGTAGTAAAAATAAACTTCTCCCTAATTTTAAGGAGTTTAAAACACAACCATCAGTGCATCTGGTTTTTGGAGCTGCTTTTATAAATATAAGAGCTCTGTATAAGCAGCCATAACAGAAGCATAACTATAAACAAAGTATTTCAAGTTGTCAGTTTTCAATACTTGGAATATGAAAGCTGAATGAAACTTGAAAGGGAGGAAAATCAAAACCAGCAAAGCTGATTTATACTACATGCCTTCTGTGTAACTGCAATTGAATGGGAATTGAAATTTGTAAATTGCTAAAACAATGCTACCAGTCACTCAAACAACTTCACCCCACTGTTACAAACTAAAAAATTAACCATTCTAAAGTAAAACCCTGGAAACACAACTCCTTCGTGACTTCACTGTTTGTTCACCAGGGAATGCAGAGATAGGACAAGGGGTAATGGCTTCAAGCCGAAAGGGGGCAGGTTTAGATTACATGTTAGGAAGAAATTCTTCCCTGTGAGGGCGGTGAGGCCCTGGCACAGGCTGCCCAGAGAAGCTGTGGCACTGCCCCTGGCAGTGTTCAAGGCCAGGCTGGATGGGGCTTTGGGCAACCTGGACTAGTGGAGGGTGTCCTGCAGGGGGTTGGAACTAGGTGATCTTTTGAGGTCCCTTCCAACCCAAACCAGTCTGTGGTTCTGTGACTTAAATAACCTTCTGCTCCCTGCCTAAAATAACATTTTTCATTCCTTTTCTGAAACATAGTCCTTTCAACATAAACTTCCTTTAAATTGATTTCCAGACCAGTGATAAACAAATATATTTCCCCCTGAGGTCACTGTAAAAGATGAAAAGAAAGTTAAAGTGTGCATCTTAGGGAATGCAGACTGAACAGAAAATTCCCCCTCCTCCTGTAATTGCAGAAATAGGTGTTCTTCCCAACTTTGAGGCTTTTCATGCATTCTTCCGACGTGGCAAAACTGAGTTGCTTCATCTAACGTTCATCCATCTACTGCCAGCTTATAAATGTAAAGTTCATTAATGTTTATGCAAATAAACCACTGCATCAAATGCTACCTGTTCAAACACACCAGTCATTCATGAAAAAGCAGAACACACGCTCCCCCTTAGCATCACATCATACTAATTCACTTCAGTTAGCGGTGACGTAGTCAGACCCTTACACACCCCAGCAGTTAGGGAAGAGTAAGATTCAGTTGTTGGGCTCATGAATACATCTTTGTTATGCCACAGGGTGACCTGAGAGGTAATAACACAAAAACACAGGAGTCTGTAGTCAGGTAGAAAAAAAACCATAAGACTTCTAAGGTATGGAATGAGAAGGGAAGAGCAGAACTCTTAATCAACCTCAGAAGTTAGGCAAGTCAGACTAGGCTGGAGATCTTTGATATTTTTGCTCGTTCCTCAACAGACCTCAAGAATATAGATACAGCACACTTTCTTCTTCTTCAGACAGAGAAGGAGAAAAAAAAAATATCTCAAAGCCCTCAAACTTTCCACTGAACCCCTGAAGTGCTTTGCACATGGTAATGATCCATGAAAATTTTCAAGAAATTCATAGGAAAAAAAAACACCCAGTTCTTGATAATTTTGACGCTTCACTTCTCACTTTTTTTTTTGCAAAACTTTAACCCAGAAAGTCTTCTATAGGAGGAAAACAACACATGAAGTTTCAGGGAAGTTGCTTTCCCTTGGTAGAGGTTAGGATGGGGGAGGAAGGAAGTTAGATTTGTTTTGTTTTTATTCCAAAACAAAGCTTTTAGTTGGATCCTAAATTCAGTCACCAGTCCACTATGCTGAAGAAATCAAAGAGGCACTGCTAAAGAACAGTTATTTCATAAGGTTTAACAAAATGTTGCTAATATCAAAAGGTAAGAGAGCTATTCAGAATGTGCAAGTCAACAATCAGCTTTTCAGTTTAATAAAATAAAACCTGTTATAAATTCCAAGCATATCTCAAGCTTCTTGATTTAACTACAAAATAGATAAACTTCTGGTACTAGAAGGTTTTAAAACACAGCATTAAGACATACCAGTGCACACTGTAACCATACATACATGCCTTAGGTTGGTCTGAAATCACTATGAATAATGTTACTGTCTGATATTTACCTCTTTTATTGTATTCATTAAAGACTACAATCCTCTGTCTTTGTTCTAGGCTTCTTGCTCTCAACACAAGGAAAGTGTAAGATTTATTCTCCAAACACACCAGCTGGCAGAGGGTTTTCTCACAAGTGAATCGAACATGAGAGGTATTAAGTACTCTTTAACAACCCAAAGTGGATTTTGCCTCATCATTTCCCCCACTCCCTCCAAGAGAAAAATTGCTACATGAGCTACTCAAAGACTTAATTCAGCTCTCACAGCAGTGTAATTACTGACTTGAACAGAAGTATTCACAATCCTGTAATGGAGATCAGTCAGCCCTTCCTCAGTCACAGACTAAGAAAGGCTAGGAGGAATACCTCAAGATACATTTGCCTTCTATACTGTTTATCTGCTTTAAGAAGTTTAACTTGATGTATATTATCAAAGGTATTTTAGAAGAGTTTTTTTAAATTGTATTTTCCAATACCACTGTAGGCAATACCCTTCAATGTTTGCATGACACGGTCTTCCTTAAATGGGAGCATGAGTGCAACAAATGGCTCTGCATGATAATGGAGTGTTTGACAGCATGTCTACAGGAGTAGATTCTTTGCATCATAGCAAGGTAAGGGGAGAGGGGGAGTCTGTTCAAGCCCAAGCTTAACATCAAGTGCCTCAGCTTTAGAAAAGTGTATGATGAAGTGGGGCAGCATCTTTACTAATCAGGTAACCCCAACTAAGGCACCTAAACTTTGATAAGCAGCTAAGGGTCCTGAACCAAGTGCAAGATATAAGCAGTTCTCAGGTGGAAGGTCACAGACAGAGATGTCTCAGTTTGCCAGGTTATCCTCTTGGCGGTCTTGAAGTTTTAACATTTGTTTTCCAGAGCCACTGCCCAAGAAGGTGGAGACTGGAGGGTAACAAACACTGTATCATCAAGAAAACATGTACTATGGAAGGGGAGCAGACTGAAGAGTGCACAAGATTCAGTCTCATACTGTTGCCAGTGCACAGCCATAGGATGCACCTGCCATCCCCTCCATCTGATTTCCCACTCATACAGGCTCCCAAGTCAGGCTTGTCTAGAGGCAGCTCTGATGCTCACATAAGTGCACAAATTTAATTCACTGAAACAGAAAAAAACTAAGCCTGACAAGAAAAATAAGTTGCATTCTTTGGAAACAGAACTGGGGGGGGGTTTCTGTTGGTGGAAGAGTATCAGACAGCATCAAGAATGTTTGAGGCTGGGAAGGTGTGCACAGAGAGTTTCCTAGCTGGGAGCAAAATGATTTGAGACCTGCATTTTCAGCAGCAACAAGATACCAATTTGGGTTATCATATAACAATGTCATACCTTGGACTACACCTGCAAGAATAAAATCATAAAGCAATGGGTGAAACATGGAGGAGAACAGCATCAGATCCAACGCAGACATAAGAACACGGGAAGATAAGCTAACATTGGAATATGCTCAGCCCGGTAATTTCAGAAACAGAAACAATAATAATAAAGTTAAAAGAAAAAATAAAATCATAAAGCCCTCACCAACCTGTCTGGAGTAGTTCAATGCAATGAAAAGATTTTGAAAGCATTTTCTGGAAAACTGCAAAGCTAAGATATCCAGCACTTACATAACGTCCTCATGTAAGAGCATTTGGTACTTTGACCAGCAGATAATCACCTCAACAAGAAGACAAGAAAACACTATTAGTTCTCATGAGAGAGATTAGAGAACACTTTTTTCAAATGTACTAATTCCAAAACATGAGAAAAAAAACCCCTAGAAAGTCTTCTATCTGACATCAGAGGATCTAAGCAGATCTGTTTAGTGGTTTCGCTCCTGTGAATTTACCTCTCACACTGTTAAAAGCCAAGTCACATTGGCTTCCACTCTCACAGATGAATCAGTTTTCACTTAAAAGGAAGATAAGTTACAGATAACTTGATGTCAGGCTAGCAGCCCCAAACACAATCATCTTCTATTTTTTCAAAACTTAAGGTCACTGAAGCATTTTCCACTGCGGCCTTCCTTTCCTTCTCTCACTTGCAGACACTTTGCTCTTCATTTTTGCTCCAGCCATGGCCGTTCCTGACAGCCTACACTCACAGCACTCCTCCTCTGGAAACAGCACTGGTCCCAGCTCTTTCCTATTCAGCACACTGAACACAAGTCAGAACACAACCACCACCAAATTTATCAGAGTTTTAAATATTGAACCAGCTGTGAAAAATCTGCATAATCTATTCCTCACCCTGCACAGCCTGTCAGACTCAAGCCTTAAATAGCATCGCAGTCAATCAATAACAACCTCAGTTGCCCCTTTGTTTTACCTACGCAACATCAGTTGAAGCTGCACTTGTTAACTTTGCCATGTGCAGAAAGGGTCTTGAGAAGTCTTGAATATATTCAGAGTGAGATACAAAATAACCTTTCTTCCTTTCTTGCAGGTCCACTAACTTTGAAACACTACAGAAATGACCGTTACCTTCATAAGAAACATTTTCAATTTCCTAAACACTAATTTTCTATTATCTGTGCAGAGAGGTACCTGGGGAAAATTCTTTCATTCTAAAAATAGCTATTCAACAACCTTATGCCCCTTTTAAACAAGGATAAATCCTTTTACAGTATTATGCAGTGAGCATATTTAGTCGTACTTACTTCTACAAGTAACCACTTAAGACAAGGCAGTAAACCCCAGCAGACAACACCAAAAGGGACAAAGGGAAATGGATTTCCCTGACCAACCTTAGGGCTATTAGACTTAAGGGAGGCCTTTGGGTTGTCAGAGGCAAGATAGTTCCTTCTTAACCTTACAGATAAGCAGAGAGGTATCTCTCAAACATTTATTCCATATCAAGTTTAATGGTGGAAGGGCAGTAACTACCTTCTCTTGCCAATCAACCTGATTAAATGCTAGTATACTAGCACTTAAGCAAATATTCAGCCAGACTTGGCTCAAGACTCTTAGTTTCAAAAAAAAAAAAAAAGTTCAGTTACTTTTACTACCCAGCTCTGTATGAATTAGTAAAGAAAGCACATCAAAGTTCAGAGTCAGAAAGCACAGTTTACAGACAAACAATGCTCACCTAGTCAACTGGATCACCACAACATAAACAAGGTTTCTGAGTTCTGAGAAAACAGTGGGCTAACCCTGTGAATGGGCCCAGCCGTGAGTGCAGCACCAACCCACATCAGGCACCAACCAAACTTCAACACAAAAATTTCACAGCTTCATGCCTCCGATCACACTTGGTGCGAAGGAGAGACTATGCTGCCAGAAGTTCCACATCTCAGACTACAACCTCAACACCTGTAACCACAAAAGGTCCACCCCTGGCCTTTCTTAGGATGACAAAAGAGCTTTAAATGTTTATGAGTATCTCAAACTGTGACAAGTCCTCCAAGTGTATGAAGGGACCACAGTGATTTCTGAGGCATACAAAATGATGAGCAAAGGGTCCTTCCTCCTCAATACATTGTTGCCCCAGTAGCCTTCTGCTGTTGAGTATCCTCCCATTTCAATTATTATTCCCAAACTATGGGATGTGTTTAACCTCCATGGGTCAGGCACTGGAACAGGCTCCCCAGGGACATGACCACAGCACCGAGCTTGACCGAGCTCAAGCAGCATCTGGACAACACACTCAGTCCCATGATCTGACTTGTCTGGCCCTGTGGAGCTGGGAGTTGGACTGGATGATCCTTATGGGTCCTTTCCAAGTCAGAAGGTTCTGTGACTCTGTAACAAGCTCAGTCACAGCTAGAAAAAAAATACAATACTAGAGCAGGGCCTAACACTCCTAGATTCCAGATTTCAGGGATGTGGGAAGTTTGTATTTTACAGTGAGAATTCACAAATGAGCTGTTTCTTTATATTTTTCAAGTATAAATAATTTCAAAAAATCTGGCAGAAGGTTCTCCACTAAGTGGGATACAGCCTTCCACAGCAAAAACGCTGAATATGAGCTTCTGTTTTTTCAACTGAAAGTTTAATAATTGCTGCCATTTAAGGAAGAAAAAAGTGGCAATTAATTGAAGTGTGTTTATTAAATATTATTAGCAGTACAACATAAGTCACGTTGTCAACCAGAAGGACTCTCTTTGTAGTTTTTCCAGCCAATGATCAGCCATAGACCCTTATGTTGTTTCCTTTCAGGTTCTGAAGCACTGACTCATGGAAATATCAGCACTGCACACTTCCTCAAAGTGGCAATCTTATAGGAAGTGTTTGTTTAGTCTTACATGACACATTGTTTTGTTTATGTATAAGGGATTCCGGTAAAAATAATTTTCAATTAAGGAAAAAAAAAAAAAAAAGGGACAAGAGCAGAACAGTTTCATTTATGAGAAGCTAAAATAAATCCATTTCAAGCAGACATTTGAACAACGCATTCATTAGCACAGAAGTTACTTTTTCCTTTTTACTATACGTTACTCCCTTGCAATAGAGGTGAGCAGAAGTAGCCAGGCATTGGGTTCTTTCAATTCAACAAACCACAAGAGAAATCAGAAACTGCACATGAGGTAGCACAGCAATAACTCCTCTTAAAACTGCTACCCACAACAACAAGAGTTCGCATCGTTGCTCCACAACTCCATTACCTCAAAGAGATGCTTTTTGGAAGTGTCACATCATTGGCAGTGCAGCCAAACGATGAAGGCACAGGTTCCTCAGAAGCTCAAGGGTTCAAGTTTTCAACAGGAGAAACAGATGGCTCAAGCCAAATCCAAACACAGCTAGCAACACCACCACTCAGAATGGGGAAGCATTTAGGAGATCTGGGGTATATCATTACCCCTTTAGATAAACATGGCCAATACTGTGCAACTCATCAGTCCCAAAAGAACAAGTTACACCACCAGTAGAAAATACCTTCATTTACCTGCAGGAAAATACAGGAGAAAACCCAGCCATAGCAATCAATGCATGACATCATGGCACACAAACATCTCTAGGCTATAGATGTTTTGCATGGCCTGAGGCCTCTGAACTGCACTGGCCTCTCTATTAAGAGAGGCAAGTTGCCACCACAGGTGCCCCACCCTGGCCTCACAGTGTTTGCATTGATTCTTCAAAGCATCAGTCCTACCTTTCAGGAGATTTACACCGAGGCATGCCTGTGTATCAGTGCCCCAAATTCATGATTTGCCAGCAAAGATGCTACAGGGAAGGAAATATTTTAGCATATCATGCAGAGAATATCTGCAAGTGAAGAGATCATTCAGAGTGTTGTCATGAAACAAGTTCCCAAGGAATAAAATGGAATGCTTCTCCCACAGCATGATAAATCAAAGCAAATCAAGATGCAAAATTACTTATCCTTTTGTCCCCAAATAACTTAACCTTTAGTGTATTAAAAGATTCAAAGCCTCCTGTCACTAGAGAAGAGAGAAACCTACAAGTACTAGTGAATGGGAACTACTAAAAGGCAAACAAATTTACTCTTGGGAATAGCTGACAGAAGTAGCGTCCCTCCAGTGTTCACCATCTCCTTTCAGATTCACTCACATCTGGATTTGCAGTGAGTCTACAAGCCTCCCTATACAATTTCTTCAAGGTTAGGATTGCTTTACCTGTTTGATCCGAAACACTCCCTCAGCATCTCAGAGCAATCCTGCCACCGTGTTTCTGACAAATTTCACAAAAGACAGCAAGCTACAGAAAGATATTTAACTTTGGAAAACAACCCGGAGAAACTCGTGCTTCTGCCGCGAAAACTGGTGAATGTGCCTTCAGACACTTCCTAGAGAACAGAAAGCAAGAGCTCGCTTTTGGGTGTACCTATGATCGCCCTCTGCTGTGTCAGAGGAGCAAACCCGGGCACAGCGGCGCTCCAGAAAGCGCCCGGCAGTACTCTTGCAGGTCACCGAGTCAAAAGACCTTCTCTGCTCAGAAGACAGATGTGAAGAAGCACCGGTGTACAAGTGATGCACGCAGGGTTGGGGGGTTTTTTCTACTCACTATCCACGCTAAAAGGCAGCGGGAATCCTTCCTGCAACACTGCCCGTTAACCAAACGCTTAGCTCTGATGAGGACTCCGATAACTGAAGTCAGCAGTAGGATTAACTATAGTCCATGATTCAACGAGATTAACCTCAAATCTGCTGCCACTGCTATTATCTTCGATCTCTTCTACCACTCAAAGAAATCCCCACACTCTAGTGACTGAAATCCCTTAGGTGTGACAGCATGGCTGTTTTCCTCTCAGAATAAACAAAACACCCCAAGAGTCATCACCCTGCATGTGAGGTGTGGGTGGTGACTCCTTTCACTAAAAGTCACCAGATAGGAGCAACCTGCAAGAGCACCACTTGCACGTTGTCCATATTTCTTCTTTGTATAAAGACTTGTTTGGGGTTTTTTTTTTTTCCTTCCTCTCTCCTCTTTTGCAAAGGGACAGAAAACCAAACAAGGCTCTGACCATACCTCCCGGTCTTACTGAATCTGTTTTCTGGGTGTATTATAAAAAAAAAAAGAGCTACAAAATGAAGACGTAGCTTTCAGTTTATGTCATAAAATTTTACTTCAAGTCTGCTATCCCTAAATTACCTGCTCACAATTAATAAGGAAAACCAGCCTAGCAATGGTCTCTTTGAAGTGCTGATGCCATTATCCCATAATGAGATTTCCTATGCAAATTCAAGTTTCAATTTTATCCAACATGACAATTTGCCGGTTGCAAATTTGCTATTAGACGCGGGAGGGGATTTTTTTTTTCCCGTGAGGGTTAATAGCAAGCTACAAGCCCAAACTCCCTTAGTACCCCAGCACTGAGAGGCCGGCACTCACCCTTCCCACCTCCAGCCTCCCCCCCACCACGCCCCCTGTAAGCTGGGCACACCGCGCCCTCTGCGACACGGGCTTCGCTTCTGCTACGGAAACGAGGGATCCCCCTCCCCGCCGGCACACTCTGCCAGGGAGAGTTTAATCCGCAGGCTGACATCTGCCGCTTTACTTTCTAACAACGTGGTTTGGAACCCGATCAACACAGCGCGAAGAGCGACTCCGCCAAGCGCGGGCCGCAGGAAGCCGCGAGGCAGGAGCAGCCCCAGCCCGTCCCGCTCACGGAGGCGCCGGGAGCTGCGGCACCGGCTCCTCAACGCCGCCGCTTTCGCCCCAGCTCTGCCAGCGACACGCACCGCTCAGACTCGGGGGCCGCCTTCAAACTTTTAGCGCGTAGCTTAGCAACGAAAAGGAAGGGAAAGGAAAGGAAAAGGGGGGGGATATCGCCAAACCCGCACAATATCCTGCGCCGCCCGGGCTCCCCCCGCCAGCCGGACGCACACGGCGCTGCCGGCCTGTCACCGCGGCACCCGGCCGCCTCACAGGCACCGGTCGGCCGCCCCTCACAGCGCCGCTCCCCACCGGCCCCGCACCCCCGGGCTTGAGGCGCCGCGGAGCCCCGCCGGGCCGCGGCCACCGCCCGCCCCGCCGCCGCCGCCGCCGTGACCCCCCGCCGCCGCCGCCCCCCCAGCCGCTCCCCCAGCGGGACGCGGCATCCAGGCAAATGAGCGTCCGGCGCCCGGGTGCCTCGCTGCGTCCGTCCGACGCGGCCGGCTGCAGGGGCTCTCCCCGCCCGCTCCCCTGTCCCGCGCCCTCACCGATTTTGATCCTGACGCTCTGGAACACCCGCAGCCCCTCTTCCTCCACCGCCATGGTGGTGGTGGTGCCGCCGCCGCGCCTGGCGTTCAGCAGTACTCGAGCTCTGCCGCCGAGGAGACGCACGGGCCGGACCGGGAGGGAGAACGCAGGACTGGCTGCTCCGCCGCGACGGGAGGGAGGGAGAGCGACCGCACGGCTCGCAGCGCGCCGCGACCGCGCTACTGCCTGCCTGCCCGCCTGCCCGCCTGCCTGCCAGCGACCGAACGAGCAAACGAGCGAGCTACCGAGCGGCGCAAAGCGAAGCGCTCGCCTGCTGCCCCTCAGACTGGCAGCTCCCGCCCCCGCCCAGCCGCCACCCTCTCATTGGCAGGCGGAGCAGCCGGCCGCTGCGCTCATTGGGCCTCTGCCTGCCAGTGGTGGGAGAGGGAGCGAGGTGCCGGCGGAGGCGGGCGGGGAGGGGTGAGGGGGGGGTGGTGTTGGTGTTGCAGAGCTTTGCAACAGCTGGAGCGAGGCGCGCGCCGGGACGGCCGCCCAGCTGCGGAGCGCGCGCGCCGCGCCTCGGCCGTCCCCCTCAGCCGCCGCGGGGCTGCCGCCGCCCCCGTCCCGCCGCCGTGCTCCGCCGCGCCGGGGTGAGGCGGCGGCTCCGATCCTCTCGGTCGCGGCAGCCTCCCCCCACACACACACACACACACCCCTCCGGGACTCCCGAGGGGGCAGCGGGAGCGGGGAGGGGAAGGCTGACTAACGCTATGGCCCGTCTCCAGTGCCGGCCCGGACCAACCGTCGGGGAGCAGCCGTTGGGCTCGGCCGCGGGGCCAGCGCGTCATGGCGAAAGGGAGGGAGGGATGTGCGAGGCCTCTTTCCCACGGAGCCGTAAAAGGGCACTTGGGGTGCCCCCGGGTGGAAACCCATTCATTAGAGAGGGAAAGAAGGCCCGTATTAAATAAGTAAGCCCGTTGGGGCATTGGGAGCAGGCCAGCCTGGCCCCTGGCTCCCATCTGCTCCTCGGCAAAGCTCGCTCTGCCTGACTGCACGGGGAGAGCGGGGAATCCAGGTTTCAGGCTGGCATGGTTACACACTGAACGGCAAGAAACAGGAACTGCGTCGGTATTTAGTGCCAGACTTCGGGTCTTGTAAAGTCAGTAACTGAAATACTTCCCTAAAGGCCTGGCAAAAGCAGCAGAAAGTTCAGTAGAGGTCGACAGATTTCAGAAAGGAAACCGATGAGATTACCTTCGGTGCAGACAATCGCAACCCCACCGAGGAAGCTTAGAACATCCCTACCCCAAACAGCCCAGCATGGCCCAGAAGTACAACACAATGCCCTTTTTCCAGCCTGCATCAAAAAGGAAAGAAAAAAAAACAAACCCAAAACCTCAAACCGAAACCCACCGTCAAATGCTTTCTTCCCACACTAGCCGTAATTTCAGAAGTGAAAGGCAAACGATCTATGTGTATGTTAACAAGCTAGTACTGAAAAAAACAATGCATATATTTAGAATCTAGTTCTGAAGAAACCAAACAGATCAGAAGTCAAATCCTCAGTCAGTCACATGCAGTGTGAAGTCTAGGCAAAACATCCAGGCAAGCTAGAAGTATACTGTTGGGCAGTTCATCATTGCTTGAATCATGGCAGGTGCAACACATAATGAATCCCCTTTATTTAAAAAAACAAACAAACAACAAAACCTCGAAACAAACAAACAAACAAAAAAGGAGATATTGGAACAGATAAGAGCAAATGAAAACTTAGGAAGAATTTAGAATAGTGGTGGAAGTCAGCTTATAGGAAAGCCTGGGGTGTTTGGGTTTTCCAACACAGGTATAGGCCTAATTCTGAAGGAAACTGGCAAGCTCACAGCCAAAAAAATCAGCAGTGAGTTATCTTAAGGAGCTGCCTGACTTACTGTGTTCTCCTTGTCTGCATAGCCGAGTGACATATGTAATTCGATAAAAATACTTTTATAGCACAAGACTCTGGATGGATTTTGTAAGGCACAGGCTTCCATTTACCAACATCCATGGCGTAATTCCCTCCTTGCTGCTGTGTGCCCAGTGTCCTCTGTAACCTCATGACTTTATCCCTGTTCCACCTCCCGTGTGTCGTCTCTGCTCCACAATGCTCCCAGCTCATTGCGATACTCAGCTCCTCTCCCCATCGGTCCTTTGCATCCCCCATGATACCTCCAGTCTTCCCAGTCCTAATAACCTCTAGCATTTTCTTCACCGTAGACACAATTTCACCTGTCACAATACTGACTCCCCTATTTTTGTCACACCTTCCAGCTGGACAAGAGGCAACACAACAGCCTGAACAGAAGCTACAGGAATGCTAGTCAGGCGCATTTTAAGAAAGACACTGCCTCAGGCCAGCCTGTTGTCGCCTTTCGGATGCTGGATGTGACAAGCAGTTTTGGAGTATGCATGTTGTACAGGTCTGTTTTAATCACTGATAAAAAGGAATATACAACAGCTGTACTTTTTGCTTCTTCACTACACACACACACCCCTTGAACATATTTGCACAGAATACAGGCCCCACACTGAGTTGTCTCCCTGAAGAAGAAAGGCAAACAGGTATTAGACACAGGATTGTGCGTGGGCAGAAACAGGGACTTTCAGCTATAAACAAGTGGATAAAGTTTAGATGTAAGCAAAAGAAAAAGGATCCTATTGTCGGGATCCCTATAAGTTGACCCCAAACAAGCTCACAAACCGAGCTTACAGACCTCTTTAAATACATGTTATCTCTGTACTTGTGGTGATTTGGTAACCAAAGAAACCTTCTGCACACTGATACTGATAAATCTTCCCCAACGGCATCAGGGAGAAACCTGCTTCCATGCTTTAAATACTACAGACATCTCAGATACAATATTTTACTTCTCTCTGCTTTCTGTGTTTGCTTTTGGTACATAAAGACCAGCTGACCTCAATTCCCCGTCTGAAGCTTTTCTCATCTGCAGAAAGTTGATCCCAAAATAGCCATTAAAAAAAAAATCAATTTATCAATCCTCTTCTCAGCATCTGCTGCTGTAAGAGTTACTCCTAGCAGATACTCCACAGACTATGCTTCTTTTCAGACAGTTGTGGCACTTCTGCCTCCGTTATGTCCAGGAAACAAAACAAGATGCCTAGTCACTATGCATCCTCAAAACCAGGCTATACATAAATTCTCCACCTCTTTTTGCACACTGAGATTTGGAGACAGGACCTATCACTCTTAAATCTAATTTAATTTCACTCAGCATAAATTCATCCTGGTATGTAAGCTGATGGTTGTCTCCCCACATCCTAACTTCTCATTTTGCTTGCAACCACTCTCTGCACTAGCATTATTTCTCATGAGGGTGTATGGTGTACATTTGTTGGGTTAAAAAAAACCCCAAACAAAACCTGCCATGACACCCATTTGTGTATGGTGAAAGACAAGAGGTCCTGCAGCCATGACACTTGGAAATGCTTTGCTCAGGCTCATAAGCAACCTGAGCAGAAAGCATCCCAATCCAAAAGCACAACTGGGGAACAGGGTATGTGCACTGCCCCGCTGTTTTTCAGAATGGCCTAACTTTATCAACAGCATGGATATGTCACAGAATCCCAGAGTTGTAGGGATTGGAAGGGACCTCCAGAGATCATCGGGTCCAACCCCCCTGCCAAAGCAGGTTCCCTAGGACAGGTCACACGGGGAGGCATCCAGAAGGGTCTTGGATATCTCCAGAGAAGGAGGCTCCACAACCCCCCTGGGCAGCCTGTGTCAGGACTCTATCACACTCACTGTGAAAAAGTTCTTCCCCATATTGGTGCAGAACTTCCTGTGCTCCAACTTGAGGCCGTTGCCCCTTGTCCTGTCCAGGAAGGCTGTGGCAAAATTCAACTATAAACGCAGCCTTTCCTTAAAAAACGTAGCCAAGTATCACCAACTTCTGCAGTTAAGCATACAAGAAACTACCAAGAAGTCTACAGAATCAGTTTACCAACAATCAGAACAGATCAACATTCAAACCAAAACACCAATCCAGAAAAAAAACAACCCACCCCTGTAATAAAAAACCTAAAAACCCGTAAAAAAAAGGGGGGGAGGGGGTGCAAAAATAAAAAATGCTAGCACCTTCCTCCTACCTACACTCTTCACTACGGAATAAATCAAGCTTCCTCACATGACAATCTACAAATCATTACTTGTGGCTCACTCTGCTGTCCTGCTACTCTTCTGGTTTCCTACCAGCCCTTTTCTGCTGAAGCTTTTTGATGGTGCTTTTGTGTATGAGCGTGCTAGTTCATTCTCTGTTGTCTCTTGTTTTCTTGACATAAGGCTAAAAGCCTTTTGCTCTTTCTGTAATAAACACATCTCCAAATCTACTTGTAGCACAGTCCAGCGATGTAAATGAAAGCAGTGTTTCAAACCTCACATGAATATGTATTTTTAAAGAAGTCAAATGCATTGTAAGAAAGAGCCAAATACTTTGCATTGCTTTTTCAATATCCCCACTGTCGAAATGAAGCCTCAGCAGCAGCGTATCACATGTGTGTGTGTGAGCACGCTGCAGATAACATGTGGAGGCAACATGAGGTTTGCAGCTGCTAGCAGTCTGATCAAAAAATCTAGGCACGGTGAAATGCTGCTTTTTAAGATGTGGATGAGTCTGTTAATGACAGTATCTTTTCCAACTTTTCTTCATCCCAGCCATAGGGGTTTATATTATCAGCTCTTCAGAGGATTCTTGGGTCTAAATTAGACTACAAAGAAGGTCATTTTCTGTGACTCATTTGTGCCAAGCAAGGAAATCATTTCCTCTCTTGATCTACATGATAGCTTTCTCTTGGGAGGAAACAGAATATAAGAAGCTTTCTAATCTCCTTTTGCATTATGCAAGAACCTAACAAAATATGAACCTACTATCCCCTGGGTACCACAAAGCTGCTACCTATATTTATGTGAACAAACAACATATTTAAGACAAATCTGAGGAAATACCACTGTAACACAAAGTAAGACTATGATCTGATGACTAAGCAAGATGCTGTGATTGAATTTTAGGAAGACATAGAGAGTTTCAACTAGTAGCATCGATTCCAGGCCTAAAGGCAGCTACTATCCATATGGAGATGTGGCATGGCTTGACAACTCCAACTGGGGACACTTGATAAAAAACTATCCCTGGTAAAGTGAGCAGGGAAGCAAAGATGTCTTCAGTAGTGCCTCCAAATCTTACCAACAGAGTGGTACATTCAGGCCTCATGATGAGACCTTTCACAGGTAACGTAGTAAAAGCAGTCTTTGTATTTTTTTTTTAAATCTTTTCTTTTTCCTCTCCTGAAGTCCTAGAACCAACCAGGCTGCAGTCCTTCCCCCAGTCTCCGTGCACAGTGAAGTATGGCAGAAGTATAATGAACCTATGTAAGTAGGAAGTTAAGAATGAGTCTGTGATTACCTGTGTCTCCAAAGGCTATGAGTTTGCATCTGACGTAGCTACAGAGGAATGAAGGAACAGTAATGAAATTGCTTGTATGATTAGTCTGGCAGAGAAATGCTGTGGCCATTATGCTAAATGAAAGAAGAAAAGGAAGAGAATGATGACAAGGAGAAGGTTTTAATTAGCAAAATATCAGCAACAGTGACAAGAAAGCATGGATTTCACAAAAATACAGAAGTGACAAAGTTTATTTGAATGAGAAACATGGGAAGGAGTGGACACTACTGAGATGATGGTTACTGAACTCTGTGTGTGTACCAGGACGTACATGTATGGTGAGCTCACACACTGCATAAAAATAGATCTATGCCTCAGAAGCAGGAAAATTGGGGACTGCACTGCAATTCTGCAATTACTACCCATAAAGCAAAGATCTCCACTGTGACCCCCGAGTACAGGAAGAAAAACATGTCTACCTGTTGTTCTTACAACTTGCCTTTTCAAAAAAAATCTCCCACTTTTCTGCTGGTTGTCGCTGAAACATTGGGCCAGGAAGAGGCCACAGGGGGGAAAAGAAAAATGGCTTTAATTACAGGAAAAAGGGGCCAGTGAGATCTGGTTGCTACAATAGCTGAGACAATACAACTAATCTTCATGTCGTATGTGTTTGTAATTTTACTTTTTTCTTTTTCTTTTTAAAGAAAACACTTTGCTAGTTTATTTCTTGTTCATCACTTCTAAAAATCTGTGCGTCTAGTGTCCTTCTGAAAATGTAGCCAAGTTAAAATCCACCTCCTTTCATCAGCAAGCACAGAACATTCAGGATGCTGAAGTTTACCAACATGAAATATCTTCTGGTTAAACATGTAGAAGCGCTGTGTTCTGGGTCAGATCTGCTTTACTTGAGCCTATAAACTTTGCTTTCCTATTAAGGAACAAATCCCTTTATCCTTCCATAAAAGATTATAATGCAATAAAACTGCATTAAGATCTTAACAGGGGAAAAAAAACCCAACCTGGTGATTATGTACAAGAATGAAATGTGGTGAATTTTACTGCAGTTTAATAAGCCTGCATCCATTCTCATCTCTCCCACATTAGCTTTCCATGGAACTGCTATAACTAAGTGAAAACAGCCAATAATCATGAGAAAGAAAAACTGAGCAGCAATGGGACTTTCTACTTCAAGAATACCGTATACTGCTGTGTACAATAGATACGTGGTTATATAAGCAGGCGTGTGACCACCTGCATCTCACAAGTCACTGCATATTGGCAGTCATAATCATCACTGTCATACCTTCTTTGTCCAGTTCTATTGTGTCCAGTTCTGGGCTCCCTGGTATAAAAAAGCCAGTGATCTTCTGGAAAGAGTCCAGAGAAGAGCTACAAAGATGACAAAGGGCCTGGAGCATCTTCCCTATGAGGAAAGGCTGGGTGAGCTGGGACTGTTCAGCCTGGAGAAAAGAAGAGTAAGGGGGGACCTTATTAATGTCTATAAATATCTTAAGTATGGGGTTCAGGGGGAATTGGCCAGCCCCTTTTCAGTGGTCTGTGGAGACAGGACAAGGGCTGCAAGTTGGTGCACAGGAAGTTCCGCACCAACATGCAGAGGAACTTTTTCCCAGTGAGGGTGCCAGAGCCCTGGCACAGGCTGCCCAGGGGCGTTGTGGAGTCTCCTTCTCTGGAGAGATTCAAGACCCTTCTGGACGCCGACCTATGCGACCTGTCCTAGGGAACCTGCTTTGGCAGGGGGGTTGGACCCGAAGATCTCTGGAGGTCCCTTCCAACCCTAATGATTCTATGATTCTTTGCTTTTATGCCATCAGCTCATCTGCAGTCCTCTCTGTTCTCTATGAGAATTAATTTGGCAACCGAGGAGTCCATCCTTACTCTCCAACTCGAAGGTGACGCTTCAAACCCCCCTCAATTTAGCAGCACCAAAGTATCTCTTCTGAGGAGACTGCAAGCAGAGCTCATACCCCATCTTCTCTCTATATCCACCCCGGGAGGTTGTGCAGTCCTCAGAGGGAAGCCACTGGGATTATACTACCAACGTCCTGTGATCTACCCAAAAATACCCATAAACCAAACACTTGCCTGCCTCCCAGCTACGTCCCTGATTTGCGATATAAGCAAGATTTATACGACAGATGCCATAAAGTTTACATTGAACTTGAGAAGCTTTGCATAATTCATCTAGAACCGGCGCTGGGAGCGTTACAGCTATCCCACACGCAGCCATAAACCTCGCATCAGCTTTTCCATGCAGTCACGCATTTACTGTGGGTCAGACCCTCTGGTCTTCCGTTGGCTCAACAATCCCATTGAAGCCAAGGCTGGCGGGTCAGCTTGCGAATGCCACCCTCTCTCTGCGTGGTGAATAGCTCCCATTGAACCCACTGGAATTACTCATGTGTGTGAGTAACTACTAACAAGAGCAAAAGGAGCAAAATCTGCTCCTCATTAGGGACTGTTAATCTGAAAAAAACACACTCCCCCAGTCAGTATCACAGAATCACAAGGTTCAAAAAGACCTTTTAAGATCACCAAGTCCAACCATTCCTGTCCTATGCTAAACCATACCCCTAAGTACCTCATCTACCTGTCTTTTAAACACATCCAGGGATGGTGACTCAACCCCCTCCCTGAGCAGCCTGTCCCAGGCCCTGACAACTCTTTCAGTGAAAGATTTTTTCCTGACATCTCATCTGAGCCTGCCCTGGCGCAGCTTTGTGCCATGTCCCCTTGTCCTATCTCCTGTCACCTGGCTGAAGAGACCATCACCCACCTCTCTACAACCTCCTTTCAGGTGGTTGTAGGTGGTGATAAGGGCTCCCCTCAGCCTCCTCTTCTCAGGCAGAGCAACTCTGCCAGTGAGGTGCTACCTAGGAAAGGCAGTGTGGCACAATGTGGCACCCATATTCTTAGCATATAATTCTTTAAAACATCAGCTAATTATCCAGGCATGATTGCATGGAGGAGCTCTCTCCCATCACAGTACATGAGCAAAGATAATCTTGTACCATGAAACACAATTAGCCAGATGGTTATTTGGAGGTTTTTTGGAATAGAAGCAATTTCTCTGATCTGGGAAATAAAATTTTAAAAAATCAAAGCAGAATTAAAAAAAATAAAATCATACCACACTTGATTCCCAAGTATTTAATTACATATTATCATGGGTAACTACTAATCGCCTTCAATTATGCAATCTTATTTTATTGCTCTTGGAAACACATTTATAACCACTATATAATGTGTTTAAGTCAATATCTGAATAAATAGTCTGGAAAACACATCATTAGTACCCAGATTTGGTTACTAGTGTGATTATCATCTGCCACCTGCTGGAAATAACTGTGCTAGCTCAACTAAATTCCACAGATGGAAGGTCTGGTCACTCACCAAAAACAAATGTCAAGGAGCATATTTTGCTCCTTGTATCCAGGAGTTTATTCCTCTTGCATTCAGTAGGAAGGTTTAATTTGCACTGGGGGGTAATTTCTGTGCATGCTCAGAGAAGCCATAACATGACATTCTTTAAACAAACAGAAATTTAATTTGCCACTGAGAATAATGCCATATGCCTGTGTCTGACCAGAAGGTGAGACACATACTCTGAAAAGGATGCACCCAGCTAATCCCATCGCCACTCTGCTGGGAACGGCACCATTGCCCATCCCCCTGGGCTATCTTCACAGAGGATTTCTTCCTCTGCCCGATACAGACCAGCATCATCTTTGAGCCTCATTCGAAGAGACTGTTCTGGATTTATGGTGGCCCATAAAACCATCAAGGGAGGACAAAACCTGCCTGTCCAAGGCATCTACTCTCATTCTAAAAAAAAACAAACCCAGTAAATAAGGCAGTGAGAGGCTTTGGATGAGGTATTTATTTCTCAGACCACCAGAACCTTGTAACTTGCTGCCTCTGTGCCAGCAATCTAGGGTAAGTAATCCAAGTAAGGCAGAGGGTAGATCCAAAGGCCGCGCTGCAAGACTCGCTTTCCATCTCTCTCTGGCGCGGACAGCAGCAGGACACACCGGTAAGTCCCATGGTTCGTATCAGTGTGCCAGCTTATTGCATCTGACTGGCCAATGATAGGACTAATTGCATTGGTGGCATTTTGACTTGGCAGGTCTTCCCAAGCCAGTGGGGAGAGAGACACAGGCACAACTAGATTAGAGTTTCAGACCATTCTGGGTTTTTTCTTCCCAAAAATTATACCTGGCCCCCTAAGCAGCCAACTTCTGTGTGCCCAACAGCCTAAGAGGAAGAGCCCCGGGGAGCACATTGCTACTGAGAATAATGCTGTAGGCAAGGAATAACCACTTGCATCAGTACAGGCTGGGGGATGACCTGCTGGAGAAGAGCTCAGTGGAGAAGGACCTGGGGGTCCTGGTTGACGACAGGTTGGCTATGAGCCAGCAGTGTGCCCTGGTAGCTAAGAAAGCCAATGGCATCCTGGGGTGCATTAGGAGGAGTGTGGCCAGCAGGTCGAAGGAGGTGATCCTCCCCCCACCTGGAGTATTGTGTCCAGTTCTGGGCTCCCTGGTGTAAAAAGGACAGGGATCTCCTTGAGAGAGGCCAGAGAAGGGCTACAAAGATGATTAAGGGCCTGAAGCATCTATCCTATGAGGAAAGGCTGGGTGAGCTGGGACTGTTCAGCCTGGAGAAAAGAAGACTAAGGGGGGACCTTATTAATGTCTATAAATATCTTAAGTATGGGATGCAGGGGGAAATGGCCAGCCTCTTCTCAGTGGTCTGCGGGGACAGGACAAGGGGCAATGGCCTCAAGTTGGAGCACAGGAAGTTCCACACCAATATGTGTAAGAACCTTTTCCCAGTGAGGGTGCCAGAGCCCTGGGACAGGCTGCCCAGGGGGGTGTGGAGTCTCCTCTGGAGATATTCAAGACCCTTCTGGATGCCTCTCTGTGTGACCTGTCCTAGGGAGCTGCTTTGGCAGGAGGGTTGGACGCGATGGCCTCTGGAGGTCCCTTCCAACCCCTGTGATTCTATGATTCATGGGAACAGGGGTCTTTTCTCTGGGTACCTTTCAATTATTTATAAGGACAAAGAAGGACACTCAAAAGTGAAGATTAGGATATGAGCAGCTCTTGAAAGTTATCCAGGTCTGTGGGTTGGAGTGGAGGGAGAAAGAAAAAGAGAACATGCATCTAAGGACCTAACAAAATTATAACTAATTCCTCGTTTTCTCCACTAATTTGTTTCAGCCATTATAAAGCAATTATACTGCATTATAGCAGTAAAAGGTAATACAAGCCCTGAAAGCAATATAACAGATCTAAACCACTGAGCAACACATTAGCAAGGAGTAACACTGGTGTCTGCCCTTACATGGCTGCTGTGTAGCAGGGGGGCCAGGCCTAGCCCAGGTGTGCACTGCTGGGCAGGGGCATGCATGCCCTACAGCAGCGCCCAGCATTCCCACAGGGAATATTAACCACAGCCCGTTCCCAGAACACATGTGTGCATCACCATACACCCACCAATGTTTCTCTTGGCATTTGCTTTTAGCCCAAAGCCTTTACTGCTTCACAGTGCTTTTTTTCCTCTGAATGCTAAAGACTACTTGCACAAGCAAACTGACCCCAGTTGAGCAGAAGCTAAATCGTCTGACAGTCCTCCTCCTCTCCTCTCCTCTCCTCTCCTCTCCTCTCCTCTCCTCTCCTCTCCTCTCCTCTCCTCTCCTCTCCTCTCCTCTCCTCTCCTCTCCTCTCCTCTCCTCTCCTCTCCTCTCCTCTCCTCTCCTCTCCTCTCCTCTCCTCTCCTCTCCTCTCCTCCTCTCCTCGCCTCTCCTCTCCTCGCCTCTCCTCGCCTCTCCTCTCCTCTCCTCGCCTCTCCTCTCCTCTCCTCGCCTCTCCTCTCCTCTCCTCGCCTCTCCTCTCCTCTCCTCGCCTCTCCTCTCCTCTCCTCGCCTCGCCTCTCCTCGCCTCGCCTCTCCTCGCCTCTCCTCGCCTCTCCTCTCCTCGCCTCTCCTCTCCTCTCCTCCTCCTCTCCTCTCCTCTCCTCTCCTCTCCTCTCCTCTCCTCTCCTCTCCTCTCCTCTCCTCTCCTCTCCTCTCCTCTCCTCTCCTCTCCTCTCCTCTCCTCTCCTCTCCTCTCCTCTCTCCTCTCCTCTCCTCTCCTCTCCTCTCCTCTCCTCTCCTCTCCCTGTTCCCACCTCCCATGTTAAAACCACTGAGGAAAATCAGTTATCAGCACTAGTCTACTTGAATTTTTAGCTGTAGACCAAGGAAATCCTGGATCTTAGCAAACATTGTCCAAGAGATTTAAAATGGTGCATGTAGATATAAACATATGTATATATAAATAAAACTCCATATAATTATGGCAGTGTTTTTCTCTTCCTCTTCCTCTCTTCCCACCCCCTTTTCCCTTGACTTAATTTCTCAGACAATAAGTGGGAAACAACCTTTTTTTTCTTTCCCCCAGCCAAAAATTAATTCCTGCTCAAAGCTTCCAGAAAGGGTCAAGTCTAAAGGAAGCATCTGGTAAATCTGTTTTTGTATTGCAGTGGGAGCTGGAGCCCTCACGTCCCCTTCCCTCTACACCACTCTGGGGCAGCGAGCGCTGGTGCCACCCTGGGAAGGGTTTGCTCCTCTGCTCTGGGCCGTGGAAGCAGCTAGGTATGCTGCACGCACAGGAATCACTGAACTGTAGGGGCTGGAAGGGACCTCCAGAGATCATCGGGTCCAACCCCCCTGCCAAAGCAGCTCCCCAGCTCATACTGCACAGGTCGGCGTCCAGATGAGTCTTGACTATCTCCAGAGAAGGAGACTCCACCACCTCCCTGGGCAGCCTGTCCCAGGGCTCTGGCACCCTCACTGGGAAAAAGTTCCTCCCCATGTTGGTGTGGAACTTCCTGTGCTCCAATTTGCAGCCATTGCCTCTTGTCCTGTCCCCACTGACCAAAGAAACGGGGCTGGCCAATTCCCCCTGCACCCACCAGCGGGGCTTCCAGTTGCTTTTTTAGAGTCCTCCTGGCTACAGATGGGCTCTTCAGCCTCTCGGTTGGGGGGTTTGCTCGTGAGTCTTTGCAGGGTCAGAGGCACAGCATCAGATCCTATCACGTAACACGCTGAACCAAACAAACCAACAAATTAAAAATCGGCTTCTCCATCCAGGGACTGGCAGTGGATGAAAGGGGCAGTGAGGCTGGTTCTCAAGCACGCCCACAAAGGACTCCAGTCCCACAGTTCAGCTTATGCATGTGCCCAAAGCCAGTCAAACACTTCATAGAGTAAGTTGAGGTATTGGCATGACTTCAAATAACCAGGAAAGCCGTCAGGAAAAAAACCCAAAAGGACTTACTTTCCTTTTCATACCTACATAAAACCTTTAAGGCTTTAGAAAACATACACTCTGCCTCTTACATTTTTTACTATGCATACAAACAGCAGAAGCAAATGGCAAAAAAAGGCACTTCTGGTCACAGTGAGCAACAGTACCTCCCAAAACGTTATCTATATTGGGAGTGCAGTGGGAGAAGTGGCATCTTTCTTAACTTGCTCTGTAACGGGTCCTTTAGCATAAGCAGCTGCTGTAGCTGGCTGCTCCCCAGCCAGCCGTAGTTTTTCTCCTGGCATAGAGGGTGGGAGAGGAAAGGGCAGCAACTCACTAACCATGCTGCATGGGTTCATGGGAAAGTAACTCAAGATTCAAATTCCTAGCAGCAACACCACCCTGCAGAGCTTACAGCCCTATCTATTATACAAACAGGCTTGATCCAAATTCAGACCAAACTGAAAAGAGATTATGCTGCAGAAAATGCAATTCTTCCTGCTTTGTGGAAAGCTGAATGTACATGTGTCTGGATGTAGAGTGGAAAGAACATTTTTTGCAAAAATCATCTTAGATTTATTATCTACTTGTTTTTCATCTGTTCCTCAGCAAATACCTTTTGCTATCAAGAAATTATATGCCAGCCTTTCTGCCCATAATGTGGAAAATCCCATGGCTGTCACTTCATAAAATCATATAATCTACAGAATAAATGTTTCATAAATCTGCTGTATCTTGTACAGGTAGGGAGTAGGTTTAGGCCTCCAGTTCATTGAAGATACTTCATGAGTCTGTTTTGACCAAACAGTGAATGTTACTCTAAAAATCATAGAATCATGGAATGGTTAGGGCTGGAAGGGACCTTAAAGGTCATCAAGTTCCAGGCAGGGACAGTCCCCTGTTTTAGCTCTAAGTCCAGATTGTGAAATTAGAGAGAGGTAGGACCGTCTGTTTCCATCTTGCAGCACCATCTCCTGACAGAAGGGTCCTGCTAAGGGAGGCTGACATTAAGAAAACTGGTTTCGAAACTGTTGAGTTTTGCCTTCCTCACCCCAGAACAAAACAAAGCCCACCACTGCCACCAAAACTCCACCCAAACTGCGGTCAGAATGAATGCAAATGCAGTTCACAGGTTTTGAGGCGTAGAGAGGGAAGAGCCGACCGCAGAGGAAGTTTAAAGCCACTTCCTTTTGTCACAAACTTTAATTCAGAAGCAGCTGGGAAATTATTCTGAGTATTTTCATTTCCTTGAAGGCCCATGGTTCCACCAAGGGGAAGTTTTCCTTATATTTTAAGGGCTTCATGAAAATGAGTGAAAAGATACTTTGATAAAGGCACCCTCCAGACCTGTCCATAACAGACCATTACACAGGTAGCATTTAAAAGACTGAGGCCAAAACCTTGCCAAGCAAATAGGGGCCCAAGGATTTCTACTTGTTCAAGAGCAAATTATAATTGTCTTGTGTACAGTTAGTTTTTATATATATTTGAAGAAATGACTTTCAACTCTGCAGTCTTTTATTTTTCCTGACGTTCTTCACATCTTCCTGTCACATTAACAGGAAAATAATAAGAACCCAAGCAGCTGGAAAAACCTACTCTTCAATTTCTTCCACCATTTGTCTGAAAATAAGGGTGTTTTCTTTGCAGCTCAAAATTAGCATGTATTGAGGTTTTAATTTGATGTCTGCTTCTGTTGCTTAAACACGGTTTCACGCCAACTGTAATCAAAATCACAAACCCCTAAATCCAGCTGTACTTGGCTACTGAAATGCAAAAGTTAATCAAGACATAGACTGAAGAGAGCACTGGCCTTGGTTCTGTATTGGGTAGTTGTGTGATAGATGTGTTGCTATTCCCCTGAACCCACATAAGATGCTGGGTGAGAATCACCTGTACAAACAGCCTTGTGCTAAAACAGAATAGCCCTGGTTTGCCCTCGTATGGACCCATTCTGGTTAGGTAATTTTTGGTACTGTCATTCATAGGTTCCCTCATGAATTCCCAGCACTTTTATAATGTGTGCTGTCCTACCTGTTTTAAGCAACCTACTGCAGCTGCAAGAAGTAATTCAAGTCTTCTTCTTAAAAGCTACAGGTCTTATCAAGAAAACGCCAAAAGCAAAGTCCTTCGGCAGCCTGCTGGACCCAGCTCCAGGGTGCTCTGCACCATAAGGATGGAAACATCAAATGAACTGTGTGAGCTTAAGCCCAGCTTTGGAGGAGGCCAAGCTGAGCTTGAATGAGTAGAAGCACTGTTTCTGGTTTTGAGTGGGCCTGAGAAGATATTATTGCCCATTCGTCTCCCTGCCCAACATAGCCTGCGAAGAACAAAAGCCTAGGTGTCCCTGCAGGAGAACCAGTGGTTAGCTTGGTAAATAACAGGCTTTCACAACAGTGAGCTCTCTGTAACTCATTAGCATTCACATCCATGCAGATAAAGATGGGTGAAAAGGCTATTAAAACCCAGAACTACTTCTCTATGCACACAGTCGCTGTGGCTTTTGAAAAACGCCTGTTATGGAGGAGAAACAAACTTTTCAAGAAGTTCTTGCAGTGCAAAAGATGACACCTCCCACTGAGGGTTTTCTGGGGGCATTACTGAGGCACACCGATCAGTTCCAGGCTCAGCGCATACAGCCCATCACACAGCCCTTTGCATGGTTACACTAGTGTACCAAGCATCATTAATAGCTTACACCACTGTTTTTCCTGTGCCAGCAGGAGGCAAGTCGGGCTAGGGATGCAGAATCAGTAATCTGTGTTATATATATTAATAACCCACTCTTTGGTGTGCTTTGCTCTGACATGCAGCCCTTGTTTGTGATTCATTAAATGTATTGTTTGAAGTGCTACCACCAGCTAGTCTTTTTCTGAACAGCGATGCCATGACAACCCTCATGTGACCAGCTACAAACATACCACAAGTCTCCAGAGCTTTGCTTTAGGAAAGGCTCAGACTGGTATTACTCACACTTCTGTTGTTTGGTTGTTTGGTTGTTGGTTTTTTTAAAAAAAAAGCCCAGAGTCAGCGATGGTTTACAATGTGCGAGATGCATCGAGCCTACCGGCCAGTTTTACCATGTGGCAACAAATTCCTTCAGCTAAAATGGGATGAAGCAAAATATGAAGAACACAAGAAAAGGGTAGGTACAACTGCTTGATAATGACTTCATAAAAGAATAAGCTTACCCAAAAAAGCACTGCTACAGCAGTGCTCTACTCGTTCCTAATGCTGTTATGAAAGCTCCTGATCAGCAATAAGGTACAAGAGATGTGTTTTAAGAATATCCAGCAGAACTAAGTATAGTTCTTGTGTCGATTTAGAGTTGTCATAATGATGTTCAGCAAATTTAGAAGTGAAAAAGATTCGGTCAGTCATCTCCTCCACATCAGTAATGATGCAGGATTGCTCCTTCTTGAAAATCTTTAAGTAGTGGATACCACCATTGATGATTCAACTGTATTGCTACCTTAGGAAGAGTGTATCACAATGTAATTAGCTTTAATATGAAGAAATAATTCTTCTTTATTTCCATACTGGGTCTGTTTCATTCACCGTATAAAAATACCTTCCTTCCTTCCATTGTCCCTATAATTTAACTTGCAGGTGGAAAAAAGTTAAAGGTGGTGTAGAGAATTGAATTTGACATATTTTTCTAATGAAATTGACAGCATTTAAGTAAATAAATAAATTTCCTTCTCTGTGATTTAACCTCAAGAGACTTACTATTGCATATAAGCGCAGCTCTTTTAAAGCAGGGAACTGATATTAGTGTAGCTGAAACACTCTCAGCATCCGCTGCAAATACAGAACTCTCCTTTGTTCAGCATACAGAGCACTTCATAGACACACTAAGGCATTTGGAGGCCAAGAATAGAGGCTAGATATCATCGTGATACACCGTGGAGGAATATATTTATAGAGAACAAAACATTTCCCATGACTTAACTGCTCTTGGATGAAACGTGAGTGGTAATTTCTGAGCGCAGGCAAGAAGAGTAACTATCCTTATGGAAAAAGGATGGCTTAGAAGGTACAACATTTTGTTCCTTCTTAAAGGGTTCACACCCATCTCAAGTAGTGACTAACAAGGTCTCTGGTGACCAAAGAGCAGCCTTTTCAAGTGCCTCAGTGTTGTCATGCCGGTGCACGCCTAAATTCCCATGCTAGTCATCTGGAAATTTGGCCATGCCATCTGCTGGCATCCATTCAGCCTTGCTGTGGTGACAGCAGTGACCAGAGCAGTGGTACCCGTGGGCTGAGGCACCCAAAGGCAGCGGGGCGATTCGGCAGCTCATCCCGCGTGGTGCAGCCCACGCGTGGCACAGGCTTTCGCTCTGCCAGGAGAGATGGGGATCGCTCCCAGAAAATGTAAGGGACCCTGCTCAGCGATTGAAGGCTTTGCATGTGAGCACACACAATAATTAAAATTAAAAGGAAAAAGCACCAAAAAATAGAGAAAGGGGGGAAATAGGAAGCAAGGAAGAAAAAAGGTAACATGCCACTTCTCTCCCCTAAAAAAAAAAAAAAGGTTTACTTCTTGGAGATAACCACTAAAAAGATGGCAATCACAGAACTGTAGGGGTTGGAAGGGACCTCAAGGGATCATCGGGTCCAACCCCCCTGCCAAAGCAGGGTCCCTAGCTCATACTGCACAGATAGGCATCCAGAAGGGTCTTGAATATCTCCAGAGAAGGAGACTCCACCCCCCCCCCGGGCAGCCTGTCCCAGGGCTCTGGCACCCTCACTGGGAAAAAGTTCTTCCCCATGTTGGTGCGGAACGTCCTGTGCTCCAACTTGAGGCCATTGATCCTTGTCCTGTCCCCACAGACCACTGAAAAGAGGCTGGCCAATTCCCCATGTATCCCACACTTAAAATATTTATAAACCTTAATAAGGTCCCCCCTTAGTCTTCTTTTCTCCAGGCTGAACAGCCCCAGCTCTCTCAGCCTTTCCTCATAGGATAGATGTTCCAGGCCCTTAATCATCTTCGTAGCCCTTCTCTGGACTCTCTCCAGGAGATCCCTGACCTTTTTATACCAGGGAGCCCAGAACTGGACACAATACTCCAGGTGGGGCCTGACCAGGGCAGAGGAGAGGGGGAGGATCACCTCCTTGAACCTACTGGCCACACTCCTCCTGATGCACCCCAGGATCCCATTGGCTCTCTTAGCCACCAGGGCACACTGCTGGCTCATGGCCAACCTATCATCGACCAGGACCTCCAGGTCCTTCTCCACTGAGCTCTTCTCCAGCAGGTCATCCCCCAGCCTGTACTGATACAAGCGTTTGTTCCTCCCCAGGTGCAAGACTTTACACTTGCTTTTGTTGAACTTCATCTGGTTTCTCCCTGCCCAGCTCTCCAGCCTGTCCAGGTCTCTCTGGATGGCAGCGCAGTGTTCCTGCGTGTCAGCCACCCCTCCCAGCTTTGTATCATCGGCACTTGCTGAGGGTGGATGCTGTTCCCTCATCAAGGTCCTCAATGAAGATACTGAACAGGACTGGAAAACTCCAGTAGAATAATACCAACTCCAGTAGAATAAGTAGATCCGTAATTTGCTTTTGGTGATCATTCTAAAGGGCTAGCAAGAGGAGGTGCAGGAATACTTTCAACATTAAGAAGTCCTTTTCCAGTCTTGCTTCCCTCTTTCAGGCAGCATCCTAAATGTACATCCCTTTAGAAGACCTGGCACAGCTCAGGAGTACCTAGGGCTATCTGAGACTAGCCTTCTTATTTCTCTTTTCTATAGCCCAATGAAAACCACCTGTATTCTCTTAGTCTTTCCTGTATCATAATAGCATTGCCACTGTTACATACTGGATGTATTTTTACATTTTTCCAGCATAAAGAGCCCTTTGCATCTCCAGCAGGCTTTAGAAGAACTGCCTTTAACATTTTCATTTCCCACTTCTCTTCTCCTGGGCAAGTCTGGCTCTGCTGATACAATGAATAATATGTTTAACAGTGTTATTGCTGGCTAACAAAACACAACAGGAGAACGAAAAGATTTCCTGGAATGATGTGCAAGGGTATTTCCAACAACAACAACAAAAAAATGGATAAACATTTAATTTCTGTTGCAGATCCAGGCAGCAAAACCACTAGTGGACACAAGTGCCCCTGCAGTATACAACCACCTCCGCCTGAAGCTAGGGAAGCTGAAGGTATTGTATCGGCTATCTCACTGAGAACTAGTATGCTGACCTTCACCTCTCCTTCCAAAGAAAACAAAGAGACTACCAGATGGTCACAATTTCAGGGCCTTTTTTTCCCCCCTCGGTGCAGCGATTGTTGCGACAGGACCATCAGGATGCATGAATAGCACATTCCCAGCAGCATTAAATAACTCATCTTTATGATTACCGATGAAATCAGAGTGCTTCAGACTAAACAAGTGCTAAAGCCTTCAGATTGCCTCCTAGAAGGTACTTCTGCACAGCCGTGAAAGAAAAGGTCACAAATAACAGGAATAGCACAACCAAGATACACGGGGAGCAATGAACTGAATAATAGGATGTTAACATATTCAAAGCACGAGAAACAACAATGGGTAGCCTTGACTGGCAGTTATCCTTCAGAACCTTACTGCTCCCAAGAGACAAACTTTTATTAAAAGATGAGAGTGGAAAAGAAATGGTTACTTAATTAACGCCGCTCGCTAAAAGGAAACAACAACAATTAAAAAAAAAACCCCCAAGCATGAGCACAGTAGAAAATAGGTGCGGCTAAACCCTGTTAAAGACTTCATTTCCAACACAATGCCCCCCCCCCCTCCAGGCAATGAGAGCATAGCCCATGTAAGGACTTCAGAATTAATTTCCTTAAAACTGTTTATCATCTCACTGTGTGACATAATAATCCCCAGGCACCTTAAAATCATTTCACTAGCAAAACAATTCATTTCTCCTCCATGCATAAAATCATACTCTATATTAGGATATGGATTTAATTGCTGCTCTTCATTTTTTTCCTATTACTGTAAAAGTAATACTGATAAAGTTCCTTTGAAAATGAAACATTGCATAACACCCCCAGGTTAACAAAAAAGCCCCCAACAAACCCAAACCAACCAATAGGAACCCAGTATTTTAAGGCACATTCCTTTGAACTACATCCTGATACCTGGGAGCGAGACTGTGGTCCTAGTCTCTTCCTCATTCTCCTCCTTTGCAAACTGCTATGGGAATGAGAAGTAAGACAAAAGCAAAAAAAAATAAATCTCTAATGTTGTGGCCTTCTAGTGACCAGGTCTCCTTTACAATCATTCTCCTCAGGGTTATCCAGAACCTGATGGGATTACTTAATGAACCTGACTTAGGTACTTCGTACTATAGTGTGACCAGAATCTGACCCACTTTGGTTATAAACCCCAGCAAACGAGGCAGATGGGCTAAAGTCCCTCCAGTAACTTGCTACTCTGACATTAGCCACCCAAAGCTATCAGAGCTGATGAGCAGGATTTCATATTTGTTTTGTGCAGGATGTGCAATGTCTTTGGAGTGCCTAGAATCAAAGATGTAAAAATTAAAAAAGGGGGGTGGGAGGAGGAGTAAAGTGAATTAGTACGCTCAAAACAAGACTATTTCTTTAGTGATTCTGTTCTGAGAGGCTTTTGGGAATGAGATGTTGAAGTCCAGGTATGAAAAGTGTGCTTTCCAGGCTTTCCTCTGCCCAGCCTGTCTCCCTTTACTTCCAACTCAGCCCTCTGGAGAAGGCATTCTTGGGTCTCAAATAACCCTGAAAATAAGTTTTTCTCTTCACCTCTGCTCTGTACCTTCCCAATCCCCACAAACACACTTGTTGCATGGGTTGGTGTTCTTCGAAAAACAAGATGGTAACATCTATTACAAATTAGACAATGCCCCAGGATATCCACTGGGGCATCCCCCCTCCGCTGCACTCCTTAAATTTTCACCCTGCTTTTGACACAGTTAACTTCAGAGACTAAGGTTATTGGTGTCTTCCATTCTAAAATCAAATTTGAAGAGGCTTAAAATCATGTTAACGAACAGAACTAGCTTAGACTGCCTCATACATCTCTCTCTCCACTTGTTCGTTACACCCAGTTGTTGCTTCTCTTCTTACACTAGTTTGCAACCCCTCCAGGACAAAAATGGCCAGCAACTGGACCTAATCCAAATCTCACTGGAGTCAATGGAAAAATTACCATTTGATCCAAAGCCCACCCATGATAATGGAAAGACTCCCATTGACTTCAGAGGAGCCTGGATGAGTCCCATCATGTACAGGGTTCATCAGAACATTCCTAGATCCCAGCGAGAAATCTATGAAGGCTGCTAGAGATATGAAAGAGAGTGATGATCCTGGAAAATAAATTGACAAATATTTATAGAAATTCTGCTCACAACGATGAAATGCATTTGTTAATCCTGCAGGCTGCTGCTGTGGTTGCAGGGGAGCGTTTCAGGGTCAAAACCACAGCATAGCAAAGGGGTTTCTCTCACTGCATCACCATTGAAATGGTGAAACAGGCACCTCGCAACAGCAGCGCAGAGCTTTGCCTGATCAGTGTCTGTCACCCTCTGGGTGGAGAAGGGGACAACAATTGTGAGCACACTGCTAGGTATTCATGATACATCACTGCTGCTTGCTCTGGCCTTGTGAAAACAAAAGCATTTCTTTATCCCTTCTGTATGCAAAGTTGGAGGAAGACCGACGTTCCGCCATCGCAAGAGACAACCGTTTGCTGCTGAAGAAGATGTCCTGCATCATGAGAACAAAGGGACGAATCGATAACAAGAATGACTATAAGGCCAAAAGGTAACATCAGCAGCACTATTTCTATGTAGTTATCAAGTTACCTTCCCAGGGACAAACATAGCTAAGGATAAACTGCTCTGTGAGGACACGTATTTTAAAAGGCAGCCTACGGTATAATCAACACTTCAGAAGGCCATTTGCTTGCTCTGTCACAGGAAATCCAATGCTGGGTCGTTTTCCTCCTACCCTCTGTTGAAGATTTGCTTTAAATTAGGTTTTCAGTTTAATAACTGAGGGAATGAAAAAGAAAAGAAAAAAAAAAGAGGAAGAACATTGCCCTACTTTAAGGAAATAAATGAAGCAAACCTATTATGTCTCAGCAAAGCTGTTTTTCCTACTGAGTGAGTCATTGCTGCTGACTTTGCCAGTTGTTCCTACAGACACCACCGGAAAGAGGGAGATCCAAAGCTTAGAGATGAAATACAACCAGAGGAAAAAATAGAATTAAAATAAAAAAGTGGAGCAGGAAGCAGGCAGAAGTGAAAAGATAATTCATTGCTCAAAGGAGACCAAGCCAAAATACGCCTTGAGTTTCTATCACTAGTGAGAACCACCTTACATATTTTTAATTCAGGAGGAAATTTACACCCAAAGTAGGGCACAACAAACCAGTCAGCATCAGGGACAGGCTTTTGAAGTGAGTGGTTTGTATAATTCGGGTGACAGTTGTTACCTCCTGTGATTCGTTTACAGACAGACCACTTCATGGCAGACTGACTGCTCATCAGGTCCTAAAGTGTCTTCAGACAGCAAAATGCAGCTCAGGTGCAAGTGACCTGGGTGGAACTCACTGCATGTCACTATCAGGAATATCCTGACATTTGCACAATTCCTTGGGAAGACAGAAATTATCTGAACCAGAGTTGGTCATGTCCACAACATGTAAATCCACTTCATCACATTTATGTCTTGTCAGTAGTGAATAATGCCCAGATGAGTGCAGGCATCACCGAGCATCAGTGAGCTCTGCTGCCAAGCGTATGATTTCACAAGATGGGGAAGGAGCAGAGCATCCTCACGTTTTTCATTCCATCTCTCCCTTCCTGCTTCAAGTGGCAAACTCTTGTTGTTTTCTTTGGATCAACACTGGTTTTCATCAAACCTCTCCATTAGCTAATTAAACTTGAGACAGCAGCAGAAAACTAACCCAACAAAACCAAACAAATCTGGATCGTTTTTCTGCCGCTTCCTGTGAAGTGATGAGTTCCAGGGCTGATGCAAGGGGTGGAGAAGACCACACAGCTGGGAACAGTGAAGAGATGAGCAGGGACAGGGAAAGAGCAAGTCCTTCCTTTCTTCCTTTTTTGGTGGTAGGAGACTGCTAGGAGATCAGCTCAGCAGCCTGGGAAATTACAGGCTAAGAAATGACAAATAGTTTCCAAGGCGTTTAAGGCAGTATGCTTATCGCCGCTATCTTCACACCACCCAACTCAGTCCATCAGGTTTGTACACAAAATAAAAACATAAACCAAAGTAGCTGAAATTGATTCTGAAGCACCTCAGACACCAGCCATGCCCTCACCTGTGGTACTGCCCTACCGCAGTTCCAAGACCGCAGGGTTGGAATTAATCCAAGATTAACCCAAGATTAATCCAAACCTAGCATTTTTTCCTCTTCTAACACACACCAAACTGCCATACAGGCAGGGCTGTGTTTGGGAAATGCTGAACAAAGACAGTCCTCTTAAGGACAAAAAGATTGGCTTGCAAGGGCTGGTTAATGCAGATCAAGGAGGACCAAGTCCCTGTAGAAGCGATATGAAACCTTAGGCAAATTTTCCCCCGACACAAGATCAACAGACATTTCACATTCTGGGTTCTCAGGTGTGGGGACATGAACAAGCATGAAGAAGTCTGATTCTGCTTATATGGTTTCCCTCCCTAGTTTAAATGGAGCAAAACGAAGGCAGGAGCTGCGGAGAGTGAAGCAGGAGAACCGTGCCATTCTGGATAGAATTACAAAGGCCCAGCCTCAGTATCGAGTTCAGCGATGGCATGAGGATTGGCAACGAGCTGAAAAGTACATGGCCAACATTGCAAGATATCCTCGTGGGTGGTGTAAATCACAGAGCCCAAAGGTAGCCCTGAGCTGCTGCTCTTTCCTTCCCGGTTATTTCGAGGCTGGAACTGCCCGCAGAGCGCACTGCGCTGCGCCTTTGCACGGGGGATTGACTGCACATGGCAGCCAGCCGCACAATTAACAGCCTCTCTGATCAAATGAACCCCAGAGTGCTCTTCAGGCTTTATTAGGTGATTTGCAAGTGCTGTCGTTTCTGCAGTCAGCCTGCCTGCCACAGGGAGATGGCACTCTCAGAAATAAATGTTAAAATAATGATTAAAAAAGAAGAAAAGCAACATCTTACTGGTTCCCCCAGAGAAACAGCCAAGCACTGCAGCAATGTTTAGGGTGACCAAGTGGGTACATGGATTGAGGGGTCCAAACCCTACATTGGCAGGACAAGGGGGAATGGTTTAAAGCTGAAGGAGGGAAGGTTTAGATTGAATATTAGGGGAAGTTTTTTACAGAGAGAGTGGTGAGGTCCTGGAACAGGCTGCCCAGAGAGGTGGTGGATGCCCCGTCCCTGGAAGTGTTCAAGGCCAGGTTGGATGGGGCCCTGGGCAACCTTGTGTAGATCCAGGCCTGAGGTTGGTGGCCCTGCCTGTGGCAGGGGGGTTGGAGCTCTATGATCCTTGGGGTCCCTTCCAACCCATGCCATTCTATGATTCTATGATCGGCTTTCTGTGTAAAGAAACCAGCTTCAAATTTTCATTTGTAACAGAGGCAAAGAAAACAACAACCAAACAGCTGCCTGAGGGATTAGCAGGCTTTCCCAGAGAAGGAAAAGTGACTGCTCTTAACCTTTCCACATCTAAACTCCCTGGCTTGGAGCCCACTATCTCACAAACTCCCAACTTCCATCCCAAGCCAGAGGAAGATGCAGCACTGCCCACCAGGCATAGCTCTGCCTTTACCCATCCTCCCTATCTCCTTGGACTGTTGGGCGTCTGTGGTCAATGCGTCTTGCCTTGGGAGGTATGTCCTCTGTCATGCAAGTCTGATTCAACATAGACAGGGGCAGCTCAGCTACCTTACCCATTACCTCTAGCCTGAGGCCACTGGAATAACTCTTTTGGAAGCCTGTAGTTCCTGAACATACACAGAATCACAGAACTGTAGGGGTTGGAAGGGACCTCAAGGGATCATCGGGTCCAACCCCCCTGCCAAAGCAGCTCCCCAGCTCATACTGCACAGATAGGCATCCAGATGGGTCTTGAATATCTCCAGAGAAGGAGACTCCACCCCCTCCCTGGGCAGCCTGTCCCAGGGCTCTGGCACCCTCACTGGGAAAAAGACAGGTGATAGGACAAGAGGGAATGGCCTCAAGCTGCGCCAGGGAAAGGCCAGATTAGACATTATGAAAAAATTCTTCAAGGTTATTGGGCCTTGGCACAGGCTGCCCAGGGAAGTGGTTGAGTCATCATCCCTAGATATGTTTAAAAGACGGGCAGATGAGGTGCTCAGGAATATGATTTAGTAGAGGACAGGTATGGATGGACTTGATGATCTAAAAGGTCTTTTCCAACCTAGTGATTCTTTGATTTTAAATAAACATTTTCAAACCTCTTCAGTCTTCAGGCAGGAAGCAAATATAGAAAGCTTCAACCCAAACAGCTGAGAACTTGACAAAGAAACAAGCAACTAAAAGAGAAGTTTCTACAATGGAAAATACTAGGCATCTTTAATTACTGTGGAAGTATCATTACAAACCAAAGAATTATGTTAAAACCAGTAAGGTTGTAAACCAGGTGATCCATAATTAGAAAGTACCAAAATCATGCCTGTAAGATATTTTTCAGGTATTTATATGTTCATTAACTTTTGATTTTTGGCAGATCTATCAAATACATACACTAATTCTCACAGAGAGAACTACCGACTTCCTGCAGCCTTCCCCACACCAGTAGTTAGGTCTGTGCTCAGTAACTAAGAGCTACTAGAACACCTGTAAGAAGCACTCACTAGAAAATGCCTTTTCCCAGCCTCCAGATTCCAGGCAGTGACAGGTTCTTTATTTTACATACATTTATATTGCCTCCTCTCTTTTCTGGCAGGAAGAGCGATTTAACAAGAAAACACCTAAACAAGACAGGAACAGAGAAAAGCAACTGAAGGAAGGTGTGAAGAGCAAGAGGAAGGAAAAAGAAAGCTAACCTGTCCACCACGGAAAGGGAAAGAACAACTAGAACAAGCCAGAGTTCCAGAAAGAGCATTATTCCAGTAGTCTTCCATGGAAGTAATTTAGGAAGTAGTAAAAGGTTCTTACTCCTTCTTAGCTAACCATGGCATTGGGAAATTTTGCTGTCCCCAACCGTCTGGTTTGCCCTTTATTTTGAAAGTCACTCCTTTGCTGGCATGGAGGACCAGCAGAACCCAATGGGCTGCCAGCCCATTTTGTGGTTGTGACCCTATGCCTCAGCATACTTTTGATTTCTGTAGTTTAAGCTAAAATACCACTCTTCTTATGCAGGTGCTAGCTTCCAGCATTGGAAAAGACTGGACTTGGTAACCTTTTCAACTACGTAGCTAAACACAGCAAGAATTCTGAGCAGAGCTCCAGAATGAGCTGAGATGCCTGGAGAATCAGGTGGAAGGACTCCTGTAGTACAGAATACTATGGGTTTAAGTATTCTGTAAGAGTGTGGGTATTAAAGATGCTGTGTCTTCAGTAGAGTGAAAAAAGCATAAAGCAAAATGGCATAAAAGCCATTTCCTTTATACTTGCCAACAAAACTCCTCTGGGGTTACAACAGCCAGCAAAGAAGGAGCCCGACTGGGAAAAGGACTGCAAGCGAGCAACTGTAGCGTCATTGGTCTGATTAAGATTTGGGATTTTTTCCCACATGACAATTCTCATCTCAGTATCCAAGGTCTCCCCAGTAGGGACCCAGTTGGCCAACATTAAATACTTCAGAGTGAAGGTTTTGGGAAAGTCTTCAGAGGCTCTTCTGAAGCCTCTGAGCCACTTGCTACAGACAAGGGAGAGCGCTTGGTGCATCAATGCCCTCCCACCGCAGCGACACTTCCTTCTCTACTCAGGATTTTATGCAATTTGTGTGTCAGTCACAGTAATTGCATTCACACAGCAAAAATACTGAAAATACACAAAATTTGTTGCTAGCTCCCCTTTTAATGGGATTTAGCAGCATGAAACAAGAAGAAAGGGCACCACGTGACCCATCGCCTCTCTGCATGTCATAGTCTCCCGCTCCTTTAGAGCCTCGTTGATCTACAGTTCAGGGGACTGACACTTCTCTTTCAGAACACACATTCTGTATTTCTCATTTTTTAATTCCACTGCCTCAAAAGAAACTGTGTATTAAAACCACAAACTGATCTTAGTGCAGCCAAGTGAGCTAGTATCAGTTCTCTCAGAAGAGGTGTCAGTTGAAACCAAGCATCAGACTAATATCGGCTTGTTGTGGTTTAACCTGGCAGGCAGCTAAAACAACCACACAGGCAGTTGCTCATACCCACCCCCCCTCCAGTGGGATGGGGGAGAGAATTGGAAAAAAAAAATTAAAAAGTGAATCTTGTGGGTTGAGATAAGGACAGTTTAATTGTACAGGAAAGGGAGAGAATAACAATAGAATATACAAAACTAGTGATGCACACCACCGTTGCTCACCACACACAGACCACCGATGCCCAGCTAGTTCCCAAGCTGCGGTCCCACCTCAGGCAGGCTTCCCCCAGGTTATATACTGAGCATGTCATATGCTAGGGAATATCCCTCTGGCCAGTTTGGGTCAGCTGTCCTAGCTGTGTCTCCTCCCAGCTTCTTGTGCATTCCTGGTCTACTCATTGGCAGGGCAGTATAGGAAGCTGAAAAGTCCTTGACTACTTGGCAACAACCAAAACACCAGTGTGTTATCAGCATGGCTCTCATCCTAAATCTGAATTCTAGAACTACACCAGCTGCTAGGAGGAAAAATAACTCTATTCCAGCCCAAACCAGGACATAGATCTTGCTTTAGCTGAAGTAAAATTTCATCTGTAATCATTCCAGAGGCTGCCAACTTCCTGAGCAGACACCCCAGTAACTATTTACTTTCTGACACTCAAAAATCTGACATTTTATCCTTTCTTAGTTGCAATATGGATCAGTGAGCAATATTTGAAGGGCTACTAATGAGACCCTTTTCTGGAGCACAGAAACTCTAAAATACAAGACTAAGTCTTTGTAGTACTAAAGTGAGAATAGAAATAACAGCCACTGTAAGCACCAACCCTCTGGCACTGCAGTGACTCTGCCATACACCTGAAAATTCCTGGCTTAAAAAAATTCACAGCTTCCCAGGACAGGGTCCCCAAACCCACCACTCGAGAGAAAAGCTTCACCATACCTAAGAGCTTGGGTCAAGAAGGAAAAGAGTTTGCCCAAAGCAATAGTGGGACTGGCCCAACGTGCTGTGGCAGTACGTCCTGGATTGCACTGTGTATGCCCAGACCCAATGTAGAGCTGCTGACCCCCATGCAGTGCCAGCCACAGGGCTCCACGGCTGGATGGAAGTCATCTCATCTCAAGCCACCATCTATGACAGTGCCAGGACAGGCAAACACATCCTTTGTTGTGCATCTCTGTTACAGCAATCACATCAGGCAAACACGTGTCACCTGTTCCCTCCAATAAGCAGCTCCTTTCTAAAAGAAGGGTTATGCACCCTTTCAACAAGGGCTAAGAAGATGGTAATTTAATGAGCCAAAACCTCTCTCACTATCAGAAGGAAGATGCCAGCTTGGCTGAAGTCAAACACCCCTGAAGTCCCCCGCTGGTTCCTGGTTGGATCATCAGGGCACTCTGTAAGAGGCCAGCTGTCCTCAAGAAGGTCTATCATTGAGCCAGACAAAATTCTTGTTTCTTTTTCTTCCTCAAAAACTTCAGATTGGGCTGGTAATAGCCTAAAATGTCTGACTGAATATATGTCTGACTTGCCTTATAATTAAGTAGAAATGTTACTGTTTTCAAATGCCTGGCTTCTCTTTGCTACTGAAACACTGCTAGCATTGCAAGCTAAATAGGTGAAACTAAAGAGAACTAAAGTACTGCTATAAAAGAGTGTTAAGACTTAATCTGAGGGTCAAACACTGTTACCATTTCACTATCCTAAATTCAAGCTAACAGCTTTATCTTTCCTGGGGGAATATCAAAGGATATCAAAAGGAGGATATCAAAAACCTTACAGTAAGAAACCACAACAAAAGAAAACCCATGATGAAGTTTTAAAGATGGCTGGGCTGAGCTGAACTACCAGCTTGCTGCCACAGAAAAGAAGAGGTCACTCTCCCTCTTTCCTCCTTGCACCCCTCTTCCATTCCCTTAGTCTTACACCAGTGCTTGTGCTCTTTAAACCCTGAGCAAGATCAGCTCCAGGATAAAGGTCACAAAGGCAGGCTTTTTTAAGGAGTATAGTTTTCCAGTGGGTAAATTAGTTGAATCAGTTTATTCAACATTAATTAAAGATGAAGGCCATAGCTAATCTAGGGAAGAAGTAAACCACATGTTCCTTTAGTAAAGTGGAAAAACGGTTACTCACAGCCTAGTGGTATTTAACACCAAAATAGCTCTCCTAAGGGTCAATAGAATCACACAAAACCCAGCAAAATGGTCACAACTCAATAATCCATGTTGGTTACCATGGAAAAATTATGAATATAGACACAGGGTTTGTTCAAGTTAGGAATGACTAATCTAGTATTCACCACCACCCCACCCCCATTTTAACTGGACAAACACCAAGTATGAGTGTATTCATGTTATTATTTCTGTGTATTTACCACAATAAAAAGAAATATTGCTTAAGTATTAGTGATTTTTTTTTCACATAGAGTTTTTTATGATTTCAGGAGAACACTCTTCACCTGGATTTCCAGGCCCTGAGTTTAAGCATGAACAATGAGTTGAAACCATACTGTCTGCAGTCCAAATAAACAAATAAATAAACAAATAAACAAATAACCCAGGCTTTCAAAAATATTGCACTGGTATTGTTGCATTAAAGGTTGTGAAACTGAAATCTGAATTGAGAATCTTTTTATTTGCTGCATAAATCTTTTTATTGTAGCTGCAGAACATGCAGGGTTGATGTTTTCAAGTTTTACTCTGCTCTTATAAAGTTAAGAAAAACTAAGAAACCTACTTTAGAAAGGCTTTCAATTGATGCCCAACAGCATCTATCAGTACAGGTTGGGGGTTGACCTGCTGGAGAAGAGCTCTGTGGAGAAGGACCTGGGGGTCCTGTTTGATGACAGGTTGGCTATGAGTCAGCAGTGTGCCCTGGTGGCTAAGAGGCCAATGGGATCCTGGGGTGCATCAGGAGGAGTGTGGCCAGCAGGTTACAGGAGGTGATCCTCCCCCGCTGCTCTGCCCTGGTCAGGCCCCACCTGGAGTATTGTGTCCAGTTCTGGGCTCCCTGGTGTAAAAAGGTCAGGGATCTCCTGGAGAGAGTCCAGAGAAGGGCTACGAAGGTGATTAAGGGCCTGGAGCATCTATCCTATGAGGAAAGGCTGAGAGAACTGGGGCTGTTCAGCCTGGAGAAAAGAAGACTGAGGGGGGACCTTTTATTAAGGTTTATAAATATCTTAAGTATAGGATGCAGGGGGAATTGGCCTGCCCCTTTTCTGTGGTCTGTGGAGACAGGACAAGGGGCAATGGCTGCAAATTGGAGCACAGGAAGTTCCACACCAACATGGGGAGGAACTTTTTCCCGGTGAGGGTGCCAGAGCCCTAGGACAGGCTGCCCAGAGGGGTGGTGGAGTCTCCTTCTCTGGAGAGATTCAAGACTCGTCTGGACGCCAACCTGTGCAGTATGAGCTGGGGAGCTGCTTTGGCAGGGGGGTTGGACCCGATGATCCCTTGAGGTCCCTTCCAACCCCTAAGATTCTGTGATTCTACGAAAATAAAATATTAAATAAATAAATAAACACAAAAGTTGTTATAAAACTGAGGATCTTTGCACCTTCCCACCACTTATGCTTTACTCTCCTTGCTAACTTCACTGAAGTCAGCTTAAATGCTCCGTGTTTTAAATGTCTTTCTAAAATAAAATGTATGGGTTATTCAGAAGGAAAGTAGTATGTGTATTAACACACCTAATTAGTATGTGTTTAATCACTAAATCAGCACAAAAGAAGTGCAAAGAAAGCAGCAGTGTTGTGCAGCAACAATTGGAGGTTACCAGGACAGAGTACAGTGGGGTGATCTGTTTAAATCAATGGGTTTACACTGCTGATTTGTCCTTTCAGTATTAAAATGCTTTCATCCCTTCACACACCCTACAGAGGAGGACAGTAACACTACCTCCATCACAGATATGACAAATTCTGGCATAAGGGCCACTGTAACATTAGCCAGAGGGTCGTATTTGCCCCGGCTCCAAGCTTGCCATTCATACGTACTTCTTAAAGATCGGTTCACATTTCAGGACAAGCTGACTGGATTGCCCAGCAAGGTAGCTCAAGTATAAGAAGAATCTGAACCCTTACTCTTAAACACAGTATAAATGCAACTCTCCCCAGCCACTTCTGCAAATTCAGACTCATTTAAGTAAGTCTGCACACAGATAACTACAGAGTTTAAGGTCCATGTTTGTGGTGTCTGGCACGGAGCAGCACGCAATCCGATATGAATTTTAGGTGAAGCCATGAAGCCATGAAGCCAGCCATTTTATTAGGTGAAATCACCCAGATGATATACCTTTCTTACTGCAAACGTGGCAAGCTAACAAACTGCTAATTGGTTACACACACTGTTCACACCATATGGATTGGTTAGTAATTATAACGAGCTCTGATAAGCCTATCTTATAGGTAAACATCCTTAGTTTACCTCTAATACCTAAAAGCATCCGCACACCTGCTGTTTTGAACCTCTTGTTATGGTTGGGTCCTAACATGTTCTGTTACTCCCAAATACCTTCCCATAACTGCTTCTTGGTTTAGGGTAGCCTGTACCCCTATCAACAAGGCCACTGTGTTTTGAGAATGTGATTATTAGGATCCTCTCAGCATGAGTAACTCTTCCTGTCTCATGGGAACAGAAGAATATTGTCAGGGCCTAAATTTTAGGAGAAGAGAGCTAGGCCACTAGCAGGCCTGCTGTCTTCCCAACACATGTTCACAAGTCAGTGAGAGTTTGGGGCTCAAAATACCCTGTGTGGATGTCACTTCCTTGCCAACATGTGGTCCAGTTATTCTTCTGCTTTCCTACACACGAAAAGTGAGAATCTGAACAAACATATGACCCACAATGTGTGGAAGCACTACAGTTTGTTTGGTTACAGGAAGACACTGCGTAATTCGTCATCCTGGAGCGCTGCTGCAGCTCTCTGATTCACAAGCTAACTTCTACTGGGACTTTGCCAACAGGTGTCTATCAAACCATACATGGGGGAAGATACAGGGCATCAGAAGAAAGAATATCCCCAGGGTAGGAAAGAAGGAGCCTGGAGGAAGGAAGGTGGAGGTATGGGGGTTGCTGTGCTACTGTGTCAGATGGGCAGGTAATGAAAAATCTCTGTGCCTGCTCTTGTTCCAGCCCTCATGGGTCATTTCTAGCTGGAGCAGCCAAAGAAAAGCTAAATGAGGAAGGAAAGCTGGAATGGAACATCCTGGTCACCTCCACATCCGGCACCATCCTGTTTCCTTATGAGCCAAATATAAATGAGATTTATTTCACTGTGGCATTTTCTTTTGAATCAGCAGATTCTTTACTGTTTAATTAAAGCAAATCTTGCCAAAGGTGTAGGGAAAAAAGCACAAGCTCAAGAACCAGGGAGATGATTACTGCCATTATTCCTGTATGGAGAAGTGACAGCAATTCACCTAGCTTAAAATAAAGAACAAAAAGGAGGTAATATTACCCAAACCATAGGGAGGTAATAATTTTCTCCTAAATATCTATTTAAATAATGCTGCAATCTTTCTTCAACCTACAGAAGCTTGACATATACATACATTGTTAAAGAAATAGAAGAAATAGATTTTTCTTCAGTAAAACCAGAGATGCAACCTGTCCAGTGAATCACATTTCTTTGGTGTTTTCTTGTAACATCTTTTTAAGACCTTTTGAGAATCTGATGAAAGGAATCCAGAGACAGAGGAGAAAGATTTTTCGCTCTTTCTTACCCATTTCTTTGATGCTCAGAAAATTAATTCTACATTCTGCATCAAGCAGCAAATTTGAGTCTCGCTTCAATTTTAAAACTTGTGGCTTTCTTCATGAATTAAATATGGCACCTAGTAGGACAATCACTACAGCCAGGCAAGGAATTTCACTTCCAATAATACATTGATTAAACTCTGCCCTGGAGAGCTTCAGTCTTCAGCATGACAAAGGTTGCTTTGATTCTCTCACATCTGCATTATCTCTGTATTAGGGTTTAAGTGCGGCGCTGTGATTCGGAAGGCATGTGGAATCGTGCCTGTCATATATAATCTATACACACACGCACAAATTAAAGCCCATTGAGCTGGGTTCCCTGGTGCCTCGCCGGAGCTCAGCTGGCATAGCCGCACTGAAAATTGGTCCCATTATCAGGAGACAGACAATCAGTTCTCGCCTCTGCCTTCCCCACCCCCTCCAGTTGTCCTTCATGGGGTCGCTGGCTGCGTGGTTTGTGAGCTGCCGGTGCTTTGTTGTGGGGACCGGGGCCTTTGAATCGCTTGGCTCACACTGCCAGAAACAGAAGCCTTTGCAGAACAGCCTGTTATTGACAATTGGTTTAATTTGGTCTCCCCGTCCCTGCCAGGCTTCCACACAACAGAAGCCTGCAAGGCAAACTTGGCTGAGCTTTTTTAACAGTCTACATGGGACAAGCTTCATTTCACTTCTAGACCCCTGAGCTTGGAGCTTAGCACAAATTAAAGTACATGCTGCCAGGTTACAGGGCAAGGAAGTGCAGCCCCATCGAGCACAGCTTGCATCTTCTTGAGGACAAAGCGCCTTGAACTTTGGGCCAGCTGCTGGGGACCTCTACACAGCAAAAGGGGTGCTACTAGCTTGGGCACACATAAACACCTGTGAAAACCCACCACAATAGACAAGCAAAGAGGGTGTAAACCATCAGGAAATACTAGTTACCCACTAGTCAGGGTTCCTGCAGCTTTTCTACTTCATGTCTTTTGCAGCAGATCAGCCTCCTTTTTGCTGTGCGTGTTCATACAGCCCTGAAAGCAAGTTTCTTGCAGGAAGCTCAGATCACTTCATCTTTGCTGCTGTTTTAACCTGAGTTAGTTGGCTTCAGTTAGCTGCTTTGAGTTAAAGCTTAGACTTCTTAAGTGTTTCTCAGGACTTTTTAGCCTAGAGAAGGCTGAGGAGGGAACCTGTCAATGCTTACAAATACTTGAGGGGTGGGTGTCAGGAGGATGGGGCCAGTCTTTTTTCAGTGTGCCCAGTGACAGGACAAGGGGCAATAGGCATAAACATGAATATAGGAAGTTCCACCTAAATATGAGGATGAACTTCTTCATTGTGAGGATGGCAGAGCCCTGGCACAGGCTGCCCAGAGAGGTTGTGCGGAGTCTCCATCTCTGTAGACACTAAAAACTCACCTGGATGCTGTCCTGTGCAACCTGCTCTAGGTAATCTTGCTTTAGCAGTCAGGTTGGGCCTGATCAGGTGATCTCCAGAGGTCCCTTCCAACCCCTTCCCTTATGTAATTCTGTGATACATCCTATGTCACACCTCTAGAACATACTAGCAGGCATTAGCTAAAGCATTTCAACATCACAGCTACATCCTAGGCTAGACAAAACATGACTGGTAGATTAAACAAGATGAGAAGATACACAGGTTGGCAGATGCACAATAAGGATACAGACCACCCGAGTGGTTCGGATCCACTGTCGGTGCAGATACACAGGGAGGCAGCTCCCTGTCCATCAGGCTGTGTTAGAACATCATCTGAAGTGAGCCTCACCTCAACTGTGAAAAATCAAAGCAGTCTTTGCAAACCCTTGTCAGCACCAGCTAAAAGAAGTATAAAACATAGATCACCTTATATTGCTAGGCATGAAAACCTGGGAAAGCTCTCAAATCTTCAGATATGGGTTATAAAAAATAAAGAAAAAAAGAAAAAAAGGAAAAAGATTCATACCACTTTTGCTGGAAAACATCAGACAAACAAAATTCCAGCAAATGGGTGCAAGTGCACAGAGCTAGTCTGGACTTGAACCAAGGCTGATTTCAAGTATGCTAGATCTGAATGTTTCACACAACTCCTTTCAGGCTTTGATTTTGTGAGCTGGAGGGGAGAGCTCATTTCCTCTGTGCTGAGTGCAGCTAATAACACCTGTAAAATGGTGCTGGCTGCCTGACAGGGCGTAATACTTAAATCCTCTGACCTTTCTGAGAAGAGGACCAGGGTTGGCATGGATGCACACTTGCACATTTTTTCCATCATATAACATATTTCTCTGATGCAACTAATTGTTACACTGTAAACACAATTTTATTTTGATGTTTCTCATGTCTCAGAATGATGAACACCTCCTGCTACTGAGCTTGTAAATCTCTACCCTCTTTTCAAATCTTGCCTGTAACTGGCCCTTCTTACAAGGGGAATATTTTGCCTGCCATGTTACCTCCAACCCCAGAGGCAGAGTTTACAGTTAGAAATATTTGGTCTGCATGTTCTGTGCAGTGAACATTCTCACTACAAGACACATGGCCTACCTGCCAAACCCACCTTGATTTTTTTGGGGAAAAATATCATCTCACATTTTGAAATTTAAATCTGTTCTTAAATAAAGTAGCCTGTTTTTGAAAGGCACACAGCATTTGCAGACAAAAAGCAAGCAAAAAACCTCATGAACCGTCTTTTGTTGGCTGTCAAATCAAATTTGAATTTTAAAAATATTGTTCATCTGACCACTCCTGTAATGACAGACAGCTTAAGTCACAAAAGTCAGAGGCTTGGCTAATTATATTAGGTTAAAGCATGCAAAGGACTTGACTTTACAGCCCTTCATACACACAACTCCCCCACCTGCAGGAGCTGGGCCTTACATGGAGATTCGAGACATTCCTGGTTCTTCCAGTTCTGGAAGAGCTTGGTTGCCATTTGGCACAGGCTTGCAGCAGCTGCACTCAAGCAAATATATCATCACAGGTGTAATTAACAATTTGAGGGGGCAAGTATTGCATATTAATTTAACTAAACAAAAGGTTATGGGGAGTCCACACCTCTGAGTACATGCTACATCCCACCTTTTCAGCTCTGGAATTTAGTGGTCTGGAGAAGGCATCATCCAGATAACTGCTCCCAAACATATTTTGGGTTAAACACTTAAGAAGAAACTTTTTCCCTTAAACGATGTGTGGACAAGTCAACTAGTATATCTCTTATTAAAAAATCTCTTTTCATAAATTCATAAATTCATTGGCTTTTTCTAGTTTACTTGAATTTGCTGGTACTTTTAAAGCCACACCCTCCCCAGCATTCCATTTAACTTGAAATACAATTTGGCTCAATTATGCAACTGAAGAAATAAACTTATTTGTACAGAAGAATGCAACAAACTCTTCACATATTGTAAAAGGTGTTTTACTGCCTTTAGAAAGACTGGGAAATTACTAAGTCCAGTCAGATTGGTCACAAAAGCATCTGGGAACTTTGTAGATCCTTCCACATGTCTCTTGGAACACTTGTTGAGCAAATCTCTTGAATGGTGGAGGAAAAGATGGCTTTCCCTTTGCATCAGATGATTCAGTGAAAAGTAATCATGCAGACTGATTGATCACAGAGGAGTATGTCAGATTCTGTGATTCATTCAAAGCTCCAGCTGAAGATTTTTTATCCCACAGAAGTGAAATAAAGTTTCAAAGCCCAGCTGCTTGTGCCTCACTTGCAAAGTCTGACCACATTCATTTGACTGTGGCAACGGTATGAAGCTCTAGGAAGTGGTTTCCAAACCCTCAGTTTCCATGAGGCCAAACAATTCAACTTGATCATCTGCTCCTTTCACCTCTCACCCTGCTGCTTTGGGGATCAAACTACCACAACCGCACACACGGGGTGACCACTGCCTCTCATTCTTGTGCGGCGCAAACCCGCTTGTTCGCCCAACAATAAACACTATCCCAGGCACATCAGACTCTACTCACCCATAGTAACTGACACATTTGAGACACTCAGAGTTACTGTGCTTACTCAGAGCAAGTATATGTGAGAAGTAGTAAGCCTGGAGTACCCCAAACATGCACGAGGCCTAATGCTCACCTACAGCCAACAAGTTCAACGAGTCTCAGAGGTTCCTATCACACTGTTGAACAGAAACATAAGCAAGGGTGTTAGCTGGGTCTGTGTCCTGGGGGTCCAAGTAATTTATGCTGCCTGTAGAAATTGCTGCCAGAGTTGCTGTGGGTCAACGTCTCCCTTCTAACAGTGAACACAAGAAAAAGAGCAGAGCAGGTCCTGCCTCCCAGACCTTTGGGTCAGATTGTGTAAGTCCCAATGCAGGAGAGAGTAATTTACAGCTTGGTCCAGTGAGCCACATGAAGCTAAGCTCGGTGAGATCCCCTTGTCTCAGCCTCCGTCTTTTCCTATCAGCCACCACCAGGCAGGAGGAGTGGAAACAGAACATCTAGCAGAAACTGGATCTATGGCAGCTGGAAGCTTTCCTCCTCCAGGGGAATTCCTTACCGGCCATTTGCAAGCACAATTCAATCCCCTGCACCAGCTGAAAAATGAAGTCTGATAAACCAGGGAAAGTTAGTGATGGGAGACAGAGCCTGGGACCTCTCTGCAAGTTGCTCCTCAGCTACACAGGCCCCTCTCTTCAGCCACAACCTTCTGGTCTATATGATCTCCAAGCAGGCTTTGATCAAGGTTCAGTCAAACACAAAGATTTGCATGTGCCATGAGATCAAGTGAACAATGTCCAATCAAGAAGTTAGCAGGTATTTTCACTGCCAGAACTAATGGGAGGCACAACGTGTTCCATAGGTGAGTCAGTTAGCACAATACAGAATATATATAACAGTAACACACAGCGAGGCTGGTTTGCTGTGCTACCAACAGGCTGCATTAATCTAGAGGCTAGAACAATCAGGCCAGCAGTCAGGAAAAAAAATACCTCTTAAGGCTCATGCCAAACCAACAGCAATGCCACTTACATTCTTACAGCTAGCATCCAAATAACTGATCACATTTCATCACGAAGAAACATGTTGTTATTGCCTGAGGCAAGCACAGAATCTACTAAGGAACCAAATGAGAACAAATGAGATATTAAGCCTGAACTTGACAAGCAGCATTCCAGTTCCTGCCATATTTTCTGGCATGTGGAATAGGAAGGTGGAATATTCTATGGATTCTGTTGCTTTTCTGTGAAATTTATCTCACTGTAGCAAAGTGCAACCCAGAAGATCAGGACAAGATTTATCTCTCTGGCCTTTGAAGGAGAGGTAGGATGGTCTAGGTTAATGTAACCCCAGCTCAGGGTCTCTCTTGACTTTATTTATCTATTTTGGCAGAGAGGAATGAGCAGGTATGTATATTCACATGTATGACTGCTCACAAGTATTTAGAAATACCACAGGCAGAAATGAAATCAAGACATTTTAAAAGCGTGCTAACACAATGCTTATTATACTGGCTTTGAAAGAATATGCTGTACAAGGCCACGGGACTTATTCTTAGCCTAGGAAAAATTTTGTCTATGTTACAAGTTCTTTTGTTATCAATATGGGTAGTGAAGTATGCTGATATTTTATTTACCAGCTCATAGATCGATTCTAATAAAACAGCTGAAATCATTCCTATGGTAAAGGCAGACAGTCATCACAGCTACAGTAATGTTGCTTCTCTGTTTTCTAAAAGCAGTGAAAAAGTATCCTGAGCTTCTGTGAGTGCACTGAATTAAATTGCTAAGGGATTATAGACTAGCAGCATTTCTATGACCAAATTCATCACACATACCTCCATTCACTCTGGAAGGTCCCTAGGAAACTCTTCTATCTCCTTCCTATCTGTGGTGAAAGCTCAGTGTGTTCCCCCCTCCTCCTTGTCATGTTTAATTCTCTCAACAATGTTGTTTCTTTCCTGTCCAAAGAAAAGTCAATTACAGCGTTACCATATAAAATTCTCAGCACAGATGAGCTAAGGGTCCTATAAGCCATTTATCAAAGCCAGGTTTTTGCTCTGCAGACATTTGTCAAAGCGCTTGAAGCTGTGATTGCCTGCCTCCTGTTTCCAGTCTCTAATGCCCAAACCATTACAGTTCTGCCCACTGATGCCTAAAACATTCCCTAAAATATTTGCATTGATCGGACATGGCTTTTAAAAACTAATACATCCAAGCAGACAGGGAGGTCATTATATCTGTGTGGCCTCACAACCTTGACCAGCAAACCAGAGGCCTCATGGCAAATCCTTGCTCTAACTACTTTGCTACAGTTTCAGTTTTCCTTACAGCAGCAACCATAGAATGCATACACTCCAGGACAAGGATCCTTACCCTCCCACCCCCCTTCACGTGTAATTAATTTTCAGTTGGAAGATTTCTAAAATCAGAAAAAAATAACCCAGTCAGCTGTTCAGAACTCAAGGTTGCAAAGTGCAGGACCACCACCTGAGGCTTCCTGGCCTGTATCAGGACCAGCGTGGCCTGCAGAGCCAGGGAGGTGATCTCACCCCTGTACTCAGCCCTGGTGAGGCCGCACCTCGAGTGCTGTCTGCGGTTTTGGGTGCCACAGTATAGGTAGGACATTGAGGTGCTGGAGAAGTTGTGGAGAAGGGCAGCTAGGTTGGTTAGGGGTCTGGAGGACAGGTCTTATGAGGAGTGGCTGAGGGAGCTAGGGCTGTTCAGCCTGGAGAAGAGGAGGCTGAGGGGAGACCTTATCACTCACTACAGCTCCCTGAAAGGAGGTTGTAGTGAGGCAGGTGTTGGCCTCTTCTCCCTAACACACAGGACAAGAGGGAATGGGATCAAGTTGCACCAAGGGCGGTTCAGATTGGATATTGGGAAAAATTTCTTCACCAAAAAAGTGGTGAAGCATTGGAACAGGCTGCCCAGGGAGGTGGTGGAATTGCCATCCCTGGAGCTGTGGGTAGATGTGGTTCTTTGAGAGATGGTTTAGAGTTTATGGTGGTGTAGGGCTGACAGTTGGACTTGATGGTCTTTTTGGAGGTGTTTTCCGACCTTGATGATTCTATGATTCCCATATCAGCAGTTCCACACTGTGCCATTCTTTAATTCTCCTCAGTGCTGCAGAGGAGCAGAACAGATGGGGAAAATAACTGCCTGGGAGCCACTTGCCTGTGTGCAGCAAACACAACACTCCTGTGTTTTGTAAGCAGACCTGTCAAGTCTCATGCATAAAAATCAGTCATCTGACCTCTGTTTCAATTTATCACACCAGCACCAGCAACTTGGCTGCTCCAGACTCAGTGCTCCTGGGGCAGAAGAGAGGTGGTCTCACCTTAAAGCAGCCAAGTCTCTGTGTCTCTCACTAGGTCTCTTCCCTCCCTTTCCTCCAACACCCACGCAAAAAGGACCCACGCTGGAACAGACGCTTTCCAGGGTTGCAGCCTTCCCCTGCAGTACATCTGGATGGCATAATGTGATATTGCTGAGGAAAGACATATAACCCAGAGAGGTGTGGCCTCACAGTACAAGCCAGTGCCTGCAGCTGCACGTGCCAAACAAGATGAAAATAATGAAGGCTATAGAAAGCTTTATCATTTCCTATGCAACTCGGGACAAAGACTTCAGGCTGATGCAACTCTTATCACCCATTGATCTAAAAAAACCACCCCAAAACAAGCAAACAATAAAACCCCAAGCCCCTAACCAAGAGGAGATTATTTTAAATTAATTAATTGCTGTTAAAAAATAAAATACCCAGGGAATTGGGCTCTGGAGGCTTAGCTATGCTGAACAGGAGCTCAAGGTTCTCAGTTAAAGGTGGAACGAACTGGGGCTGTTCAGCCTTGGAGAAAAGAAGGCTAAGAGGGGATGTTTATAAATATCTCAAGTGTGGGACACAGGGGGGAATAGGCAGCCCCTTTTCAGTGGTCTGTGGGGACAGGACAAGGGGCAATGGCCTCAAGTTGGAGCACAGGACGTTCCGCACCAACATGCAGAAGAACTTTTTCCCAGTGAGGGTGACAGAGCCCTGGGACAGGCTGCCCAGGGAGGTGTGGAGTCTCCTGCTCTGAAGATAGTCAAGACCCGTCTGGATGCTGACCTGTGTGACCTGTCCTAAGGAACATGCTCTGGCAGGGGGGTTGGATTCAATGATCTCTGGAGGCCCCTTCCAACCCCCACAATTCTGTGACTGAGTCTGTGGTTCAGCAAGGGGCATCCTCAGACCGTGCAGACTAATGTGATACTGTAGCACTTCAGGTACTTCGCAGTGCATCCCACTTGGTTCCATGAATCTAGACTGAGACAGGGCATTTACCTCAGCTTGCTCATCACAAAAAGACTAAAACTACTTGTATGATCCTTGCATACTGTGACAAATGAGCGTGGAAGAATAGAAAACACAAGCTATGCCTTTGTAAAGACTGTTCACAATTCAGAAGATAGACACGTCACCCCACCCCACCCCGGTTATCTTGGTATCTGTTTGTTTGTCTTCCTTCCAGGTGAAATAAAAGAGCCAGAGAAAACACGACCAAGGCTTGGAATGGTTAATACATGGACGTGAGGAGCGCAGCTTCGGTTTGCGAATAACCTGCCCCGAGGCTGCTTTATAATCCCGTTTAACAGTGACCCCTAGTGCTAGTGACTAAAATAAACCCGCCTTTGTCTTGCAAGGGTCCATAAAGACCCAACGAGAGCGCAAACCTGTGTTGCCTTGTGTTGGTGAGGCCTTTTTCTTTAGCCTTGCGATCTTAAAGCCCGGGTTTCCAATGTCCGTAGGAGGGCTGGAGCATTAATTCACTTTTAACAAAAGAAAAAACAAGAAAAAAAATCCACAAAAATTTATGCTGGCACATATTATGGGGGTCTAGATGAGAAATTTATCAACAAAATTTTATTGTAACATCTCACTAAGGAATTCTTCATGCAGTTGAGTCTATTCTTAGAAATGCAATTAATATTTGGTCTTATTGTGTATATATTTGTGTTATTTACATAGAATCATAGAATTGGTTTGGTTGAAAAATACCTTTAAGATCATCAAGTCCAACCATTAACCTAACACTACCAAGTCCACCACTAAACCATGTCCCTAAGCACCACATCTACACATCTTTTAAAAACCTCCAGGGATGGTGACTCAACGACTTCCCTGGGAAGCCTGGTCCAGTTTTTGACAACTCTTTTGGTGTTTTTGAAGTGAGGGGCCCAAAACTGAACACAGTACTCAAAGTGTGGCCTCACCAGTGCCAAGTACAGGGGGACAATGATGTCCCTAGAACAGCTGCCACAGTATTTCTGATACCAGCCAGGATGCTGTTGGCCTTTTTGGCCACCTGGACACACTGCTGGCCCGTATTCAGCTGCCAATTCAGTCAGCCCCCACCTTCATCCCTGAAAAAAGGTAATGGAACAGTAAAAAGGGAAAGTTTTAACTCTGCAGGTAAACATTTGGAAGCTCAAAATACCTCTTAATCTCCCAGTGTCGTTTTTCACTTGGACTAAGGATCGATTTGTAAGCTTTCAGTTTTCGAAAAGAGCAGAAATTCAGGCAGACAGAAGCCCAGCAGCTGCACAGTAACACTAGAGGGCAGGAGAGCAGCTTTAAAGTCAGTCTTGCACAGTTCAACAATCAATCTTCATCTCGCTAAGCTGTGCCAAGAAACCCCTATTTTCTAAGGGAACACAATGGAAATAAGATCTATCTGTTCTTATAGATGACATACTAGCACAAGCAAGGCAGTGCAAACTGGAGCTGAAGAAACTAGTTTCCAGTGAAATACCCTTTCACTATTTTTAAACATAAGCCAGCATCCTCCAGCCCTCTGTTTCGCTTGCCTTATATTTACTGGAAGGTAGAGTTACTGTTTTATTAGGCTTCTCTTCCTGAAAATGAATTTTATGTATTGTTTTTTATATCAAAGTTAATGACAAAGAGTTCTTGAGAAGTTAATCACAAAGAGTTCTTGAGATTCACTGGGCTTTCTTCCCATTCATGTACCAAGGACCATCAGGTTCTGCTCTCACAACTAACTTCCTTGATACAGACAGAGAAAACAAACAGCCTATCTGGGTCAAAAGCATCTCTGACTGTTGTACAAGGAAGATATGATCTTATTTGGCCTCAGTGAGAATTACTGTCTCTGACTGAACAGTATTTCACAGAATCACAAACTGGTTGAGGCTGGAAGTCACCTGTGGAGGTCATTTGGTCTGACCCTCAGCTCAAGCAGGGTCATGGAGAGCTGGTTGCCCAGGACCATGTTCAGTCAGCTTTTGAGTTTCTCCAAGGAGGGAGACTGCACAACCTCACTGGGCAACCTGTGCCAGTTCTGGGTCACCCTCACTGAGAAGAAGTGTTTCCTGATGTCCAGGTGGACCCTCCTGTGTTTCAGGTTGTGCCCACTGCCTCTGGTTCTGTCACTGGGTGCCAGTGACCACAATATTTATTTACTTATAAGATGCAGAGGCATGTATAACTATTTGTAACATCAGAACATTTTTAAACCTGCAACTTGGCACTAAAACAAAGAAACCAAAATCCCTTTGGAACTTCAGGTGCAGTAGCCACCAGTGCTATCATAAAACAGAAGCCCTTAGGGCCCCCCTGAACAAATCACAGGCTCAACAGTCAGTCACAAGGAAAAGCATGCTCTATTCTCACTCCTCCACGACAGAAGTGTCTAGGGATGCAAAGTGCAGAGGGGATTCACACCATGAGTACAAATCTGTCAAAATGCAAATGTGATTATGCAAAATGCCAAACGCACCTGCAAGAACAGTTGCTGCCATCTATCTATCTAATATTTAGATAACACGTGAGGGTTTGTCTCCCTGTCATGGGAACATGTTCTTTTCATGGTCTTTTTTCTTTCTTTTTTGGCTAAAAAGTTTCCCTGAGATGGTGAAGTGCTTCTCTGACACGCGTGCTGATGCGTGGTTCGATACCCAAGGCTCAGTATAATAACTGTAAAGGGATTAAAGCAGCCTTTTCTTCTGGAAGCTAAACACATAAGAACAAGTCCTGGTAAGAGATTCAAGGGGTTAAGGCCAACATCTCAGCAGAGTTGATGATTAGCCAGAAGTACTGTTTTCATCCTCTGAAATGAAGTTCTCACCCATCTCAGCAGAACAACAAAGCCACACAAGAAAGTAGAGTCTGCATGTGCTGTTATCATCACTCCTCTAAAAACCTTTGAGCAACTGCAATGATAGGAGTTAGAAGACAGCCTTTGGAGGGTAATGATAGTGACAACAAAAAAACATGGGGGGGGGGGAGAAATCCCACAGCAAAAACTCATTCCAAAGATGCTACAAAAACACTTTTCAAGGAAACCAAAAGCTGAAGTGTACATACTTAAATTCATTCCAGCTCTTTTCTGTTTCTCATGTGTTGCATCTCATGCAGCCATTTGATTCCATTTCTTTACAGAACTGAAGGATACAACTGCCAGGGTATAACATCTTGGTGTAAGAAGGTTTTTCTCAGTAACCTGAGAAAGGTAAAAGTAGTTTTCTGTGTTTGATTGGCATCTTAGCACCAGAATAATCAGACCCTCTTTCTTTAAGAAGAAATGCCAACAAACTGGATTTCACATTAGCTAACCAGAAAACACATCACAGATTTTCTTGTCCATGGTGGTGATGAATGGCAGTGGTGAGCAGCCCTCTCACAGTTAAGGGCGATGACAAACAAGCTGTACAGCCACTCAAGCCATGGTCTATGCAACGTGTGCTAAGTCCCACAGCCAACAGACAAGTTGTTCACATTACTTCACTGTCCCAAAGCCCAGAGAGCAAACTCTTAACCAAGCAGGCACATTCCTGTAATACAGACCGTGCACATTTCAGGTAACTATCAGTATTTTTACTTCAAATGAAATGCCAGACTGATCAAAACTATGTCCCAAGTGCTAGACTTCTTAAAATACCAGAGCACATGCATGTTACATTACTTGTCGTTTGCAAACATGTTCTGCTCTGCTTCCTTCCTTACCCCTGCATCCAACTGTTGGGCTGCTTTCTGCTCCTGGACCTTTGCTATTGCAAACAGTGAGAGCTACAGTTAGGGCATGCAAAATAAATTTCTATTTCCATATTGCTCTGCTGCAGCCCTGAGCATGAGAACATGCCCACCTGAGCTACCCTCTGCACAAGGGTAAAAGAATCATGGAATCATTCAGATTGGAAAAGACCTTTAAGATCATTGAGTCCAACCATTAGCCAGCACTGCCAAGTCTCCCAGTAAACCCTGTCTCTAAGCACCACATCTACGCATCTTCTAAATCCCTCCAGGGATGGTGACTCAGCCACTTCCCTGGGCAGGTCCAGTGCTTGACAACCCTTTCAGTGAAATTTTTCCTAATATCCATTCTAAACCTCCCCTGGCACAACCTGAGACCATTTCCTCTCATCCTATCACCTGTTACTTGGGAGAAGAGCCCAACACCCACCTGGCTACAACCTCCTTTCAGGTAGTTGTAGAGAGCATTAAGGTCTCCCCCCTCAGCCTCCTTTTCTCCAGCCTAAGCAATTTAGGTATTGCTGTGAATCCATCCAGCCTCCAGACCTCAGGTCAGGAGGGCAAGACTCTTCAGCAGACTGGTCCCATACAGATGTCACAGACACTGTAGAGCAACTCAGCTAATAACCTAATTTAACTACAATCCTACCTGTGGAGAATTTAATAGAGGTCCTTGAGTAGTCTCCATCTGATATGAAGACGTATACATTTGGGTAAATATGAGACAGGTGCTTAAAGTCTCATTCTAATCAGTAGAAAACTAATTATCACAACCAATGGGAAGTCCAGAGAGCCAGTCAGCTCCCTCTAATCCAGACAGCTATGCCTGATCAGCTGAATTATTGCTCCAGTGACAGTAGAAAATTTCAGGAAAATAGCAAACGGTAGACTGATGGCAAAGCAAGTTAAGAGCATCTCATCTGCCTCCCAGTACATCTACCTTGGCTCACCACCTTTACTATTTTTGGACTATGGTTGCACAGACACCACCAGAGACATGCCACAATACTTTGCATATTGGTCAACATAATCAATCCAGATGCTTCTCAAGAGAAATCGACAGCATTTAAAAGAAAATTTTAATGAAGCAGAAAATAACTCTTAGAGCTAAGTTCTACGCTTCCTCATCCAGTGTATTTAAACTTAAATAAAGAGGAGCATAATTGTAGTCAGTGGCATAGCTTTGAAATACAAGATGCCTTTTGTGGTGCAAATATTTATTTATTTCTCAGTATTAAAATTTATCCTGAAGACTTTATGTTTTATTGAGATCAGCCTGAGGAAGTGAAAGAAAATTGTGTTTTCTTCATGTCCTTAAAATATGTTTCTCTTTCTTGGCTTCCAAGCAGGAAGGATTTAACGTCTTTAAGTTCAACTGTGGCACCTCCAAAAGCCATAATGGAGTAATAATGCATGTATCAGAGAGAGAAATCAGCACATAAGAGGCCACTCTTGTAAAATCAAACTCAGGGAGAAACCAAAACCAAATGTCCCTGTCCTCCCATGTCCTAAAAGCCCCCTGACACATCCTCCATTGTGAACCCAGGCCATCCACAGCCTCATTGGGCTGCTGGCAGGCCAGACAGAGAAGAAGTCTACCTTGTTGAGGCTGCAGCCTTCCTTGGGGGCAAAGGGACAGTCATCTAGTTCCCTCTGATCTTGCCAATGACTTTGTTAAAACTTGATGGAACTAACCTTGCTGTTGGACACCTCTGTTAAACTGGCCTGACGGTGACTAAAGGGATGAAAGATGCTGTGGGAGAGGCGGGACTGATTTACAGCACAGTCGTGTAAGCCAAGCTAAAGTAAGAGAGAGAAAAATTAAATAAAGACACTTAATTTAATTGCAGATTGCCTTCCTGGCAGCTTATGCAGATCATGGTGGACAATGAAATTACAGAAGATTGGCTACTGAGCCCAGAAGTAGGAGAGATGACGCTGTTTCCATATGAAAAGGTAAGAATTCTGTACGATAACCAAAGAATGCTGTTGAGAGCCAGGAAAAAGCTGATTGCTTTGCTTTCTCCACCTCTGTACATGCAAGGACGCTCACAGTGCATCAAGTTCAGTCAATTTCCAGATCCACTTTTTTAGACCCATTCAAAAATCAAAATAACACTTTTTTCCATGCCCCCACCCCACAGCTGTGTTGCAGGCAGCAGAGAGCAAGTCACAGCACAGGAACAATTCAGATATTCTGCCTTTGTGAAGTGGGGATTGCCAAGGGTTGCACTCTGGCAGATCACAGAATCACACAGAATCACAGAATCTTAGGGGTTGGAAGGGACCTCCAGAGATCATCGGGTCCAACCCCCCTGCCAAAGCAGCTCCCTATCTCATATTACATAGATAGGCGTCCAGACAGGGCTTGAATATCTCCAGAGAAGGAGACTCCACCACCTCCCTGGGCAGCCTGTCCCAGGGCTCTGGCACCCTCACTGTGAAAAAGTTCTTCCGCATGTTGGTGCGGAACTTCCTGTGCTCCAGCTTACAGCCATTGCCCCTTGTCCTGTCCCCACAGACCACTGAAAAGGGGCAGGCCAATTCCCCCTGCAACCCATGCCTAAGATATTTATAAACACTAATTAGGTCCCCCCAAAGTCTTCTTTTCTCCAGGCTGAACAGACCCAGCTCACTCAGCCTTTCCTCACAGGGGAGATGTTCCAGACCCCTAATCATCTTTGTCGCCCTTCTCTGGACACTCTCCAGAAGGTCCCTGTCTTTTTTATACCGGGGAGCCCAGAACTGGACACAGTACTCCAGGTGGGGCCTGACCAGGGCAGAGTAGAGGGGGAGGATCACTTCCTCCGACCTGCTGGACACACTCTTCCTTATGCATCCCAGGATCCCATTGGCTCTCTTGGCCACCAGGGCACACTGCTGGCTCATAGCCAGCCTGTCATCTACCAGGACCCCCAGGTCCTTCTCCACAGAGCTCTTTTCCAACAGGTCATCCCCCAGCCTGTACTGATACAGTCGGTTGTTCCTTCCCAGATACAGGACTCTACACTTGCTCTTGTTGAATTTCATTAGATTTCTCCCTGCCCAGCTCTCCAGCCTGTCCAGGTCTCGCTGGATGGCAGCGCAGTGTTCCTGCGTGTCAGCCACCCCTCCCAGCTTTGTATCATCGGCTTTGTATCATCAGATCTGTGGTACTTATAACAGGGTTGGAAACAGGAGTCCACCTGGGTTTGCAGGGACCACTAAGAAAAGCTTCAAAATGAGGGCAATGGAAGGTCACTCTCATTTTCCACTTATCTGAACAAAACAGCTGAGGTAGGGGCCATCTCTGAAACCTTCCCAGAAAGATTGACACCTGCTTCTGGGGCGTTTTGGGGAACCTCTCCCTCCGCAACACAAGCCGCTGTTTCAGAGGCCTCACTGCAGTTACAATACCTAAGCCAGAAACAAGGATGTTTTTCCAATTTCAGAGAAAACCTTTTGCACATATAAACTCAAATTGAACATACCTTCCTTAACTGGCTCAGGTCTACATGTGCAGGCATCAAACCGACTCGGAAACAGAAATTTGAAAGCAGTAGGAGGAAGCTATGTGGTAGCACCAGCATACGGTACCTATAGGTATTTTTAGAACAAAAAAAAAAAGAAAGAAGGTTCTCAATGTAGATAAAAATACAGAAACTTCCACGAAGTAGAAAGTTTTAATATGACTGTGGAGCCCTCCCCTTCCTCTCAAGATTTAAGATATTAGAGTAAAAATTCATAAAGCAGTTTATTTTAACCGACTATACCTTCACAACTGTTTGAAATACCATTAGCAAAGTAGTTGTTATACACCACTTCACCATTAGTTTTGCTTGTTACTAGTATTGAATTTGAAAGATAAACTGATACCTTATTTGAAAGTATGTAAAATTCAATTTTTCCCCTGTTCATACCTAAAATAATTTTTAAGCTCCAACCACCAGTTCACAAAGATCTTGTTGTTCACAGCACCACGCATCAGCCCCGTCTTTTTGCCCACACAACCACATCCCTCCCAGTGAAGAAGCAAAAATTTGGAGTCTAACCATAAGGACACCCTTTGAACAACCAGCTCCTTCATGAGCAAGGAGGTCTGAGCAGCTTCTCACTGCAGAAATGGGACTGGAGCCCACCTGATCAAAGCCCACCTGAGCAGCACTGCTGTAGTCTCCCAGTGTAGCTCAAAAAACAATTTTTCAGAGCTCTAGCCCCAGAAATAGCTTGCTCAGACAAGCTAACTTTTGAGAACAACATGAGAAAGCAGCACATAACACACAGACATTATGGAGCAACCTGAGGTGATGCACTCAGCTTTGACACCGTAAGAACTACATAGATGCTAACAAAGTAATAACGTAGCCTGCATGCATTTCCATGCCTCAGTTTCCTCACCTTCACAGAGCGTTCTTTGGGCCCCTCCAAGATCCTGCAGATCATAGGTCCTGTCCATGGTTCAGACCAGCTAGCTCCCTGTGACTATGGCTGCTCTTAACCACCACCCATCCCCAACAAGAGCGTTTTCTCCTCTTCCAACCCCCACACTTCCTGTGCATCTTTTTTTTCTTCCCCAGCCAAGACTTTTATCTTAGAGGTTAGCACCAACTCCTAATTTTTATAGTTTTTTTGTCGTTCTGCATTTGATAACATTTCAAGCTCAGTTCTTTACTGAGATATTTAAATCCACCTTGTTCTTCTCTGAGTTGTTGCAGTTTGCTGCCCCGGTATCTCATGCTGAATAGAAGCCACCATGCTCTGGTGAGTTACCGTTACACCTAGTCTAAAAGGAAAAATGCCACTTGGGAGCAAACTGTGGGCTCCAACACTCAGCAATTTCTATATAGTTTCAAAATCTCACTCAAACATCTCTTACTATACGTAGAAAGATCCACAAACTGACAAACATATGTGCTGTTAATTGCGCTAATTCCAAAGAGATTTTAACACAGCAAGTAAGAGTGGAGTGCTAACACCCATGGCAAGCCACAGATTTCACAGAGTTGAAGATATAGAAGTGTTATTGCATCCTTTCTTCTGCCACAGTATAGCCAGGTAGCCATAGGAGCTATTTTGATACCTGAAAGTGTCTTCAGAAAAGGTGAATCTGATGGTAACACTCGGTAGGGCTGTTGGATCTAAAGAAACCACCAACAGAAGGATTTTTCTCTTCATTACAAGAGCTGATTGAAAGATAAACGAAGATTTTTCTTTTCTCAAGATCTCAGTTGCAGATATGCAAGAAAGCAGCAGGCCTACAAATGCTATTGAGAAAAAAAGAAAGCAAATTAAATCTGTTTTACTGCGGGGATAAAATGGTTACCTGCCATCTGTAGCGCACACACTCCATGCCAGAGAAAAGACAGCCCCAAAGGGTGACACAGCGTGAGGTGAAAACCCAACCTAATTAATAACAGGTGGAAACCACCGAAGTCAAACAGTATCACATCAAAGTGCTGCTGTTGCAAACAGCTCAAGAGAGGGCACACAGATCCTATTTCTCTCAAAGCACTACGTTTTTGCTTGCGACCGGCTGCCATCTTTGTGGGCTTCCCCACGCTGCAACTCTGACAGAGTCTTTCCCTCCTTGCCAAAGCACCCACAGATGACTGCACTCCTCGTGCCAGGCATACCCACTCCAAGGCGCATCGGCCAGCGCCTGCATTATTTCAAATCAGGCATTATAATGATTCACCTTATCTGCTCTCCAGAGGCAAAAGCAGTGCCCTGGTGGATAATGATTCCCTAACCTGTGCAATCCCAGAGATGGCTGGGGGTGATGGATGACTCCAGGGATGACTTTGGGGGTGTGGGGGTGATGGGTGACTGGTAGGAAATCTCCTGACACGCCACCTGACATCACTGCGGCGGCTCACGGGAAGATTTTCACCTCAAGGCCGCAGTACCCAAAAGCAGAGTCGCGAAGGCAACGGGTGTCTATCGGAGCCCTCACAGAGAGAAACCTCCTCCTCACAACCGCGGGCAGAAGTCTTCAGAACAAATTCATTTCGGCAGGTTCCTCTTCCCCCGGCGGCTTCTAGCGCTCCCGGAACCATGAGCTCGGGGCGCTGTTTCTGGGAGGGAGGGGAGGACGGGGGGCGGGTTTGAGCGCGGCACCGCCGGGCTGGGCGCCTCGCCGGGCGGGCGGGTGGCGGAGGGGCCAGCGCTTCCAGCGCTTTCTCTTCGTCTCGCCCACGAACCGCGAAGGAGGATGAACCTGGAGCGGCTGAGGAAGCGGGTGCGGCAGTACATCGACCAGGTGAGGTGCTGGGGGGGTTGGGGGGGGAAGCGGCCGTTGGTGCGGGGTGGGGGTTGGGGGGGAGGGGGAGCCTGGCCCTCTGGCTTTCCCCGAGGCGAAGCCCTTCTCGGCCCTGCGCCCGGGGCGGGGAGGCCGGGGAGCGGGAGGTGCCAGCCTCGGTAGCCGGGAATGGGGCAGGAGAGGGGTGGTTGATTTTGCAATAAAGCCCCATTTCCTCTGGAGAGGGAGGGAGCGGGGGTGGGAGAGGAGCGCGGTGGGCCGGAAGCGCCGCCTGTGCGGTCTGTGCTGGGAGCTGGGGCGTGTGGCCTCCGAGTAGCGCGGCGGGGGATTGTCCTGGTCCCTTCCTCGCTTGGAGGAGGAGGAGGAGGAGGAAAGCCCGCCGTGGGAGCGGCGGGGCCGCCGTGCGGCGGAGGCATGCTTGCGAGAGCTCTCCCTCGCGGGCTGTGCGGGCTGGGCCGCGCTCACCCGGGGAGCTAACCTACCGCTCTGCCGGCTGCCGCCGCTGCGGAGAGGAGCAGCTTGCTCTCCTCTGTTGGTGTGTTCAGCAGTTATATTGCTGCAGGGCAAAAATAAAACCCCAGCAAAAACAGCAACAAAAATCAGGAAAATGCATTGACGAGTTAGGTTAAGTACGGCACCAAACTGCTCTGCTCGGATTTCTAGTCCAAAGGCTTTATACCAGCGTGGCTATATATACCGGTGTATATGTATATATATATATGTATATATATATCTCGGTAGGGGTGTGGAACAGGCTGCCCAGGGAGGGGGTTGAGTCACCATCCCTGGGTGTGTTGAAAAGACGGGTCGATCAGGTGCTTGGGGATATGGTTTAGCATAGGACGGGAACGACTGAACTTGAGGATCTTAAAGGCCTTTCCCAACCTCGTGATTCTGTGCTGCCAAGAGAAACACATCCCTTCAGTTAGCAGAAATGCTTGTGTGTCTGGCCAGCGAGTCAATCGATTGTAGGCCCAAGTTAGTTTGGTGGATTTTCTTGGTTTGTTTTGCTGTATTCATCTGCGTTAGCCTTCTTCGTTGAGCTGCTTTCTGAACATATATAGGCACTTGTGTAGTTCTGAGGAAGGGGTGTCAGGATGAAGATGGAGCTGCTGCTTTGGGTAATATACAGTTTGCAGTACTGTGGAACCACTCGAAGTTGTATAGTGCTCTGTAGGCCGGAATGATACCCTTCTTTCATGCTCTAGAGGGATTTATTTAAACCTCAGTTCGTGCAGATAGCTATTGTAAGGATCTTGGTTTTGTGGGTTGGTTTTGTTGTTATGTTTGGGGTTTTTCCCCTTTGTTTCCCTGGGGGTGTAGATTGAAACCAAATTTGTTAGGCATTCTCAATCCACATCCAAAAGGAAATGTGGGACCACGGAAGAGACCACTTTAAAAATGTGTTAAGCCTGGCATGGAGAATGATAAAAATGAACTGCAGTAGACCCTGCAGATCTGCTTGGAGAATAATCCCAGCCAATTCTGTGTGGTTTTGCCTAGCACTCCATATCTGATGGCAGTCTTGGCTAAGTTAGTGGGATGTACCGGCAAACTGCTTCTGTTGGATCTGTAGTTAGTTACCACCTGCTGCTTCTGAACTGCAGACTTAACAGTCGAACTGTGTGTCCAAGGGTAAGGGGAAATACACACAGGGACTATAGTTTGTGTGAGGGTGAAGCATCTTGACTGGAGAATGTAATTTTCTTAATCAGTGATGGTGCTGCTGAAGTTCCTTGTGAAGTAATTAATCCTTTTTCATATATATATGGTATTCTCTTCTGAGATGTAGCATTTCTCTTAACTGGAATGAGGGGATTCTTGCTACCTTCCATTGATAGCAAGTCCCCTATCACCTACTGCCATACTTATGTAGTGCCTACATTATGCTCAAAGATACGTTTATTTAAAAAAAAATCCACTTCAGATTACTTTTTACATCCATCTAAATGACAGTACTGATTCTTTCAAACTTTAAAAAAAATTATAAATATGTAATTAAATAGAAACTGTTGGCATAAGATACTAAATGTGAATGATGTGATTTCAAAATAATCCAAAAAAGCTAGCCCCAAATAAATACTGATTATTTCTATCATGTTTTTACAGCAACAGTATCAAAGTGCCCTGTTTTGGGCAGACAAAGTAGCTTCACTGTCTCATGGTAAGTAGTTGCTTTTTACATTGTTTTTCATTAATGCCCTTCTGATAGTGCTCTGGTTTTGGTTTGGGTGGGGGTTTTTTTGTAAAGATGTGTGGCTAAATGTTGAAGTTTTTAGTGTGGTGTAGGTGCTTTCCTGTGATCTTTGGAATGCTGTTTTTCCAAATAGAGCAGATCCAATTAAACTTATTTTTATTTTGAACTGTGGGTTAAAATGACTCTTCAGCCAAACCTTAAGGTTTGTCTACCTGAAGAGACCAAACAAAACCCAAAGAGCTAGGAGAGACAAGGGTGGTTTCTTACAGGATGCGCTGTTGCTCTTGGTAACGAGTAGAATGCAGGTTGACAGAGTGAGCTGATGCTGGAAGCCTTTGTCTGCCCACTGCCATGGCCTGTTTACACTTCTTAAAATGATTTGGGGCTTGATACCACAAAAACTTTGTTTGCCAGTAAACTAAGAGAGTACTAACCCATGGTTAAGTTGGTTTTTTTGTTGGTTGGTTGGGGGGTTGGGTTTTTTTTAGAGGGAGAACTCTGAGTTGGTTTTGTCTGCCCTGTGCCCACGGGCAGGGTCACCTCCAACTGCTACTTTTTCTTTAGATCTGTATCACCCTTGTCTCCTTGTGACACAGATCTAGTATGAGATCCTTTGTATTCACTGTTCAGCACTCTTATCTAATGTCTTTAGTTAAAATCTAATAATTTTTTCATTTAAATCTCTGATAGATATCATAAGTTATATGTATGCATAAAAACCAGCTGTGTAACTCAATAGGATGCTAGAATAGAGGGAAATGCTTATCTAGTGAAGCAAAAGTGAATATGCTGTACAAAAGTCTTTAAAGAATCTATTAGAAATTAATGGTTTATTATTTTCTTCTTTATTTTAGAGGAACCACAAGATATCTACTGGTTGGCCCAATGCCTTTACCTAACAGCTCAGTATCACAGGGCAGCACATGCCCTTCGGTCACGTAAGTTGGATAAGGTAAGTCATTTTAGTCAAAGACTAGTGTTAGTCCACTTTTAAACCTCTGCTGCTAACTACAGTGACTTCCTCACCATCAGAGGACAAGATTTATGGGAAGAGTAATTAAAAAACCTGCATGATAGAGTTTATTTGAACCAAGTATAGCCCTGTGTTCAGTAGGCCAGGTAGAAACTGTTGTCCTGAGGTAGGGTCACAGAAAAGACCTGTGGGGTTGTCACTTTAGGTGTAACTGTTTAAATTGTCCTTCCACTCTGCTAATCAGTGGTGAAGGCAAGAGTGAAGCAAGCATCCTCTGAGAGTTTAATAGTAGAGAAAGTGTCACAGACTTACTCATGTTTTGTCAGGGAAGATTTTTGGAGGTGAAAAGGATGAAGAAGCCACAAAACTGAAAAGGGAGAGAGCAGCATGGAGTCTAGCAGTGTGAATAAACATGCCCTCTCTTTGACACTAATGTATGTGAAACTTCTCTTTCAGTTATATGAAGCGTGCCGCTACCTTGCAGCTAGATGTCATGTGAGTACACATTTTAACCTTGATAGGAAACAAAACAGACTAAATAAAAGATGCATCTTGGGAAGATTAGGTACCTGACAAGCAATGTAGATGTCTACATTCATTGGAATAACAGGTTTAGATTTTGTGACACTTGATTTAATTCTTTAACCTTCAGTGTGGTTGCTGGAGAATCCATTGCAGTACTGTCCTGAAGAAATCCAGCTGATCCTTTTTGCCAGGAAAAAAAAATACTTCTCCAGTATTTTGAGGGAAAAGAACGTGAACCATTTTTGGTTTTAATTAGTTGATTGTAGTCAGACCAGAGGAGATGTGATGCATGGTTTTATATAGTTAGCAGCTTTATATAACTGTATAAAATGAGAATAACTAGTAAAATGCAGCTGCTTTCAAAGGAGAACTGAGTCAAGTAGATTAAAAATAGAACTTTGAAAGAGAATAAGATGATTGTATTTTATTAAAACCTCTATTAACTCTCTTAGAAGCATATCTGCTTCTGTGATTGCATAATGCTGAATAATGCATAATTGCATAATGTAATTTTTCTGTAGGTGTAAATTTTTCTGGTTTTTTTTTTTTATATTATCGATACCTGTAAAATATCTGACTGCAATTGTCATATGATAGACATCCAAATAAGACTATGGATGCATTAAAAACCTGCTGATAAGTGCTGGTTGTTATAACTCCTGCCTTTGAAATGTGACACTTTGTTTATTGGTGCTTTATGTACAGATATTTCAAATCCAACCTTGTTTTTTACATGCACATGTTTGGCTAGTATGCTGCAAAAGAACATCAACAGGCCCTGGATATTCTAGATATGGAAGAGCCAATCAACAAGAGACTGTTTGAAAAGTACTTGAAGGATGAAAGTGGATTGAAAGACTCTACCACAGACTGGGAGATGTCACAGTCCTCTGTAAGTGACAATTTTTTAAAAACAAATACTTCCATAACTTAGGAAAAAACTGTGTGAAATCAGAAAGTGATTTTATAGCAGTATGAATCTGAAATTCTGTGTTTAAACTTCCTTTTGTGGATAATAGGGTTTTCAAAAATGCTGAATTGTTCTTCTTTCAGTCAGAAGTCATGTATTAGCTTACCTGTATGAAAAATAACTTGGTTTGCAGAAATGAAGAGTGCTTTTCAACAACTTCTCATAAATTAGTTGCAGGCACTTTGCAGGAAGTTCATGGTGCCACGTTGGTTTTTACAGGCTTCTAGCTCTGTGCTGCAACTTCAGTCTTGATAGTGTAAACTAACACTTCTTCATCTGAGCTGCAAGTTCTGAGATAACAGGTTTTCTTCTCTAGATATTTTAGATGAAACATTTCCTTAATCCCCCACGTGTTATTCTCAGCAGGATGTTTTTTTGGTCACACTTGAAAATTCTGTGGTGTAAAGGTGAAGTTTTTGAAGCCCGGTGAACACAGACAGAAGGGATGGCAGTGTGTGTGAGCTGAGTCGTCCTCACTTTCAGAGTTATGACTTGCAGTTTATGATGGATGTAGAACTGTTGGAGAGGGATCAGAGGAGGGCCACAAGGATGATTAGAGGGCTGGACCTCCTGCCCTACAAGGAGAGGCTGAGGGAGCTGGGCTTGTTCAGCCTGGAGAAGAGAAGGCTGCGGGGGGACCTCATTGCAGCCTTCCAGTACCTGAAGGGAGCATACAAACAGGAGGGGATTCAACTTTTTAGAAGGGTAGATAATAGCAGGACAAGGGGGAATGGTTTAAAGCTGAAGGAAGGAAGGTTTAGATTGAATATTAGGGGGAAGTTTTTTACAGAAAGAGTGGTGAGGTGCTGGAACAGGCTGCCCAGAGAGGTGGTGGATGCCCCATCCCTGGAAGTGTTCAAGGCCAGGTTGGATGGGGCCCTGGGCAACCTTGTGTAGCTCCAGGCCTGAGGTTAGTGGCCCTGCCTGTGGCAGGGGTGTTGGAGCTCTATGATCCTTGGGGTCCCTTCCAACCCTTGCCATTCTATGATTCTATGAGCTGAAACTACAGTGAAGGTGATTGGCAGATGGCATTTTCCTTGTGAGACTGAAGTAGCAGCGTAGGTTAAATCATCGATGTGAATGGATTTCAAATGCTGATATTAATGAGCTTAAGGGAGAAGCCGATTAGATTGAGTTACTGTGGTGCCCCTTAATGGGAACGTTTAAGTTACCACTGCGAGCAAAGGAAGAAGCCCTCTGTTTTGGCTGTTTGTTCTCACTCCCTGTTTCATGGTACTGTGGCCCAAGTGTTTGTTTGGCTGATTATTGAACTAAATTGGGAAACTGTTTTGATTGAAAAATAACCCAGCCACAGACTTTGACTTCCATTGATCCTGACCTTCACAAATACTTGTGATATTGTACTTCGTGAATGTGAGGATGGCTTTGTGTTGGCCAGTGCAGAGAGCTACTGAAATGAGCACTGCTACAAGAAATTTTAAATCAAACTCCTGCCTAGGAATGTAGCTTTTTCAAACTTAATTTGGTCAGTTTGTACAGACACTGCTTCCAGAGTAAGAGTGACTGGCCTCTGAGCTGGTGACAATGTTATGAATTAGTGCAGCTGTACTGTTTCTAGGGTGCAGGGTCCCTAGAGAGTTGTTCTGTCTTATTTGCGTGATGGCATTAGAGGCGTCATGTGTTGAAAGTTCTGGACCAATATGAGGAAGAACTTTTTTCCAGTGAGGGTGCCAGAGCCCTGGGACAGGCTGCCCAGGGGGGTTGTGGAGTCTCCTTCTCTGGAGATATTCAAGACCTGTCTGGATGCCGACCTGTGCGACCTGTCCTAGGGAGCTGCTTTGGCAGGGGGGTTGGACCCGATGATCTCTGGAGGTCCCTTCCAACCCCTACAGTTCTGTGATTCTGTGATTGACTTTCTCAAAATAACTTGCTGATGTTCCTGTGGCCTTCTGACTGAGGTGAACACACATCAGTGAGTTTTTTAGTTACTATGGATCTTGGCACAACTGTAACAACGGTGGGTAATGATCTTTCACTACTTCATTTATGAAACATCTATGTTTTGGGTTGAAATGAAGGCTATCTTTTTCTGCTCAAAGTAGTTGAGTCCATTGCTTTGGCCTTTTTCATCACGTCAATGCAATCACAAAATCACAAGGTTGGAAAAGATCAAGTCCAACCGTTCCCATCCTATGCTAAACCATATCCCTAAGTACCTCATCTACCCTTTTTTTAAACACACCCAGGGATGGTGACTCAAGCCCCTCCCTGGGCAGCCTGTCCCAGGCCCTGACAACTCTTTCAGTGAAAGATTTTTTCCTGACATCTCATCTGAGCCTGCCCTGGCACAGCTTTGTGCCATTTCCCCTTGTCCTGTCTCCTGTCTGAAGAGCCCATCACCCACCTCTCTACAACCTCCTTTCGGGTAGTTGTCAATCATTCTTGTCTTGCCTGAAATACATGCTTTTGTAGTCAATAAAGAATTGAATTGCCTTTGGAAGTGATGATTTCCCTGTACTGAATATGAAGGGAATTTAGTATGAGTAGTTTACACTCATTGTTGGAGGTTGGAGATTGGAGAGCTGGATGCCAGAAGTAGGAGGCTACCTCTACTTACCTCCAAGTATGTGTTCCTTTGGTGGTAGATAACCTGACAGAGCATTCATTTAGAGATTTTTTTTTTATTTAAAGAGACTAGGGACAATATTTTATTTAAAGACAGCACTAGAAAACCAGGTTCCATCATACATGAAATGCTTTTTACTTTTCAGGGAGCCCATTTGATTTGTGCTCAAAACCAAATTGCAAACATTGATTCAGTCTTTGACCTCCAGCCCTGCTTTTCCACCAGATCAAGAGCTCTATATGCCTTCTGCGAGGGAAGATCTACGATGCTTTGGATAATAGAACCCTAGCAACATACAGCTACAAAGAGGCCTTGAAGCTTGATGTTTACTGCTTTGAAGCATTTGATCTCTTAACATCACACCATATGCTGACAGCACAAGAAGGTCTGGATAGCTGTGTTTCTCAAATACAAGTAAAATTTTAGCTGCTTTCTCAATATCCTTTTTTTCCAGCATAAAAATAAAGCTCTGCTACGAGTAACGGACTTTGAAATGCTGAGAATAGGCAATGGATGAAATAAGTGACAATTTTAATTGCTCATATTTACACCTAAGCTTTTATTTTTCAGTCTTGCAGTGCTAAGAATTAAAAGAAACAAAGTAACCCAGCTGTCCTGTTTGATAGCTGGGGAAGTTCCCACTCACTTTGCCCAGCCTAAACATGTTTTTCCCATGTTCTCAACTTCAAGGGGCTTTGAATCCATGAAACCCTACTGGTGTTTGCTTATTTGTAGTAGACATTGTTTAAAGGAGCATTCTGAGTGATAAAATTTGATATGTAAATAAAAATAGTGGTGTATTATGTCATATTTGGGGGGTTGGACCCGATGATCTCTTGAGGTCCCTTCCAACCCCTGCAATTCTGTGTCATATTTATTGAATTTCATTTAAAAGTGAAGAAGGAAAAACTAAGAATTCAATCATTATTATCCATCATTAGTAGTACTGGTTTAGTGTATCTACACTGTTATTTTCCTTGTAGTTTTGGGATGAGAATCATAAATTTTTTTGCATCTTAAGTTCTTAAAATGTTGAATCTTGCTGCTTCTTCTGAAACATCACTCCAATTTTTTTTTCTTTTGAATTCACATAGAAAAAGAACTTCTTGAATCTCTACCTCTTAGTAGACAATGTACAGAAGAAGAACAAGAATTGCTTCACTTTTTATTTGAAAATAAATTAAAAAAGGTAAGCCCCCAGACTGACTGAAAAAACTGGAGAATTAATTGAAAGTCTTGACTTCACATGTAAATTTTCATGTATTCTGTTTGTTCTGAACATTGGAATAAGTAAGAGCTTTGTAGTGTTGGCTATTTTAAAACTATTGATGCAGTAGATAGCACTTTATGGGGGTAGTATACCAATTTTATGTAAACTTTTTTTCTGGTGTGGTGACAAATTGAAATTATGAATTTATTCTTTTTTTTAGCTTTATTTCTTCAGAAACTTCTAGGTGCAGAAAAAAGAATATTACTAATATAGGTAAAATGCCAGTTACCTGAAAATACTAGGATGTAGCAACATAATTCCAGACTGTTTTTTCCAAGATAATGTGAGAGCACTGAAAGCCAACTATATATTACTCAGTATTAATTTCTACACCTACACTTAAGACATAGACCCTGGCAAACATCTTTCATGATGAGCTTCTGAGTACATTATAATTTTGCCAAATATGTGTTTTATAGACTTCCAGTTTAAAACTAAGAATTTTAAGAGGCTTAATGCTTCTTAAATATTCTTTTAGAACTGAAAAAACATTTATACCATCTGAGTTCAGAGTGGTTGTCATTTCACATGTTGTTTCTTTTGCCTTTCAGTATAACAAACCCAGTGAAACACTGATTCCTGAGTCAGTAGATGGCCTTCAGGAGAACCTGGATGTGGTGGTATCATTAGCTGAAAGACATTATTATAACTGTGATTTCAAAATGTGTTACAAGCTTACTTCAGTGTAAGTAAACAAAGCAACTCTGAGGGTTTGTTTTCCTGTGTGGTGAATTATTATAATTAAGCCTGGACTTATCAGCAGATGTCATTGTCCAGTGGGTTGATGTACATAATGATTTAAATGAGGAGACTGTCACAGATGCTAGAGCTTGGAAATGACAGTCTGAGAAATCCATATAACTTCAGTGTTTTAGACTCCCTTGAAGACAGCATATATCATATACTTGTTTATATGTTTGTTTATACTTTTAAATACCTTGAACTATTTTAAAATGGCAGCTAAGCTTTTAACTATTTTAGGGCAGCCTTTTCAGAGAATGGAGTCATAATGTGCTCCTGATTTAAGAGATTCTGCAAACAGATTTCAAACCAACTCATTTCTCTTCAGTTCACTAAATGCTTATGGAAAGGGCATGTGCCTACAGGCCATGTCCTGTGTGCAGCCCCTTGCCTGGGAGGCTGTCTTTCCTTCCTAAATGCCTCAGGAAATAAAAACATAAAACTGAGCTAATGTGTTTCCTAAGGCATGCTGGTGGGCATTAAGCTCAGGAAGTTGAGGACTTGCTTGAAAGTTGATACCAAATGTATGGAAAAGCTGAATAGAAACATTGTTACTTGCTGGGTTTTTTGCAGGTCACTTCAAATTTAATCAGCAAATGTGCTTTGTATTCTGTTTTTCTAATTGTATATTCAGCTTGCCAGAATCTTCTGTTGCTGTCTGCTCTTCAGCTAAATTATCTTAAGATGGCCTGTTAGTAGTTACCTTCTAGTTACAAATAGTTTTCCAGTGCCTAAAGTGGTAATTAACTGGATCATTACATACCATAAAAGCAGCTTGCTTAAAACACAGTAAAAATTTTTGAAATGTGCATTATTTTAATTTATTTTATTTTTTTTTGCAGGGTGATGGAAAAAGATCCTTTCCATGCAAATTGTTTACCTGTGCATATAGGGACACTTGTGGAGCTTAACAAAGCAAATGGTAAGAAACACAATACTTAATATGAATCAAAAGAAGACTGTCAATCTTCAGTTTTAGGAAAGAATTCAGGATGCCAAGAAAGCCCCTGATATATACCATGAAAAAATTACATACTTTTTTTTTTCCTCATGCCTGTAGTTTCAAGAATGAGTGGTAGCTGGGAAAAAAAAGGGAAGTTTCAGAGCTGACAGCAGGGGCAGGGAGGGGAAGCAGTTGTGCAAAGAGTCTTCATTCATTCATTCATTCATGACCATGAGTGTCACTGTCTTTTAACCACTGGGCTGTGTAGCCAGAAAGAGAGTGAGCTGTGCTGATTCAGTTCTGATTTCTGTTTTGAAGTGATCTTTCCAGAGTATCTAGGTGTACTTTTTCTGCTCAATTCATTTAAACTAGAAGGAATTCTTCAGCAGTGTGCATGCTGAGGTGAACATGCTCAATTCTAGGCTCTCCTTGCCTTTGCTCTTGGGAAAGCCTCTTTTTAGTTCAAAACAAGAATCATTCAGCACCTTTTGTTGGAGTTACAGAAATAGCTTACTTGCAGCTGGGGTGGCTCTTTCTAATTTCAGACTGCATTTAAACATCCAAATCAAGTGAGGAGCTTGAATGTCTTTAGATCCAATTGGAAAATAGACTAAGGAGCTCATATGATTTGCAGTCTCTCGAAGGATGGTGCATTGTATGTATGCAGTGTCATTAAGTGTGCTGGTCTTTCTCAGTGTTTGGTGAATGTACTTTTTGGTTACTTTACAGTCAGCTCCATCTGAAAATGTGGCCACTACTCTGATTTTTTTCATCTAAATCTGCCTTGAGAAGCATTTTGTAAATAAGTTGCTATTTTGTAAGCCAGTTCTATTTTATTTCTCTAAAGCTGAGTATTGATGCAAAGTCCTCCAACACAAACTCATCAATTTAAGAGCACTGTACTCCTAAGAAATGGAAATTTTGTGTACCATAGTGCTGTTTTTTTTGGCATTACATCAGCAATAGAATTTTTACTCTGTATCTGGTTACTGTCACTAGAAAATCTGTAGTAACTTATTCTAATAGCAAAGTTTTTGTGGAATTCTTAAGGGTTGGGATGTATAGCTGTTTGTGCTGTGAAAACTTAGGGGTTGTTGGGGTTTTTTTTTGTTTTGGGGTGGGTTTTTTACCTAATTGCAAAACTGAATCAGTTTTGAGGCATTTTGAAGTTTTGCCACTAAACAGGTAACATTTTTGTTTGCTTATTAATAATGTTGGATGTTCTGAATATTTTGTATAGAAAGCTAAAGGGCTTGAAATACCTCAATGTGTTAGCATGTTTAAATTTTCTCTCTTGTTTCCTTCCACTATGCAGAGCTTTTTTATCTTTCTCACAAACTGGTGGACTTGTACCCAAATAATCCTGTAAGTTGTTCTAAGCCTTCATTGTCTGGTAGTTTTTCTAGGTGGAAACACGTAATAGCATATTGTGTAATATATTACATAATGTATAAGTATATATATACATTATCATATATATTATATGTAATATATAAAATATATAAGTAATAGTATGTAATTATATATAACATATTGTAATATGTAGTATAATATTGTCTAATATATATTATATAATAATGTAATAGTTCGAGCAACAGAATTCAAAATCTGTTTCTGGATGTAGCTAGACAAAAATTATTGACTTCTTGTATTACTGTCCTTTTCTTATACCAAGGTTCTTTTTAAAAAGCAACCTACCTGTAAAATGTATCAGATGTGAGGTATTCACTCTGAATAATAATTTAAACCAAATCCCAACAGTAATAAATGTACATGCCTCTCAGAGCAAGCTTTTCTAATGTTTTTACCTTCATTTTCCTTTTACTCAGCCTGAATTCCCCATGTTGCAACTTGTACCCACTGCCTCCCAGTCTCTCATTGCACCTCTGAGACATCTGGCTCTGCCTGCTGTATTCCTTACCATTAAGTAATAGAAGACAGCAATACACTTTCCACTTAGTGCTCTCTTCACAAGGCTGAAGGAACCCAGTTAGAGATGTACATGCCAGCAGCTCTAGCTTGCCTATAATACATCAAATAATTTGAAAAGCTGAAACTGATTTAATTGAAAATGTTCCTAGCTTCTCTAATTGTAATTGTTCTTCTGTTTTGCATCACCTGTGGTCGTGTTCCACTAAAACTAGTGTGACATATCTGACATATTCTGTTTGGTTTTATTGTTTAGGTGTCATGGTTTGCAGTAGGATGCTACTATCTCATGGTTGGTCACAAAAATGAACATGCCAGAAGATATCTCAGGTAACTTTTTAGTCAGTTTTCCTCAGGGGAACGTTGATCACTTACTAAGTAAATACTTAATGTTCACAATTGTTTGTAAGCTCATAAAGCAAACAGAGGCCTTGATGAATTGGTTAGTACTAAAATATTCCTTTTGTTGACACCCTTTTTTTGGGGTAGCAATTTAGACCTCAACCATCTAGATACTTTAAAATAAATCCAGACTTGCTTGGAATCTCTTTTGGCAGTCACCTTCCTCTTCTGGGCAGCTGTAATGCCTGTGTTTGCTCATGCTGCCAAGTTAATTACAATGATGTAATCACGCTTAATTCAGGGACACTCCAGCATTCTCCCTGGTTCAGGCTTCATATCCTGAAGGGAAGAGTTAGAAACTCCTGACATTTGGCTGTGCCTAGTTCTTTCCTTGCACAAACAGCCTTGGACCTTTTAGATTGCTCAGTCGGTCCAGTGCCCTTTCCTGTAGGTCTTGTCTATGTGCATTGTTTATCAGCGCTGGGGAGCAGGACCTTGCTGGGAAAGTAGGGCATTTGTTTTGGTGCTGCAAACTTTAAACTGAGACAGCTTAAATCAACCTGTCAGGCTCTCATTTTTCTTCTGAAGACCTTTACAGACAATATATGTAAAGATGTGCTAGCAATTGCCTGGTTATTATGGGTAAGCTATTTAAATTCCTGGCAAGTACCAGTGTGAAATTCTTCAAGAAGCTGCCCTGGGTAACATAGGTGGTTTTGGTGGTGAAATAAAAGAACATCTGTATTAAACCTGCAAGCATTCCTAACCAGCCAGGGCTGGAACATCTACCCTATGAAGACAGGCTGAGAAAGTTTGGCTTGTTCCACCTGGAGAAGAGAAGGCTTCAGGGAGATCTTAGAGAAGCCTTCCAGTACATGAAGAGGTCTATAGAAGAGCTGGGGAGGGACTTTTTAGCAGAGCATGTAGTGACAGGATGAGGGGAAATGGTTTCAAATTGGAAGGGGGTAAACTTGCGTTGGATATTAGGAAGAAATTATTCACTACAAGGGTGGTGAGGCTCTGGAACAGGTTGCCCAGGGAAGTGGTGGGTTCCCACTCCCTGGCAGTGTTCAAGGCCAGGTTGGATGGGGCCTTGAGCAGCCTGGTCTAGTGAGCGTAGTCCCTGCCCATGGTAGTGGGCTTGGAACTTGATGATCTTTAAAGTCCCTCCCAGTCCTAACCATTCCATGATTTACAGATGTGTTAGAAAATAAACCAACAACAACAAAAAAAAGAAAAAAGCCCAAACAAACAAGAAACCAAACCCAAACCATCAGAATTCAAAGTAGTTCTGGTAAAGTGGAAAAAAGATCTAGTAAAAGTGAAATAGTAGAGAGGTGCCCAAGTTTCTTGAGCAGAATGGTAGTATCCAACTAGAAGGCTAGGGACAGCTGGGGCCTGGGCAGCAAGTTTTGGAAAAGGATGTGGAGGTACCATGGATAAAACCCACAAGCTCCCTTATCACTGTTTTGGAGTCATAAGCCACCATGCTGGACAGGGCAGAAGGCACAGCTGGGCAGTGCCCCGTAAGGGGAGTATCATTCTGGCTGTTCCAGAAGGAGTTCTCTGCATTCTTTGAATCCTGCAGAAGGGCTTACCTCATCTCAGCACCAATTAGGAAAGCATCTGAGAGAGAACATAATCCATCTTCTGTAACAACAACAAAGCTGTGTTGTAATGTGTCACTGTTGACAAGTCAGTATGTGTGGAGAAATCAAGACAGATGTGAGAGAGTTGAGTTGAATTCAAGAGAAGGTAGTAAAGAAGGAAATGAGGAAAGCTTCTGAAGTGGTTGACTCCATCTAGGAGGTAGGGTTGGAAGATGCAAGTCTTTGAATATGTAAAGTTATGTCCCAGGAGACAGAGAACAAATAGTTCTAGCATCTGTGATGAGAAGTAATGAATTTAACTGTGACAAACAAGATTTAGGTTAAATGATAGGAAAAATGAAGTGTTTAAGCTCAGTTGAGCAATAGTGTAGGTTTTGTGGAACGTGTAGGATGGCCATGTTGGAAGCTTTTCAGAAGAGATTTGTCACATCTGTCATCTGCTCTTTAGTTAGGAATGCCCTCACCTTCAGGCTGATAAAGTAATCTACAGAGCTTTCTAATCTTCCTCTCAAGCCTGTTTCTGTGAAGACTCCAGGTTGCTCTCTTGATGCTTAGGTTGTAGTTTTCAGCTCAGCACTTGGGTGACATTCTGTGTACTTCTCTGACGTGCAGCAATTGTCTGCAGTGTGACAAATAAATTGCAGAATCATAGAATTGTCCTGGTTGGAAGGGGCCCTCTAGACCATCAAGTCCAACCCTCACCCTAACCACTACTAATCCATGTCCTTCAGCACCACATCTAACCGTCTTTTAAATAACCTCCAGGGATGGAGACTCCACCACTTCCCTGGGCAGCCTGTTCCAGTGCCTGACAACCCCCTGTGAAGAAGTTGTTCCTAATCTAAACCTCCCCTGGTCTAACTCGATGCCATTTCCTCTTGTCCTATCACTTGTCAGTAGGGAGAAAAGGTCAGCCCCCGCCTCTTCACAGCCTCTTTTCAGGGAGCTGCAGAGAGCAATTAGATCTCCCCTCAACTTCTTCTTCTCCAGAGTAAATACTCATGTCTTCCTTAAGGCTAGTACAGTTACATGGCAAAATTCCAACATGCAGTTCAACCTGAGTATTCATTTCATGTTTTCATATCCTGCTTGTGAAACTTAAATTTGCTGGAATATATTTATTTGGAAATGTATCAATAAAATTTTGTAATACATTATAAATCATGGGTAATGTTTTCTATATTTTGCCCAATTCACCTATTTATTCTGTCATTGTTTATGTTCAGTAATACCAAATATTTCTTGCTGTCCATGAACAGCAACAGTAACAATGCAATGAATCCTTTTAAAAGTTCCAACTATTTAGCACTTAAAATTAACATTGTTTGTCACTGGTCTCTGCAGGAGATTATCTGAATAGCAATGCTGTGCCCACATAGTCAGGTATCTGTGTAAGTGGTCACCTGAAGCAGATGAAATTTAATCTCAGATGTGTTTCCTTGTGACTTGCTCCTGTTTTTAGCAAAGCTACTACACTAGAGAGAACCTATGGACCTGCGTGGATTGCATATGGACATTCATTTGCAGTTGAGAGTGAGCATGACCAGGCAATGGCTGCATACTTCACAGCTGCACAGCTCATGAAAGGGTATGTCAAAAATGACTTAGTTGGGAAAAAGTCCCAAATTATTCAATAAATAGTGTGGAATATTGACCTACATCCCTTTAAACAGCAGGAATACCTTTGCTACAATTATCCAGTAGAGAGCAAAGGAGGGAAAAAAATCCATTTAATTTCATAATCTGCATTTCTCTGCATTACTTGTGAATTTGTAAATCCTGAAGTCAAGATTTCTATTTAGGTAATCTGTGTTGTGCCTGAGAGTTAACTGGAATTTGTGAATTCTTTTGGTCACACCAGGTCATACACTGCTGTATAGTAATAACTTGAACAGCTGTTGCATGCAGTGGAGAAGGCTGTAAAATGAGTAGTGGGCTAATCATGCCATATTGCATATCAAAGTACTGTGTTAGCTTGTAGTTAGTGGTAAACGTAATCCCTTTCATTATGACTTCTTCCATATTCTGCTGCAAGTGAAATGTATGAAGGAAACTGGGGGGAATGGGAACAACCACAAAAACCCTCACATCTATCCTAAGCACTGAGGAAATAGTAATTCCAGAGCAGGTTACAATTACATACTGGAGTTCACATTCTCATCACCAACTAACAAAGATGTAAAATCTTTTAAACTGCCCCTTGGGTTAATAGTCCATTTAAATCATCCTGTGCTCAGATGTACACAAGTACAGGCAAACATAGTTGGCATTTTGTAATAGTTTGTGGCAGCATTCCTGGTAAGTGTGTTTGTTTCTCTGTGGCTTGGCTTTTTTAGGTGTCATCTGCCAATGCTCTATATTGGACTGGAATATGGTTTGACCAACAACTCAAAGTTAGCTGAAAGGTTTTTCAGCCAAGCTCTAAGCATTGCACCAGAAGACCCTTTTGTTATGCATGAAGTTGGAGTGGTTGCCTTTCAGAATGGAGAGTAAGTTTGCAAAACAGGATTAAACCAAACATTAAATGTGGATTATTCTGAAGTGTGATGTGCTAACGTACTCCTGTTGAACCATAGCGTCTTTTCATTCTAGTTTAGATAGTGTTTACCCTAAACCCTTGCTTTCTATGTTGTTCTTCATTGTTTAAGGTTGAACTGGAAAGCCCTTAATGCACAAGGAACATTTAGAGGTAATTATTACCTTATGTGTGCCTGTCATGGGGTAGTTGCAGGCCTGGAGGAGGCATCTGTCTGCACACACTAGTATAAACTTTATACTGTGCACACATGGTATAAAACTTTGTATAGCAAAACGATTTGTCAGCTCAGGAGGTTTAAACTTTAAAAGGGGAGATGGATGTTAGGAAAAAGTTCTTCATTATGAGGGTTGGAACAGGTTGCCCTGAGAGGTGGTGGAGGCCCCATCCATGGAGATATTCAAGGTCAGGCTTGATGGGGCTCTGAGTGACCTGATGAGTGAAGATGTCCCTGCTTACTGCAGGGGGTTTGAACTAGATGGCCTTTAGAGGTCCCTTCCAACCCAAGTGTCATGCATCCCAGTTTCAGTTATATCTTCATTTTAGTCAGTGGACAGACACATCCACTAAAAAAACCCCACAACCTTATTTCAAAGATGGGTGTTTAAGACGTTACTGAAATTAACTTAGTGTTTTAAACAGGATCAAAATAGCCTCAGGGATTGTATTCTGAGCACTCTACCACTTCTTTGTTATGCTTTGAAATGACTAAACGATTAAACAATGGCCTGAGTTGGAAGGGACCTCAAAGCCCATCTAGTTCCACCCACTGCCATGGGCAGGGACACCCTCCACTAGACCAGGCTGCCCAAAGCCCCATCCAACCTGGCCTTGAACCCTGCCAGGGAGGGGGCAGCCACAGCTTCTCTGGGCAGCCTGTGCCTCACCGCCCTCACAGGGAAGAATTTCTTCCTAATACCCAAGCTAACTCTACCCTTGTTCAGTCTATGAATCCAAATGTATTCTAAAGAAAAAACAAAACAACCCACAACAACAACAAAAACCCCACCCCAAAACACCCAAAAATCAATCATACATAAGAAATGTTCAGTGAATGTTTAGTGTTTATTGGCTTGCTTCTGACTTTTTAACTTTGTCTTGTTAGCTCTCACGAGCACATGCAAAATGTAGCAAATTGTAAATTACTATTTTTTTACATCTAATTTCACTCATACGATGCAATAATGGCAAAGCTGGTTCCTGGTAATACAGTTTTCTTACACTGCTAATGAAAACTCTTCACTAATTTACTTTCTTTCCTCCCACTCCTTCAATTCTTAGCTGGAAAACTGCAGAAAAGTGGTTTCTTGATGCACTGGAAAAAATCAAAGCTATTGGAAATGAGGTATTTTTCCTAATAACATGCACTATCCTGAATTTGTAAGACTACAGCAAATTCTGTAATAGTTTGTGAAAAAATGTTGTGCTTACTTTAAGATAGAAGCAATACAGTAGAAATTTGACTTTAAAACTTAGACCGTTTACCTGTATCGGAGTGTGTTGAATTTTTAGATGACAGTCATCATGCACTATTTTCAGTGCTACAGGAAAAGGCAAAAAGTATGTTTCTGTATGAAATTTAAAAGACTGGAGCATGGAGACAGGGTCTCATTCTCAGTCTTGGGTCTTAGTAGACCAATAATGGTCCTTGACCCAAGGGCTACCCTACATAAATAGGGTGGTTCTGGTTTAGTTAAAGCTGTTACTGTTGTTTCTGTGAGCATCACAAACTTTGTAGACAGGGCTTAAATTTATGTGTATGCCTGAATTCTTTTGTGTGGCATTTTTCTTCTTTATTGAGAAGTACTAAATATCAACATAACTATAAACACACAAATGGAAACTTAAAAATTAGAGTGGGAAACACCTAAAATAACTAGATACAGAGAGATGTGTCTGTTAGCATAAATTCATAATGCAGTCAAGTCCAAATGATTTTTCATTTCAGCAAAAAGCATCCTAAGGACTTTGTTGGCTCAGACTCTTCTGTGTGCCTCATAAATGAGCTAATTTATTTAAAGCAGATTAAGTTAGACTATGAAGAAGACAGTAAAAAAATCTTTAGTGTTTATGATTATTTTTCAAACACCTAACCTGGTGGGATCTTCAGTTTTCCTAGGCCAAATGACTTAACGTGATTTTTAACTAACTAGAAAGTAAATCTTGTTCAGCTGGCATCAAGGTTTACTCTCATCAACCCTTTAAAGAAATTTAATAGGGTTTGGAGAGTGGAAAATCAGAAAAAAAAGAGTTACTGAGTAAATGTTTTGAGCTCAGATGCATGTTTTGAAAATAATTGACAGTGCTTGTGATATTTTTCATGGTCATGAATCAATTGCCTTCTTCATTGGTGATTTTAGATCAATCATTCAGTTTTCAGTGAAGCTGCAGTTATGTGAATTGTTGCACTATTTTGCAGGTAACAGTTGATAAGTGGGAGCCATTATTGAACAACTTGGGACATGTCTGCAGAAAGCTCAAGTAAGCAGAGAGCAGTGGAGCTACATTTCTCAGGAATACCACACCAGTGTGTTTTCTGTAGGCCTACTTCTCATTAAAATCAAGATGATGTACCATGCGAGAGCAGTGTGGACACATAAGAGCAAGAGTCCCTAACTGAGCTCGTGAACATAAATACATTAATTGCCCCTTATATCCAGTTTACTACACCCAGTATAGTTCTGTAAAAGCCTTTCTTTAACCACTGATTCTTATCAGACAGAAATCTGGTCATAGGCTTTTAGATCCTCATGTTGATCCAAATTCTAACTGTCTGCTGTCCCAGTCCTGATGTACTTGGCAACTACGTGCACTGATTTAATGAGCATAAAGGTGGTTGTGTGCCAGTTCATTCCTTGGATCAGTGCTCTTGTGGTTTGGTTTTCTTTATTGGAGTGAAATACAGAGTGACATTAACACAGCAATAAAATACTACTTTATGTGTTCTGAAAGCAGAACTATTTCATATTTCATTTTATATTTCCATTCTAGAGAAGAAGAAAGATAAAGCTTGCATATTTACTTTGCACTGTTTTAACAGAAAAATGGGGGTTTTTTTTCATTATTTACCTTGGTCTCATTTTAACAAGTGTTTTGTTTAATCAGTATCATATTGGGTTTTTTAATGTCATGGCTTTAATTGTCCAATTCGTGTATGCTATAATTTTTGTTTCAAAGCTGCTGATGAGGATGTGATTATGGTAGATATAAGTTGTACTTTTGTTTTGGCTTTGGTAGCAATTGCTTTGTGCTTGAATTGCCAATTAGTCTTCATTTTCATTATGAAATAGGGATGTATAATAGTTACCTCTTCTGCCAAGATCAAACAAAAGGCATTGCTTCTAGAATCTATTCATGAGCATAATTGCAGGTTTTTTCCAAATACTTGTTTCTCTTATAATTCCTTTTGTCTTGTTTTAATTTCTCCAATAAGTTAGTAACTGCTTTCATCACACAAGGACAACTTGCATTGTGTTGTTTGTTCAGGTTCAGAAAGCCAACCTAATGTGCTTCCACATCCTTGCAAACCATCTTTCAGGAATATCAAATTGAGAATTTAGGCAGCTGTACATATGCTTTGACAGTTTAATAAATTCTGTAATAACAAGTTTACTAGTGTTCATAATGCATGATGAAAAAAAATCACTGGCTCTATGTTTACTCATTAGCATTATGTAGCATATTAAAATACAATGGTAGTTAATTGGACAGGCAAATACTATGAGGGAAAATAAGATCCAAATCACAGGCTAGTTTTGTGCAGTGAGTGAACAGTTGCATGACTTTTCTGCCTCAAGTTGTTACTTAGTGCCCTCTAACAACTTCATGTGTTGACTGGTTGCATGATTTCATTACAGCCATAGGCATTAACATTTCTTCTGAATAGACAATTGCTATCTTTATTTTTTTAAAACTTTGTCACAAGTTGGTGGTGGAGTCTCCTTCCCTGGAGATATTCAAGACACATCTGGTTGCCTGTCTGTGCAATATGAGCTAGGGAGCTGCTTTGGCAGGGGGGTTGGACCCGATGATCTCTCGAGGTCCCTTCCAACCCCTACAGTTCTGTGATTCTGTGATTTGACATCCTAGTGCCATTTCTCAGAGTAATGTACTTTTACTCCTTGCTTTATAAAATAACAGATGCAGTCAGCAGTCTAATTAATGGACAATTTTCAAGAAAGGGTAGTTGGTATTTGAAAGAAATTAGGGATCTGTGTAAATCTTTTCTGGCAGAGAAGGTAGCAAAATGGGAGTGATAGAAGTACCAGTGTATGTTGCACTTCAGGGTTGTGAAATTTCTGCCCAGACAGCTTTTCTCACTTTGAATAGGTGATTTAGCCTCCTTGGGCTCCTTCAACCCCGAGGGAGGCAAATGAAAGCTACAGAAAGAAAGGCAACTTTACAATGAACAGCATTAGATATCTAAAGTGATGTACCACATCAAATTGAGGAGAATGGGGCCTAGCTATAGGCAGCTGTTGTTCGATACAGGGGGAACAAGGATTTCACAGTAACATGAGGGAAAAAAAAATCTCAATATCCACAAGTCTTTTGTGCATTCTGTGATGTTTGGAATATCAAGCAATAATTGTTAAGTTCTTGCAGGGCTGTGTGCTACTGAGCTAAGGGAAATATCGATGTAATACTATAAAAACACCTTTCACCCTGAAGCTTACTAGGAGATCTTCTGTATTGTGTTCTAACAGGAAATACGAAGAAGCACTGGAATACCATCGCCAGGCTCTAGTTCTGATTCCTCAGAATGCCTCTACCTACTCTGCCATCGGCTACATACACAGCCTCATGGGCAATTTTGAGAGTGCAATAGACTATTTCCATACGGTAAGTCACTGGCTGACATTGAAGGGCTGGTCACGGAGGCCCTGGATTTACTGTTTCCTTCTGGTTTGGTTTTGAAACAGAAAATGAGTGTCTTATCCAGCCCCCAAATTAGTGTTCATCTTATAATCAAAGGAAGGTTTAAAAAAAATTTGGTTTTTATTGACTAGGTTAAAAAATGGTCATTTTGCAAAACTCATTACTTGGATCCTTCTTTCTTATAAATGAATATAATCGTCATGTACGTTTTATGTCCATAAACTTGTCATTCTGCTGAAGTGATTTAAAATACTTCAGAATGCTTCCAGCCTATGCCTTGGAAGTACAGTTTTTACAGGAAGCACAGTATTTAAAGATAAGCTACTTTCTGTTGTCTCAGATTTATCTTAATAATAAACAGTGTTGTTACATGGTTTTCATGATTTCACATTTTTCTACAACAACAGTGAATTCTCCTCAGTTGAACTTTAAGCATTCACGGTCACTGCTTGAAGTTCTATTTAGCTAGGAGCTTGTAGTACATACATTTAGCTGTAACTACTTTCAGCAAGTCTCAATCTATTTCATTATGGATTGCAGCTTAGCTATACAAAATAACTCACAGGTTTTATAATGATTATTTTAGTAGTATGTTATACTTCATGGTTCATGAATGACTGTCTGTATACATATCCTTTTCTGGGTTTGTTTTTTGCGCTTTGCTTGCTTAGTACTTCAGGCACTTCATGTGACAGTGTTACTTTGGTTGTGCCATGTTTCACTTTTACAGTGACAACTCTGCTCTGTGATAGCATTGGTGAGCAACCAAGCAGCAAACTCAGAGCCCTTGTGGGCTGAAGACGTAAATGGATTCACTTGGTACTGAATATTTGTTAATTCTTTTTTTAACTTAGGCCCTTGGTCTTAGGAGGGATGACACGTTTTCAGTCACAATGCTTGGACATTGCATAGAAATGTATATTGGTGATTCTGAAGCCTACATTGGTAAGTCTTTCACTCATGTAACTCTGAGTTAAAAACCGAGTCCTTTGAGAGGAGTTTTATGTCAAGAGAGTGTCTACCATTGCCTAGTTAACTTACAATGTAGAATGTAATTTCACAGAATCACAGAACTGTAGTGGTTGGAAGGGACCTCCAGAGATCATCGGGTCCAACCCCCCTGCCAAAGCAGCTCCCTAGCTCATACTGCACAGATAGGCGTCCAGATGAGTCTTGAATATCTCCAGAGAAGGAGACTCCACCACCTCCCTGGGCAGCCTGTCCCAGGGCTCTGGCACCCTCACTGGGAAAAAGTTCTTCCCCATGTTGGTGAGGAACTTCCTGTGCTCCAATTTGCAGCCATTGCCCCTTGTCCTGTCTCCACTGACCACTGAAAAGGGGCAGGCCAATTCCCCCTGCACCTCATACTTAAGATATTTATAATTTTGTTCAGTTCTTTCTTGGATTTGTTTGTTTTGGTTCTTTAATTGGCTAAACAAGTCAGAACTTATCAACAATTACAGATGAACATGATTCTTTTTAAGCATCAGACAGTTAATGCTTAACAGCATAAAGAAAGAAAACACTTTGCCATTGGAGGTCATGATGGTTTCTTTTATGTAACATACTGATTTATGGCAGCCTAGAAACCAAAGATATTGGAGAAAAAATGAAACCAAAACAACAGTTAGAGGACTTGATTTCAGCTAATGCTGCTGTACAGAGATATGTGCAAGGTACTTTCACCGTATCAAAACTCTTCACCATGGAGACAGGATAAATGCTTCTGTCTCTAGAAAGAGAGCTTTACATTTGGTTTAAAAAAAAGCACTTCACAACAGTAATACATTATGTTGCCATAGTTTGAAAAAATCCTTGAAAGCTTTCTGCCCAAAAGAAGAACTTTAAAGTGAAGTATTTCTGCTTCATTGAACTTAAATGATTTATTTGCAATTAATGCGGCTGATGTCCTCTCAAGCATGCTAATGAGGCTGAATCCGCTAAAAGCCATCTGTGTGCAGCATTGCTTTTCCTGCAGATTTTTTTGCACAACTGAAGCAGATGTTTCTCTCAGTATTGTCTTGCTCTATATGTAGTCAGCTAACACATCTGGAAGAACCGTGTAGCTGTGCGAGATCTGTTAATGCCAATCGTGCTGTGTGTAACCCAACCCAAAAAACCTCCTAGAGAACTGGAAGGAGAACTGGCAGTTACCTCTAACAACAGACTTTTGAATCCAAGTTGTACTTTTAAAATTGCTTTTCTTTCAAAAGGGGGATGCTAGTTGGTTTTTTTTTCAGAGCAACTGTAGTCAAATTCAGTCATTAAGCAGTGACAGCTCCCTGTCAGTCTGACAGCAGAGAATCACAGTAGTTTCTTTGAGATTACTTTTTGGGGGGGGGATGGGGAGTGTTCATTTGAAATAAACTAATGGTTGGACTGTTTTCCTAGGAACAGAAATCAAAGACAAGTTAAGATGCTATGACTTTGATGTACACACAATGAAGACATTAAAGAATATAATTTCACCTCCCTGGGATTTCCGAGAATTCGACATAGAAAGACAAACTCTGGATGAAAGTGGCATTGTGACATTAGAGACATCACAGCAAAGGAAAAGTACAGATACCAGTCGCCCATTGGAAGAAACATTTGAGATTGAAATGAATGAAAGTGATATGATGTTAGAAACATCAATGTCGGACCATAGTACGTGACCATAAATGCTGGTAGAGAGCTCATTTTGTCTCGGTGTAATATGTTTGTTTTAGTGTTTTTTTGTTATGGTGTTATACTTTCAAGGATTTGCTATTTTTATATGATCAAACGACTGCTCTGTATTTAACACCAGAGAAATAATGCTTGCCTTAAGGATAATTCAGAAGTACACATGATGGACTATTTCTACAAAACTAATAATACATGATGAAGTAAAAAATAAATTCACTTTTTTTTTTTTTTAACTGTTTACTGATCAATGTGTCTGCCATCACCAAGACTGTGAAGGTTTAGAAATAGTAGTTAACATGGTGCTGTTAACGGTGTTGTTAAATTAATATAGCATTATTGTGGCTTCTGTGTTTTCATCCTGTGAGTGAGGAATGCTTTCTTAGTAAAATAGACCCCAAAAAATCCATGAAATTTTATACTTGCTACTTTATAAACATGTATTCCTCGAGGAGCAATCTCAGTGGTTTTCTATCATTTGACTCTAATTTGGCATACATTAAATTGATGACAAAGCATGTTACTTTGCTGTACTTTGTCCTTATCATTATTCTATATTGTATTACTGAAGGATCATTTAAGGAACTGTTTTTCCCATAAGCTGACCAGCCAACAAACCTGAATGGCATAGACATTAAGGTAAATCAGTCTTACCTACACTTAGCCTTACAATAAAGTTGTAAAGCCGCAGCCTGCTGCTGCAGGGACTGCAGTCGTTCTCTTCACAGGGAGTGGTTTTCTCAGTGCAAAGGATTAACTGAATAATAGACATACATGTTTTTTACAAATCTCAACAGTGTGATATTATTTTTAGATGTCACTGGTTCACTAAACCATGACCTATGCCTCAACCAGAAGACTTGGCCATCCACTAACCAAGACAGGTCTGTTTGCCTTCTCAACGTGAAAGCCGAACATATTTTTGTGTGCACTTTTTTCCTCCCTCTTCTTGCCTGATCCACATCTGTCACTGTGTGGGGCTTAAAATTAAAATCTTCATGCTACGAGCTGTCATCATTTTTCTTTTGATGTCCACTAAGTTTTGGCATTTAATGTTTAGAATAGATTTCCCAAAGTCGAGCAGTCCACACTTTAGTATGAAGCACTTGAACTCAAGTACGAGCAGGTTTTCTGTAGGCAAAGGATTTTTTTCATGAAATGTGAAAATGATTTAGCAAAACAAAATGATTGCTCTAAAATGTAATTTCTAGACTGTATCTCAGTACAGTTGTATTTTACAATATGTATTTGGGTTTAGCATAAAGTGTATATGGTTATTGTGTTATCATTTTTATTCACTTTATTGGGGCAAAATATGTAAAAACTTGACAGTAGTGGAATTCCTGAAATATTCCCTACACCCTTTTTTGTCACTTATGTAAATAAGAGGAGACAAGGGATGAATCCAAGTACCTGTACTGAAACTTTGCTCTCATTTATGCTTTCCAGCAGTCCATTTTTCTTGATTAATGGTCCTTCTAACTTTAAACAATGTTTACTTTTATCAGTCAAAGGGTGTCAAAGGATGGGCTGAGACTGTCACTTCTGAGTGATCTCTATTTTTTGGTTGGTTGTGGTCCTTCTAACTTTAAACAATGTTTACTTTTATCAGTCAAAGGGTGTCAAAGGATGGGCTGAGACTGTCACTTCTGAGTGATATCTATTTTTTGGTTGGTTGTAATTTTGTATAATTTTTGCATAAATTGGAAAATACAAACTACTACTCAACCCCTTATGTCTGTCTCATGGCTCATTGAGTGGCCGAAGGAATATACAGTTAGTAGAGATCACCACTTGGAAGAAAGAGACAGTGAGGAGGAGGAGGAAGGCTCTCATTTATCCAAGGATTCTTCTTAGCCAATCTGGGACACCTAGTGAATCAAAATACTAATTTTCCCTTCTCCTTTGCCACTTCAGGTGCTTGCTCTGCTGCTCTGATAGACTTCCTTTTTCCCTGTGACTGAGTACAGCTTTGCTCTTTGGCCCTTTCCCTGGTAGTGCTCTTGTGAATCCTGGACTGGGGAGATTTCATCTCATCAATGCAGGCTGCGTGCTTAGCTTGAACACAGGGTAGCGGCTGTTTTCCGCAGGCACCTGCTTCACTGAACATGAATTCATCTTGTGGATGCAACTGGACTGCAGCATTCAAGGGTCTGGAGTGAGGAAAAGCGAGGGGAAGAGGTGGGGGGATGGTGCATATTCTCACTCTTGAAAAGTGGTTGGGTCCCAGAGATCCCTTTGCTTTCCAGTGACCACCAACGCAGTCTTGTACAGAAGTCTGGTTCTGCCCCAGTGACAGAGGGAATTGCAGATGCCATAGTTACCTTTACATATGGATTGTGTATGTGTCCAGTGTAGAATTTAGTACCAATCACGTATTTTCTTAGCCTTTAGAAAGTGAGGTGAACAAAAATGTTTCACTTCCTGCTTCTAAAGCACTTGGCCCAGAGTTGGGTGTTCTGAAAACCATGGTATGGGCCACAAGTCTTCAGTGGAAAAGTTTTTATCGAAGTGGGACACGGGGGAAAATGTATCAACCAGGAAGCATACAAATCTAGCTGGCATTGGGGCTCTTCTGTCAGCGGGGCTGGTTAGAAATTCCATACAGAGGGTTTTCTTTTAGTATCTTGTAATTTGTGTGGGGCTCAGGTGATTTCTTACGTTTGAGGTAAGTTGGAGACAGACTAGAAGACCGTCTGGTTAAGATGATGTCTCAACAGCTACTCCACTAGGCACGTCTCATCCTTTAAAGGATATTTTAGTAGTTATTTTTACATCTGTGCTTATGTATCCTGAGTGACTGTAACCATGAAAAACCAACTCATGGATAAAGTAACAGCAAATGTTTGCTGCTGCACACAGAGCAGCCACAGGGTGACTGCCAACACATTCTCAAAGACCTGAACTCCTTTTTCTCTGTAACATTTTCAGTCCAGCACAGGTGAATCTAGTTGTCTAGTAAGACATGGTGGCAATCACTACGTGGAAGCTGGCAAAAGAGTCTTCTGGCAAACCAGGCCTCTTGCCTAATGTCAGGCATGGATATGAGCCTCGGGCTGTTTGCCTTTTTCAGTGTTGCTGCTGTTTCACTGACAGAAAAGATTGATAAGAGTTCATATGTCTTCCTGCACTCTCTGGGTTATGATCTAATGGTGCTACATCAGAGCATCAGCTCTGATGACGCTACTGGTTTATAGTGCTCCTCCCCTGCCTGTAGGGATCTGTAGCGCCCCTGTGTGCCTTCCGCAGCTGTGGGAGTAAAAATGGTGTGTGGTTATGGTGTGAATCAAATGAGGGAACTGCTCCAGCATCGAAAAATCTTTTCTCTGCCTGGTCAGTTCTCAGGTTCAAAGATAGCAAACCCCTGCTGTGTTAGTGTCATCAGTGGGGCAGAGGGGTAGGAGTGGGAAGAAATGGGTGGAATAGCAGGAACAAGTGTTGCCAAGGCGCAGGTCATGACACTGCACCTTGGCAGGTATCTGCTGGAGGTTTTTTGGCTAGCTGTTGCTGGCCTTCAGTTATTGGCATCAAAAGTTACCTGGAAAGAAACATATGCAAAGTGGCCTAGATTATGAATGACTTTTCCTGGATGTCAGAGGAATTCTTGATGTGGCTTGGTTTGGCTCCCAGCTGTTTTGGCAGCTACAAGAACTTGTGAGCTGGTTGATGTGTGTCTCTCAGCCAGGACTTCAGGGGAAGTTCCTCTCTCCTTATTTGTCATCTGTTTAAATGTTCTGATCAGCTCTTGTTCTATCCAAATCCTTGTCTTTGCACCAGCAGCTCCTGCTGTGTCCTGTCTTCTATACTTCCCAGCACTTCTCCTGCTTCAATCCTGCTCTTGTGTGCATTCTGTGTCCTAGAGAGTACTTGGTGCCTTTCTGATTTTTACCATCTTTCCAGTTATACTGAGTCTTGTCCTTGTCCTCATGTGGTCTTTGATTATTAATTTTTGTCTGACTTGACATCAGAGTTTGGCTGGGTCCAGCGGTCTAGGACTTCATCAGGTTGAGTACCTTATCCACGCATCCCCAAAAGAAATGTCTTCACTCTCACATAACCTCATCTCTTGCAAGAATCGGTCTTCTCCCAAAGTGGGACAAGCTGGGTGTTGCCTTAAAGGTTTTCAGAACAGGTTTGAAAACCGATTTGGTATTTCTGCTGCAAATGGCTCCAACAGTTTCTTCTCAGGCACTACTGCTTAAAAGATTTGAAGAGGACTATCACATTTCAGAGTTTCCTCAGGCAACGCCGCCACCTTTTATTATTCCACATCAAATCATGGCAGCACAACAGCACCTGAAGATTGGCAATGACCCTGTGTATTCTCACAGACTCATAGAATGTGTAAGGTTTGAAGGGACCTTCAAAGGCCGTCTAGTCCAATGCCCCTGCAGTAAGCAGGGACGACTTCACTAGGTAGGTCGCTCAGAGCCCCAACAAGCCTGACCTTCAATGTCTCCCCTTAAAACTGGAGTTTTCTGTGCTTCTGCCACCAAGCCTAGAAGTAGTCCAAAACATCCCAACTCATGCATGAATTTCAAGAAACGTTTTAGATGTAGCACCAAATTTGTTGGTTGCAATCAGCTGAATAAGCCTTGATCCAACTGACAGGTCAGCATGCACTTCCAGCCAAACCACTTGGAAGACTCTTTTCCCCTGGCGGGGGCTGGGGTGGGGGGCAGGCTCAATTCAGGGAAACCTTATGAGAGATTATTCTGAATCTATATTGCTATATACTTCCCACGTTCTCATCCTTATTCTGCTCATTACTGGTGATCTCCCCAGGGACTTGCCACTGCCAGGGACTGGACTGTGGCACTGCCGGTGCTGCAGGCACTGCTCTTCTACATGGACAAGATATTCTCCAAAGGCACAAGACTTGTGAGCTAATGGAAGTAATTAGTCATGTCCTTTTTTCCCTTTTCCTGCTGTTTTCTCCCCAGGACCTAGCTTTCAAGCACCCTAAGACTAGGTGTCACGTCCACAGAGTGGCAATGGATATCCTGCTCTATAAGGCAGAGGGGAGGCCTGAGGCAGGGCGCCACAGGCAGGACTACAAGGCACCCATGGGTCGAAGTCATCCACGAAAGGAAAACAGACAAATCTATCTGTCCTCCCCTCCCCACCGGCAGAGTGGGGTGCTGGAAGGGCCTCTCCCCGCCGGCAAGGAGGGTGAGGATGGCGGCAGCGGCGCCGACAGGGTGGGAATGAGGATGAGGCTAGGGACGAGGAGCGGGCAGCGCCGCTCGCCCCCACCGAACTCTCGCGAGATGCCGCCGGCGCAGCGGCCAGTTCTCGCGCGGTTTCGGCGTGGCTGCGGGCAGCGGCGGTGGCTGCCTGCGGTCGGAGCGGGAGGCCGGCTCGGGGCTGATGCGGGGCGGCGGCCGCGACAAGTGGCCCATGGACATCCCGCTGCGGCGGGAATCGCCCCGCCGCGATCCGGACGCTCCGTCAAACCCGCCGCCACCACCTTCCCCTCCTTCTCCGCTGCCGCCGCCGCTGCTTCACCCGGCGCCGGCTAAACAGCGCGATGAGAAAAAAACGGCCCTGAGCAAAGTGAGGGGGCGCGAGCGCAGCTCGGGGGGGGGGGGAGGGGGCGTGAGGGGAGGGACGCGGCACCCCCGCTCCGGGGCTCGCCCCCGGCTGGGGTGTGCGAGCGTGGGGAGGGGGGCGCGGGCGGGCGCCGCGGTGAGGAGGGGCTGCGGTGAGGCATGTCCGCGGGGCAGGGGCACTGAGGAGCGGGGCGCGGGCGGGCCCCGTGCTACGGACCGAGCCCGCTCCCGAGGGGTTCTGGTGGGCGAAGGGCTGTTCCTTCCCCCGCGAAGCGCTGGGGTGGGCTGAGAGCCCCCAGCAGCGGCGGCGCTGCAGGGTGCCGTGCGCCTCTTCGGCCGTCGGGAAGAGAGAGGGGCGGTTGCTGTGGCAAAGCGGCTCCTCCAAGGACAAGAGCTCCGCTCTCTCCCTGGCTTTGCCCGAGCGCTTTGCAGAGGCCATTCATGTGGAGCACGGTGAGGTCTGATGTGCTATTCCCTTTTACTGACTGGAAACCCGAAGCACTGAAAACCACGAAAAGTTAAATTCGGGTGATGACAAGACCTGGGTACGGACGGTCTGAAGCTCGGTGGCCGTTTTGCTCTTCTCTGTACAGGCCGAAGGTTTCCCCAGTGGTTTCCTGGCCTTTATTTCAGACAGGTATGCATGGATGCACATAGGTCTTGTAGAAAGGCTGTGTAACTGACCCTTTGCGGCAATCCCCTGAGCGCCCAGCGCTGCAAGAGAGAGTACCTGCTTAACAGTCATCAGGACGCCAACCTCAGGCCTGGGCAACCTTGTGTAGATCCAGGCCTGAGGTTGGTGGCCCTGCCTGTGGCAGGGGGGTTGGAGCTTTATGATCCTTGGGGTCCCTTCCAACCCTTGCCATTCTGTGATTCTATGACTATTGAGTTTGGCTTTTCACGGCATCACCAGTTCACCTGGGTGTGTTGGGTTGACTTTGGGTGGCTGCCAGACCTCCATCCTCTCCTTCCTTCCTCCCTCAGCGGGGCAGGGGAGAAGATAAGATGAAAAAGCTTGTAGGTTGAGATGAAGGTTTACAGAGTATCACCACAGGAAAGACAGAGGACAGAGAAAATTATTTTACTTTATTCCTAATTTAAAAGATAGAGACTGGAATGGTGAGAAACAAAGATTAAGATGCCTTTCCACCTTCCATCTTTTCCCCCCAGTCTATGTCAGGCATGGGACAGCCCTGGTCTCTCATCACAGAAGCTGCCCTGCAGCCCCAGCCCAGTACCCGGACACATAAGCCTAATACATTTACATACTGTTGTAACAAAAGACTAAAAAGATAGTTTAAATTACTTTTTAAAGGGATGCTGTGAAAGCTTTTATGTAGTCAGTGTCTGTTTCTTTGGTTGGTTGTTAACATGTTTTGTTACTGGTCAAATTGCAAAGGTTCTCAAGCTCTCTTTCAGAATATTTCAGTTACCCTGAAATTTTACAAAGTTAACAGAAACTGAGATAGGGAGATTGTTCTGTTTGGTCAGCACATCACCGAAGGTAAATCACTAGGAGGCTAATGCTCCAATTGAAGTTCCCAATTTGAGGAGTAATATGATTTGCTTAATCTCTTTCTACAGTATTGAGACAAAGATAAATCTCCATTTTCTTTTATATAGGTAGTCATTCGACGACTTCCTCCTTGTCTAACTAAGGAGCAACTGGAGGAACAGCTACATCCTCTACCTGCCCATGATTATTTTGAGTTTTGCACTGCTGATCCCAGGTGAGGATGAGCTGTTGTGCAGTTTAAAACCTAATGAAGGTATTTTGGAGATACCAAATTATGGGGTTTTTTTCTCTTGAGCTCTGTTTGTTAGTCTTAGTAATTATTTAAAATATTTGTGAGGAGCTGGATACATATGCAGAGACAATGCATTCCTGCCTTTTAAATTGGTGATTTTAAAACAAAATTCTTGTGTATGGGTGGGACATGATTTTCTTTGAAATCTCGATGTTTCTTTTACTGGTAAAATGCAACAGACTGTTTATTGGTTGTGGGAGAGAGTCAGCCTGGGGCAAAATCACAGAAGTTTTTGCCTAAGTGCTGTTTTGAGCTTAGTTTCTTTGTTTGCTTCCATGGTTTTGAATTTATTTCATACAGTTTTTCAAGTAAACCCATTTTATTTATTGTTTGTCTAATTCAAAACTTTAAAAAAAAATATCTGGGGACTTAAATAAAAACTGCTAGTATATTTATATCATTTACTCAGTGGTAAAATTCCTTATCGAACAAAAAAAATTATCAGAAGAGAAGCAACACAACCATTGCATAAACAAAACACCTGGTGCACTGCATGTCACAGAGTCACAGAACTGTAGGGGTTGGAAGGGACCTGCGGAGATCATCGGGTCCAACCCCCCTGCCAAAGCAGCTCCCTAGGACAGGCCGCACAGGGAGGCATCCAGACGGGTCTTGAATATCTCCAGGGAAGGAGACTCCACAACGCCCCTGGGCAGCCTGTCCCAGGGCTCTGGCACCCTCACTGGGAAAAAGTTCTTCCCCATGTTGGTGTGGAACTTCCTGTGCTCCAACTTGAGGCCATTGCCCCTTGTCCTGTCTCCACTGACCACTGAAAAGGGGCTGGCCATTTCCCCCTGTGTGCCACACTTGATATTTATCACCATTCATCAGATCCCCTCTCAATCTTGTCTCAAGGCTGAGCAGCCCCAGCTCTCTCAGCCTTTCCTCATAGGATAGATGCTCCAGGCCCTTAATCATCTTCATAGCCCCTCGCTGGACTCTCTCCAGGAGATGCCTGTCCTTTTTATACCAGGAAGCCCAGAACTGGACACAATACTCCAGGTGGGGCCTGACCAGGGCAGAGTAGAGGGGGAATGTGCATGTGTTCAGAAAAACTAAAGCATAAGATCCATCTTGCCAGTCTCAGTCTAATGTGCAATTAATCATCCTTTATGTGTACCAGATTCTTTCCATTGACTGCATCCTGGATGTTTATTGCTTTTAAAGTTAGGGGTGACCCCAAGCAGACCAGATAGGCTTTCCTTTGTAGGGAGTTGTTTGTGGCAAATTGCACTTGGAATAGTCTAGTTCCTGGGCTGATCTTATTTGAAAGGTCACTGCTGCTTCTTGCCACTGGTGTGGTGTTAGGGGGTGAGCTCTGACTGTATAGGTTCTCTCAGAATCAGTTCCACAGTCAGAGAGAATCACAGGTCTGTTAAGTGAAGCTTTATGGCAGCTGCCTGACCTGGGTAGTTAGACACACATGCAGCAACAAAATAGCAGGTGCTGCAGTTTTTCTGATAGAATTGTGAAAGATGTGAAGGGAGGACAGAGGACTATTCAGTCTGATGGAAATCCTTTGTGGTTACTTACATTTCTCTTCTGAACATCATCATCCATATCTCCAAATGGGTCTCTCTAGGGTTTCTGTCCCAGCTGTTCGTTTGATAAGGCAGCAATATCAAAGGCAAACCAAAGTCTCTGAGTAAGAGTGTCCTTGGTGTGTTTAGCTGCACAAATGCCTGGAAACAGATAAAAACAATTACAATTTTAATTTTCCATAACAACTGTTGGCACAAGAATTTGGGGAGTCAGCCATCTTAGAAAAGAGAAGGCACTGACAACAGTTCTACACATAAAGTTTGGTTTTTTTCTACTGTTATGTGTATTTTACTATCAAACACCTATTAGGTGCTTAATTCTAGAAACCCTTGGGCTACAATAAATACAATTTTATCAAGCAATTAACTCAGGAATTGTGTGGACACTGGAGGGCTAGGTCTTCTGTTCTTTAAGTTGGTAAATGCCATAAAATCTAATAAAAAAGTAGTAAAAAATCTTCCTGTTCACTATTTAATTGCATCCACATCAGGTTACTGATGGCAGATACTGTGGGGTTTTTTTTCTTGTGCTGTGCTATTCATCATGTTTGTTCACAGAATCACAAGCTTTGTGCCATTTCCCCTTGTCCTGTCTCCTGTCACCTGGCTGAAGAGATCATCGCCCACCTCTCTACAACCTCCCTTCAGGTAGTTGTAGGCAGTGATGAGGTCTCCTCCAGACTAAACATTCCCAGCTCCCTCAGCTACTCCTCATATGATATGCCCTCCAGCCCCTTGATACGTTGATATAGCTAGGGTAAGAATATATGTATATATAAGAAAGTTTGTTATATCATGTGTGGCACAGTTCATTCTGATAGATGGACAAGGACATGCTTAAAACCCTTCCAAAATTTGCCTTGAAGTGCAGATCTTGGTGATTTAAAAGAACAAAAAGACTGAAGAAAACAAAGCTGTATTTCTTATATTATTTTGCTGTTGGACTTCAAGATGCAGCAAGCAAAGAATTCACATTTTTAAGCTTTTTCTGAGCAATGAAATCTCTTGTTTATGTTACTTGGATTGTCAGTTTCCTTGAGTCTTGTGTATGAGTCCTGCAATAAAATAATAATCTGGGAGAAAACAAAATCCTCATCCTCTTAAGTTTTGGATTCATGTTCTCTTCTGCCTTCACAAATTAAAACTATTAAAAAGTGCTTTGAATTTTTCAGCATGAACTGTTTTGTGTTCACATTTTTTGTGTTTGCTTATTTTTTTTTCTTCTTCATCTTGCTTCTTAAAAACTCTGCTTTTGTACAAAAGGTGTGTATTTTCAGAATGGGTTTATCTGTGTGTGGTGGGTATGGCTGCACCTTCTTTCACTGGGGTACGCAGTTCAGATGGGCATCTAGCTGCAGTTCTGCAGGGTGGTTGGCTTGACCAATTCTTTGGTGCAGGATCGCTTTGCCCCCTTTGAGTGCTGACACCTACACATGTACATCTCTTTGTGATGTCACTCTGCATGTTCACACGCTGTAGAGCATACAGGAAACTCACAGAAATTGTAGGTTAGAGACAAGGTTAATACAGTGAACCTTAGTCTCCTCTTGTCCAGCGGAGAGCTGTTTTTCTGGGTGTGAAGCATTGTGATGCAGTAATCGATCATGTTACAAGCAGTTCACAAAATTTCAGAGAACTCTGTGGGTGTGTCTTCGTGCCATTCCAGCTAACAGGGACACCTACAGGACAAGGTGGGCATGTTGTCTCTACAGTGCCCTCTGCCTTTCACCCATGAGCTTTTTTTCTAGATCCTATACCATGTGCACAGTGGCAGGCAATCCACAGAAGCAGATTCCATGTTACCTGACAAGAGAATGGCTTGGAGAAGCTACTCAGGAGGATCTTTTTGTTGGAAAGAGAAAGGGACTTACAGGTGCTTTGGTGCAGAAGGAGACGTTTGCCTTAAGAGCTGTAACATCTTGGTTTAACCACATCCTGTTTATATATAGAAAAGGGAAGTTTCTCAGAGCTCATTCAGATTTCTTCCAACTGTGGAGTTCAGGCTTCTTTCTGTTAGTAGAACTCAGTGTCAGAGGTTGAAGCCAAAAATGGATCTATGAAAACCTGTTCAACACAAGGATACAAGTTGTGTTACTGCAAATCAGTTGCATATCACTAGACTTCAAGTAGGTGAAATGATACACTTGGTGAAGCACTGGTGTGTAGTTTCCCCTTTTTGATAAAGTTTCTCTAAGCATCCCCTACCAGGAGCTGTCAGAGAGAAGGTCTGATCATAGCTGTTTCCACATTTTTATTTCCAAGACCATCTCACCCAGGAGGCAAAACAGTTGTGGTCCTACCTGAATGCTTTTTGGAAGAAACTTTGGTTTCACTGGTTTTGCAATCTAAAGCTGATTTTTAAGTTTACAATGTCTTGATACAGGCAAACTCTAAAGCTTTTTTTAAAATTTCACATGCTGAAGTTAAATGTTAATGTATAACGCTCGGTCAGTTACATCCCTTTCAGTAAAATCATTTCAGAAAGTGACTTCTGCATTGTGTTTCCTTCATTGGGTTCTCAGATTCATCCGATTCAGCACATTTACATTTCCTCTTTCTTGTTCATAGACATCAGAATACAAACAAAAGATGGTTTCTGTGACACTGGGGGTGCTCGTTGGATAGACACACGGTCTGTCGCTGATAATAAAAACTGCCTTCGTGACAATCTGGCTTGTTCTCAGACATCACAGAGCAACTGTTTTTCCCAGACATTCTTTTTTATCCACATAGAACTATTTCTGCATCTTCTAAAACTTGAGGCAGGTGGATGAGCTGTGACCCTGCAGGATTTCAGTCATCTGAAATGTCAGGACTGGGACTGAATGCTGAGTGCTGGGACTCATTAATAGAGGTGAGAGGTTATGAGAGTAAAGAACTCTGAACAGGAGCTTTGCTTATGTGAAAGCCAGTCAAATAGTTGATGCCACACCATACATCCCAGTGATAAAGCTTCTTGCAGACAGCACCCCTCCTTTTCCCTTTACAACTTCCCAACGTTTTGCTTGGGGTTATTAGGGGCAGATAGCATTAACTGTGTAGGGTAGCGGTGTGCCCCAGGGACAGCATCTCTGAAGGGCCAGCACCTTTAGAGCTTCCAAGGGAACTGCCACTGCTGTGTTCTGGATGTAGCAAGTGACAGTCTGTCATCACTACTGCATAGTCTTTCTGCCTCTCTATGTCTGGCCAAATTGTGCTCCTTTATATGTAAAAAGGGAAGGATAAGTTAATTTAAAATCATGCCACTTCTGTCTGCCATGTGAATGAGCACAGGATGAGAGACAAGAGGATGGAGTCTGGTGGATTTTAGCTTGAAATGACAATGGAGGTGATGAGTTACTTGTTTGATTAAGAATTACTATGTCCTGGATGGATGGAGTTTACTTAACACTCAAAAATTTAGATGTAGAGATCTACGTACATGTAAATATATATGTTTATATATACACACACACACACCAGGACCAGAAAGTTGGCAAGTGTTTTTGCTAAGATGCGATGGCTGCTTTTATAGTTTACGTGTTGCTGTTTATACTGTAGATAACTATTTAAAATTACTTTCCTATCAAACCTTTTTACACAATTGTGTTAAAAGATACTTTGTACAAGTAGTAAATTATTAGAATGTATTTGCTATTAAAATGACTGTAAAAGTAAGGGTTTAAAGAGATGGTAGACTTAAGTGTTCTAGAAATACATGTAACCTAAAAGATTGAATGCTCCTAAATGCTCAGCAGAAGACAAAGCAGCACAGTTGTGCTGAAGAATTGCGTATAGTCAGACTCAGCTGGGTTATTTCCATAGAGATTACTCTAAGTGGTATCTCAGCGATGCCAAATTCATGTGTAGCACATCTGTCCAAAACATGACATGAGTAGAAAGCAGCATTATTGACCACAAACTCATGGCAAAATAGAACCAGCTGTCTGATTATAAAACTAACCATGCAACCTCAAAACCAAATTGCAAATCCCAAAGGAAATCTATGCTGGTAGATACTTGAAGGAAGGAAGAGGTGCACAGAGTCCAGTGGAAAAACTGTAGGAAAACAAAATCCTGAAGAGCAAAAGCTGTATTTTTCCTAATAGCTGCTGAATGTAAACTACAAAAGTGGAGCAGGACTGTTTCTCCCTAGGAGGGGGTGTGAGCCACAGCATCCCCGTGGCCCTGCGAAGCCCCCGGCGTTCTTTGCTGCACTGTAACGCTGGCGGCTTCTCAGTCTGTAGGTGAGAGGGGAGCCCAGGGTGGGCGGAGTGGTGGGACCTGCGGTTGGAAGTAACATGTTGGAAACCCAAAGGAAGGGTATGTCCTGAGCATTCCTGATGAGCTGCATTCGGTTACCTTCCCATTGAGACTGAATTTTGTGCTATAAAAAAAGTATTTCACAGAATCACAGAACTGTAGGGGTTGGAAGGGACCTCCAGAGATCATCGGGTCCAACCCCCCTGCCAAAGCAGCTCCCCAGCTCATACTGCACAGGTCAGCGTCCAGACGGGTCTTGAATATCTCCAGGGAAGGAGACTCCACCACCTCCCTGGGCAGCCTGTCCCAGGACTTTGGCACCCTCACTGGGAAAAAGTTCTTCCCCATGTTGGTGCGGAATGTCCTGTGCTCCAGGAACTTCCTGTGCTCTAGTGTAGGCACACTGCACACTTTGCTGGGTAAAAAGCCCAGGACAGGTGTGAAACTCAGCTGTCAGGCTTTTGCACACTACACACTCTGACATCTAGCTTGCTCATAGGTTTCTCACATGAGAACCCACTCTTCATTTGTGCAAGTGGCTCCATCAGAGAAGAAGCCCATAATTGCTAAGCATTGTCGTAGCCATGGTTCTGCAGCCTTCTACCTGGATACATAGCAAAGGACAGACAATCCTATTTTATTGTGCTGCTGTGCACATCAGTATCCTACTGTGCACAAGCATGCTCTTATGTTTTTGTATGTTTCTGCTGATGTGAATCAAGTTCTTGAAGATGTTAATAATGAGTAGCAGCAACATTGGGTCACTTATTTTCCATGTAACTTCTAAATCTCTGCTTTCCAGAATCTGTTTATATGTTTTGGACTCAGGGTTATTTTTAACTAATAAATAATAACCATACCAAATGTTTCTCTGTTTCAAAAGATACTCACTCTGCTAAGTCTAAGCTGAAAATGTTAGAGAAATATTATGTACCAGGAAAAGATTGTGCTGCCAAAGCAGATGGCATTGATGTACAAGCTAAAGGAAACAAGGAAGGAATAAGTCTTTGTGTTTTCAGTTCTGTTTTATGATGGTTGTGTGCCCAGCCATAAGGCTCTAAATTACTGCAGAAAAAAAATAATCCAGCATGATGCTGCATGAAGCTGTTTACTGTGGTGGACTGAGAGAAGAAATGCCACAGTAAGGTAGCAGCTGGGTCACTTGCCTGAGCCCCAGTCTTTGGTCTATGGAAAGTTGTGGTATTTTGCAAAATTGAAGACAGATAAAAAACTTAAGTAGTTGTTTACCCTAGGAACTGAAAATTTCTCAATCTCAGATAGTTATAACTAGGCTGAAAAACAGTATTCCTTCAAGATCCCTGTTTTTGTCTTGTGAATCTTCAGCACTGCAAGTGTATGATCATACCAGCCTCTAATATCGGGCCTCATTTAATATAAACTTCAAAGAACATGAAACAGACCCTGCTAACATGACAGAGAAGGAAGTTACTTCTTCCTGGGAGCCACCAGGTATGAGAGACTTCTCTGTTCCAGCCATCAGGCAGCACACTGACAATTCTTTCAGCACAGCTATAGACTGCCACAATAAAATTTTCTCCTTTATGTACACTTCTAGGCCTTTTTAAAAGATATATTTTAAAGGTATGTAATTATGAAAAGTATTACATTTAATCTTTTTTTAAAAAAAATTACTTGCTTTCTAACCTCTGAGAAGGAATTTGGCTCATTTTGTCTGCTTTGCATCATGTGGTGGTAACTCTGCAGCCACCCTTGAGATACCTTGTGTTGCATGTGCAGACTAGAGGTCTGCCAACAAAAAAACCAACCCCAAACTGGAGGACTCTGCAGGCTTTGCAGAACAAAACTCAGCCACGTGCCACCATGCTGGTTTGGCCAAGCTGTCTAGAGGTTGCTTGCAAGCAGTGTCTGTAGCTGTGTGCCATCTATATGTAGCCTGCAGCAGATGAGGGAGCATGCCGTGCCCGTAGCATCTTTCAGCACTGCTTGGTGACAGTGACATACCCCTAGCCATGCCCTAGCAGGCATTATGTGGTTACCTGCTTCCAGTTTAGTCAATGCCATTCCCACCCTGGAATGTCAAAATACAGTGAGTATATATGGATGAAGTAGCTCTTCCTTTGAATGAAATTGTTCATCCTCTGCATGCTGTGGAAGCACTCCATAGCTGGTATTCCCAAAAGATCTAAACAAAAACAAGCTCTTTAGTTTTATCCTTGCTACTGTATCAAACATGAATTTAGTGGGTTTATGAAATCTGCTGCTCTTTGTGCTCACCTGCTAACAATCACAGTGGGAAGCCATATGGATGCACATTTGAAAAAGAAGTTACTTGGTTTGTAGGAGCTGTGTTGCTCTGAGCTGCCACACGTGTGGATCCTGTGATCCAACCCCTATTTTTGCTCTTTCCCATTGCGAAATCTGATGCTGAAATAGCTGTGGGATTGAATTATGGCTCCAACTGTGTGTGTTTATTGACTCCTGCTGGTCTGAATTCAGGCCATGTGTGGCAATAGTATTAAGGTATTTTAAAATTACGGGCTTGTGGTCAGATCTGTTAAGAAATTTGGTGTAATATATCACCATCACAGAAGGCAGTTTAAGCCAAACTCTTTTATCTTACAGTTTGCCTGAGGTTCAAGGCATATATATGCCATGGCTCACAATACCTTAGCTGATGGGTGGTATTACCTCAGTTTCATTGTGGTTGGTGATGTGCCAACCCAGAGGTTTTTTATCAGGCACATTAAACATTTACCCTTGGGGTGGGATCTATGCTAATAAAGTCTTGAAGAATCAGAATTATTTTTGGTAAGTACCTGTTCTCTCCTTTGCTAGAAATGCTTTGCGCTTTCACTGCAACCGGTCTCCACAACTGGACACCTCATTTATATTTCTTCATGTCAGATGAAGTTTATTTGTATATAATTCAGTAGATGATCTGGCCAGTCGCTAGGTTATTTAATCTTTCTTAAAGGTGGAAATCCATGGAAATACAGCAACAGCTTGGCAGCTGCCTTTTCACTTCTCCTGTTTCAGTAACAGATGACTTTCCTAACGTGCCCAAGAAGTTCCCCAAAAGCACTGCTGCTATTTGTACCACTTACATCATCAAATATTAAGACTTAAAGCTTTGATCCTGCTCAGAGGAAATGTATGCTCTGCAAATTAGGGAAACGAAACAAACTAGAAATATTTGTCTCAGTTCAGAGTAAGTTTCAGAGTTGGACCCAGGAACTCAGTCATTCAGTTAGTTTTTGTCATACCTATAGTTAGTTATGTATATATAAATACTTAAATATGCATGTTTAACACGGCCATTTCTCAAAGAAGACGAGAATTGCAGTGTGATCCTTCTGGTTTTGCTTTTTTCCTAGCCCTAAACAGAATAGTGAATAACAGAAAATAAAATTGTTTCTTGTTGCAGCCTTTATCCTCACCTCTACTCAAGAGCATACATTAACTTTAGAAATCCTGAGGACATCCTTCTTTTTAGAGATCGCTTTGATGGCTATGTCTTCATTGATAATAAAGGTTGGACTACTTGTAAGATATTTAATGTGTATATATACATATACCATTTTAGAACATGAATTTCTTTCCTTTTTGTTAATTATGCCAGGGTTTTTCTGCTCAATATACAGTTAATTACATAAATATATATATTAAAATCTAGCACTTAATAGATAACAAAGTGCAAAATGTATTTTTCCACACAGTCTTGCTTTTCTATGTGGTGTGCATGCTTTATCTACATTTTTTGTACCTTAAGCAATACACTTTCAATATCTTATGATTATCTTATGTAAGCTTCACAATCCATCACAACAATCACTGAACACATTGCAAGCATGAGTCGTTACATCTTCAGTGTTTCTGTTGAGACAGAGTTGTGCCACTTAATCCCTGTTCTGAAAAAGCGAGGCAAAAACTTGTCCTCATCATTTTGGTTGCCTGATTTGAGACATGTCCAGCTTGGCATTCGGAAGCAGTTGCAGGCACCTTGAGTTCCCAGGAGAAGAGTGACAAAATTTACTGCCATCTTTAAAATGTGCTGTCTGCAAAAGTTTGCCCAACAGTAAAGAAAACCTGTAGTGTAGGTGTGGATAAACCCAGGTCTCCCATGGAGCATGAAACTGCCACAGCCAAGAAACGGTGCTTTCCCTCACTCACTCATACCTTTGGTAAAAAAATGCATGGGTTGTGTAAAACTGACACAGATGTCTGGGCTTCTTTGTATAGGCATTGTCTGTTCTGTACACTCAGTGTTGTGGAGGTCCTGTGAAAGGTAGTCCTGTCCCCACTCAGTGGAGAGTTGATCTGTAAAGACATGCTGTCTGTCAAACTAACAAGTTCCTCTTCGGCATTTCCTAACTGAGATGTGTTATAGGATTCTAACCTGACCTCAAGATTGGATGGATTTTCCTAGAGATGGAGAAGAACACATTTCTCACAGAGTACGATTCCTGGGTTTCAAATCCTGCTGTAAAGTAGGAAGCAGGGCAGCCCCTGACCAATAGATCCCACATTTTTCTATTGCACATATTTTTTTTCTTGCTTTCTTCTCAGAAGAAGCTGGACCTTTCAGATGAAAAACTGGAACTCCTTTTATAATTCTGCCAAGACTTCACTCAGTCTAAATTATGCACATTCTTCAGCGTTACACTGGACTGAAGCCAGAATACTCTGTAAAACTGAGCTTGGGCACAGCTGGTCAGTTCAACACGGTTGTTTGTGCAAAAAAAGAGCACAAGTTTTGATCAAAGGTGCCCTCTGGTGAGGCTTGTGGTGGTACTGCATTTATGAGGGTAAAATTTGAATATGGATTACCAAGTTCATGAAGGTTAACAAATATTCTAGCAGACTTAAGCCAAGTTTTCAGTGGGCTTGAGCAAAGTGTAATCTTGAACGTACTGCAAGTGGAAACTGAGCAAAATTCAAAAGCTACAGAGTTCTGACTCCAGTCCAAAGAATAATCCAGTATTTAAGGCAGAATTCAAAACAGAGGATCTATGGCAGTAATCACAGGGAAGAAGTTGTCTAGTCCATTTCCAGAGAAAAAGAAGTTTCTACAATTCTACATCAGGAGTTTTAGAGCTTTGATTCTGATTCTGAAAGAAGGTGGAATGTTTTATTATTGCCTCTTACCCAGCATTCATTTATTTCTTAAGCTTTTTGGCAACAAGACTTTACAGAAGCAACTCAGTTGTTTCAGATTGGTTTCCCAGTAGGATTTAATCACTTGTCAGGCCAAGATTTTATGTAAATTTTTCTAAGAAATGAACAGCTGTGAAAAATGAAAAGGGAATTAGAAGTGATAATGGAAGAATTTTATCGTGCAACAGCCATCATCTTCATTTTGTCAGTCTTTGTTAGCATGTCCAAAAATATTTAATGTTTATGTATATAATTAAAATACAAATGTATTTTGTTTTGAATCTAAGGTACTGCTACATGTCATTTTTCATTAGATATTTAGGATGGGACTGCAGAAACATTCACCTTTGATTTCAAGTAAAACTGCCCAACACAAGTTTCAAGAGTTTTGAAAATCTTACTTGAATATAAGGAATATTTCTTCCCCCACAAAAAAATAAGCATTGATCTCTTTTAAGGTTTGGAGTATCCTGCAGTGGTTGAATTTGCTCCATTCCAGAAGATTTCAAAAAAGAAGCTGAAGAAGAAAGATGCCAAAGCTGGGAGCATTGAAGATGGTAAACACATTTTCTTGGCATCACAGTGGAAAATAGATTCCATTTCTGTCATGCATTGCAAAGTATTAACATCATTCAAAATCTTTTCTTCACAGATCCAGAATATAGGAAATTTTTAGAGAGTTATTGTGCTGATGAAGAGAAAATCTGTGCCAATCCTGAGATTCTTTTGGGAGAGATTGAGGCCAAAACAAGGGAACTCATTGGTCTGTTTTCCTGATTTTTTCTTATTATTGAGAATATTTATTATCTCATTTTTATATCTTGTTCTGTTACCTGCAAGAGCTGACCTGTTCAGTCTAATAGAGGTTGAGGTTATTGCAGTTAGATTTTTGTTACCCAGCCAAGCAGTGACAGGAAACACCCCTCCCATTCCAAGTTGCTGTGCATCACTGAATTTCACTGGAAGTTTTGCGTGCACGGTGGCTTTCAGAAATAGGTCCTTAATACTTCTGAACACTTACAGATATATTAAAGTACAGAGGTTTTATTTTTAAAAGATTAAATAGCTGAATACTCAATAGTTGATCTCTGATATTAGCTGCTTTTAGTGAGAAGTATGAAATAATTGTTCTTCGTGTGCTCACTGTCAAAAGCTGCAAAAGCTTTGGCAGTAAGGAAATGCTTGGCTTTCTGTATGCATGCCCCATGACAGTCTCTGGGGGGATCTTTAGTAAGACCTACACTGAAACCTTCAATGCCAGTGTGCAGTTTTCAGGATGATATGGAACATTGACATGTTGTATCTTCAAATGACAACATGCTGAACACTTACTTCTTCCCTAGGTATAACATTCGAGTAGAGAAAAAAACCCCACCAAAACAGACTTTTGCTGTAACTTCTTTATAGTATAAAAGTAGCCACCTCTTTTGGTTAAGGCTGTTTCTTTGTTCCTGCCTGTGATAAGCATTTCTATAGTGGCACTAATTATTCTTCATATGCATAAATTAATAATTGACTGGGGAGGTTTGGAACATAATCTAGATGCAATGGAAATGTTAAAAGTATGGACATTGAGAGAGTGCTGTTACCACTAAAACTTGTTTGTTGCTTTTCTAGATAGGGCAGGTTCCCCAGCATTTTTTAGTGACCCCTGTTTTTCCCTAGTATATGTCAGCAGAGTAAAAACAGTCATTTTTTTTCCAACAAAGTTTACAATTTAAGGAATGATTTATTAACTTTAAAATATTCTAACTATCAATGAAAATTATTATAGTCTTGAGAGTTGCAGATTTCAGAGTACCAGCATTGGCTGAAGGCAGCTTTATATGAGCAGTTTTAATGTTTTATTTCTGCTAAATCACAGGAAATCAGATCAGTTGCTATATTTTTTTTTTTTTTTTTGCTATTCAACCCTGCTAGTGGATAGCATGTGTATAGCAAAATTCTGTAAGGGTTTAGTTGCATGTCCAGTTTCAAAGGTGTTACTCCCACTGTTGTCAACGAAAGACATGCCCAGGACTTTGCTGGCAGGATTGGGCCTGACATTCTCAGCGTTTCTCCAGGTAGTGTTACCACAAACCAGCATGTTTTATGCATCGCCTCAGATGTGTTAGCTCCTCAGTTTCAGTGTGACAGAGAGATATAGAACAGATTTTCTCTGTAACAAGATGAAGGTAAGCTCATTCTTCTGGCTTGTTTGTAGAGAGCAAGATAAAATGTAAAAGTCACAGTCTCCATTTTGTTACTCATTTTCTTTTAGAATCTACTATGCATTTTAAGGAAAAACCTCTTAGATCCTTATTTGCAGTAAGGCCCATAAATAAGATGGGTAAGATTTGAGTTTGGCAAACATTCTTCTTTGCTCCTCTTCTGATAGTACCCACCACATTGCCTCTCTCCCTTGATCTTCAGGTTGTCATTTCTCATTAAACCCATTGCACTGCAGACTTTGTCATGACTAGGGTCAAGTTCTAGACTCCCAGTGTGGCTTCTCCTTCCCTCAGACCTTCCAGTTACACTTTGTGGTCAGTTCCAGCCTGTAGAAGTTCCCACAGGCCCACATTGCTTAGATGGGAGAACTGAGGTGAGCAGCAGAGGGAGTTGGAGCTGCACATCTTAGGGACTGGTGGGGAGGCTGCTGGGGACCTAAAATGTCTCCAGAAGCAAGGAGTGGGGGGTAGATAGAGTGAGGGGGCAGGATGGGAAATCTAGGAATAGAGGGATAAAGATTTCAAATGAGCAGTCTTTTTGGGTTGTTGCTTTTGACCAGTGGTGTTTGCTAAAAGCGAATACTGAATCCTGTCAGGCCTTCCTGGTCATAACCAGCAAGGTTCTATCGCTAACGAAGGGGTTGCTAGCAGGGCATTTAGACCTTCAGTCAGAAAATTTCAAACATTTTTGTGGTATGAATTCTGTCTAGATTTCAGCATATTACATTTTAAATTTAATACATTTAATTCTGGGGGTTTTTTTCCTAAATCCTGTAGTGCATTCCGATAGTGAAATTTTCTTCTGGATTGAGGAAGAGGTCTTCAAGTAATTGTAAATTCTTTCTAGTGGTAAATATGTGTACCCTGGGATGTCTAAGACTGACAGAATTTGTTGTAACTTCGCAGATGTAGGTACATGAGTTCAAATTTTTATTCAGTACTGACAGACATACTATACCTAATACAGAATTGAATTTTGGTGTACAAGTTCTTGTAGAATATGGAGATGGTTCAGACAGGTGACTTGGCCTTGATTTCAAGAGTGTGGAGACAGCTCTGTAACATAAGAATGGCTGAGTGATCCAATAGATGGGGCCTTTTATTTGTTATTTGGGAAGGCAGAGATTTATTTAATCTACTGATATTTTGCCATGTAACCTGGAACAAACCACTTACCTCTTCCTCATCCCATTTTCCCATGGAGAGGTGAATGCTGAATGGTAATTCAATGTAAATGTTGTATGAGAACAGAAATTATGTACGTTGAAATCTGGGGTTGAAAAATGCTGTGTGAGGCTACAGTAATGTGGTCTGTATACAAACAGCAATACAGCTACGTTTTCATGTATGAAATTAAAATGTAGGAGTAGATTCTGAACACAGTTTTTTTCCTTTTTGGTGAATTAACCATTTGATAAGAGAAAAAACCCCAACGTGTTTCTAAAACAGAATGATGGGAATACCTTCAAAACTATATACAACCAACTAGGCTTATTAACTATTTAGCTCCCTTGCAGATAAAGCTAGAGGAAAGGGGTTAGTACTAAATTAAAGAAATGAGTACATATTTTAGGAGTTGAACACTATATCACAAATTTTTTGTGTTTTAGCTAGAAGAACAACACCCCTTTTGGAATATATTAAAAATAGAAAATTAGAAAAGCAGGTACGTTCAGACTTTTGCCTGAAGTTCAACATTTATGTTTCATGTGGGTTTCCTTTGGACAATTTACAATGAATAATTTTGAATTCTTCAGAGAATACGAGAAGAGAAAAGAGAAGAAAGGAGGAGGAGAGAGTTGGAGAAGAAACGCCTGCGGGAAGAAGAGAAGAGGAAGCGCAGAGAAGAGGAAAGACGTAAAAGGAAAGAAGTGGAGAAGCAAAAGAAGATTTCTGAGAAAGAAATAAGAATCAAGGTACCATAATTAAAGCAATCTGTCCTTCTGCTCATGTTACACAAAAGTTCTTTTGGTCTCGCTCACTCTGTTCATGCAGTGCACTGCAGTACAGTGTGGAGATACCACACCAGTTTTGACTGGAAGAAGAAGGAGCATTGTTGAAAAGTGAGACTAATTACCTTAGGCACAGTGACATGCTAATGCAGTTAGGACAGGTAACTCAGATGTCTCTATACACTACTGCCACATTCAGAACCAATTTGTTCCATGCTAATGTGTTGGAAGATAGTTGCAGATGCAGCTTCAACACTTTGTGTTGTGTATATCTTCATCTAGCCAAATGTGCAGGGAGTTTTTTGTGTTTATGCTCAGGACTGATTTATTTTTAATAGTGTACTTTAACCAGGTTACAACAAAGACTTGCTGATTTCAGACTGTGCTGCCTCACGACGTTCTGAATGCATGCACTTTTAATGACTTTAATTAGGGACCTGTATTTTGTGCTATTAAGTTTGGACATTTAAAACTTTATTTGTATTAGATGACAGATAAAAACTATTCATCTGAATTAAATTTGTAGTATTGGAAAGATGTTGTAGGCTGCTTTAAAGAGCAGAGTTGGTATAAGAGTCTGTAGGTTAACAAAAGGGCACACAGAGTCAGTCCAGAGCTTGTAGGGAGAGGCCAGAGAGCTGTGTACTTCTTTCCTCTTCCTTTTCTTCCTGAATAACAGTTGCCTTTACCTGGCTGTATAAAAAAAGTAAGTTCTGAAGCTGAATTACTACAGATTTTTCATATTTGGGCATGAGGAAGAACATTTTAGAACTTCAGAAGAAACTTTAGACTTACTCTTTAAAATGCACTACCCAAAATTGGTTGCGCAAAGGACCCCATTACTTACAACATATCTGTGGTGATGTGGCCTTGAAAGCTAGTTCTGTCTCTGAAAGAAAGGGTTAATGTTACCTGAGAGAAACATGACAAGGTTTTAAATAATTATTAATAATTATTGCAACACTAATGGAGAAGAATAACTTGTGCTTAATTCAGAAAAAAAAACATGGTGGAATGAAAAGGCTGATGACATGTTCTGCTTATTCTTGGAACGTTAGAAAACTAGTTTGAGACTGTTGGTCATCCTGTAAACATTATCCCTGTAATGCCAGACACTGCTACAGCCCCATGTGGATTATTTGTTGTGAAAGGAACAGATCTCTTAGAACTCTTAATCTCCAAGGTGAAAAAACAGTGGAAAGCCAGTCTGTATTTCTCTCAGGGTGTATTTCTAACAAGCACCAAATTCTATACGCCAGTCTGTTGCAAGGAGTTCCTGCGTCACACTTTTTATATGTAATATTTCATGGAGTGAAGTATTAATCCTGCTCTTTTTGTCTTAGAGGTTCTGCTTTTTATTTTACTGGCAATAGCATTGGGCTCTGTTACATGATTTCTGAGAAATCATAGACCATAGTAATCTCTTTATAGATAAAACTTAGGAGAGGAGAGTAGGTAAGTGCTTTCTCCAGTATTCTTAGCATACTTAAAAGTGAGCACTTGAGTGCCTGCTAATGACTGTCACACCTCAGCAAAGTCCAACTGCTCCCTTTAAATAGCTTCCAAAGCTTTATACTTTTCAAAATGCATTCCTAGCGTTTAAATATCTTCAGTCTTACTAGGTTTTTTATATATTTAATACATTTCAAAATGTCTGTTGCAACAGAGGAGAATAATTTTACATCATAATATAAGCAAATATTTCTTAGCTTCTTAAGAAGCCTGAGAAAGGAGATGAGCTGGCCGTCGAAAAGCACAAAGAAAAGGTTGAAGAAGCTGACATTGAAGAAAACAAATGGGATAAATCACCTGGATCTGGGAGTGTAAAATCCAAATCATTGGAGGGTTCACTAAAAGAACTTAAAGAAAAGTAAGTAATACTTAACTTTTGGGCTCCAAGTTAGATCCTAAATGTTTTCATTTGAAGGCTTAAATGTGATGTATGTAAGTGGTGCGTTGGCTGGGTGTTTGGTCAGCAAGGAACTGATTCTGTGTGTGAACCAGTTTCTCACTCTCCTTTTTGTAAAAGGTATTTATTTAGTAGCAGCTTACTGACCTGATGGCAGTATTGGTGAACACAAATTGTTATTTTTTAAATGTTTTGAAATCCCAGATTGGAAGGATTTCTGCCTGAAAAGTCTGAGTTTCATTGTTATTTCTCCTGCTCCCATGAAGAGCTCAGGTAAGGCCCTTCCATTATCGTTGTCAAAGACTAAATTGGCTCAGATAATCACACTTTCCCATCACACTTTATATGTGCTGCAGTAAACACATCAGTGAGTTTGATAAACGGGACAATGGCAGAATAGTTAAGGTGTGAGTGACAGCCTTATGGTAGATACATGCAGAAAGCTGTCTCTGTCTCCCACTGCCTTCTGCATTCCATATGTAGTGGTAGGAACAAGAGGTGCAGCTCAGTTCTCTAACTGCTGTAGCCTAGAGACGCCTTACAGGCGTTTTTAGCAGCTGTTTCTCTCTCATGTCATATTTCCCATTGCAAACAGGATTCACCCCCAAAGATATGTAAGAGATACTCCTAAGAATACTAAGCTGCTGAGATAAGTAATACTTTGTTCTTCATTAGAGTTTTTCAGCCAAGCTGCCAAAAGTACTTTGTGAAATGAAAGACCTGGATCTGAGATGTCATGCATGTGTGCACCTGCTCAGGTGGACAAACTTCACCATTTAAGTAATTGACACAAAGTATTCTATGCCTGGTATTAGGGGAAGTTTGGGACTGTGCTGTAGGAGCCTTGACGTCCACCTGCCTATTCTGAGCAGTGTAAATTTTTCCTCTGACTACTTAAGTTCTTGATTTTTATGGAGAGCATGCAGGAGCTGCATATGTTCTAATGACAGGTAGAAAAATAAAGAAACTTTGAGCACCAGAAGATAAAACCACTGAATTTGCCAACTGAAGGAATGGTTCAACAGCAATATCCTACATGCACTGTTCATCTCTCTTGTGTCTGAGCAAGGACTTCAGGCCTGGGCTCGGTGTTTCAGTGTGCTATATATGTCCTGAAAGATGCTGAGAACTTCCATTTCATTCCTGGTAATGGAACTGAAAATATTCAACACCTGTTTTGTTGATTGTCTTCAACAAAAGAAGCAGAATGGGGTCAGCAGAAACACCTGCAGGGGCAAGCCAGAGATTTACTAATCAGCCTTTTATGTGTAAAGTTTTTGGTAGTGCCATATATAATTTTTAATATTGATCTTGGGTAGTTTAATAAGGCAGTAGTGTATATTTTTCCAGGTGTAAAACAGAATCCTTTTAGCTTTGCAGGTACAGTAAGTATTACCTTGTCTTTCTGAATGCTCACCTCCTCATGATTATTAGTTAGGGTTCTTGTGGTTCAACAACCACACAGCCTTTTGCTCACTCCCCACAGTGACATGGGGGAAAGAATTGGGGGGGGGAAATACATTTTTAATGGGTTGAGATAAAGACAGTTTAATATGTCAGAAAATTAAGATCATAATAACAATAATAATAATGATGATGTAAGACTATACAAAACTAATGATGCACAGCACAATTGCTCACCACTCACAGACCACCAATGCCCAGCTAGTTGCCCAGCCATGATCTAAACCTACAGACCAGCTTCCCTCAACTTATATACTGAGCATGACACCATATGGTAGAGAATGCCCCTTTGGCCAGTTGGGTCAGCTGTCCTGGCTGTGTCTCCTCACAGCTTCTTGAGCACCCCCAGACCACTTTTTGGCAGGATAGTGAGAAACTGAGAAGTCCTTGACTTGTTGCATAGCAGTAACCAAACATCAGTGTGTTATCAACATTATTCTCACCCTAAATCAAAACCACCACAGTACACCAGCTGCTAGGAAAAAAATTAATTCTATCCCAGCCAAAACCAGGACAGTGGGAAGATTGAGAAGTAAAACTTGAACTACTTTTGTCTCTGACCAAAAAATCAGTAATAAACTGTAGCTTCCAAATCTGTGTGGAGAAGAACGAATTACCTGCTGGACACAGGCTCAGTAGCAATAGCTTTCTACCACAAATTAAAAACCTCAGTAAGTGCATTAGTGCACATGGTCACATCTGGATTTGAAGCTACACTAACCAGAAGTGTGCTTCTATTCCTTTTACTTCCATTTTGTCCTGGTTCTGGACAGGACTGCTTGGGGAGGTTAACTCCGTCCTGGCCAGAACCAGGCCACATTTATTTCTGCTTTCTTTTTGATGGCTGTGTAAATTTCTCTTCTGCTTTAACTTTGTAATTACCTTATTGCTTGTCCCACCATTTCCACTCTTTGCAAAATGCTCAACAACTTGCCTGTCATTCAGGTTTCGTTGCTGACCTTCAGGTCTTCCTGAAATTGGGCCCCTGTCCTTGAAGCCCCACCAGTACTGAAGTTCATGGCAGAGGCTGACAAATTTAATGATTCTGTTCTTTAGAAAAAGAAAGGGTGATGGAGAAAGATAGATTTTTACTCATATGGAACCATTCTAAATGCAAAGTGTATTACACTATAATACACCATAATAAAATCTCCATCCTCTCTGATTCTGTCTGCTGATTCCCAAAATGTGAGCAGACTGCCAAAAGCAACTTCACTGTTTCAAGTTTAAGTATTTATACATCTGAAAAATACAAAAAAAAGAAGAAACCACTGGTGTTTGCTCCTGATAAATTTTGATCTATTCCGTAATCTTTCTTCACTGTTTGCAGTTTAGGCTCCTGAGAGATGGACCCACTGTCTGACCAGGAGCAATGAAGAGAATTGTATCAGGCAGCAAAATGTTGTTGCAAAGTGACTGTCTTTAGAATCCCAGCCCGCTGCAGCATAGCAGAAATTTAAGTATTATGTTGTGGTAAGGTAGTGGTCTGCCACCCAAATAAACCCTGCAAAGGTAGGCTAAATGACTTGGAAACTTAGTAAACAAAAGCCTGGAAGAGAAGTGTTTATTCTCACAAGTGCCTCTAGAGAATATTCTTTTGTTCAGTAACGTCAGAGCACTTTACTGAACAAGTTATCACAGTATCACAGTTAGGTGATACCTGCCCAGTTCCATCAGGCCCTGAACGGGACCAGGAGGCACCCCAGGGACAGGCCACAGGGCTCACTGTGCAGCGTGTGTTTATGTAAAGAGCGCTGGGGAACTACTTATGGGATAAAAGTTGAGGAATGGGCCTGCCACAACAGTTGCACAAAACTCAGGTTCTGCTTGCAAAGCTTTGCCTGGTGTTCACAGAATGTGTCGTCAAGGGCCAGACATCCATGGATGAGACATTCAGCCAAATTCCACATAACCATCTTTAATGAGAAACAAACAAGCTTCGCCATACAGCTGGTCTTGGTGCTGTTGCAGTCAAAGGGAGGCTTTGAATTGTGTCCTTCAACAGCTTTTTAGAAAATACTTATTTCCCCCTGTTAATTGCTTGGAATTTCTTTCTTTTTATACATACTCATAGGTCACAAAATGATAGTGACAAAGAGCAAAGAGATTTGGAGAGAAGATTTCGAGAAAAAGAACCTGAAAGACAAAGGTATCGATTGGATGATGGCAGAAAGCATAGAGCTCACTATGAGTTTGACAAGTTTGTGAGAAGGAATGAAGAAGAGCTGAAATGGGGGAAAGGATACAACCAAGACAGAGGAAAGAAAGGGAACTACAACTACAGCTTCACTGTGGAGGCAGTAGACAAACTGGGTAAAGAGGACAAGTGTGATGACATGGCATCCAAAAAGGAGCGCATAAGAAATAAGGTTCTTTTATTCATTTAGGATAATCTTTCATTAGTTAAATATGCTTCAAGATCACAGGTTTTACTTTTGCAAACTCAGCATAAAGATGCTTTTTCCAAAAAAACCCCAACCAGTTCTTTATTTCATTTTCAGTGAAACCCAGATTTCTTTGTATGGTTATCAGAGGACAACAGCAGTTTAAATGAGTTGAGGTCATAGGTCTCTGCTCATTTGTGTTTATGATACAGAGAGGACTTCCTGTCTTCCTTTCAGCCCTAGAATTTTTAGAACACTATTCTTGGAAGCCTTGTATTTCGTGCTGTTATACCCCTGATCTGTACTGAAATTTAAAAACACTGACCTACTGATCTTTTTAACATGTAGTTCTTTATCCATCTCATATAGCAATTACAGTAAGGATCAGCCAGTAGAGGAATTAAAACAACTTGAATAAATAGCTAATTCAGACCACTGTATTTGGGGGATGTGAATGTGTAAATTCTTCAGCATCGTACACCCCCCAGTACAAAAAGGCTTTACTTTGGTAGGGGCAAAGTATCTTCATGGTCCTTGTCAGGGAAAGAGTGGGCCCAAAACCAAGTGGAGCCTGTAGCAGAGTGTGTTGTGGAGCCGCCTCTTACTGTCTCCCAGAGATGCAGGCATCATTCTCCTCAGACTGTCTGATTTTGTGGATGTGCCAGGGTCTTTTCAGGAGGTGGCTCTCTGTGTCACCCTCATTCTCTCTCCTTCCTGATCCTAGATTTTCCACACAAGTTGGCTGAAACACTCTTTTGTGTAGAAATTTATTCTGCATGTAAAGCTTTTCTTTCAAACCTGGTGACTGATCCCTGATGTGGGCTGAGGCCCCCAAGGAGTAAAGTAATCTCGGGCAGAGTGAGTCTGCATGGAGTGTGTGTGTCAAGTAGCTCACCATGTGCAAACACAGGGAGCTTGGTGTGCCCAGCTGGTAAGATTTACCTGCATATGCACATAAGCCACGTCCCATACAGAGGGGCTCCAGCTGTAGAACAGTCTGAAAAATGGCTGGTTCAGAAAGATGGGAAAAGCAATCTTCCTCATGCTTGCCACTCTGCTTTTGAATTCAGGCAAAATAATCTGGATGGTGGGTCTTGAGGGCATTTTGTCAGGTTAAGAAGCTGCCTCCTTTTTATTCCTTCCTATCACACTTCTGGTAGCTCCGGATTAGTCCACAAGTGAAGTTCTAGGTTTGTTCCCTAAACAAAGTAAGCAAGATCAGTAATGTTTTTTGCAGTGTGGTGAGGAAGAGGGATGTTTTACAAAGGCATGCAGTGACAGGACAAGGGGTAATGGCTCTAAGCTGAAGGAGGGCAGATTTAGAGTAGACATCAGGATGAAATTCTTCCCTGTGAGGGTGGTGAGGCCCTGGCCCAGGCTGCCCAGAGAAGCTGTGGCTGCCCCCTCCCTGGTAGGGTTCAAGGCCAGGTTGGATGGGGCTTTGGGCAGCCTGGTCTAGTGGAGGGTGTCCCTGCCCATGACAGGGGGTTTGAGCTAGATGGACTTTGAGGTCCCTTCCAACCCAAACTCATCTGTGATTCTATCAAATCCCACACAAGTTAAACCCAGCAAGTTTCCAGCATGATCCATGAGCTGATCTGCGTCCCCACAAGGCTGTATGGTAGGAAAGTGGAGAGAGGAAAACAGGCGGGAAGGCCCTGGCAGGGAAGGGAGTGGCCAGGACTATCCAGAGAAAGGCTGCAGCTGTACTGCCCTGTGCAGATCGTGATATAATGTCAGCTCTTCATGAAGACTAAAAGGCTCAAATGACTTCAAATGATAAAGACAGATCATAGAATCATAGAATGGTGTGGGTTGGAAGGGACCCCAAGGATCATAGAGCTCCAACCCCCCTGCCACAGGCAGGGCCACCAACCTCAGGCCTGGATCTACACAAGGTTCCCCAGGGCCCCATCCAACCTGGCCTTGAACACTTCCAGGGACGGGGCATCCACCACCTCTCTGGGCAGCCTGTTCCAGGACCTCAGCACTCTTTCTGTAAAAAACTTCCCCCTAATATTCAATCTAAACCTTCCCTCCTTCAGCTTTAATCCATTCCCCCTGGTCCTGCCATTATCTGCCCTTTTAAAAAGTTGATTCCCCTCCTGTTTGTATGCTCCCTTCAGGTACTGGCAGGCTGCAATGAGGTCCCCCCACAGCCTTCTCTTCTCCAGGCTGAACAAGCCCAGCTCCCTCAGCCTCTCTTTGTAGGGCAGGTGCTCCAGCCCTCTAATCATCTTTGTGACCCTCCTCTGAACCCTCTCCAACAGTTCTACATCTTTCTTGTATTGGGGGCCCCAGATCTGGACACAGTACTCCAGGTGGGGCCTCACGAGGGCAGAGTAGAGAGGGACAATCACCTCCCTGTCCCTGCTGGCCACCCAGATGGAAGTATAGTTTTCCACCAGAGATGGAAGTATAGTTTTATGGAGATGATAGAGTTTGATGTAGGACAATTCCAGTGCTCTACCACTGTCTTAAAAGAGGCTGTCTAATTTTGTGTGCTAGGCTAAACACAAAACTTTGATCAAAAAAGCTCTGGTTCTGGTGAATGTGTTGCTTCATAACATTAAAAACTGGTATTTGTGAGAGTAAAATACTCTTACTAGGAAAAGACTTCTTAAGCAGAGTTTCATTATTGAAATTTCAAGAATAAAAAGTGTTCCCAGGAGCTATGGAATATCACCCTTTGCAAGTTTCAGGTATCTTTTCCTTGTGAGCTGGCTCCTGCCATCTTCCAGTGATCAGACCAGTGTGTGTACAATGGGTCACTCACAAAGCCTGGGCACATCCAAATTGTATTTCCTTTGCTTACTATCAGTGGGTGACCTCCTCTCCTCTCATACTCAGTGTGGAAGGCATAACAAAACAAAGCAGTAACTCTGCAAATTTATTGTTGATATGTGTAATTAAAAGATGCACTCTATGCTTAAATTGTGATACCGATTGATGATTTGAAGTAGGGCTGCCCACACACACCAGTTGGTAAACTTCAGCTGAGGAAGAATTTCTAGCTGTCACCTGCTAAACTGATCTCTGGTTTGTCTTGGGGTTTTTTATGCTTGTATTTAATATTTGTCATTGATCTGCTGAGTTGCAAGTGTGCAGGCTGTTCTTCTCAGTTGACATTAGCGAAGGTAGCAACATTAACAACATTTTTCAGAGTTCTACCTGCTGTCCTGCATCTGTTAATTGCAGGTTTTCCTCCTGGTTTACATCAAATGGACCGTGGGGTCTTTTAATTTGTTAGTTTTATTCAAAATGCTTGGCTCCCAAGAATAGTGTTAGAAACAAGCCAGGGATCGAGGGCACAGCTTTCATTACACTCCCATTTTTTCCCTGGATCTTATGAAATGTAAAGTGATTTAACACACAACCTGCTTCCCTCACAAACATTCATCACTCCGAAAATGCCACCCCCTGTACCCCACACAGGTTTCTTGGAGCGTTAATGACATCTCCTTCCTTCTAGGATCGCCCGGCCATGCAGTTATACCAGCCAGGAGCTCGCATTCGAACACATACGGCAACTACAAGTAAAACGTATGACTGCGGTGGGAAACCCTTTGAAGATGCTCTTGATAAAAAGTATGAGGCAGATCATTTAGCTGGAGGCAGTTCTGAGAAGAGTGAAGAAGCAGAATAAAACAAACTGGAGAAAAGACTCCAGGGGTGAACATAAGATTCAGTGTCATCACAAAAAAAAATCCATAGGGCTGTTTCAGAACTCCACTGGCAACTGCACCAACGAAATTGTAATGGTTCCACCTCTTACTTTCTGTAAAATAAAGGGAAGTGTGACATAAAGTCCCTTACGAGGAAGCTTTTTTACAGAAAAGCAGAGCAAATGCTATTTGCCTAATTGAAAAGCAGTTCAATATTTTATTAGATGTACCTCGAAACAGAAAACCCCTAATAGTTTCAGAGGAGTGTTTATACAAGACTTCTCAGAAGCTGTTTCATCTTTTCAAGTCTAAAGAAACGAACTGTGTATTTGTGTCAGTCTGAAATCTGAGGCACACGGTGTGTGCTCAGTGTGTGACGTGAGGGGCGCAGGGCCCCTTCCTACCAACGCCAGCGCTGGGGAGCTGCGGTGGGACCAGCCCCAGGTTGAAGCTCTGGAGCTGGGAGTGTTTGCAGGAGGAGCCCAGCTGTGAGGAATGCCCGTTGGTATCTGTACCTCATTGCGTTTACTTTGCTTTCTGATTAATTCTAGTGTCAGATAAGTGTTGGTAAAGCTCTAAGTGTGTTGTTAGAGAGTTCATCCTTTTCTGAGCCACTTTTGCCTTTTACGTTTTAACGGATTCCTGTGCTTAAAGCAGAAGAAAGCGAACACAAACCTCAGCACTTAAACAATATCTCTGGTTTTAATAAATTAGCTGGTTTTTATGGGTTTGACACTGCCTTTAAAAAAAAAAAGAAGTGGATGTGCAGGGATGACTTTTTACATGCCAATGGTTCGTATAAGTTGCAGGGTTTGGAACATGTTTGACACATAAGTGCTCTGCAGTTCTGTTTGTTAAAAAACAAATGCACACACATGAATGTCAATTACCATTTTGTAAGATGGAGGCCAGGTTCTGCCCCCTGGTGCAGGCACGTGTATATATGTGGGTGTGTGTGCACGTGGGTGTGTATTTCTCCCATTGGTTTCACTGGTAGCTGTGTTATTTACGGAAGGGCGAAACGTTCCTTTGTCTTTCAGGGCTGAAAAGGTCTCAGTTACCTGAAATCAAGACCTGCTTTGTCACTGAAGTTAAAATAGTGAGATATTAATTTATTTTTACATCTTCTTCAAACATTTTATTATTAACATCTAACTGTTCTTGACTGAAAAACTACTGATTGTATTTTCCCAGGCATTAAGCATTAAATAGAATAAAAGCAAAAAAGATTTTGACTATGTTTTTGAGATGTGATCTTCTGCAATTTCTCATCTGTTACTCCAGAAAAGTTAAGTAAGACGCTCTGCTGCTTTACATTCTTTGGAACCAGATAAAAATGGGGTTGAGAACAATTTTAATACCAAACTACGTTAGCGAGCTGCCAACTAAAATGACTTCAGGCTTAAGTAGACCTGCTGTTTGAGAATCGTTTGGGTTTAGCTCCAGCTGAAGTTTTATCTTGGTTGCTGTGATTATTCTGGCTGCAGAGGAGGGGGTTTTTGTCTTGGCCTCCTCACCAGGTCAGGTAGCGTTAGCACAAGGCAGGCCTTGCCCTCAGCAAGAGAACCTGGCTTGGTCTGAGGAGGAGACTTGCTGGGAAATTCTCCTGTCATGGAGCTGGAGAGGGCTGAGATTTTCACCAGATGAGGGTCTGCTTCAAAGCAAGTATTTCCCACCCGTTTGGATGCCCAGGGGAGGCGGGGGGGGGGGGGTGTCTCTCTCACCTGTGAGAGGGACCCCCAGGGCCCAGGAAAGATGCGATTTTGCACTTGCTCACAAACTTGAGCTTGCGACCTTCTGGCCAACCCAATGTGGCTAGTCCCCCACCTTCGCCCAAATGCCTAGGTTATGAGTACCTCTTGGGAGCTTTATTGGTAACTGACAGTCTATTTAGCAGTGATTTTCCGTTCAGAGCTTATTTTCCATATCTCTTAGTGACCAGAAGCTGGATGTCAGACACTGACTCAGTAAAAACTGTCAGGGTTTAAACATCTGTGTCTGTTGGGTGAAGCTGCCGTGCCCTCACTGACCGGGATTCCTGCAGGCTGCTCGTGTGGCTTTGCTTCCCTGCCAGCCCAGCCGCCTGCACGGGGTGGGCAGAGTGCCTGGCCTCTGACTTCTGTATCCACGTGGAAGGAATGCACTGGACAGTTGGGTTCAGACATGGAGAGAGCGCTTGGTGTCTGTGCCACAGCCACATCCCGAGGAACCCTACTGCCCAATGGCTTGGCTGCCACCAGAGGAGCTCCTGGGACAACCTCTGTTCTTCAGCAGGTGCCCTCATCTACTCCTCCCACATCCAAGCAGGCCTGCAGAAGGTACCAGCCATCACCAGAAGGATGGGAACATTTCTGTAGCCACGCAGCCCCTGCCATGACAAGCTCAGCAGCACCAGGAACCCAGGACTCGAGGGAAGACTGCACCCCTCACCTGTCCGGGGCTTGGGGGTACTGCCCGCTGGGAGTGAGTGTGTACCTCATGGTAACGCTGCGAAAGACTGGCCAAAGCAGCAGATGACGTTTCCAAGTCCATTCCCCAGCTCCTTCTCTGTGGTGGTCAGGCAGGAGGAGCTGCCCCCTGCTCTGTGCTCGTTCTTCTACGCTTGTCCCAACGATAGGACATTAAATGCAGGCTCACAGCCTGCCTTTGCACAAGGGCAGCGTGGTGTGAGAGCTTTACTGCCACAGCAGTAACTTGCTTTTGCAAATTCAACTCCAGCATCCCCACAGAAAGGGGACTGTGTCTGGTCACACCACAGCTGAGTTGGGTGCCACCTGTTTTCTCGCTTTTAAAATAAATTTAGTAAAACACTTCAGCTTGATAGCTTCCCCAAATTTCTGTTGCCCTGTTTCTTACCAAGTCTTGAGGTCACTGACATTTGCAATATGGAAACCACCCTGTCCCTTAAACTGGAACTGGGCTCCATTCTGTCATCAGCTATTGTGTTACGGGAAACTGATGTGGAATGTAAATACACAGTAAAACCCCTGTATTCTATAGTTCCGGGCTCCTCACCATAAAAAGAACATTGAGGTCCTCGAAGAAGTCCAGAGAAGGGCAACCAGGCTGGTGAAGGGGCTGGAGGGAAAGTAATATAAGGAATGGTTGAGGGAGCTGGGGATGTTTAGCCTGGAGAAGAGGAGGCTGAGGGGAGACCTTATCACTACCTACAACAACCTGAAAGGAGGTTGTAGAGAGGTAGGAGATGGTCTCTTCAACCAGGTGACAGGAGACAGGACAAGGGGAAATGGCACAAAGCTGGCACAGGCTCAGATTGGATGTTAGGAAAAAAGTTTTCACTGAAAGAGTTTTCAGGGCCCGGGACAGGCTGCCCAGGGAGGGGGTTGAGCCACCATCCCTGGGTGTGTTTAAAAAAAGGGTAGATGAGGTACTTAGGGATATGGTTTAGCATAGGATGGGAATGGTTGGACTTGATGGTCTTAAAGGTCTTTTCCAACCTTGTGATTCTGTGATTCCCATGAACAGAGACAGAAGTAATGTCAGAAGGATCCAGCTGGCCAGACAGAGTGTAGGTTACCTCAGCATGAAGGGCCGGCTCTGGTACTGCTGATCTGTGCCCATGTCTCTGCAACTGACGTGTTAAGTCCCATCTCACATTGTTTCGTAACAGTGAACTTGAGCAGGAGCACCAGCATCTGATGCTACCTGCTGGAACTTGGTGCATGTTTCTGACAGCTGTTGAAGGCCAGCAGCAGCTAGAAATGACAGCTGGTGTGTAATGATGTTCTCAGGCAGTCTGACGAGGAAATCGGATCCCAACTGTGTACTGCAGATTGTTGCAACCAAAGACGTTCCTCACCTGCTCTGTGGAATAATAACAGTTAAACAATTTAAAAGGGATTCGTTCTGGAATGGCAAACAAAAAGTGGAAACAGTACCACAGCTGAAAATAAAACAGCTTGGGCATTTCCTTAATTTGTTACACTGTCCCACAATGCAAACATCAGAGTGTGTACTGGAAACCCTGAAGTACCTTATTTAAAGATCAATACCTAGGAAGAACCAGTGGGACGTGTAGTACATAGGGTACAGCAGGAAGCATTTAAGACAGGCTTCCAATGAGCTCTGGTTTCTCCATAGCTACAGTGTTAGGTAATAGGTTTAATGAAATTAAATTAAATTAAATTGCTTTCTTGTGTGATGGTACCCCATGCTTTCAAACTGACATTTTCACTGAGAGAGGAACTTCACAGGCAGCTTGTGTTTCTATCACATTTCTCTAGCTGTTGAGGGTCAGTGGAGACAAAAGGCTCTAGAGTGACATCAGGATTTTGGAGGTGCAGGAAGGGAGAAAATGGAAGGACAGGGCTGCCTCTTAGTACACTGGAAAAGGCCAGTCGAGTCCCCTTCATTCAGAGCTTCCTGCCTGGTTGTGACACCTCGACTCTGGAGGATACTGAGCGCCCAACCGACCTGGGTGCTGCCTCCCCAGGGACCTGCTGGTCCTGGCAGGGTGTGGAGGCGGGCTCTTTACATTGGCTGTGCACCAGCAGGGACCCATCCTTCTTCTACAGGTTCTGCCAGGAACATGCAAGAGAAATTTATAAGGAAAAAAAAAATAAATGAAAAAGAACAAGGAAGATGGTCAGCATGAGAAGTTTTAAACAGGAATTTCCAAATTCACAGGAGTTTTTACACATTCCCTTTGTGTCTTTTTTTGTAGCTCATTTTTCTATTGTTCTGTAACGTAGCCAAAAGTTGACAAAAATACAATTATACATATTAAGGATTATGTGTGTTAATTATGGAAACTTACTCTGAGCCAAATGCTCATTAAGCTGGCTGAAACTTCAGTGTGTTTTCTTGACAGAAGGTGTATTTAAAAATTCCCTTCTTCGAATTTTACCACTAGAGAACATTTTTCAAGAGATCTCTTGACATTTTCAATGAGAGAGGAACTTACAGACAGCTTGTGTTTCTATCACAATTCTCTAGCTGTTGAGGGTCAGTGGAGACAAAAGGCCAGTTCATCTCAGTTTTCAAGAGATCAGCACAAAACTGTGACTTCCACATATATCCATATATACATTCCACTCATATCTATGGCCACAGCTAGTTCTGCACGGAGGTTGGCACAGTTTATAGCATCTGGAGACAAATCAAACCTCTAGGCAGAAAACTTTCATAAAAGACAAGTTGTGGAATGTTTGTGTTAAATCTGCTTTCCAGAGTCAACTGGGAATTCACAAGAAAGAAGTCACATTCCCAAATGAATCAGCTATGGTTCAGTGATGTTGATTCAAAGGACTACTGCTTCTCTTAAGTAGAATCACAGAATCTCCTGTGTTGGAAGGGACCCATCCAGTCCAACCCCTGGCTTTACACAGAGGCAGCCAAGTCAGAGCATGGGACTGAGTGTATCATCCAGACACTTCTTGAGCTCAGCCAAGCTCGGTGCTGTGACCACTTCCCTGTGGGGGGTCTGTGCCAGTGTCTGACCACCCTCTCAGTAAAGAACCTCTTCCTAATATCTAGCCTAAACCTCCCCTGTTGCAGCTTCATGCCATTCCCTCAGGTTCTATCACTGGTCGCCAAAGGGAGGAGATCGGCACCCGCCGCTTCACTCCCCCTCATCAGGAAGCCATAGACCACAATGAGGTCTCCCCTCAGCCTTCTCCAGGCTGAACAAGCCAAGGGACTTCAGCCTTTCCTTGTAAGTCTTCTCCTCCAGACCCTTCACCATCCTCCTTGCCCTCCTCTGGACACTCTCCAATAGTTTCATGTCCCTCTTGTACTGTGGCACCCAAAACTGGACGCAGTACTTGAGGTGAGGCTGCACCAGCACAGTGTAGAGCAGGACAATCACCTCCAGGCTGGCCATGCCGTGCTTGATGCACCCCAGGATACATTTCACCATTAATTTGGCCATCAGAGGCATTAATTTGGCTGTCAGAGGCTCTCAGCATAACTCCACTGAAACTAGCTTGTCCTTGTACTAAAAGAACCAGTCATTGCCAAAGCAGCCATCAGGAGCGTGGCCAAAGGACAAGCGGGTTTATGTAGCAACGTGAAATAGCCAGGGCACTAAAGGAAGGAGGAGGCCAGGTCAGCGTTTTCCCAAATAGCCTGAGGAAGGTTATGTTCACACACATGTCACTGAAGGAGCTGTGAGAAATCAGTGGTGGGATGTGCCTTTCCTTCCCTGACTACTGGTTTGAGATAAAAATCAGAAATGGGGAATACATGTTATTTTGAGGGTCCTTTACTTACCGACTCAATGCAGGTCAGATACTGGGTTGAATTTTTAACTGAAGCTCTCTCCAAAATGTATTGGTCTTGTAAGTTTTCATCATTTCAGTGCTGTAACATTGGACATCAGGTTCTTACTTTCATCATCATCCGTTATTACGTTGCTTTCATTATCCATCATTTCTGAGACAAGACCAACCCTACCAGCTGGCACCAGGGGGACAGAAATGGCATTTTCCTCATTCCAGACTCAGCTTAAAGATCATAACACCCAGGAGGATTTCATTTTTCCCTTTTCTTCTTCTTAGAAGCTCCTGAGTGAGCATTACCTGGTTTTGGCAATACGTTTCTCTTTCTTTGTCCATATACGTTGCCCACCTGGAAGCTTATGTACAGCTGTCAGTGGCATTGGAACGCCACAGCTGCATTTCCAAAAGCCACGACAACACCAGCCCAACATCACTCACAACAAGTTACACGAAGGAGGAGGAGCCACTCCTGAAATCCCTTGCCAAGACAGTGTTCCTGACTCTGTGCCCCAAGCTGTGGGAGGGTGGGGCAGTGGTTTGGGTTAAGCACCACAACATGTTTACTCCATTCATTAACTTTCCTGCAACCATTCGCTATTTGCCACCCTCACGCTCTTCTTCTGGCACATCCCTGCAAAAAGAAAATGTAGGAATAATGGAGGAAAGGAATCATCCAGAAATTATTAACAGGAAATGAGCTGTGACAGTAACAGCTTCAGTTCTGTGGAGGTTCTTTTGAAACGTTCACATTTCTGTAGCACGGGAACGTGCTGAACGGATGGATGACAAGCAACCTACAGCCTGCCCTAGGCTTTGGTAACGTTCAGACCAGCTCCAATGCTATTAGCAGTGGTGTAGCCCTGTCTGGGAGCCACTCACCACCCAGCCACTTGCTCACTCTCCCGGGATGCAGTGGGGAAGAGTTGGGAGAGTGAAAGGGAGAAAACATGCAGGTTGAGATATAAGCGGTTTACTAGGACACATACATAAATAAAAACAACACCATTACTATTACTACAAGTGATGAACAGCACAATTTCTCACCACCTGAAATTGATGCTGCACGAGAACCCCCCCAGCTGCCCCCAAAGACCCCCAGCTGCTGCTCAGCCTCTCAGCCCACCCCCCATTAGAAATGGGATATGACATCATATGATACAGAATATCCCTCTGGCCAGCTTGGGTCACCTATCCTGGCTGTGTCTTCTTCTCAGCTTCTTGGGTGCTCATTTTCAGGGCAGTATGGGAGGCTCCAAAGTCCTTGACTGCTTGGCAACAACTAGAAACATCCCTGTGTTATCAGCATGGCTCTCATCCTAACTCCCAAACACAGGCTACTCCAGCTACTAGGAAGATTAACTCTATCCCTGCCAAAGCCAGGACAAAGAAATACTACAGAATTACAAAACCCATGTAAAAACCCAGCCAGAACCTTTAGAGATGCTAAACATACTGTAACCTCCCATTGGGAGCTAACTGGCCTGACTCCTCCTATAGCTCAAGAAGTGTGGGCATCTCCATCCTGCTCTTTGGTGCCATTCTGACTTCTTTCCTGCAACAAACCTCCAGTCAACTCTTCAGATTACAGCTTAAGCCTGAAGGCCTGAACTTTACCAATGAAATCTGCATCCAAGGGACACTGGGCAAAAATATTTAGCCAAAGACCAATTCCTTATTCAGAAGCACTAAACAAAGATCTGATAGTTGGGAAGATATAAAAAATTATGACACTAAAAAGGGACACAGCCTTACCTATCTGCTTCAGCAAGTTCAATGTTCTCAACAGTGTTTCTTTCCTCATCTGCTATTGGCACCTGTGGTACAGTAAAGTGACAAGGGTGGGGAGCTGCTGTTTTTTAGGAATACATAAGTCTGACAGTAACAGCATCAATGACAAATTGCATCTGTAACAGCACCAAACTAAACAAATTCCTGCTGGGAGTCGCGGGAGAGATACGAGACCATCTAACAGGACTTTTATCTGCAGCTGCCTGGACTAAATATTTATATTAAAATGTTAGCCCAAAAAATAAATAAATAATGGGGAGTTCTTGGAGCAGGCAGAACTAAGCACACCCACACAGATAATATAAAGAAGAAAATTGCCTTGGCTGAGCTTTGAGACAGCCCAACATGGAGCTTCATTGAGCTCCACATCAGGAACTCTATGAGGAGTGAAGGTTTGGCTCAGAGGGACCTTTCTGGCCTTGCACTGGGAGCAGCAGAAAACACAAAGACTGAACACGCCCCAAGAAGGACCTGGGGGTCCTGGTGGATGACAGGTTGGCCATGAGCCAGCAGTGTGCCCTGGTGGCTAAGAGAGCCAATGGGATCCTGGGATGCATCAGGAGGAGTGTAGCCAGCAGGTCTAAGGAGGTGATCCTCCCCCTCTACTCTCCCCTGGTCAGGCCCCACCTGGAGTATTGTGTCCAGTTCTGGGCTCCCTGGTATAAAAAGGACAGGGATCTCCTGGAGAGAGTCCAGAGAAGGGCTACGAAGATGATTAAGGGCCTGGAGCATCTTCCCTGTGAGGAAAGGCTGAGAGAGCTGGGGCTGTTCAGCCTGGAGACAAGAAGACTGAGGGGGGACCTTATTAATGTCTATAAGCATCTCAAGTGTGGGACACAGAGGGAAATGGCCAGCCCCTTTTCAGTGGTCTGCGGGGACAGGACAAGGGGCAATGGCTTCAAGTTGGAGCACAGGAAGTTCCGTACCAACATGCAGAAGAACTTTTTCCCAGTGAGGGTGCCAGAGCCCTGGGACAGGCTGCCCAGGGAGGTGGTGGAGTCTCCTTCCCTGGAGATATCCAAGACCTGTCTGGATGCCTCCCTGTGCGACCTGTCCTAGGGAGCTGCTTTGGCAGGGGGTTGGACCCGATGATCCCTTGAGGTCCCTTCCAACCCCAATGATTCTGTGACTGTGAAGAACCGACCCAGTGTGGCCCAGCACGGACCAGCACCGGTGTGTTAGTAACAGTTACCCAATGGCCCGAAAAGGGTTTGGTATTGACGAAGGATCCTGGATTAAAGGTGGTATTTTCAAGTGTCACTGAAAATGGCCAATGGGGACTGACAGGAAACCATGGTTCAAACATTTCTGAAGAGGTTTATACTTTAATAGCTTAATATAATCCAAGAAGATTATAGGCTAAGTGGTATATAATAATTACAATATTAATAATAGATTAAGGCAAACCATTGAAAACATTAATATAATGGCTGGATGGAGAATGGATTGAGAGCTGCCCTGAGAAGGACTTGGGGATGCTGACTGATGACAAGCTCAAGAGCCAGTAACGTGCATCTGCAGCCCAGGCGGCCAACCGTGACCTGGGCTGCATCAAAAGGGCATGGCCAGCAGGTTGAGGGATGTGATTCTGCCCCTCTGCTCTGGTGGAACCCCACCTGAAGTACTAAATCCAGTTCTGGGGTCCTCAGCACAAGAAGGACATGGAGCTTTTGAAGCAAGTCCAGAGGGCCACAAAGATGATCAGAGGGCTGGCACACCTCTCCTGTGAAGACAGGCTGAGAGCTGGATTCGTTCAACATGGCAAATAAAAGGCTCCAAGGGGTCCTTATTGCAGCCTGCTGTACCTGAAGGTCCTACAGGAAAGATGGAGAGGGACTGTTTACAAGGGCATGTAATGACAAGACAAGGGGCAATGACCTTAAACTAAGGGAGGGCATATTTAGATTAGATATTAGGCAGAAATTCTTCCCTGTGAGGGTGGTGATGCCCTGGCACAGGCTGCCCAGAGAAGCTGTGGCTGCCCCCTCCCTGGCAGGGTTTAAGGCCAGGTTGGATGGGGCTTTGGGCAACCTGGGCTAGTGGAGGGTGTCCCTGCCCATGGCAGGGGGTTGGAACTAGATGGGCTTTGAGGTCCTTTCCAACCCAAACTCATCTGTGGTTCTATCATTCTATGAAATGTCTTAAAGCTGTCAGACCACAGGAAGACCATAAAGACATACTGGTATTTTAAAAGAAAGTCATGTAATAAAACTTAAGTTAATGTAGGGGGGAAAAAAGTGTTTTTCTTCTCTAAGCTGTACATCAGTTTAGCCTGATGTTACACCTTTAGCCTACAGAAAGGACTCTGCACCAAATCAATACACTGTTTCAATGACTTTATAGAGATGTCTGTGTGAGCAAGGTGTGTGAGATGTCCTCATAGGCAACAGAGATCTCTATTTGATGCATTCATCTAAAGGAAGCACCCAGAGACAACTGAAATGCTCTGGAGGAGAGAATAGTGTATTTCAGTTGCAGGGAACCTAGGACAATCCTCTTTGCTGCATAGTCTCAAGGACATTAGCTGCAGCACTTGCTCATACTCCACGATCTGCTTCAGCCTGGGGGCTTGATCTTTGAGCCTCACTAGTGTCAGGGACATGGGGTTTTGCCATCCTGTGGAAACACAGCTCAGCTGTAGGAACACAGAGGACTTTCAGAAGCCACACATGCTTACTGAAAATTGGTCATATTACCTCCTGATGATCCACAGCTCTCACTGCCATGAGAAGGTACGTGCCTCTGTCCCACAGAGCTGCAGAGCCACTGCCTAGGCTGGGACACTCCACCCCTTCTGCTAGTGTGGGGCTGGGAAGAATCAAGCTTCAGCAGCACGTGCTGCTGGGGAAGGAGAAGGTAGGCAGGCAGAATGGAATAAAATACAATAGAGTAATTTTCAGGCAGAGGAAAACTACAGTGTTCATCTAGTCCAACTGCCCAATTCAAGGCTGACCAAAAAGAGGATTGTCCCAAAGCCTCTTAAGCACTGGCAGGTTTGGAGGACCCTCTTGGGAAAGAAATGTATCCCGATGTGCAGTCTGAACTTCCCCAGCGCAGCTCTGAGCCATTCCCACAGGCCCCACCACTGGATTCTAGGGAGCCCAGCACCCGCACATCACGAAGCTGCGGAGAGCAATACGCTCGTCCCTCACCTCCTCCCAACTAGCCAGAAAGTTCACCTAAGCACCCAGGTAAGATAGGTACAGCGGTACCCTAACCCAGGTGCCGTTCAGGCCAACAGCCGTACCCGGAGAAGGCGCGTTCCTTTCTTGCGCCCTGCTTCACCGCACTCCTCCCGTTCCCGGGACCCCTCGCCGGCCCACCCTGGGCGGGCCCCAAGCACAAAGCTTTGCCGTAGGCTGCTCAGGGCCACCTCACGGCTCGGACGGTGCAACCCCCGTTCAGCAGCTCCCCGAGCAACCCCTCCGCGGGGCCGGCACCGCGCCGGCGCCACCACCCCTCCCCAGCCCTCCGTGCCCCCCGGGCCTGAGGCCTCACGCCAGCGGGCCGCGGGCCCACAGCCACGGCCGGGAGGAGGCCCGGAGGCGGGCCGAGCCTTCTCCCACGCCTCCGGGCGCTTCCCCCAGGAACGGCCCGTCCCGCTCGCTCCGCGGAGGCCGCGGCGGCGGCGCAGGGCCCTCCCTCTCGTCGCCGCGGGGCCTAACGGTGCGGGGCAACGTAGAACCGGCTGGGCCGCAGCGAAGCCGCCGCGCTCGGCGACCTCCGCCGGCGCCTGGCCGCCCCGCAGCCCCTCCTTCCTGCGAGGGCCGCGGCGACGGGCGGGCGGCAGCGAGCGAGCGGGCCCCGCACAGGGGGAGCCGCCTGGCGCCAGCGAGTCCCTCCGGTGCAGTGGCGCCCCCTTCCGGCTGGGCGGAAGGCGCCGCACGCCGGGCCGGTACCGGGGGGAACGGGCCCCGCTCCTCCGCCACAGCAGCGGCACGTGACCCAGCCCGCGCGCTGCCCTCCCGCGAGCCCCCCCCCCCCCCCTCCCCCGGCAGGGGAAGGCGGGGCGGGGGTGGGGCTGCGCCCCGCCGGCGCTTCCGGTTGGGCAGCGGGCGGGCCCGGGGGAGCGATAAAGCGGCCGCTATTCGGCCGCGCGCCGCCTCCCGGAGCCCCCCCCCCCCCTTTCCCCCTCCCCCCTCCCCGCCGCGTCCTCCCCCCCCCTCCTCCTCCTCCCCGCCCCTCGCGCGGCCCGAGCCCACGAGCGCTGCCGGCCCGGCCTGCTGCCGCCGCCGCCGCCGTTGGCGGGGGTGCGCCCAGCCCCTCCCCCCGCCCGGCGCCCCGCCGCCGCCCTGGAGCGTTCTCAGCGGTGAGTCCGGGCGGGGGGGGGGGGGGGGATCCCTCTCTCCCCCCTCCGGCTCCCGCCGCCGGCGCACGCACAGATCGGCCGGCCGGGGCCCGGCCCGGCCCCCTCCTCCTGGGCACCGGGCCTGGGCCTTCCCCTTGTCCAGCCCTCGCCGCGGCGTCGCGCCGGGGGAGCGGGGAGGGGGGGGAATGGGGAGGGGGATGCCGTGCAGGCGGGCGGCGGTGGGTGTCGGCGCGGGGGAACAAAACCGGCGGGGCGTAAGCGTCGTCGCGGCGCACGGGGAGGGCGGTGGGGAGACGGCCCGGCGGTGCGGGAATGAATGGGCGGGCGGCGCGACCCCCTGTCCCGGGGGGCGCGTCCCGGGGGGGCCGCGCAGGAGCGGCGCCGGCCGCCCTGGGAAGGCCTAGTCCCCAGGCACCCCCTCCCCGGGAGAAAGTTGAGGCGATGGCCGGCGGAGCGGGGGCAGGTGGAGCGCGCTGCGAGGGGTGCCTCCCTCGTAGCGGGGCTCTGCGAGGCGAGTTCTGTGCGGGACGTGCCCCCGCAGCGGGGCTGCCCTCGCCCCCCGTGGCGGCCAGCGAGGCACACGCGAAGCGGGGGCTCGGGACGTGCCGCTGGGTCGCATCCTTCCTTACGTGCTCGGGGGGCGAGGGGGGGATGAAGCGGGGCGGCTACCGGTGGCGTTTCGGAGCTGAGCTCTGAACTGCGGGAGGGCGGCCCGTTGGTGTTCGCTGCACCCACCTTTTGGAGCCCAGAGAAGGGCTGGGGTGGGGGGGGGGGTGGGGGGGGCGGGTAGTCACCTGTAGTAGCTGGGGCGGGTGTGAGGAGGATCTGATGCTTGACTGTGCAGAGGGACCAGCACTAGTTGGTTTGCAGCTCGACACTGTTAGAAAAGTGGTGATTGGAAGCGTGGCTTGTACTGAGTCGCTCAGAAGTGAGGTACATAGAGACTTTGGATTTCACTTTGCTCTTCTGTAAGCTTCCTTTCGACCTCATTTGCTTTCGGGATAGTGCAAATGGAATTCTCAGCCTGGTGTCAGCAAGACTCACAACCATAATTCACAGTTCCTGACTCGGCTGAGAGCTCTGGTGGGCCCAGTGGCACTTCTGTAGCTCAGGTTCAGTACAGCAGAAAGAAGGTTTCTGGGACCATTTTTAGAAGGTGTCTATGGGCTGTTGTGAACTTGGGAGTTAGAAAGCCCTACCAGAAGTACACAGCATTAATTTTTTCCTACCCTGAATCTGTGATAGGTACCTTGATATCACTCTGCAGTTGCAGTGGTGTTAGATCTTGCATTAAGAACGGATGTTGCTGTATAGACTTGACATCAGTGGGAATCCTGCAAGATAATTGCAGTTCTGTCCCCTTAGTGATTCTTAAGTCATGTGCATCAAATATGGTCAGCTTGCAGCTTTCCTCTGACTTGAACCTTTCCTGGAAACATGGGACCATTTCCTGCCTGGATCTGGTATCACACATTCCTGCAACGTATTTTCACCATTTCAGCAGCTGGTCAGGTCTGTGGCTTTTTTAGGTGTGCCGTTTTAAAGACATGGCTCAGCAATCACTGCTGATGGACCTCAGCACATATAGGTGGGCTGGCAGCTGGGAGTTTGGTTGTGAGGATGTGGTGAGGTTCCTGTGGACAGTGCTGGATTAGCAGGAGCATAGTGTTGCCAGTTTTCATTCACCATGGGTTGGAAGCGACCCCTTCAGCTGCTGTTCTCCTTGTGACATGCCCACTCTGCTGCACTGTGGTGATGTTTGTGTGCAGCTTCCTCTGGGAGCTAAACTTCTGTTCCTCTTGTCAGTCACAACACGGGGATGTAGCTTCAAGAGAAGCAGCATCTTGTTGCCACCAGACTGCCATTTATTTTTTGGCACTACAAGAACATGTCAGTTTTCCTTTTGCTTAGGCTGGATCTGCTCCTGCTGGTAGAAGCAATGGTGCAGCTGTATCCAGCTTGCTTGTGCTGGGAACGAACTTTACCATCAACCTCTTCGTTGATCGAGGAGATGGCTGAACTGTTTGCCAGCAAGAAGCTTGTAAGGCTGTTGAAAATGAACAGCCATCCTTCCTGTGTGGTGACTGATAGAGGGAATCCAATGTGCTTGGAAGGAGTTGCAGAAAACAGAGGACTTTATTCGTGAGGGCTTTACCAGCTGTGCTGGCACCACTGATGTGTGTTGCTTGTCCTCATTCTCTGCTGGTGTCTCCCAAAGCTTGGTTCTTTATCGAGAAAGATGTAGATCCTTCTGCCAGTAAGAACCAGGACAGTCTGATTTTGAGGACTGATACAACAGACTACTTGTTGCTGTGTTGTGAAATTCTGGGTGTCATACTAAAAGCAGCCTCTAATTTTCTGTGGTCAGAGAGAATCTAGATCTCTAGCTTTGAGCCCTTCATTGCTTCCCCCTGGCATTGCCTCGTAACAGTGTTTAATTTTCCTCTGTACAGGAAAAATGCAGGGATCTACTAACTGCTGCAATGCTGATTTATGAAAATTAATTTATGAAAATTAATGTGAAATGAGGATTAGATATGTACCTATGAAATGGGAATGGGGTTGAGAAGTGGAGACATCTTGTTAACTGCCAGAGTCAGTGTTGTGCCATCACCAGGGTGGATTCTTTCTTGTGCACAGTATCTCCTGCACATTTCTTTTCCTACCACTGGGAGGTTTTAGCGAGGCTGTGTGAAGTATGGCTTCATCTTTAGTGGGGACCTTACAGATGATGGGTGCTGAATGCAGAAACCGGCTCTGAAGTGGCCATCCGGGAAGATACTAGGAGGTCTGTCGGCTCTGTGCATTACCTTAGGCCACTCTTACTGCTCAGTCTGTTGTGAGCTTAATAGAGGTGGCTGATGCTGCTTGACTGTGCATTGGGGTTGCCCTGCTATATACCTAGCCAGCTCCAGAATTTGCAGTTACCTCACTGCCTCTTGACTTCTTGGGTACTTTTTCTTTGTGCCAAATCATGACTTTGGCCTCTCGGATGCCAAGAACCAAGCAATAAGAGTAGTGATGGTTGTTCTTTTCTCAGGTATATATGGGTCCTCTTCCCTTGCTGTTTTTCTGTTCTTCCTGTGGTGGAGGAGATTATGGCCAGAACTGCAGGCTGGGGGACAGGAACTGGTGGAGAGAGGAGAGAGCTAGTGGTTGGAACTGTCTTATGTAGGTTCTAGACATGTGTGGGATGGGAAGAGGTGGCTGGCTGATGGAGCAGCAGTCATGGTACTGATGGGCCCATTGCTGAGATCTCTGGGTCTCTTCAGGTTTTAACCTGAGTGATGAACATTAATCTATGTCACTTCAGGCCAGCAAAAGCCTTTAGTCAAGCTAAGAGTTGAATTTGAGTTGATGCTGTTACTGTGCTTAATATCTGTGGATATAGTGAGCATGGACACAGAAGTGTTTACCTGTTCAGGCAGATTTCCATGGATATCTTAATGTCTCAGGAAGACTCTGACAGAGTCTTTGCTGCCTTAACCTAAAGTTTAGAAATGCAAACTCGAATCTAGTTGAAATGTAGTACTTTGTCTTTAAGTAGAGACAGGATGCAGGCACAGGACGGGCATAAATGCCAGGCTTTGGGCTTCTGCTGCAAATGTAGCATGTTCTGAGAAGAGACAGTTGTGTGGCTGTATCTGTATTTGTTTCTCCGCATCGCAGCCATGAAAAGTGAGAAAAGCAGGAGCAGGAGTACTGGTTAAGGAATGTGGTGCATTTTGCTGGCTTACGGTGGCATGCAACATGCCTTGGCTATAGCTGCTGTGGGTGGCACAACCCCTGTTTTAGTAGGGGCGATGCCAAAGTGTCCTTTTTCCAAAGCAGGTGCTGCCTGGCAGGGTGTTCGGCAAAACAAAGCGGCCTGAGGCCTGCCCCGCAGTTGCCTGTGCTTGGGCAGGCAGTGGCCTGTTTGGGGGGATCTGACTCCATGATCTCTGGGGGTCCCTTCCAACCCCTAAAGTTCTGTGGATCTGTGAGTCTCTCCCAGGAGTCTTCAGGCAGGCTTGAGAGGGGTTCTAGCAGCCATCTCCCTCCTCTGTGTTTCATGGGGGACCCGTCTCTCATGACAGCTTGATCTTGATCCTGAAATTCCTACTTTTCCTCGAAAGAGCTTGAGATGACTAGAATGCTGTTTGGATGAAGTGTTTGGTCAAGTTCTCCGTGGTGCACCCTGCTAGTTCCGTAGCAGCAGGTGTGTTTCTTCCCCTTTTCATGGCTGTAAGTTGGAGCAGTGCAGAGCTAGGTCCCTTTGTCTGCAATAAAGCATTTATGCAGAGGGAGCGTGGTCAGTCTTTTTTAGTGTTGCCAAAAAGAAACCGCTGAGCGCAGATAACATCACAGTTTGTGCAGATCCAAAGCCATGGGGACTTGGTTATGAGTGGATGGTTTCTAGCCTGGCTGGCTCTGCTAGCCTGGGACTCTTGAGAAAACAGTGACATGCTGTTCCTCAAGCTTGCTAGGCGAGGCAGGGTCCAGTGCAAAGCAAGTTCTGATGCTGGAGTTGTTGGCAAAGAGAAGTGAGAAGCAGGCAATTATCTGCGTGACCAGGCTGTGTGTAGAGGGCAGTAATCAGAGCTATGTGGAGACAGTGACATTTCTGCTCAAAATGAGAAGGGATCAGGAGCGATTGACAGGAAGGTCTTATAGAGTGGCCATTCAGATACATGCTAAGTGAACCAGCAGCTTTTCAGAGTTTACTCCTTCAGAAGAGTTTCAACAGTAGCTCAGCACTGTTCAGGTCTGTTACTGAGGTAAGCATGCTGAAACTAGGTTTACTATTCCATGGGGTCATGGCCCAAGGTGCCGCAATACCGAAGCGTTGTCTTGCTCTGTAGGGTGCTGCAGTTAAGTAGCTATTTCAGCAGAAGAGGCAGTTGCTTCAGCTACAGTCTACTGAAGCTAGACAGTTAAAAATGGTGAGTGATGGCAGCATGAAAAAAAGTACCACCAACTTTTTCGTGTTATTTCTTATGCCAGAGGCTTGAATGTGAGTGTTTAACTGTCTGGAGATGAAAATGAGGAAATGCCTGTAGGTTCTTTAGTTCCAGAATAACCTCCTGGTCAAAAAAGCTTAAGCAGCGACTCAGTTTGTGGAAGGGAGCCAGGGACCTTTTCCTTACTGTCTGGTTAGAAAAGAAAATGGAAATTTACATTGTAAACTATGATAGGGCTGAATAAAAAGGAGAGGATGGGAGGTGGGGGGAAGTGTAGTTGAGAGGAATGAATAACAGAAAACTCCACAAAGGGCAACAGTTAAGTTAGGTGATGTGAAAAGAGGAGGGAAATAATGAAGAAGATAGAAGTGACTGTCCAGCAAACTTTGTTGGAAGTGATAATAAATTCAGTTTGGGAAAGCTTTTTTTTTTTGTTTTGCTAAAGAAAAGAATGTGGACAATTCAGGATTAGCACCAGTTCTGGAAGTGAACAAATCCCTTTCAGTTCTGAAAATGTGATTAGTGCAGTGTGTCTTTATTATTCTAATTTTGTTCTGGGGTGATTTGGTAAAAAAAAAAAAAAAAAGAAAAAAGAAAGGAATCTTTAGCTTGTATGGCCAATACAGAATTTTTGGCTTTCAAGTTGAAATCTTCCTTTCCTTCCAACTGCCCCAAATCCCTCTACCAAAAAACAAACCCTGATTCTCCTGATTTTGACATGTTAAGACATGGATTGCTTTGGGGTTTTTTCAGTTGGTGAGTTGCTTAGTATTGCAGAGATACTAGACCACTGAGCAACACTGTTATCTTTCAGTTTTGTTTTGATTGTTTCCAGGAATAGAAAATTTGTTATAAGATGCTGGGAATTGTTTTGTGGTCAGCACCGAATGCAGCATGGACTATGTTTTGGGGTGTCTTGTATGGCTGCTAATAGTGCTGGGAAACTGCAGCTTGCACTCCACAGAGGTCCTTCCACTTTGGTATTTATAGAGCAGCGCAGTGACTTCTCATGTGTAGCTAGCTGTGGTCAGATGCTGGTCATTTGTCTCACAGGTGGAAACCAGGATCCCTCTTAAAGCTCTGTCTGTCATCCTGCCATGCTTCTCGGTTGGAAAGCTACCTATTCCTGTGACTTGAGGTGAGGTGCATATGCATAGTGCGTGTGAAGAAGTCGCTCCATGAGAAGATGAGCCAGTGAACCTTTATTCCTTGGGAAATCGTGCCCTTGGCTCCTCAGCCAGTACCCTTTGCCTGTGTGAGGATTTTTCTTTTTTGGGGGGGCGGGTGGGTGGGTGGGGTGTGTGTGTTTTACTGTATCCCTGTCATCGTTTAGCAGCACTGCTAATTTACTTTCACTCTGTCCCTGCCCCAAACGCAAAGCTGTAGTATTTCTAATTCCTTCTCTTTTTCCCTAATTATAAGCTGAATCAGACACACTGCTTGTTCTGAGGGTTTTAAGACTGTTTTTGCCTGACCTTTTGAGTAGCCTCATTACAGGCTAAAGAGGCCAGTAACTGTTAAGTGAAATATTTAGCCTTAGCTTCATAGAATCATAGAATGGTCTGGATTGGAAAGGACCCCAAGGATCATAGAGCTCCAACCCCCCTGCCACAGGCAGGGCCACCAACCTCAGGCCAGGATCTACACAAGGTTGCCCAGCCTGGCCCAAGGTTCCAGCCTGGCCTTGAACACTTCCAGGGACGGGGCATCCACCACCTCTCTGGGCAGCCTGTTCCAGGACCTCACCACTCTCTCTGTAAAAAACTTCCCCCTAATATCTAATTTAAACCTTCTTTCCTTTAGTTTTAATCCATTCCCCCTTGTCCTGCCATTATCTAACCTTCTAAAAAGCTGATTCCCCTCCTGTTTATATGCTCCCTTCAGGTACTGACAGGCTGCAATGAGGTCCTCCCGCAGCCTTCTCTTCTCCAGGCTGAACAAGCCCAGCTCCCTCAGCCTGTCCTCTTGGGGGAGGTGCTGCAGCCCTCTAATCATCTTTGTGGCCCTCCTCTGGACCCTCTCCAACAGTTCCACATCTTTCTTGTATTGGGGGCCCCAAATCTGGACACAGTACTCCAGGTGGGGCCTCATGAGGGCAGAGTAGAGAGGGACAATCACCTCCCTGTCCCTGCTGGCCACCCCTCTTCTGATGGAGCCCAGGATCCCATTGGCCTTGTGAGCTGCAAGAGCTGGCTCATGTTAAGTTTCTCATCCACAGTGACACCCAGGTCCTTCTCAGCTTCAGTGGAGGCATTTCTTTTGTTCTCTACTCCATTCCTGATTTTCAAGAAACTTCTAGAAATTTAAAGTGTTTGTGTAAGCCTCATTTCCATGAGAGACCAGGGTGAAAATTCTTTGGGCATAAATGAAGAGAACTTACTTTGGATGCATATTTGTAGAGTAGTTATTAGTGTAATACAGTAGTTTTTAGTGTAATACATATTTACACATGGAAAATAATGTTAAAATGACACAAACATTTTTTTGCTTTGAGACAGTATCTTACAAGACACACTCCACACACACACAAATTGGGTTGATATTTTAGCATATAATAATCTTGTAAAATCTCTTAAATTTCAGCCTACAAGAAAAAAGCTCATGCATTTCACATAAATGTCCAAATATTCCTTTTCTCCGTAGAGAAGCCTCTGTCAGTTACGTGAAAACAACTTAAAGAATACTATTAGACTTGGTTTTCTGCTTATTGTAGTAGCTAATCTGGGGAAATGCTGTTGAAAATAGTGGAATCTAGCCAAATAAAATTATTTGCATTTCAGATGCATTTCTGGTTTGAGGTTTGGTTGGGGGGTTTAAGGTCTTACAAAAACAGTAATTCTGAGAAATTTCCAACTTTCTCTTTGGGATGAGGCAAACAAAATGTTTTGTGTACAGAAGGCTGTCTCAGCTACACCCGACTGGAAAAAATTTCACTGCTGTTTTGGTTTTTTTTTAAATAGTATTTTTGTTGTTATTAGGGCAGGAGATGAAATAATGGAATGGGGAAAAATTCTTTTCATAATGGGTAAAGCCTTTATGAGCAGCAGCCTTTTGTTTTCATGTAATTGGTGAAAGGAAAACAGTGTTTAACAGATGAAAACAGAGCCTAGGCTTTACGCTGCTGTTTTCTTTTTGATTTTGGGGTTGTTTGGGTTTTTTGGGGCCTGTGTTAAACAGTTAATCTGTTCTGAAGACGCAGTTTTGAAATGGCTTTATCTGAGCAGCGCTGTTTCAAACTACTTGTTTTCAGTTTACATGTAGAATGTAAATAAAAACTCTAGATCTGGGAAGAAAGACAACTGAGAAAGCAAGTCACGTTTTTCAAATGAAAAGTCAACTTAGCTTTTCATCACCTGGGTTTTTTATTGTTTGCAGATTTTATTTTATTTTTTTTTTGCATAGATAGGAAGGCCTGTTGTTAAATACAAAAGCTTTGCTTTTTCAGGTTCTACTCAGGTAAAATGACTTGCAGAAGTTGGAGACACCTATGTTTGGAATTCTGTATGAAGTAGTTAGTGCCTGTGCAAAAGTTACACTTTCTCAAATGAAGGGGGGAGGAAAAGCACATGCAGTTATTTAGGGGGGCTAACAAGTTGACATTAGCATTGACAGCTAACGATACAGATTTGTCTTTTTTCTTTTATCACAGGGACTGAAGCTTCCCCTTCAAAAGGTGCAGTGCTGTGGAAACTCTTACTGACCATAGGAAAATGGACATGTTGCAGATACTACGTAAAACCACTGAGCGCTTAGAGTGTGATCACTGCAGCTTCAAAGGAACGGACTATGAAAACATACAGATTCATATGGGTACCATACACCCAGAGTATTGTGATGAGATGGATGCTGCTGGTTTGGGAAAACTTATATTTTATCAAAAAAGTGCAAAACTCTTTCACTGCCACAAATGTTTCTTTACCAGCAAGATGTATTGCAATGTTTATTATCACATCACAGCACAACATGCAGCACCTGAGAAGTGGAATGAGGAGCGGAAAGAACAGGTAGAAGGAGACTCACATACCTCCAAAAAAGGTGTCACATCGGAGCCACAGAAACCGACCCCTTCCCCTGAATCACGTAAACCTGCCCATTCTCCTGAACTCTCCAAATCTGAACCCGTTGTTTCCCCCAAACTCCAGAAATCATCAGTGTCTCCAGAGCCCCAGAAGTCGGCTCAGGCATCTTCCTCAGAGCCAGAGAAGTTAGCCCAGGCCACGTCCCCTGACCCAGAAGCGTCAGCCCAGGCTGCATCTCCAGATGCAGAGAAGTTAGCCTCAGCTGTATCCCCAGACTCAGAGAAGCCGTCTCCTGCTGTGTCCCCGGACCCACAGAAACCAGCATCTGCTGTATCCCCAGACGCACAGAAACCAGCTCCTGCTGCATCCCCTGACCCACAGAAGCCAGCCCCAGACGTGTCTCCCGAGCCCCGACGACATTCCCCAGCCGTGTCTCCCGAACCGCGCCGACATTCCCCCGCAATGTCTCCAGAGCCCCGTCGGCACTCCCCGGCTGTATCACCAGAGCCCCGTCGCCATTCTCCCGCTGTGTCTCCGGAGCCCCGCAGATACTCCCCAGCTGTGTCGCCAGAGCCAAAGAAACCCACACCAGCAGTATCCCCTGAACCGCGAAGGTATGCCCCAGCTGGGTCTCCTGAGCCCCGGAGGCATCCCTCTCAAATGCGGAGGCCTGCTTCTGCTTCTTCTCCTGAAACCCGGAGACCTGCTCCCGCAGTTTCCCCAGAATCCTGGAGACCTGGTCCGACTGCTTCCCCTGAGCCTTGGAGATCTACACCTCACGAGGTGCAGAAGTCTTCCGCTGTTTCTCCCTGGGCTCCAAAGCCTGCCACGTCGGTGTCCATAGAATCCCGGAGGTCTGCACCTGAGTCCCGAAGGCCTGGCCCTGTTGTGTCACCAGAGCCTAGGCGGCTTGTTTCCGACTCGTGGAAATCAACATCCTTTTCTGAATCCCAGAAATCTACTCTTGTTTCTTCTGAGCCATGGAAACCCATCTCATCTGTTTACCCTGAAGGCTGGAAACCTGTTCTGTCCCCTGACACGTGGAAGCATTCTCCCCCTGTTTCTCCTGAGCTTCGGAAGTCTAGTCACACAGTTTCTTCTGACTCTTGGAAGCCTTCTTTCTTTCCTGAGGTCCGTAAGCCTGGAGCTTCGGTGTCTTCTGAATCTTGGAAACTCTCTGAGTCCCGGAAATCTATGTATTTTTCTGAAACTCAGAAGTCTGCCTCTGCTGCTTCATCTGAGGTTCAGAAACGGGGTCATTTCCCCGAACCTCGGAAAAGAGCTCTGTTCCCAGAACCTCGTAAGTCTAATCCTAATGTTTCGAGTGATGTCCAGAAGCGTGGTGTCTTTTCTGAGCCCCAGAATCAGGTATCTACTTCTACTGAAGGCCAAAAACATGCCCTGTGTTCTGAAGCCCAGAAGTCAGCTCTTGTTTCATCTGAAGTCCAGAAGCACACCCTATTTTCTGAAGCCCAGAAACTTGCTCCCATTTCCTCTGAAGTTCAGGAGCCTACTTCCTTTCCAGAGTCTCAGAAATCCACTTCTCCCGAAATTCAGAAACATGGCCTCTTTACCGAGTCCCAGAAACCTCCTACTCCTGTTTCTCCTGAGACCCCCAAACAAGCTCTTTTTGGTGACTCCCAGAAATCTGCCGTTTCCCCTGATGTTCAGAAGCATGCTGCATTTTCTGAGATGCAGAAGCCTGCTGCTGCTTTATCTTCTGATGCCCAGAGACATGCTGAAATTGCTGTACCTGCTGAAATCCAGAAGAACATCCTGTTTTCTGAGCCTCACAAGTCTGCTGCAGGCTTTTCCTCTGAGCCTCAGACACCGAGCGAGTCTGGTGAGAGTGACTTTCTTTCCCACAGTTTAGACGATCAGAAACCACTCGATGATCTATTCTCACAGGATGAACAATCGATATTAGCCAAAGACTCGCCAGAAGACATGCTGTATTCCTGCCCCAAAAAGAAGCCCAAGAAGGAAAACCAGGAGAACTCAGATTCTGAACTAAACAGCAGCGAGTGCGGAAAAACAGAGATGGACTCGATGGAGATAAAGGAGCAAGAATCAAACAGCGACCAGGAGCAATACGATATGGAGTCATCTGATTACAGCAAAGAGAGCAAAATAGATGCAACCACTCCCATGCAGCCACAGTGTGTGCTGCAGTTTACTGAAGAGAAAGAGGCTTTCATCTCTGAGGAAGAAATAGCAAAGTACATGAAGCGCGGCAAGGGGAAGTACTACTGCAAAATCTGTTGCTGCCGTGCGATGAAGAAAGGTGCCGTCTTGCACCACTTAGTTAACAAGCATAACGTTCAGAGCCCCTACAAATGTAAAATATGTGGCAAAGCCTTTCTGTTGGAGTCTCTTCTTAAAAACCACGTTGCTGCTCACGGGCAGAGTTTGTTGAAGTGTCCGCGGTGTAATTTTGAATCTAATTTCCCCCGAGGCTTTAAGAAACATTTAACCCATTGCCAAAGCCGTCACAGCGATGATACACCTAAAAAACACTTGGACAGCCTTGAACCACTTGAAGAACAAATTTAATCTGGGTTTTTTATCTCGTGCTAGAAAAGCTGAATTTACAGAAGTGTTCAAAAGTGTTGCTGTATGTTAACTGAGTAGTTTAGCTGATCTGACAAGTCAGAAGATGCATGGTTTACTGTACTATGTTTAACTTGTCTTACAGCTGTATTACCGAAACGATTTACTTTCGGAAAGTCATTTTAAATACATGTTCATGTCTTTGTATTACCCATCAGTAGAGTCATATTTTATTTTTCAGATGTCCTATGTTTTTGAAACCAAAATGGATACAAATTAGTTTTGTAAAAGTTTGTAAAACAGACAGGCCGTTAAGGACTGGAGCAGCAAGCGATCCATATATTCCTGCGGGGACTGAACTTGCTTTTTTCACATTTGTTACATGTCATATTTTTCAAAATGTTTTTACCAAGTTCTCAAAAATTCTCACCAAATTGAATGTGAATGAGCCCAGGCATGAGAAACTACCGATCCTTCTGGAATAATTGTGCCCTGAGATTGTCATTGAGTGTACAGGCGTTCATTGGGAATTTACTGCACTCGATTCTCTGACTTGTCTCAGATTAAGAAGCATCAAGGTACTTTGTGATTCTGTATTTTGGCCATGTTTTAAGCATGTACTAATAAACGTTAAATTGATGGATTAATGTCAGACTATGTATAGCTCAAGACTTTCTCTTGATGATTCAGATGTTTGTAATGTCAGACACCCCCCCCTAAATTTCTTGTATTTGGTGAAATGTTATGCTTTAATCTTTTAACAATAAAAAGAAACCCAACCTGGCTTGGCCATTTTTCTTTTTTTTTCCCAAATCAAGAACAAAACCCTTCATGAGGAACACTCTCTCTTAAGTATCTTTGGCAACAAGAGATATAAAATTATCCTGACTTCAATTTTCCAGCCATCAGCCTGTGAAAGCAAGGTTAGTCCAAATTCCCCGTCTGCTTCAGCAAAACACGTTGGATGTAAATAAGGGAATACATGGAGGGTGGGAATTTGTGTGCTGTTGCTTAGCATGCTTGCTTTTGTGTATCTACATAGTATACCTGTTCAAAAACCGTAAGTTCTTTCTAATTCAGCAGGAGGATGGAGTTTAAATGGAGGTGGCTAAATTTTGCCTAGACTTTAGATGTTAAAGTGTTGGCTTTAGAAAATGAGGTGATAGTGTTAAATAAATAATAATTAAAAAAACCCAAAACCAAGCCTCCAGGTGTAAGCTCCTATTGAAGAGCTTCAGATTGATGTGATTGAAGCCTGTGTCTGATACCTTCTGTGTTTTGAGAGGAATTCTGGAAGGAAGGGAAAAAGCATTTAAAGCTTCCCACTGAGGTGCAACTCCTCAGTGCTGCTTATGAAGAGTAAGCTTCCTTGCTGGGAAGGCTTTGCTTGAAATAGGCCTGATGCTGTGATTCAGTCTTTGGATACTCTATGACATAACTTCAATTGAAATTGTTACAAATTGCCTTTCATATGCTAGGAGGCAAATACAGAGGGTTGTAGTTGCCAGAAACTCTTTGCACATTAAGTCAATGGGGTGTTTCATCAAAGCCCTCAGGGTCGGTGTGCTACCACTGTCTTGTGCATTCCTGTCCTTTAGCACAGAGACCCTTTGGGGTCAGTGCTCTGTAGTTGTAACTTCAGGTTTCCTTTGGAGGTGGTTTGGTTGGGAAGCAGCATAGTCAGGTCAGGAGATGATAACTGGGGCAAAAGCAGAGTTTACTTACAGCACAGGTCTTGCAGATAACTCCAGTTCCTTCCCTCTCTGAACCACCTGGACTGCTCATGCCCAAGAAAAATATAATTACATACCTCAGAAATAAAGACAAGTCTACTTTAAAAACAAGCAAAAAATCCCAACCAAAAACCTTTATTTTTTAAACTTTTACTTTGTTTTTTCCTTTCTCCAAAGGGATATTTATAGCCCATGCTGAGAAATGCAATAGACAGCTTCTAAATACAAGGAGTGTGGCATGGTTCCCAGGTGATGCAGACAGCTATGAAGCAATCACCTTGGTAGGTAAAAGATGAGAAGCCCATTTGGGACCAGTGTGTTAGAATGTAGAGCTCCAGTTTGAGTGGGGCTGGTAAAAGATCATCTCATTTGAGTAACAGAGATGAGTAAAATTAAACTGGGGAATTTTGATGGGGTTTTGTAAATAACCTCAGATTCCTCAGATTTAATTTTTAATCAACCTTAATAATAATCTTGGGATTGGATATAGCAGGTTGCATGTACTTAAAATGTCTTTATTAGTATAATGCTTGCTTAGTCTCATACAGTTTTGGGAGTAGAGTATCATGTAAAAAATACGATTATTGAAGACTTGCCCATGGAGTCACAGTTTCCTAAAAAAATAAAAGCAAAACAACAACAAACCAGTTTGTAAGGGATTTCTTGGACAAAAGTAAAGAAAGTGCTTTTTAATTAGTAGCATTACCCAGCCAGGGTTGCCACATGGCAGTTGCTCATTTACTTCTAAAGATCACAAACATAAGCATCCTATGTATAATTAACACTGGAAAAAACACCCAAAAAGCCTTAATTTTTTAATACTATTTTGTAAAGCTTTAGGGACAGCTGCCTTCCATGTGTATATACATCACCTGAACACACTCTGTGGGCAGTTACTCTGTGGCTGCAGTTCAGCACGAAAAGAGTGACGTTAACTAAAAGCCAGTAGGATAAATTTACTCAGGACAGCACAAGTCCATGAAGATAAGTTTTCTCTGCTTCCCAAGTATTAGAAAACATTAATTCTTGAAATGAGAAATAATACATATTAATCAAAGTCAGCATAGTGAAATAAATTCCTTGATATACACAATAACCAACTTTAAAATTCTCTTAGTTTTTAAGGAATGTTTAGCGGATTATATGTATGACTGACAAAGTGCTTTTATGGCAACTTTCAGGCAAGAAGTCAGTGACAACATTGGATCCTTTTAAAGGATCCCCATCCTTGGAGAGGAATCTCTGTATGCATGAAAGGAAGGACACTGGTTTGAGCTTCTTTATCTAGCAGAACGCTCAATGGAAAGTACAATGGGAAGTGAGGATAAAGAAACACTGAGGGATTTTGTTAGGCAGTGTTGTTTTTCAGCTAAATTAGCTGTGGCTGTGTGAGCAATACAAATGTACCTTCATCTTTTTATTACAAAAAAGGGTTAATAATTTATAGAATGCCCAGTCATGTTTTTCAAGTGCATTTTCACAAGCATTCAATCAAATGCAAAGTAGTCCTGTAGAGAACTCGGAGGGTTTTTTTTCAGGAGAGGCCATCTCTGTCACAGCTACAGCTTTGTTTTGTTTGATATTTGGGAAGAGAGTCTTGCAAGAATTACTTTCAGTAATAAATATTTTATTTTCTTTTAGCATACCTAAGAGTGTCTAAATATCTGCCGAGGTGTATAAGTGTGTTTGTAAAATTCTAGATCAAAGGAATCATGTGGAATGGAGCGACTAGAATGTGAACACTTTTGTAATGTTAATGATACTGCTTGTTCTTGCATTAATGAGCAAATTAACTGTGGAAAAAGTGTTGCTTATCAAAACCCAAAGAACATTTAGGATTCACCAGTAATGTTTTTAAAGTAAGAATTGTGTGTATTTCACAATCCCCTGGTCTGAAAAAGAGCCTGTAAAAGAAGTATTACATTTTAGTTAATTTAGTAGAGGCCAAATCAAAGTAAATTTTGCACATCTTCATTGTCTGACATACTCGACAAGGTATTTCTTCTGAGCTGTACAATTAAAATGCCAAGTCTGGTTTGGTTTTTTTTCCTTCCCCTCCCCCATGCCTGAGAATTACTGATTACTGCCATCCCTGCTTCATGAGGAGCTGACCTCGTTTCATGATCAGCGCAGGGCAGTACAGCTGCAGCCTTTCTCTGGATAGTCCTGGCCACTCCCTTCCCTGCCAGTGCCTTCCCGCCAGTTTTCCTCTCTCCACTTTCCTGCCATACAGCCTTGTGGGGACGCAGATCAGCTCATGGATCATGCTGGAAACTTGCTGGGTTTAACTTGTGTGGGATTTGATAGAACCACAGATGAGTTTGGGTTGGAAGGGACCCCAACGTCCATCTAGTTCCACCCCCCTGTCATGGACAGGGACACCCTCCACTAGACCAGGCTGCCCAAAGCCCCATCCAACCTGGCCTTGAGCACTGCCAGGGAGGGGGCAGCCACAGCTTCTCTGGGCAGCCTGGGCCAGGGCTCACAGGGAGGAATATGAGGGTGAGTCAGGAGTGAATTAGTCTTTCTCTCTGACTTGCCTTGCAGCTACAAGTGCTGACACAATGGAAATGAGCGTGAGGGGGATGTTTCTTCTGAAGGTATAGGGCTGAGGCCTGAAGGGACGGTGAGCTGGGATGGTTTTATAGCAACTCTGAAACTGCTCTATGAATTGCAGACATCCTGGCTAAGCTGCTCAGCAGAGATGTCCTGTCAACTTGTATTATTTCCTCATGTCTACCTCTTGCCTGTCAGATGTCTGCTGGGTTGGTTTTTCACTGCTATTCTACCTTTATAGTCTGTATCTTCCTGAATGCTTTTGGCGAGATTCTTCCTTGTGAAAGAGTGCCCAAGCCACAGGTATAATCCCCATCAAAATGCATAAATTATGTATGTTTCCTTAGCTGAGCTTGGAGCCTTAGCATGGTGGCTGAGGCATGGTGTGCTGTGGAAGCTGTGGGCAGTGTACCCAGGCAATCTCTGACTGGGATGGAGGTTGGTATATGTATCGGAAACAACGTTTTTGATTCCCTGTCTCAGATACTTAGACTAATAATGACTCCTCAAAGTTCACAACCTTCTGAAACATCAAACCTCAAACTCCAGAGTTTGAGTGGATCTCAGTCAAGAAGCAGGCATTGGTCCACAATGGTTTCCTCCAGTGCTGCAAGACAATTTAGGAATAGTTGTTCTCTTTGTACGCTCAACGTTCAACTTTATGTCTTATTTTCCCTCTGTGCACAGTTGTAGAACTTGAGGGGAATTGAGGAAAAGCAACTCCTTGTAGGTCATTTCCAAACCTAAATGAAGCCTCCTGCTTTTTAAAAGTAAAAAGAAAAATAAATTATTTAAACCTAATGGTGAAAATACCTGTCATAGACATGTGTTGTCTTGACTTTGTAGAAGACTAAGAGCTTATTACTTACAGCATGTACTGCTGGGTACTTCTAATTTGGAACATTAGCCAAATGTTCACATACAAAAAAGTGTTCTTGCAGCAACTGAAAACTTAAGTGGACATCCTACATATCTTTTCATCTGTAAAACAACAAAGATTACGAACTAGGCTGAAAAAAATGAACAAAAAAGGTTTCAAAAATAACAGAAAGTGGAAATAGGGGGCCCAGGTCACGGTCTTGTTCCTATCAGTGAAGGGCAAAGGCTTGCCAAAGCATGGGCAGATCATGTGGGTCAACATCAACCTGTGAGGCTGGTGGTGTAGACAGGGATCTTACTTTTATGATCGTGGGACCCTGTTTGAGGCACAGAGTCTGTTAGGGAGAGGCAGAGGAGGAATTTGGCTTTTATGACTTGAGAACCCTATGTGGGGATTGAGGGCTGTTGGGGAGCATAAGGATCCACCTGCTAATGTAGGGGAAGAGAAGCATTTTTGCCAACAGAGTAGTAAACATGATGAGGAGAGTTTTAAACTAAGAGTGATGGGGGAGTGAGATGTCAAAACATGGGAAAAGGGTGGAAAATAAAGGATATTGGGGTCCTGGGATCAGGAGGCACCTTGGGAAGAATAAAATAGTGAAAGGAGGCCTACACCTCAAGAGTATGTATGTGTGCAAATGCTTGCAGCTTGGCCAACAAGTTGGGGGAACTGGAGCTGTGTGTGGTCACAGAGCAACACTGCGGGAATCACTGAGATGTTGTGGGGCAGCTCACACGGGTAGGTTTCTGTGGTGGACAGCTACTGGCTCTACAGAAAAGACAAGGAGGGAAGATGAAAGGGGGGATGGTGTTGCCCTACAGGTGAAGGAGCATCTGGGATGCGTTCTACTTCTATAGGATAGACAACAGCCTGGTTTGAGAGCTTGTGGGTCAGAACCAGAAATGTCAGTTAAGGTGGCAGAGCTGGTTGCAGAGCATCTGACCAGAGTGAAAAAGCAGATGAAGCTTTCTTTAAAGAACTTGAGGGAGTATGTATCATAGATGCTCGTTCTTGTGAGGGACTTGATTTCCCCTGACATCTGATGGAAAGGGAGCATGGCAGGATCTAATTAAACTAGGAGGTAGATGTCAGGAAGCTTCCTGCTATAGGTATAGCATGGACCATTGGGGTGATGCACAGCTCAGTCTGCTGGTCAGAGATAGGGAAGAATTAGCTAGAGGTTTGATAATCAAAGTTAGACTTGGCTGTAGTGACTATGAAAGAGTGGGGTTCAGTATCAACTCTGGAACTTTACCCTTCAGGCAACTCTGAAGGGTAAAGCTGCTGAGGAAAGCTAGCAGGGTGCTATGGACAACCTGACAAGAATAGACTAACCCAAGAAGTTTTATCTGGAGATAAATGTGGCACGCATGACAGACTAGCAGTGCAAGGGAGATGGAAGGAGACACAGGCTACAAAGAAGGGATTTGGGAGTGTTGCAAGGGACATCAAGGGCAATGAGAAGGGCTGCTACCTCCACATTAGTAGAAAAAATCTGAACAAGGAAAATGTGTGACTGTTACTGAGCAAAGCAGGTGGATCGGTGGCAGCGGACACACAGAAGTCTCAGGTACCCAGTGCCACCACTCTCTTAGTCTCCCAGGCCTTTGTGATTACTGGAAGGGTCAAAGGAAGGACCGACAGTAGAGAAGGGTGAGTCAGGAGTTAACTTCAGCAAACTCAACTCATACAAGTCCATGGGACCCTACAGTGGCATCCCAGGTTGCTGTAGGACTTGGCTTATGTCCTTGCAAAGCTGTTGTGTATCATTGTGCATGGCGTTTGGGGGAGGTCCCTAGTTCAGAACTTCCCCGGTCCTCATAAGTATTTAATCTTTATAGTTCAAATAAAAGAGATGCAAACAGATGTTGAAGATGGAGACTTCACTTGTCACTGGCATACTATAAACATTAATACCTATGCTGACTCTGACGACAGATTCTTTTGGAAAATTTAAGGAATGCAGGGGGATGTGCATGGAATAAATCTGAAAGCTCCTTCAGTTTTGCCTCCTCCTGCAGAGCTTCCAAATACCTAACATCATAAAGGCTCAGCAGCATGGCTGCTACAGACCTGAGCTGGCACCATGACATCCTGTCCTGTTTTGTTGTGGAGGATGAGGAAGGTGGTAATGACCAAACAACAGGTTTGGAGGTAAGCAGCTCTGTGGTTGAAATGGCATCTCAGCATGTCAGTAATGCATTGGTACCACGGCCTCACAGGTGGGACAGGTTTTATATGAAGATCATATGTGTTCTAAAGAGATAATGTAATGACCTCTCTGCTGTGGCTTTGGCTTAGGGGGATACTACTCCCTTCATCTAAGCACTGTTCCCTAAATCCTTTTATCAAACTGTTCACCTCAGAATCATGTCCAGGTGTCTGGGTTTATGATTAAATGAAAGAATAAATTAGGATATTAGAACATCTCTCTAACGAAGAGAGGCTGAGGGACTTGGGACTTTTTAGCCTAGAGAAGAGAAGACTGAGGGGGGAATTGATCAATGCTTATAAATACCTGAGGGGTGGGTGTCAGGAGGATGGGGCCAGTCTTTTTCAGTGGTGCCCAGTGACAGGACAAGGGGCAATGGGCATAAACGTGAATATAGGAAGTTCCACCTAAATATGAGGAGGAACTTCTTCACTGTGAGGGTGGCAGAGCCCTGGCACAGGCTGCCCAGAGAAGTTGTGCAGTCTCCATCTCTGAAGACACTCAAAACCCACTTGGACACTGTCCTGCGCAGCCTCCTCTAGGTGATCTTGCTCTGGCAGGGGGCTGGACGAGATGATCTTCAGAGGTCCCTTTCAACTCCTACCCTTCTGTGATTCTGTGAAGCATGCTATTGTGGTGCAAACTGGGTGTTAACTTTCAGAATGGGGAGACAAAATCAGGTAGGGCTGAGTGGTAGGTGGTATTTACCTATTTCTTAGCAAAGGAGCATGCACACCCCCATGTGTAGCCTATGTATACCAAAATATTCCAGTCTGAATGGGTCCTTCACCATGTGTCACCTCAAGTTCCTTCGAAGCCTGGGACTTCTGTCATAGAATCATTAAGGTTGGAAAAGACCTCCAAGATCATTTAGTCCAGCCATTCCCCACCCCACCTATATTACTTACTAAGCCATGTCCCTAAGTACCTCACCCAACCTCTCTTTGCACACCCCCAAGGGATGGTGACTCCACCACCTCCCTGGGCAGCCCATTCCAAACAGGAACCACCCCTCTTTCTGAGAAGAAATTTATCATAATTTCCAACCTGAACCTCCCCTGGCACAACTTGCAGCCATTCCCTCTTGGCCTATCACTAGCTATCTGTGAGAAGAGGCTGATCCCCAGCTCACCACAACCTCCTTTAGGTAGTTGTAGAGAGCAGTAAGGTGTCCCCTGAGCCTCCCCTTCTCCAGAAGAGAACACTTTCCACATCTTGATGAGGCAAAGTAATGTGTATTACAATGTTAAATGCTTTTCCTCACAGTTCAAATATTTCGCTGCATTATTTCTGTGGTGATTAAACCCTACATTGGAACTGTGGAATACTGCTGTCCTCTTGTCTTCAGATACTTTTCTGCTCTATACCCAGCCTACTGTCCATTATTGCTGCTTCGCAGCTTCTAAAACACCACCTTGGTTTCAAAGTCAGCAAAGTAATTGATAACATGGGATATTAACTTCTCCTAAGAATATGTATTTCCTTTAGCTTCAATCCATTCCCCCTTGTCCTGCCATTGTCTACCCTTTTATAACATTGATTCCCCTCCTGTTTGTATGCTCCCTTCAGGTACTGACAGGCTGCAATGAGGTCCCCCCGCAGCCTTCTCTTCTCCAAGCTGAACAAGCCCAGCTCCCTCAGCTTCAATTTGTAGGGGAGGTGCTCCAGCCCTCTAAACATCTTTGTGGCCCTCCTCTGGACCCTCTCCAACAGTTCCACATCTTTCTTGTATTGGAGGCCCCAGATTTGGACACAGTACTGCAAGGGCCTCAGAAGGGCAGAGTAGAGAGGGACAATCACCTCCCTGTCCCTGCTGGTATGCAGGTGAGAGAAACAGGCCATGGAGACACATCGCTATGTGCGTGCAAATAAAATGAGGCTTTTACTGGTGCCACTTGTTCAGATGTAGGAGGGTGTTTTGTTACAGCCTTCTCTCCTGCCTGACTTCCTGAGGATCTCGGAGCTAAAACAGAACTGGCAATCAAACAGACTTCACCCCACTGTGACTGTGCTAATCGCCCTGGTGTCAGCTGCAGCTGTAGTAGTGCAAAGTGATAGATAAGATTAGCGTGACAATCCGAACGCTCTGGTCACAAGCTTCAGTGCACATCCTCATCTATAGGAGAGGAGTCCCAGCTCCTCTTTGAGTTGTGCTATAACAGGTTTTTACAGTGGACTGTTTAATTCAGTGCAGATGTAATCATGTTTAGAATGATCCCATACCCTGGTATTGCTCTTTGGGCATTAATTTAGTTCCCTTATTCTAAGATCCTTTAAATTTGCTTGGTGTTCAGCAGCATGCTTCTTGGGTAGGCAGCACCTCTGCTGTAGCTGCAGAGACATTTGCCTGGGAGTTGGGTTCATCAGCCTGCTTGCTGAAACACCATCTGCGTGACTCTGTGCAGGAGAGCCTGGCAGGGAGGTGCCAGCCAAACTGTCGACCTTGCTGGAGCTAAAACTTTGCTCTGACACTAGCAAAAAGATGGTAAAGCACGGTTAGGCTCTCCAGGAAGCCTGGGAGATGTCTGTGCTCCAGGCCTTGCTGCTTTGCCACCCTGTCCTTGCACGTGGCATACCCCATGCAGGGCTTGTGTGCTTGGGCACTGCCTGTGCCTGGACAGTGCAACCTCCCGTGGGATGCAGGATGTGGGATGCAGGATACAGGATGCAGAGCTGCAGCTGCCTACAACCTGTCTGTCTTCTGCACTTCTTCCACCCTCACCAGGGCTGTGGGCCCTTTGCCTCTTGACTTAGTTCTCTATCACTTTAAGCTCTTTTAAGAAGCCCTCGAATATCTGCGGAGAGAAATAAAGCGACATACGGATGGGGAATGATAACAGCGTTGTGGGTTTGTGCACGTGACAACTATTTCACCACAAAGATCATGACTTTATCTTACACCGAGGGCAGTTTTATCTCATTATTGCTCGTTGCTACCCTGAACCCGGTTTTGGTGAAGTTATCCATCAGAGGGAGCTGCAGAGCAATTTATTAGTGGAGCAGCTTCAAGGCATCCTTGTTGATCACGGTAAATACAGGTATGGAATAAAAACACACCAACCATAGGTTCAGAAATGGCTCGGGGCTTTTCTCCTTGTTATGGGGAGTTAGTTTTAGCCCTGCTAGGACTGATTTCCTCACTACTGTATCCAGAGTCCCCTGTTTTAAAGTACTTGTCTATTCTCTTTGACACCCCTCCCTGCTGTGCAGTTACCCCATTCCCACAGCACGTGCGTTATTTACAAGGGTGTTTAAAATATTTATGTAATCTCCAAAAAGAAAAAAAATTTAAAAAAAAAACAACCCAGTGTTTTGTTCCCTGGGTCACTGTTTCTTCTACGTTGATCAGGAAAACTGCTAAGGGGATTAGAGAGGAAGCCTGCCTTTCCCAGGGTGGTACTGAAGAGCCACCGAACGCCAGCCCGCTGCGCAGGGACCCGTGTCGGGGATAAGCTCTGTAAGTGCAAAGAGGATTTAGGTCCAGTCCGTGGCGGCTGGTGCATGCAACTGAGAGAGAGCCTCTGGCTGACAACAGGGTTTAAAACCTGACCTGTAGATCGCCAGAAGCTGAGGGGGTTAAAGCAGGGCCACCAGCACTCCACACAAGTCCTGCTTCTACAGCATTTGCATCTGGACACTGATGCTTCTGACAAAGACCCGGGCACAGCTTCTCACCCAAAGCTTACATGGGGGAGCAGGGAGTGTGGCAAGTGACCCACAAAAATGCACCTGAGGGAACCAGAGAGATGGAGCAAACGCATGTGAGAAGCCAAATTTAGACCTGGGTTAAGCTTCCCCGAGTGTGAGCAGAGAGGGAGCAGCCTCCAAGCAGGAAATCTGAAAAAATGAATCCAGGCGTGGCTGTCACTGTGGCAGGAAACCTGCCTGCACAGCACGGGACTGGTAATGGCCTCACTTACCCAGGCTTAGGGTGTTTCCACTGCCAGCATTGATACCGCTTTCTTGCCCACTGATGGGCAGCCAGGCAGGCTCCGATGCAGCCGTCAGACGCAGCCTGCCCGTCTGCAGCCAAATTTCCCCTGGAAATCCTCAGGGATTTTGCCCGAGTGAGGCCGTGCGCTGCTTGATTTACTGAGACAAAGGCTGTTTACGGATACGAAATAGAAACAAGCCCTGAAACTTCAGCCCTTCATTATTTTATGTTGGCTGTCTGTGGTCTGGGCTGGCTCCAGAGTTGTTTTTTTTCACTGCTCTCCTTGGGAGCTCTATGATCCTTGGGGTCCCTTCCAACCCAGACCATTCTATGATTCTATGATTACTCCAGGCAGTGATGAAACTGGATAAGCCAAATGACCAACTCGGCCTTGACATGGATATAATGTCATTGAAAGTAGGGGGACCGCAACTGTACTACTGCCTCAGCCGCCAGGATCTGAAACCTTTCTGCTTCATTTACGGTTAAAAACCAACCAGAAATCCTTGCTTCCCTCACCTTAGAATTTTACAGTATACATCCACACTAAGGCACTACAGAAAACATCAGGAGAAAGAAGTCAGAAGACTTCCAGAAGTTGGTCTTCCAAACCTGTCAATAGGGAACACCCTGAAATTTAAATTCCTGGTAGAGAAAACCCAAATAAAGCTGAAGGGATGTTTTAATTATATTTTAACCCATAAAAGTTCCAAGGAAGGTCACATCACTTGGAAGCAAACGCTACTCTTGAGTAACGATCTCCTTTTGCAAGCAAAACCGACAGAATACGTGTGATAAATGATCTTAGGCGGGACCGCTGGCGTGGCCTGCGCTGTGGGTTTGAACCATCAAGGAAGGGTTCAAATACTTACGCATTTACAACAGGACTGGAGTGATTTATCTACTCTGCTTTATGTCAGCATGTTTTTATGGCCAAATAGCTGAAGATTCCTGTTTTGCTGACAAACACCACAGAAAATAAAACCCCCGCCACTGGCTCGCACTGCATAGTTCACATCGCTTTGCAGCAGCTGCAGGATGCATTCTTTATACTTAATGTAAACAAACAGATACATCCCAGCCGAGGGGAGCACTCCCGGGGGGTGCAGGGGGCAGCTGGGTGCAGCAGACCCTCACCTCCCTGGCCAGGCTGCTGCCTGGGCGCAGCCTGTGCTGGGGCTGCTGGAGACTTTGATGGTTCTTGGCCTGGGCTGTACCCTATCCAAATTTCTTAAAACTGGCTATTTTATTGTTTGGATATAAACTGGTTGGTGATGAGATGCAAGTGTGTTTGTTTAATTAAAAAAAAAAAAAAAAGAAGAAAAAAAAGGCCAACTAATTGAGTTAAAACTATGTGTTTCATGGGAGAAAATGCCCACGTTAATTACGGTTACCATCTGTTTCATCAATAAGCTCCTTCGCTTTGAATACCTCTATTGTCAGGGCTGGTTTTAATATCTGTCTGAAATTTATTCCAGTGAGGAGGTACTTTAAAATTACATTGTGCCATTCCCCATAATCTCTGGCAGACAACAGAGTGGTGGTGTCTGCAGTGACCTCAGGGTGCTCCCTCTCTTAAAGGCAATATTGTGGTGGCTTTAGTCACCACGAGCTTAGCTCTGTGCCCTGGAAGCTTGTGTGATATTTTTCTATGGATTTATTCAAGCAGGTGTTTGTGCCTGTGTTGCTGTACGAGGCGACCTGCAAACGAGCATCATTCTTCTCCCTGTCTCCTTCCCACTACCTGATGGTAACTTAATTTCTGCAGTATTAATTATCAAGAACCCCATGAAGAACACACCTCTCCCCACGGTACCTCACATAATCATAGAATCATAGAATCATAGAATGGCAAGGGTTGGAAGGGACCCCAAGGATCATAGAGCTCCAACCCCCCTGCCACAGGCAGGGCCACCAACCTCAGGCCTGGATCTACACAAGGTTGCCCAGCGCCCCATCCAACCTGGCCTTCCAGGGATGGGGCATCCACCACCTCTCTGGGCAGCCTGTTCCAGCACATCACCACTCTTTCTGTAAAAAACTTCCCCCTAATATCCAATCTAAACCTTCCCTCCTTTAGCTTTAATCCATTCCCCCTTGTCCTGCTATTATCTACCCTTCTAAAAAGTTGAATCCCCTCCTGTTTGTATGCTCCCTTCAGGTACTGGCAGGCTGCAATGAGGTCCCCCCGCAGCCTTCTCTTCTCCAGGCTGAATAAGCCCAGCTCCCTCAGCCTCTCTTTGTAGGGCAGGTGCTCCAGCCCTCTAATCATCTTTGTGGCCCTCCTCTGAACCCTCTCCAACAGTTCCACATCTTTCTTGTGTTGGGGGCCCCAGATCTGGATACAGTACTCCAGGTGGGGCCTCATGAGGGCAGAGTAGAGAGGGACAATCACCTCCCTGTCCCTGCTGGCCACCCCTCTTCTGATGGAGCCCAGGATACCATTGGCCTTGCGAGCTGCAAGAGCACACTGCTGGCTCATGTTAAGTTTCTCATCCACGGTGACACCCAGGTCCTTCTCAGCAGGGCTACTCTCAAGAAGCTACCTACACACATGTAAGCGCACACACCTTGCTCTGAAGAGCTATATCATGATATACAAGATAGCTATCTTTAGAGTATCACAACACACTTGTATGACACAGTCTGGAGGAACAGAGTGACCGGACACAGCACGAGTTTCTACCCCATGAATTTCTTTAACACGTGGGTCCATTTATCTGTCTGCATTCACTGGCGGTGCGGGCACAAGCACCGATTCCCGCCCAGCTCCCTGAAGGGTTGTGGGGCGTGTGAAATTAATGTGACGCGTTGCTGTTGGTAAATGGAAGAGGTCTGACTAGTGCTTGGTGACAGAAGCAAGATGGCCGTGAAGCTGGCACCAGGGAAACAAAACCCAGCAACTTCTTTTAGCAGCCTCCTGTCAGCTTATACGTGTGCTCTCCGAAACACGCATTTGGCTGAAAAATGAGAAGGTCTGACTGAATGCTTGTCATTTCCAAGGCTGGAAGGAACGTATGAATTCATGTGTACCAAATCCTGTGAATTCAAGGAAAACTAAATGGAGAATTAATCCGCTCCTGGAAGGAAAAATTAGTCGTTCTGCCTCCTTCAAGGAGAAACAAAAACATCCTTTATTATTCTTAGCAAGAGGACCGCGCTGCTCCCACTGGACACAGTGAAATGACGACTCCTTCAAAATCTTGCTGCCCTTACCTCTTGGGTAAACGCTAATCGAACAGGAGTGATAAAGAATTAGGCAATAAGGCTAGCAAGAGAGAGATTGTTCCTGAATCAGTCCATTAGGATTAACCAGGCTTTGTTCCATGGCAACCTAGCTAAGAATAATCATGACTGCAAATAGTGCTGTTCCAGTTTCTTGGGTGGAGCACAGAGTGAAATCGCTGGTCCCCGAACGCAATTGTTAATGTGTTTGGCCGTGCTTAAATGTCACTGCGGCCCTACTCTGGCAACTCAGTTAGCTACTCTTGCTGTAGTCTGTGATGCATGAGTAGTCTGAAAGCTGAGTCCGTAAGGTCTTTGTACTTACTGATTATTTTTGGTGGGACATAATTTCTGACCTTAGCAGTTGAAGTTGGCAGCGTTGTCTCTGCTGCCACCGGCCCTGAGTCACTGGTGGCTTCCGAGGTGTGAACGGAACATGTGAGAGATAGGGGCTGGAGCAGTCAGACAGGAAAATCGCTGGGTCCTCACGATAAACCGGTTCTCAGGAATGTGCATCTCTATGGAGAAGTTCAAAACATCTTCTCTGCTCATTCATGCTGCAGTACACACATGCCCAGGTCCCCTTCAGGGTGCAGCTGCACTGGGTCCGAGAGAAGGAAGCGTTACCAGTGAGCAATCTCAATACAGTGATTTTGTCAAGGAAAAATCTTGACAATCTTTTAAGAATCACAAATCTTGCATTGATTTATATTACTTGTTTTTAGTACTCTACTGCACAACCCCCTACCTCACCTTGCAATAGATTTTTATTTTAAATGCATCTGTCTAGATGAGTTGTCAGGGCCTGGAACAGGCTGCCCAGAGAGGGGGTTAAGTTATCATCCCTGGATGTTTTTAAAAAAAGAGTAGATGAGGTACTTAGGGATATGGTTTAGCATAGGACAGGAACGGTTGGACTTGATGATCTTAAAGGCCTTTTCCAACCAAGTCATTCTGTGAGTCTGTGTCTGTCAAATCTGTGCTTGGAAGCTACAGTGCTTCCTTAATTTGCCAATCAAAGGCAGCATGAATCATTTTACGTATTTGATTATGGTGACATAGTCATTTAAACAATGACGAGGTGCCTGAATTTAACTGCTTCACTGCAGGCAACACCAAACTTACACAGGGCTCAGGGAGCATTTATTTGTGTACATAAAATACGTAGGGGAAAAAAACCTGACTGATGGTTTAATGTGTGTTTCCAAATGGTCACTTATTTCTTCTAAAACTGGCCAAGGCTTCAGAAGAAGCTGTGTGCAGGGACATTGCTGCTCTTCACAGGCACCTCTCTTTGAGGGTAGATCTACGCATTTGGGGCACCTGCCTGCCCTTCCTCCCCACATCCTTGCCAGGGCTGTTAATCCAACAGGCCCAGTTCCTCTGGGCACCCATCAGCCTCTGTCTTCAGGGAGTTTGTCTGATGCTGAGAGCAGGTGCCACTTTGTTCAGGTTTGGGTGTCTGGCCTGAACCTGTTGTCTAGGTTCCTCCATCAGTTGGTGGAGAGTGGCAGGTCCCACAAGGGCATGGCTTGGGCATTCTTGGGGCAGGTCTTGGGGATGGGGGGCTGTCTCCCCCCCAAAACTCTGCCCTTCCTCTCCCAGCTGCAAAAGGGACACCATACACTTATGGTGTCCCCAGTTGACATCTTGGCATCTAGCCAAAGCCCAACCCAAATGTGTAAGGAAGGAGTGGAGATAGTTGCCAGCCAAAGTGCTCTAAACACAGATTCATCGAAATAAAGCACTGTTTGTTCATCTGAAGGGATGTCGAGTGCAGAAGAGGGCAGGAATGGAGAGACGGCCATTCATGCATTTCCCCATTTACTTCAGACTCTCCTGCACAGCTTTGGCAAGATACTTTTGGTTCAGTTGCTCTCATTCTTGAGTTCAAACACCCTTTATTACAGGTGCTTCTGCCAGGGTGTCAACACCAGGTGGTGCTGACAATTCCCCTTACAACCCCTCCCTGTCCCCTCGTCCCACATGGCTCCTTTGGCAAGCCAGCACCCTTCACGTTTCAGTATCCTCTTTTGTGCCAGCTCCAGATTGGGGTGCTCACCTTTTGGGCATTCAGCAGAACATTCCCCAGCTCACAGCGTCCCTGGGCTGTCTCACATTGGTATTAGCTGAACTCCTCTTTGCCTCACCATCATTGTCTTTCCCATTAATTTTTGTTTCCTTCCGATAACTCACCCTTGATTCAATGCCTTACAGCCCAGCTGAATAATGGCAAACCCATAAAAGTTACAGCATCTTTACAACATAATATTCATACCAGCCACATCTACCACATGGTGCTAGAACTCTTTAAACACACAGTTTTGATGAAAGCAATTCTGGAGCCTGTTTACTTCTCAAATAGCTGGGGAAAAAAAAAAGAACCTGGGACATGTGCTTGTGATTGTGTACAGCCCTGTGTGCCTTTGGGAATGCAGGGACTCTACCTTCGAAGGCTGTGGCTGTGTAGAAAACACACATAAATTTTGTGGAGACATGTCTTTCTGGGGTGCGTTGTTGGGAATCTCTATGCAGATTTGCAGAAAGCCCACCTCGCTGATCGAAGCCTTCAGGCTGTAGAGGATTATCCATGCAAAACAGACCTGCTGCAGGCACACGCAATGCGTTGGGCACAGGTACAGCTTACAATAAAGGGCCTGTCCCATCTGAGGCTTTCCATGGGCAATCTAGCCTGCTGCAAGAGCAGTATGTGTGTCGTCACACTGAAGTTCCTGTTTGCCATCAGATTTTCCTGTCCTGACAGAAGCATCATTCTGTGGCATACTTTTGCCATGAGGGGGGACTGTATATTGCTTACTGGCTCTGGTTTGACTCCACTCTCTGCCCCTACACCATGTCTTCTTGTGTATGCACCTCTCGGGATGCCTGCCAAATCAACCAGTCGAGGCTGGAACCCTTTTCGAGATACTGCTTCAGGAAATACTCACACAGGAACAACAAAGGAGACAATGCAGCCTCTCTGGTGTCCTCTGGCTGGAAGCTGAAATGGAGTTTGTCAGCAGAAGAGAAGAGCAGATTGTCTGCAGACCGGTGCTGGTGCACGGAGCCGTGCTTTGGGGCCGGACACAAGCCATGAAGCACAGCCTGGGTAAAACAGTGACAGAATGCCCTCCATGCCCACTGGCTGCTGAATGCTCACCCTGAGCAGGAGGTAGGACTGTCCTTGTGCCACTTACCAACAGCAGTTGTTGTTCTTCAACATTCTTTAATTATTTTTTAGACACAAAAAAAATAACACACACGCCCCTTCCCTAAGTGACAGGAATTTATTCGGCGCTTCGTGCTCTTTTGCCAAGCCCATAAAGAACGCCTCCTTGTTAATGCTTTGCAGGAGAGCACTGATACTTTTTCCAGCACTGATTTAATCTGAATACACTGAAGTTTGATATCCTGCAGATGTTTGGCTAAATTCTAATAAAGCAGCCAGAGTGACCCGCCGCGGGAATTTTATCATGATCCTCTCGAGGGAAGAAAACGTTCATCCCAAGGGATGTGTCACGGGTCAAAGAGAAACACTCATACCTCCTCCTTGTTTTGAAAACACTCATCATATTTACTCTTATTTACAACAAATACATACAAGCTTTTTGTCAGCAATTTGTCTTTTTATTTATGTACCGGTATGGTAACTAATTATTACGAGCTCCACGCACTGCTAATCTCGCTGTAATGGTATTTCTAGTATGACAACTTTCATCTGCTGACTAAACAAGCACAGTCCTGCCTTTTCTCAGCACGGCTGTGAGTCAAAACCAAGCCACTGGGATTTGAGGTTCTTAGGGCTCGCCTCTACGTGGTTTTTGCATCGGTGCAGTTAGGCAAGTTCAAGTCAGAGCAGCACAGCCCCCAAATATGGGTGAGAGCGTGTTCTTGATAAAATGCTTACATAAAAACAGCTCATCTGAATCGACTCAGTGTAACACACAGTCCATGCTAGAATGGCCAGACTAGAGTTTTGGAAGGATCAGAGGAGGGACATGATGATGATCAGAGGGCTGGAGCACCTCCCCTACAAAGAGAGGCTGAGGGAGCTGGGCTTGTTCAGCCGAGAGAAGAGAAGACTGCGGGGGGACCTCATTGCAGCCTGCCAGTACCTGAAGGGAGGAGAGAAACAGGAGGGAAATCAACGTTTTAAAAGGGTAGATAATAGCAGGACCAGGGGGAATGGACTAAAGCTAAAGGAAGGAAGGTTTATATTGGCTATTAGGGGGAAGTTTTTTACAGAAAGAGTGGTGAGGGGCTGGAACAGGCTGCCCAGAGAGGTGGTGGATGCCCCATCCCTAGAGGTGTTCAAGGCCAGGTTGGATGGGGCCCTGGGTAACCTTGTGTAGATCATGCCTGAAGGCTGGTGGCCCTGCCTGTGGCAGGGGGGTTGGAACTGTGTGATCCTTGGGGTCCCTTTCAACCCTTGCCATTCTATGATTCTATGGACTGGCTGTCCTGGTCTGGCTGACCAGTCCCACAATGCCCACCGGTGTGCCAGTGATTCTAGGACGTTTTTTCTGATGATGTATGTGTGAGAATTTAGAAGAGCTGATGGGACAAGTAATCAGACATCATGCTGCTCACCAAGAATGTGAGATTTTGACCTTTGTCTCTCTATCGGATCTAGGAATTGGGGGCACAGACTTGGAGCCTACAACTGGTTGTAGGGTACAACACCACACTGGGAACATCCTCCTTTCATGTCTCCTCACCCCAAATGACCAGTTGCTGGAATCACTCTCTCTTTGCCACATACCCTGGAGCAGTGAATGTGCTTCTGACACAGAAGCATCATGCAGGAACCTCACCACAGGACTGCACTCAGGGTAGCTGTTCTCTACCACATGCTCTGCTGTGCATGACGCATCTCCTGTATCGTGGGGGTTCTGTCTGTTCCTTTTTTCTTTTTTTTTTTTTTTATTTTTTAAAGCCTGGTCACCATGTGCTGATGGTGTAGGTACACAATGTGTTTGCTTTGGCAATGAAAGCAGCTGAAGAATTTCCCACTTCATCCCCCAGACCAGCTGTGCACCCTGTCCCTCTAGGTTGTGCTGATGCAACTGTTTGTGGACGGGCAGTGTAAGCCAGGGCAGAGAAATAATGTATGTTAAAAAGTAACTTCCATCAACACCACCCACCTGCAACTGCGAGGGGGACACTGACTTGTGACCTGAACAGGAACACACTGCAGAGGGCAAGTGATTTTTTTTTTAATGTATCATTACAAAAGTAGTTCATACAGGACTTTGGAAAAGTGTTAGGGGCAAGGGGGTTAAAGCCACAAAAATGTGAAAAACAAGTGTTGAAATAAATAGAGCAAACCACCAAGACGACATTTGGAACGACACTAATGTGTTGTCACCCACTGCCAGTATCAAACATATTCCTTCAATCTACCTGATCTAATATCAACAGAGAGCAGCATGTATCTAAAAAAAACCCTCTACAAAAACATTGCAGATGATACCCATCTTGCCCTGGGGAAATGATAAGGGAAGAAAGCAAACCAGGTATGACATCTCCTAGAGGCATCATTTCATGCGTGGTTAGAAGGCACTTGTGTTCTATTCTCTAATGAGGGTGGTGAAAACATAAGAGGAGAGGAGGCATTACATCTCAGCTAACAATTAAAGCACACTGACACTGAAAGTTGGTTTCTCAAAGAGTTTTCTTTCTTTTTTCATTCAAAATAGAGACCATGCAAGTTCAGCATGAAAAAAAAGTAGAGGTAGCATTAAAGCTTCATTTTGGATGCTAAATTTGCTGGAACAAATGTGAATGCTTTTATTGCCACTGACAAATTTAAAAACAAGTCTTCCTTCAACCTGTTTTTTTGTGTCATAGCAAGCTGTTATGGTTGAAAAATCCCACCTCTTCCCAAACACACGTGGCGTTAAGCCAAAAGACTCCTATATGAAGTCTTGTTTGAAGGCGTATCTTTGACTCAAATTAAAACTTTCAGGGAGCTCCTAGAGCTTGTGTTTTGCAGGAGCTTGGACTGTTTACTAAGTTTTTTCATCCACTGATACTCAATGAACCCAGATGGACTTTGTCCCACTACCCTAAAGTGCTACTGGCAAGAAAAATGAGGCATCAAGGTTTGATGTGAGGCCAGGAACTAAACTGTCATCGGCTTTTAATGGTGGCTCTCCAGGCCCTGGTTTTCTCACATATGATCTCACTCAAGGGAAGAGGAATGAGAACTTCAGATTCTGCAGGTGCAGAATCTTCCTCTTGTGACTAGAAACAACACTGGCTGTTCTCTGACCCTTTAATGTCTTTTCCCTTTGATGTCAAATAAAACTTGCAGATGCATAATGGATCTTCTGCCATATTTTAAGTGCTGTTTGGATGTAGCTTATACAGTAACAGCTTCAAAAATGGTTTTGCTCTAAACAGGAGAGGATTTAACATGCATTTTTATCTCATACTAAGAAAATATTTCAGAGTAGAATTGGCCAAGGAGACAGTGTTTGCATTTCATTCACTTTTCTGCCTGGAGTTTAAATCCCAGTTTAAAAATCTGACTTTCCCAAAGTCGTGATGTGGTGTCATTTTCCCTGCCAGCGTTGGAAATCCCATGAGGTCACCGGTGATCCTACTGCATCGGTTTGGGGATGAAATCTTAACGGAGTTCCTGCGAGATCTTGGCTATGCATAGAAAGAAATCATAAACCTGTCCCTTCTTACTCTGGCCTTGATGTGGGACTCCTGCCTTGGGGCTGCGGGCTTTCCTCCTGCTCGTGGGGCTCTGAGAAGAACGCCTGCCCCAGCCCAGCTGCTTCCTTCCCTTCCTGCTCTTCCCCACTGCTGCCCCCTCCACCTGCAGAGCTGTGCTTTTAGCACCCAACCTGCTGTTGATGGAAGCAACTGTGCTTCAATCTCTCTTGGCAACTTTCACCTGTGGCCTGGGGGGAACTGGTTTTTTAAAAAACCTAAAACCCGACAGGTTTCAGCTGTTGGCCTCAGCAGTTTCTTAGGAACTGCATCATTTCCCTGATACATGCAATCCAGTAACCGGAGAGGAGGCAAGTTGGCTGGCTTTCGGCCAGGGAGTGGGTTCCTCTGCATATGCCTGCAATCCTCCCAGCCCATTGCCACAGGCGCCCCTGGCAGTGTCAAGAAAACAAAGACATGATAAAGACGCTTTCAGCCTCTGCGACTGTATACACAAGAGAAGCGAACAGCCTATCGCCGCTTTGGGCTATTAAGAAGCCGAAGTCCCCGGAGGTGAATGAGACCGGCGGTATTCATTTCTGAACAAGCGCTGTTGAGAACTGTGGGAAAAAGCCTTGCTGTTTCCTGAGCTTCAGACCAAGCCCTGATTCCCGAGAATCAGGCTCCACGCTTCCTCCTGCCAAGCAGGCTAGCACTTAGTTGGGGGGGCTGGTGGCCACAGAGGATGAAAACCCAGGTAGGATGACATACCACCTTACCCAGGGGGGAGACACATGCTCCCCTGGCCGTGTGAATGATGTGTGTTTTTCTGGATCCTGTCCTCTCTTTCTTGTGTGCTTAATCACACAGCAAGCTTGTGGGAATTAAAGTCCATTAATAAAGCAGAAAGCTCTCTCAGTAGCCCTGCTGAGAAGGACCTGGGTGTCACCGTGGATGAGAAACTTAACATGAGCCAGCAGTGTGCTCTTGCAGCTCGCAAGGCCAATGGGATCCTGGGCTCCATCAGAAGAGGGGTGGCCAGCAGGGACAGGGAGGTGATTGTCCCTCTCTACTCTGCCCTCCTGAGGCCCCACCTGGAGTACTGTGTCCAGATCTGGGGCCCCCAATACAAGAAAGGTGTGGAACTGTTGGAGAGGGATCAGAGGAGGGACATGAAGATGATTAGAGGGCTGGAGCACCTGCCCTACAAAGAGAGGCTGAGGGAGCTGGGCTTGTTCAGCCTGGAGAAGAGAAGGCTGCGGGGGGGCCTCATTGCAGCCTGCCAGTACCTGAAGGGAGCATACAAACAGGAGGGGAATCAACTTTTTAAAAGGGCAGATAATGGCAGGACCAGGGGAAATGGTTTAAAGCTAAAGGAAGGAAGGTTTAGATTGGCTATTAGGGGGAAGTTTTTTACAGAAAGAGTGGTGAGGTCCTGGAACAGGCTGCCCAGAGAGGTGGTGGATGCCCCATCCCTGGAAGTGTTCAAGGCCAGGTTGGAACCTTGGGCCAGGCTGGGCAACCTTGTGTAGATCCTGGCCTGAGGTTGGTGGCCCTGCCTGTGGCAGGGGTGTTGGAGCTCTATGATCCTTGGGGTCCCTTCCAACCCTTGCCATTCTATGATTCTATGAATCTCATTCGTTGGATATTAGAAAACAGAGGCACAACTGTTTCTTAGCAGAAATGTATTAGATGCCATCAGAATAAAGTGAGACAAGAGTTACTGTGGGGGTAATTGCCACCTCATAGATGTTGACAGGTTCATTTTACTGTGCAACTCCCTGGCAGATTTTAGGTAGATCTTTATGTTGCATTTCAGCTGTCACAGCAAGTTATTACTAAACAGCGAGCGTTGCTGCTTTCACATTTTGGGACTTTTTTTGTTCATTTAGATAAACACCTGTATCTCTTCCCTCACAAATTTAGGCTCATTCCTCGCTGCAGCAGAGGGCATGCGAATCAGCAGGGATTCGCTACAGATCTCAGACAGGGGTATGTCAGAGGGTGAGTTTTTGTGTAGTGCCTGGTTGTCTTTTAACCACCACTCCCAAGAGTCACCACTCGGGATGGTCATGGCAGCTCCTGCTGCAGTAACAGGTAAGGGATGGCACCAGAGCAGTGTTGTAAATGAGGATGGCACTCCCTAAGGCCATGACCTGAAACTACCAAAGCCAACGGTGCTTTGGTCCTTTCAAAAATTTATCATGATTTCCCAGTCTAATATTTTGGATGTTGGGTCAGAATGCCTCTGTGTTCTCAGGGAAGCTTTTCTTCCTTTCTTTCTGAGTGGCAAACACACCAGTCCAGCTGTGCAGGGTAATATGCCAGGGATCAAGCTTGTCTGTCACTGGCCAGGGTAGTCTGGGGAGGGAGGAAAATATAACCAGAACTGGGTGGCAAGCACGTTGCACATGACACTTGTATCTGCAGGGCTTCCTTTCAGTGCAGGTGGGAAGCAGACAGTCCCTGCACGGGTCATGCTCACTGCCAGCTGTGTCTCCTTACAGGGTCTCAAGCCCTGTGTGTTGAACATCCCTCAAGTCTTGTTCAGAGGAGGAAATTATTTTCTCAGAAGATTTTTCTAATAGCTTATATATCAACAGCTGTCTGACAGCGTATGCAAGCTATGAGGGTGGTGTCATCTCCACAGGAGCCAAGACCCTTGTCAGGAGTGTCCGTGTTGTGCATGCAATTATTTTGGAAGTCCTACTTGAGACATTATGGACCTAGTTTTTAAGGGACATTTGGCATTATCTGGCACTTTCTCCAAATCAAAGCCAGAAACCTGAGGTAAGCCTGGTGGGAAGGGTTCTTCCTCAACTGCTTTCTGGGACTGAAAACACAGAAGAGAAAGGCTTCCTAGTCTCAGTTCCTCTGTTCAGTCAAGAGAATGAAGGAACTGCATTTATAGAGGAGGGCCTGCACAGCTCTGAGCTGGACTGTGTTTCCAGGAAACAAAGGTAAAAGTTGCTGGCGTGTCTTTCCTATTTTTTTCAGACATTTGTAACCTGGAAACAGGAAAAAAAGCACATTTTATGCCAAACTGCAATTCCTTTCTCCTGAGGATGGTGACATTGCAACCTTTACGTGTTTTTTTAAGGTGAAAAACAACTCTTTGTCCCTCGGTGTTATTCTGCAGTGCCTCAACTCGCACAGCTGACACCCTGCCCCCCCCTCACACCCCCACTGCTGCCCAAACCCCCTGATTAAATCAAAATGAAGTCAGAGAATGGAAAACATCAGACCATCTGTTCAAAGTTATAAACAGTTGAAACCAAGGTATTTTTCTGGCTGTTGACCATATCTCCAGCAATTAGGCTTGGTTATGTTTCTTTAAACTGTGTTCCTTCATTTACCCATACAAATACATTTGGGAGCTAGAGCTCCAAATGCACCGGAGAAGGCAAAACAAACACAACCTCCTCCTTCCTACAAAGATGAACAGGGAGAAAATACCCTTCCAGAGCCAGAAGCAAGGGTACTACTCACAGCAACACCAAGCCATAGCTGTGTATGCTTACAAAATGCCAAGTGGGTTTGTTGCTGCCCTTGGCAGCAAATTACTTTCATCATCCATCGTTCTTTGACAAAGAGTATCCGTGGCTTCTTTATGGTCTCAGAGGAGTTAACAGCACAGCGTCTCTAAACCCTCAGAAAGGGAAAAAGAGAAAAGGTGGGGGTTGGAATTTTTTTATCTCTTGCATTTTAAAAATATTTTACATATTTGTGGCTATTGCTGTGTAACAGGTGACCTGCAGGGAAGGACATGCATTTGAATGCTTCTGTGGCTATCAGCTCAGCAGCTTCCCTCTAGCAGCCCTCAAAACCCATTTCCATTTGAGACAGTCAGCTAGGGTGAGGATGATTCCTTAATTAACCACATCCTTGGTGTATCACCAGCAGATAACACAAGGAAATGTGTTCACAAGTTGCTGCTTCATGGAGCTGCTTGGCTGATTCTTTCCATATCGACTAGTGCTGGGAGAGAGGAAAAGCCCGGGCTGACAGCAGAGATGTGGAGAACATCATTCCCATATGTGACTCTTTCATGTGGTGTCTCTCCTATCATTCTTCCACAGATGAAGGTTTGTCCTGTGCTGCCCTCTGTTAACCTCCCAGAGTGGGAGATGTTTGTAGTTGGGTTAGCCACTCAAAGTGTGTGTGTCAAAATGTGTGTTTCTTGAACTTGATGGCAGCTGGAGCTGTCACCTCACAGGGGGATTAGTCAAACACCAGTCTCTCTCTGGAGCAGTAATACCCAGTTCCCACCAAATCCTGCTCCTGGAGACAGGAGAGCTCTTGAATTTCTTCAGGCATACAGTCATAGGACTGTATACCTGAAAGAAGAGAAGCTGGGATGACACACCAGGATTGGAGGGATGGGCTGCCAGTGAGGGCCCTCAGCCTGTTGCTCAGAGATGTGCTGGACACACCACAGCACACTGAAAGTCTGTGGAGATAAGCCTGGGGCTCCTGAGGTAATAGGACCCAACAGGAAAACACTGGTAAAGCACATCAAAGGAATTCCAGCCACTCCAGCCAGTCACCATCATGGGGTGACTGAAATGTCTCTATGCAAACACAGGGGGCATGGGCAACAAGCAAGAGGAGTTAGAGACGTGGGCGCACCTGCAGGGATATAAACTTACTGGCATCATGGAGAGGTGGTGGGATGGCTTCTGTGACTGGAGTGTTGGGATGGAAGGGTACAGGCTCTGTAGGAAGGCCAGGCAGGGGAGGCCAGGCTGGGCTGTCGCCCTCTATGTCAATAACTAGCTGCAGTGCGTGGAGCTCCACCCAGGGCTGGATGAGAAGCCCACAGAGAATTTATGGGTCAGGATTAAAGGGAGGGCAGGGAGAGGGGACACTATAATGAGGGCCTGCTACAGGCCACCTGACAGAGACACAGAGCGGGTGAGGCCCTCTACAGACAGATAGGAGCAGCCTCACATTCACAAGCCCCGGTCCTCATGGGGCACTTCATTGACCCCAGTATCTGTTGGAGGGACAACACAGTAGGGCACTAGTAATCCATAAAGTTCCTGGAATGTGCTGATGACAACTTCCTCCTCCAACTGAAAGACCAGCCAACAAGGCGAGGTGCCCTTTTTCTCATTACTGGGGAGGGGTTGTTAGGGGATATGAAGCTCAAGAGCATCCTTAGCTGCAGTGACCATGAAATGATGGAGTTCGAGATCCTCAGGGCAGCAAGGACAGCACACAGCAATCTCACTACCTTGGACTTCAGGAGAACAGACTTTGTCCTCTTCAAGCATCTGCTTGTTAGAGTACCATGGGACAAAGCCCAAGATAGCTGACTAATATTCAAGGATCACCTCCTCCAAGCTCAGGAGTGATGCATCCCGATGAGGAAGAAGTCAGACAAAAATGCCTGGAGGCCTGCATGGATGAAGAAGGAGGCCCTGGGTAAAATCAAACGCAATGAGGAAGCTTGCAGAGGGTGGAAGCAAGGGCAGGTAGCCTGGGAGGAATACAGAGAAACTGCCAGAGCAGCCAGGGATTGGGTTAGGAAAGCTAAAGCTCTAATATAGTTAAATCTGGCCAGGGACATCAAGGACAACAAGAAAAGTTTGTCAGTGTATAAGGTATGTCAGTGGTAAAAAGAAAATGCAGGAAAATGTGAGCCCCCTCCAGGAAGAAACAGGACACCCAGGATATGGAGAATGCTGAAGTACTCAACAAATGTCTTCTCAGCCTTCACCAGCAAGGGCTCTAGCCACACTGCTCCTGTCACAGAAGACAAAGGCAGGGACTGGGAGAATGAAGAACCACCCTCTGTAGGAGAAGATCAGGTTCCAGACCACCTAAGGAACCTGAAGGTGCACAAGTCCCTGGGACCTGATGAGATGCATCTGTGGGTCCGGAGGGAACTGGTGAATGAAGTTGCTAAGCCATGCTCCATCCTATTTGAGAAATCATGGCAGTCCAGTGAAGTTCCTACAGACTGGAAAAGGGGAAAAAACCCACCCATTTTTAAAAAAGGAAAACATGAAGACCCAGGGAACTATAGACCCATCAGTCTCACCTCTGTGCCCAGCAAGATCATGGAGCAGATCCTTCTGGAAACTATGCTCAGACACATGGAAAGTAAGGAGGTGACTGGTAACAGTCAACGTGGCTTCACTAAGGGCAATTCATGCCTAACAAATTCAGTGGCCTTCTACAGTGGTGTCACAGTGCTGGTGGATAAGTGAAGAGTGACAGACATCATCTACCTGGACTTGTGCAAAGCTTTGGTCAACAACTCAATGTCCAGATGGAGACCAGTGATGAGTGGTGTTCATCAGGTGTTGGTACTAGGACTTGCACTGTTTAACATCTTTGTCAGAGACATGGACAGTGGGATTGAGTGTACTCTCATCAGGTTTGACAGTGACACCAAGCTGTGTGGTGAGGTCAACATGTCGATGGGAATGCCATCCAGAAGGACCTTGACAGGCTTGAGAATGTGGGTCCATGCAAACTGCATGAAGTTCAACAAGACAAGTGCAAAGTCCTGCACATGGGTCACTGCAATCCCAAGCACAACTACAGGTTGGGTGTAGAAGGGGTAGAGAGCAGCCCTGAGGAGAAGGACCTGGCAGTGTTGATTGATGTAAAGCTCAACTTGAGCCAGCAATGTGCATTTTCAGCCCAGAAAGCCAAATGCATCCTGGGCTGCATCAAGAGCAGTATGACCAACAGGTCAAGGGAGGTGATTCTGCCCCTCCCTTGTGAGACTCCCCCTGGAGCACTGAATCCAGTTCTGGGGTTCTCAGTACAAGAAAGATATTAAGCTATTGGAGTGAGTCCAGAGGAGGGCCACAAAGGTGATCAGAGGGCTGGAGACCTCTTCTGTGAAGACAGGCTGAGAGAGTTGGGCTTGTTCAGCCTGGAGAAGAGAAGGCTTTAGGGGGGGCCCTTATAGTACCCTTCAAGTACCTGAAGCAGCCTACAGGACAGCTGGAGAGGGACTGTTTACAAGGGTGTGGAGTGATAGGATTAGGGGTAATGGATTTAAACTGAGGGAGGACAGCATTAGATTAGATATTAGGAAGAGATTCTTCCCTGTGAGGGTGGTGATGCCCTGGCACAGGCTGCCCAGAGAAGCTGTGGCTGCCCCCTCCCTGGCAGTGTTCAAGGCCAGGTTGGATGGGGCTTTGGGCAACCTGAGCTAGTGGAGGGTGTCCCTGCCCGTGGCAGAAGGGTTGGAACTAGATGGGCTTTGGGGTCCCTTCCAACCCAATCTATTCTATGATTCTATTTGCCCTACTGTGAGCACTCCACAACAATTCATTGTTCTTTTTGGGATCCCTTGTCTGACTATGGCCATCTGAACACCAGCTGCATCTTGCCAGCCCAGGGGCTGGACTCCTTCCATGGTCCAGGAAGACCAGCTGCATGTAGGCATCTCCAGAAGACATTTCATCTATCTTGATTCAGACACCCACCTCCCTACAGGAAGCCTAAGCAACCATTTATGGATCAGCTCATTGAGCTCTTAGAAAGCTGTATTTGGGAAAGACACATCCACCCCTCTATATTCAGAAATAAATCTTGTATTTGCCTGAAGAGATAAAAGGAGATTTGCATTTTGACACATCTCTGCAGTTTAATTGGATTCCGCCCCCCTCAGCATCATTTCCTGTCACCCACATGTAATGTCCATGCTTAGAGAAAGATGAGTGATGCAAGACCGTGTGTGTGTGGTGTGTGTGTGTGTGTGTAGTTTCAGGGTCTGTCATCTGCCAGTTAACAAATGTGATGGGTGCATGAATTACTGGCAGTACAGCCAGGTGCTCTCAGTTGTTTCAGGGACTTGAGTTATTTTTGAAGGACACACCATGTCTACAACACAGTTCCTTACCACTGCAATACAACATTAGCTTTTCTTCTAGAATAGCTTCTTCTAGGTGGTTTTACTGTGCCTGTCTGCAAGCACATTCCCTGAAGAGGCAAAGCACTACTCAAATGTGTCATGTACCTGACGACTCCTCTCCCAGGAGGTGTGCCAATCTTAAGGGTTAGACTCACAGAATCACTAGGTTGGAAAAGACCTTTAAGATCATTGAGTAAAAACCCTTCCTGTCCTATGCTAAACCATATCCCTAAGTAGGTCATCTAACCTTTTTTGGAACACACACAGGGATGGTGACTCAACCCCCACTCTGGGCAGCCTGTTCCAGGCCCTGACAACTCTTTCAGTGAAGAACTTTTTCCTAACATCTCATCTGAGCCTGCCCTGGCACAGCTTTGTGCCATTTCCCCTTGTCCTGTCTCCTGTCACCTGGCTGAAGAGACCAACATCCACCTCTTTACAACCTCCCTTCAGGTAGTTGTAGGTGGTGATATAGAAAAGCGCTGGGAATTTCCCTCAGGAAGAAAAAAGCCTGTTTTGTTCAGCCAGTGAGAGCATTCTTTCCAGCAAGAAATACATGTTTATGGTTTAGCCCCAGCAGCACCATCCCAGTTAAGTCTGTATTGAAGCATGGTTCAACTGTTCTTTGTCAGTAGTTCAGGGCCAGATGGCAAGGCCTTATGCTGACCTGCATCAAGGGAAATACTGTGCTTTGATCTTCAGTACTGGGTAGCCCAGGCTCCTGCCAAGCTCCTCACCTACCACTGAGCCTCTTTACCTACTACTGAGCAGGCTGATCGGCTGTGCATTTGAATTATCAATCCTGCTTTGTCTGTGTTGATTCGCTTTGCTGAATGTGCCTTCTCTCATGCGATGGCATTACAACTCCACCGGCTCAAGAAACTTGCCTGAAGATGGCCAATGTGTGTTACACACAAGCAAACAAAATGTTTAACATGTTGTATTCTAAGTCCTTTGATACTAACTGAGTGTACAATGTAGGAGAAGTAGGGTTTGGCTGTAATTCTTGTCCTGCCAAAAAAATCCTGAGTGCTTGTTCCACCAGCAGCATGACCTGCTATGGGTCCCATTTTTCTGCAGCATTTACTACATTAATTTAGACCGTGCTGAGGACACAGCAAGGATGAGAAACGAAGAGGATCTGAGCCAACAAGAGACATGGAAGAGAGTTTTTAAGATACAGAGTTGACTACACAGCATGAGAGAAGTAGACAAAACAGGGGGTTGGGCTAGCAGCTAGTTGGGAGGATGCTGTTACCTTAAAACAGAGTTGTTTAAAAGCAGTTAAAGGCTACCGATTAAAATGCCTTTGATAATGGCATCATGTATGTGCCTACGAGGAAGACACACCCTCAGGAACAGAGTTCTGCTCTCCAGCATGGGGAGGGGGAGGGGGAAGCAATCTATTGCTTCTCACCAAACATCTTCACCTTCCATGAAAGTGGTGGATTTTTGCCTTTGTCAGTGCAGGCACCTCTAAAGTGTACAAATGTCTTAAAAAGAGAGAGAATTCTTGTCTCTTTGCGTTTGGTTAGTAATATGAATACATAAGTAGTATTGCAGCTTTGAAACGCTGTGGGTGTTCCCTGCCTTATATCAATCAGCTTCACACGCTGGGGCATTTTGTCCAGTGCCAAAGTAGCCTGGAATGCCAGCTTGACTTTCAAGAAGCCAATGCCCTTAGTATTAGTTGTGTTGCTCTTGTGACATCCTTTTCTGCTTTACTTTTGAACAAGCTAAGTCTGTTAAATAATGTTTGCTCATTATCAAACTCTCCATTCTTAGGAAAGGAGGGGCCTTCTTCCTCTTTAAGGACATTTCTTTGACTTCGGAGGGTTACTCATTTCCAGTATACTGCCAGGTAGCACTGACAGCAGGCTTTAGCAGCAGATTTTCTATATCTGAGTCACAGGATGTACTATGGAAAGAATGTAACGTTCTTTAGAAGGGATTATTAGTGGTTGCAATTTAGGACATGCACAGTATAAAAAATTAGCATGATAAAAATGTAGTGATGCCTCACTGTTATCTTCACACAGAAAACGTTGTCAAAACTGCATTGATCTTTTAAGAAAGCATATGAAGCCTCTACCATCTTTCGTTCCCTCCCCTTTTTGCATTGGTAGCGACTTGTTTTGAAATAGTACCTCCTAACTCCTGTAGCCTTAATCCTATCCTTTTTAATGCAAAGCAGTACATGACCTGAGCTGTAGTTCCCTGCTGCACAATTACACGGAGCAGAAAACTACAGGGTTTGAAGGATCATGGCACAGACACCTTTGTGTGTGAAAAGCCTGTCTCTTCTGCAAAGGCTTCTGTCTTGGCCTGCTGCCAGGCCACTTGCTTGTGGGGGTGTCTAGCCACTGGCTGTAGTTTGATTAAGCAGGGCTGTGTCAGAACTCATTGCCTTCCCCCCTCTTGGCCATCTCCTTGCTCTGTCACTGTTGGCAGCAGCCCAGGCTGACTGATAGATGCTCGGGCTCATGTCTGGGTAGCACCTAAACCAGTATTTGAAGTGCAGTTGATCCCACTTCCAGGCACACGGATAGATAAAATCAGTATTCCCGAGTCTGTGATCAGCTCTGTGAAGCATGAGAAGGAAAAGGCTGCAGCATAACATTTGACACAATCATCAGCTACTCACTTGTATGAGCAAACAGCATCAAAAAGAAGTAGAGGTAAGAGACAAACCTTCAGACTTTGGACCCTTTCTGTGGTTATAAATGCAAATCTTTGTGGCACTGCTGTACAAACGATGTTCTGTGATCCTTTGACTCAGAAGGCTGAGGAACACTGGAAACACCACCTTTCAGTTTCAATGATTTCTTCTTTTTTTTTTTTCTTTCCTCTTGGCAAAGGGTCAGTAAACAGTGGTCCACGTGGCACGCGTGCCTCTCCTGCATTGCAAAGGTGACCCTCTGCACCAGCAGAGAAGGTGATAAACAAGCCAGGGTGGCTGCAGCCCCTCCCTGTCTGAGTGGCCCTGCTCATCAGCACCCTGAGGAAGAGCACGGAGTGTTTCCCCACCTCACTGACAAAGCCATTCCCCCCAGGCATTATCAAAGTGACCTACTGATCCTCCTTACAACCTCTCTGTAACATCCTTCTCTGCCATGCCACTTAACCTCACAGATGCCCACCAGCAAGCATAGTGGGCAGTGACACTACTGTCAGTTGCACTGATCATGATCTATCTTGTCTCTGTAAAGGCCTGGGGCAGTGACCACTTCCTCCTTTTCTGTCCATCACTTAGCCCAACAGGGTCTAACTCATGATGAGGATATTGAGGAGTTAAAGCAAAAAGAAGTTAAAAAAAAAAAAAACCAAACCTGTGAAGAATTAAAAAAGCTAAACAAAGGAAGTAATAAGTACCCATAATTAGCATATTACACATATTTTTCAACAGTTAGTAATGGAAAAGATCACCATAGAAATAATTGTTACTATTTTTGCCTTGCGTAGATCTTCTAATCTCTGAATTTCTGAGCATGCTAATTAAAGACTTTCCACATATCCAAGTACAAATAATTCCCATCTGGAAGGGATGGGATGCTGAGAGCAAAACAATCTAATGCCAACAATATCCTCATCTGACATTATCACTGCAGATCTGGGGTAAAGTTTCCATTTTTAATTAGCTAGCAATCTTAGTATGACACAACTGCCTTAAGTAGGTCTTTGTCTACTGTTTGATACATGGACCAGTAGTCACCATCAGATCATAGGCTGCCCAGGGAGGTGGTGGAGTCTCCTTCTCTGGAGATATTCAAGACTCACCCGGACGCCTATCTTGAGTGATATGTCCTAGGGAGCTGCTTTGGCAGGGGGGTTGGACCCGATGATCTCTCGAGGTCCCTTCCAACCCCTTCCAACCCCTACAATTCTGTGATCGTGGCTGTTTGCTGTGGGTACCAGAGAATCTGTGACTTGGGAAGTGATTCAGTCATTGGCCAGAAACGCCTGCATGCCGCTCTGCTTAGTGTGAGCCATAAAGCTGGGGTTCAGCTGCAGAGCTAAAGGTGGCAACTTCCTTCTCCTTTTGCCACTCATTAGGTGTGGTAAAATAATTCCTTCCTCTAATTTCTTATTGGCAGGATCAAGATTTCAGCTTTCCCTTTGTGGGATGGCAACCACCTCTTCTTTGCGGTAAACAGCAAGGCAGTCGGTGTCAGTTCCAGCCACACACACAGCTTTTCCTGGGAGTCAGGCAGCCCCAGCCCCAGAAGACAGTCCTTTTGGAAGAAAGCAGCAAGCTTTTAACCTTTCACCATACATTGTTTTACTAAAACTTCTGCAAGTGATGATGACTGCTTTGCTGTGTGCCCACGGGGAGGGATAAAAGCAATCACTTTCTACCCTGCCCCACCCCCCATCTCCCCATTTGACAGCAAGGTGAGTGGTTCCCATTTTGGTTTCAGAGGCCAGCTTCTCATTTGCAAAACGCCCAGGGTCCAACTGCTCTTCATAAAGTAACAGCCTCCCAGTATTTTTTGGAGCACCTCTGAGTCGGGTTTGGGTTTGTGCCACGGACCCATTGCAAGGAGACAGGCAGCCAAGTAGGCACAAGGTGCCACAGTCACATTTAGCTGTGTCCTTAAGTTGCTGTTTCAGTTGCAATCCCCTTTTTGTTGAGCCTCGAACAGATGGTGGCTCCAAGCACCTTCAGGTGGGTGGAAAAGCTTCCATCACCAAAGTCTGTAGCACTGAACTTGGCTCCCCACGTGTCCTCCCCCCTGCCCAGCTCTGCTGGCCCAGGGTGCTGTCTGCTCAGATGGTTCCAGATGAAGAAGAGGGTTGAGGAAGAAAAGTGGCAGATGGCAGCTGAAGTTGGATCAAAACAGGAGGCCTCACCTCTGTGTGACAAGCACTGACAGGAGCTGGATTTTTTTTTCTGGCTGTTTTGGCTGGTTGTGTTCTAAAAGTGCCTCTCCCCAGAAGATTTTGAGGGTTTTATAATGTAAAAATGCCACATTTTGTGCAATATTTTATGCATCTCACCCCCCGCCCCCCCGGAAGGGTAGAGAGCCAGATCCAGACCTAAGCTAAAATATTTGTGAATATGAAGCTCCAGTGGCAGGACCCCTGGATGCTGCTCTGCTGACCAGCTGTAATGCTTCAGCTGTGGATAATTGTTTCAAGGGATGATCCATCTTTCTTGCTGTGTTTGCTGTGTGAGCATGCCTGTGCAAGATGTGCAGTAAAAGCAACGCAGCCTTTTCTGTGGCCCTCCTGTGTTGACAGAAAGCTGGCAGAGCTCTTGGCAGCCCTTTCCAGGTGCCCTTCTTGTGACGGTGCCAACATGTTTTGCAAACACTGAATTGGCCAAGAGAGCTGCTTTCATGTGCACTAAAATTTGCCCGTATAAAATGTTAGAAGCAGCAAGAAGGCCTGTAGGAACTGGCATGTGCCTATGCAGTGCTGTTCTCTGTGCAACCCAAGATACAGCAGTGTTCCTGTGCAAACCTGGAGGTATTTAGCAGAGCTGCTTGGTACCTGCTGTGAGCTGTTGCTGTTGCTTTTTGCTTCTCCTGCTTTGACCAAAAGAAAAAAAAAAAAGAAAAAAGAGATTGATTGGGCTAGAAGGCTGATGTCAAGTCCTTGGATAAAACAACAAATTATCAGACTTTTATAATTTAATTTTGCAGTCTAAGCATGGGGAAAAGCTGAAGATGGGACCAGGACACGACAGTAATGGTTGCTAGCAGGAGAGGAAATTGTGGCAGATGGATCAAGCCTAGCTCTGACTTAGGTCTTCAATACTAAAATTGATTAGGCAGCACTGTTGAGATTCACAGAATCGTAGGCGTTGGAAGGGACCTCAAGAGATCAAGTCCAACCCCCCTGCCAAAGCAGGTTCCCTAGGACAGGTCGCACAGGTAGGTGCCCAGAAGGGTCTTGAGTATCTCCAGAGAAGAAGACTCCACATCCCCCCTGGGCAGCCTGTCCCAGGGCTCTGTCACCCTCACTGGGAAAAAGTTCCTCCCCTTGTTAGTGCAGAACTTCCTGTGCTCCAACTTGAGGCTATTGCCCCTTGTCCAGTCCCCACAGACCACTGAAAAGGGGCTGGCCATTTCCCCCCTGTCTCCCACACTTGATATATTTATAAACATTAATCAGAACCACTCTCAGTCTTCTACTGAACAGCCCCAGTTCATTTGTCCAGTTTATTCTTCCCCTTGTAGGGGGGATGATCCATAAGGCCACGTTTAGCAGCCTAGCAGAAGTTGTCAGTGACAGTAACTGTACCCTTGGCATAGGACTGAATCGTCCCAGTCACTCTGCAACGAGACCCCTGAAGCAAAGGGCTTCTAGCTATGAAGTTTTCCAGGTGGGGAGGTGGGGGAGAGATGGGGGAATGAAAACTCAAGCAAAGCTGAGTCAACCTTCTCCTTAATTATATTACTAGTAGACAGGAGACAATCTGTTTCTCCTACCATTCATTCTGATGATTAAGGCCACTCCAATCATTTCCTATCGTTTCAATCTATTTTTATCTGGAGGAGGCTCAGAGAGTGTGCAGTTTCTCAGGAGAACAATACTGAAGTAAATTGAACTGTGTGTCTTATTCCAAGTAGGAAGAAGTTTTGATAAGCTTTCTTAGCTCTCTTTCACAGAATCACAGAACATTAGGAGTTGGAAGGGATCTCAAAAGATCATCTAGTCCAACCCCCCTGCCAGAGCAGGATCACCCAGACTAAATGACTCTTGACAACTTCAAAAGCAATTTTCCAACCTAGGAGCCACCTTGTAAACTGACCTAGGAGAATGTGTGCTAGCAAAGGTCCCTGGGCCATTGGCCAGAGCCTGGGCTGGAGCAGGTAAGTTGTGTCCTCCAGCACCACATTTTTGTTGAATAGTTACCTTCTAAGAAAGCAATTCACTAATAAACAATGGTTATCATATAAGAGTAAAAATTAAAAACTGATTGTGACATCAGTGCCTTGAGCTATTAGCGAAATTTTCAGAGGTTGTCTAGAATGGGATTTAACAGACATGAGGATTGGGGGTGTCTTTCCTTTGGGCTGGGGCTCCATCCCATTACCACCTGTAGATGGAAGGTGAAAAAAAGCTACAGGGAGCTCCAAGGCCTGCCTGGTTGCCTGCCTGTTTCAGTGGAAGTAACTCCGCACTGGGGCAGGCACCATATGAAATAAGCTCAAGGAGAAGTGCTTTGGCCCTTTTTAATGTCTGCACTAACTGCCTTTATAATTTCAGGGCCATGAGGTGTTCACCTGATGCCAGAAATTGTAGGGCATTGCCTGTAACCAAAGAAGAAAACACCTAGGTCTCTCAAGGCAGTTTTGCAGTAAAGAAGGCAGGGATCTGCCAAAGGTTTGCTAAAATGGGAGCAAAATATTAACTAACCCTCAGAGGACAGTTTGGGGAGTTACTTCCTCAACAGCAGCTTTGAGTGAAGACCAAGGAGGAAGGTGACTCCCCCTTCAAGCCAGCTTCCTCATTGAGGGGAATGGGGCAGGAGATCCCACAGATTATAAAGGGGTCAGCCTGCAGCACCTGGCCCTGGTGTGGTAAAGGAGCTTGTGAGCTCCATGGCCAGCCAAAACCCAACCCCCATACCAGCCCAAGGCCTGTGTGTCCCATCCAGCTTGACATGGTGACCCATGAGGCATTGTCCCCTCACCAGCCCCAACCTCCATGTTCAGGCCAAGCTGAGGGTGCTCTAGAGAGGGATAAGACTCTTGAAGCATCCCTGGAAAGCTTGGCACTTACTGTAGTTTTGAAGGGAAGTTGCTGTTATTTTCTTTTTTTCTAGGGGATCAAAGTGGCTGCCAGATTCTCCAGCTTGTTTGTGGAAACTGAAGAGCCAGAAATAATCTTGACAGAAAGCTATCTCCCAGCATGTGGCTGGAGATCAACAGTACAGGCTCTTGCATCACCATGGAAATTAAGGATTCTCAGACAGTTTAAATCTTACTGAGAAGGAAACGAAGTAGTGAAGTGTCACAACATGGCAGGATGAAATCTGTCTTTCCTGGGTTTCCAGTGAGATAGACAGCTTTGAACCAGAATCAGAGAGAGTGTAAGGGGCTCCACTGCCAGGGAGAAGTAATGTCTTGAGCAGTTAGAGTGCATTGAAAGGTTCTATTCTGTCCCTTGGAAAACCTTGCTAGTTAAACATTAACGTGGTACCTTTGCCAATGGCACAGGTCCCAGGATGGGAACAAGCACAGACAAATGCTCACAAACTTGTATTTCTCTGGCCTTTTACAGATCCAGGGTTACATCCAGGGTTTTTTAGCCTGTAATTACCTCATAGTGTGACACCCCCTGGTATTTCTGACATAGTGATTTTTGGAAATAGTACTGCTGGTTGAGCACAGTGAAGTGTGGTTAAATCTGTTGAGGAAGGTGCTGCTGCTCCAGCCATACCACTCCTTTCTCTCAAGCATTTGCTACTGCCATGTTGTTTGGCCAGACACTGGTGCTTCTCTGACCCTCCTTCTTTTTCACAGTGAGGATGGCAGAGCACTGGCACAGGCTGCCCAGAGAGGCTGTGGAATCTCCTTCTCTGGAGACGTTCAAAACCTGCCTGGATGCGTTCCTGTGTGATTTAGTCTGGGTGATCCTCCTCTGGCAGGGGGGTTGGACTAGATGATCTTTTGAGGTCCCTTCCAACTCCTAATGTTCTGTGATCCTGTGATTCTCTGAGCTGAGTAACTTCATTAAGATAGCAAAACACTAACTCTATAAAGAAAAAATGAATCATTGCAGGGTCTGTAGCAGGGAACTAGGTCTGTTCACTAAAGGCTCAGATAGCTGGCAAGGAAGGGATTATATGCTGGGGAAGAGCAGGGATTGGGAAAGCAAGGGCAGGTCTCTCTCCTTGGGAAACAAGGAGCTGTTGGAGCAGGTAGGTTGCCTTGTCTAACTGCACCCTTATTGCTCATGGCTTGTGTACAGCTGCCAAGCCCTGGCAGCACTGCAGGCCTCAGCACCAGCTCCATCCTGCAGAGAGGCAAGGCAGCTGAGCCAGGACAGGCTGTAAAAGCCAAGGTGGGTTTCACTTGGCCTTTCACTTGGGTGAAGCTATGTGGCAATCTAGGGCAGCAAAGATATGAAAATTGGGTTAAGGGGATATGGAGAAAGGAGGCTTTCCCCAGCTCCAGTTACAGTAGCTCCACATCCCGCTTCAGTTGCTGCATTCCCTCCCTCATGCTGTTGGGATGAACTGGATTGCTCCAAAACTTTCTGGGTAAGCAAAATGAAAACCCAGAACAGCACATTTGGTACTCTAAGGCAGTCAGTCCTGAGGTATACACAGGTAGTGGAAAACATGGTGTTGTAATCTGGTGCTGAACATGCCAAACCAAAGATCATGTGGCTCAGCATCATGGGGGCAGGAAGGCTGTGACATGGGATTTGTGCTGCCTTTAGGCTGGCTGTAAGAGAGGACAGGTGATCCACCAAAAAGCTCAGGTGGCACAAACAAATGATGCTAGGTATTGTGTTAAAAAATACAAACAGCCTTGTCAGTGCAACAAATTAGCTGGGAAAATTTGACTTGGCAGCAAATGCTAAGTGAAAGGTAAATCAGCACTTTACATTGTGTGGCTGCAGCAGCTTTGACTTAGGAGCCCTAATGCTGGATTTACTGCATTGTGAAATCACCAGCACAGCAAGGGGAATGCAAACGACCAAGTGAGGCCAAAGCCTCACTCAGACCTCAGGAACAGGGGCTGATAGGACTAAGCCTGCAGAAGACAAGTTCTGCTGGATCTAGCAGTGTTCAGAGCACCCAGCTCTATTGTGAGTGCTCATCAGAGCAGGCTAGCAGCTTGCCAAGTCCAGTATCTACATGAAAAGCTGAGAAGAGGGAATATGATTAATTATCTTTCCATATTATGATTGCATCTAATTTGGTGACTGACCATCTGTCTACTTTTTTTAGCATCTTTTTTTTAAGTCTGTGGCATATGTGCTAGCTTTCAAAATCACTTCCAGATGTAGAATTCTTTCAGATAACAAACCCCATTTCTTCTTTCACATTAGATATTTAGGTGTAATGGGTATTGCCTAAATTATCTTTTTTTTTAACCATTGCCTTTCTCATAACCTTTATTGGGTTTTTTGGGGTTTTTTTGTTGGTTGTTTTTTTTTTTTGGTAAAGTGTGTGATATTCCAGAAGAAGAGTGTTGTTCTGGTCCTCTCAAGTAAGGTGCTCCAGTGCCTACAGTATACGTACTGGCATCCAAAGTTTATGTTTCCCATGCTCCTCTGCACAAAAGATTGTGCCCTTAAAGTAGAAGCGAACACAGCCAACTCTTGGAGTAGTGTGCTCGAGGTGGGGTCAATAGGAAGGAACTTTATGAGAGAAGGGAACCATGTGAGGAAGAGGAAGATGGTGGTGTTGGCCCTGATTACCTTATTTTTTTATTTTTCTTTTTTAATAGGTAGAGGATTTTGCCCTGGAGTGTCAGGCTTTACCAGTGACAAGGACTAAGTTGATGGAAAACCCACTTACATTAAGTGAAACACTAAACCCACATGGAATGCCGAAAATTTGTCTCCTGAGGATTTCTGGACAACAAATTCTCAATGCTCTTTAACTGACAGTGAAACTGCTTTGAAGCCACATCTGAAATGAATGCATTTCATTCAGATGTCTCATCTCTTTCATGTCCTTTCACTTTCTGGCTCAGCTTTAGATAACATACTGGAGCCATCCTTCCTGTGGAATTTATCACAGCATTATCTTCTGCCCTCTTGCATTCAGCTCATTATTGACATGAAGGATCTCAAATATTTCCATTTCTTTTATTAGAAAGTTCAAAATCTCTGCATAAAATTACCAGCAATGAAAAGATCTCCTCTGAAAGCAGGTCCTGGAAGTAGGATAGCAAAGATAATGTGTATTTTGAATTACAGTTCAGAAAAAAAGAAAGGGAAAACCAGTTTGGTGTTGCATTGAAACAGAAACCTTCCAGAAACAGCTGGTGAAATCAAAAGATTCGAGAAAAATTATCTCTGGAGAAATTAAACATTTGGTTTGACCTGATATACATTATTCTTTCTGCTTTGAGCATTATCATTCATGTTTAACTTACCACAAAGTACATTTCAAGGAAATACCAAAAGAGAAAGTTGAAAAGAAATGCACTTCATTTTGAAAAAAGCAGAAGTGAAACAAGTTATTTTCTTGAAACAGATTTTTTTTTCTCTAATGAGACAATTAAAACCCAGAAGCAATTCACAGAATGTTGCACCATTATCAAAGCTTCTCTGAGAAATAATTCCCTATTTTGTCCATGCTTTCCAGGTGGGCAGAAGAGAGAGCAGGAGGGGGATGCAGAGAGCCATAAGGAGACAGTAGTTACAGGTCCTGCTGCCCATCTCTGGTGAGTGTCCTGAGGGGCCCCAGCCCTGGTTTTCTGGCAGGGCTCTTAAGAGAAAATGAATCTGCCTGGGGCTCCCAGCAGTCACTGTGCACAGATGGAGGTGTCTCAGGCCAATGGAAGAAAATCAAAACCTCTTGTTCTGAATCAACTTTACTCTGGTGAGGGAGAGACTTCCATATGGATGGTAAAGGAAGCAGAACTTCTTACGGATGGTGCAACCCCTTTAGATTTCCTGTATCTAAGGATTTAAGGAATAGGCATTAGAACGCTGACTTTTTGTGACTCCCCCTCGCTGTTGGTGAGCGACACCGGAGATGCAGCCCTGATTCAGGGCAAACTCTGGAGAGTGGGAGGCCCCATCCCCCTGGGTCAGGCCTTGAAGCACCAGCCTGTCTCCACTAAAAGCAGAGGGATGGGGGGACGACAGGGGGGTGGGCGGGGGTGGGGGGTGGGGGGGCTCAAGTCTGTGCTCTGAGTGATCCTGCTGGGACCAAGGGTCTCAAGTCTATGCTCTGAGTGATCCTGCTAGGCTACTGACTTCTGCCTTGAAGTTGCAGCCCAGGGGCAGCCCAGGTGCTTACTGTGCAATTTCACACCAAATTTTCAGACCACTTCAGCTTGCTTCTCCTTCTTGATCTTCCTGAAAGTCATATCTGATGTCTTTGTAAGACCAGAATCAAAAAGCTAATGTGGAAGGGGGGAAAAAACCATTTCCACCAAAAACATCTGAAAGATTCCTACTCTTAAGGGCAGGCTATATGAGCAGTAAAACCATATCTGCACACAAACTGTACCACCTTGTAAAGGGTTAACCATACTGATGTGGGAATGCTTCTTTCTGGAAAGAAGAATCCATCTGCAGAGGCGCCTTTGGACCAATGTGAGGGAAGGTGTGACCATAAGGTATGTGTAGTATAAATGGACCAGTAAGGATAAAGCCTCGTCTTCATATATAATTCCATAGAAACTTTCCAAATGGAGTGTTTTGGCAGTGTGTCATTATTTGAAAGAGCATATTACTGCAATGTACTGCTTTCTTGCTTTCCAGATATACTGTGAACTCCATGGAGTCAAAAAATATATATATATAAAAAATTGGGATAGGACAAAGTGAAGGAAGGATAACTTTAAGCAGCACAGAAATCCTTGTGGCAACTCCATGCAGTAGAAGGCTAGTATTGAGCTAAACTAGTTTTCTGGTACAGCAGGTTCTGGCAGGCAAGGCTCCATTGTCATTTATAAGCAAGTATATTTAAGTGGTTAGGATGTTTCTATTCCATTTTGTTCTGATTTGGCTGGTTTCCTCATACTTGTTATTCTTTGAGCACACTTAAGGGACCAAACCCCTTCATCGACATGTTCAGTGACACAGCAATTTTTTCATCAGGCCTCTCTTTTCTGAGTTGCAGTTTGCATCAGAAGCAGTTGCTGGTCTCAGGAGAGGCAATGCTTCACTTGTCTGGGGAAGCAGGAGACAGAAGTCCTCACGGGCAGGAAAGGCTGGGCTAGATGGAAAATGTATTAGCATAATATACAGCTTTAAAGGTCAGAAACTGCACTTGCAAAATGTTATCTGTGCATTAAGGGAACTCTGGAAACCCAGAGAAAAGTAACTCCCATCAGCCTGGGAAAGACAGTAAAAGAAGTTTTAACTAAACTGTATTGCAGTGTTTAGGATGCACCAAGACATAAACTCTGGGATATACCCACACCTGAGGATTGCAGTGGGAGTTTGCTGCTGCCAGAAGGGGCAATCCAGCCCCACTCTCCATCACCCTTAACCTAGTCCCTCCAGCCCTGCTTGCAATCCCATGGCTTTGTCCCTTCTCTTGCAGCCCCATAGCTTTGTCCCCTCTCTTGAACCATCTCTGGCTCTCAGACTAGAACTGATGAGCCAATTCTCACCTGGCAGAAACTGCTCACCTTTTTTTTTTTTGTGTGTGTGTGTGTGTGTGTGTGTGTGCAAGGTTAGTTTTGGTCAGCACAGCAGTTTCAATCGGTGCTTTGTTCCATGAGATTAGACACGGCGGCAGTGCTTGGAAGAGGTCAAGGGCTTTCGCTCGGTGTGAGCAGGCCTGGCAGAGGGCTTTTACCTCCTTGTTCAGTGGCAAGGAGCAGGTAGGTTGGTAGGGCTCTATCAGATTGCAGCACCTGGGAGCTAAGGTACATGTGAGTGGGGCTGGCAGAGGGCTTGTACCTCCTCGTTCGGTGGCAAGGAGCAGGTAGGTTGGTAGAGCTCTGTCAGATTGCAGCACCTGGGAGCTAAGGTACTTAACTGTGCCCTGTAGTTGTGTAACTCAAAGGAATCTGTTCGCTGCCTGTCAGAGTCCACAGTTTTCCTGCAGGAGTCATAATGCTGCATCATTTTTTTCTCCATGTGAAGTTTCTGAGTGGAGAGGAGAAAAAACATTTCAATTTGGGGCACAGAGTGTTGTACCTGTTACAGGAAGAAGCTTTGAGCCGTTGGCAGGCAGAGTCTAAACAGTATGAGAGAAAGCTCTGCCTTTGGACTGAGAATTACTCAGAGCTTGCCTTTTTTTTTTGCCTCCCCTCCCAGTTCCTGTGAATATAGCGTCACTGTTTCTCATCGTGTCAACAAACCAGACTCAAATACAAGGGGTCTGTCCCTTCCACAAGAGCTCAAAAAGACAGACAAATAATACAAAGATGGCCAAAAGGCTCACTCAGATGCAACCATGTCAGTATGGGCTACTGCTGGCACAATGCTTATTTTTTTTGCCCTTGCTTAAGTGTTGCTCTTCTTGAGTTGGTATTGGTACCCAGCCAGCTCCTTAAAATGCTACACCACCCATCGCAGTCGTTGCCTCTCGTGCTGCCGCTGCAGCGTGACAGGCGCTGCTGCTGAACCGCAGTGTAACTGAAATGCTGAGGTATGTGTCTGGGAAGAGGCTTCCTGGAGTCTCAGCAAGGCTTGTAAAGAGAACAGCTTAAAACTGCGGAGGCATATTGGAGGTCCAGATAGTGTAGACATGATTAATTGGGGACTTTAAGAACAGTAAAGGAGATTTAGCCATGCATTTGTCATTAAATAGTGTGAGGAAATCCTTATGTCCAGCTTGGAAAATTTTTATATAAACTACTTAATTGCAGATGACAGAGTCTTCTTGACTAGCTCTAGCTCTGACCCTTCGAAAATAACAAATTCATTAGAAAAGAATGAAAGGAAATAAATACAGAAAAACTGTTGCACAGAAAAAACTGCTGAAGAATGGAATGCTTTCCATGGTGATTTAAAAAACCAAACAAACCAGAAATCATGTTCTTAAATTCAAACCAGCATTTAGGGGCTACAACAATGTAGAAACCTTGGCAGGATAAGGAGCTCTGACTGAAGGCTATTGTTATTTTCTGGTAAAGCAGGAGCAGATTGTGCTAGAGTTTATCCCAATAATTTAATAAGTGAATTTTTAAAGTACATTAACTTGGTTCTTTTATCATTCTCTTAAACTTTTGACTACTTTCGGTTTCATTTTTTTTGGGGGTCAGAATCACAAAAATTTGTTAAGGAGGACTTGGTTAGTTAAACTCAAATTTTCACTGCTTGCTTTCTGACCATTGCTTCTTTTAAATCCTGAGTGAGTAGAGGTTGGCTGGATGGGTTCTGAGCTTCAGATCCCATTCTTTGACAATCCGAGCTTGGGAGAACTGAAGCTCAATAGAACAGTTGGAATAAAAACAAGGGAGGTGTTAGGTTTTTACTCATCATCTGCTTTTCAATTTATGTTCATTTTTCTTTTTTCTTTCCCATTAATGACTGCTGGAAAAGAATGCTGCAGTCTTCTGCACTGCAAAGTGTTATAGTCCTCAGTCCCTGGAAGCTCCCTGGTGTGAATACCAATGCCTGTTTGTGTAGAGCACCTACCATTTTGGAAAAACAAATCCCTAGGATTCCCAGGAGAGGAGGCAGAAGAATGGATTTCAAGAGAGATCTGATGAGAATGACTGCAGAATGAGAAGCAGAAAATTACTTTAGCTAGTCACACAGAATCCATCACCCTGTTCCCCCTGAAGAACAGACTCCATATCCTCACAGGTGACATTCTTGATACCTTTTTGAGAAAACAAGAAAGAACCACGTCCCTCTCTGGCTTTTGGTTTCAAAATATTTCTCACTGTCCAAGTCAAAAGATGCTCTCATTAAAATCCTTGTTTGACTCCTCTTGACCCCGGGGTCACTCTCCTGTGTAAGAGGCTGTGAGCACACATATTTGAGGACAGAGCAGGGGAATCAGTGTTTTTCCTGTGGATGCCCATGCAGACCTGCATAGGTATAGCATCAGGCCACAGAATGGGGTGAGGAGCTGTGCACAAAGCCATCTCCAGGTGCTAGTTTGCTACTCCAGAGCTTTGCTAATGGCCAGCATCCCAAAACATCAAACTTTCACCTTGAGTATTTTAGTGTTTCTGAATCAAAGAAGGTACTTTTTATCCTGGAGTAGCAGTTCTTAAACTTTGAGGCACGGAGTATTTTGAGCCAGTACACAAAAAACCAGCTGTTTATTCAGACAGTGGTGAGGTCCTTGCACATTAATACGGCTCTTTTGTAGTTATGTCTGGCTCACTTTGCAATGATGAGAATATAATGAAAGAAACTAAAGTTGGATTGAGTGCTTTCTTGAAGTCATTCTGCAATCTGTAGACTAGCAACAGATCTGCAACATAGTTTGTGGTGTGCAAATGATGAAGAGCTCTGGCTCTCTATAAAGCTAAAGAAGGGAAGGTTTAGATTAGATATTAGGGGAAAGTTCTTTACAGAGAGAGTGGTGAGGTGCTAGAACAGGCTGCCCAGAGAGGTTGTGGATGCCCCATCCCTGGAGGTGTTCAAGGCCAGGTTGGATGGGGCCCTGGGCAACTTTGTGTAGATCCAGGCCTGGAGGTTGGTGGCCCTGCCTGTGGCAGGGGGGTTGGAGCTCTATGATCCTTGGGGTCCCTTCCAACCCAGACCATTCTATGATTCTATGATTCTATTGAGGAACTACCATAAAAAATCACATTGGCTTAAAAGCACTTATCCTCAGAGAGTCCCTCCCGGGCCCCTCTTTTGACTATACACAAAGATTAAAAAGAGAAACTGATATGGCCGTTTAACTTTTGATGAATGTATTAGTCCTGTAGACCCAGTTCAATCAAGACACTAATACTGCTGCTTATAAAATACAGGTTAGCACCAAATGCACTTGACATGAAGAAAGTGTGGCTAAGGTTAATCATAAGGAAGTTCTAGTTAATCATAGCTCTGGAGTGAAGTAGAAGCAATGTGCATAAATTAGTGTAATGCAGAGCAATTTTCAGGGGAAGAAAAAAACAACCCCAACAACCCAAAATTTTATTATTATCTCCCTGTGAGACAGCAATTTGTAATTTGCAGTGTAATTCCATCAGCTGTCTCTTCTGCTTCTGTGCTCAATCAGATATAGAATCACTGTGCCATTAAAGAAACAATTATTCTAACAACAGAACTAATAGATGCCTTCTGTTAGATGCAGGATTTAGCCAGCAAACACAAATAGACCTTTTACATCAATACCAGCTAGGATTAACAGTGACATTTAATGTCACCCACTCGTTCATGAATTGCCACATTGTCATTGGAAGCCATGGGGCGGCAGAAAAAAAAGGGAGAGAGCCAGCAAATGCAAAGTTATCATTCATGGGAGTGAAGAAACTATGACTATTTAAAGATGTTAGTCAAAACCTCTAAAATTAGCAAATATTTGAATCCCACACAAATTCCATATTTAAGACTGTAGGATTGAATAGTTAATGAGAACTTGGTTGCAGGGATTTCTTTTTCAGGTGCAGTGCGTTACATTGCCTACGTATTCACAGCCTTCCTCTGTTAACTCTCACAGCATTCGGGTGCCTCACTTCCTCAGGCATATAATTTTGGGGGTGTATTTTATAGCAGTATGTCCTGTTCTCATGTGGAAGCAATTTGGTAGTGTCTGTAGAGACTCTAGAGATCCTCTGTACAGGTAGGGTGACACTGGTGTTATGATGAACCACAGGAACCTGAGGATCCTGTAACAATTGCCTTTCCCCCCCCCCCCTCACATTCCCCAAATCAAAAAAGCAGATTATAGGGAGCAGCAGAGTTAGCAAGATTCTTACCTGGATTATAGTTGAAATTACACTGTAAAATTAGATTAAATTGTAGATCCAGGCCTGGAGGTTGGTGTCCCTTCCTGTGGCAGGGGGGTTGAAACTCTATGATCCTTGGGGTCTCTTCCAACCCAGGCCATTCTATGATTCTATGACTTTATGATTCTGTGATTTCAAGTGTCAGTTTTTTAACAGAGATACTCTTCTTTTCCTGCAATTGTTTTGTAACCATTAGTACAGGAACACAAAGCAGATTCTCTGTAGCACTCATCCTTACAGTAGGTTTAGGTATCAAGCCCAGGATCCAAATGCAAGTTGTCAGCTAAAGCTGTGTAGCCTGTGTGTCTTGCAGTCACACGCTGATGCTCACACTTCTTCATGAGCCAGGTCGGGCTTAAACTCCTCCCTAGCCATATGAAATCTGCTTAGCCCAAATTCAGCTGTGTTTTTAAACTAGGCTTTGAGAATGCAGGTTGGAAGATTTGGGTCAGTGTTACCTCCTCAGTGCATTTTTACATGTTGGGAATGCCCAATGTTCTGGAAGATTTTGAAATGAGTTGATTTGGTTTCAGCAGTCACAGTGAGAGGCGAGGGGAGCACAGGGGAACATCTAACCCAAAGTGATAGGCCTTTTCTTTTTTGTGGTGTGTGTATATAAACACTCGATCTGCTTTTCATATGTGATCCCTGCCTGGCTGCCACTGTTTGAGCAGGTTATAGAGATTGTAGGGACAGCAGCTGAATGGCTACATCCTTTCTGCTATTTGGACAGCACCTGATATTATGGGATACTGACTGTAATTTAGCAATACAACCCTACAACTGGTAGTAGTAGCAATGATGCCAACAGAAGTTTTGACAGCCTAATATGTTTCTTCCAGTCCCAGTCAATCGATTTCTACTTCCTCAGTGTCCTGCCCAGTTGTTTCATTCAATCTCAAGTCAAAAGGGCGGGCAACACCTTCCTGAGGCCATAAAGGGCCATAAAAAGTCATCCTGGCAGCAGCAGCTCCGTCACTTGTGGTACTAAATTACTTCCTAGAAAGACTACTGGGGACAAAGTAATATTCTCTGAGCAGGTAATTAATTCTTTGTTACCACTAAAGTAACAGCTGTTTTCTATAGAGGGCAGTGGAATTTAAACCAGGCACTGCATAAGGACCACTGAACAGCACTAGTATGGAGTGGAGAATGCTAAAATCATTCAGTCATTAAAAAAACAGGAGCTGCTGCCCTGCACTGCTTAGTCACTGTGTGCGCTGGCATGTTGGACAGGAGTTACCTTCCCCCCCTTGTTTTTACATTCAGTTTGAAGGGTGTGTAGGGCTTTCAAAATGATTGGTCATCTGTACAGTTACGGTCTTCTACTTTGAACAGGATGTGAGGCAGAGTTTTCCCGAATTTGGATTCACCTACAAGGGGGAACAAAAGGGACTCATCTGCAGAGGAGAGTGAGGGAGACATTCAGATTAGCCAGAACTCCCATTTAGAACCCATCATAGAAGACACTAGTTTTGATGTGGTTAATGGAATTATCAGTGGAAATCCTGTGAACTGTTTAGTGTTTCTTAATGCAAAGTGGTCTCTTAGTCACAGTGTTGCCTTTAAGGCACACAAGACTGCAATAATTGAGGAGAAAGCATGGTCTTTTTCTATAGTTGCCCACGAACTTTTAGATATATTTTGGTCTGTGTTATAATTAGAACACCACATGGGACCTTTATCATAACTTATGTCCTTCCCATTCTTCAAGTATAAAACAAAAGAGAAAAGCTTATGTTTACTTTTCTCATTTAATTCTTAACAAAGACATCTCATTTGAAGATCCCTATTTTCTTCGTGGATTAATCAATACTTGTGCAATTCAAGCTACTAAAAATAATAAAAAACGTGGAGGGAAGTAGCCAGGAGAGAAGGGAGTAGCCACAGAGGACTCCTGGTAGCTCTGCACTTCACTGAGCACCATTGGCAAGACATTTTCACAACAGGTCTGTGCTACCCAAATGGAAAACCTGGTTCCTTTGTTTCCAGCCAGGGTGTTCCGGGCTAGAAGGAATCACATTTCAATTCTCTGAGTTTTTATCTGTTCCAGGAAGTTCTATCTTTAACTTTGCTACAATGTAAAAATAATGACTGCTATTCTGTACCACTGGTGTATCAGAGGAAAAAGGCACAGTCCCGCAGCACATGCAGAGACAAGACACCCCGCTTCACCCATACTCACCTGTTCACAAACATTACTTTGGATGAGTTTACTCCAGATCAGGGAAAAGGAAGGTTTGGGTTCCCACCTTGTTCAAGCCCCACGAACATAAACACTGGAGAAAGGCCAGTGAGACAGTTCTCCTGCACAGACAAGTGTGAGACCGGCCCGGCATGTGAAAGACGTGAGCACTGTAGCATCGTGCTGTTACTGGAGGTGCACACCTTCCAGCTCAAACACAAGCTACCTGGTCTTTGCTGTTCTGCATTTTTACAATGAATGTAAGGAATAGTTTTCTTGTAAAACATGGAAGACTCTGGTCCTTTGTGGACAAGAGCATCTGTTTTTTCAGTTGGGCTTTTTTTATTTTTTTCCCCAGTGGTGTCTTCTGAGGATGGCTTTAGTTATCTCAGAAACAAAGGTTTGCTAAATCCAAGCTGAGGATCCAAGCAGGAACTTGAAGTAAACTCCAGAAGGTGAGAAAATTTCAGGTTAAAACCCAAAAGCCTGATGCTTCCTATCATCCTGACAGCTATCAGTGACCTGCTAGACAGCCCTTAAAATACATACTTCTTGGGACATTGTACTGCAAGCTGTTGCCCACAGTGCAACTAATCCATTTTGTAACTCACATCCAATGAAAACACATCCTTAACAAATGATCTGTCTTAAGAACAGATATGAAAATGCTGCAGTAGTTTCCTGTAGCAGCTGCTGAGTGTTGATCCACCTGATGTCTATCAGTGGCTAAAGACTAATAACAGACTCCAGCCATAGCTGCTATATGAGGTACTTCACACTGCTTCAGAGTCTCCTGCGTGCTCCAGTTTCATCCATAGTTCAGCTATTCACATGCAGAAGTGTAATACCTGAATCAATGCCGCTGGCAGATGCATCTCTGCTTCCATCCCCATCAAGGGAAGTACTGCCAGCAGCGCCAAAAGGCTTCAGATTTACCAGTGCTACAGCCCACGCTACGCAGCTATGACACCTGCAGCCTACTCCACCCAGTCCATCTGTGGCAGAAGGGGAAGTTTCAGGAGGCAGAAGACAAATGTGAGGTTGGTGGTTAACGGTCCTGATGTAGGAGGCAGCTGTACCAGCAAGGACCTTGCTGTGCCCCTTTAATTATACTCTCCCAAACTGTCACGAGAGTTACTTCCATAAGATAAATAAGAAAATATATATATATATTATAAAATATAAATGACCTCATATATTCAAGCATTACAAACATATTTTCTGGTACTTTGAGGCTTTATGTCACACAAGCCATGCCCAGTGAACAGAGGACAACTTTATAGCCTGCACAGTTAACTTTGCCTTTCTGTGTTTTTGTCTTTCTGTATCTTTGCTCTTCTCAGTGATGGCCAGCGATAGGACAAGGGACAGTGGGTGCAAGCTGGAGCACAGGAAGTTCCATGTGAACATAAGGAGAAGCTTCTTCACTGTGAGGGTGACAGAGCACTGGGACAGCCTGCCCAGAGAGGTTGTGGAGTCTCCTTCTCTGGAGACATTCAAAACCTACCTGGACACATTCCTGTGTGATTTAGTCTAGGTGATCCTGCTCTGGCAGGGGGGTTGGACTCAATATTCTTTCGAGGTCCCTTCTAAGTCCTAACGTTCTGGGATTCTGTGATTTTGTATTTAAAGCAGTAACAGGGGCAGCATCTCCCTAGTATGAATTGTCCCAAGGGACTTCTGCTTCCCAACACTGCAGACATCCCTTATCTCTTTTTTTAAGTAAAAATCCCACACTGCCAGAGAAACCAACCACTCCACCCACCTTCAAGAAGACATATCCTTTATTTATGACCATTGTGCTACTAGTTTCTCAGGCACTCCAGGGAACTGTAAAGTGAAATAACTAGCAGAGCTCAACAGCCAGCTAGCAAAAGATCTCTAGCTTCAGGGGAAAAATACTAAGGAAAAGCCCAGCATTTTCAACTAAAGTTAAGGCCAGCTCTAGATACAGCCCAAGCAGCAGAATCATCTGGTGATTAGAACACTGAAGATCAAGTTTCTGAAGTCTCCTCTCAGTGACAAGGATCGATGCAAAGATGCGTTCTGTAGGCTGGCTGCTTCAGACTGGCAGCTGTAAGCTTCAGTGCTTCACCTGCATTGATGCAGAGGCATGCATGGACACAGATCTGTTGGCTTCCATCATCACCTCCTGATGCTCCTACCACAGGCTTGCAAAATGCTCTTTTAATTAAATAAGGGCATGTTAAAATAGATGAATATAACTTGCTAGCTTCTTCTCATGCTTCCCACTAATCTAGGGGAGAAGACAGTTTATGGCTGTCTATACAGAAGGGTATGGAAGCTACAGAAGGTGCAGCTAAACTACAATGGTTCATTTTGCATGACTAGTCTAGGTGAAAGAACATAAAATGCTTTTGCATCTTGACCTGAGTTATTACCTGCTTCTAAGGTAACTCTTCTACATGCCACTAGCAGCTTAACTCCTAAAACCCTCAGAATACTGAGCAAAAACCTTACTTCAGGTTTTACCATAGAGGATTAAATACTTTATACCTTTAAAAAACCCCAAAGCCTGGTAGCTTGGTTCAGTTTTTCCAATAATGTGTGAGTATTAGGACACATCAGTACTAATTTTGGCAAAACTGAAAAATGAGAGAAGATAAATTCTGGAACAGCTGCAAAATGCTAAGACATGATGCTGCATTGTAACATAACTGGAAATTCAAAATCACATGTTCCATTTCTTCCTCTTAAACTTCACAATTTAACTCAAACTGAATAGCTATTCCCTTTCCAGACCCTAATAATAATCACAGACGTCTACCTCCTCCCCACACTCAGTTGAGGATAAGAGAAAAATGACAGAATGTACATGTCTCTGGGGTTATTTTACTTCTTCAATGCCAACAAAGAAACAAAATGCATGGCCACACTACATTTTTCTGGATGAAGTCCCTACAGTTTACTTCCTTCAGGTTCGTATGCACTCCATGCTACTCAAGGCTCATTAAAGCAGGACCATAGTCCCTCGACTGACCGCTCCTTTCTAGCCAATGGAAAAATAGGTTAGCAATGTGATGCTGAGCAGCTTCCCTCTCACCTAGAGTTAAGTGGGGCCATTCTGATGTACCAGGACTTTCCTGCAACAGCTGGAAAACAACTCAAGGGTTGTTTGTGCCTTTGCAAACAGTTGCTGGCTATGCTAAGACATGTTGGTAAGAGGACCAGCTAAAACACTTAGCGTCAGTCATCAATTTACTTTAGAGCTCTCAGCGAGCCATCTATCCTAACTATTATTCTGTAGGAGAAAGATGTATGTTTAGATAGTTTTCTAAACAACTAGGCACAATCTGCAAGGCTCATGTAGGCTGCTCTTCCACGGAGTCTTCCACATCCCTCAAAACCTCAGCTGCTTCCTGCATGCCCCCACTCTCCCCTGCGCTTCCAAGAACACTTCCCCCTCCCTTCTCCTCCCACTTCTGTCCCCAGACTGCTGCTTTGGGGTTGCTTAGCTTGGGGAGCTGCACACATCCTGTAACAGCCAAGCCTTTTTTTTTTCCCCCAGTCCAAGCACGAATCTGGATGTCTCAGGAATTACTGCAATTGATTAGTTTTAACATCTATTTCAGTAAGGCAATAGCTTCAAAGAATGTTTAGATACACCAAAGTCCTGCAGCCAAGCCTGGTAATGAAACAAAACTTGCCTTTAGAGAAGCTGCCAGCTGTAGTTAAGACAAGCTACAAAAAGCCTTAATCCTAAACCTTTTTTAATTAGGTGCTGACCTTTGCATAGTGCCCAAAACTAGCATTAGTCTTCCCAGACTCAGAGAAATAAGGTCAGGACGCTATTTTAAGTTAAGCAATGCCATTCTCCCAGGCCCTTATTTAGACATACTTCTCTTTAAAAAAAAAAAAAGAAAAAGTTGTGTCTTCATTTGCTTTGACATGAGCTATTAGAGTGTAACTGCCAAAGAAAAATGTGCTGCCTTGCAAACAATCCTACTTTTTCCATGTCTGACTCTTCCAGCATTAAACAATATCAGACATCTTGATGATTAAAAAAACACCCCCCAAAACAAACCACAAAATGGTATACAGGGCTTTAGCTGCCAACATGGAAACAGCACCCAAGTACGCAGCATCCAGAAGCTGATTCAAGCATAAACAATTCAAGGGCTCTTTTTATTTCAGTAAAACTAAAGCTTCCAGATTCTTAACTCAGAACCACTCAGAAAGACACCCGTAGAAAGATGTATTAATAAAAAACCGTCTGGCTTCCAGGCCTCTAAAATATTTCAAACATAAGACACAGTAAAAGATATCAAATGTTTACATTACAGTCTTGCTGCCTTACACGCCACCCTACAAAGTGAACAAACACATTCAGCAGCTTCAAGCATACCATTAAGAAGACACCAGTAAGTGCTCCAGGTTTTCTGTACCATACAACTTTATTTCAAATTCACATCTCTCTAGGCAATGTATCCAAAATATTTGAGTACCTTTTGGCTGTAAATATTCTGAAAGAGGGCATCAAGCCATATCCCATTTCCAAAAAAAAAAAAAATCTTAAGTTTTAGCTCATGTTATAAAAAGTAACCACGTGGAATGTGACAAGTCATAATGTGAAATCAAAGTGCTTTAGTCCCATCGTGCAGACAGACACTAGCAGTTATCTAGCCATCAGTCAACACAACTCAAATGCCAAAAGAGATGCTTGTTCTCCTGCAGCCCACCTTGCAAAGACCTTTGGACCAGTATGGTGAAATTTTATTCACTGACAACAAGAGTATCAGCAGACCAACAGTTTCACTTTGATACTTCAAGCAGTGAATTATAAATGAGGCATCTTTTTACCATTTTTGAAGTTCCTTTGGTAATTACCAAAGATCTACTGTATTATGCAAGATAAAACTATGTTCCAGTTAGTCTTTTAAAATCCAAAGTGTGCTATAATCCAAATCCCAAAGCATCAAAACCCTCAAATTATTTCCCCAGACCCCAACAGCTATCTAAGACTCAGTATTTTTGTGCAATTCTTTGCTATTTGCATGTGAAGAGATGAACATGCCACCCAACAGTTCATATGAAACAACTGTAAACTCCCAAAGCAGAAAACCTTTAATAAGGTTTGGACATAGGTAGTGGTATGGAATATGTGCTCAATTCAGACGTGCCATGCTGAAACGAGCTCACGTTGCAAGCGTTCAGTCAGAAAACTTCCTCTCTACAGAAGCCTAAAAAGCTTTTTTTAATTATTATTATTTATTCTAGAGCAAAGGAAGCTTCTGACTTTAGCATTTAAATATCTTCTCTGTTACAAAATAATTAGCTCTACAGTATAATGTCTATGATTTCCCCACACCCTTCCCCCTTCAGACACACTCCACCGCTGTACGAGTGTACATCTTTAATGGCAAGAGCTGAGGGAAAATTTCTGGTCCTGTCCCACAGACGTAAAGACAAGGTGCTTTGCACGACTGATTTTATCCATCACATTTGTGGCAACCAACCCAAAATGAAGGCACATGAGATCTACAGTAATAGAGTGTACAAATTATAAACTAAAGCTGAACCTCTGTACAATTTCTAGTCCTTCTGCACAACAGTTAACGACCAGTACCTATGCAGAGATTAATTGTATTTTCCTCAGGTAACTTTTCCCAGGAACAGTTAAGCAGTGCTCACATGCCTATGCAAATACTGTCTTTTGTTAGGTTTTGACACAAAGTGCAGAACTTGAATCTACCTGCATGGGAAGTTTTGAAACCAATGCATTGCTAGCACCCCTGTCACAAGAAATGTTAAGCCACCAGCAACAGCTATAGACAGCTGTTACTGTGAAAGTGGACAACTCCCAGCCTGTTTTCCTGTGAGATGCTCTAGAGCTTGTGGCATGCACTTGATCAGCGTCTCAAATGTGGATTTTAACATGTTAAAGCCCACCTACTTTTGATTAGTTACTGGCCAGGCATGTGCATACGTTCTGAGGAAGCCACCTCGAAACATGCTTTGACAAATGTGGCATTGAAACTGGCCATACCTTAACTTCTAAGCACAGGTGAGCTTCTCCCCTGAGTGGCATTCAGGATCCAGGGTCAGCTCAATACCTCATTTTTAAGGAAAGCCGAGTGTGGATACAAATCTGCCTCCTAGATTTCACTGGAACTGCTACCTTTAAAGCAGAGAAACAAGATTCAAGGTTTCTGAAAGCTTTAGCAGACGGATAGGCTTGTCAATCAGATTAAGACTTACTAGGTTGTTAAACAACAGTTCAAAACCTTGGTCATCACTTCTCTAGAAAGACAAGTTTAAAAGAACTCAAACACCATTGCCATCACTTAACTAGACTGCTTTCACACAGGATGATAAACGGGCTGGAGTTTTAGGCTGATTATTCACCTTCCGGATGAGTTCACGTTTCCCCCCCCCCCCCCTTATTTTTCTTTTCTTTCTTTTTCTTTTTTCTGCATTTCTGCACAAAGTCAGTAGAAGGGATTGGCACACAAGTTACTAGTGAACACAGACCTGTAGCTATTACATTACAGGACCACGTCAGAGTTTCATGAAGACTTCATGCAATGGTGTCTGTGCTCTTTTCTAAAAGAGAACGACTGTCACAGGTAACACATACAACACAATTCTCTGGTTTCAAATGCAGTGAGTTACACAAACAACATTAACAAGAATTGACCAGACTTAAATAACTGGAACTGCACTAGGTCTGGCACTTGAGAATTCACAGTGATTAAAATAAAATTGCTTTGCCTAAGACAAAACATAAGATACCAAATACAGAAAAACTCTTTGCTTCCATTACCTTGTGTTAGTATTCCAACAGCAATAAGCAAGCTCAGTAGTACCTCAGACAGACAGCAGAGACTTCTGCACAGGGTTAACTTTATTCATTGCTTGCAGTGCAATGGGGCTTTGATTTTTTAACATACTCACAAGGCCAAATGAGGAAACTTTCAATGAATAAAGTTGACACAGGCTCAAGTCTTTGCTGGACTGAAACTTGGATTCTGACAGGAAACTGTTATCTACTGTCTCATTTTGGGTACCCAAGTCCACACTGTGCCAGGTGGTATTGCTGTTAAACAAAGTATATTTGCATATTACTGAGGTGTTCTTACATAGCAAGTTGTTTCTAAGTAATTTATAGTACCAGTGGATAATGTAAGAGTAGAGCATTTGCACTTTTCTTTCCCCCACTCAGCTCACTAATCCTAGTGGGTTCAGTAACGCAGGTTTCTGGTCACAAAGCCTGCCTTTAGAGAGAAAGGAGCACAGCTTTTACATACCCCAGCGTTTCTCAATGCACCCACTGCCTCTCATTTCAGCACCGAGGGCTGCAGCTGCTCTTGGGAGTTGCAAGCCACCAGAGCCTCGTTGGCACACCGGGCTCAGTGACCCCACTGAACTGAGTTAAAGCAAGATACTAAGAGGTCCCATCTCTCCCAAGCACAGGAGTCTAGATGAGCGCTCACTTGTACCTGCCTGACCTTCTGCACTACACCTTAGGGCACTTTAGTCTGTGCGCTCACCTCCCAGACCTCCAGCTACCCAGCCTTATCCAAAGACGTTGGACTTGGGCCTGAGCTTGAATGACGCTTTCAGGGATTTCTCCTCGTGCTCTTCTTCCTCTGTGTCACCGCGAAAGGAGGGCGTGTTGTGGATGATCTGAGTCCTGAAGCGGATCTTATTAAGCCGAGGCTTCATCCGCCCACTGCCGGAGGCTTTCCTGGTCATCTCCTTGCCCTTGCCTGGCACTGCCGCACCTTCAGTACCCTCAGCTTCCTCCCCGGTGCTGTGATGGTGGTGATGGTGGTGATGGGAAAGCCGGTAGTTCATGAGGTTGGAAGGCAAAACCTTGGAGAGCCTCCAGCGCCCACTGCCATTGCCGGAAGCCCCTTCCTCCTCCTCCTCCTCCTCCTCCAGAGCCCCCACAAGGCTCCGCATGTCCCCGGAGGTGCCCTGTTGCAGGTAGTGCGCAGCCTTGCGCCCACTGTAATCACGAATGTCCACGTCGGCATCATAGGCTCCTACCAGCAGCTTCACCACTTCGGCATGACCGTGCATGGCAGCTATGTGCAGCGCGGTGTGCCCGCCGCTGGTGCGGGCATTGATGTCCACGGGCAGCTGGTGCCGCTGGGCGAAGTTGACCAGCGTGGCCAGCAGCTCCTGCCGCCCGTGCTTGGCAGCCCAGTGCAGCACGGTGAAGCCGGTGATGAAGTCCCTCTTGCAGAGCAGCGCCGGCTCGCAGCTCAGCAGCCCCTCCAGGCTCTCCCACCGCCCGTCCGAGGCCGACAGCATCCAGGCGTGTTCCAGGGGGTCGAGGGCCACAGCGCCGGTGGTGCTCCCCTCCTCCTCGGCGGATGACGAGGCCACCGAGGCGCTGTCCGAGTCGCCGCCGCGCCCGCGGGCCCCGCCGGGGAGGGCGCCGCGCTTCAGCTGGGGCGAGCCGCCCCGCGCTGCCTCCCGCAGGCTCCTGCGGCCGCCCCCCTGCGCCGTCGCCCCAGGGGCGCCCTCCGCCACCCCCGGATCCTCCGACGGCGGAGGCCGCCCCGGGCCCGCTGCTATCGCAGCCTCCTCACCGCCTCCGCAGCGCCCGGGCAGCGGCCCCCGCCGGGACCCCTTCCGCTGGCCTCCGCCCGCCGCCGGGCTCGGCCGGGGCGGGTCACCCCCGCCGCCCCGCGGGCTGAGGGCGGCTATCAGCATCCTCGCCCTCCGGCGGCGGCGGCGGCGGCTCCTCAGTGCCCGCCCGCGGGGAGGGCGGCGGGCTCGGCCGCTCCGCGCTGTCCTCCGCCGCCGCCGCCGCCTTCTCTCCGGGGGTCAGGGCGGCGGCGACGGGGGGCTCCGGGGCGCAGTACCGGCGGCGGAGATGCACGTACTTGACGCCGGTGTCGGGCTCCTGTCGCACGGTGGCTACGGCGTTAACCAGCTCCTTGAAGCGCTGGCGAGCGGCGGCGCGGCGGTCGGGCTCCGCGGGGCTGAGCCAGTCCCGGAAATGCTCCAGCAGCTCCGCGTTGCGCGCCCGCCCGCCCCGCGCCGCCAGGAACCGCACTACCGCGTCCTGCCGCAGCTCCGCCGGCTCCGCCATCACCGACTCTGCCCCATCGCGTCGCGCCGCCGCTCCTCCTGCTGCTGCTGCGGGCGCGGCGGAGCCGCTGCTGGCCGAGCCCCTCCTCCCGGCGGCGGCGGCGGCATGCCCCGGCAATCACTGCCGCGGCGGCGGCGGCGCCGCGCCACCCTCCGGCCGGGAGGGGCCCGCGCCGCCAGCGCCCGCCTCAGCGACAGCGGGGCGGCTGCTGGGTCCTCCCGCGTGGGGCCGCCGGGCTGAGGCAGCGCCACGGTTGGGCGGGGCCGCGGCGGCCCCGAACGCTCCGTCACGGCTGACGGGTGGGCGAGCGCCCTCTCCCCTCAGCGGCAGCTCCGCCCGCGCGTTGCCCTGCCTGCCTGCCTGCCTCCCTCGCTTCGCGGGGGTATGGCCGCTTCCCATGCCGGTCGGCAGCCGGTAAGTCCCCTCTGCCGTGCGGGGGCCGTGAGGGGCGGGCGGGGAGCTCTGCCGGCCGTTAACTGTCGCGGTAGCGGGGGGACACCCCCGGCGCTGGGGTACCTGGGCGTTGGTGTCACCCCCGGCGCGGCTGAGGGGACGGGGAGGAGTCGGGCAGGCACACCGTGTAGAGCGGTGGAAGTGCCGCTGGTACGAGCAGCCCTCGCTCAGGCCAGGGGCCGGGGGCTGCCCCAGGGGCCGCCGTGGAGAACCGTCGGGGCGGCACGGTTGAGTTGCGGGGGTCAGAAGGGAGCGTGGAGCTTCGGTTAGCGGGCAAAGTCAAGCCTCCGGGTGCCACTTAGTTCCCGAAGTTGCCAGGCTTTAACAAAACTTGTTGTTAGAGGATCTTATTTTGGGATGTTCCCCTTCTTAGAGCTCCCATAGCGTATCATGTATTCCAAGTAATAAGCAGAACCTTGGCTATTGAAGACATGCTTTCCTTACACATGACGGCAGAGCCATCAGCTTTATCCTTTGAAGTCGTTGAAGCCATCCGTGAATTACTGCTGGAACATTAGTTCCCTCTTTGAACATGAAATAAATCAATTAACTTCTGAGTCGAGTGTTCTGCTGCGTTTTACATCTCGGCGACACAGAGCACGGAAGGGTCCCAGAAACAACATGGAGTGGGAGGAATTTGGGGGAAAAATCCTCCACCCTGGCTGTGTAGTTAAACGCTTTTGCATTTTCTGGTAGCAGGAAGGTAGATAAAATACCTGTCTCTGGTGTTTCTTGGCTCATTTCCTGCTGCTGTTTACGGCAGTGGAGCTGTGTGTGAAGCTGCCCTGTGTACTGACACCCCCCCCCCCCAAAAAAAAATTACTGTTACTGGAAGTTTTCTTTTCTTGGGGTGATTTTTACCCAGGACAGTATCTGCTTCTTGATGGGACGGACCTGAGGCAGCTGCTTGGGAGTGGGAGAAGGAAAGGGGCTGCTTTTGAATTTGGGGGCTGAAAGAGTTATTTGTTGGATCATTGTTAAAGCCATCACAGGGCCTGACCACGTCCCAGCCAAAGCCAACCTCAGTGAAAGGGCTTCATTCACGTTCCCCAGCTTGCTCACAACTTTACTGTGGAGCAGAGCTCGCTCTCTTGTGCAGAGAGCTTTGTTCCACACAGATTCTCACACAGGCCTGTAGGAATCCTTTGCAGCTGCGGTGTAACATAGTGCAATGCATCAACTTCATATAAGCTGCCTCTCTTCATACATGTTACTTACATGTAGTGAGGTGGAGAGTCAGTACTTCGCAGGCAGGGTCTTGTAGCAAGCTGGAGAAACGCTGAGCGAAAAACCCAAAGAGCCCAAGTAAAAGAAAGGACACAATTTTGCTGGTTAATGTTTGCATGAAGAGTGTGGAGAGATGGCAGTAAATCACCAGAGCGAGTGAGAATGGGATTGGGAGTCCACTAAGCGGATAGAGTTGGTAAGGGAAAGGTGCCAGTACATGGCAAACTTTACAGAGAATGCTACAAAACCAGACACATGACATAGTCTTGTATTGGAGGACAGTGATTTTGTTAGGTTTATGAATGCAAATGATGTAACTGTAATGATGTGAAATATATTTATAATGACATCACATAATATTCCCTTGCTTAACACATGCTGTGTAGTTGGTTTTGTTTCCTACAACAATCTGAGAAAGATTTTGTTTTCAGTTCTTTTGAAAAAGAAATATAACATCGCTCTCTGAATGCAGCCTGACCTTCTATAAATCTCTTTACAGTCTGCACAAAGTCTGAGGTGTATTGAGTACTTTGGAGTTTTGAGTATTTGACTTAGGGGAAGGTTTTGGCAGTCATTGCTTCCATATACAGCAGCATACAGTGCTCGCCATTGATGAGAAAAAATCATAATCCTGCTTGCAGTCAAAGAGGCCTTGGGATAGCAGCCACCATGGTCACATCCAAGACCAGTATTGCTTTCTCATTTGGAGAAGGAGCATTCGCAAGAGACTGACACTGTCAAGGGTGAAGAAGGCTGAGTTGCTGCTCTTCCGAAAACACAGTGCTAAAGCTGCAACAGGCACAGCTGAGCCAGCACAGCCGAAGAGGTGGAGATCTTCCAAAAGAGAGCGCAGTTGTGATACCAGTATTGATACCAGCATGAGTATTTCTCTGTGTCGAGGTCATCTCAGAGGGATGCACCAGGTTTCTGTTTCTTTGGTTTTCCTTCCTTGAAAATGCACAGGTCAAGAGAGGCCTTTCTGTGCAGAGCACAAACCTGAACATCTTCTCCTGCGTAGCAGTAGCTGATCAGTCCTGTCTGAACCAGCACTGTTGTTGTCATCATCCTTTGCCTGGCACATGGAGTACTAGCTGTGAGGAACTGGTTTCTATCATCATGTCTTGATTCCCCACCCGCTGCCTCTTGCCACATCTATCCATAGGCAGTGACGGAGGAACAGGTAGTACATGAGCAAGATTATCAAGTTACTTAAATGCCTGTGGTGGTGACGATGAGCCTTAGTGGTGTTTACAACTGAGTATGCTGCTGTCTGTGAAATCACCTCATCACAGCTGGAAAACGAGCAAAGCATCTCTGCTTGTTTGCTTGTTCCTAAATACCTCAAAATAAAGTCCAGAAGTTGTCTTCAGTAGTAACCTGCACCTTGTGGTCCCATTCTCACAAAGCTGTCTCTTTTTCCTCTGCCCATCCTGGGTGATTTCAGGGTGTTCAAGAAGTTTGAGTCCAGCCTCAGATTTCTTCAGACAGAAACACAGGGCAAAAATGTCACCTTTTTTTTTTTTTTAAGGTTCTTTCTAAGGTCTCTCCATTTATAGGTGTATGAAGGAAATTGTGGGCTGACCTATGCCAACTTCAGCTGTATTGTGTGTTGAAGTGTGCTAGGAAAGGAAAATAGTTGGTGTACCAGAATTCTGTGTAAGAATCACAGAATGTTAGGGGTTGTCAGGGACCTTGAAAGATCATCCACTCCCCCCATCAGAGCTGGATCACCTAGTTTAGGTAACACAAGAACATGTCCAGGTAGGTTTTGAATGTCTTCAGAAAAGGAGACTCCACAACCTCTCTGGACAGTCTGTCCCAGTGCTCTGCCACCCTCACAGGGAAAAAGTTTTTCCTTAAGCTCACATGGAACCTCCTGTGCTCCAGCTTGCACCCGTTGCCCCTTGTCCTATCATTGGACATTACTGAGAAGAGCCTGTCTCTGTCCTCCTGACTCTCACCCTTTACATAGTTACAGACATTGATGAGGTCACCCCTCAGTCTTCTCCAGCCTAAAGAGACCCAGCTCCCTCAGCCTGTCCTTGTAAGGAAGGTGTTCCACGCCCTTAATCATCTTAGTGGCTCTGCGCTGGACCCTTTCAAGTAGTTCCTTGTCCTTGAAGAAGTAATTTGAAGGAGATGAAGAATCCTGGGCTTTTGATGTTTGGACCAGTTCTTAAAAGTTGCCTACTGTTCCTGTCATACTGAATAAATCACATCATAACTGCGAGGGAAATTGACAAATGAGTTTTCATTCAATCATCTTTTGGCTAATATTACATTTTTTTCTCTACACCTTTTTTGGGGAATGTATTGTTCCACACATGACTTCTGTGTGTTGCTTTTTATTTTATAGAATAGACCGATAATACTCATTCAACGTAATTTTTAATGTTTCTCCTTTTCTATTCTGCATCTTCTTGGGCTTTTCTTTCTTTGCATTTTCCTACCTCACCTTCCTGTATTTTCTGTTCTGTGTTATTTTGCCAAGGTTTCCTTTCTGTTCCCTCTACTCATCCCATCTGTTCCCTGTCTCTTTCACACGGGTGTTGACATCAGGAGATGTCAATGGTATGCATGCCTACGTCACACATCTACATTTTAGATTTTGACTGCCCAAAGATGGAAAGTATTTTTCTGCTTGCTTCCAAAATCTGCTTAGTTTCCTACTTACCTCATGTGGTAGGAGGCAAAGCAACACTGGTACTTACTGGGTCAAATACACCCTTGGTTATTAGGAAGCTAATTGTCTGTAAGAGAATAATTCAATTTGTTATTGGAAGATTAAACTAAATTTTCTCATTTGATGAATGTCCACACCTCTGTGACAATGGAAAACACAGGGCTCGGAGTGGCTTGTGTTCAGAGTGTCCATGGACATGGTGATATGTTGTCATCAGCACTCCTGGCTGAGGGCCTGCACACAGCCTGCATCCTCCCTGGGGCCTGGCAGGACCCTCCAGCACACCAACAATGATTGTTTTTTTCTTCAAGCTTTGGAGGTTAAATTTCAGTTGTCTCTACAAACAGAGTGGCAAGCTATTTTTTTGCCTGGACTGCAAGTCTGGTTCTGCAGAAGACTTATGCAGGCATCCATGTAGTCTGAGACCCCTTTTTTGCCCTGGAACAGCCCAGTGTCAGGCAGCGTTAGGCCGAAATAGGTGGCAAATTTTGTGTTACTTTTGTCTCAGGCTGTGATTTTTCTTTGCATGCTGTTTTTAGCGAGCAAGAAGACTTATATCAAGTAATATCCTTAATTAACTGAATTTGCAGCCACCCAGATGCAGTTCTGTGAAAACTATGCTATGAAACCTTTGGGAGGGAAGGGGAAGAGTGAAATGTGATTTGGACCATCTCAAGCCATGTATGCTGTTTTGATGAGATAATGAATTCTGAGAAAGCAGTGAGAAACAGGAAGTGTTTATGGGAGTGTTACAGCTCTGGTAGCATTCCAGTTACAAGCTTTGAGTTATTTACTGGACAAAGTTGGATGAGATGCTGTCTTCAAGCGTAATTTAGCTGCTCTATCCAGCAGATACTAATGCGAAAAGACTGGCTAATCAGGTGACTTGATTGCCTTCAGCATGATTTGTATTTCTTAGTTTTTGAGTGATCATTAGTTTTCTAAACATTTTTCTAACTTGTTTTTCAACTGGATGATGCATTATTTCTTTCAGAAGTATTGAGGGGGTCTGTTTAGTGGATTTAATTGCTCTATGTATTTGTTAGACCATAGTGGAGTGAGGCTGTCTGAAGTGCTGGCATTGAGGGCAAGACATGTGGTACCACTGGAAAATTTCAGAAGGAAAAAACATAGGTCATAGCTTTCCTGTTAAGAGAATGCTCCAAGTGACGTCAAATGGAACAGGTTCACCAGTGATTCTTCTGTAAGGGAGGTGGAGGGAGGCAAATCTCCAAGTGGGAGCAGTAACTCTGGGTCCTGTAATGCTTGTTGTGTGGAGAACAGAAATACAGACATGCAGGAATGCGAGCTTCTAGATCCCCAGGAGTAGGCTGTCTCAAGTTGAGCTACAGAGTGTTTCTTGAAAGCTTTGTAGTCTAAAGTAAGAGCTTTTATTGCAGCATTTTTGGTGAAACTGATTCCTGAAAACTGAACAACTAGCCCTCTGAGCAGTTTGATACCAGTTAAAATCCCTAAAAAAATAGTTGCATATTTAAAAAATATAAATAACTTCTGTATGTTTCTATCCCTAGCTTCTAAAATTTTGCTATTCATTTAGTGTTGGGATTTGTGTGTGTGTGTGTGTGTGCTTCCAGAAATCTCCTCATTACCATGTACTGTGATTAAATCAATTCGGCCAGATTTTCCCTTGTTTCCGTACTGTTTCTCTGTAAAAAAAGGTTTTTGAGACCCTGCATTACCCCTTTCTGATCATCCTTCTGTTTGTCAGACTTCTTTAAAACAAAGACCTTTGGACAGCATATTTAAATGTGTTCTTGTGAATTATATAAATAGTATGATTTCCGTTTGAAATTCACATTCCCTTCTATTGTGTATGCTCCCCACTGACGTTCTCACTGTTGGGTCACAGCACGTGAATGTATGAGGTTTTGGGGAGTGGTGGTTAGATTTTTTTGTTTGTTTACTGTGTTATTACCTCTAACAGAAATAACTAGAAAGAGTGATCTTGTGGTTAAGGTGCTAAATTACATATGGGGTGAATGAAACTGATGTTCATGCTCTCTTAGCCTCAGCCTGTTATCTCAAATAGTATCTTTGTGTCATCTGTCTTATCCACATGCAAAAAGTGGAGATGTTATGTCTCTTCCCTCCTGAGGGGAAGTACTGAAGAATCCTATGCATAAACCACAATTTCTTTATTGGGCAAGTACCAGGTTTTGTAATCTGTTTTTACAGCTTTCCAGGACATTTTTGTCTGGTGTCAATTTTTTCTCTTGCGTCTGAAATGGCATAGAACTTTCCATGTGCTTTTATATATTTACATTTCCAGAAAAATGGTTTTAATTTTCACTGACAGCTGCGTAGTGTCATTAAATGAACTTATGTACTGAAGAAAGATGAAATATACTACCTTAAAATAGCAGCAAATTTGAGATGTTTCAGAATATCTTGGCAATTGCATAAATACTTACTGCAGAAATCGTTACTCTTTTTTCTGACATACATTGCCATAAGAAGTATCATTGGGAGAAACTTAGAAATACAAATAAATTAATGTCTTGGATGTCCAAGGTGAATTTTTAAATAGTGATACAGCCATGTGGTGGTTTGATTCTGGCTGATTGATTCCTCACACCCTTCCCTTGCTGGACCGTGGGGTCCCACCCATGGGCAACAGTCCTCCATGAACATTTCCATGAGTCCTTTCTTTTGGGGTGTCAGCTTCACACCAGCTGCCCCAGTGTGGGTCGCTTCCATGGAGTGCTGACCTTCAGGCCCAGACCGCTCAAGCCTGGTCCCCCCCCAGAGTCACAAGTCCTCCAGCAACCCTGCTCTGGCGTGACTTGGTCTCTCCACTGCCAGGAGTTCGCTCCAATTTGGGCTTCTCACAGGGTCACAGCATCCTTCAGTTGTCTTCACCTGCTCCAGCATGGGGTTCTGTACAGGCTGTAGATGGGATCTCTGCTCTCAGTCATGATCCATGTACTGCAGGGAGACAGCCTGCTTCACCATGGTCTTCACCACAGGAGGCAGTGGAGTCTCTCTCCTGCACCTGAAGCGCCTCATTCTTATCCTCCCCCACTGCCCCTTCACTTGTCTTGGTGCCTGCACAGCTCCTTACATATTCTCACTCCCTTCTCTGGTGGCAAAAAGCGGCTGCTTGAGGGTGTTTTTTTTCCTCCTAGATGTGATTCCCAGAGGTGCTGTGATCATCGCTGATGGGCTCGGCCTTGGTCAGCAACGACTCCGGCCATGAGTCGGCTGGTGTTTGCTCTGTTGGGCCTGCAGAGAGCTTCTGGCTGCTTCTTGCAGAAGCCATGCAAAACTACGACATTCCACATCTTCCCTCTGCGAATCACATTTGAGAATCGTCATTAAAATCCCCACATCTGTTGGGTTCTAGGCATAGCCAGAGCTTTTTAAGCAAGCATGGAGAAGGCACCTTGTTTTGCATATTTGTTATTTCTTATTGTTCTCTGTTTCACACAGTAATTTGGCCAACTTTTCAGTGGCAAACAGCCAATATAACTGTGGAAGAACTGATTATTCTTGTTTTTCATTTCCAGACAACAGTAAACTCTTGAGTGTAATTGCTAAAGTGTAATTCATCTCTCCCTTTTGAAAATGAAGTTATGGAGTTAATGGCTGTGACAACTCCAGTCATCTGTTTCCACACTTAGCTTTGTACAGCAACTACAGCTGTCACACCAGTTTCCTTAGCTGAACGCTTTTTAATCCTGGCACAGTATTTGGTGGATGACATGGTAGTTACTCCAACAACCTCTGCAAATGGTCAGTTAGGTTGTGGGTATCAGTGGTTTGTCCACTGAAATCCAAGTGGACTAGAAGAAAATAAAGTTGTTTCTGCTAGTTTTTTCTTGGAGGGTAACAAATGGCTATGCAGGGTTTTGGAGGGTGATCCAGCACAGTTTGGATTCAGGTGGGTGACATGGAGATGAAAGACTTCCTTTCTACAGCTATGGTGAGCCTCTTGTGCTGGCTGTGTGGTGACCTAATGGTTTGTTTTAAAAAGAATGTCTTCTGTTGGCAGTAGAGGTGGTGAGAATACCAGACTCTGTAACTACAGTTGTTAGATGTGCTGCCACTGTCTCAGATATGCTTGTCTTTAAATGGAATACCCTGAGAAATTTTTTGTTCAGATGTGCTTTGAATGAACTTTAAACAAAATATCTCTAAGATGTCGTATTTTCTCCTTCAGTTGTTCATTTTGCTTACACATTTTTCCTCATTACATTAGTCTAACACACACGAGTTAGTGCAATCTGTAGTCCCACACAAGCAGTCCTGTGCAATACAAGAAGAGTATGTGGCCAGCAGGGACAGGGAGGTGATTGTCCCTCTCTACTCTGCCCTCGTGAGGCCCCACCTGGAGTACTGTGTCCAGATCTGGGGCCCCCAATACAAGAAAGATGTAGAACTGTTGGAGAGGGATCAGAGGAGGGACACAAAGATGATTAGAGGGCTGGAGCACCTCCCCTATGAAGAGAGGCTGGGGGAGCTGGGCTTGTTCAGCCTGGAGAAGAGAAGGCTGCGGGGGGACCTCATTGCAGCCTGTCAGTACCTGAAGGGAGCATACAAACAGGAGGGGAATCAACTTTTTAAGAGGGAAGATAATAGCAGGACAAGGGGGAATGGTTTAAAGCTAAAGGAGGGAAGGTTTAGATTGGATATTAGGGGGAAGTATTTTACAGAAAGAGTGGTGAGGTGCTGGAACAGGCTGCCCAGAGAGGTGGTGGATGCCCCATCCCTGGAGGTGTTCAAGGCCAAGGTGGATAGGGCCCTGGGCAACCTTGTGTAGATCCAGGCCTGAGGTTGGTGGCCCTGCCTGTGGCAGGGGGATTGGAGCTCTATGATACTTGGGGTCCCTTCCAGCCCTTGCCATTCTATGATTCTATGAAGAGGATGAATGTTTGCTGGGAGAAATGTCCATATCCTTTTAGCTACCAGGATTTTGAAACTCTCTATGCATACCTATTATAAAAAGTGTCACTTTGGTGGGCTTGTAAACATTTTCTTACTGATGGCTCTATGCACATTCCCAGGATGCAGTAATGGTGTGCGGATCGGAAATGTGAGAGAAAGAATAGCATGGTGGACCTGGCTGCCACGGTTTACACTCCTGATATGGAATGTTTGTTTAAACATTACATTTCAAGATATTTCCTTTCAATCTTACCCGTTTCTAGGCAACACACTACCTTGATGTCAAGACATGAGATTGCTTGCTGACATTTGAAAAGGAACGTGCACCTTTTAGGTGTTACTAATAATATATGTAGTATTATCTCTTAGACTTCTGGTGTGTAGGTAATGTGTTATTTTAGCTAAATACCGATTTCAGTTCCAGCTACTCAGAATGAATTTGGATTGGTAACATGCACCTTCCTGTGGTTATGGTCTCTGTTTTGAATTCTGCCTCTTAGATTGATTTCTATTTGCAAAACGTGGACTTCAGTTTGAGCCTGAAAATAGGCCTTCAAAGTAAACTTAAATGTTTCCTCAAATTGTGGAATAAAGTTTCACAGATTTTTTTTTTTTAGACTGTGCATTTCTTGGTTCCATGTAAATCACAAGGAAGGAGTTCTAGCTTACTAGCAGAGTTCTTTTGTTGCCATCCACTGCTCACTTCACTAATATTATTTTAAAATTATTTTTCTATAGCAGAATGATGGCTGTCGAACTTTATCCTTGTCTGGCCATGTTGGTTTCAGCAGTTTACCTGATCAACTGGTTAAAAAATCCATCAAGCAGGGCTTCTGCTTCAATATTCTTTGCGTTGGTAAGTAGTACCTGAGTGGTTTAAGGCTTTAGTAGTGTGTCCATCCTTAGGAAGTGACTGAAATTTAAATCTGGTTGCAATGTTGAACTCTGTAATGTTAACCATTCCACCCCCTTCCCCTTGCTTTGCTTATTTGTATCCATGTTCTGGTTTTATATTTAGTATTTTCATAAACAGTACGAAGACCAAGAGTGTTAAAAATCCATTTATTGATTTATGTGCAGCTTCTTGGATTCTTTTGAGTAAACTGGGCTACGCTCTATTTTTACTGTAATGAAGAGCTTCAGATCAGAAATCCTAAAAATCCAAGAGACTGAAGTATTTCTGTTCTTACCAAATGATTGCTCTAGTATTTTACCCTTTTTTGTAAATCCCTTGTGTTGAACCCCATGTTTTCACAGCTACTTTGCTTTTTAAAATCTGTGGGAAATTAGTTCACACAAGCCTGTTCTGCTTATCACTCATTAGGATGTAACTCTCTTATCTTCAGGATGAAACAATGAACTAAAAGGTATTTAGTGCTGATTATGAAAAAGGGATGAAGGCAACGTCTGATGGAGAAGTCAGTTGGCAAATCTTTGCCTAAATTTGTTTTGCTGTGATAACACTCTCTGTGCTTAGCAGGTAATGATTTGTCATGTAAACTGTCTTACACAATCCTTCTGTTTAGGGGAAACTGGAAGTGGGAAATCAACCTTGATAAACAGTTTGTTCAACACCAATTTTGATGACCCTGTGTCAACACATTTTCTACCAAGTGTACAACTTAGAGCCCAGACTTATGAACTCCAGGAAAGTAATGTTCTTTTGAAGCTGACCATTGTAAATACGGTGGGATTTGGTGACCAGATAAACAAAGAAGATAGGTAAGTGCCCTCTTGTTGCTATGGCATGCAGAACTTCTGGTCTTCAATTGCAAGTTGATTTTTCTTTGGATTTAATAGTAAATATTTGTCTTATATGTTCCAAATATTTAGTTAACTGTTTGCTCTGTGTGCTCAAGTAAACTTGTTTTCCTTCCTGTCTAGGAAATTATTTGAGAGATCAAATGAACTCTGCCCCTTTCCTTATGATATAATCTTTTATAGATGAATGTTAATAAAATGTGCAGTGGTGACTAGTTTCTTTTGGGGTAGGGGAGGGGGAGGTGGTTTTTAAGCTGCCAAACAGGTTATAAAGTACTGTAGATTATATAGATTAGATATTGAGGGGTTTTACAGTTCCATTGGAACATGTTGAAGGCCTTAAAGTGGAAGGAATATCACGTGGATTGCTGAAGGCCTCTGCTTTTTATGTTGGACAGTGTAATCAGAAGATGTAGAGGAACCATGCTAATGTCTTTCACAACTTTATCAGCTCTTATGAATTGAGGATTTTAAAATGTTAAACTGTGTTTTATTAGATTTTGTTTCTTTCACCTTAATTGTAAAGAATTGTAGCAATTCATTTGCTATATGGGTGCCTAAATAGTAGTCATTATAAAGGGAGGTTAAAGAGTCACATTAAGATTATCATGAGAGCTATGATTTATGATTGGAAAATAGCTACTGCCAGTGACTTGGATGAATGAGATACAAGTAGATATTATGAGATGCAAGTAGATAATACAGATATTACGGGTTTTGATGTGTGGTGTAGGAGCTGCTTTTTAATCTTGCTTTTAATTTTGTCTGTAACAACTACTGAATTTTGACAGCATTTGATCTGGTTTATAACTTCTGTGTAGCAGCAGAAATACAAGGGCATGCTGTTTGTACATCTAGCAACAATTTCTTTTAGAAAACAGATTATAATCTGGTTGTAAGTAGGATAAAGTATACTTAAACTGTACTTATTACAAATCAGATTTACATTCTTCTCTTACATTCCTCCTTTTCAATTTTTGTCTGTTATTTAAGAGCTCTCTCATGTACAGTCCTTCATCTTCAGAAGATAAAGGAGGTCCTATTTCTTGGTACTGGTAATTGCATGTTCTTTCTTTTCTTGCATCTAAGAGTTTCTTGTATCTTCCTTGTATCTAAGAGTTCTGCAATTGCACAGCTTGATTGCAAAAAATTATAAAACTTCACTTGGGAAGATGGTTATAATCATAACTAACTTTATGTAGCATCTTTCACTAATAGTAGCTAGGAAATGTTGTAGCTGTACTAGGTGCACACTTTTGAGTAGCCTTTTAGAAATTAAGATTATTCTGTACATTTCATTTTCTGCTGTACTGGGTTGAGCAGCCTTTTGATATGTAAAGCAAAAAAGCCACAGAACACTACAAGAGGAATTCCTTCATAGCCTGGCTCTGTTTAGGAGTAGCTAATCTCTGTCTGTTAAATTTTATTTCTTACAGCTGTCAGCCAGTAGTGGATTATATAGATGCACAATTTGAAGCCTATCTCCAGGAAGAGCTGAAAATTAAACGTTCTTTATTTAGCTACCATGATACTCGCATCCATGCCTGCCTCTATTTCATTTTACCCACAGGCCATTCACTAAAATCCCTAGATTTGTTAACTATGAAAAGCCTAGACAGCAAGGTAAGACTTTGAAACAGAGTTTTAAGAATTTGTCTTTATTTTCTGAAGCATCTTGTGGCTTTTAGATCCTCTACCACCTTTCAGTTCTATATTTGTATGCTTGGTTTGGGGATATTTTTAGTACTTCTGTATCTTAAGTTCAGAATAAATTGGTTCTGCCAGTAGCTTGCAGTTCATCACTGTTTATTTGCAAATCAAAAGAAGAGAGACAGACGTGGGCAAGAACATTGAAAAAAGCAACACAATGGGGTTTAAAAACAAAAGTAAAAAAAAAATGAGAACCACTGTTAACATCATACAGTGATTGGATAGGGTACCCTCTACAATTCCTGTAATTTTTCTAATTAAGCTTGTTTCTAATTCACTGTTAGGTTTTGGGACTGTAAAGTTGGCATATAAAGCTTTGCAGCACTGTGAAGATCTTTTTTATAGATAACTGAAGATGAACAGAACACCCTGCCAGCATGACTTTTTCTAAGATAGGCTGCACTAGTGTTTTAAGCTTCACATCTTGATTTGTTTTGAAAGCTATAAAATAGCAGTTTTCTGTGTGATTGCTTGCACCTTCTAAATCCTTAACTTTCTTCCTGTAGCAGGACTGTGGGAAGTAGATGAAGCTGTATGTTTAACCCATTGTAAGAAACCTTACATGATTTGGGTTTCATTTGTTGACATTTTGAGAAATTTGGAAACGTAAATGCATTTGCCTTTCCTCTATCTGTTTCCTTTACTCTTTATTATAATCTCTCCTCCTAAATTTTCTTTCTGCATTTCCTTGTTTGTGATATGTTTCTTCAAGATAAGGATCAAATCAGCTGTCTGTTCCACATATGTGATTGAGGAGCATCTTAGGTATTAGGTATAGGTTGGGGAGGACATAAGGTGGGGCAGAGGTAGGGGAGAGCTGGGTCAGTTCTTTCTGCTACAGTGTTGGCTTATGCCAGATTAAAATGCTTGTGAAAATACACCTTAATATGCACTGATAGCTAAAGAGCCTTCATACTAGAAAATGGGACAGTTTCATGGAGTGAATTGTTTTCCTCTGAGGTTGGAGGTTGTACTTGGTTTCTAGATTATGCCCACTCTTTATAGAACTCCCTTTAAAACAATGTTTCTTTCAAAAGAAAAGGAGATAGATCCATGAGTTCCAGTCTTCTGAGAAAATATTTCTTCATCAGGATAAACTAAAAGTATTTGTCAGATGTTACCTTCTAGCCACCTTTAAATATTTTTGATTCTGTTTTGGCTCAGGGAGAACATGAACAGTGTGTAACCGATTCTGCTTTCTAATATTACCACAGAAATAGATGTATATACAAAAAAGAGGTTTATATACTTGTAACTGTAGTTTGGTTTCCATCTTATTGTGGAACATGTTTGTGATGCTTTTAGTATGCATTCTCCTGGAATTTGGAACTCAGGATTTCCCAGGATGTGGAAGTCCCTAGGTACTGAGGTGGGACAGCAAGATGCCTATGTTTAGTGTGTAAAGTTGTCTTCAGTTTGTCCCTAAATCCACCACAGTATACACTGTTATGTTTTTGTTACGATTTGCTTGGTGCAAAACAAAATCAGATTACACAGGTAAAGAGGATTCTTGGAATAGGACAGGGTCATCCTATACTCTGTAATCCTGGGAGAAAAAAAACCCAGATGTACCCATGGGCAATTAATTTTTCACTATTGCTTATAAATTGGATGACTAGCTAAGAATTTGACACCCAGCTTTTTAGACATTGGAATGTCCTGTAGTTTTGGTTAGGACTCAAACACTACAGACCAGCCAGGCTTCATTTCCCAGGTTAAGGGAATCTTCCTCTGTAGACTTTCTTATGGAGAACTAGTGATTATTCAACTGATACATCTAGAGTTTTAAGTCATTCTTGCAGAATTATCTGCAGATTACTGTTGGGTCAGGAAATTACATGAGTGTACCTTGTGGCATTTGTTGTGGGTTTTTTCTCTTTAAAAATGATCTTTTTTCTTAAAAAGGAATCTTTGGACTTTTTTTTGTATGATTCATAGAGATACATTTAAATAAGCCTACAAGATATCAACCAATAATAATTTCAAGTATATGTCTTTTTTTGTCCTTCTCTGTAGCATAAGGGGACAACAGATGTTTTGGCATTAATGTAAGGTGTTGTATGAAAATCTTAATTTTGAATCATGGTGTGTTTTCTAAGTGTTGGAAGGGAGAGCTGCACTTTGCATTTCAGGCAGAAGGAGGATCGGAGGGGTTGAATTTGGTGCTAGCAAACAGAGAAGTCATGTGCATAGCTAAAGTTTATCCTGGTGACTTTATATGGTCATTCTGCATTGCTGTCGAACAAAGTAGTCTCAGCTGCTTCTTCCCATTGTACATGCTTAAGTGTTTTGGGCAGCCAGTTCCCTGGATGAAGGAACTGATTTAAATGGAAACCTAAAGATATTTTGCTTGGTCAGGGAACTGATCAAGCTGAAAAGTGTGTGTCTCCTTGGGCAGCTTCACAGATTTCAGTTCTACCTGGCAATGAGCAGCCACAGACTTTATATTATAATTTAATTTAATTTATAAAAGATGCCACCTCAAAATTAAAGCCTTACACTTTTCATATAATTTGTATCATCAATAGGTGAACATTATACCAATTATAGGCAAAGCAGATAGCATTTCTAAAACAGAACTACAGAAGTTCAAGAACAAAATCAAGAGTGAATTTGATAGTAATGGCATCCAGATATACCAGTTTCCAACTGCTGATGAATCTGTTTCTGGGATTAATGCTGCCATGAATGTAAGTAGATGACAAAACCACTGGTATTTCAGTACTAAAGCATCAGTCTCTAATGCCAATTCATGCCTGTTCTTTTACCGTTATCTTGAGGCTTATAGGTTTCTATATAACAAGTTTCTTTGTTCCTTTTTTCTCATTAAACAGCTCTGCTGTTTTTATATCACTCGTTAATCAGGTGGCTTTTTCTTTAATGGCTGAGCAGCAGAACAGTTTCTCTCTCACAAATACTTTTTCTAATTTCTGGATAATGTGCAATTACTAACATAGATGGGCAGATTGGCTTTGCTCTTTTCCTCAGCAAGTACTACCTTATATCTGTTAAGGAAGATACTTAAGTGCCTTGTTTCTCCAGTTTTCTCTGGTCTTTATGATAGCAAGTCTTCTGTCTGCTTTTTCCTTTTACTAAGTACTTTCATTTGAAATTAGGGCAGATTTTCCTTGGGGATAAAGAAGTCAGATACAATTCTGGGTTTTTACTGTTGTCCTTTCAGAGCCTCCCAGAAGTATCTGCCAGCTTCAGCTAAGCTTGTGCAGCTAGACATCTTTGCTTTGAGCACTCTGTATTTGCTGTTCGTGTACATATATGCTTGTAGATGCACGTGGACGTATGTTTGCATGCAATGGGGTATAAAAGTAGGGAGGAGGAGATGGTATGCTGGAGTGTATGGCTCTGCAGTCCCAACCTCTGTCACTTGTGCCAGGGAGTGAGGATGTGCAAGCTGTCATTCAGTACCAGGTCCTTTTGCTGTGGGAAAGGGTGGTGGCCTGTTACTTACCACTTTTTTTGCATGCAGCACACAATCAGTACCCAGTCTGTATTTCTGGCCATTTGACCGAGCCCACAGCGGCAACCGTGCCTTGGGTTCAAACCTGTCATCGTCTCATGACTTTTACTGGGGATATGAACTCTGGCTGAATGTGAGTCAGATGGATGTGTTCTCAAGTGGCTTTCTATTCACTGCTGGTGCTCTTCCTAATGCAGTGCAGGATGTAGTTGGACGCCTTTGGCACTGGGGCAAGCCTGATGAATCAGGTCCAACCTGTTGTCCACCTTGAACTCCACCTCTTTTTCTACAAAGTGCCTTTCCAGACAGTCGGCCCCCAGCGTGTGCTGGAGCATGGAGTTATTCCTACTGATGTGCAGGACTTGGCATTGCTCTCATTTGAACTTCATGAGATTCTTGTTGGCCCATTTCTCCAGCCTGTGGAGGTTCCTCTGAATTGGCAGCACACCCGTCTGGTCTATCAACTGCTCCTCCTGGTTTTGTTATTGTAGCTTGACTTTTTTCCTCCCCTAATTTATTTCTAAAGGGTTTGCTTTCAGTTCTGCCATAAGGAGGCTGAGAGATAAGACTGTATTGGCATGACTCTTACAGGAACATTTACCATTTGCTGTGGTAGGAAGTACGGAAGATGTGAAAATTGGAAACACAACGGTGAGAGCTCGTCGGTACCCTTGGGGCATTGTACAAGGTAAAGGAATTCTTAGAGATATTTTTATGCCATTTCTTTGTTGTTCCTGAAGTATTAAATTCACCAGTACTAAAAAAGGCTGGTTATATCCACTGATGACCTAGTAATTGTATTTTGGATCAACAGTTCAAGGAGTTCAGGAATTAATACTTGAGTTGTGCACTGTACTGATAGTTTCCACATTGATGCATCCCTGGAACCAAGCAGTGAGATGGTGTATCCAATATTTGGTATGTTAATATGTTCAAAGTTTTATGCTTATTGTGAAGAAGAGGGGAAAAAAGAGAGAAATTTATTATTGTTCAACTGGAATAGGAGCTCAGGATGTGTTGGAACACATTCACTGGCACTTCAGTCAGTACTTCAATGTGCACATTAGAAATTATTAGAAAGTATAGGTATAATAAATGAGATGCCTCTTCCTGGAAGCATAATTACTAAACAAAATAAAGGAACCTCAATGCTCTTTATAATACATTTTGACAATTTTACTACTTGTGCATAGTAATAAAATCTTCTCTTCTAACTGATTAGTGGAAAATGAGAACCACTGTGACTTTGTGAAGCTTCGCAAGATGCTTATTTGCACAAATATGGAAGACTTAAGAGAGCAGACTCATGCACGACATTATGAGTTGTACAGACGCTGCAGACTGGAAGAGATGGGCTTCAGAGACATTGGTCCTGAGAACAAACCAGTCAGGTAAAGGACTTCATGTGCAGCACTTGCTTTCAGCATCTATCCACTTGGTGTTTGGATCTATCAAACTAATACAGAGCACGGTTCATATGCAGATTGGGTTTACTAGGAGGGAAAGAATTAGGGTTTTTTAAAAAAAATCAGAGTAAGTAGGTAGGTGTTCCTTCAGTTACCTTCATGGAGAAGTAGAAGGGATTATATAAGCTTTGCTTTTAAAAGCTAACATGCTAGTTGTATTTTGTATTTCTGAATTCTTTCTTTTCTAGAATAATCCAGGGTATTTAAAACTTTGTCTTGGAGAATGTAAATTTTCTTGAAGTACGTGCACTTTATGCCTTTTAAATTTTTTTCATTATATATTAGCATGCTAGTTTACTTTATCTGTTAATAATGTCTGATTCTGAACAATGGTTTGGTTGGACTCAAAAGTTCAGAAAGAGCCAAAGCAAAATCTTGTACAGGATCATTGGTTACATTGTTGGCTTCCCACATTATCTGTTGTAATAATGAATGTCTAGCCTTTTCAGGTCAAGAAGTCTCATGCTAGACTCTAGGAAGTTAATAGAAAATTTCAAAGAAAAGTTAAGCAGAGGCTTAGAGACACTTGATTGTTTCATGTAGTAAAGCTGCATTCTGCAGGAGTTATTTACAATATCTATATCCAGTTTGTTTTATTTCCAATTCTGTCGTCTCCCTCTTCCAACTCCCTTTGGTCATTTTAGCATAGGACTGTACTTTGTAAGTGGTTAGAGTCTTGATGGGGAAGAACTGATGCTTCAGGGGTTGTTCGAGTCTTCACATTGATCAAAGCGCTATTATTGCATAGTCATGGTGGGAAATAACTGGCTTAAACCCGATCTAAACAAAACACAGCTTTGCATTAACAACAGTTTCTAGTGCTTTGAACCAACTGATTTGTTTAGTTCTTGTTTTACTTAGTCATTACTTAGTCTTTACTCATTCTATTCTGGTAAAAATAAATTACTTTTAAATGGCTTCCCTCCATGGAGGTTTTTTAGTGACTTAATTCTTTGCTTTCTCCTGTACAGAAGTTCTAGGGCAGTTGCAGTTACTGTAACATGTAGATTTTTGATGGAACAGCATTTCTTTCCTTTGGCTAGGTCTAATTTATATATTGATCAAGTAGTAATTAAATAAGATTAACATGGCCAGATTAACATGCTTCTTTTGGAAGTCTTAATGGGTCATAAATAGGCAACCAAAGGTGAGTGAGGTTTAAAACCAACTGCCCATAGAGTTTTCACTGGGATAAGGTTTAAGAACATAGACATATCTTTGTTTTTTCTGAACTTGAATTTCACAATATACAGCCATTTCAAGATAGGAGTTAAGTTATAAAAATTATCATCCCCAAAACTCTTCCACAAACACAAAATTGTCTTTCTAAAACCCCCAAACACTTTGCATTTTACTAACAGTATAAATTGGGAGGTTTTAATCAGAATGTTGTAGTATTTTATATTTCAGAAGTTGATTTAGAAGTGGATTGCTTTGTGGAGGTACAGAAAAGCTAAGTTCCCTGTGGTGTGTCATGTATGGCCCACTAAATGTCAGTTTACTTACTTAACGGTTTGGTAAATTGCATCTATTGAAAATGGCATTGGAAGGGTGAGAATAGGTATTGTGTAAGAATCTGGAAAAATTCACTTTTTCCCAGATTTACTATGGTGGGAAGAGAAGAATGGGACTGAATCTAGGGTGTGTGGTTGTCCCTCTTTCATGTGGCATAGTGAATGACACTGAGGTCTGAAAGAGAAGGCATTTCATCTTTTGGGAGAGATGTTTTGTAGTCTCATTAAAAGGGAAGAGAATTTTGAGAATCTGTATGTAGTGTACTTAGCAGACTAATGTAGCCTTGCCCATATGGTGTTTTATGAAGCTACTTAGGAAACAATGAGAAGTGTCATCCTCAGCAGTGTGATAGAAAACATCTTTTTCCGTAGAGGAAGTCTGGTACTTCCCATTTTGCTGACTTGTAAATTTAAATATATTTCAAAATAGGCACTATCCTGTTCTTCTAGGCAAAAGTCTGCTAGTAAATTGCAGTCCTCTGTCTTTAACAGTGTTTGCAATATACACACATGGATTCTAAGAGCTATAGTTTTAAGGTAGAGTTAATATTGCATAGCACTATGTGACTGAAGATTAAAATGCCATGCTACTTTTGTAAATATTAAATATATTTACTAATGACCTGGATGAGGGAATAGAGTGTACAGTCAGCAAGTTTGCTGATGACATACAATTGGGAGGGGTGACTGACACCCCAGAAGGCTGTGCTGTCATTCAGCAAGACTTAGACAGGGTGGAGAGTTGGGCAGGGAGAAGTTTAATGAGATTTAACAAGGGCAAGTGTAGGGTCTTGCATCTAAGGGAGAACAACCCCAGGTACCAGTATAGGTTGGAGAGCAGTGTAGGTGAGAGGGACCTGGGGGTTCTGGTGGGCAGCCGGATGACCATGAGCCAGCACTGTGCCCTCGTGGCTAAGAAAGCCAATGGCATCCTGAGGTGTATGACAAGGGGTGTGGTTAGTAGGTCAAGAGAGGTCCTTCTCCCCCTCCACTCTGCCCTGGTGAGACCGCATCAGGAGTATTGTGTCCAGTTCTGGACCCCTCATTTCAAGAAGGACTGGGTTATACTGGCATTGCATCAAACCATTTTTTATTTAAATTGGATAACAACAATTAGCATAACTTAATGGGTAATTGGGAACTTAATCACATTCATATACCTTGCAAAAACAAGATACAAAACTTTTTAATGAATAGTTCGGCCTTATAACTGACTATAATCCTCAAAGGCAGTGAGAATTACAGTCATGTATGTACCATATCAAACCAAAATGTAACATGTGGTAAAACACTTTAAAAATAGTGAATCCATCACCTGGCACTTCAGGGAATGTAAATGGAATGCCATCTAAGGCCAAACTTGGTCATACAGGTATAGTTTGGTTTCCAAGCCAGGAAAAGCAGCCAGTTAGGAATGGGCTTGGAAAGCTTCTTATGGCAAAATTTATGTAACAAAGTCAATGAATAGTGGAGTATTTTTGAGGTTGGTTCATGCATTTCATACAGTGTCTGTTGGATGCAAAATCCAGGAAGTGCTTTTATTACAATTTTTTAATACTCAAAATTGGGATTTGCATTTGTTTGTTGCCGAATGGTAAAGATAGACTTTTTTGTGTCTGGGTGGTCCAGTACAGTTATGTCCATTAGGAACATGAATTCCTGGTTTCAGGTCAGTCTCAGGAAGAGATAATTGCTGAGATGTCCCAAATCGAAACATTTGGGATAGGTGGAAGTAGAAATTTAGACATGAAGAGTGCTTCCAGCCAAACAAAGTGGTATATCTACACACCTACTGAGCTTAGATGTTTACAAGGCAGGAGAGGATTGCTGCTGTTTTGAATTTGGACATTCTACAAGTCTATTTTTCCAGTTTAAGCTATGTTGTTGCTTAAGGGGACATTCCTGTTTTGAAAGAAGAAAACTAGTAGGCAAGGGTCCCTTGAAAAAAGCCAAAGATTGATGTTCAGGCTGTGTGCTTGTATATTTGGATTTGCTGATGTGAATCATTCTCTTGTTTCGTGGTTTTTCTGTGCTCATAATGAGAATTTGTTCTTCAGCATAATTGCAGTCAAACATGATTGTAACATAAATATCTCTGTTTCTCAATACATAAGCAATCATATGTTCCATGCTTTATTTCTCCCTGAAACTGGGATCTGAATAGAGAGCCTTGTGGCTCCTGAATAAAAAACATGTTTATTTTTCAGTCTATTTTGAGGATGCTGATAGGAAAACAGGAAGGATTCAGTAATGTGAATAAGCTTACATGTAGAGGAAGGTTGATAGGACTCTAGTTGTCTTTTCTAAGAAAGTAAGCCTAGTATCTGAAAGGCTACTAGGATTCTTCCTTAAGGAGTCACTTGGGAATGGAGTTCATCTGACCAACTGCAAAACTTTGCATTTGAACTAAATATTTTAACCTCCTAATGGTAACACTGAACCACATCCAAGATAACTGTTTTTCATTCCTCCTCTGGGTAAATGGTAATTATTTTGATCTACCACAACCTTAGTGTTGCTAAATATCACTTAGTCAAGGGAATATGCTAAAAATTCCTGCCAATAGTTAGCATTTACATTTTTTAGTTTTTCTGGTGCACCTTAACTGATGGTCCAATGTCTTGCAAAACATTACAAGTGGAGTTTTCAAGTTTGAAAACTTTTAAAAACTGAAATTAACAAAATGTAAAATATTGTGTAAATACTTGTGTTGCACATAAGCATTTTATTCTACTCAGAGGTGAATTAATTTCAGAGTCTTCATTTATGAATGTAACATGTTTGGTTTGCATGTTTATATTTAGGCTTCCATGTTCTAAGTCTTATGCAGCTAGAAAAACTCTGTGTCACAGCAATGCTTCTCTAGAAAGGTAGGTGATAGTGCCGTTATGAGGTAGGTAATGACTTTGTTAGGTGTAGACTTTCTTCTCAAGCCCTTCCTTTCCTCCAAAACATCAATAGGAACACATTATTTAAATAATTATCTTTAACATATTAATTTTGCAAGCAGCTTTGTACAGAATATAAAATTCTAGAGATCCAACCCAGAAGAACAAGAGAACCAGTGAATTTGGTTTTCATAATGTGCTATATGAGAAGCAGTGAAACCAGTTTTGAGGTAAACTGGGAAGAGTATAACTCTGAGCTGTGGGTGCAGTTATGTTGAAAGGATTGGCTTAAGATCTGGTGAAGTATTTTCCCCTTCTCCCCAAACCTCCTAAAACCAAAGACTTTTTTGATCCTTATGTTGCTGATATGCCAAACACAGAAGAGGAAAGTTTGATTTTATTTTGTCTTTGTGATTTCTAGAACAATTTGGTCCAAGGGGAGGGCAGATTTTAGAAATCCATTTACATTTTCCTTCTTCCCTATATGTGCAATTTGATTACTTAGTAAATCCAGTGACTTCAAAGTTAATCTTTTCTTAGTTTCATTACAAAATTGGTTTTACCTGATGAACCAGCTTAGGTTGAGTCTAAAGATGTTCACATAATGAAAATGAAGGTGCAATTGCAGCATGTCAGCTTACTCTAGCACTTTCTCTAGGTACTTTATTGTACCCAAAGGCAGCCTGTTAGTTAGCAGGCCTGACACAAGGCCCACAGATGTGTGCAGTGAGATCGCTGACACTTGAAAAACCTGTGCTGTAGCTTTATTGTTATTCCATAGGTGTCTAAACTTAAAGACAGTGTGAATTAATATACTGGTGTGAAAACCATGCCCTTGTTTCATGTACTAGATGAAATTTCAGGGTGACTGAAGTAACTTCACAGCTGAACAACGAACCACAAAAAACCAAGCCCATAGCCTAGGAGAAGTACTCTGACTGTGAGCTCTTAGAAACATTAAGTCTGCATATGCAATTTTGAGACGATTCTTCTCTTTCTTTAGATTATATTTGAAATAAAAATAAGAAACTTCAGGATTTGGAAACTGTCTAGTCATCATAAATTTAAATATAGAAGAGAGAGTGTTCAAGAGAATTTAAGCTTACTGTTGCTCTAAATAATTAAGGTTTTAGATGTCTCTTTTTGTCTTTACTTTTACAAACTGTTTTAACAGAAATGGTCAATGATGAGGCTTAAAAATAGGTGCAAAAGTGTGTATGTGTATTAAAAATTAAATACTTGATATATATATATTTACATTGGAGTAGAAGGCATAAGATACCTGGCAAAGGACACTAACTCATGATTGCTGACAGGGGCTGACTAGTCAGCACTTGGGAAGTGTTAAAAATGTTGAATGGTGTAAGAGAACAGTCCCAGAATAGAGAGCTAGAACATTATCCATGTTCTGATCTGTTCATAAGCCCTTGTGTCCTACAAAATACCAGAGGATCCTCTTGGTTTTTGTAATAACCATCAGCACAGCTCTGATCCACCAGTTCTGCCTCTCTGGAATCTTGTGACTTTGAGAAGTTTGTGCTAAAAGTTTTGTTGGAAGAACCTGTGTCATTAAGCAGGTGTGCTTTTCTAAGGTAGTATGCTCTTTGATCTATGAGATGCATCTGTCTGCAAGCTCCGTTCCTTTTTCACCAAGAAGCAGAACTTGTCCTGCCAGCTCTGTGGTGTTAGCAGTGGTAACATAGACCCCAAAAATGGCCAACTTTGGTAGTATATGAATAAATTACCAGCATCTTTTAATTTGCTCTGATAAGCTTTGATAGGAAAGAAGTTTCTCAATTTCAAGTACCTGTTGTTTGGAGGAATAAAAAAAGTCTCATGTACTGAAATGTATAATACAGTAACCTTGGTTAAAAAAAAGAGAAGGGAGGCATAGATTTAAAGGTTAGGAGATGTTTTAATTATGGGCTGTTTTGCTATTGGCTCAAGGATATGAAGTAATTTACATCTCCTAGATAATTTCTAATATAACTGTGGTATGTATGTAGGACAGTAGCTTCTGGGAGAGGTGATTCAGGAAAAAACAAGCAGTCTTCAGGTTTTGGCTGATGCATGTTGGAAAGTAACCTATCCTTTGAATACTGAACTACATGGGAAATTGTGGTTATTCTGTATTAATGCAACTCTGCCATATTTAAATTTTGACTAGAGAGTGCTATATACTTTGAAGGTCCTGTTAGTTGCTTTCCTTTTCATGTAGTAATAATTAGTTTGTTAGTTGTGTTAATGCTCCAGATGCACTTGTTTAATGCTCTAAGACTGAGGTTTCACAATGTGGACATTGTGGGGAGGTTTTCTTACTATTTAGTGTCTTATTAATAAGTCAATTAAAGAAAAGGCTTATGTGTGTTGGAGGCGAAAAGTTCTAACTAACTCAAGTCTTTTAGAAGGTGAGAGTGCTGTATTTGCTTTGATATGTAAATTCCCCTGGAGCTGTTAGCATAAGTAAGGTGGAACATTTAGAAAGGTAAGATGCTTGCTTCTGTTTAGGTTTGTTTATGAATTTTTATGTGGGGAGCTACAGAAATTAATATTTCAGATTAATATTAATTGCTTAAATAATGTTCCAGATTGTTGGTTTTCCACATTGAATAAAGCAGCGTGCTGGAGACTTGCTTACATTTTTGGACTTCAGTCTACAGGAAGCCTATGAGGCAAAGAGGCATGAGGTCTACCTTGATCTGCAAAGAAGAGAGGAGGAGATGAGACAACAGTTTATGCAGAGGGTGAAGGAGAAAGAAGCAATTTTGAAAGAGGCAGAGCAGCAGGTAGGCATGTCTGTCTGTCTTGGATTTGTTTGCTGAGATTTGGAACTGTTAAGTTCTTAGCAAAATCACAACTAACTTGTTTATAATTTCCTGATATTTTGGGGGCAGTAATACTTAAAATCAAACCTAGATTGATCCACAGATTGGTGGGATTAGCAGATTGATTACACAAGCAAACAAAAGAACAACTCTTTTGAGGAAATGAGGGTTGCTGAGCCTGGAGAAAAGGAGGCTGAGCAGGGACCTTATTGCTCTCTACAACTACCTGAAAGGAGGTTGTAGCCAGGTGGGTGTTGGGCTCTTCTACTAAGTAACAAGTGATAGGCCAAGAGGGCATGGCCTCAGGTTGTGCCAGGGGAGGTTTAGATTGGATATTAGGAAAAATGTATTCACCAAAAGGGTTGTCAAGCACTGGACCTGCCCAGGAAAAAGCCTCCATCCCCCGAGGAATTTAAAAGACATGTAGATGCAGTGCTTAAGGACATGGTTTAGTGGTGGACTTGGTAGTGCTGGGTTAATGGTTGGATTTGATGATCTTTAATGGTCTTTTCCAACCTAAATGATTCTGTGATTCTTTAAATGGCAATTTTTAAAATTTTTTTTTTTGGCAGGAGAGAGCTTATGGTCTAAATGGTGGATAGCTGGGGCAAGTCAATAGAGTCAGAGGTGCTATGGTGAAGTAAGAGAGATGAATGTAATAGTTGCATTTTCTCTACTCAGCAAGCACAGTAGCTGCTTTTCATGCCTAGGTTGCTTTGTAAAAAACAAGATTTCAGAAAAAAATCCCATGGGCTGTTTTTCAGCCCAGGAGAGTGGAGCATCTGTTTGCCTGACCTCCAGGTTCAGTTATTAGAGATAAGCCCAACCCTCATATTGAGGGGTTTGAAAGCATGTGTAGGGTGGTGGTGGTGTTTTTGTTCGTTTTGTTTGGGTTTGTTTTTAAAATCTCATCTATTCCCAGCTGCCTTAAGAGTATTTGGACATGTGGAATATTTCTTGAATATGTTGTTGAAAATGTAGTCCTGGCAAGCTGGACTGGCAAAACAGGATCTTCTCATCTGCTTTCTGCCAGACTCTCTCATGGTCATGTGTATTTATATCTAAACAGTGGTTCAGCTGAAATGGGAAGCCTGGTTATATTTATTATTGTTCTTTTCTGTACTCAGTCTCCCAGCAAAGATGCTTTTGCAAGGTGTTCAGGGGTGTGTTTTCAATAAAAAGGCTTAAAACTTTGTTTTCTAAATCTGTTAAGCCCCCCATGTTACTTGTGGAGTCCTTCTCAGTACGAGGCTATGGAATTGGGAGAATACTTGTCCATGTTGAAGGCAGGTTCAGCAAGGTCTTGCACAGTGATGTTCCCTTCTATATTCCCTTCTATGACTTTTACCAGGCAGTTTGTGAGTTCTGCATACTGAAGTAGAGTTAGGGGTGTTTGTTCTCCCAGTTCCCCATGTGGGAAAGTGGTCATGCAGTCCCTCCTCAAGAGCACTTGTCATGTGATCTTGCTGCTCCTTCTCTGAGGAGTGGAAAAACAGGAATTACTGTAGTACTTAAGATTGCTTTCATGTCCTTCATTTAGAGGCAACTTACAGGTGCAACATGCAGCCTTTCCACTCCTGAGGCATAGAACTGCTTAGGGCCTTACTGTATCTACCATGAGGATTTTGATTTGTGTACCTGGATTTGCAGTGCATCTGGCTAACTGCTGCAATGAAATAAATAGATGAATACTGTACATCCATAGACACATGGGGAGCCAGGAGTTGGACTCAATGGTCCTTATCAGTCCCTTCCAACTCACGATATTCTGTGATTCTATGCTACATAGATAATTTCTGACAGCTCTGCTGAGCAGAACAGGCACACTGTTACATTTATAATCGTAGTTTTTTATTCTTAGTTCCTTCTTTGCAAAAGGTTGAAATAAAATTCTCTTCTATACCAGTATAGCTGCACTCAGATTGAGTTATGCCAATACAGTTGGTGTAATACAGAAGCAGGATTGTGGGAGAGTTTGTGTGTGGGGAGATGTACCTGTTGGTTGTCATGCAGGTTTAAACTGGTCATAATGCATCTGGGGAGTAAAAGCCATTAATATGTCAAAAGAACAATCAAAGAACAATTACTGCAGAAAAGCAGGTTAACTTCTTGCAGCCCATAAGTAACTTCCCTGACCAGACTTATTGTGTGTCTACCTATTAACATGTAGATTTAATCAATATACATATTAAACTATAATTAATATAAATATATACAGTGTATATATTTCAATTATATATATGAAAATACATACCTGTGTAACTACAGTATGTATATTTCCTTGCCCATTTGGTTTGAGGGAAGTAGATTCTAATGGACAGATCCTGATTTAATCCTTCTGTTGGTAACAGCTTCACAGAATCACAGAGTCACAGAACTGTAGGGGTTGGAAGGGACCTCGAGAGATCATCGGGTCCAACCCCCCTGACAAAGCAGCTCCCTAGGACAGGTCACACAGGTCGGCGTCCAGACAGGTCTTGAATATCTCCAGAGAAGGAGACTCCACCACCCCCCTGGGCAGCCTGTCCCAGGGCTCTGGCACCCTCACTGGGAAAAAGTTCTTCCCCATATTGGTGCGGAACTTCCTGTGCTCCAATTTGCAGCCATTGCCCCTTGTCCTGTCTCCACTGACCAAAGAAAAGGGGCTGGCCAACTCCCCCTGCACCCCATACTTAAGATATTTATAAACATTGATTCGGTCCCCCCTCAGTCTTCTTTTCTCCAGGCTGAACAGCCCCAGCTCTCTCAGCCTTTCCTCATAGGATAGATGTTCCAGGCCCTTAATCATCTTCGTAGCCCTTCTCTGGACTCTCTCAAGGAGATCCCTGTCCTTTTTATACCAGGGAGCCCAGAACTGGACACAATACTCCAGGTGGGGCCTGACCAGGGCAGAGTAGAGGGGGAGGATCACCTCCTTAGACCTGCTGGCCACACGCCTCCTGATGCACCCCAGGATCCCATTTCCTCTTTCCCATTTTCCCGTTTCCTCTCTTAAGGCATCCTCATTTTTGGTATAATAAAGATACAGTAGGAAATCTCACATTCACTTAGAGCCTTCCGTGGTTTCCACCTGTGCTTTGTGTGTAGTAGCCTGGCTTCTGCGAGTCGTTATTGTTCTGGATTGCTGTTCTTCAGTCTTACCAGTTTAAGAAAAGAACTACCATTCCTTAGGACTTCTAACACGAGTTAGGTAATTGCAGAGGGGTTTTGTACTGTGATATCACCACCTTGTGTTACTAGTTGGTAATACTGTTTTCTGTGCTTTAAACAGGTACAGGCTAAGTTTGAACGTCGTATGCTAATGCATCAAGAAGTGAAACTGAAACTAGAGAGAGAGAAAAAACTTCTGGAAGATGAAATAGCTATGTTTATGCAGAAGAAAGCTAATGCCGAATTACTCCAGTCACAAGCATCTGTCTCTACCCCTCTTGTCAGTTTGAAGAGAGACAAGGACCGCAAGAAGTAGGTGCCGATGGCAGTCATCAGAGGCAGTGATAAAAAATACCCTTCACACACCACTTTTATAACACAGATTTCAGTCATCGTTTAGAAAAGATACAAACATAATCCTATTCTGTCATAAGAAGACTGAACTGAGTAAAATATACTCATGCTTGGATTTGCTTTTAGAGTAATTTCTGTATGTTCTATGAGCATTCTTGCCTTGGTTTTGTTTTTTTCTTTTTCCATGAAGGACACAAGGTTCCCAACTTGACCTCCTGTGCTTTGATGTCAGCAATGAAGAAAGTGGAAATGTTGATGAACAAAGTGAGAGGGAGAAGTTAGAGAGTGAGACAGTCACCCAGAGAACTCCAGAAATAGTACTTGCTGGCAGCACTCAGGTTTTGAATGTAGGGTATGTTAGTCTGATGAAGCAGTCTGACTGCTGCTGTGTCTTCCTAGGACAGACTTTTGAGAGGACAGATGGATAAAATGGACTGTAAATTTCACTCAGGGTGGAATATGAGCTGATAAACATTTCACTTTCTTCCTTCCCACACACTTCTTTCTTTCTCCACTCCCAGAAGAAAAGCTGGAATTATGACATTTCTGAAATGTATTCAGAAGTGGTCTCCAGAATACCATGCCTGACTTGTTCATATAAAAACTCTGAATTAAAAGTTCATTTATAAGTGGGATTTTTTTTTTCTCTTCCAAAATCAGAAGTCAATTAACTTACTCATTTCCTTTCCTGATAGGTTACAACTTTGCTGCAGATAACATTTTTTATTAATATCTTGCTGCAATTAAAAGCAGAATTTTTGGTACAGAAATTATTCATAACTGCTAGATTATGAAAAAGTTAGGTGGGTCCATGTTCCTACAGCTTTGACATGTTTGGGGTGTTTGCTAGAAGCCTGCTTGGTTTTTTGCCAAAATTTATTGCATTTCAAGTAATGTTAGTGAGTTTCTTTTCATTTGACTGGTTTTATATGTCAGTGGAATTCTTCCTAACAGAAGTCATTATTCCCACTATTATAAGTAACTCAGCTTCAGAAAGTGTTTAGATTTGTTTTCTCTTGGTTCAGCTTTATTTCTGCAGAATACATTACAGTTTATGTGCTTGCTTTTGTTTTTCAGCTCCAGCTTTATGTAACACCTATGACAGAAGAAACAATATTGATAATTTCTCTTGAGGAAGCAACGATTCACAGTCTGCTTTTGGAATTACAGGAGTTGCAGTTTCTCACCCAAGGATTTGGAAGACATCTCTTGTTGCTGCATGCTGCAAAAGCAGAATTTTAAACTTTGATCCATGCACATGCAGTACGACAGTTGCTGCAATGGCCATCACAGACTCTGTGCTACGAGCCTGGCCTTGATACCTACGTGTGGCCAGCTCCCTTTCCTTCCAAGTGCACTCTACCAAAGAAAATGCCCTTGCCATTAACGATTCGATGCCTAAGATGAATGCTGTAGTACAGAAGCATTCAGTGAATGTATCCACTATAACCTTTCTAAGGAGTTATTTTCATATGGTATGGCATATTAGCTTACTAACTATTGTTTAATACATTGACATAATTCAACCATCTACTGATTTTGCTGACAGCCTTTTGTTTATGGGCTTTTATGTACAAGCACTTTCTTCAATCTCAGATACAATCTTTCTAATCAAAATCTACTGAAATGGTTTTGTTTCAGTGCTGTACTGTTAGGTGATTGTTTATCTGACATTTCTGACTTCATTTGGAAAGCACCTATAACTTTTTGATGCTTGTGACTCTGGCATTCAGTTACAACGGAGGCTGAACTTTACAAAAACTAGTAGCTACAAGAGCTTCAGGTTAAAACAAGTATAAAAGGGGTTTTGTGTTTTCAGTAGCCAGGATGACTAATGGGAAACTGTAGGAGCTGAGGTTCTCTGGAGTTGTTTAGTGTGACTCTTGGAAAATGAAATACTAACGTGATAGAAATAAAATACATTGGGTTTGTTTCTGTGTTTCTGTTGTTCTGCTTTCTCTCCCTCCCATGTTATTAAAAACAAGGAGTAAGATTTCACATTAAGCTGAAAAGTATGTTTTGTGCTTGTTTTAAATGTCTTAAGCCATTGATTGGGGAAAATAGGTGATCTGTGCATGCTGTGCCAGAAAGGCAGTACCACAGAATCACACAACTGTAGGGGTTGGAAGGGACCTCCAGAGATCATCGAGTCCAACCCCCCTGCCAAAGCAGGCTCCCTAGGACAGGTCACACATATGCCATATGACTTGTGATATACTATTCGTATACTACTGTACTTATCATAGAATATCTCAAATTGGAAGGGACCCATAAGGATCATTGAGTCCAACTCTGGGCTTCTGACAGGACTATCTAAAACTAAACTGTATGTCAAAGAGCATCATCCAGACCCTCTGTGACATCTGACAGGCTTCATGCCATGACCACTTTCCCAGGAAGCCTGTTCCAGTGACTGACCTCACCACCTATGTATTCTCAGAAGTATCCACAGCATTGTTTTCCTTCCATTCCACAGCAATGAGGAGGAATAGATGCTAAGGTGTATAAACCCTTAATTGAACAGGAAAGGGTCAAACTGCTAATTCAGTCAGTCCCACAGGCACAGCGGGCTGTCACATAGGCTGCACGCTCAGCCAGCGTGTAACTGATGCTGCTTTCAAGAGCACAAAAAGAGCTGGGGCCAGGCCCTATGATTGCTGTCTGATTGCTCCTTCCTCAGCAAAATGCAGTTTGATGAAAGACTCTGGGTTTTTTCCTCTTTTTTGGTGGTTTTTTTTGGCCACTTGCCTCAGTTTGATCTGAAACAAGGGACACCCCCTCCTTAAAAGAGACAGCAGCCTAATGAAAAGTAATACATATATTTTTTGAACTGAGCAGTCGGTTGGGCAGTGTTATTGAGTGATCTTGAGCAGGATGTGATTACAATGGAGTGATGGGTACTGTCAGCGCTTATTCATCCCCGCACGGGTTATCCCAGCTGCCTGTGTTAGTGGGAGCACAGCTCTACGTGAGCGTTACAGAAAGCCCATCAAAGGACAGATTTAGCTGTCCATGGTGTGGCCACTTTGCTGAGGGCAAAGCCTGAGGTGGGTAAGTATCGTTTGACCTGGATAGCTCTGTGCCTGGCCAGTACTCAAGGATGTGCTGTGCTGGGACAGCTGGGAACCATGAGTAGCACCATATGGGTGCCACGTGTCTTGCTCAGGCTGGGTTTATGTTCAGTTGCACGTGTTGGCCCCGCGGGACTCTGCAGCAAAACAAAACGGGTGCAGGCACCTGTGCAAGAACAGGTGACAAAGAAAGGGAGTTTATTCACTTGTAGCACAAAAGGAGGGAGCTGTGGGTTTGTTCTTTTTTTTCTTGTTGCTCATTTAAGTGGTGGAGAGTCATCTGTAAGCATGGGAAATTCTGTAGTTGGTCTGTTTAAGTTCACCTAAAGATGAGGTATCAGATAAGCTCACAAGTGCAGATCACAGCCTGACAGTCAAATGCAGTTCAAAGAAAGAATAAAGAAACAACTAAGTATCTCCTGAAAGTGTAGGATTTATAGTAGTAGTAAATAAAAATGAATATACCTCACTGTAGCTTCTCTTAGCTATGTGTTTTTTAATTGAACCTTCAGAGAGGTTTATCCTGCGGATGAAATGGTTTCAGGACCACTTATTAAAGTCTTTATTGTTACAGTACCTGCTGTAAGTGGCTACTGCGAGATCATTTATGGCCTTTACAACTCTGAAGCCTTCACCTTTTTAGATCCTTCCCTTAGGACAGATTCCATACATATTTGGTGTATTTGCTCTCAATGGTATCTTTGAATTGACTTTGCCATGAGAAGACACAGCCAGGATGCGTAACTGGTTTTATCTTAAATCTCTTACTACTCACCCTATAGCATTGCCTACATATTTTGTGTCAGGAACATTTACGTTTGCATTGTGAAAGTAGGTAGAGAGTTGACTGGATTTCAAAAATTAAGAGTGCATGGGCAGTGGAAGCAAGGACAAACAGCATGGGAGGACTAGAGTGGTGCTATTCGCCTCCAGAGGGGGAAAATTTGTGCAGCCAAAGCTCAACTGGAGCTCAAGCTGTTCTGCACTGGGATGGACAACAAGAAGGGCTTTTTAAAATATGTTTACACAGCAAAAGGAGGATCAGAGAGAACATTGTTCTGTTGTTAGATGAGGTCAGTCACCTCATAAATAGGGGCGTAGACAAAGAAGAGATGTTTAATGTCGTCATCATCTCTGTCTTCAACACCAATGATGGGTGCTGAGACCCCAGAACCCTGTGTTGAAAGACTGACTTTGGGGAATGACGAACTCCCATCCAACCCCAAACTTGTTACAGACTTGCTGCTCCAGCTGGATGTGCATAAAACTATAGGACCCAGTGGGATTCATTCCAGGGCACTGAAAGAACTGGCTGATGTTATCACAGCACCTCTCCATTATTTTTCAGTGGTCTTCAGAATCTGGAGAGGCTCTAGTTGACTGGGGACAGATTTAAATTGGACATGAGGAAGAAATTCTTCCCTGTGAGGGCGGTGAGGCCCTGGCACAGGCTGCTCAGAGAAGCTGTGGCTGCCCCCTCCCTGGCAGTGCTCAAGGCCAGGTTGGATGGGGCTTTGGGCAACCTGGGCTAGTGGAGGGTGTCCCTGCCCATGGCAGGGGGGTGGAACTAGATGGGCTTTGGGGTCCTTTCCAACCCAAACCCATCTGTGGTTCTATGACTGGAAGCTGTTTGCAAGAAAGGTAAGAAGGAGGAGCCTGGTAATTACAGGCCTGTCAGTCTTAGTTCAGTGACTGGTAAAATTACAGAGGTCATTCTAGGAGTTACTGAAAAGCACACAAGAGAACACGGTCATTGGTCATAGCCAGCATGCGCTCACGAGGGGAAAGTCTTGCTTACCTAACTTAATTTCCTTTTATGACAACATCACCCGTCTACTTGACCAAGGAAAGTCAGTAGATGAGTGGTTTTTTGATTTTTAGCAAAGCTTTTGATACTATCTTTCACAGTCTTGGCCAAAATGTCCATCACAAGACTAGAAAAGTCCGTAATACATTGGGTTGAGCTCAGAGAGTTACAGTAAATGGGGTTATGTCAGGCTGGCGACCAGTTCCCCGAGGCTCAGTTTAACATTTTTATAAATGCTCTGTGTGCAGGAATCAAATGTACATTAAGTCAGTTTGTGGTGTGTTGGTCTCTCCTCCCAGTATTGTAACAGAAGAAACCTGCTGAGGATATGCTCTGTCCCCTTGTCCAGGTCATTGATGAAGATGTTGAATGAGACTGGACCAAGCACTGACCCCTGGGGCACACCACTGGCCACAGGCCTCCACTAGACCCTGTGCCACTGATCACAACTCTCTGGATTCTGCCATTCAGGCAGTTCTCAACCCATCTCACTGTCTATTCCTAGTTATATGTTCAAATTGGGGTACGAGAGGTTGGAGAGGACCCCTGTAGAAAGAGATCTGAGGGTTTGTGTTGATGGCAAGTGGAATATGAATCAACAGTGTGCCCTGGCAGCTAAAAGGGCCGTCTGTGTCCCAGGGTGCATCAAGCACAGCACAGCTAGTCAGTCAAGGGTGGGGACTGCCACACTCTACACTGCACTGGTGTAGCCCCGTTGGGAGCACTGTGTGTGGTTTTGGGTGCCTCAGCATAAGGAGGACATCACACAATTAGAGTGTGTCCAGTGCAGGGTGACCAAGATGGTGAAAGGCCCAAGGGTCAGACTTAGGAGGATCTGCTGAGGTCACCTGTTTTATTCAGCATGGAGAAGGCTGAGGGGTGACATCACCATCTACACCTTCCTTAAGGTGGGCAGCGAGAGGGGTTGCTGATCATCTCTCTCCAGCGACCTGCAATATGACACAAGGAAATGGACTGAAGCTGCGTCAGGCGGGCTTCAGATTGGATTTCAATTTACCAAAAAACAAGCCTGTTCTGTAACAGCAACATAATTTCAAAAGAAAATGACTTTGTCAAGACCTTTGTGAAGACTTGGGTAACTTGCATTCAACATAACCCTGCAAAAAGTACTTTAGTGCCACTCGTAGGCAGGCAAACCACCTACCTGCATTTTCACAACGTACTGAGGCATCTCTCTCTCCTTGCTTTCTCTTCTAAATAGATTTTTAAAATCCAGACCCTCGCATCACAGCAGCAAACCGCTGGTGGATATACTTGCAGGATCTTAAACAAGAGGGGAAGGGGAAAAAAAAGCATCAGCAGTGTTTCACTAGGGAGCGCTCGAGGAACATAGATCTTGCTTCTGGGTACAGGACTGTGGCACCGGGGAGATCTGGCACCGGCCCTGAGCAGCCCCCCTCCAGTCCAACCTACTTCTGTCAGGGATTTGGAGTAGGTGGTCTCCAGAGGCTCCTTCCAACATCACCCACTCTGTAATTTTGTAATTAATTCAGCACGAGCTATTTATATATATATTTTTAGCAGAAGAGAACATTAACTTATTTTCTGTAGAAACAAAGCTGTAGTCACAGAAGGCAATATAAAAGTTAAGTGACATGAGAGCTCCGAGCTCACGCAGCTGACTGTGTCTGCTAAAGCATTATAATGCTGAAATTGGTCTTTGTACTTTGAGAACTTAAGAACACAATTGCATCTTATTCCTATTGCTCCAAGCTGGAGCAAGCTCCTGGCAGGACCTGTGGCTCCATGGAGAGAGGAGCCCACGCCAGAGCAGGTTTGCTGGCAGGACTAGTGACCCTGTGGTCTTGAAGGTCTGCACCCCATGGGAGGGACCCCACACTGGGGCAGAGGAAGAGTGTGAGGAGGCAGAGACAATGTGTGATGAACTGACCCCCAACCCCATTCCCCATCCCCCTGTACCACTCAGGAGGAGGAGGAAGAGAAATCGGGACTGATGTTGAGCCTGGGAAGAAGGGAGGGGTGGGGGGAGATATTTTAAGATTTTATTTTATTTCTCATTATCTGACTCTGATTGGCTTGGTAGTAACTTCTTTATTTCCTAAGTAGAGACCATTTTGCCCATGACAGTAATTAGTGAATGATCTTGTGACCAACACTCATGAGCCTTTCATTATATATTTTCTCCCCTGCCCAGCTGAGGAAGGGAGTGATAAAGCAGCTTTGGTGGGCATCTGGCCTCCTCTGGTCAACTCACCACAGGACCTTAAAGATCCCCTAGGTCCAACCCCAGTGCCACTCCAGTTTTTGGGAGCCTGAGAGGCTGTGGATGCATCCATGAGTGTGACTGGTTGGGAAATAAATAAATAAATAGATAGATAGATAGAAATTCCTGTTTAGCATTAAATGAAGTTGAAAAGTACAAAAAATGGCAGCCAGCCCATCCAAAACCCTGCAGAGCAATATTCGGGGTGTGTGTGTGTGTGTGTGTGTGTGTGTGTGCGCTTTCAAAGAAGTTGATTTTACCCCAGTCAGTATTCAGTCAAACTTTAAACAGAAAAACTACAAAAATATCCCCAATCTTGTAACTATACCAAAAGGAAGAGAAACACAGATCGAGGTGTCCTCTGGGTGCACATTTCTGGTGTCACCCTCAATCTGCTCACCTTCAATAGCTGAAACCCAATCAGTGACTTCAAGTTGATGAAGAGCTTAGTCAAACAAAATGTTTTGATGTAGATGCTCAGGAAAAAAAAAAAAAAGCAGAGGAGAGACCAGGGGCTTCTGTTTTTTGAATCACCAGATCTGTTTGCAAGAAAGACTGTTTTAAAGGAAAATCATCCTGAAAATGAAATTTCTTGGAAATTCGGAAGGGAAGTCTGTCCTGGTTCTGTCAGGCTGCTGTCAGTCAGGGTTTCTTTGGGACTTTGGTACATTTTTTGTTTATTTCCCCTCTGTTTTAAAGCCTCTTTTAGTCTAGTTTGTGGAGGCTGCTAGTGAAGGTTGCTAAAGAGCCATCCTGGAGAGCCTGCAGCTCCCGCAGCTGTGTCCTGCTGCGAGCTAAAATTCATGTTTAAGCACAAAACCAAACCCCCAGGCAAAGGAAAGCTGTGAAAGCCCTGCTTTATAAAGCAAAGATTGAAAAGATCTTCAGGATTTTCCTCCTCAGAGACAGCCAGGATGGAAAATCCTTGGGAAGGTTGAAGCCCGTGAGAGTGCTGTCACAGGAAGGATCCAGCAGCGTGAGATGAGACAGGCTAGCTGGTGGGAACAAGGTCTTCTGCATGAAGAACCCAGGAGAAGAGAGCTGCTGGGCTGGGCATGATGTGCTGGTAGTGAAAATCGTGACATTCTCAAGTTTATTTGAGACGTTCATACAGTATATTTTAAAGCTTGAGTGCTGAAAAGGCCCTTGAGATTTTTCTGTTGTCTTAGTTTCCAAACATGTGAGGAATTACTTCCATTTAGACCAGTTTAGCTGTGCTTTTTCTCACTGTGCAGGTTTTATTTTCTTCTAATTCTAGACAGAACAGCACATCCTTCCTCTTCCCATGTTTGCCGCTTGCTTGCCTCGTGCTGAAAACGTCTCTTATTACCTAAGCCCAAGAGAATGCTCTTTGGTAATATATTCAGGAGTTTACATCACAAAAACCCCCCTTCAAAGTAAAACCCACAGAGCTGATGTCCCTGCCCTGGTGTGTTGGCACTGGAGCTGGCTCTATCTGGAACTGTATGGATGCTCACCTCACCTCACACGATGATGCTCTGTGGTGGTGTCTCAGGATGGCTCTGGAAGTAGAATCATAGAATGGCCTGGGTTGGAAGGGACCCAAAGGATCATAGAGCTTCAACTCCTCTGCCACAGGCAGGGCCACCAACCTCCAGGCCTGGATCTACACAAGGTTGCCCAGGGCCCCATCCAACCTGGCCTTGAACACCTCCAGGGATGGGGCACCCACCACCTCTCTGGGCAGCCCATTCCAGCACCTAAGTAGTTCAAAATAGAGATCAAAGGTGCAGATATCAGCAGGTGAGACAACAGAAAAGTCTCCTTTGAGAAGAAAGAAATCCCCTCTTGGATGTCTGACATGGCTTCTCTCAGGGTTGGAGGGAGTGACGTCTGGTGCTCTGCAGGAGGGGGATTAGGGTGGGAGCAGTCCTGTTACAGTAAATAGTAAAGACAGTAGAAAACTCCTTTTCCAGCTGGAAGTCAGCAGTGGCGGGAGGAGTATTTTTGTGTCGGAGGCAAAGGGAGTACTTGAGTCCTGGCTCCTGAGTGACAGTTTCCAACAGGTCCCTGAAGAGGAAGCTTCTTCTCCTTTCAGAGCAAAGCCCAGTGAAACAAAACCTGTAATTTCATTCTGTTCCATACAAATTGCTCCTCTGGGCACGATGAAATGTTTTGTTCTCAGGCAGGAGCGGGGCAGTGTGGTCTCAACACTCATCTGCCATGTGAAGCTCATCCTTCAATCTGCCAGAGAGGTTTTGTCCTGGGCTCCTGTGCTAACGCCTTGGACATCCTCATGATGATCTGGGATAGATAGCATCTGAGTAACAGTCCTTATAGCCTGGCCAGGCAACCAGGTTTGCTGTTCATACCCAGTGGTCTGACTGGGTGGTGGGCAGGAGGTTGGCTGAGCCTCAGCCTTGCTTGGTGGCTGGAGGATCATCCTCAGGGCTTGATGGGGTAGGTCTGTCTTCACTGGGGAAGAGATGAGGACTGTCACTAGCTCTTTGCCATTCAGGTAAACGCCCCAGTTGCTCAGCTGGTGGGAGCAGGGAAGGGGCTTCTACCTTGGAGCTAATTTGCAAATAATTTGGAGATGAAAATGGAGTCCTGAGACAATCTCCATTTGGAGACGAAAACTGAGCCTGAGACAACTCCAGTTGTCTCCTCATCTGCTGGTTCCCATTCTGGACTGATGCTCTTCCTTGCTGTCCCTCTCTGTGATTACATTTGTAGTTCAGGGAGTTTTATCCCTCTGCAGCCTGTCAACAAGATCTACCCTGGAGGGGTCCGACCCTTCCCAGGGAATGCAGTGTGGCTGACCACAAGCTTTTGGTCATGTAGTATAAATGTAGCATGGAGAACAGGCAACTTCTGGCATCTTTTTGCACAAGATTTGAACATAAGAGCTTGTTGAGTGCTGCTGGGGAGGGTCTGCTCTTTGATTTATCAAATCACCACTTTCTGGTGCTCTGTTGCACTAGAACAGGTCTGTCACCTCTGGAGCGTGGGGCCATGTCCTGCGGTGCCCATAGCCCCCTGCCCTGGGGTCTGAGCCGTTGGGGGCCTGTGGCTCTTAGTGAGGCAGGGGGCTCTTGCCTGGGGACAGGGGTGTGTGGGTGGTTCTGCACCATTTCCTCCCAGGTAATGCTATTGCAGCATCGGCCATCAACTGGGTGGAAATGAAACATGGATATCAGTGTCCTCAAAACTGCAACACCACCCTGTGCCTTTAGTGCTGGGTAAATCCGGGGGAGAAGAACCGTGCTGTTCGAGCCTCCTGCTTGCTCTCACTTTCACATGTCCTGTCCACATTCAGCTCTGGAACAAAAGCCTTGTTTCTCTGTGGCCAGAAGTGCTGGAAAATAACCTTTGTGGGCCTGATATGAGCAGGTATCAAAGACATAATTTTGTGGGACATGGGATAGGGACAGTAATTACTGTCTCAGGACTAGGAATCACTTTAGGCTTGCTCAAAAATCGAGTAGGCAATTGCCCAGGGCTTTGGGCAATTATAGGGGTGAGCTGTGCATACACATCCACCCTGAGGCTCTGTAATGGCAGAGGTAAAGCACATCTGGCTGGGTGCATAAAGGGTGATAATTCCCCAAATGGCAGAGGGCAGCAGGGAGACAGTTCCTTTAGTGTAATTCTACCTGTGCATTTTCACAAGGGCTGAGTAAATATATTAGCAGCCAGGAGCTCTTTTGAGCTCATTGCTGATGGACATACAGGCACACTTGGTGTTTGCAAGACTTCACACATCCCATGGGGATACGGGGATGCAGAGCAGATGTTTAGCTTCAGAGACCACAGGGGATGGACAACAGAAGTAGGCTGGAGTTCAGCAGGAGCTCTCCTGGGAGATGGAAGAGCTGAGCAGCAAACATTTGTATTACATCTCCACTCTCCTGGGTCCTACTACTGATGGGGGAGTGGAATTTCACCCCCATCAGAGTCAGGCAGCCACACCTGTGTCTGTCCCAGGGGCACGAGGTGGGAGTCCTGCTATGTACCACTTGAGCCACCTATTTCCACTTGCCCAGATTGGGATTTTTCCCTCCCCTCTGTGGTTTGCTTCTCTTTTCCTTCCTCTTCCCCTCCACTCTCATACATTAGCTGCAGCCTTTCTGTTGGGGGCTTGGGCTGTCTCAAGAATAAGGACTCAGTGTTGCTGACCACGAGCAGTTTGGCCAAGAGCAGCCACAGCACAAGGAGATGAAATAACCCTTAAGGCTTGGTGGCTCAAGGGCGGCTGTGCAGAGTGCTGGATCCAAGCTCTGCTTGCGAAAGACTTCTGCTCCAAGATGCTGCAGTGAGGAGCAAAGCAGAAACGCTCCTGGAGATGCTGGTTTAGTTGCCTGGTTGTGCAGGTGAGGAGGGATGAAATCTCTGGGCACAGATGATGTTAGCCCTTGCTGCAGACTGCAGAAGATGAAGTGCCGGCAGCATGGAAGCATTGAGCACGCCCCTCCCCCAGCCAGACTCACAGCCCCACCAAAGGTCTGCTTCACTGAATAGGCCCATGGTTGTTCTTCATCTGCTGGGGTGTCCTGGTGTGTCCTGCTTCTGCACCAAAGGCTTCCTCCTTCCTCCCATGCAGCTTTGTCACATGGATTCACAGTCCTGTGGTAGCCAGTGCAGCTGCAGAGACAGCCCTGTCAACATCAGGCCACGGCCTGTGTTCTCCCTGAGCATCTCCTGGACACTACAACAGCAGTCGTCAGCCCCCACAGCCAATCCGCTCCCCTCTGTGTGTCCCAGCTCCTTCCCAGCCCTCAGCAAACCCATGGAGAAGCAAAAGCATGGGGTGGCCTCAGTGGTGTCGGGGTGGTGCCAGGGCCGGGCCGGGCAGTAGGGTGTCTGATTGGAGCTTTCATTGCTCTTCCTGAGCTGAAAGGTCCATATAAACATTTGAGAAAAGTGAAAAAAAGAACAAGAAGGAATACATTTGACACATTGTTTTAAAAAAATTACCTATCTGCAAGCAGTTTTTGAAACACGTTTGGGTAAAAATATAAGGAATGCTTAAATAAATGCAAGTCAGTATCGTAGCGGATTAACGTCTGAAAACCTGAGGTAAAAACCAAGTTACACTTATTAGGATAGGATGGAGATTTAAGTGAGACATTAAAGAGATGTGTTCTGAGTAATATATTGGATTTGCTCTAATTTTATTAAGTCAGAGGCAGGTCTGGCACTGTGCCTTCCTTCACTTTGCAAATCGTAGAATCATAGATTCATAGAATGTGTTGGGTTGGAAGGGACCTTTAAAGGCCATCTAGTCCAACCCCCCTGCAGTAAGCAGGGACGTCTTCACCAGATTAGGTCACTCAGAGTCCCATCAAGCCTGACCTTGAATATCTTCAGGGATGGGGCCTCCGCTACATCTCTGGGCAACATCATAAGAGTGCATGATGTCATCAGTAGAGGGAAAGAAGTGGCACTAAGGGTAGATTTTAAGGTCACATTGTCACAGTTTGGCCCAAGGAAAGGCAGTAATTTCAAGAGGCTAAAACCAAGCCCCAAACCCCTCTAAAAGAGAACAGATGGTTTTTACACCCACAGGTGATTACTGGCATTTCTGTCCAGCACCCCAGAAAGAGACTTGCGTTTAAATCACAGCACTCAGTGAGGACAGTAGTTTGAAACTTGCTACAAAGGTCTTTTGTGCCAGGCTTTTCTTAACAGCAGTATTTTAGGGTCTCCTCAGCTCAGCTACGGTTGCACCAGGGCCATTAGAGAAGCCCATGCTGCCACGTTACCTCTGGTGCAATGACAGAGGGACGCAGCGTGAAAACCAGGGGAAACCCTAACCCCTATCAAGCCGCAGCGAGACTAAATTTTGCCTTAACTATGGTCGGTGCTTCTGCTGTCGCCGCCGTGTGCCAGAGGCTCTTTTTCCTAATTGAAAGTGATAGCTCCCCGGGTGCTGGGGAGTCATGTGGCAGCCCTTTTATTGCCGGGCGGATTACGTGCTCGCTGTATTTCACACACCGCCTGGAGAAACCCAGCACATTTTATTGATACAAGAGATGGTCCCTCATTGGGGTTGGGGTTGTTTGGTTTTTTTTCCTGTGTCTCTGTCATTCTTCTGTCCTCAGTGCAGCTCATTAACAATTTTATTAACATCTGGGTTGTGGTAGAAAGGCTTTGGTACAAAAATTAGCAGAGGGCTCTGGAAGAAAAATCCCCTGGTGCTTGGATTACAGGGATGTGCATGTGTATGCTTCCCCTTACGTGCACAGCTCCATTTCAGTGAAGGAAAATTCATGAGGAAAAGAAAAAAAATTAAAAATCCCTTGAATTTACTTGGCTATGAAAAAAAAGTTAGAGAAAAGAAATTAATCTGTCCTCAAAAAGGTTAATGCAGTCTATCAAGCCAGGGAGATTAATGAAAGTGCAAAAACTAATATAGTTTAGGAACTAAGTCAGCTTTAGAAAGCAAGATAAGGCTAATGACAAAATAAATCACTTTATAACCACACAGCCGAGCTGCAGCTGTGCCCCAGAGAGGGTGGGCCAGCAGCTCCCTCCTCCCCTGGTCGCCCACGGAGACTACATCCTGCCAGGGCTGTGTCAAGCAAAGGGGGGTGCAGAGCCAAGTCTCACTGGACACTGGCAGGGGGGCTGCAGGACAAACCCATGCTGCTTCAAGCCCCACTGGCATCAAAATCAGTGGGGTTGCCAGAGAGCAATTTGCTTTGCCTGCTGCTGAAGAGAGCTGGTGTGTCAGCAGGCCTCTGACCCAGTGCTGCTGGGGGACTCACCTGCATTGCATCCCACCGCTGGTGGGGCAGGCACGGGGAGGAGCAGGGGGCGACATCCTTCCAGTACCTGAAGGGACCTACAGGTAAGCTGGGGAGGTACTGTTTGCAAGGGTATGGAGTGACAGAATGAGGGGAGGTGGTTTTAAACTAGAGCAGGGTAGGTTTAGGTTAGACATTAGGACCAAGTTCTTCATTTATGAGGGAGAGACACTGGTACAGGTTGCCCACAGAGGTGGTGGAGGCCCTATCCCTGGGGACATTCAAGATCAGGCTTGATGGTGCTCTGAGGAACCTGATCTAGTTAAAGGTGTCCCTGCTTACTGTGTGTGTGGCTGGGGGGGTGAAGTGGAAGAGGCACTAGATGGCCTTCAAAGGTCCTTCCCAACCTAACACATTCTGTGAATCTGTGACTCTATGACTGACAGGTGGGATTGTATGAGCACTCCTGGAGCTGGGCTGAAAGGGTACAGGCTGTTCTGGCCCATCCTGCTCCTGCTGGACCTCAGGCACTGCCTGCCAGTGCTTTTGGAAATGGTGGGAGCTGCTGCCCCACTGGCTGCTTGAGTATCCGGCAAGGTCTAAGGTGGCATGGCTTCAGGCACCAGCCAATAGTGAGGTGATGAGGAGATTCTCTACATCCTTGGGACAAAATTCTGAGCTGCTGAACCCCTCATCCCAGGGAAGTGACTGGCCCCTGGGAAAGGGCACATTGGGGCTGGAAGGTGCCTTGGGCACTCACCATCTCTCTCTGCTCTGTGTAAATAACCAAATGCTCACTGGCGACCTGATCCTCCTGCCCCAGTCACCCTCCCTCACTTTCTCCTGTTCCCTCTCTCAGCTAATGAATATTTATTTAGACAAAGCGAAGCAATGCTTTTAACAAATTGTCTTGGGCAAAATTTAGCCTTAATTGGGTGTATGTTTCCAGAGCACTTTACCATCCTCTGGTCAGGGTAAATGGATGGATGTGTAGTATTACAGCAGCTCTTTCTATTAAGCCCTGCAAAATGCTCAAGAATACCCTTTTCTGCCTTTAGATCTGAATGAATGCTGCCCTAGTTAATGAAGGGCTCTTCTATGAGGATGGGAGAATTGAAGGAAGGAGGACTTAATTTTTTTCCTTTTTGCATGATTTTCCCTTTAAAGTGCCTGCTCAGGAGTCCTCTCACATTAATAGAAAGTTTGGACATTAGATAATTTCTTAAATTAATGCTATTGCTGCATCTCCAGACGGGTGGGAGGACATCGGAGGTGATCCAGAACCTGCCAGAAGGTCTGTGTCCTTCAAACAAGGGAGTCATTCACAGCTGACACATCAGGATGGCTTCTTCTGACTTCCTGGTGTTGCTTTACAGCTGATGCCTGCAGCTCATACAACACAGCACCCTCTAACAGGTAGCCCTGGACCAGCTGGAGTAGCATTGATCAAAACGGCATGCAGCACTGCAGCACCCCAAGAGCTCAGCGAGAGCACCTTGCTCTTTTAGGGGCTGGTACTAAAGTAGTGATGGTGAAATGTATAAATATATGTGTGTTCATATATATATATATATATATATATATATACATATATGAAAGGGGTTGTGTGTGTGTGTGTGTGTGTGTATGTATGTATTTATCACAGCGGTGGAGGTAGAACCCATCGGCTTCAACTTGTGCAGCCACGTGCACTGATGGGTTGAGTTTGATGTCTCCGTCTGGAGACATTCAAAACCCTCCTGGGTGCTGTCCTGTGCAGCCTGCTGGAGGTGATCCAGCTCTGGCAGTGGGGCTGGATGATTATATCCAGAGGTCCCTTCTAACTCCTACCCTTCTGTGATTCTGGGATTCTGCTAATGGGCCAAATTTGCAAAACTGTCCACAGTCCTTCTTCTCCCATGGTGCAATAAGTCCCTTCTGAGGGATGCCCTGGCTAGTCCCTGAAAGTCTCGGTCACAGGAGCAGAGCTGGTGAGTGAGACCAAAATCCCAGCTGCCCCCTGAACAGAGGGCAGAGCCCTCACAGATGTGGCTACAAGCACCAGTCATTGATTTCCCTTCCTAAAAGTCCACCTTATGATGACCATCCTTGGTGTACCCACTTCCTTTCAAATATCCTTTTAATCATAGATTTGTGTGAGTTATTCAGCTATTCTACACCAAATGGTCTGAGGGTCCAACAGTTTATTCACACACAACTTTGGTCGCCTTTACAGACCTACTGCCTTTTTCCCACCTTGTAGAGATTCATGTGCATTTTTCTACATGAGGCATACTTAAAAGAGAAAATAAACCCAACACATTAATCCTTTCCTTCCTCTGCCTCCCAGATGAGAAAAACTGTTGGAGTAAACTCATACCTGGTTCTTAATTTATGGAGAAAAGCAGAAGCCTAAATCACTCTCTGGGAAGATTAGATTACAAACTTCAGTGGAAAAACTTCAGGCGCACCAGTTCTGCAAGCTGCTGAAAGCTTCCAGTTGTTGAACCCTGTGGGGTTCCACAGGCACCCCTTCCCTCCAGGGTAAAACCAAAGAAAACTGTTGCCTGCCCTGTAGAAAATGCCAGGTGGTAGAAACCCACCGTGCTGGAGGCACCCACCAGCACTGGCCTGGAGTCGGGAACCATCGCACGGGGTGATGTGTTGGAGAGATGGGCTGAGCAGCTTTGACTTTTGCAGTGGGTTTTTTTGCAACCAACTAAACAGCCAACCAAGTAACTAACCAGCACAAAAGCGCATCCAACACGGGACAGCTACCTTGTGAAGTAACCCCCAGCATGTGGTGGTCTCTTGGGCAGTTGATAGTGTTGGCTGTATTTCATTTTTCAGATGGGTCATGGAATCAAGGAATCACAGAATCACAGAGAGGTTTGGGTTGAAAGGGCCATTTAGTCCAACTCTCCTGCCAAAGCAGGCTCCCTAGGACAGGTCGCACAGGGAGGCATCCAAACGGGTCTTGAATATCTCCAGAGCTCCCCCAGGCAGCCTGTCCCAGGGCTCTGGCACCCTCACTGTGAAAAAGTTCTTCCCTGTGTTGGTGTGGAACATTGTGTGCTCCAGCTTGAGGCCATTGCCCCTTGTCCTGTCCCCACACACCACTGAAAAGGGGCTGGCCATTTCCCCCTGTGTCCCACACTTCAGATATTTATAAACACTGATCAGATCCCCTCTTAGTCTTCTTCTTGTCTCCAGGCTGAACAGTCCCAGTTCATTCAGCCTTTCCTCATAGGGGAGATGCTCCAGGCCCTTAATCCTCTTTGTAGCCCTTTGCTAGACTCTCTCCAGGAGATTCCTGTCTTTTTTGTACCGGGGAGCCCAGAACTGGACACAATACTCCAGGTGGGGCCTGACAAAGGCAGAGTAGAGGAGGAAAGGCCCCCTGTAGCCCCCTGGAAGGCTGCAATTAGGTCCCCCCAGCATTCTCTTCTCCAGGCTAAACAAGCCCAATTCTCTCAGCCTGCCTTTGTACGAGAGGTTCAGCCCTCTGACCTCCTTCATGGCCTTGTAATGGTTTCTGTGTAAGACCATTGGAGACGCCTGGGCAGAGCTGCTGGGTATAAACCTGCTAATCCAGCAAGAAAAATAGGCCACGAGAGCAGCAAATGTTTTTCTGCCTCTCCAAGGCACCACAATGTGTTGCATGGAAGGAGAACAAGCTGGGAGCAATAGACATAACACGATTAAAATGGTGGCTGGTCTGTCATTTTCTGTGCTAACCTGGGTGCTTGAGAATTGCTGAAATATGGCTGAAATGCTGCTGTGCTACATCTCATTTAAAAAAAGTGATTTGTTAAAAGAAAATCCACCCTGAATAACCAAGTCTGGTCCATTAAAATAATATGTAAACACTGGCCCCACAGTTTAACCATCACATATTTTGATAGCCTTTAGGAACTGAATGGAAATTCTCTACCCCCTGGTCCGTGTCATCTTCCCCCCTCCCCGCATTATCATATAACCTCATCAGAAGATAAACAGCCTCCTTACCCCCAAACATTTTGCAATTTGCATTTAGATTGTTTGGTGCCAATGCTCAGGATAAGATACTTCCCAGCTCTGTCAAACAAAACCTGATTGTCATTTAGCAGCGTGGCAGTCAATTTATGTTTCCATTAATGCAGATCCCAGGCAATTATCTGGGGAGGGGAGGGGGGAAAGCCTTAACAAATTGCACCCCTGTCTGCTAGGCTTATTTTCCTGCAGGCAGCTGGAGGGAAAATTTGACACACCCATGAAAGAAGAGCAAGTGAATGCCTTCTCTCGTTACGGGGGCGAAAGGAAAGGAGTGGGAGTCAGCTCACAGACCCCTTGGCTGTGCAGCATCGCATACAAGAGCTGTCCCTGAGTGGCAGTGGTGTTACCCCCAGAGTACCCTGGGCTGTGTCTGCAGCCTTGTTGGGGACCCCAGCCCTGCTTGACTGGGAGGGATAGCAAAGGATGTGTTCTCCTGGTAATGGGACTACCCTCCACAGCTGCACTCCTGGCACCTGACATTGGCTTGCACGTGTCGACACGGTTGGCATCAGCTTTAGTAAGCCCTTGTGCAGATAGGAAATGCAAATTGAATGTTTTCCTTCTCTGACAGTTAGTTGAAGACACTCCTCCATTCCCTCCTGTCTCAAAGGCCTCATTTCTCCTCTTCCCCATCATTTAGCTGTGCTCTCCATCACTGCTGTGGTCCCCACGGGAAGCCCCCAGGTAACAGCAACCTTGCCAGTAAAGGCAACTCCCCCATCTGTCACTCCCATCTTTTTCTGGGGCCCAGTGCCAATGGCACCAACTGAGCCTAGAGTTGCCCTGGCATGGTGTTTTCCTGAGGAAACTCACCCCAAACTGAAAAGTCAACCCCCTTTCCAATGCCTTCCCTGAGAGAGTGAGCCACATACCTCTGGGGTGGTCCCACTCCCCCACTGCAGTACTCCTTGCTCATGGGTTTCTTCACAGACTCAGAAAGTTGCAAAACTCTAAACCACTGTCTCTAAAACACTGTGTTGCATCGCAGGTGGTGTGAAAGCCATTTGTGTTGGAAGCATTTTTCCGTCACTGCCTTGCCAAGTTGGTGGGACATTGGTTGACTTTCCTTGGAGCTGCAGGGGGTCTCTGTGGGGTGGGAGCAAAGAATTGGGCCAAGTGGGGATGAAGATGAACTTCACCTCTAAACACAGGGGGAACATGCAGCATGCTGCTGGAGGGGGGAGGTGAGGACGCCCCCCTAGTGCAAGGCCCTTGGTGGCCTGGCTCGCAGTCCCTCTATGGCAGCGTTCGGCAGGTGATGCTGTCCAGTGGCTGAGAAAAATAAAGTTTTTTTCTGAAGGGAGGGGAGACACCCACACCTCAGTGATTGGAAATACATCTGCAACCGCTCGGAAAGTTATTTTTGCTACATGAAAGGCTGGGATGCAAAGACAGGGCCTTCTCCAGACTATATCACCTCTTGGCTTCTCTGCGAGTACAGCTCATTTATTTGGTTTGGCACCGAGCAGCCAAGCTGTGTAGCTGCCAGGTTTACCATGTTATAAGGAGTTGCTGATGTCAGGAAGAGCCACAGGAAAGCCCTGCAGATGTTGTCCAGGTGGTTCTGCTCTCCGTGAGCGTTCAGGAATAGTCAAACTATGTAACAGTTTTACGATGATTATTTTTCTTACAAAACATGACTGGGATTCCTGTCAGGAACTGGAGCTGGAGCAAAGGGCAGCCTGTGGCATGAAGACTGGGTGAGGCATGGTGGGAGGAGAGCTGCCAGAGGAGCAGGACCCAGCAAAGCACAGAGGGGACCCATGCTCCAGGCCGGCTTGGAAATACCTGGCAGGCTCCTCCACATGGCTTTTTGCACCGCGCTGCTTGTCAGGCAGGGTAGTCAGTGAGGCCAAGCAGAGAGAGAGGTGTTCCTTGCCCATGGTCAAACTCTTGGGGGGCCCACATCTTAAAATTTCAACTCAGGAGCCAGGTCCTGGGCTGAGGTAAAGAGAAACTCGTGTCACCTTGTCAGAGGGTGGGGCCGCTTGAGCAAGCCTGTGAGGTGCCTGTGAACTAAGCCAAGCATGGCTCCTCCAGGCTCTACATGCTCTGGGCTGGGGAAATGCATCACCTCCCATGGGAGCTGTTTCCTCACAAGCATCTCAAAGGCACCTCCCAGCCAAATCAACGCAAACATGGTCAGGCTCAGCCCCTGCTCCCCCTGGGCTGCTCTGCACCTTGCTGTTGAGCAGGAAGCTCAGGACACGTCTGAAAAAGAGACTCATGCCCCTGCCCCTTGCCTGGCTTAGGGAGCTGTTCAGTTGTCCAGGGTATAACCTGCCTTTCTCTTGGTTCTTCAGCTCTGTGTAGCCTGGAGGACATGTGGAACCTGCTGGTATGATGCCTGAGCCTACGCAGGGAGGGAGGAAGGGGTTCTTCCTCTGCTCACAAACTTCCTCAACCCACCAGGTGACCTCAGGGCACCCCTGAAGCCTGCTAGCAGGATCAGAAGCTGCTCTTTTCCTTACAAATGCTTGTTCTGCTGCATCCTCTCCCAGACTGTTGGCCCCAGCCTTGCCCTTGGCACCTTAGCCCCTCTTCCTGGCCTCTTTCTTTGGACCAACACACCTTTTCTCCACAGGTAACTTAAGTGTTAACTTTATAGGATTTTGAAGAATCCCAGATCTGCCAAAAGAAGATTGAGAAAGAGATTTTGACTTATGCTCAGGCATCTTGTACCTTTAGTTGGCCTTTATTTATGTGGCAATTACTACTGAAAGCAAAGGTGATGTAGGGTGGGCTCAAAAAGAGCAGGGTTTGCAGAGGGGGTTTTCCCTGTTTTCCTTGCAAACCTCAGAGCTGCTTGCCTTGTTAGTTCACTTTGCCATCTAACAGAGAGATAAACCTCAGTCAAGTTGCCTTAATGTTTATTTTATTTAAAGAATCAGAAACACAGTCGTTGTAGCTCATTTGTACTCATATCCGCCAACATTTCCCAAATCACGTTAACATTCATGTATAACAAAAACATTTTCTGAGCTGTGCAAAGTTCAAAGGAATTGTTCAATTACTTGAACCCATTTCTAGAAGAGCAAACCTGGCATTTTACAAACTGAGGCTGCCAGAAGGAGTCTTTTCTTCCCTCCCACCCCATCCCTCCCCCAGCCCATTGTAGGAGATGCAGATGCCCTCTCCTCCCCCTTTCCCTGGTATGACAGGTAAAAATTAGACCACAGTACAAGTCAGACCTCTCTCAATCCAGGACTTTCCGAATGGTACTGGGTCACGGTCTCGTATCACTGAGCTGTTGGAAGTTCTGCACTTGTGCTCCTGGCATGGAAGCGATTTGTCCAAGAAGAATACTCAGTAACCCAAACTGTGATGATAAGCAATAAATAAGGACCAGAAGCAGTTGTTATCAAAATGGAAACACTGGTCCCCCCACCCCATTTTTTTTTCCTCACAGGAGGTATGACTGGAAGGGTTTATCACCCATTAACAAAAACCCATCCTCCTCACAAAATATATTTTTAAAGCAGTGATTTCATGACACGACATACGTGTGTTTTCCTTGATCTTCTCACACATCAACTTTTGTCCTGTTAGAGTTAAGCATGAAAAGGTGGAAATCTGGAACCATTTTAGAATCTGGCTAAACACAATAGGCAGCAAGCAAACCATCACCCTGTTTCATTTTGCTGGGTGTAGTAAATACACCCACGGAACAGAATTTTAAGAGAGCTTAAACCACTGTAAGTTGTCAGGAAAAAAAAAGAAATCTCCTCATCTCCCACAGATCTAACCCAGAAGTTTTATTGGAATCGGTAACACGCATTTTGGTGTTACTGACTTGCTAACTGTGCAGTTTACTGTTGGAGGTGCAGTGATACCAGTTCTGATCTGGACCAAAGAAGTGGAATAGATATGGCTCTAGTCTCAAGCAAGTCTTTCCAGAAAGACGTTTCTTCAGTCTCTTGTAGGTCATAAAAAGGCAATTTCCTCTCAACAGTAACTAAACTTTTAGTGGCTGACTCATTACAATCTGGAATATGAACAAATGTGGCAACGTTAAGCGTAAAAAGAAACACCCTGAAAATGATGCCTCCCTGTTTGAAGGTGCTATACTTGGCCATGGACTGTGTTTCTGGAATCGGTTTGTTACATGTGACAGCAAGAAAAAACTTATTTTACAGAGAACAAAGTCACGGAGCTGAACAAATAGGAACGCTCACTTACATGGGATCGGGTATGTGCTAGTATACATGGCCGGAACGGAAACGAAACTCAACTTACACCTTCGCGTATGGAATACTGGCGACGCGGTAATGATGTTCGCCCGCTGGGCCTCCTCCTTTTTAACAAGATCATCTCCAGGTTACAGTGCCTCCGACGCGCTTCTAAACGACCACCACATGCAGGCTTTGGCAGCCAGCCGGCCGCGGGCAAAGGCAAGGTACGGACACAGCTACGGAAACCCTTCCACCGCGTTTCATTCCTCAGGAGCCGGTGTCTTGCTAAATACTCTCACGATCGCACGACTGCATTTGAATGTTCTCTTTCTCATTCTGCTTCATTACGGATCGCTGGCTAAACCCGCTTTACATTTATTGCACCTTGAAGTCCCTGGTAGACGGAAGCTTATATTGCCTGATACGGTTTGTATTGTAGCTTGACCACGGTGAGAAATCGAACAGTCTCCAGAACTGTACATCTCTACAGTAAGAAATCACATTTCAGTAATGCTAATTACAGCCGCCGCAGATCAGCTCTCGTCTCTGTGATGCAATGACAGAGGAAAACTCCACGGTCCCCATGCCTGCTAGAACCTGCAGTGTTCTTCTTATTGCCATGAAAAAGTCAATTAAAACATCTCCTCTGGGAATTACTTCCAACTCTGGAGTAATTATCACCCTCCAGACAGAGCGCTGTGCTTTGGCATGGGTCTTCGGGTCACTGTAAATATACAGGAGCGAGTGAGCGCGCACATGTTGCGTGGGCACGCTCCTCCAGGTACATTTACCTGTGACCAGGCGGCTTTTTCTCTGTGAAGCACAAACAAGCAGTCTGATCTTGATCTCCAGGTACATTTCTCATTTCATTATGTTGAACGCAAATCTCGTTGCAGCCTCTCTGTTTAACCAAACCGAATCCTTAGCAATTAAAAAAAATAGCACCAGATGTATGAAAAAGAGGAAATGTCTGATCTAGTAGGAATATATATATAAAGTAGAGCAATTCTTACAGTAAAAAGGTACATCATACAAAAAAGCGATGGAAAGTGATGCCGAAGGACAAAAATCCATGCTGCATATAATAAGGGCAGAAGACAGGCAAAAGGGATCCAGCTCAAATAACCACAGTTTAATGGTGGAGCCGTACTTCCTCCAGGACCTCCCCGACAGCAGCGCCGGGACACCGGGTGGTATGGGACTCTGAGCACTAACACACTCACTGACAAACCTGCGCAGCATATCTTTGAGGTATATAGAAAGCATGACATTAACGTTAGTTTTGGACTCCTCGTTCTTTCTTGCACGGCGATGCTGAGGTTTTCTCCACCCTCCCCTCCCTCCTTTTCCCTCGGGAAAAACGAAATCCCAGTTTAAGAGCTTTCTAGCACACCTCCTTGAACTCTCAAATCCATCTTGCATAGGCCAGTAATAAGAACACTGCAGCTCTGACAAATAAGTTACAGCAATATAACAACTTTCCTCTTAATTTTTTTTCTTAAAGATATCTTCTCTATAATTTACACAAAGGGTTAACAGCCGGAGTTTAGGTTACGTACAGTCCAGATGGGCGTCCTTTCAGTCTGTGATTCCAGGTGGAAGGCACTACTTCAACATACCACTGTATGCACCGCACACGGTCTCAGGAGCACAGCGGGGCACTGCGTCTCCAGAGCTGTAGACCGAAGGGCCTTGAGGGGGGGAGTCTTTGGAAATAAAAATGGCAGTGGTTATCAGTCCAGTTTCCCTTTGCTGTCTCTTCTTGTGCTATGCAGTTTCCCCTGAAAGCTCCTCCAGTCGAGAGAGCGGCGAGCCGTCCTCAGAAGCTCTCGACAAAGCTCCCGGGGAAGAGGCCCGTCCTGCCGTTCCTCTGCAACGTCCCTTTGTACCAGCCGTCCTCCCGTTTCTTGTGCACAAACACAATGTCACCTTCCTTCAGTTCGATCTCGGCCTCGCTCTGCGGCGGGTACGGGACCACGACGCGATACCTTTGGAGACAAAATCACAAGGGTTGGGTCAGCCAGCAGTCGAGCCTGCGCCTGACGGCAGCGGCCAGGCACCATGCGTCTGGCAGACTGTGACACTGGCTGTTTTCACACTGGCCCATGCCCCCACCTTCATGGATGCTTGCCCAGATATGAAGCGCTGTGAAAACACACAGGCTGGCTGCCAGGAAGAGAACCACCCCTCCAAAATCCCATAGAGGGCATGTTAGTGGCTCCCCAGGGTGACACCTGCAAGCTGTCATTGACTGCTGAGGTCCTTTCCTTGTTTCTGGCGCCAACCTGTAAGCCAGACCTAGAAGCCAGTGCTGCTCTCTGTCTCCTTTCCCCCAGGGGTGCTAATGATGTGTCAATGCCAGCAGCTGCCTGAAACCCTGCATCCTATAATCCTGTTCTGGGAAAGAAAAGGGACACAAGTTTCCTCCTGGTTTCTTGCATCCAGTGCTTGGGCAGGTTCCTTGGAGGCAGCTTTGGAGGATCCTGCTAGCTCACAGATTGTACAGGACAAATTTCAGGACAGGGGAAGCTTTTACATTGATTAAAAAGTGAGTCAGAAGTGAACATCTTGCCCCTCCATCCCTGCCTTCTTGTGAACCAGAAATCTTGAGGAAAAATACCTTTGGAGACATCAGTAAGTTACATTATGAAATGGTTGTATCTGATGCACCTAAGTGTCTATAAGAAAGCTGAAAAATGTCCCTGCTTACTGCAGAGGGGTTGGACTAGATGACCTTTAAAGGTCCCTTCCAACCTTACACATTCTATGATTTTCTACTAAAAGTCAGTATTATGGGGAGATCTCTGACCATCTTGACCAGAGATTTGATGGGGATGGTCTCCGGAGCCAGACCATGAAAGTGGGGACTTCTTGTAGAGAACCCTGCTTCTGTTGGCATGCCAAGCCCGCAACAGGGTCTTAGCCGCTTTCACCCAGTGCTGCATCTACCTCTGCTGTAACATGTTGCATTCAGCACTACATCTTCTCCATCTAAAACAGGTTTGCAGTGCTCCCACCAGCTGCCTGTGATACCGGCAGAGGTTAGGTAAGGTAGTCCACATTTTTCTTCTTATGTGTCTTATGTGTCTTATGTGCACTTTGGGTCCCCCTCAGACCTGGGGAAGGGAAGGTAAAACAGAGAGGTTTCAAATGGCTTGGGAAGCACTCTCCAAAACAAGAGTGGACCCCCTATCCTTAACCATTCACAGAGAGCTCTCCGGGAGCTTAGTTTTCACATGTCACTTCATTTTAACGAACTAATGGTGGGTCTGATCCTGGTGCAGCTATTCTGTGCTTGGGCTCATCCTCCCGAGAGCGCCAGCTGGACCCTCGTACATGGGTGCACTTGTGTGCAGAGCAGGGAATGCCCCTCTTCTGCTGGGCTTGTTTTACTTCAGCGCATGTACTTTTGCAGTCATCTGGCATTTGGTTAACAATCAATAACTGTCTTGCTAATTGCAAAGTAATGAATATACTAAGATAGTTAAAAGATGCCAATTGATTACCTAAAGCCCATCTCCTCAGGATTAATATTTCCACAGCCACCGCTTGGCCGCTGATGCCTCAGTCATGTTTGTTACAAGGTGAGTATTTATTTAAAATAACACCCTCTCCTGGAGGACTTGGTTCGACATACCCTAAAGGCTCTGGAGCACCCCTGGGGCCATTCCCAGAGAGGTGGTTCCAAAGCAAGGAACTCTCCAGAGGCAGTCATGGATTTTCTTTGCAGACATTGCTGAGGGACCTAGCGACTGCAGTTCTGAAACCAGGGACTCTGCTTGGACAGGACAGTGTAAATACCAGCTTTGCCTCTATGCTTGGACATCTCCATGGTCAAACCTCCCATCATTTAACTCCATTTGGAGTGGAGATTCTGCTCCAAAACCCGACTATGGCCTTTTTATCTTGACACAGAGACACAGTCATGCAGAAAGTGTATGTGTTCAAGTGCCATCGAAAGTCTGCTGGTCTTCGCTGTCCCTCAGTCAATAAATCTAGTTGTCACTTCCTTCCTCTGTGGAAAAGCAGTTGAAACGTGTGCTGCTGGCTGGCTGCAGGAACACGGCCTATCCCGCTATCATCTGTGGAACCGCTACACTTACATTATGAAGCTTTGCCAATTACAGCCATTATGCAAATGAACGCACACATTATTTCAAACACTCTGCTGCAGTGTTGATTAATTAAATTATCAGAGTGGAACAATTGTAGCTAAGATGATGCCAAGTTTCAGATCTCGCAACTCTACGCACAGTCACAGAGCACTGGAGCTCAGGAGGCTTTGAGAAAGAAGGGGATTAGACCTTAACAGCGGTTGGGGGGTGCAGAGGTACTCGTGGGCCCTTTTGGCAGATTGGGAAACAGAAGCAAAGAAAAAGTTGTTGTCTGGGGCAGTGTCACTCCAAAGACCCAGCTGGGACTGCCAAGACCCAGAGCCATCCTTTTAAAGCCAGACGTCATCCTGGGGGGGGGTGGGGGAGGGAGGTGACCACGCTCAACAGGAATGTGCCCATTGTCATAAAAGGGGTTCTACACAGCATCTCCTTAGAGATTTAGGAAAATAAACCCCAGCCGCTGCATTACCAAGGGAAATACCTTTTCCCATTTAAGGAAAGCCGGAATGCTATGGTGTAAATCCCAATTAACCACAGCACCTCACAGGGCAGCACCAAAGCACTTCTGAGTAAGAGACTGTAGGTACGAAAGACCTTGCAAATCGCTTCAGAACTCCTCCCTGAGAGATGGGGAAAGGCACTGCGCATTTTCCCTTGAGGTGCTTTAGAAGGGGATGCCCGTGAGGGAGAGCTGCGGGCAGCAGCACGGCATAGCTGCTGGCACCGGGCTGCCTGCCAGCAGCTCACACAGGCACAAGGTTGGAAAAGACCTTTAAGCTCATCAAGTCCAACCGTTCCCATCCTATGCTAGACCATATCCCTAAGTACCCCATCTACCCGTCTTTTCAACACACCCAGGGATGGTGACTCAACCCCCTCCCTGGGCAGCCTGTCCCAGGCCCTGACAACTCTTTTGGTGAAGAATTTTCCCCTAACATCTCATCTGAGCCTGCCCTGGTGCAGCTTTGTGCCATTTCCCCTTGTCCTGTCTCCTGTCACCTGGAAAGTCGTCGCTGCTGTGCCACCCCCCGACACCTCCAGGTGGCATCTCAGCCTAGTTTATCCCCTGCAACTCCTTGGCAAACACATATACCAGCCTCATTCTCTTACTTGCTCTCCCAGACATCCTCCTTCACTCCCAAAAAGGCAGCCCTGTATACTTCTATTTATATTCTCCCCCCGCCCACCCCCCGCGACCCCCCTTTTCATTTCCCTTTTTGACTCCTCTTTGAGAAGCTACGATAATACTGTAGGTTTTCTTACACTAAACGGCTTCCCAGCATTTTAGGTGTGTCTCAGAACCATCTCAGTGTTGCCTGTGTCACATTACAGCTCTGAATTACTAACTTTTCAAATCGCTAATTAGCTGGGTAATGCTTGTGGTGACTGAGTGTGGCAACCACCTCAGCCTGCTGTTAGCAGTGTTTGGTATTTTCTCTCATAAATCATACCTTCAGAGAGTTGTGATTCTGCCAGATGTTAACCATTTGGGCCCAAAGTCTCCACAGCAGTTGACTGTCAGGCTGATGGTCCCACATTCAGCCCAAATAGCCACATCACCTCCAGGAATAACACAAGAGGTTTTGCAGCATCAGCAAGACCTGGGTGAGGGCTTCCACCCTCTTGGGTTCCCATACTTGGAAGCAAAGACCTGTCAAGAATGGTGTTCCTTCAGAAAATCATCTGCTCTTGGCCAGGTTAAAAGCATTCAAACCACCCCAAAGGGGCACATTAGTAGAGGCTTGCATGAGGATCAAAGGTAAAATCTCTGCTGATCGATGCTCCAAGATGCCTTAGCTCTGTGCAGCCTCAGAGGTTGCATTTCTTTTCCTTCCCAGTGTCCTGGTTCTGGCAGGGTTACAGTTAACTTTCTTCCTTGGAGCTGTGCTGTGGTTTGGATTTGGGATGATAACAATGCTGATGACACACTGATATTTTAGTTGTTGCCAAGCAGTCAAGGACTCTTCAGCTTCTTATACTGCCCTGCCAACGAGAAGGTGTGTGTGTGGGGGGGGGGCGAGGGGGGTGCCCAGGAAGCTGGGAGGGGACGCAGCCAGGACAGCTGACTCAGACTGACCAGAGGGATATTCCATACCATATGACATCATATAACTGGGGGTTGGCTGGGAGGCAGCATGGCTTAGCTTGGCTTGGCTGAGCATCAGCTTCAATTGTGAGCAATTGTACTGTGCATCACTCGATTATTGTTATTATTATTATTGTTGTTGTTGTCATCTTCCTTTTCTGTCCTGTTAAACTGTCAATATCTCAATCCATGAGTTTTCCCTTTTTCATTTCTCTTCCCCATCCCACCTGGGGGGCAGTGAGTGGGCTGTGTGGGTGTTTTAGCTGCTGGATGAGTTAAACCACGTGATGGATGAGTTAAACCATGACACCCAGCAATGGGGTCCTCTCATGTTTTTCTCTCCGGCCACAGACTCGATGTTGGACTTCCCTACTGCTGGCTGCTGTGGCAGCCTTGAGTTGGGCACCTCAGACCCAGAGGGGACTGTCTTGGACGAGCAATGGCCTGGGAAGGGTCCTTGTTGCACAAGAGAAAGTACGAGGAGAGGCTGTGAGCCCTATCAGCAGAGATGGGTGATGGGGCTCATCTGAGCAGGGAAACCTCAGGGAGTTGGAAAGCAGGGTGAGGCAAGGGAGGGTATGCAGGGAGAGGGAGGCTGATGTGAGAAAAACTGGGAGCTGAGGGAGAAATGGGACAGTGATGAAGAGTGGAGACCCTGATAGAAGGTGTGGGCATGGCTGCTGAGGGGGCAGCTGTGCTGAGCTGAGGTGGAGCGAGTAGAGAGCCTCTGGGAGGGAGCGTCTGGGAGGGAGCCTGGGGCTGAGACATGACATTCCACGGGGCAGAAGACTGCATGGGTAGAGGCTGGCACTGGGGCTGAGGCTGGGAGCCAAGCAGCAAGTAGCTTACTGAGAGCTGGGAATGGGTCTATCATCCCTGTCCCTCTGCTGTCAACAAAGACCTAGGAATACCACTGTCCTGTGTCTTCACAGCACTCTGTCCTTGCAGTCAAAAGAAACACCTCTCCCACCAATCTCCCTTTGCTACTGCTGCTGATGTCTTCAAGGTACAGTTAAGACTCTCAGACTCAAATAGATGTTACATGATGGAAGTTCTGGTTTTGTTTCCTTTAAAAAAACGCCATGTATGTGGATTCATAAAGACATCCACCACCTTAACAGAAGAGGAATGTTTCACACCCCTGAATCTGAGATGAAGAAACAGGCAACTAAAATTGTCCATGACTTCATTTTTGCTTGTGTGCAATATAATCTTTCATTACATGATGGCATACTGCTTTTCCCATAGGATGCCTGCCTCATTCACTGCACAAGATGTCCTGCTCTGGCCGTGGGTCAAGGCTCTGACACAGAAGAAGTGTACGGCTGCCAAAGGCACCTCATGTTTTGCAGAGGTTGGAGGACATGAAGAGTCTGAATCTGATCTGAAGTTAGCAAGTTGCCTTTGGAGAGCAGAGATCATGTTCTTTACACCAAGTTCCTTATTGTTGCTCAAGTTTTCTCCCAAGAGATGAACTAAACTGTATTGTTACATCTTCTCCATCAGAAGAGGGGTGGCCAGCAGGGACAGGGAGGTGATTGTCCCTCTCTACTCTGCCCTCGTGAGGCCCCACCTGGAGTACTGTGTCCAGATCTGAGGGCCCCAAAACCAAGAAAGATGTGGAACTGTTGGAGAGGGTTCAGAGGAGGGCCACAAAGATGATTAGAGGGCTGGAGCACCTGCCCTGCGAAGAGAGGCTGAGGGAGCTGGGCTTGTTCAGCCTGGAGAAGAGAAGGCTGCAGGGGGGACCTCATTGCAGCCTGCCAGTACCTGAAGGGAGCATACAAACAGGAGGGGAATCAACTTTTTAAAAGGGCAGATAATGGCAGGACCAGGGGGAGTGGTTTAAAGCTGAAGGAGGGAAGGTTTAGATTGGATATTAGGGGGAAGTTTTTTACAGAAAGAGTGGTGAGGGGCTGGAACAGGCTGCCCAGAGAAGTAGTGGATGCCCTGTCCCTGGAGGTGTTCAAGGCCAGGTTGGATGGGGCCCTGGGAGACCTTGTGTAGCTCCAGGCCTGAGGTTGGTGGCCCTGCCTGTGGCAGGGGGGTTGGAGCCCCTCACCACTCTCTCTGTAAAAAACTTCCCCCTAATATCTCATCTAAACCTTCCCTCCTTTAGCTTTAATCCATTCCCCCTTGTCCTGCCATTATCTGCCCTTTTAAAAAGTTGATTCCCCACCTGTTTGTATGCTCCCTTCAGGTACTGGAAGGCTGCAATGAGGTCCCCCTGCAGCCTTTTCTAGGCTAAACAAGCCCAGCTCCCTCAGCCTCTCTTCGCAGGGGAGGTGCTCCAGCCCTCTAATCATCTTTGTGGCCCTCTTCCGGACTCTCTCCAACAGTCCTACACCTCCTAAGCAGGCTGTTTGCTAAGGTATCACACACCCAGGACAGCATTCAGGAGTGACTCCAACAGGTCCCCTGTGTGTTAGGGGTACACAGATCATTTTGTGTGGGATAGATAATCGGTGACAATGAAGCATCTAGCCCAATTAAGCACTGCTCTTGCTTATTGGTGGAGCTCTGTTTCTCCATCCTTTTACTGGCACACTGCAGGGACCTGCAAAATGCCTCTGCATCCTACAAGCCAGAACCTGCTTCACCGTATTTCAGTGTCTGTATCAGCAGCCTTTAAAGAACAAATCTCAGTTGGTTCTTTTACCTTTCTGTTGGAAATATTGTAGGATTCAATCTCTGAGAGAGATAATTAATTTTAGTTTCTCCATCCTAAGGCAGGTATCCCTAGTCAGACAAGCACTTAAGCACGTGCATGCATGTCACCGTTCTGTCAGAACCTACTCCTGGGGTCATTTCTCCAGTATCATAGAATCACAGAATCATAGGGGTTGGAAGGACCTCGAGAGATCATTGGGTCCAACCCCCCTGCCAAAGCAGCTCCCTAGGACAGGTCGCACAGGGAGGTGTCCAGACAGATCTTGAATATCTCCAGGGAAGGAGACTCCACAACCCCCCTGGGCAGCCTGTCCCAGGGCTCTGGCACCCTCACTGGGAAAGTTCTTTCACATGTTGGTGCAGAACGTCCTGTGCTCCAGCTTGAGGCCATTGCCCCTTGTCCTGTCCCTACAGACCACTGAAATGGGGCTGGCCAATTCCCCCTGCATCCCATACTTAAGATATTTATAAACATTAATAAGGTCGCCCCCCTTACTCTTCTTTTCTCCAGGCTGAACAGTCCCAGCTCACTCAGCCCTTCCTCATACCACATTCCAAGAAAGAAAATACCCTTTCTTTTGCTTTCCCTTTTGGCAGAGAAGATATACGAGTGCAGCAAAGTTGAAATCAGTGGGTGTTAAGCACATCCTTGAATGCTTCCTTGAAATGGGAGCTCAATTTCTAACGTGGCAGTGATGTCTAGAGAGGATACATGGAAACACAGAGGGGTCTGTGTTAAAGGTCAGACTCACTGCTGCCATCTTATACTGCAGCACTGTTATGGTTACAGCTTGCTTGAAGGCTCCACAAAAACCACAGCAGCCCAGCACAGGCACACCAGTCGTGACAGTAGGTTCGGGCACCACCTCTTCATCAGAATATAAGATGGCAGAACCAGTGCCAGTTACTATAAAAGAGTCAACAACGCGTGACATGTTTTACTCAGGTTCACATCTGGGAACGGTGCCAGGCAGCCAGGGGAACGTGAGTCACACACACACACACACACACACACACACACAGCTCTCCTGTTTGGCTCAGCGTACAGTCGTGCTTTCTCCAAGGAAAGTACTGCGCTTTGGCACGGTTAGGCAGACAGCAACCCCCCCTCCTCCCACGTGAACTGACAGCATTGGTGGGAAGTGGGTAAGTCTGTGGCCCAGGCTCTACTGGACCACAGAACATCCCAGCACTGGTCCTGTTTCCTGCACCAGTGGAAGCTGGATGGAGCAGTAGGTGGAAAAGAGCATGTGGGGCACATGCAGCCTGACGGGGTATTCACTTGGCAGTCAGTCACCGTGACATGAAGTGACAAGGACACCACCTGGGAAATTTCTCCACTCTGCTGCTTGGACGGCTGGATGCTTTATTGCAGGGAGCAGGTGAGGGAAGGTGGTTTTATAAGCCAATAGTGAGAAACTACACGCAGAAGGCAGAGATGGGCACTAACTATCCCAACAATCTCTTAAATATCAAGGCTAAACGATGGGAGGGCAAGGAGCAATTTCCTTTCTAATCCATCCATCCATAACCAGGTTTTGGAATATCAACTAGGGTAAGATAAAACAGCTGCTTTCCTCGCTGTCCCCATGCACAAAAAAATGAGTAAGAGCACAAACATTAGCAGCATCTCTAAGAGAGTGAAGCTCACTTCACCTGCCCATCTGACTGGCCGCATCGCCCATGAAGGGTTGCGCTGCCCAGCAGTGGAGCAGGTAATTTTCCCCTTAATTTGTGAGCATCAAGCCGTGAGCAATCAGAGCCCTTTAATGCACCTCCAATATGGCTAGGGGCACGACTTGATTGGTAGCCTGGATGTGGCAAGCCCTGGAGCTGCGAGGCAACCTCTACGGCAGAAGTAGCGGTGCTCTGCCGCCTGCATGAGCCTCATTTCGGATGCCGTAAATATTAAGGAATGTGCTACTTCTTCCAACCTTTCAGTGCTCTGTCTTCTGTGTGCACAGATGGGCGTTGGGAGACAGAAAGCCAAGTACAGCTAAGTGCACTGAAATGCTTTGCAGCTTTTTAAAATTTCATCCAGCATCTGAATCTGTTTATCTAACCTCTTTTTTTTTTCCCCTCTCCTCCCTTTTCTTTCTGGGAGAATTGCTCCTACTGTGTGGATGAAATGCACCAAAATGCAAACAAGCGAAATAGGGAGCTGAGTGATGTTGAATGTGAGTTCCTCCATTGCCAGATGTGAAAGGAACAAGTGGTTTGAAAACCATAATTTGTTTTAAAAAAATATAATTTGGTACTTCTTAGCAATTTGATGATTTAATGAGCACAGATGGATGTGGGATGAATTTCTAGGAGACAAGTGTTTAATGTATCTGCTCAGATTATTCCAGGACTAAGCATTATCCTTCCTAGTGCATGAAGGTAATTAATATTTCCCATTATGGGCATGAAAAAACCCATATGATCAGTTAAGGAATGCAGATACACCGATGATATGGAAGTTAATTCATAAATCAATTAGAGAATCTTGCCTGCTGTGTATAATTAGGGTTACTTCAATTATAGCTTATTTTCAGATTTAAAACTCAGGAATTAAAATGCTTAAAATCAGAGTAAGTTCCTTACCACCATATACTGCAATTGGAAGTATTTACTCAGTCTTAGCAGTCTAAATCTATTTACTCCTGGTTCCAGCAGAGCTGAGCAGATGCAGCTAACCCATGTCCCTGTGGTTCTATTCTGCCACTTAAAACTGTCATCAGTCAAATGTTTCACTATCCAAATGATCCTTAGGCCAACTGAGAAATTTGTGGAATATGGGATTCACCCTGGCATATAAAATACTGTGCCTGGACCTCCCTACAGGAGGGACTTCTTGATGGTAAAGCCTTGGGACTTCTTGATGGTAAAGCTTGGAGAACAGCACCTGCTGCAGGAGATGCTCCTCCCGGCTTGTTCTCATAGTTATGTTTAACTAAAGGTGCAGCATTCTGCTGATTTAGTTACACTGGTGCTAAATCTGGTTTATATTGATTTAGCTTTTCTTATAGCATTAATCTAAAGTGATGTAGACCAAATTAAGTGTGCCTAAATAGGGATTGGATTTTCACTCCTTTTACTAAATTGCTTTTCCATGGATTTTAAGGACAATAGACTGCTGTGATAGTCTGCTCTCACTGCCTTCATTACGATGCTGAAGGACTTGCCTGTATTTATTTCTGCTTCAAGTCTAATAGCTGCACTTGAACAACAGCATCTCTTTTAGACAAAGTGCCCAACTGGGAGTAAAAATATTTCCAGGTCTGCCTTTTCTGTGGTCTCTCACAGGCTGTCACCAAGCCATTCCTAAGCCCACCCTTTACCAGGTGTACTGGAGCTCTCTGTACTACTCACTGCAAGAATACAGTTTTAAATGTTCCATCATTTTTATGATGCTGCTCTGAGGCCACCCTGCTTTGCCTCAGATTTGGCTCTCCTGTAACACACTGTTACTCTGCGTTCTCCTTACCATGATGTGGTGGATTAGCTCTGTACCAACAGGTCTGCCTGGTTCATCACCTACCTCCCACTCCAGTTCCCTGTTCCTCAACAGCAAAGAATTTTACGTTGGACACTGCAGGTCCAAGGTCCAGCTCTTCTTGGGCTACTCTATGGGGGGGACATGATCATTTTCTAGTGATTTCTGATCCAGAGTTAGATTTGATGCCAGAGACTCAGTTTGCAATCCACATGGGATCTGCACTGCTGGTTAAGTACAGTTGACTCAGCAAGATGTGTTATGGTAACAAACCAAATGCCTTAGAGACGTTTAAATATATAGCAGTGTCATCATTACCTTCCCAACCAAATATCAACCTGCGTTCAGTAAGACATTGTGCAAGGTATGAACCGTCCTGTAGTATCCCTTATGCCCTGCATAATCTGCACCAGGATCAAGGGACAGGTGGCTTACCCAGTCCACTCCCTTCACACACTCAGACAAAAATAGATTCTTTCAAATTTCTGGAATTTTACTATTGTTCCAAAACTGTTTCAAATATCAACTTCAGGGAGTTTTCGAGACTGCTTTTATAAAACTCTCTGATGCTTTTGTAAAAAGACATGTTTTCCTCAATCACTTTTTGAGTGGAAAGCATCAGTCCATTATCTGTTCCCTTCCCAGTCCTCAAACTGTAGTTTTGTATAAAACATTTACCTCAAGCCAGTATGAGTCTAGATGTGAAGAGCTAGCTCTTTCTGTATCCCTGTTTCTAGTCAGTTATCTCTCTCTCTCCACCTGTTTTTGGATTTTGGTGTTCCACCTCTACCCTTTTTGGGTTTGCATGGCCAGTTACCAAGGTGCTGAGCAGGCAGCTGAAATGAACTCTAGAGCTGCTGGTAGAGTTCTCTCTAGAAACGAGCTACGTTTTTGGGAACAGGTCACTGATGATGGTGCTACCTGCAAGCATCCTAAGAAAGAAAAATTTGGTATTGTAGAATTTGCTACTTCAGAACAGGCTAGAAAGGGCTTTGATGGGCAAAAGCATAACCCCTGTTGCCCTAGGCAAGGAAGCACCACATGACAACTCCATAAGTTTATTAAAACATAGGGATCCCACTTAAAAAGTGGCCTTTGACAACAGCATTTTCACCATTTGGACTGAGAAAGCGTTGCTGTCCTCTATATTTAGACCAGGGCTGTGTGGTGTCATGGATGGGTGCTGCTCACCACTTTTTTAATCAATGATTAAAACTAAACCTGCACTGCCTGTCAAATGATTTTCAAGGGGCAGATGCAGGTAAGCCCTGTCTACCTAAAAGACAGCTGAGACACCTACACTCAGTCCACAGAGCAGTGAAACTGCGACAACCCTAGAGCAGGTTAAGCTTGCAGCCCTCCTCCAAATGCTCCCAGAGGATGCAGGAAACCTCAGGGGATACACAGCTTACCTTTCCCGGGGCAAAGGCTTGGGCTCTGGCCGAATAGCTGCCATGGAAGAGAGGGGCTGCCTGGCAGGAGAAGGGATGGAAAAATTCAAATCCAAGGAGCCTGTTTTCCTGTGCAGAGGTTCCAGCCCCATGGCTCCCTGCATTTCACTCTCGATAGGGCATGAGCCGGCCCTGCCGTGGCTGGAGAGGGAGGAGAGCTCGGGTCCCACCGCCCCTTGCAGGACTCCCTCGATGGCTGCCTGGGGGTCATGTGTGGGGGACACGGAAGGTGGGGAGCGCGACTTCTTTTTCGTTGATGCTCCTGCTAGAAGTTTCAGCAGCCCACTCTTCTTCTCCTTCTGCAAAGGAACCAAACAAAATATGGTCAGTGAGCAGACGTAACGACTCCATTTCTCTTTTGGAAAATCACAATGTCCATGGCAGGAAACCTCCCAAAACTGCCATGACTAGAGGTGGGTCCACGTAGAACTTGAGCTTTCAGTAATAAAGATCCTACAAAAATCCCTCCCCATCCAACAGGGCTTCAACTCCATCAGCAGAATAAGGACCTCACATACTGTGAAGCTTATCTCCATTTTCGCATCCACCCAGGCAGCGATCATGTGCCTTTTGAAAGAAATAATACAGTTCCAGTGAGACAGCTAAAGTACAAACTTCACAGGCAGTGAAGGCAGCAATCAAAGAGCGGCCCTGTTCCAGGAGGATCCTGTCCCTCAGTAGAGAAACTCCCTAAAAGTCACAGATCAGGCCCTGTGGCTGAAAACCTCAGCTGGGAAGCGCAAGGGACTGAGGAGACATTTCAGATCCCAGCCCACTGCAGGAGAAGCACTCATTGCTACTGCCTCGTTTGCCACCTGATGCAGATTCACTGTAGGAAGAATGGAAGCACAAGATTTAATTGCTCTTTCCAGTGCCTGCTCCCCTTCACATCCTGCACCCTATGGCTGTACCTATTGGTGTCTCCCTCCCAGAACTAGGTCATTTCTCATGTTTTAAGGTAAAGGTATCGCCTTGGTGTTTGAAGATAGACTACAAAATTCACAGCTGGCAGGTGCACTGGCACTGCATGGGAGGTTTTAAAGTTCTATGAGGGTTTCTGACACAGAGGGATGAAATCAAGATGACAGCAGCCTTTCAATTAATGGGGGTGTGGGGTGGGGGAGGAGACGGAAAAAGTTCAGCCTGCATTACTGAAGACACATCTGACCTTGTGGGTTTTGCAGCAGTGTGAGAGAAATCCTATTCCACATTTACCTCAAGCACACACAAATACCAGATACCATGTCCTTCACCTAGAAGTGTCTTTTGGGTAGAGGGATTGCATGTAGAAACAGGATGCCATCCGGTGCGCGCTGCACAGTGCTAGTGGGGATTCGCAACCAGCAATGCCCTGCAGTACATTTTCCAAGGCTTTTTTCCTTTATGACAGGAGAAGTTTTGCAAAAGGACTGTTAGATTTCTTCCTCTTCTGTCAGAAGTGTTAGGCATTACCCAAGACTATCTTCAGAGACTCAGGGCTGTGAAGTTTAGCTATATTTGATAATTTGTTCTATAATAGGATCCCAGGGGATAAAAACGAACCCAGTAACTGCAATACTTCTGGAACAGAAACTACCTCTCTATCTTCAAGCAGAAACACTCCTTGGAAATACAAGCCAGTAATTTATTTATTATCTGTAGACAAAATGTCCCATGAAAGGTTTAAAATGATGCTCTTTTATGTGCTGACTGCTGAAGCAATTTCTCAATGCAGCTTTAAAGAATAGGAGGGCTACAATAAAATAAATACAATCTTTTAGAAGATGTTTGGATTTACTACAGTAAATGTAGCATCTGATATCTCTGCTCTTGAAGTTCTTGTTTGCACTCTTTAGCTCTCACAAACTGGTAAGAAAACAGAAATGCCTTAGATGTTAAGACATGGAAGAGCTAAAATGAAGCCCTGTTGTATCACAATGCCCACTGATTTTTGAAAAGCAGAGTCCGAACTACGATTCCAGACCCTGGTCTCCTGTGTGCCACCGGTTCCAACTACATGCTCTGTTTAAAAGTGCATTTGTCACTTACAGGATGAAAGCATCCACTCTGCCAAGATGTTCATCCAGGCAGAATCCATGGAAGCTAAGGGAGGCTGGCCATATGGCACCATCAGGTCAAAAATACTAAATAAATTCCCCTGGAAACAATAGAAAAGCAGATCAAAAGCCCCTCATAAACATCGTATTTCCCTCAATGGGAAGGGACCGTTGTGGGAGCTGTGGTAGATGTGCAAGCTGGAATTCACCTGAAGCACCAGAAAAAATACCTCAGTCCTTCTCTCACTCTCTAATTAAGAAATATCACTGCTGTCATCGTTACATCAAATTTTCAAGCTCTTCATGAAATTGCAAAACTCTCCTTTCCCCGTGGCACGTTGAAACAATAGCTCTAATGATCCCGGCATACTGTGTCAATATGCATTTGAAGGTGTCTAAAGGTCAGTGACAGAATACAATAGCCATTGTGGGGCTCTGGAGAAACGACTATTGTGCAGCAGTGAGCACTTTGAGCCTCTTTAATTGGCAGCTTTGCACATGCAAAGTAACTATGTGAACTAAAGCCCTGTATAATGAACAATTAATATTCCTCTGTGGTAGCAGCTTTTCTAATTTTTGCTTCTAATTTAAATACCTTGGCAAATTTTCATTAGAAAAACCTTGTGTGACTTAGACCATTTAAGGCATAGAAGCAAAAGTCTTTGGAAAGAAGGAGATGCATATATTCACAGCCATCTGCACATTAAAAATTCAAGTTTGTTTACAAGAACAGTTTCCACCCTACACGGTTTGCCCTGGCATAATGTTCTACACTCAAGCTACTATCCCTCTGATAACAGAGAGCTGTCATGAGCTCACTGCTGTACCCTTTGTTCCACTTTAACAAAAGGAAAAATAAGGAATTGATTTGTAGCCCTTCTGAGTCCACTGAGCATTTTTACTAAAGTTTTGACGCTAAGATCTGCGACCTCTAAAGAGACAGGAGGACTTCAATCGCAAAGCCTAGTCCTCCCTGCTAGTCAAAACCTGAGGAGTGCCTGTCTTTCCCATCGTGGCCTTGGGCAAGACGTTCAGAGATGAACTGATCGGAACCACTTTGGATGCCTGGAGATTAGACATTTGATCCAGCTCTTTCTCCCTTTGAATTTGGCAAATGCTTCCAGCCTTCTGGTGTCACACTGCCAGGTCCTCTGCCGATGCTGCTCCGAGCACTTCAAGCAAAACAAGGACTGTCAGGAACTGGTAATTTACTGTGATGTCTCTCATGAGAAACAGACTGGGCTTGAACCTCCTGTGATCAGCGGTTAAACCAAAACCCCTTCATGCCTCCTCCCCCATCTGTAAAATGGGACTAAGTTAAAGCTCCCCCTCGTGCTGTGGGGACTCATTAATGACCCCAGCATTGCAAAACTGTGTGTTTCTCTGAGAGCAACCAGCCCTGTTCCATGGCTTCAATATTGCAAAACAAAGAAAAGAAAAAGGGTTGGAATGGGATGTTAGCATGCAGTCCCAGTAGTGATTTATTGCAGATGTCCAAGTATTATGAATTCATTTAATATTTAGTGTAATAGCAGCCATCCTTCACAAGAAATTAATTTAATATTTATATGGCTGTCCAAGACAGTCCTTTCTTCAGCAGTTTCACTGTAAATCAACGAAGCATTAATGGGCATAAATGCTGTAGAGAAATCTGCACCAATTGGATACAGGCTCTGTGGCTTTTGAGAAGAGATAGGAAGTTTACAGAGGACACATCTAATGACTTTCAGGAATTAAGTTTCTGAATGGAAAAAGAAAGAAGATGGTTTACTTTTTCACAGGCATCCGTTTTACTATTTTCTAGGAAATCTGTAATCTACTGAAGCAGCTGTGCAATTATTGGGTTTTCTTTGTCTAGCAGCTACATTTTCAATTGACTGCAAACTGTGTTTGACATCGCTGGCTCCTGAACCTGCCAAGGTCAGGCCTTCACATCTGTGTTGATGGATGGATTCGCAGTGCGGACAGCACTTCTCCCATCTCCTGGTAACTGCCCACATGTTTAGCTGAATTTCAGTCATCACCTTGGTGTTGCTCGGGTTTTATTCTAGGAAGTTCAGATTCAAAACTTCCAAACTGTTAATTTCACAAGGATCAAGATCTAGTTAAAAAAAAAAAAAAAAGAAAAAGAAAACAAGAAAAAAAAGAAAAAAAAAAAAGAAAAAAGAAAAAAAAAAGAGTGAAAAAGAAAGAAAAAAGGAAAAAAAGAAAAAAAGAAAGAAAAAAGAAAAAGAAAAAAGAGTGAAATTAGCTCTTTTAAATAAAACCCAATATCTATCTTGTTAAGAAAAAAAACCACTGTGTACACAGACAGTATAGGCAGGTCAGAGTTTCTTCCTTCTGTAGTGAAGTCTATGATTCAGGCCCTGTTCCTACGGCGCAGCACAAAAAACCTCAGTGGAAATCAGTCTCTGGCAGCAGAGAGATGGGACAGGCAGCATTTCTGTGACCATGAAGCACACACCTGGGGAAGCCAGCACTCTGGCAGGTGCAGGTTCCCCTTGATATGTTGCTGTGGGAACGTTTGGAAAAGTGAACACAGTCTGAGCTTAAGAATTCATGAAGGACTAGATCAAAATTAAAGTCTCAGATATGTAAATGTTGAAATATTTTGCTTCACAGTAATTGGGGATGATTTTTCCCCTCATTAATAACCCCACTTGAAGATAATAACTAGCTCTTCTTTCAGCTTCACAGATGAGATGAGCACAGAACACAGCTACTTCGTTGATGACTGAGTGATAACGGAGTCCCCTGTCTGCAAAGTAATAATCATGCCACAATCCAAATACCAATTATATGTACTGGCTACATTAATATACATTTTTTTTAAGCACCCTAATAAACAGAAAATTCTGTTTTAGTTTTCCTCATCTGCAGCTCCTAATACTTAATTTCCTACCTATCCAGGCTCATTAAATAAATGAGGAAGCCTTGCTGCAGCTGATAGAAAAACTGACTCCAGCCATTGAAATGAGGTAATTTCTCATGCAACACCAGCTACACTGAGAGATAAAAAAGCCAGAGGGAGAAAAAAGGTTTCATTTAAAATTGAAGGAAAGAGAAACAAAACTGTTTAAACGCTGCCCTGAGCCCTGCAGAACAAATGAGGAGCTCATCAGTCAGTACCCCCAAACCACCATTTTTATTGCTTGTTTAACCTGGTCAGTACTTGTTTCAGTAAATTTCAGTTCATGTCTGGAGAACAGTGTGTTTTTATTCTGATTCCAACTTGGCTACTGGTGATTGATGCTTGCATTGAACGAGTAGGTGGTATTTTGGATCACATCTGTCAGGAAAAAAAGCTATCCAGGTTTTTAAAATCTGTAAAATTATTTCACTTGAGATTTTGGTAATTATCTAAAAGCACAAAACCAAACCGGCCTCATCTCAAAGGAAAGCTTCAGGTCTGGGATGCCTTTGGAGATGTATTTATCATTTGCAGTTTGCCACTATTTCTTATGAGGCACAGGTGACACACTGGACAAGACAACAGTAATTATTACACAGTTAACTTCTGATTTTAGGGAAGGACTAGTTTTGTATGATACACTGTATGGAAATACTTCCCAAAGATTTAGTTTGCTACTTCTGGCCAGAAGTCAATTAATATAATCTTGGTATACAAGTTACATGCTGAGGAACAAAACGGATTTTAGGATCATAACATCATTAGCTGTTAAATCCCAGTGATACAGACATGCATATATACATGCACAAACATTTCTGACTCATGGTCACTCATCTGAAGATAACTAGTATGAAAGCCAGAAGAAAGTGAGTAAAATGTCTTCCAGCTAGACCTGCCTGACTGGGAATTTCAAATGTTTTGAAAACAAAACTGAGAAGAAGAAATTAGTGCTCAGGTCCCAACACAGCAAAGCACACAGGCACTTCATCATATGCTTTTGATGAGCTGGGGCGGATGCAAGGCTCTAGAGACTCCTAAAAGAGATAAAGGGGGAATCTAAAAATATATTTGAATATTCAATTTAGATGGAATATTAGATCTTTCAAACACTGGAACAAAGTTAAAGGCTAGCTCAAAGGGAAAAAAATCCTGAAGAGGAAGCAGAGAGTCTCAGCTCTCAGTGAGCTTCCTGGAGGCTGCTGAATTCCTAACAGGCAGAAGGTAAAAGGAACACTAACACCATTAACAGCAAACGAGGGACAGATGATCTGCTACACTGATAATGCCTTTTTTTCCCCCGTGTTTGATGGAGGGAGAAGCTGATGGATGGATAGTTTTGTATGTCATTGCTTTTACTGACCTGGTACGTAGGGAATAGGTGATGGCTATGAAAAGGCTGGAAAGTTGTTAAGATACGCAGCTCACTCCATGCCCCAATAACCGTTTGCAGTGATATTTTTTAGTGGGAGCAGCTGAAACAGAGCACCAGGGAATTCAGAACTACTGCTGTAATGAAGTAACTCAACATTGTGTGCTGATAAAATTGAAGTGTAAAGACAACACCAAAGGTGTTGATGAAACCACAGTTCTCATCAAGCCCATGGCAACTTTTCCACTTATTTCCAAGCAGCCACTACCTCTAGAACTAAGCTCAGATGGATATGCTTTAGTGCTGACTTTAGTCTGTCTCTTCCTTTGAAGTTAGAGCAACCTCCTTAGGGACACAAAAGCAGGGAGTAGGAATGATATCCTTGTATACATTTGACATTCAGCTCCCTTCACTCAACGATCCACTTGGTGTTTCATCATCCTGAAACAAGTTAGGGAACTTCAGCACAAAGCACTGAGCATCTGCACAAACCATTGAGCTTGGCTGAGTTCAAGAAGCGTCTGGACGATGCGCTCAGTCCTGTGCTCTGAGTTGGCTGGCCCTGTGTGGAGCCAGGAGTTGGACTCGATGGGCCTTATGGGTCTCTTCCAACTCAGGAGATTCTATGGTTCTCTGCTCTGCTCTCCTGTCCCTGCAGCCTATACAGAGAAGCATAAAGCATATATACTTCCCCTGAGAAATGTGAGTTTCCATCTCATTTTGGGAGAAAACTCAATCAATGCCAGTGCTTCAAGTGTGGTATGCCCAAGCATAAACCAGATTTCCTGCTCAGTTGTAAAGAAATCCTCATCCTTTATTTCTGGAAGGAAGCCTTGGCACCCTGCAGAGCTGGGCACATGCCGTGAATCCCAAGTGGAAGCAGGTAATTCCCTGAGAGTGAAAAATACAAGATCCAAGCCATCTTTTCTTTGCCAGTATCTCCTGCTGGCTTAGATACCCGTTCTACTTGTCAGATTTTGTGAATACTATTTTCTAGGCACTTAATTCTACACCCCCCCCCCCATTAAATGGGAATGATGAATTCCAGTACAAAGCAAGAGCCTTAAAGGTAACAAACCTCCATACTTAGCAGAAGTTAATGCCCATTGTGTAACTGGTCTAAAAGTTACAGTGTGAGCTCTGGGGATAAAAATCCCAAGCATTCCTGTTCTACTATTGACTCTGACCTGCCTGTTTTCACACAGAAAAGGATTCACTCCTAAAACCCGGTGCTCAGCAGTGTCAAAAAGACTAGGAATTGTTAGGAAAAATTTATTGAGATAAAGGTAAAAAAACAGCTGTAGAAAACAGAGGTGCAGGAAGCCCTGCCATGCCTACCTTCCTGAATGCTGTGTCCTTTTCTGGCCACCCCAGCCTAAATAGGATATTGCAGGGCTACTTACAGTGGAGAGAAGGGCAGTGAGGACCGTGAGAGGTGTGGAACAATGTTGGAGATGCCTGCTTGGAAAGCAGGCAACTGAAAGAAATATGAGTAATTCCTGTCTACACAGAGCAGCTAACTTGGGGACGGATCAGTTATTTCCCACCATACTGGAATTAGGGGGAACCTAATGAGATTATCAGGGAAATGGCTGAAACTTAAAAAAAAAATAGGAAGCACTTTTTCACACAACACATAATTAAAGGGAGACTGACTGTGCACAGTATTGTGGGAGCAAAAAGCATGAACAGGTTGAAAGGGGATTAGATAAATTAATGGAGAACAGATCTGGCAAAGGCTATTAAAATAATGGTACGGATCCAATCTCTACTTCTGGAAGTCCCAACAGGTAAATGAAACAGTACTTGAAGCATGCACAGGGCGACTCCACCTTGCTACAAAGAGATCATAAAACCAGTGAGAATGATTGCTGCGATCGAAAAATTAGCTATGGGGTAAGAGCATAGGAAACAGGAATCAGTCCTCCCTTGTGCCCTTCCAGCTTTGGGAAATCAGTTGTTCAGAGACTTCCTCTGCTGCAGGGGTCTGAGAGAGGGCAAAAGGCAGCTGGCAGGATGCGGTGTCAGCCAAAGAAGAGACACAAAATGTTGGGAACCGCAGCCCCGGAGTACTTTCTCAGCCCTGCAACTGCTATATCCTCAGCTCCATCTCTGCTCTTCAAAATGTAGATCAAGGTTTGCAGCCCTCATCCTGCACCAAGGAGCCACGGAAGTACTGGGTGGGGGCTGACAGGGCCTGTTGCTTCCCAGAGCCCAGCTTGCTTCCTACCCTGGAAGAATAGGCATTCCACTGCCCTTGTAGGTACCAAGGGCTTCCTTGGAGTTTCTATGTCTCCTACACAATGCTACATTGTGCCCAGAAGACCAACCCTAAACTGAAGCCTAGCAAATGTTAAACCTTTGTTATAAAATAAATCAAGTATGACTTGATTTAGGCAACTGTGGTAGATGAACTGTACTTTCCAGAGAGTTTAAGAAAAACAGCTGGGCAGAGTATGAGCATCCTTTGAAACTATAGGTTCATTCAGTCAACTGGAGGAGAATCTATCATAGCTTCACTGACAGGACAGGATTCCAAAATGAGAAAAAGATGTATAAATACATTAACTGTTAGATAAACTGCTTAGAATTAGGGGTTTTAAATAAGATGATTTAGACTGACTGGTTAGCTTGCTGCTGCTTGTCTCTCATAAGGAAGTGAAAAAGATTTATTGGTCCTGGGGAGCACCGGGAGCAGCACTCATATTTTGCAGAAAGCCAGAGCAAGCTCACTCACTGAACACCTGAGTGAAAGAGAAACAGTGACAAAAGTCAGGATGTGCTCTGACATACTCGAATCTTACACGTAGTTAGCTCTGGCTCTCCCCATTCACAAGGGATGGATTTCATTTCTGAAGCAAACAGTTAAAATTGCTTGGTCTTGCTTTGTAATCTTATTAAATGACAGGCAAGTGAGACTTGTATTTTTATGGAAAGCAGAAACATGTGGGTAAAAGGTTTGGATTAGTGGAGGTCATCTTGTCCCCTGTCGCTGATTTATCTATTCCCTCCTGGTTGATATTGTTCCAGCAGCTGTGCCACATCAAGCTGTAATTTCAGCACTTCCAACAAACTAAATGGTGTTGGGCTGGCCTGCACTCTGAGGGAAGATTGCCTGTGGAAAATTCAGGCATCACAGAAGGTATATTCTTCTCTCAAGATCAATTCCCTGCATGCTCTGGTTTAACCCAGCAGGCAGCTGAAACAACCACACAACCACAGTTTGCTTACTCCCCACCCCACCCAGTGGATAGAATGGGGGATAGAATCAGGAAAAAGCTGTTAAACTTATGGGTTGAGATAAAGAGAGTTTAGTATGTTGGAAAAGGAAGATGATGATGATAATAGTAATAGTATATACAAAACGAGCGATGCACACCACAACTGCTCATCATCCGCAGACCACTGATGCCCATCTAGTTCCTAAGCTGCGGTTCTGCCCCCAGCCTGCTTACCCCAAGTTATATACTGAGCATGACATCATACGATTTGGCATATCCCTTTGGCCAATTGGGGTCAGCTGTCCTGGCTGTGTCTCCTCCCAACTTCTTGTACACTCGCAGTCTCCTCATTGGCAGGGCAGCATGAGAAGTTGAGAAATCCTGGACTTAGTGTAAAGATTTCCTAGCAGCAACGAAAACATCAGTGTGTTAGCAACTTTATTCTCATCCTAAATCCAAAACACAGCACTGTGCCAATTGCCAGGAAGAAAATTAACTCTGTCCCAGCCAAAACCAGGACACTGTGTAAAAGAAAAAGGTCTGCCTGTGGAGAATGAAAAATGGCCAGAATTCGCACATACTAGAGACTGGAACACATTACAGTGAAAAAATTCCTACAAACAATGCATCTGTTTATAAAAGATGCATTTAGCTAGAGACTGAGGAGTCAGCTGAGACTGACAGAACAGCTGACACCTGCATGCATGTGGCCTTGAGGTGATGAAAGCAGAACCTCCTCTTGCTCAGGCAAAGTATTTCTGAAAATTAGCTGGGCATCTCACTGGCAGTGGGGCAGCCTGGACTGGAATGAGGCGTCCAGATGGTTCTCAGATGGTCTTACGTTGTAGAAGCAGGTCCTTGACACAATCAAAGGCACGAGCATGAAAAATTCGAGCTCTCTGAAGACTGCCCTCCAGTTCTGGCAGCTCCCACTGTATCAAATCTGACCACCCAAAAAATGATTCATATTGTATTTCATGCAATTAAAAAATCAGGTCTTGCCCCTGCTCCCTCCTGCCCTCGTGAGAGAGTATCTCAAAAACAGGCAAGTGACTCTCTGTGAGCATCAAGAGAAATACCAATGTGCTCAAGTCAATGGCTTTTTTCTGGGAGTAAGGGAAAGCTCAGCCTCTCAGCGCCCATGGCAGGCAGGGAGTCCCAGGTGCTCTGTACCCATGAGTACCCAGCAGCACCACACGTGCCCAGAGCTGCTGTCTGGCACACTGAGGTGCCATCAATTACTATGGTGCTTAAGCTTTGCCGACAAAGCAGATGAGTTTTCTGCAACCTCCTCTGTCAGCTGTGCAACAGTAATTTCCAGTCCTACTACATTTCCAAGTACTTCCCTGTGAATTACTCCTGGGACACACTGAGGTGGCTGAAGTCCTTTTCTCTTACAGGGACCAATTGATCATATATGCTCTTTAAAACATGAAGAAAGAATTCCAAAATTGCTTTAAAGGACTGCAAAGTAAGCAGCTGTCAGTGTCAGAGGAATGCCAAGGCATGTAAGTGATGCTTTCTTTGATAAAGTGACCAATGTACTGTGGCTTTCCAACACTTCAGTTATAATTACTAGTAAGCTTTGCAATAGCAAAAAGCTTGCTAGAAGCTGCTCAACCCCTGGCAGCATTTGTAGTATGAGCATCCTCTCTTCAGCAAAAAATTGATTTAATTTTTTTTCCCCCCCAACTTCATCTTCTTAAAAAATGAAAATAAAAAATCAAAGACCATTTCCTAAAAAAACCCCTTCCAATACCTTTATACTAAAGGCAAGTCTTTAGGAGTATAAATTTCCCCTTTCTTAAATTAAAGAGCTGAGCAAGAAGGAACATCAGTGAAAAACAGAGTCAGCCAAAGGGAGCAGGTAAGGTATTAATATCGAAGGGAAGTCAACAACACTGTGGCTTTTTCCCCTTTTGTTCTAAGCCTGGTTTTACATTGCAAACCTATCCCTTTGTAGCATCTTCCCTTCCTTTGTCTGTTTTATCCCATTGTTTTTCCCTGACACATAACCTACAGGTATGACCATATAATTAAAGGCAATTAAGTTGCACTGATTTAACTAATTACCACCTGTCACGCATGCCACCTAAGCCAATGTTCTCCATTTCCTCATCCTACCCGAACTGTGAGGCAAAACATGTTAGCTCAAATGTCAGGTTTAAGCTGATTTGGGTAAGGCAGGATGTCCAAGGACATGCTTTATGTCACAGCTGGTCGTAAGCGAATTTCAGTGGTGCAGCCAGTGAGTGGCACCTCACACAGGTTACGTGCATCATCACATCTGTAACCTCAAGAGCTCTCTGGACATGAGTTTGTTGCTTGTCTGGAGCATGTTATGCAATGAGGCAGTATCATCTGGTTGGTTTTTTCACATGCAACTACTGCAGAAATAATTATCAATGACAACAAATACACAGCATAGTCCTCTTTACTTGGACAGTTACTTGACTGATGCAGAAGGGACCGGTGTGACCTGAAATAAAAGGTGGATCTTGCCAATTAACAGCAAGAAATGGTCAATTTTAACACACAAACTCAAAATGCCTCTCTGAAGATGCTGGGCACATACATCTCACGTCTGAAAATTATGGAAACTATATAAGGATAAAATCACTCCTGCACCAGAGCAGAAATGACAGCTTTGTCATAACAGTCCATCTCTGAGCTTGCCTACTATAGATGAGCATGAAAAACCCTTTACACAAGTCAGATAGCAGTACAGGAAGATTTCCTCTTGACCACGGTGGTTGATCGACTGATGGCCTGTATAGATTGACAACCTTTCTTATTTTCCTTTTAGCAAAACAGCGTGGGTAAGCATGGACATGGATTTGTCTCATCTTCAATTTGATCATGGTTGATTGGAATGTCTCTGCCTACACAGATAACAGAATTAGTAGTCCATTAGTTAAGCAATCACAAATTCTATACAAGCTCCTGTACTACAGTTACTTTGCTGTATCTGACAGTCACCCTCCAGCAGAGTATGCAATGCCATAAATACCTTGCACACACTTGTTCTGCCAGCTTCTTCCTGCTAGGAGAGCAATGTGTGTGCTTGAGAGGTCCCTTCCAGTCTTGCACTCTCACTCTTTAACTCAGTGGCATGCATGCAAGAACTCAAGCTGCAGATAACCAGATGCTACCAGTTGCTTTGCAACGTTTTCCCGTTAATGATTTTCTGTCAAACCAAGATGACATTTCAAACAGGTACCAACAGGGCTTGTCTCAGTCCCAGTGCTAGTCAATCTTCTTATTAATTACTTGGTGGGTGAGCTAGAGAGTGCACTTCTAAAAGCAGCAGTGGGCACTGAGCTGATTAAGTCTGCAAGCAGTTGGAAGGTGTACTGGTTTTGGCTGGGACAGAGCTACTTTTCTTTGTAGCAGCTTGCATGGTGCTATATTTTGGATCTGTGACCACACAAGGGTAGTAACACACCCCACTTTAGCTATTGCTGAGCAGTCCTTGCACAGTGTTAAGGCCTTTTTTGTTTCTCATCCTGCCCCACTAGCCAGTAGGCTGGGGGTGAGAAAAAGATGACACAGCTGGGACAGCTGACCCCTACTGACCCCAACTTTACTGCTAAGGCCAGCTCTCAGGAAACCCAGACCCAGGAGATGGGAAAGTCTTGTGAAAGGAAGACCTTCCCTTGGTTGAGGAGAGTCAGGCTAAAGAACATCCAGCCAAATTCAACATCCACAACTCCATGAGCCCTGATGGGATGCACCCACAAATGCTCAGGGAACGGGCAGATGTTGTTGCTAGGCCGCTCTCAATCACCTTTGAAAGGTCATGGAGAACAGGAGAGATGCTTGAGGACTGGAGGAAAGCCAATGCCACTCTGGTCTTCAACAGGAGCAAGAAGGGGGACCCAGAAAACTACAGGACAGTCAGCCTCACCTCCATCCCTGGAAAGGTGATGGAACAGCTTGTTCTGGGGTTAATAATAAGCATGTGGAGGAGAAGGTTTCGAGAATGGTCAGCACTGATTCACCATGGGGAAATCATGCCTGACCAATCTGATAGCATTTTATGATGGTATGACTGGCTGGGTGGATGAGAGGAGAGCAGTGGATGTTGTCTACCTTGACTTCAGCAAGGTTTTTGGCACCTTCTCTCATAGCATCCTTGCAAACAAGCTTAGGAAGTGTGGGGCAGATGAGTGAACAGTGAGGTGGGTTGAGAACTGCTTGAAGGGTTCTCAGAGCCCAGAGGGGTTGTGATAAGTGGCACAGGGTCTAGTTGGAGGCCTGTGGTCTGTGGTGTGCCCCAGGGGTCAGTGCTTGGTCCGGTCTCATGCAACATATTCATCAATGACCTGTATGAAGAAACAGAGCATACCCTCAGCAGGTTTGCTGATGATACAAAACTGGGAGGAGTGGCTGACACACCAGAAGGCTGTGCTGCCATTTAGTGAGACATGGACCGGCTGGAGAGTTGGGCAGAGAGGAATCTAATGAAGTTCAACAGGGGCAAGTGTAGGGTCCTGCACCTGGGGAGGAATAACCCCTATCAGTATAGGTTAGGGGTTGACCTGCTGGGAGGCAGCTCTGTGGAGAAGGACAGTGTAGTCTCGGTGGACAACAAGCTCTCCATGAACCAGCAGTGTGCCTTCATGGCCAATAAGGCCAGTGGTATCCTGGAGTGCATTAAGAAGAGAATGGCCAGCAGATCAAGGGAGATTATCCTCCCCCTCTGCTCTGCCCTGGTGAGGCCACATCTCAAATATTGTATCCAGTTCTGGGCTCCCCAGTTGAAGAGAGACAGGGACTACTGAAGAGTCCAGTGGAGTGCTACAGAGATGATGAAGGGCCTGGAGCATCTCCCTTATGAGGAAAGGTTGAGCGAGCTGGGGCTGTTTAGCCTGGAGAAGAGAAGACTGAGAGGAGATCTTATCAACACTTATAAATATCTCAACGGTGGATGTCTAGAGGATGAGGCCAGACTCTTCTTAGTGGTGCTCAGTGACAGGACATGGGGCAACTAACATAAACTGGAACACAGCAAGTTCTGTCTGAACATAAGAAAAAGCTGCTTTACTCTGAGTGTGACAGAGCCCTGGGACAGGATGTCTAGAGAGGCTGTGTAGTCTCCTTCTCTGGAGACATTCAAGACCTGCTTGGATACAATCCTGTGCAACCTGCTCTAGGTGATCCTGCTTTACTAGGGGCATTGGTCAAGAGGTCCCTTCCAATCCCTACCCTTCTGTGAATCTGTGATCAAAGGGATACCCCAGACCATATGATGCTGTGTTCAGCAATAAAAGCTGGGGGAAGAAGGAGGAAAGGAGCACATATGGAGTGATGACATTTGTCTTCCCAAGTAATGATTACATGTGATGGAACCCTGCTTTCCTGGAGATGGCTGAACACCTGCCTTGCCCATGGGCAGTGAGGAATGAGTTCTTGTCTTGCTTTGCTTGTGTGTGCAGCTTTTGTGTTACCTATTGGCCTGTCTTTATCTCAACCCATAGGTTTTCTTACTTTCTCTCTTCCGATTCTTCTCCCCTCCCCAGTGTGGTGGCTGTGTGAGGCTAAGCTGCCTGCCAAGGTTCACCCACAACAGAAGGTTAAATGGGGTATGAATTCAGAACAGTTTTCGTAAAATGGAGAAATGATCCCAAGTCCCCATGGTGAGATCTTCAAAGACAAGCGTGACGTGAGGCTGTTAGGGAGGAGAAATCAAATGCACAGATGCAAAATGAGTGACTGGCCAGCCAGTGGCTCTGCAAAAAGGGGCATGTGAGTTACACTGGATCACAAACTGGGCGTGAGGCAAGACACTGTTGCAAAAAAGTGAGCTTCATCTGGAAACATATTAACAAAGATCAGAGATGTAAGCCATGGAAAGTGCTTATTCTGCCCTAATTGGTGCTAACAAGGTCTCAGGTAAACTCCACTCTGGGGCACTGCTCTTTAAGACCCTGAAGATTGCTCAGAGGAGAGCTGAAAGTGTCATCAGAGAATAAGGAAGCACTGTGACCTCTGAAGAAAGTCTAGGAACTGGGTTCAGTGAGGCTGAGAGAATTTTTGAAGACTGAACATATTATTAGTTCTCCAGCACATGGAAAGATGTCGGGAGAAAGCTGATCAGCTGTTCATCTGGAGCAGGACATGAAGAAGTAAGTTTAATTTGTAACTGTAAAAGATTTGGGAGGGATAACAGGGGATTTTCTGGATGTAGGAATATGAAAGAACAGCAACACCTTCCTCAGGGGAGCTGTGGAATTATCTTAGATGAATGACTAGAAGAATAAAGTTAGAAGAATAAAGTTAGACAGACATCTGTGGTGAGTAGTTGGCTTATGCCTGACTTTCTCATGGCTGGTGAATGGAAACCCATCCCAGGCCTGCAGCACCACCATCCTTCCACCTTCTCTGTCCTACTTTCCCCACTGGCCAGCTGTATCTCTGGGCCAGGTTGCATCTAAGCCTAAACAGGAGAAGCTGGCCTAGATAGAAAACCTGTCCCAAAAAATGGAAAAAAAATGGAAAATCAGTTCTTTATGTCCAGATCAAGGCACAGCTTATGTGTTTCCCTTGCCACAACAGGCACCATCAGATAGGATCTGCCTGTCTGACCTCCTCCATTTTCTGTCTCAAAGCTTAAGATATGAAGATTAACATGATGTTGTACAGGAGGGAAGAGACAGATCTCCAAAGTCATCAAAAAAGCTAGCTAGTTCCATTTCAAATAAGACCAGTTCTGAACTGATCATGAATTGGAACTAAAAACTTCAGTACAGGAAATCTACTTCACTGCAAAATAAGTTGGCCACAGACTTACATTAAATTACTTCTTCTTTCTCTGGGGTATCTGGTGATGAAGCCCAATGGCAGTCTGCTGCTAGCGTGCTGAATGCAGTGAGCTGTGAGTGAAGCAGGTTAGTATTTTAACTTCCCTATCCTGAACTTACAGAAATGTGTCAGTGAATATGAATCAAAGAAAATATATGCCCCCCCCCAAAAAAGGTGCAAAGCAACAGGATGAGTTCTGCTTATAGAATTAATTGGTTTTTAAAAGGTTGACTGCTTGACACCTTATATTAATTGATTACAGGCAGCCTGCAGACGTAGTGTCTGAAAAGCAGCTTCTGCACGGTGTACCTTCTGAATTCCTAAGACTGATCTTTTCTCCAGAGGGTATAATAAATGCTTTTTTCTTTTTTTTCTCCAGTCCTTCAGAGACCAACACTGACTCCATGTCTTGACTTTGTCTGAAGGGAATTACTAGCTGCTTGAGACATCCAGTCAAAAAATCCCCAAATAAACCAGACTGACTTTAAAGTGGCATTACCATTTGGCAAAAACAAATCTGAAGGCCTGCAAGTCTTTCTGCTGCTGCTGCAAAATGAAAAATAAACAAAACTGTACTAAGAAAGATAAATATCCCTTTGCTTTAACTTGGTTGTGCCCTCAAGTTACATGACAAAACCAGCAACATGCCGCAGATATGTTGTCTGCTACAACGTGCTGTTCCTACAGTACTGACATTTGTCAGAAGCTGCAATTTCATTTAGTTTGTGTAAAGCTTCTAGCATAGCTTACTGAAATACTTCTGCATTGGTGGTAGATGGTTTAGCCCACCTATTATGTGTAACTGTAGAGAAAAGCAAGGAAAAACACCAGTACCCTTGTGACTGAAAAAAGAAACACAGGCACTGAGAAGGTTGATTATTGCCAATTTTTCACAGGAAAGTTCAAACCCTGTCTCCACAAAACAAATGCATTGGCACTGGAGATACTTGTATCTCAGTGAATAATCTGTTTCCTTTTGGTGGTTTAAGACTTACTGGCTTGCAGATTCATAGCTGGAAAGCCACCAAAGAAAGCAAATGAGTCCTGGACAGACGGCAGACCAAGATGCCACCAACTCTGACACGTTGCAAATTGTTTCATGGTTTTCAAGACATTCAGCTTCTCACTGTGTTTTTCTGCTGGAATGGTTTCAACCTGCATGTCTTCCTTCCTGGGAGCGGTGGGGCAGTGGCAGCCCCCTGCCAGCTCTGCGTGTAACACAGAGGAAGTGGAAGGACAGGGACAGGCATAGCATTTGCTGTTTTGTTGGGTTTTTCCCCCCTGTGCATGGGAATTGGGAGCTTGATGTGGTGAGGGAATGAGGGATAAGCTGCATTCTTTGGGACCAATGCAGGGAGAGGGCAGAAGCTGTGACGGGATGCTCAGCTGCAGGGTTGTGCAGTCTGGGGTAGGGATTGGCCCCTGTGATCCCTTAACAGCCGGAATGTGTCAATGTCTCCCATCCATACCACAAGAGTGTTAACATTTCACCCAACTAATCCAAAGAGATGCTTGCCATGTTCCCCCCTCCTCCTGCACCTCCCCAGCACACAGCCTGGCCCCATCCAGCCATCTGGTCCTGCGTGATTCCTTCTGCAGGCAGGGGAATGCCATGGGAACGCCAGTGCTGGGATGCTCACACGCAGACATGCACTCGCGCACACACACGCCTCCAGCCTTCTGCTTCCAGCCCTCCTTAGCATGCTCTTCCTTTTGTCAGCTCTGCTTCCCTCCTCGAGCAGCTCGAAGGAGGATTTCGTAAAACCCCGTGGGTCCTCTGTGTTATAAAATTAGGTTTCCACAGGTGCCAGAAGGACGCTGTGCCTTGGCATCCAAATGACTTAGTCTCTGGTTAGTAGATAAACTGAATTTCCTCTTGAAGCTGAAGCGCTCTCCGTCTTCTCTTCCCCTGGATCCGCTTCCCCCTTACAGAACGCAGCACAGAGCCACTCCAAACGGCGCTAGAGGAGCCCACTGCGGACACTTGAGAAATCCTGTGACAGCACCGAGGCAGATAAGCAGAGGCGGGGGGGGGAGAGGAGAAGGAAGAGGAATCGCTTTCAGAGGCTGCTTGGCAGCAAAGCCGACGCTTGAAATATCTGTGGGGAGTTTGAAAGCATTTCCTAACATCAAAAATGCGAAGAAGAAAAAGAAATTTTGATCAATGGCTTATTGCCCTTGATCTAAGCAAAAGAATCCTAGCCAGTCAGATAGAACAGAAATCTGGTTTATTGTAAAGCTGAAGTTTTCTGTGTTTTGACAGCTGGGGCTCACGCTTTTGGCTGGGTTATTTGCCAGCCTTAAAATATTCATCAGTGAGTTGCCAGGTTTTTGTCCTTTCAAACTGAACTCTAACGATGAAGGAGAAGGTGCTGGAGAGATTGTAAGCACGAGTTCTCTGCCCTAAAACCAGAACTTTGTGGCCTGAATTCACATGACCAGAAAAAAAGGTTTCCATTCCCTGGCCAAGTTTCTGGTGAATCACTTGCTGGTCACAGAGCCAAGATTCACTTTCTGCAGCATGGGAAGCAGTGTCTCATTTGTGATAAAGACAGACCCCTTGCCTTCCTCGGGAGGAAATGGATTAACAGTATGTATTCTCTGCACAAGCCTTGAGACAATTTAACTAGAATATTCCAGATTACAGCATCCTGACTGAGGAACAAACTGGAACATGCATTAAACTGAAAACTCAGATCTCACTCTGGAAATGATCAGTGAAATATTTGTGTTGGTGGCTCCAGGATCAACTCAGATGTCTTATGGAGCACCTGAGCAGCTTAGTGTCACAGAACTTGTTCTTCATCTTTCTTTACATGACTATTCCAACGCTGCAGGCTCTTAATGCTTGCTGTATTTTGATGCACTTATTCTAAGAATCCAAACCAGACTCTTACGTCTTGTGCTGCTCTCAGGTAGTCACTTAGTTGTTATTGTTCCATTTCCTAACTGTACAACTAAGGGGGCTTTCTTAGGTGAACCGACTGCAAAGTGAAACATATTAAATCCTTTCATATCTGCTACAAAGACTGAATTCCTCTTCCAAAGATTCAGAGGCAGTCATATTGGCTTTGTATCTGCAAAATCTACTTTCATCAACTCCTTAACTTCCTCTACTTGTCCCAGGTTGACCACTATTTTTATAATGTCATTTTATATCTACAAAGCCCTTGCAAGAGCTCAAGACTTCACTTTTGAGACTGATCTTCCGTTTTATGGATAAGGAATTAAATTTCTTTAGTGGGTATTAGGTGATAACAAACCCTTTTCACTCAGGGACCCGTTAATACAAGAAGCTGCAGTGCAGAGACAAACACTTAGCAGGTGAAAACTGAAGGTGAACAACAGTGTAGGATTGGTTTTAGTTCTACCCGCTGACAGCTTCAACAGACAGCTGCAGAGTCAACTCAGGTCACAGGGCACCTGAGTTTACAAAGCCAAATTTTACACGGGCCTTCCATCTAGTCTGCAACCCTTTGTAAAACTAGAGTGGGCGACTAAGCATGCAGGTGTCAGGTTTGCGCTGAAGGATGTTGCCTGGTAGGACCGGGCACTGGGCTGCAAATTAAGGGAAGGCAGAAAGTGGCACTGTCAGAAAGGAGGAACAATGGAAAGGGGAGTCCCTCTGGTCATGTCTATGTGGGCATATAAACCGAGACCAGGATTTAGCATCAAGCCCTGGTCTGCATCCATTAAACCTTGTGGGTTTAGCTTGTATCATAGAATCACAGAATAGTCTGGGTTGGAAGGGACCCCAAAGATCATAAAGCTCCAACCCCCCTGCTACAGGCAGGGCCACCAACCTCCAGGCCTGGGTCTACACAAGGTTGCCCAGGGCCCCATCCAACCTGGCCTTGAACACTTCCAGGGATGGGGCATCCACTACTTCTCTGGGCAGCCTGTTCCAGCCCCTCACCACTCTCTCTGTAAAGTACTTCCCCCTAATACCTAATCTAAACCTTCCCTCCTTCAGCTTCAATCCATTACCCCTTGTCCTGCCATTGTCTGCCCTTTTAAAAAGTTGATTCCCCTAAATCAACAAGCACTCTGCCAGGACAACACATGGGCATGGTTTGGGCCACACCAGGTACCAGGACTGTTCTCAGTGAGCAGTCTGGATGCAGCCACCCTCTTCTGGGTGAAGAAGAAAGCTTAGAAGTGTGGATGCATGTTCACGCAGGGCCACTTACAGGGCCAGAAAACAAGCTTTGGCTTGTCCTGTTTTGTAATGTAGTCCTTACACCAGAATCGTGCCAAACATACTGCATCATTTGAGGAACGTGGCTATTTTGAGCAGAAGGATGATATTTGAGGAAGTGAGTGACACTGGTGAGAACAGACAGATGTTTGCTGATTCCAGCTTCACATGCAAAACTGTTGGTGCACGTTCAAAGTCACTTTCTGAAGATGTGTCTCATCTTATCCTAACATCAATAAACAGTGGCCCAGTGCATTTTCCTATTTGTTGTGACTTGCTTATCCAGACCCTCTATGTATTCCAGGGACACGGTTACTAAATTTAAAGCTGCAAACAGATGTGTCCTCTCAGCACACTTGCAAGAAATGTTTAATTTTACATTGCCAATTTTCAGATGTTTCTATATATTCTGGCTAGGTGAACCAGTAAGGAATTGGTGGAACTCAGTAATGAATTAATGGTTTGCTCACTAGTACAAGATCTTGTTTTTCCTCTTCAGCAGATATCAGGGCAGACATTTTGGAAGACTTTAATCAAAATCCTCATCAAAAGCCAAATGAGTGGATTTTAAAGAAAGTTTAATTACAGTGGTCGAACCACCTAGCATGATTTGCTTGATTTGATTAATGTAATGAGGAGCACATTTAATGAGAAATGCATGAATTCATTCAAACAAGTGGTTTTATCAGAAGTATTAAGCATCAGCCCAGATTATGTACAGCAGAAACTATTATAGCAAAAATTGACCGAGGTCAAAGCAATAGTCATGCCATAATTACAAGCTCTCAGCTGTAATCTATCAGTTGATCTTCAGCAGTGCTCATCATGACTGGCAAAGCAGGGTTCCCATTTTAAAAAAGCCCCCCAAACATGGGGGTTCGCTTCCATTCCACAGCTGGGTTGTCCATCCCTTTCTCAGATGTTCAGAACATTTGGGAAGTGAGGTTGAATTCTCTGAGTTTCAGATGGTTGCAAAGGCAGATATTTTTAGCAAATGATGAAATGAACGCTCAAAGGACCACTGATTCCACCTGCCACCCTTAAAGGATATCGAGTATTCCCCATTTGCTCTCTGTTTTACCTCCCTCCTGTCCCTGTGATGTCTTTGAGACACTCCTGTTCATAACCTGGAATAGAGTGACTTTGGGGGAGCATTATTACATGCCTTCTAGGGAAGGAAACCTCCTTCTCGGAAAAGAAGACAAATTGGCCTCAAGCAGGAAATAATTTGAGCACCTTGCTCTCTTCAACTGCCTCCTTTAGATAAATTCCAGCCCCTAGATTTCAAACTTTCCTTTTTCAGGACCCTTCCCCATGGGCTTTACAAAGCACCATTCATCTCCACCCTCCCCACTGGCATCCCTTCCCGAGTGCCCCCCTGCTATATCTGAGCTGCTAATGCTCTTCTCTCTCCCATGCTGCCCTCCTTGCTACCCCTTTGATGTCTGCCATGATCCCTTGCCTTTATTCAGTCCCAGACTTGTTATTCCTGTAGTGTTGGCGCTACCTCTGTGTGAGCCACCTTTCCTGCTGCTTTATACTGTGCCCATACAGCACTGAAACAGCTTTGATTTTCAAAAGTGCTTTATTTCTAAGCCTGCCTGGCTGCCTGAGCTCTTTTTGAGCACTGTTGCACAGTGGACTTAGGCAATATCTATCCCTTGGTCTCTCATCAGCTACCACGGGCAGCTGGCAAGGGAGATCAGCTTTGGAAATTCCCTAAGTGGACAGGAGGCTGGTCAAGGAACTGAGAAGTGGAACATGAGCCCAGCTTCAGAAAGGATCTTCTGGGGGTAGGTACATTTCAAGAAGTGAAGACTGATGTGAAGGCCATATTTTACTTCATGATTAAGTCAGGAGGAGCATGACAGTAAGAGACTATTATTAGGGTGCCTAAATGAATGTAGGTGCCAAGGTTCACCCACAGGTTTGGAAGTCTGGATCAAGAACTTCAGAAATAAGCTGAAGGAGAGAACTAGATATGTCAAAAAATAGACCTAAGGATTTAATTGCTATATTAATAGAAGATGAGCAAGAAAATCATTCCTGCTGAGCTGAAAACCATAATCCTTAGGATTATTTCTGCCATTTGCCTTTAAACCACAAGGAAACAGGAGTAAAAATTGGAGTCAGAGTCCCTTGATTTTAGAGTAATCTTGGGATGTGTCTATATCTGACTGCACACCAACAGGAACCCATGATATTGGCATATAAACATTTGCACAGAGAAGTCATTAACAGTGATGACCTCAGCAGTACACTCAGCAAGGCTGTTCCCAAGGTAAAGACAATTCCATCTTGGAACGAGCAGCCCAAATAGCATATACAGACTCACTACAGAGGCTGCCCCTTGATGTCACATTTGGTATCTTTGAGTGGAATCAAAGTGGGAAATCATAAAACATAAATTGGTAGAAGACCATATCTCAAAATACTTTTTCCCACTATCTCAGCCCAGCCTTCAAGCAGCCCAACCAACCCTGTTAAACTTATCATCTGAAGAAAATTTCCCAAGGAGCAATACATTTAACTGTATCACAGAATCACAGAATCACAGAACTGTAGGGGTTGGAAGGGACCTCGAGAGATCATCGGGTCCAACCCCCCAATCAGAGTGATAAATGCAAAAAATTGCAATTTATCTCCCTAGCCCTGAAAAGAAACATGCACAGCAGAACCATGAAAAACAATGGAACCTCAGCATGTCCATACCCAAATTCAAACTACTTCTATTTCATCGTGTGCATACCACGTGCCCTCTGGACCACAGCGAACTCACACTGACAATCAGTGTCTGAAAGAAAGATGTGGTTAATAACAAGACATTGTTTTGCAAAACAGCTGTTCTCTCTTGGATCATCCAGCCCTCATCCTCAGGGGAATCCTGCAAAAGAAACTGGAAAGACTAAAATGGGATTAAAAAATAGTAATTTGACAGGACACTGAAAATTGTTGATTCCAACAACAACGTTAGCTTTATGGCACATTACAATTTACCTCAGATACAACTTGCTAATCTCAGTTTCTCAGGAGATAATTACCTGTGCATGTTTTCCATCCTGTGTTCAGCAGAGCTGAAGACCTTATTACCGCTCCTCTTGCTAAGATCCCCTCTGTTCTATTCACCTCAAAGTACCTGACTGATTAATGCAATGAAACTGAACTCAGATAAATTGCTTCCCATCTTTGCTTATCTGCAGTTTGGTGGTTATGTCCCTGCTTCTGCTCCCCATCCCCCTACCCCCCCCTGCTTTTTTTTGCCCCTCAGACTTGTCTGGTTTTTCCCTATCAGGTGTACTGATAACAGATATTGCCTCTCTCCAGAGAGAAACCTTCTGAGTGTTATGACTGTTCCCTGTTTACTAAAAGAACTGCCCAACCAGCCTCCACTTTAGAAATATCAAGTGTAGTTCCAGATAAGGCTCCAGTTCTGACTCACAGATTCCTTTTTGCATAGTTATTTGGCTTTTAGTCTGGCATTATTCAAGCTCTCAACTGCTTCAAAGAAATATCTGGGTTTATGAAGAGAATAGGAACACAATTTAACTGGCCAAACATCAGTCACTACTTCTAAAAGGAAAGGAAGCACCACTGACTCAGATCTTTCTAAAATGAAAGTGAAATATGACATGGAGGACATCCAGGAATATACTGTTCAACACAGGACAGTTATGCATGACCCAGTATGGTCAGAGTTGAAAATTTCTATTATCAGTTATCTCTGATACTTCCCAGGTACTGAACTGGTCTTTGGCAATGTTCATTACAATGATGTAGTATATTACATGCTTCTCCCAGTCAGCCATGGAACTCAGAACCCCCACAACTTTACTTCTCTGCATCCAAATTCAATACTTAAACCAGTTTAACAGCTTGAGAAAGGTTAACCAGTATCTCAGGAAGGGACTTAATATAATGTTGCCAAGGAAATTTCTGCGTGGAGACCCACAGGAATAAAAATATAGACCTATAGACTAGCATGGTGTGTTTTAGGAAGTATTAAATACGCCAATACACAAAGCCCTGAGGTAACGTGCAGTTCTATCACCTTCTGGCAGTTACCATACACTTCCTTGGGCACACAGCAATAGCAGGTGTGGTTCCAGTCCCACAACATGTACTCCTTGATGCACACTTGGAAATCATTCTTTGTAAACACGTACCTAAATCTCACATCCAGGGCAGAAGCTTTATACCCTTCTTCTTCCCCGAAGGGCACTCAGAGAAAATTCATGACAGGATTAAGGAAAGGATTTTAAAACTCGTGTTCCTCATCTTGTGAAACCAGGGGTTCTCCATGACCCTGGCCACACGTGAGACTTGCAACCTCAGCGTTGCCACGTGCAGAGTAAATGTTTACCCATATGTGCCAGTCACCAAGGAAAAGCTCAGGGGTCATACAGAAGGATTTTTCGCAGGTCCAGAGGAAAAGCAGGGCCCCACATCTCTTCCTCTTACTCAGACACAAACCAGGATCTTGCCTCCAGCAGGCAGTTTGGATCAGTGGGTTCTGCTAGGCACTATGGAGATAGCCCTCAGTGTTGATAAATGGGAACTGCTAACACAGTGTAAACATTTGGTGAAAGCAAAATATTTGCCAAGAACCTAAAAGGCTGGGTGCTTAAAGCAGCTCTTCACGTTGGCTTTCCTTAGCGAGGTGCACATGGGACAGGCTATTGGTCCCACTTCTGGCTCCTAGGAGATTGAACCTACAGTGCACTGTACCTACATCCCAGTGAGTCACATTTAATTCTCTTCTCCCCGTCTGTGTGTGCCACATGAACTTTTCTGCAAGAAACTGAGATGTTTCTAGAGCAGTAAAACAGCTCCTGTTGCTCATGAGCCAGTGTTTTACTGTGCCTGTGGCACATGCCCTGGGGCTGGGACCATCAGTTTCTTCCACATGTCAAGGCAGATGTCTTCTGACTTGGCCATTATTAATGACCAAGAGCCCATTATAGCATCTTTCTGTACCACTGAAAATTTGCAGATCTGGGTGCTGGTTGTTGGAAGAAACAAATTCAGCCTATTAGTGCCTCAACCTTGTTTCCCACCCACAAGCAGGTAATGTGAGAGCAATGTTGGGGATGGTGTGGAGTGGGGAAATGATGCAGTATGAAAATAATGTGAGACAAGTATGCCCAAGCTTGCAGGAGATGAAAACCAGCTTATTCCCACCAGGGCAGCTGCAGCATCCCTCTTTGACAGCCCCATAAAAGAGAGAGGCAGTGGGAGGGGGTGTGCGGTGGCCCTTACCTTCTCATTCTTCCTCTCCTCAGCCTTGCTGGCAGGGCCAGGGGTAACAGAGCCACCCATGGGCCCACCACCCACCTCACCATTGAGGTGGGCTGCGCTGACGTTGGGTGGGGTGATGGCGGCGGCGGCGGAGGTGAGGGGGATGAGGGGCCAGGCCCCTGGGGCGGGCGGCTGGTGGCCATGCTGTGGGGAGACGGCAGGGTGAGGCCGGATGGCTGCTGCTGGCAGGCGGGAGGGCGAGCTGGGTGTCCGCAGGGGTGAGACTGTGGCGGTGGGCCGCTCCGGGGCAGGCACCGGGGGGTGAGCTGTGGAGGGAGGACAGAGCATAGTTAAGCCCCCCATGCCTTGCCAAACCTGGCTGGCCCTTCAGTGGCCATTGTTGCCACAAGGCACCAGGGCCCAATGGAGAGCTAAACTCTTAGCCTTAGCCCAGGATATCTCAACCTGCAAGTGTTTTCAGCTAAATCCTAGAAATACCCCTCCTGGCTGGGAAAGCTCTGTCTGCAGTCACTAAAACGGCTTGTTCTTCCTGGTGATGGGACTGGGGAACAGCCTGACCACCCCTGCCCGTGCCTAGAAATAAGTAAAAAGCCTGCTGTGTTTTAAAAATACCTTATCTTGTTCCAGCTGAGATGTTTTCCAAACCTCTGGGACCCCTTCCTAGCCCAATAGGTTTTGGAGCAACACATCATGGGACCTAAGGCCCATGCCAACCTTGCAGACAGCAATTAAAAAGGAAGGTCTTTTGTTTCAGCCCTAAAAAAATGGTCAACAGCACATCACTGTGCTGCACAAGATAAATTAAACAGAAATCCACTGGAGGACTTGTGAGTTCAGCCTCATCTCTGCTAGCAAAGTCCCTAAGGGACTACACAGTGCCTTTCAGTCTTACTGTCCCTGCTGAACAAAAGTTGCCTACAAGCATTAGGAACCAGGAATTAGCCCTCCTCTGATGATGGTGATCGCAACGCACTGCTGAGGTCAGGTCTCCAGGGATTTGGGAGCCTGTTGCATGCCTCATGTTGCAAAAAGTGTGACAGGGCTTTAGGTGCACGTCTAAAACAATGTTGCCTTTGGCTTCCAGGCTAGCTGATTGTTTTAGGGAAACTTGCATACAGCTCCACCTCAAGGATGTGCAGACCAGAAGCCAAGCACACACTTAGGCATTGTCTCACTTAAATGATTCAATAGTAGTACTGGCTGGAAAATGTCCATATCACAAATGATTTCAAGGTTTCATCATAATCAGGTTTAGTTTTGCCCTAGTTCAAAATTTGAACATTTCAACATTTTTCTGAGCACAACCTGCTCATCACCCACCCCACAGTAGCTTCTGTTCTGGTCAGATCATTCACCTGGGATGTGAAACCATAGGATCTGGTCACTGCATTGTTCTCTTCTGCAGAGAACAGCTCTGGGCAGCTGGCTATTCCCTCTGCAACCTGAACCAGTGCAGCTTCATGGCTGAAGTCTGGTTGAACTACGCCCATTCTCGACACAAAGCTTTGAGTCCAACAATTCATCTTTTCTTTGACCAAGAAATATTTTTCTGAAAAATTTCTCACTCAGTCTGAACTGTAGTTTTCTTACAAATTAATCCAAAGGATAAACTTCTGTGCAGAACCAACTGCAGTTCACTCACTCTGTAACTAAAACAATGCTGGACCTCTCAAACCACTATTTTCTGTTTCTCTGGTTAACAGTAGTACCCATTACCAGGGATTGAAACAAGGAGTGTCATTAATCACACTCCCTATACCAGCTGAGCACTCCTGCCAGGAGAGAATTCCATCCCCCAGCCTTATGCCCTATTATCTGAAGTGATACTGAACATGATGGGCCACTGATCATCAGATTAGCACCTCCAAAGCTCATGTGATTCTTCCTCACAGTAACTCCTTGGCTCTATAATATCTCATTTTATTAATGTTGCTCATAGCAAATCAGGCAAGCTATCATCACCCAGTCTTGAACTTGATGTGATTTTACCAGTTAGCATGAGGAAGGGCTTACCTGTTGTAACTACAGACATCTTTGAGACTATTCTTACTATTAGTTGCTATTTCCCCCTCCCTGGGTTACCAAGAACATATATTGGGAAGTGCAATTCCTTTGCAGAGAGCCAGACAGGGCACCACTGGTTATCTTGAAGTGATTCCCTTTTTCTGATTTTCCTGGTCTGGAACTTGTGTGATAAACAATGACTGCTGCCAGAAAATTCATTTTCTGGGATGGTTAAGCTGGTGGGGTCAAGGTTTTGAACCACTGGTTGTAAGGAGCAATGGCTTTCCTAAATTTAGAGGAAAAGCGTGATAATGGAATGTACCTGGATGCAGAAGTCTGGTTTGATAATCACATTAGGTACATTCTTTCTTTCATATAGAACCCAGGTGTTTCCAGGCACAAAGGAAACAGAAAACATGAGAAACAGTAAAATAAATGGCCCAAGAAAAATCAACTCTGAGCAGATCTCTCACATTTTATCCTGTAATTTCATCTGTTTACTGTTACAATGTATTCCTTTGCTCTGGGATCTCTGGATCTGGACTGTGCTGCATCAAACATGCTATTAATTAGCAATGCTCACTGAAGGCTATTTTTGTTCTACACCACTCATATTTCATTTTGGGTGTATTCCTACATTAGTGGCCTTGTGCAAAATTGATTTGTTACTCATGTATATTGCAAGCCAACAGAAACGTGATTTGAATACTGTGCCAGCTTGCCTCTCTTGGAAAGCTTCTCCACTTCACCCCATCCTGTAGGACTGAAGGGACCTTTCCAGGGGCTCTGGCCCACAGGATACTGTCAAGGACATCCATTATGGAGAAAAATACTGATAATAGTGAAAACATTCCTTTATTATCGTGCCAAAGGTTTATTTAATTAAAACAACAATCCCATGAACCTTTTGTAAGGGCTGAACCGCGCTTAAGACGTATTGGGGCAGCTCTGTGGTACCCAGATCACCCTGCCTACCAACTCCTCGGCACTCTTAAGATGTCCAAGAGACCTGGAGGAGCAATCTTAAATCAGGGAAACTGCAGAAGGTTTAGCACAGCAGCACTGTGGAAGGAAGGTATGGGGCATGCCAGCTGCGTGGGGCAAAATGATCTGTCACCTTGGTTTCAGGGTAGCCCATCTGCTCCATCAGGAGCACTTGAAAGCCTTGCCCAAGAAGGGACATTTCTGCCTTTGCACTGTGGGAGCAGAAGGACTCTTGGAAGGGTGTGACTTGAGGGAAAAGCAGCACTTCCTGAGCTAGACAAAAAGAGGACAAATGGATCATCCTCCACTGTGACATGGATGCTGTGTAGTGTCCTGCCATGGCTTGCTGAGCAGAGGAGTCTGCCCTGTTTGAGAGTCAGATTCACATGTATTTGATGACATTTAATTCCCTTTGGCCTGGGCTGTGTAGGAGGTGACATTAGATAGTCATGATGGTGCCTTCTGGCTCGAAAAGGTATGAATCCATGACTTTCACCACAGTGTATTTCTCACTCGTGCCTGCTCTGTTTTGTATCTAAGACCCTAGTTTTCAGCAGTCACCATCCGTCCTGATCTGCATTTGTAAACACAATGGCTCACATCCCTATAAAATATCAGAAACAAAATGTTTTAAATCTCACTCTAAAGTTCCACCACAGGGTTTACTTTTACTTTATTCAACATCAGAGCTGTTTAACATCAGGGGAAGGGGAATAAATTGTACTCTAGAAAATTGTGCTGTACATCAGAAAGGGAACCTAGAAAGAACAGAGGCCCCCTGGTGCGAGCAGCTCTTATTCTCATTTCAAAAAGGTGGCAGCATTTTTCAGATCTTTTTGCTTTATCACTAACACCGGGTCCCGCTCTCCCTAATAAATACCTTTCATCCCTGAAGCCCAATGAAATGCCGCTTAATTTTAAGTCCTGTATTACTTGTCCTGTGATAAGGGCCGTATTTCTTCCGTCAGCGAGCCAACCGGACTCAGAGCTGTTAATCTCCTCAGTATGCAGGGTGCTTGCTTTCACTCAGATAAATTGTATAAATATTTGTAAACACTGTAATCTATTTCAGCTGTAGCAACAGAACAATCTGATAAACACAATGTGGTTCCCAGAGATCAATAGAAGCCCATAAATATTACAGGCAAATAAAGCATACTCTGCTCCACGTTGCGACTCAGAACGAGGGAGCGAGCTGCGGGGGGGGGGGGGCAGATTCGGGAGGCTCGAGGGGTACGACATCAATCCTGCCGACGTAGGGCGAGAGGGATCGGCGGGTGTGCACACATACCCATCTGCACGGCGTTGCGTGTCTGGCTGGCCGGCTGCTGAGCTGAGTACCTCAAGCAGTTACTGAGCTGCGGAGAGGCCGCTTGTAGCTGGGGGTGCGTCTGAGGCGCGGTGATAGGAACAACCGGCCGGACAGCCGTGGCAGCGTTGGTGTGACCAGCCCCCATGGGGTGGATGGCTCCTGGGGCTCCTTTTGCTGCTGGAACTCCCCCAGCTGCGCTGTTCCTGGGCTGCCCAGCTCCTACAGGCACCCTGTGCAGAGACAAGGCATGGTGTAAGCACACTGCCCAGACCCCAGTACCCAGCCGCGATGCTGATAAGCACCCCCAGTTGCTTCAGGCGTTCAACATGATACCCTCTCAGGTGTTAAAGTAAACCGAGATACAGATATATGTTAAAGTAAACTGAGATATAGGTATATATTTATCTTTATAGGACACAGTTGTAAGCATGCTGGAGGACATGTTTGCTCCTTTATCCTATGGGAAGAAGCGCAGGGTAGAAATGGAAGAGATAATTTTTCTCATCACTTTTTCTCCTAATCTACATTTCTGCCTGAATAGTTTCTAGTAAAATCACAACTCTAAATTCAGAAGAAATGAGTACCTCCCAAATGTCATTTTGTGTGCCAGGGGCTATTATATAGGCACTAATGGAGTGCTAATTAAAAAAGACTCGGAGATCTTTTCTTAGGACCAAACCTGCACACAGATCCACAGGGAGGGAAAAAAGATGGATACCACCAAATCTGTGTGTGGCTGTTGAAAAGCAGCAAATCTGGCAGGGCCTGGCTTGGCTGGACACTTACTGTACCAATGTAACCAGCCCTAGCTTAGACTTGCTAAGGAAATCAAAAGGGAAGGGAATGCAGCTGACCTTATGGAAAAAGAAAGCCAAACAATAATTGGCCCCTTCTTCACCGCTCACTTAAACCGATGCATAGTTTGTATTTCATCTGAGTGGCAGGGGGAGACCTCAGAGGGAAGGAACAGGGCTCTTTCTCCTATGCAATGAGTTTAGCCTAGAGCAGGTCTTGGTTCTCTGACTACTGAGCTAGAAACTTTCTGACCAGGGCAGGAGGACACCAGGGAGGGCAGAAGGACACCAATGGACAAACTCGGCTGCTGCTCAGCAGCTCTTTCTCTGAGTTTCTTGTCCAGGTTCCTGAATGATTTCCTTCCTCAGCAGTAGATGCCATGAAGCAGAGTGATCATCTTGTGCTGTTCTCCTCTGCAGGGCTGCTCCATGTGCCACTGTACTCCTCCAGGAAAGGGCAGCAGAGATACGATGCAGAACAAAGTAAGGAACGGAATGGTGGATGGAATGGAAATGGAAATGAGACAGTAAAAGGGGTTTAGGAAGGGAGGAGATGATAACAGAAAAAGGTATAAGATTTTCCTATGTGGGGTGGGACTGGGAGAACCTCTGGAGTTCCAAAATTGTTGTGTGGGAACACAGAGAGGGGAAGAGCAGAAAGAGGGAGTATACTGAACAGCTTAGCCCAATTCAGAGGACAAGAAAGACAGAAGAAAGAACCCTACAAAAAGAATGGAAAGGGAAAGAGCCGAAAGAGTGAAATTCTGACACAAAGAGATCAAAACACAGGCTGGAAGAGATGGTCCACAAGTGCAAAAGACAGCCATCCCCTCTGCCCAATTCCCCCTCACCCCAAAAGCATGGGAGGAAAACCTACACTGTGGTGTCACTGACTTGACTCATCTCACTACTCACAGTTTGCCTGGATTACGCTTTGCTAAGTGAATCTGACTTTTTTTTTCTTCCCAGTAGCCTCCAGGTAAGGAAAAGCTGGGAATCCCACCAGATGGAAATCTTGCCTGTCTGTCATCTGCTGTGAAGAGTTGGCAGAGTAACAGCAAGGTTCAGCTGGAAGCTGGCTTGGCCATCTGGGCAGGCTGTGTTTGCCAGAAAAGCTCACCTCACAGTCCGCTCACTGGAAGCTGCGTTCAGGCAAACACACACACCCACAGGCACCAAAACTACCCGCCACTCCCACAGAGATGGGTAGGTGTCCTGCTGCCCTGGGCCTGTCTGTCCATCTAAAGGGACTTGGTCCTTTCTCCACCACGCTCTCACTCACACATACACTTTGGCAGCTTAAAAATCTAGTTCAGTGTTACTGAATTAAAGGGCAGCTCCTTTTTCTTGGGTTTTGTAGGGAGTGACAGAAAAGCATGCATGAATCTAATCCCCTGCTTTGCTGTCAAAGGCCAACAAAGTAAGCTGAAAGTGCAGTAAATAGGAGATTTTGTTGTTATCAGATTTTTCTTGCTGTTCCCACCGAGGGTGATTTACACAGGAACTTAATTAGCTCACAGGATCATAAATATAATCATAAAGCTGCTTTTGGGTTTTGTGGAAAGCACTCTTGCCCTTTAGCACTTCTCTCTGTCTTGGTCTAGCTGTGACATGCTGCATTTAATAAAGGCTTGCTGATTCAGATCACCAATGCTTCAGCACAAGCTTCTTTACTCATTAAGACTTGAAGAGGCAAAGAGTGAAGGCAGCCAAGGGGCTCTATAAAATCAAGTAAATATATTTAGGATGGTGAACAGTAATGATCCCATAAATTAATGCTGGGTTGTTGTTTTTTTTTTTACCAAAATGCAGTATTAGGACTGTCAACAGGATTAATTATTGTCTTCTAATCTGCTCTTAATTTTCAGTCTTCATCAGTCCACATATTACAAATTTGACATGAACTGAAGACAGAACAAACCTTGGTCAAATTTTTGAGATCAACACTTTCTGAGCTGTGAGGTGCCTTTCTCTGGAGAGGAGTGAAAGATGTTGGGGGCTCTGTCCATATGGGAGGACAGACTGAGAGCATGTGAGGAGTAAGTTTGTTTTGCAAAACCAGGGCTGCTCTAAAGAAGATACAGCCATACACATGGCAACATTCACCTGTGGGGTGAAACAGCCTGGGACACGCTGATGAACTTTCTCCTCAGCTCACAGACCATTTCAGAGTGGGCTCTAGATCAGAAAACCCTTTGATTTGGTGCTGTTCAATACTGAACTCAGACAAGTGACATTCCTCTCCAAGCACACTCCCCTTCCCTTCCCTTCCCTTCCCTTCCCTTCCCTTCCCTTCCCTTCCCTTCCCTTCCCTTCCCTTCCCTTCCCTTCCCTTCCCTTCCCTTCCCTTCCCTTCCCTTCCCTTCCCTTCCCTTCCCTTCCCTTCCCTTCCCTTCCCTTCCCTTCCCTTCCCTTCCCTTCCCTTCCCTTCCCTTCCCTTCCCTTCCCTTCCCTTCCCTTCCCTTCCCTTCCCTTCCCTTCCCTTCCCTTCCCTTCCCTTCCCTTCCCTTTCCTCCTCTTCTGTGACTGAGACAGAGGTAGCTAAAACCAGGCAATTTACTGAACTGTCCCACCACTTCTGAATGTTAACAATTAAAACACTAGTCCTGATCCAAACAACCCAAGGAAGACACAAGCATTTCTTACTTTGCTTATCCTCATTACATGTTCAGTAGTTATATAACAATAAAAAAAAATAAATCATTAGCTAACAGATTCTTTACATTAGTGAAACTTGAGCTCATCAGGCTTCATAAAGCCAGAGGTTGCAAATGCCAACATTTAATTAGTGAAGTCTTCTAAGAACATAGAGCACTCCAATGCTACAACCATCACCCAAGTCTGCAACGCCACCAGAAAACTTCTGGAAGGGCGACTGTGATTTAAAAGCAGAGCTACACTGTTTTCAGCATCCTCCAGAGGTTGAATTCCTCTCAGCCCTGCTTCAGGCATATTCACCTTGTACAGTGGTCCTCACCTTGAAACAGGTGTCACGTAGTTGCCTGGGAAGACGCCAGACATCCCACTCCTCAGGGATGTCCCCTTGAACCAGCCGTCCTGGCACTTCTCAATGACCCGGTACATCTCACCCTTGCGGAGCTCCAGCTCATCGTTCTTCTGAGGCTTGTAGGCATACAGGGCTAGGTAGCTGTGGGGAGAGGTGACACAAGGAAAAAGCATGTGGCTGACATCAACCACTGCCTGTCCTGCTTTGAATCCAGCCCTGCAGAGCAGGAAGCAGAAACACTGCTCAGGAAGAGTCGTTAAAAAGGGACATCATTACAGCACACCAAACAAGGGATGGCAGAGACAAGATGAAGTGGATGCTAAAACAATACAGGAATAACTAATCAGATTAAAGTCAGGGGGTAATTTAGAAATTATTGGGACATACTCCTCACCCAGGGTGCAACCAAAGCCAAACGCAGCACATAGCACCACTAAAGTTAAGAATTTAGCAGCAGTTTCAGAAGGACAAGGCAATTACAGAGACAGCCAGAACAACTGGGACTTGAATGGGAAAGCATTTCAAAGCCTAACATCTGGATGACGTATGTATTCATAGGCTTCAGGTTCAGAGCCACCTCTACTAAGGATTTTCAGAAGAAACCTTCCTTGTGATAGGCTACTTTATAAAAGTTTAAGGCAGCTTTTCTCAAAGCTTTCTTGATGCTATTTATGCTCACCAGTTTTAGAAATAACACACCAAAATGTTCTGGATCCAGTACAGTAATTCTTGTATTATGTGGGTGAAACAAAAAGCAACAGAGGGCCAAATTTTTGCTTAAGTAAGCAAAGTTCTGGATGTTTTGTATGCAAGTATTCTAATAAATATTTAATCTGGGAGCTGATGTGTAGTACTTTTTTATTTATTTAATTGCAGCTTTTATTTATTCCCTTTGTCAGAATCTTTCTTCTTATCTCTTTTGTTCTTCTGTTACTACTCCAGGGATGTGTCTAGTGTTGTGAAATGACTCCAACTTAACGTCCCTAAAGGTACTCTCCCTGTTTAGAGAGATCCTTGTTGAAAATTAGGAGTGATTGCTTGCACTTTGGGGAATAATGGAAAAGTGGGATAGGAGAGCAAGAATGCACACACAGAACAAAACTTTGTAAATACAGATTGCATTTTGCTACTGTCACCTTTCTACAAATGCAAAAGGTAATTCTTGATTAAGATTGTGTCTTCAGGAGTTTATTTGGTTTTCTTTTTTCAGGAAAGACATAGTAGGGCAAATGGGGAAACACTTAGGGAAAGGGCATTTGCACTACCAAGTGCAGCAGAATGCTCTTAGGCTCGGAGGTAGGGGAGAGGCAGCTTGCTGCCCACCTTTGAGCAGCGAACCAGAGAAATAATGAAAACTATAACCATTGAGAATGTAGACTTGCAGCCAATAAAAATGATACATGGCTTTTTACTTCTGCTCTCCAGGAAATATAATTGAGGAATAAATCCTGTTAGTTTTCCTGATTCTACTCCTTTATGGTACCAGTAGATTTCCTTAGTTTTATTCTGAAGGCAGTAAATAAACAGCAGTAATGAGCAGAATATGAAATATTTGGTAACAGCTCCTTGGGGCATCCTTAGGCTGATGTGCCTGGCTCTGTTTACCACGTGCATGGGGTACAAAGACCTAATCAGAAAACGTATTTCATTAGTCAACAGATGGGAGAAACCATCCTGCACATCCTTTGTTTAACCTATGCTATCGGTGGTCCTGAGGAGGTCTGTAGCTGTTCACCTGATGGAAAACATGAGGATAAATATGAATTGAAGAACATTAAAATGCATCACCCTGACATGAAATAAGGTTGCATGCTTCAGTGCTAATCCTTCAGTACAGCGCTCTGCTAGGACATAATGGAAAGTGTCAAGACTGTACTCACTCAAGGGAGGAGGAAGTGTGGCTTTGACTACGTCTTTTTCAGTTGCTGCTTACACAGGGCTCATGTTGAGAAGGTATGAGTAAAATGAGGAGTCAAGAACAGAGCGTTTAAATAGATTTACTTAGCCCTTTCCCTAAGGGGCTACCTGTAATAATGCAATTTACAGGTTGAGATGCTGAAAGAAGATGCAAGGAAAATTACCCTAAGTTGATCATTGGCTGCTTCCCCTTGCAGCTATCTCCTGCTCTCCTCACAGTTTCTTTCTGTTCCTCCCTGCAAATTCCCCCAGCTCAGCCTCCAGTAAGCCTGAATAACCAATCTCACAATAAGCCTAAACATCCTCTGGAGAGACTACCAAAATCTTTGCAGACATTAAAAGAAGGTGTACAACAGCCCAGCCTGGACTCCATGGCAAAACCGACCGATCTCTGTATTGCTAAACTGATGAAAACTTGTATGTGGTAACCACAAAGAGTGACCCTGGGAATACAGAGGTGATCAGCACTTTCTTTGTGGACTGGGAATGCCACCACCTATGTGGGGCACTGAGGATGACCATCCCTGGGGATGTCCTCTATGAATCTGCAAAAAAGGGCTTGCCTAAATCCAGTGACAGGCCCAGGTTGGGTCTGCTGCCTGGCCGTGACTGGCATACCCATCCCATGGGTACAGGTGTACGACCCATGTGCTGGCAGAGAGGGGTCTGTCAGAGAGCTGATGGGATTTGTTCTGTCCTTTCAGCCTGGAGAAGAGAAGGCTCCAGGGGGACTTTATAGTGCCCTTCTAGTACCTGAAGGGGTCTACAGGAAAGCTGGAGAGAGACTGTCTACAGAGGCATGGACTAGGGGCAATGGCTTTAAGCTAGAAGAGGGCAGCATTAGATTAGATGTTAGGAAGAAATTCTTCCCTGTGAGGGTGGTGAGGCCCTGGCACAGGCTGCCCAGAGAAGCTGCGGCTGCCCCCTCCCTGGCAGTGCTCAAGGCCAGGTTGGATGGGGTTTTGGGCAACTTGGGCTAGTGGAGGGTGTCCCTTGCCCATGGCAGGGGGTGGACCTAGATGGGCTTTGAGATCTCTTCCAACCCAAACCTATCTGTGGTTCTGTGATTCTATTTATGGCTGAAAACAATCTGAGTGCAGGCAGCTTCCCTGCTCAGAAAGCATTTACGGGCTTTTCCTCTGACAGGGGATGAGGACTAATGGTTCTATTTGCTGAGGCTGATTTTGCCTTAAGCCAAAGACTTTGGACTTGGACACATTTCACCATTCTCTAGATTTTAGGTGTGAAACTTCACCAGCAAACTCTCTACAACTGAGAAGAAAGTGTTAAAACAACAATCTGAAATTCACGAAATGTAATAGCAAGTTATTTCAGGCAATGTGAAATAGTGATGCTAAGGGTTAGGAAGTGGGACTTACAAGAAAACAAAATGTTTACCAAAAGTTCCCTAAAAAAAGGCCTAAGTGAGAAGGTAGCCCATGTTCTTGGCTTTGGGGAGCTGCCTGTGACTCTACTTATAATGCAGAAGCCCTAGGGCTCTGTCTAGGGTTGTACCTCCCCAGTTCTGCTACAGCTTTCAGATAACACTTCCTCTTTGACTGGAACTTGGCTCACAAATGCAAAATGACAGATCGGATTATGAGGCTGCTTCACAGGGGAGACAACAGGAGAAGCATGGGAGGGAGAAGAGGAGGCTTGCAGAGGCAAGAGGGACATGGGGACATTGCCAGAGAGCTGGAACATGTCCTGATTCAGCAACTAAATACTGGAAATACTGCCAGTTACTGCTTCCTAGTCTGGGCAGCTGTTGAAATACATTTGTGGCCTGCTGTGTGCCACAGGGGGACCATGGGGCGATGATGAGACCTCTCTGTGGGGCAATCAGTGATGTATGGTACCTCTCAGGTATGAAGATCTCATCTTAGTAGCCAAGAACAAATTTGTTCTGGTTCTGTTCCAACTCACCTATTCTTCTTAAAGCAGAACAGCTATGTTAGGATTTTTCTTTTGGTGTGGATTCAGACCTTGTTTTAGCCACATCATAAAACCCTAAAATGCTGGTGTGCATATGTGTGTGTGTGTGTGTGTATAGTTCTATGGATTTCACAACGTGTATGTGATGAAAGGGTTCAGCAGTTTAACTAGACAGGTACCAGATAAAACCACCAGGCTAGAAGAGGTTTATGATAACGAAGTCTACTCTTTCTGTCCTGTATTTGGTCAACCTTCTGTTAATTCCATACAGTATTCAATCCACATGTATGCCTGTGATACCCTTGCATTTTAGAAGTTCATTCATTGCCTTGTTTATGCCACTGAAAAAAATGCAATTTGGTAATTTTTTCTGGTTAATGATGAAAGTATTGGGTGTTTGATTGCATCAGACTACACCTTTTTAAAAGCTTTAAATGAAGGAGGAAGATTTTCTGTAGCTGAGAGGCATTCCATTTGCTTCACAGTGCTTTATACAGCTGTAATAAATATAACAGGGGTCTAAAAGGGCCCAGAGAGAAAGGGGGAAGCCTTGCCTTTTCTCTCTTCATTTTTCAGTTTCAGCAGAGGCAGGGTCATGTATGAAATTGTGATCTCTCTCCTTCACAGAATGCTCCTGAGCTGGGACTCAGGTTTTCAGACTTCAAACACATGCACGCACACACACACACACACACACACACACAGAGGATTGGAAAGAAAGAGTCTGCAGTGACCGAGATGAGCTGCTTACATATTGAGGGGGAGCTGGACCTTCGGTGGTGTTCCCTGATCTCCAATTATTGCACTTGTCCTGGGAGCAGTCACCGTGGCTGTTCCAATCGTAGAGGAATCCTGAAAATACACCAAGAGAACACACAAGTTTTAAGATGAAGCCCATCATTTCCTAAAATGCCATGAGGAAAAAAAAAAAAAAAGAAAGGTATCTTTTATCAATTCCTAGACTTTGTAACTTCATAATACTGCATTAAAAAAAGAGACATCTTTATCCTTACACAGTCCAAAAATACATTTCTGGCACAAGGGATATTAGGTTATTAACAGCATTTCCATGTACCTGTCAGAGAAATTTAGTTGTACTTTGAGTGCAGATCTTAAAAGCTTAGAATGCAAAACTATTTGACTGCTTTGTAAAATCAGCTCAATATGTACATCTCTATAATAGTACCTTCTTTGGCAAAGGTAACCTTTTCCCCTCTAAAGTTTGGTTTAAAATTTGTACTCTTCTGCTTAATGGCAATGGATCTATGGAGAAGATACTATTAAATCTCCAAAATGCAGTCTCATCTCTGTGTACTCTTTTTTATCAGGAATATTCTCCTCCTTAAGAAAACAACCCAAACCTCCTCTGAATGGAGAAAGGAGTCTGCTCCACTTTTACCACAGCAAATAAATCCCTGCTCTCATCTAGAGAACCAGGCAGGTCTTTTCCAGCTATTAATGTTGAAAGGCAATTCTAAATGTAATCATTCATTTTTCAAAACTTAACGCTCAGCAAAAATATGAAGGGCAAACTCTTTCGAGTTGTCTCACCAAAGTCCCTATTTATCTATGTCAAAAATGAATCCTGACTGGAAGCCTCTCCTGAAGTAATGCCAAGGCCTGTAGCAACAGATCTTTGCTGCAAAGAAAGGGCAGAGCTGGGCTGATGGGACTTTGAACTGTTTACTTGAGCGAAGGGCTTTTTTAGTAAGGCTAACCAAACGCTGCATGCACGCCCATACGCCAAATGGCTCTGCAAAGTTGGATCCAAAGTTTATTCAGGAATTGCAGGTTCAGACACAGCCTGTTACATACACAAAGATTCTGAGCAGTTCACAGGCCTCCAGTGCAGCTTTTCTGTTTCTAAATGCTATCTAACAAACACTAAATATTGATTTATTTTGGGACCAGAAACATAGGGTTATTTTTTGCACTTACAAATGACACTGAATTAAATCGAGACACAGATTGCTACTTAATTAATGGATTTCAAGGTCACCTCATTCCAAAGAAGCCCACGTAAGTATTACAGTGTCATGCCTTGATACTGCATTGCTAATCTATGTCACTTTGCTGTATATTAACGCAGTATCATTGGGAAATCATGTAGCAGAATATGAAGACACTGCCCTTTTGGAAACAAGCAGCAAGCTGTCTCCTCTCTCACTGACATCTACACTTAATCATGAAGTTGTAGATGCAAACGCATCTCCTTTTCCTCATTATTTCCCCTCACTTTCTGGCTGCCTGCTCAAATGAGGAAGGTTCCAGGCAGCTCTTAGTCCTATGTGTAAAAGTAAGCATTCCTTCCAGTTCTGTGACTAAGGCTTTATTAATCCTGCCTGTCATGTCAGTGAGATAATATTAACTTACAGAAGAAACCTCAACCCACTTAAAAATGTGGGGATAGCTGGAGAATGATGACTCGTTTGTTATTTTGAGTTGGTCAGGGGGGTTAGGGATTGCAGAGGGTGCTGGTCAGAGAGTCCTGGCAACTGCCTCACCTGGGAGGTAAGTGAGAAATTGTTTGGTTCAAACATCTTCATGTGCCACCTGTGTATGCCTACTCTGAGCTAGAGAAATTGCCTCCAAGAAAACAGAAAACACATTGTTCCCCACCCTTTTCTCATAGGACAGATCACTTCTTTTTTACCACCTGAGAAAAAAACAGATCTGAGTGAACAGCCTTCAGGTGCAACTGCAAGGGCAGAGATCACAGCAGTGTAAGACACGCTACCTCTTCCTCAGCTCCTAGGATCCTCTCTCCATGCACCTCAGTGGAGGCAGTTTGTAGAGGTGCTGTTATCCCAGCCAGGAGTGTCCACTGTAGGCACCCTGGACTAAGCCAGCCTGACTGCAGAGAGATGAACTCATGCCTGGAGAGCAGCGGAGCTGTCCAAGCATCAATCATTTTGCCTGTTTGCACCGACAGTGGTGGCTTCTGTGTCTTCTATATCCACTTAACATCCAGTTTCTTGACTATGGCCTGTTCTATTTCTGTATCTGCATCCAAACTCTAAATCAGTGTCTGCTTCCTGGTTGTGCTCCAGTTTGTCTTTAGCTCCTCTCTCCTGCAGGCTCTGACACGATGGTGTACTTGCCAGCCTGTCTATGACCGCCCTTTTCATCATCAGGTTTTACTCCACAGGACCCGCTGGCTTTCCACTGCGTTGAATTCAGCTTCTCTGTTCACATCTTGGCACTCCCTTTCACAGGAGTATTCTGCTCTGCAGCTTCATCTGCCTCTGTGCTCCTTGATGAATTCTCTTGGTGGCTGCCTGATTGCTGCTATGCATCTGAATGTTCACTAGCTTTGCATTTAAACTACAGTCCCTGACACAGTTGGCGAAGGTCTTCTAAGCCTCCTCTTTGAAGGTCCTGTTCTCTCTCTTATGTATCACTAATTAGTTCATATTATAAGATACAATACTGCTAGATTATTTTGCAAGAGGTAATTTGCAGTAAGATTTCAAAGAGACTGAATTTTGTGGAAGAATATTTCTTCATACTTTTGATTACCTTTCTTGGAAATTTACCTTTCATTTCCATTCCTACAATTTTATGCAGGTCTCTCCAGTTTACAGGTAACACTAACAACCCTCCTGGATAATGCAGCAGGCCTTTCTCCTCCCACAGATGGTAGCAGGGCTTAATTTGTTTTCCTTCTTTATTTAGCCCTGGAGCCAATTTGTACTTTTGCTACTGTGATCTAAGGAACAATGTATTAAACATGTCTTCCTTTCCTCTTCATCTGCTCAGGGGAATGAGAATCTGAGACAATGCTCTCATTTTTTTTTGTTCTCTGCTTTGATACCTTTTGGGAGGTCTGTGTGCCACATCCTTCCTCCCTCACAGCACATCCCTGAGTGATCCACCTTCCTGTGGCACCAGGCAGGCAAATACAGCCACGCACAGGCATTAACACAGGGAGGGACCAAAACCTGCAGCATCTGCATCTTAATCCTTCGTCCACCTCTGCTGCTCACCGTCCTAAGCCTTACCCAGGAGGGGATGTCTCTGACAGCCAGGTTTTTAAGAAGCATGTGGGCACCTATTAATAAAAACAGGCACCTTGCAGAGTTTTCTCAGGGAGACGTTAAGAAATGCGTCACTGTCTGATTCCCATGGATTTTACTGCAATCTAAGTAACAAGAGTCACTTCTGAAAATGCCATTTGGCACCCCTCTGTATCCTTATGAGCCTCTAATGCCTTTAAACATTTGGCCATTGAGTTTCCAGACGTGACCTGCTGGGTAATGACACTGTAGCACACCTCCTGATTAGAAGGCCGTTTACCCTAACGGCGGTGTGCAGTTTTCCAAGCTAGACACAGCCAACTCTCATCCCACTTACTCCCCATAACAGCCAAATCTGACTTCTTCAAGCTCTCACTCCAATCTGACATCCTCTGAGTACCACTTACCACTGCTGATATTTTCAGCTCAACGGTGACAGCTCTTCTCTCCCGAGGGACAATGCAGGTCCAGGTGCCAGCCAGCAGGGAAAAGTGGCTGCACAAAAGGCACACTGAAGACCACCTCCAGATAACTCTGCACTAATTCCTGCTTCTTTGTGCCCATTAGTGGCACAGCAACATCACCTACGCTGCGGAAGGCTACGATCTTGAGTAAAACTCCTGGACTATACACAAAAGCACAGTGATGCTGTGCAACAGGTATCTTGTTCCATGCTGTGCCTCTTGTTTTTATCACCAGCTACTATGTAGCAGTAAGTGATTTGTGATTATGTACCCATGGGCTGGATAATAATAATATAAAAGGACTTTGTGTCTGTAAACAGAACAGTCCCCTTCTGACCACTGGAACATATCTCCTCCCAAGCTAATGCCTTATAGAAGCTCAACTCATGCCTTGTGTCCTCCCTAAAAATGATGTTTCCTTCTCCCAGTCTCTGATTGTTACAAGGAGACTTTACATGGGGGACCAAGAATGAAGAAAGGCTCTGCACAAAGGTATCTTGGGGCTTGGCTAAATTTGATCTAGTCCTAAATCAAGTCCATGGCCCTCTGGAGCAAAGCAGCCATGGCGGACAGGGTATCTGTTCTCAGTCCCCATACAGCCTTTTCACCGCTACTTGTAGATGTTTAAGTAAGTCATAAGCACAAGGCATCACTCAGGTGTCGTGCAAAACAAACAAAGTCAAAGCTAGCACACATAAACAAACTTTGGAGACGACATCTAGCTTGATGGTCAGCGTTTCTTGGCGAGAACAAACAGTCCGACGTATTCAGAAGTCACCACAACGTGTCTAAGCTCAGATGGATCTCATTCCTCCTCGAACTGATAGGTATTATTTGCAAGAGAACTACAGGAACATCAAAACAAATTGCACTTTAATGTATATGTAACGATATATTTCTATTACAGTTTACAGCATACACTCCTGGGTAAATGATACACTGCTGAGATTTTGCCGCCTCTTGTGTCAGCTCTGGCATATATTTAAAAGCAACCAGCCTGGGAAAACATTACTGACAAGCCCCCACAGACCAGGAAATTAGAGGTAACAACCACTCATCTGGGCTGAAACTTCATCTCAAATTCATTCCCTTTCTCTCTTGTCATCCACACCTCTATGAAAGCATAAGAATTAGTAGTCTGGATTTCCAGCATAAGCTATCATCTTTTTCTCTCCCTTGTAGATTTACTTTAGATTTTCACCAGTACTCGAAGGCCACATTTGTGGTTTAATTTGAAAAGACATGGTGCCTGCGGGGATTAATGAAATGCCTTGCAAAAGCACGGGGCTCAGTCTTGGAGGGGAACAGAAGTCATGAAGATGGTGATAAAACTAGGAATAGGGTACAGTGATATTGCAGGTTGCAGCAGCCTTCACAGAAAAATAATTGCTGCTGCTATCAGACGAATGTTCTTATCATCTGGAAAATCACTAACCAGAAATCTCTGGTTTGACTTCAAAGCAAATCCAGCACTGTCTCACCGCAGGGCACTTATCACATTCATTAATTCACAGGCAAATTTCCTCTAATGTCTTGAATGCATATTTACAGCTTACTTGAAATTTCTCTTTAATATTACTTTAAAATAAGAGAAAAACATGCAAACATTCAACTCATATAGGTTGACACACCATCCTCTGGAAATATCACCAAAAAATAAGCTAATGGTCTGTAAGACTCCCGCGACTTGTTTCTCTAATTTGCTGACTTGGTGACACAATGACTGTGGCGATCACTCTAGGCCCTAATGTTCCTAGAAATAATGTATTAGCACTTAATTCATGGTAATGTCACCGAGTATTGATGAAAAGCATTACATGCAAGATCAAGTACCCTCATCAAATGCTAATTGCTTAAGTGGGAGCTGGAATGGACTTACCAATTCTGGAGTAAGACTTTTTCTTCTGTAATGGGGTGTGTGTGTAAAAAGCAAACAAACGTGCATGATAACAGCCACAGCTGCATAAATACCCAGTTCCTTCCTGCAAAAACTGGAGCTGAGTTTATATGATTTAGCGGTTCCTGAGGGGTTCTTACAACCTGTAAATTCTTACAACTTGTGGCTGGAGGTGAAGGTGAGGCAGAATATTATGGCAGCCTGTTCTAGCACCATTTCAGCCCTTATTATTTTTCGGCTCATAGTCGGCCCAAAACTCTAGACCCTGTCTTCTGTGGATACCACATGGAGCTATGCAGAGAGCTGAAGAAGTCAAGTTAATGTATTTTCTGGGCTTCCATTTCCACCACCTTGCAATCTAAGAATGGCTGCAAGTTGGAAGATTATAAAAAAATATATATATTTTTGTCATCTTCTTCCAAACATTGATCTGACATTACCATCCATAAAAGCACTAATTATTCTGGTTTGCAGCTTCTCGGTTCCCCCAAATGAGGACTAATTAAGCGTCATGTGGACGAGCATCATGAGAATTATATTTTATTCAGCCTTGTTTCTCTCTCAAACTAACCCTTTCAGTATTGAGCACCAGCATCTAGCTCTCCACCTTAAGGTTTTAAATGGTTTTATAGCAAATAGTTTATGGCAATTCTGGGATCAAAGAACATGAAAAATCAAATGCAGAGAGACAGGAAATCTTAAAGTGAAAGCTTGACCTCTAAAAGATGTTAATTTAATCCCAGGTCGATAATTATCCTTTTGATAACTGCGCAACAAACTCATTGGGATCCTGTGCAATGCCTCCTGTAGGAAGTCTCTCTCCAGGGAGATGGCAATGGTAAACAAATAAACAAAGCCCCCAAATGAGCAGAAAGGGAAAATATACCCTGCAATCATTTCTGCTAAAATGTCACGCATGTACACATTGTGTGTGCTGGATGGAGAGGATTGTGTGGTACAGTATAAGTACCAAGAGAATGCTTTGCTTGCTCTTGAGCCTTCCAAATCGGTAGTTGACTGGCAGGTAGCATAAAGCCTTGGGATTAGCCCTGTGCAAAAATGACTTCAGAGGCAAAATGTTTTTGGGTTACTACCCTGAGGAGCATCTGGAAAAAAATATTTTGGTTTTGTTTTACAGGCAACAGGATTTCATGCACAGTTGAATAAACACCCTACTAAAAGCTCAACCTTCTCTTTCTATGTCCTGTTTTGTGGTTCTTGAAAAAATCTTTCCCAATGTATTTGTGATGAGGCAAATTATAGGATAAAGAGAAGGCACTGTCTCTAAACTTGTAGTTTCTGAAAGGGAATTTTGCTTTGACCTGGATTCTCAGCAGCTTACATAATCAGTCAATAGACGGACTCAGCTCATGTGTCCCATTTGCAATGGTTTTCACAAATAATGTAATACTTACCACAATATGCACAGACGAATTTCAAAGTCCTATTGGTAGCCCCACAAAAATGCAGCCCAAAACTCTCTGCTTAAAAAAACATAACTCCTTCCCACCTACAAAATTTAGACCAGAACTGGCAATGTACAAATGCCATGGAGTAGTTTAGATAGGACTTCAGCAAAGTCTCTTACACTGTTTTCATGACATATCTTGACCTAAATGAGAGAACCACAGATTGGACTAATATTACTTCTCTTTTGTTGTTCTGACTGGCGCAGCCTCCTGAAATAGCTGCCCTTGGTTTCAGCTGCCTCACTGTCATTAATGGATGACCAGTCAGTTGTCATTCACAGCCAGCAGCGGAGCAGGTTGGATAGAATTTGGACTCCAGTGCACAGTTGAAAAATGCCTGAATTTCTCTTCTTTCTTCAGAGGCTGTGGAGCACTTGAAAATTCAAGGTTCATTTTTAGTCTCTGGACTTTATGTATAATCTGTATGCTTCTCATGGTCAGCACATTTAGGTTATCAGGGAAAAGCTCAACCAGAGTCCTGCTATTACATTTTCTCAGCTAAAATTCAGCACTTCTAAATAACTGATAAGGAGTCACACTTCCAAATGATTTATATAGTGAGACACTTCAAGGAAGACTTTTCATTTCAAATACTGTCACTGTTTGGGACCAGGAGCGTGCAAGTGGCATTGTTCTCAGCTTTTCCTGAACATGTGGCCTCTGGTTCAGCGCCTACGCTAATGCTCACAAATACAAATGGACTTCCTGTGCATGGTGATGAGTTGCTCAAAACACACACACAAAAGTTCCTTCTGCGGGGAGGATCCTTTCTTCCTCACTCAGCTGTTACCCTGGTGTGCACAAAGCCACGCTTCATTATTCATGAGGTGCGTTATCTGTCAAAAACCAGGGGATTTGGAGCGGTACTGAACTATGACCTTTCCAAATAGCAGAGAAGAATAATTCATAAGGGGGGAAAATGGAAGCAAAATGAGCCATCTGAGGCCAAGGCACTATTACTGTCCAGGGGGACTCTCCATGCTCCCCTGGGAGTCTCAGTTACGAACTGCACCTCTGCACCCGTAACCTAATTCAGCTTCAGCTCCATCACAGGCCCGCAGCACTACTTAGGTCTTCAATAAAAATCAATTTTACCAGCACGATAGGACATTCTACATGATGGACAGACACTATTACCTTTTAGATGGAGGTCTTAACATTTAACGACTGATAACTCAGCATGCAACAAAAAGCATACAAGAAGTAAATTTGACTGCAAGTGAAATTAAGATCCCAGTGTTGCCTCTTTGGAAACAAATGCTTTGTATCCTGGCTATTGTGGTCTTTCCATCACTATTTTCTTCAGCTGAGGTGACTTGAAGTTGTTTCTTCTACCTTTAAGCATCCCTAAGTTTGTGGTCAATGAAGACCATCACTTTTACACCATCACTTTTAGACCATCACTTGTTTCAAAACGCATCTTGGCTTTTGGGAAACAGTTATGTTGGTTCTTCTTAAAGAACAACGAACATGTTATGGAAGGCCTGTAGTCTTCAATTACTAAATTAATGATATGCAGAAGTACTTTCAAAACGTGATTTCATACTCTGGTCTGCATGTCAGTGCTCAATACACAGAAATCAGTGCCCTCTTGGAGAAGCAGAGGGCTTATAATAGTCTAACAACTCATAAAAACAAAAAACATGTCAGCTCGGCAGGGAAGTCTGGTTTCAATTCACAAAAATTGACAAAAGCCACAGGAATACAGTACCATGCATGAAATCACTTACAGGGGGTGGAATATATTCCATATTTTCGGAACATCAAAAATTTGCACCTAGATTTTAAGTTCCTGCAGTAAGAAGCCCTCAACGTCTCTGTTTCTTCCCATGTCAGCAAAGAGAAATCAGGTGCCCCAGATGTAGGTGCCTCAGGTCTACAAGGAAAGTGGATGCTTGTTTGAAGAAGACTATTTCACTGGGCACCAGCCAGTTGCCTGAGGTAGGGGACTGGATGCCATTCAAGAACTCCTGTAATTGAATTCTGCTTGTTCAAAGGACAGGCTATGGGAGAACTGTGTTGAACTTTAAAAAAAACATAGAAACCCCCCTGCAAGCCAAATACCAATCCTGATATGTACCAGAGAAGTTTATACATACTAAATTGAAAAAAAATTCCTTTATTTCTTTTTATGAGGAGATCTGTTAAATAAACAATGATAAAGTGCCTGGAAATTCAAGGATGTGATATAAAGATACAATAAACCAAATTTAGATTCTAATGTTGAAAGGAAAGGCATAAATTTGCTAGATAGTCAGCACTGCAACTGTAAACATGTTGTTTCCCCTGTAAGAAATATGCTTGGGCTGAATTTGCTGCTGCAAACTAACAAGGGCCTGAGATGGTTAGAGAGAAAACCACTCAAGAGCTGTAACAATGACTTGCAGGGCAGAGAGGTTCCTTTTCAAGCAAAGAAGGAAAAGGTGAGAATTCTTCCTGCAGCAAGGCTGACTGCTAAGTTTGGCAGCTCTGTGCACAGCCTTCCTACCAACCTGCCCATGCTCTCAAGCAATGCCCCCGAGCACTTCCGAGGCAGCAGTACACTCAGTATGCAGGTTGTCAAGATGTCAAACCCCAAACAAGACGTACAGGGCATTCACCTTAAAAACACTGAACATATTTTAGAAGAAAACAATCTAAAGACAACATCCTTGTTGCCCCAAACACCTTGATAGAAGAGCTCAGGGGCCCAATGCTAATGCTACTCTGGCTGGCGTTCAGCCACGTGAATGAAAGGAAAATGCTAAACTGCTTTTCTGTATAAGGCTGCAGCATCATTAAGTGTTTCATAGCCATGGCAGGTCTTAGCAGATGGCAAAGAATGAACTGATTTTCTGACATCTTTAATTAAAATGTAACCCCTATTATTATGGGATTAAGAGTTATATAAATAGCGCTGCACAACTTTAATGTGCATTTGGTACGAGGCAAATTCTGGACTCATTGTAGACCTAAGAAGGCTAAAAGCAGGTGAATTTATGTCAACAGCCAACTGAATATGAGCCAGCAGTGTGCCCAAGTGGCCAAGAAGGCCAAGAGCAGCCTGGTTGGTTTCAGGAATAGTGTGGCCAGCAAGACTAAGGCAGTGATGGTCCCACTGTACTCAGTACTGGTGAGGCCGCACCTTGAGTGCTGTGTTCGGTTTTGGGCCCCTCACTACAAGAAGGATATTGAGGTGCTGGAGCAGGTCCAAAGAAGGACAATGAAACTGGGTAAGGGTCTAGAACACAAGTCTTCTGAGGAGTGGCTGAGGGAACTGGTACTGTTTAGCCTGGAGGAAAGGAGGCTGAGGAGAGACCTTCTTGCTCTCTCCAAAAAGAGGTTGTACTGAGGTGAGGGTTGGTCTTTTCTCCCAAATAACAACTGATAGAACAAGAGGAAATGACAAGTTGTGCCATGGGAGGTTTAGATTGGATATTTGGACAACTGTCTTCACTACAGGGGTTGCCTTGGACAAGGTTTCCAAGAGAAGAGTTTCTTTCAACATTCCAGGAGGTATCACAGAATCACAAGGTTGGAAAAGACCTTTAAGATCATCAAGTCCAACCGTTCCTGTCCTATGCTAAACCATATCCCTAAGTACTTCATCTACCCTTTTTTTAAACACATCCAGGGATGGTGACTCAACTCCCTCCATGGGCAACCTGTTCTAGGCCCTGACAACTCTTTCAGTAAAATTTTTTTTCCTAACATCTAATCTGACCCTGCCCTGGCACAGCTTTGTGCCATTTCCCCTTGTCCTGTCTCCTGTATTTAACAGATACATAGATGTGGTGCTCAGGGACATGGTTGAGTAGTGGACTCGGCAGTGCTAAGTTAACAATTAGACTTAGTGATCTTAAAGATCTTTTCCAGCCTAAATAATTCCCTGAGTCTGTGTTGGTAGTCTTTATGATTTTATTGCTAGTCTTACAGTGTGAGGCATTTTTCTGAAGCCTGATCCTACAGTCAAGAGAATGTAGTGAGAATATCAGCCCCATTATTTTTTTCAACAGATCCACATTCCTAGCTAAGTTTGCAAAGGAAATTGTTCAAAATCCCTTCAACCTAGAAAGTGAATAATAAGGCTCCCAAAGGCAGAGGTATGTATTCATACATGTAAACACCGTGCTTGGGGTGACTGGGTCCTTGGGGCTGCAATAATACTTTTTCACAGAGAGAATCCTCTTTCACTAAAGTTGCTCTGAACCACCAAGTCTCTTTTCACTCTCTGATTTTTGGCCAAGACAGTTTTGGCCAACAGTGATAGAGCATGTTCTCAGCTGCCTTGTGTCTATGCTCTCAGGCAGAAGCAGAACTCCCAAAACCTGTTTCTATCATGGGGACACTGGAGTGACTTCATAATACTCCAGCCCTAGATGTGCTTCTGACCATGACACCAATTACATGTCTTCCCATCTGCTGCAAAGGACCCAATCAACCTTCCCGCAGGCTGGATTTCGATAACTATAACTTACTGCAGGGAACATGAGGCCCTTCTTGTCCCATAGCACTTGAACCCAAATGCCACAGTGGGCTGCAAAATGAGTGGGGTTTTGCATACCAGTTGTTCTGTGAAAAGAGGGGACAATAGTCTAGGCATTTTTGGCTTCATGGTCTAATTTTTGTGGCTTACTAGCTTAGAATGAGGTTTCAAATGTCTTTAGAAAAGTGTGTGCATGGTTTTTCCCTCAACTAGCACAAGAACAGAAAAACCACAGTCTGTCGCATCTCTGTCAAGTCCAAATGTGTCACTCTGAGTGCCAAAAACCTGGGTGTCATTTACTTGACAAGCTTGGGACCCTCACTCATGTCTCGTGCTTGTGTTGCTTCACAGATGTCCCTGTACATCTTGGCACACATGCTGCTTTGTACAGGGGGCATATCCTCACCTTCACCCTCCTGCTGAGGGCTGAAAGGAGAGATGCCAAGTACTGTCACATTGGGACAACAGGACTGTGCAAGCGCTTTGTGTGAGGGTCAGCCATTTTGAGAAAGGCTAGGCAACAGCACATGGTCCGCTAAGGGTGCTCAAAACCCACTCCCACTGCCCCTTACCTGGGCTGGGGCACTGGAGGAGAGGTGGGTCAGCTCCCCAATCCTGGCAGCCGCCCGCGGGTCACTGGAGCTGATGAGGACAGGGGCGCTGATCTCCATGGAGTGCCGGTTGCTGGCGGCCTGGGAGGACTTGTGCGTCATGCTGAGGGCAGTGAAGGAGTGGCGCTTCTTGGCATTCTTCTTGCCCTCCGCTTGCCGCTGAGCCGCGCTGGCTGCCCCGGCACCGGCCAGCGTGGAGCATGGTGCCAGACCCCCTGCTGCCGCCGTTGCCACTGCCACTGTCTCTGCGGGCAATGGCATGTCACAGCCGGAGGCGGCAGCTGAACATGTCTTGTCCATCTCGATGAGCTGCTTGGCGGATTCATTCAGCTGGGTGTGGAGGAAAAGGGAAAGACAAAAATTGTTAAAAAAAGAAAAGAAGGGGGTGTGTGTGTGTGTGTAGAGCATGTCACAGGTTGATGATGACACCCACTGGACCTGCCTGGGCCTCCCTCCCCAAAGCACCATGATCCTTTCCTGGCGAAATGCCTCAGCTGCAGCCCTAGCTAGGGGACCAGGCTAAGGATCAAAATGTGGAGGCTAACCCTGGGGTGGAGCAGGATCTGGGGTGCTGAGCATGCCTGCACACCTGCAGAGCTTGCTGCAGAGCCCTGGCAAAGGGGGTGCAAGGGACAGGTCCCAAAACCAGCCTAGTTTCACCATCTGTCTGCCATCTCTCAGTCAGCCAGGCAGGTCCCCCGGAAGCACACTAGCACATTTTGTTCCCCAAAATCTGCCCCAAGCCAAATGTTACTGTCCAGCTCCAGGGTTGACGTCTAATTTATTTAACTCTCTGAAGCTGGGTTAGTTATTTCCATCCACTTCATATTGACAGGAAAATCAAGAGAGTGGCAGAATAATCATCTAGGAGAGTTAGGCTAGAACCAGGTACTGCAAATTGGTGCACATCAAGCTACAACTTTTAAAAACTGGTGTTCCTGAAAACAGCTTGTCCCAGGCTGCAGAGGTAGAGTTGGAGGAAGGAGGCAGGAGCCTCTCCATCAGTGCCTTGTCCATAGGCTTATGCTTTACGTTTGCCACACATGGTTTCGATCCAGGGGTACAGCTTCCAAATCCTTCCAATTTCATCTCCCTGTCTCCCACCCAACACAGGTTATACACGTGCAGACAAAAACTGAAGCCATTTTTTATTCAGCTGCATCATTTTCACCAAGGAGGAGCATGATGGCCACTGAAGTCTTGCTCAGGGTCTGGATTGATAAATTGGTCTCATCAGTCCTTACAAAGGGTTTAAACCTGTTCTACAGCCCACAGAAACAGCAGAGCACCAGAATATTCAGCCTAGTTTTCAGCCCTCATTCATTCCACATGCCTATTACTGCCAGAGGCAAGCCAGGCGGGACGACCCCGTCACTGAAGCCTCTTACGTCCTAGTCACCACAACTCAATACAGGAAATCTACACCTTACGTAGCTGGAGAACTTTTAAGTTGCATAGGGGTGCTACAGCCACTGATGATGCATGAAGCATGCTCTGAAGTCAGCAGTGCTTTCTGCACAGCACTCATTGCCAATAGATCTTCCCTTGAGGGGTGCTAACAGCTGAGGGAGAATGCCACATTTTGCCAACAGACCTTTATATTAAACGAGGATGCACTGCAATATGTTTGCATTTAATGAATAAAAACAACATATGAAAAAGGGAGACACAGCTAACACATACGTGCTATTGCATACACTGCTATTCTGAGACCCACATAAAACAGAGGTGCATGTAATACTATTCTTGACTGAAACCAGGCTATTTTTGTTTCTATAACCACTGCATGAATTATGGCACCATCCAAGAATCTCAGCTGAGGACAAGGTCTTCTCAGGCTCTAAATAAAGAAAAAAGAAAAGTTGCTGCTCCAAGCCAAGACAATTTAGAAATCTAATGCAGGTGAAAATAAAAGAGAAAAAGAGGAATGGGAAAGATAACAGTAGAAGTGAGCAGTTAAACAAATGTGGAATTGAGCAGCTTTCATGACTCCCAACCACTGCCACCATACTGTAAATATAAATAAGAAATAGACACTGCCAGCCTTATGCCAGTCCTCCTAAGTTCAGAAGCACTTCTGATCACTTCCACGAGGACTCATTCTGAGGAACAGGCAGTAAACCCACTGACACCAAGAAAGTAAACATCAACTTGCAGGATCCTTCATTCTGTGACAGTTTCCACCAAGTCAACCAAGAGCCTCCAATTAATGATGCTCCGCTACTGTCAGCCCTGCTGGGAGTCCTGCAACCATTCAATTAGCAAGCCATTTTCCCAGCTGCACTCTCCAACTTGAGACCATGCTTACAGCCAGCATAGTGCACTGCACCTGCCAATTTTTGCCAATAACAGCTGATCCCATTTCAGATACTTCAAGAATGTCCATTATTTCCCACTTCATCATGCTGTAAATTGGTACAACCTAATATTTGCCAGCAGGCTCCAAGTTGCAAGGAAACCAGATGGTTCCCCTCCCTTAAGTAGGTGTTACAGCTCCGCTTACCCAATTGATGGAGATGGTCTAGCTGAATCATTTGAAATATTAAGGAGAAAAGGAGAGATGTCAAATATGCATGACTCCTTTTTTACAGCAGAGGGTGGGGAAATACTTTGCTAGTCAACAGCAAGCAGGAAAAGCATATATTTTAACTCTCTGACATAAGAAAATACAGAGTTAAAAAAAAAAGAACGTAGAACTTCCTGATTTTACAACACTGCTCTATACGGACAATGAAGTGCTCCAGCTCTTAATGTCAAAACTCTGATTGCTCTTGTAAGAATTAGATTATAAATCCCACTGGTTGGAATCACACCATAGCTGTTCTTTTTAAAACAACAAAATCCATTGCTTCTTTTCAAAGCAAAACTGAGTTTAAAAAAGTCAATAAGAGAGCTAGCATCTAAACATGGAGTGATAAAAAATAGCCCTGTATTGATATGAGCAAAGGCATTCTTGGTATCAGGAGAAGATTAAAGGCAAAAAGAAAACCTCTCCTCAAAAGAGTCAAGCTAATGAACTTTTGGGAATGTCAGAGTCCTTCTGAAATACTGGGAAAAAATTATTTTGGTCTGCCAAGATAAAAAATGCTTTATAGCTTTACCATTTTATTTTTGTAGAGATCTGTTTTTAAAGAGCATTGCCCACAGATGCTCAAAGTACTTCCCAAATAGGATGCGAATACCAGACGAGGTTCTGCTAACTGCTTTGTAGAAGTAAACAGTGCTGCTTCTTCACAAAGAACTTTCAGAAAGGCTTTTAAAAACACAAACATGTTTGCAGATTTCTTACTTTAAACTCTGAGCAAGCCTTGCTTTCTGGTGTCTGCCATCCGATCTTCAGGCAGATCTTCTTGCAGAGAAGTTTAATGGAAAGTTCTGACCCACAGTCAGTCTCAGGAATTTGACACTTCTAGAAAGCCGTAGCTCTTACAACAATCTCTTAAACCAGAACTCAGCTTTCCTGCTCATTTTCAACTCCTCCTCTAGAAAGAACCTATGTTTGAAATTCTGGTCCCGCTAATCCCAAATCATAAAAAGCCCTTGAGATTGCAGTGGGACTGATGTTACTCCAAATCCATTCTGTAACAACAGCATGTCTTGGAAAACTTGTTATATGATTTTAGAGGGGTAAGGCTTGGATTTGAGTGCCAAACCAGGCAACCATTCCCAGCAGCCCTGCAATCCTGGGTCTGTGAATTCAAAATCTTGTGATGGCAAGCCTTGTAACAGCCAAGGGACACTGCCATACAAGAGGTGGGATGAAACAGCACAGTAAAACTGTTTGCAGGGTCTCCATGACTATTGACTGCGGGTGCTGCACGCTGAGATAAGGATGCACCAGCCTGTGCCTGTTTCTAGGGAAGGCATTCATTCCCCAGCTGTGAGGAACTGTACTTGAGACAGCTCCAGTGCGCCTGGTTTTGAGAGAGAAGGAGGGCGTGTGTGGAATACCTCTGTGCACAGAGACTTGTTCACCTCCAAACAACCTTTTCCCACAAAGGGAGCAGTAATCAAGCTCCGTTCATTAAAAATTTGCTGACCTTGATCAGGGAGCCATGCTGCTTTCCCCACTACAATGCAAGCTGTCATGACTTTGGCCTCCAGCCAGACAGCCCATGCAGTATGAACTAAGGGGGAGGGTTTTTTTTTCTTCTTCTGTCTTTCAGATACGACTGTTTTAGATATTCTACTTGAGACCTTACCATATGGGTGACAAAGGTACAAACATTAAGCTACCTCACTCAGGACTTCTCTACTGCCAAAATTACTTTTTTAGTAGTCTCCAGATAAACCTCATTTTTCTGCAGAATGCATTATGGTGACTTTCTCTCTCTTTCTGTGTTGCACATGCTGGCACACGCTCACATGTATACACAGTACAGTTCCTGACACGTGTGGGTTTAAAAGGGACTACCTGTAAACAGTTTCAACATATTTCTCTGTTGAGGGTGAGTGGATACAGGAGAGAAGCTGTGATCAGCACAGGTTATCCCCATGAGAAATTAAATATGCCCTTTATATCCCAATGTGATTTAATGAACTTTATGGTTTCAATGGGCAGTGTTACACTCTTGCTTACATACCCCAGCTGGGATGAAGAGTGAGAAAAAAGCCTCTTTTTGTCCTGTGTGGGTTATAATTAATTTGAGTTTTAGTCCAAATAACAAATTACAGAATCACAGAATCGTAGGGGTTGGAAGGGACCTCAGGACATCATTGAGCCCAACCCTCCTGCCAAAGCAGCTCCCTAGGACAGGTCACACAGGGAGGCATCCAGACAGGTCTTGAATATCTCCAGAGAAGGAGACTCCACAACCCCCTGGGCAGCCTGTCCCAGGGCTCTGGCACCCTCACTGGGAAAAAGTTCTTCCCCATATTGGTGCGGAACCTCCTGTGCTCCAACTGGAGGCCATTGTCCCTTGTCCTGTCCCCACAGACCACTGAAAAGGGGCTGGCCATTTCCCCCTGTGTCCCACCCTTCAGATATTTATAAACACTAATCAGATCCCCTCTCAGTCTTCTTTTCTCCAAGGCTGAACAGCCCCAGTTCATTCAGCCTTTCCTTGTGGGGGAGATGCTCCAGGCCCTCAATCATCTTTGTGGCCCGAAATTATTACTGTGGAGCTTATTATTATGAAACAAGATAGAAATATGGTAAATCTAGGTCATATTTTAATAATTAACCTTTACTGCATCTCCCTTGACAAATATGCCAGTGTGTTATACTAATATGCCAGCAGCGGGCAAAATTGTTCTAGCCCGGTTCAGGCCTCCAAGGCACACCTTGATGTGCAGTGGTCACCACAGCAGCTCCTGGGCTGTTGCAGTTCACTGATGGCGCTGTCTTCTGTAAGATGGATGACAGTAAGTCTTACTCTATTATTGAGTACTCTTAGCTTTCTAGTCATTTAGATTTGGTTAAGGGTTTCCTTTCTGACTGGTACTGGCGAGGACCTCGCTCTGTTTCTGGTTTAGCAGCATACTTCAGCACATACTTGCTACTACGTGGACCAAAGTGTCACTAATAGGACTAAAATGCCATTCTTTTCTGAATAAGGGAGGATTGCTGAAATTCTCAGTGTTACCACATGCTTAAGTACTTTGTTAAACTGGAACCAATTTGAACCAGAAAGTGCAGTTTATTAAGGCTTTCAGGAAAACAATGCTTCAAATGGTGGTTGGACTCGATGATCACTTGAGGTCCCTTCCAACCCCTATAATTCTGTGATTCTACAATTCTGTGATTCATTTGCTATGTAAGCTTTTTTTTTCTGTCTTTATTGAAAGTATTAGCTAAAGGATGGTGCTGTTCAAGTACAGGTATATGATCAGGAATATGTCACTTCAGGCCTCCTGTAAAAGTGAAAAGTTACAAAGCCCCACAAATGAATGCATACCTAATGAAAAGGAACAAATTGGTAAGAAAAAACCATCATGCTTGAGGTTTTGGAAAGGAACCACTGAGCAGAGCAGAAAAGAAAATTAAAATCATTATTAAAACTTCTTCACAATGTCCCCCTGAAAGACTGAAGATATCTCCACCAAGGGACTGCTAGTTTTTATACTTTACAGTTCATAAATATTGAGGAGATCGTGCACATCCTTATTTCATGCCTTGCAGAAACTTTGGCAACTTGGAGCTTCGTAGCTGATTTTGTGATTAAAATAAACAGTCTGAATTTATTACTGAGTTTTCACTTCAGAGTAGTTACTTTCAGGAAATATTAAGTTCTTATGCCCTCATTAAATTTGTTTTGCTAGTGTTACAATTTATGTTCTGAAGCACACTGAGGTTATTAAGGAAGTAAGGGCATAACTATACAAGAGACTCCTGTCCCTGAGAGGACAGCATCTGTGAAAGCGTTTTCAACCCCAAAAAGCAGCATTTCAGAAAGCTAAAGCAGCTTTTCCTTACTGTTTTCCCTGGCAAATGCAGGATGCAGCTTTACTTCTACTGCATCCAAGTAGCAAAACGCCCTTTGACTCAAATGGGTGTCAGGAGAAGTACATAACAGTGCCTAACACTTCCCAGGTTCGTTGGGCAAGTTAGAACAGTGGACGCTCGGCAATTCCAAGGGCTTACTAAAGGTATTTTAGCAGACAAAGTTGTGCCAAAGGCTCTTCAGCCAAGTCATATTGAATGCATCCATAATTTTCATCTTTTATCTGTTTTGTAAATTTAGATTTTAAAATGTTTAAAGAAAGCCTCCTGAGTTCTCCATGGACAGTTTAAATTCATTGCACACACGCTACACAATCCTATCTCAATTATTCATTTAGGCACCATCTTCTAATGAAGAATCATTAGTAAAGCACAGTCAAAGGGAAAATATTAGAGGTAAAACAAAGCATTATTTAATGTTTTTGTGTTTAACAACCCTCTCTTGCCTTTTCTAATGCATTGCCAGGGAGGGATAAGTAACGGGTTTTCTGCAAGTGGTTTATCCGTCATGGAAGCTAGAGTTCTGAAACTCCACATTGTGACTGACACCAGAGTTGTTCCATGCACCCAGAAAATACAAGAAGTGGGGTACATGGGCTCGCATGAACACGTTCACATGGAGGGATAGGTGCAGAAATACTTTTCTAAGACACATCTCAAACTTCAGCTTCCCCGTTCCTCCAGTCACACACTCAGGCATACCTCCTATTCTCTTTTCCAAAAGCTTGCTAAGCATGGCAGCGTGCAGTCAAGGAAGGAAGTCCTTAAAACCACAGAGCAGATAGCCTTCCTTGTAAGGGTCATACATGTACACAATTACTTGTAGTCCAGAAAAAGCAAGCAAGTAATTTTTGTCTGGAACAGGGTTCCCTGTAAGGCAGTGGTACTTTGCCATCTATTTCCCTGTCTTACAAGATCTCTCTCGTTTAGCAGCGATGTCACTTCTAAGGCACTGAAGGCTGAAGGAATGTAGCATATTAGAACAGCATGTGCTTGGACGAGCGTGTCATCATGATCTTGCAGAATGAAAATAAATGATGCGTGCAGCAGAAGTAAACACTAAGCCTTGGGTGGTGAACTGGGATTTTTTTTCTTTTTTTTTTTAAATCCTTTGCCTTTTTTTCCAAACAGTTTTAAGAGGGAAAATGGTTTGCAGTGATGGAGAACAAACACATGGCTTGGTGAATCCCAGAAAAATGTGCAGTCTGCTGCAAAGTCAGGAGCAAAGTGCGGTGGGTAACCTTATGGAAACTACCGTCCAAATTGCTGAGAAGAAAGAAAATAAATCTAAATGCAATGGCATTAAAAATAGATTAGCTCACCAAAAAGAAACATGCTTTCTGCATCCCTTTCCACTCCCTGAAACAACTCTATCTAGCCTTCAGCTCTAAGTATGAGGACTATCTTGCTCTGATCTGTCATCTCTGAATCTCAGATCTGTTGTGAGCCTTCAATATGCCTGAGGATTTCCTCCTCTTTTCTTCCTATCTGTCCTCTGTGGACATCTTTTTTCATAATGAGATGCTCATGACTGCACCAAAGCTCCTTTGAAAGCAAGAAATATAACCAAATACAGCTTTACTCAACATCAGAAAGAGTGGGAGAATCCAGCCTATTTTTACTTATAAATTATTCAGAAAGCTAAATAAAAAGTGCAGTCATGAATTCATGGGCTTGATCCTAATTCCTTTGAAGTCAGTGGCAAAACTCCAGCTGCCTTCAACGGTGGAAGAACTGGTGCCCATCTGGCACCAATTCCAGTACCAGAAGAGTCCCTTTTGGAGCTTGTGAGGAGTTCACTGACAAACTATTTGTTTCATAAAAAATACAAACTCATCAGAACCAAAGTACTTCCCAGGAACATGATGGTTTTGACAAGACATCCATCAGGAAAGCACTCCTCAGGTGATATTTCTCAGCTAAGACAAAGAAATGACCAACTCTACAGTGATTTGTGAGTCCATCTGGGTACCTGGGCTCCTGGCTCAAAGTTCTTGCATTGAGTAACAGCCACAGGAAACACAAAACAACACTGCCCCTTTCCTAGTTAAAAACCACCAGCATTCAGGCCATGCTGAATCTCCCTCACTCTTGTTCTTGTTCAACCTATGCAACTCTCTCTTTGAGTCCAGGTGCCCACCCACACGATGCTAAAAGATGCTGGTGCTGGGCAGAAGTGTGAGCAGCCTTACACTGGGCAGCACCCCAGAGAGGAGACCAAGATGGACTGAGGATGCTTTCAGAAGCAGTTTAGATGTAGTTCTGGTGACTCACTGTCGCCTGGCAACTGTATGAGCCCTTTATCATACCACCAGTCACTGCAAGGAAGGAAAGCCCTCTGCAGCAGCTTTTTGCTCCAGTCTAGAAACCCTTTCACTTGCAGAAACTTTCACTTTGGGCCATCTGCACCCCAAAACTTCACTGTGGGCTAGGAAAGATACTGGAGTTGCAGGAGCAGAGCTGTGTGGATCACAAGGGATCTCTAAGCAATACCTGAGAGTCTATGTGCTTTTAAAAAAAGCCAAATTTCATGTTTTCAGAGTTTTCTGGCAACTTTCTACCTCTATAATCTATCACAAAGCTCTTAGTTCTACTGTTTACTTGGATGACCAGCAATACCCGTAAAACTTTGAATTAACTGAAAAATGACAAGTCAAATACAAAGGAAGAGGATCTGTTCAGAGTCAACCCACACATCAGGCCTGGGAATCTCAAAGCAAAAGACTTCCCAATTATGGTGTCTGTCCCTAAGTAACTATAAAATTAGATGATAAAGCAGGCAATACCACGGTGGTGTTGCTATGCGGACCTTTGTCTTCTTGATAGCTGCACTGTGTACACATGCTACCAGACATGATGCCATGCCCGTTTGCTCATTCTCTGAGGCTTGTTCCTGGAAATACTATTCTTGAAAATACTGGCTTTGTAATGTTCAGGGGTGTGTGAAGGAAGCAACAATACCATGTCCATTTTAAGGCAAATGCTTACAGCTTAATGTGACAAAGGATAGGGATGAAAGAAACAAAATATATGTATTTCTGAATTTCATAGCAAAAGTGTGCTGGGGGACAAAGAGAAAAAGGCCTACATGCACCTCATCTAATTAGTGTTATCTTCATAAAGCATGAAGTTGGATAAATCTGGGAAGCTCTTGGAAGCTCTTGGAATCAGAGCACAAAGAGCACCTGCGAAAGCTAAAGCAGTTTTTCAAGTACCACAAGGCCTTGCCTACACTGAACAAGCAAGGAGTCCTTGTTTCAGTGATTTACAGCTTTGTGTAGAATAAGAAATCTCATGCAATTGGGGAAAATTAAGTTTTATGTGCTGCAACTGAAGATTACCTGTGGGGAATCGTGCACAAATAAATGTACTGCTGTCTCTATCCCTGATAAAGCAGTGAAATGAAGAATGAAAGCTAATGCCAAGAAAATGCTGTGGTTCAATTGCTTGTAAAAAGAACCAAGGTATACACATTTCAAGCAGACATTTGTACTAAAGAGTTGTGATAAACAGCTTTTTCCCTGTGTGTACTATATATAGATACGAGACATTTTAGACTACAAACTCTTTTGGTTCCTGCTTCCCAGATACAGGGCAGAAAAGGTTGGCTGGATGTGGCACATGGTATTTGCAAAAGAACAATGTCCCATGGAGCCACATTGTTAGATATGGTGTGCGTGGAAGTCTTTTTACAGCTAGCTACAAAGCAAGGTTGCTGGTCATGGTGGAGAGTTTCACTGCGTGTTTCACTGGGAGTAGCCAACATCAAAGGATGTCAGCCACCAGGCATGAAAGCCACAGCATCATCAGAGAGCTGTGTCCAGGCTCTGGGTTCACTATTTGTCAGTTGGGGTGAAAATATGAGTCAGGACCTGATGTGCTGCTGTTTCACACAAGCGTCTGATGTCTCCCCAGAGGGACAGTTCTGAGAGATTTCTCTGAAATGGGGTGTGAACTATGCGTGATTGTGATGGGCAGCATCAAACCAGGGTACATGGATTGTCTGTGTGACAGGGAGACTGGCCTTTTTACCTATGCATGTGGATGAAAAAAATGGAGTTGTTCTAAGAGAGACATAACTTGCCAGCCTGTGTTTGTGTCTCGTAGTTGGAGTTGTCCTGTGCCTATTAGGATGTAAGCTTTGCTTCAGATTACTTTTTCATTTAAAGTGCCTCCTGCCCACACAGATGTGCTGGTGCCTGGTACAACAGCACAGCTTCTTTTCCCTCAGTGGGAGGACAGCTTTGCATCCTTCTTAATTTTATATCTACGCAATTTTTACACGAGGTTGTGTTACTTGGGAGATCTTTATACATCTGTCAGACTTGGTAAAAGGGGGATAAGAGATTGGGACAGCATTAGGAAGCAGTGGTTGTCACACATCGCATAATCATGCCCATCTCAGTTGTACAGGAAACCTGACCAGTAACTACAGGCTGTGAAAGTTAGTCTGTGAAGACATGGAAATGTGTCTTCTGTGCTATATGATGATGTAATTGAGTTCACAACTCTTCCCTTTCACCTTGTGGAAGAAAAATCTGACAAGGCTGAACTGTGATGAATTCCCTCACCTCTGCAAATTCTTGACTGAAAATGTCAGCGTTCAGCCTCACGCTCCCGGCATGACTGACTGCCCAGTGCCTGAAGGAGTGATCTGCAACCTTCTTTGGAGAATATGAGATGTTAAAATATAATTGTGTATGAGACCAAGGCCAGAATCTCATATCTCTCCACTGACTTGCCAACAGCTGCAGTCAAGGAGTTCACTGAACTTTCTGGCTATCAAACTAGAAAGCGCTATTTGTTCAACTTCCAGAGTTTGATTCCTGGTTTAGGCTGAAGGAGATGTACCCAGCGTGGTTGAGTCGTGCAGTGAGGCACCTAGAGTACCCTTCCTCAGGGTACTGGATTCATGCTCTGCTCTGCTGTGGATGGCACAGCTAGATAAGAGATGTGCCATTTCTTCAGTGCCAGCGAGCTTTGAACAGATCTCTTAGGATGCTCAGGCACATGTGCCCCATTACTGCAATAAAGGATGATGACTGCTGGCATTAGTCACTTTTATGACATCCATATGCAAATGTTGTTTATGTTAGTACGCTACAACTGGAAGGAGTTTGGAAAACCACTGCTCTAGGCCATGCTGTTTGAGTTCCGAGATGGCAAAATTAATGGGCTAGCAAAAAGTCTGCACAGTAGGAAATCTTTCTGAAAGTGCAGAACACTGCTTGATTGGGGTTTTTTCCCAATTTGTGGAATTACTCAAGCTCAAATATTTTCCTAACACATTCCTTTCTAAAAATGGACTTGCACCGACTGCACCTTTATTCTCTAGGCAGAGAGGCAAGTTGTCCTGAGGAAACAGAATTTTTGCAAACTGTTACCACACCACGTGATGCAGTAATGCAGAGACATTTGTTCATAATACTTCTATACATTTTTTTGCCATTAAATCCTGAAGAAATCCCACCACAGAGCAAAATTTCATTGTGAGAAGTACTCCACATGGAGCAAAAGGACAGCTCTTGGCCCAAAGAAAGCACAATTTAAGATGAGAACAAAAGTCAATATATAGACAAAACATACAATGAGACAGACTTATGAGCAGGATGGACAGAGGTTTTTACACACTATAAATCTTCTGTAGGCATCATAGCCAAGAACAATTTTACAAAGGAGGCTGGAGGACCAATGTTGATGCAGCTGTGAGGATGGTTTTTGAAGCATTAATTACAGCAGTGAAGAACTCAGCACAAGGGAAGAAAATGAGAATTTGAAAAAAATTGACAAAGTGATTGGCATCACTGGCTGATCAAAGACAGAGATTGAGCTTTCAATAGTAAATAAAAGATTAGAAAAATGATGAATCATCAGTTTTCAAGTAAGGGCAAATTACACGTGTTCTACAGGGTAGAAAAGGAAGAAAGAAAGGAAGAGAAAAAGAAAGAGAGAAAGAGAGAAAGGAAGAGAAGGAAAGAAATAGAGAAAAAGAGAAAGGAAGAGAAGGAAAGAAATAGAGAAAGAAAGAGAGAGAAAGCGAGAAATCGAGAGAGAGAGAAATCGAGGAAGGAAGGAAGGAAGGAAGGAAGGAAGGAAGGAAGGAAGGAAGGAAGGAAGGAAGGAAGGAAGGAAGGAAGGAAGGAAGGAAGGAAGGAAGGAAGGAAGGAAGGAAGGAAGGAAGGAAGGAAGGAAGGAAGGAAGGAAGGAAGGAAGGAAGGAAGGAAGGAAGGAAGGAAGGAAGGAAGGAAGGAAGGAAGGAAGGAAGGAAGGAAGGAAGGAAGGAAGGAAGGAAGGAAGGAAGGCAGGCTCTGGATAATCATGAAAGAGGCAGGTCTTCCTTTGTTATGGATGTAAAAAGGATGTAGGTATAATCAGAATACAAGATGATGAGAGTTTGATCTTTGTGAATGCTCAGCAGTCAGACTGGCCAAAGGCAAGATAAGGACTGAAAGCCACATGGATGAAAGGAGCCAAGCCGTGATTCCCATAGACAGTATCTTTATTACTTGTCACCAATATGCATTGATCTCTCTTTAACCAGTGACCAAATGAGAACAGTAGCACACACATCTCTGACTGTGTACTGCAACAAAACTGCAGGTGTGTGTTGAGTGAAAGTTGCTCCGTGTGAAAGCAGACAGATGTGTCTCCAGAGTTGTGTGGAGCTGCCTTTGCTGTGACCTTAAGCTCAGCCCTCATGACTGTTGTTGTGCCATCAGGGGCCTCCGTACGACAAAACCTAGGTTGTAACACCTCTTAGTGGTGCATGTCTATATCCCTCCTTCTAATCCAACAATTCCTGTATTGAGTGATAGGAAAAACAGGCCACCAAATCAATACAACCACACTTCTCTGTCCTGAGAAATAATCCTATGGAAGGAAAAGGCTGTGGCTGGGAATGAGCACATCTCTCTAAGTACTAGACCAGAGCAAGCACAGAAGATGTTGAAGGCCATTATTTCTGCTCTCAAAGGGAAGACACACAGCCCTTCTTCCTGGGCTAGGAAAAGAAAAAGGACACAAGAGGAAGACATGTCTGTAAATTCCTTACTCTGTTCTTGATATAGCAGCAGATCAGAGAAAAGGCATCAAGGAAATGACCATCAAGAAACATGCAACTGAGCTTTACTTTCACCAACAACAGCAGGTGGGCAGGGCTTCAACCAGGAGTTGTCTCCCTCCTTCTGCAGTGTTGCTTTCTTCTCGCAAAATGTTAACACAAGGCTGAACTGCTTCTTCCCTCAGTGCCCTCCCTTTAGCCACAGGGCAAGAGGAAGATATTTCCAGCATGGGTCCACCACTGCCTGAATGCTCTAGCATCTCTCTTGCTTCCTCCCAAGGTTTTCAGAAAAATTCTGTTATGGAAAAATTCTATTATGGAAACGTCTCTCATGAAATTTCCTGTCAATTTGATTCAATTGTGTCTAAACAGATCGGAAGACTTCAAAGTCAGATTTAGAGCAGGACGTACTCCTCCAGCCTTACTTAAGCCATGGCTAATATTATTAACCTTGTTTATGCAGTACCTAGTGCTTTTTCATAAAATTATAGCTCAATAAAATCATTAGATAAATTGAGGGACCACCAAGAGGTAGAGGAGGTTACTTGCTCAAAGCTCCAGGTTCCTCACCTCACCACTTTGATGTGATGGGTTGGAGTTCAGGTCAATGGCAGCATTGCCTGCAGAGTACGTGTGGGAGAAGGTTGCTGTCCTGGTCACGTTTTCCTGCAGTAAGTGTGAAATGCCACATGCCCTTCTTCCCCATTTTCCCACTGTCTACCCTGCATCACCACAGATGTTCATGTGACCATGTAGTAAATGGGATGATTGAACAGATATGACTAGAAAGCAAAAAAAAAACCATCAACAACTTTTAAATGAGTAGCTTTCAACAGGGTGAATTCCCTGATCCATCTCAGCACGCAGCAACATGTCTAGTAGTCCTGGAACAAGGAAGGCAGAGGCAAAGTTTTGTCACAAACGAGGCAAAAACAAGGCAATCCCCTTTGGCAGCAGCCCTTGGTTTTGTCAGATTGAAATAACACCAGCATCACACCCAAAAATGGTGCAGCAGAACCTAGGATAAACAATGGCTGGTCTACTCTGTAAAGGAACAAAGTAAGCAAAACCAAAGACTTGTATGTAATTGCTTCTATAGGATAGACTAAACAAAGGGGTGAGCCTTCAAGAATCCAATGTGTTCTACAGAAAATCTGGAAAAGATGGAGATTCCCAAATGAATTAAAAATATCTCCCCTTGTTTTGGATTTTTTTTTTTTTTGGCTTGTACTGATTCCTCCTCTAGTCTTTTGAACTTGGTTTTCTCAATGTTCAGCTTTAACACCTCACAAAGTGGTAAGGGATTTGAGACTTAACTCAAACATCTGGTTTTGGCATAGCTAGTGACATTTTTAGGCTAAAAATCAACTTCACATGTTCTTCTTTTGTTGTTTGAAGCAACTGTTCAGCATCCACATGCACTCCTGGGTCTCTCTGTCCCAACAATAAAGACAGTCTGACCATTCCAAGAGCTGCCACAATAGGAAGCAAAGAAAGCAGTAAAAACAGTTCATAGCTTCATCCTATAAGGAAACTATTATTCTTTAAAATACTCCTCTTTGAAAGCTTAAAGGATCAAGCTTAACCACATTTTGTGACTCTTTGCTGTGGCAGAATAATTATGTAATATGCTATCATCTGAAAACAGGAACCAGAAGGGGCTCTGACAGGCACCTCCTGGCAAATCAATTACAGCATCACTGTCATCAACTGTCCATACTGTCCCTTTGATGGAGGTCACCCTACCCACCACAGCCACAATGTGTGCTTCCACCTCCTCCAGGTCCTTTCACAGGCTGGGGTTTCAATACTTGTCTTTGGCACTCCCAGTACCAGTGCCACACATGGAAATATTTTGCCCTCTGCTCAGAGAGCTGTGGCCATCAGCAAAGGGGCAGAGAAGACAACCGGTTTGCCAGCGGCATCTCCCAAATCTTCCACCTCCTCTCCCCCTTTGGCTACATTTGGATTGAAGACCTCCAGTTTAAGAGTTTTATCTCTCAGAGTTTCATGGCACCAGGAAAGCCCCCCAAGAAGGAAGCTAAGTGTGATGTGCAATGTACACGAACAACACTAGGGAAAAAATGTGGAATGCCTGTATGAGTAATAATGAAATCCTCTTGGATTTTACTTTTAATTAACTGCTAGACAAATCATGTATCTGCTGACATACAGTTTCTTGATATACATTCATTCGTTACCCCTAGGTAAGTGAGATTGAAAGATGCATTCTTTTCAAAAGGAAAAGGATTCCCAGTGCTGTAGCAAGGTGATTGATGTCTGGAAAAGAGAAAAGCCCCATTCTGTGGGCTCTAGAGAGAGCAGATCACTGAGCTGCCACAGAGCCCTGGGATAGCAGGTGCGCTCAACAGGGAATGCTAATTTCTACCCCTTGGAAACTTGTGCTGTTGCTGAAACACTTCACTCCAACGGTTGTGTGTTGTGAGGTTGCTGAGCTCTGCTGGGAAGTCCAAATTATTTATTGTGCTCACGGAGGCAAAAGCTAACCCTAAATGATGTACTACCCATTTAGTTGGTCCTTCTGGGTAGACACAGGGCCAAAGGGATTGTTGTTTTGCTTGAGGTCTCCTTCCACTTGAAATGTTGCAGGACCACATAAACATCTAAATTTTTTCTTTTGTTGAGGTTGAAAAGACTTCCTCAGTACCCGTGGCAGGCCAAGGAGCAGAATAAGAAAGCAATGGATGGCAAAGAGTGCACCTAAGCTTCCCCAGGATTCACTGTACGCATGTCTAAGCATTGCCAAAAGCTTATTCATTCAGAGTGCCTTCTTTCTGCAAGGCAGTGAGGTTTTAAGGTTCCCTGGCAAAATCAGAACAGATATTGATAGGTGTAAGACAGACAGGCCCTTTTGGAAACTGATAAATACTGCCTATAGTATCAAAGAACTGATTCAAACACAGATACTCTTTGCTGATGCAATGGCAGGTTCTATGCACAATGGGCTTTCCAGGCCTTTCCCTTTCCCACCATGCAGAGTGCTGCCTCACAGCCTGAGTGACCACAGAAGGCAGAAGGCAAAAAGTGGTTCTCCCTCCCTTAGGCTGGAGCTGGCAGCCCTCCCTTCCCCTCCTAACCAACGAAGAGAAAGAGGCTCTTGTACAAGTAGGCCCGTCTGACACATTTTAGATATCTCCGTAAAGCAGCAGTGCCTATTTCTCTCCCTGTGAGCACCTGGCTGTCTCTCTCACTAGCAAGGGGGAATCCAAGCAATTGGGTCAGATTTAGAGATCTATCTGCTGTTCATCAACCAGATGAACTGTACCTAGACACCTGCAGTGTTTCGTAGAGGATGTGGAAGAGAATTTCCCAGTTGAAAAACGCTACTGGGGGCAGAAATGCTGTTCTGTTGCTGCTGCTCCTTCTTGATGTGAGTCACCAGTAGACATCTGTATGTTGGCAGATGTCTCTTCACTCACTACCCAACTGCAAATTTAGAAGTTTAAAAGAGAGAGTGTAAAAAAGGATGAAAGGGCAGTAAAGAGAAACACTAAAAGGAAAATACCAAATAAGATGCAATAGTTTGTGAAGACATTTTGTTGTCTTTGTCCAGGGAAGTTGGGGGGTCAGCACTAGTACTTTTTTTGTAACAAAAGCAACCCTGGTACCATAAATAGAAGAATATTTTGAGGCCAAATATTGAACCCAAAAGTCAGGAACCCAAAAGTCAGAAACCAAAATAACAGAAACAAGATGGAATTGCACCCGGGACTGGAAAACATGTATTCGAGCAGGAGCAGAATGAGAGCTCAGGAGAGTTGAAGATAAAGTGAAGTGCTGGGGGTAGCACTGTGTGCTGGTAGCACAGGGAAGTGGCAGCATACCACTAAGTGTGTCCCCACTATGTTTGCACTGGGAAAGTTCACAAACAGGATTTTGCATGGGAAGTGATGGAAGCCTGTGAGTACATGGTGGCTAGAGGTCAAAGTTGTCTTATCAGATCAAGAGCAAAAGTCAGTCTGTCTTACTTAGATACCTAAATTGCATTTCAACTTTTGGTGCCTAGGAGGCAGCACTTCAAAAATGCCCCATACAGATACAAAAATTTATATATATGCTTTTCAAAGACTCATGAAATGGACTTATTTGCCAAGGTTGTATGCTTAAGTTGGCTGGACTGGAAACCTTCTATAAATAATTCTAGAGAGTTATTTTTACAAAATAAAATCTAGGATACTCAGATGTTACTCATCATGGGGGCGCGTGGGGAAGACATTCCTGAACACGACAGCTGGCCAATTTCTGGTGCAACAGTCCTTAGAACAGTAAGAGGTGCTAACAGTTTGAATGTGGTTTTGATTAATAGAAAGATTGGTCATATGACATAAACCTGAATAACCTGATTATGAGTTCATTCGTCTGAAAGCAGGCGGCGGGGGGCAAACAAGAGAAGACCTGTAACTAAAACTGTCAGTTCCCAAAAGGCAAATTTTCACAACCTACGGCTGTGTCTAAATTTATGTGCTAGCTCTCACCACAGCTCACCACAGGTCTTATGACTGTCTGGGCTAGAGGATGACTCAAACGTGACAGCATGCCCACCTACCTCTGCACGCAGGCTTCCCCTCTGCGGTGCCTGCCCCAGATGAACTTTGGAAGAACATTACCCCCCCTCCCCAGGCAGAAACCAGAAAGTGATCCTGCATCACCTTGTCCTGACACAGCCTGAGGGGAGTGAGTAATTAGAAAAGGGCTACAGAGCTGAGGAGCTCGGCTAATCTGATGTAGGGGAAACCTGGCATTTAAGTCAAAAGGTGACAATGCAGCTCAATTTTGTATCCTGAAGATGGAGGAAAGTCTTACAGAATCTGCATGAACGATCATCACATGAAGGATGCTAGAAATTACCAATAAACTTAAAAGTTACTAGAAAGTTGTTTCTTTTTTCCCAAAGTCATGCTAATTTATATTTTCTGTGGGAAATTAAAATAAACAGCAAAAGGTTATTTATTTCTATAAGCAAAAGGGAAAAGAAGTAACTGAGCTGTTACACTGAAAAGACAGGCCAGAGATTAAAAATAATGTATACAGACATTATATATATATATATTATTGTATATTGTGTGTTTAATCTTCTCCCTACTGAGAGCCAATAACATGAGTTTTCCTGAGTAGCATCATAGCTTTATGAAGTTCTTTAAATTATTTTACTTTGTAGCCTGGGACAATACTTTAAACCAGCAAGTTTTATTCATGGATTGATATGAAAGTAGTAGTAGGTGCATAGGTTGTTGCTAAGATCCCTCTTGCAGCCTACAAAACAACATCTGCATGTCTGAATGTGAAATGGGGGATCAGCATTTTGTACTCCCTTCATGTAAAAATATGACACAAAAAATATCTTGGAATATTTTACTGTATTCTATGCAAGAGGAAAACAAGTAGGACTAACTTTTAAGAAACTATGAAGGTGCAGGAATAAAAGTCTTAAAACAATGTAATTACAATATTTGAAAATGCACATCAATAAAGCTTTTCAACAGAAATGAGCTGAGCACCTCTCAGAGCTTACATTGTCCTCAGCTTTACAACATTCTTATTCTATTTTTATGTGACACACAAAAGGAGAGAGAACAGAAAAAATCAATTCTGATGTTAATGGGTATAATTCTTAACTCATTAGTGTTACACCTACTTACTACTGGGATGAATTTGCTCCTCCGAGATTTAGTAAGTCAGCTTTTCTAAAATCATGTACATCAGTTCCCTTGTACCCACCTTTCAAAAGTCTCTATTTTTATTAGCATTAAATGTTACAAGCAAGGCTAAACCGAACCATTTTGACAGCCCTTAAAAACAGAGATCATCTGTTCTTTCTGGAAAGGGCACCAAACTCATGTTACTATCTAACAACTGTCTAATGCTCCTGGTTTTTTGGGATGCATTTCATAAAGGATACTCTGAAAGGTGGAGAGTATGCTGCCACAGAGACCATACATAGATAGATGATGTGTCAGACATCAAGGTTGAATTCATTATGTGAGTCCCTTAGGGACCCATCTGTCCAGCAGCTGAAGGGAGGAACCAAACAGATTGAGGAGAGAGAAAACATAGACAAGAAATGGACAGGGAAACAATTATTGTTTGATGTTGTTGAAAATGGTCAAAACATGTATTAGAGCTAGAAATACACATACACACACATCTAGGTTTTCAAGAATGTAACTGTGATGATTACCTCTGGGGATACCAGGATATGTGAAAATGGCTGAAATGGGAATCTGCATATAGAAAGAAACCCCCACCAAAATCTGCCATCCAGGCTGAATGCCAGAGTGGGGGCCACACAGCCAGGAAAGTGCTGGAGAATCCCAAAGCCAAGCAGGTCTGTAGGCTTGGCTGTGAGAAAAGATCTGCCCTCTTCAGAGCAGTTCCCTGTATCTCCTCCTGCAACTTGCTGTGTCATCGGATTGACTAAACTCATGTAGACACACAGAGAGACACAGGCACTAAACTCTCAACCATTTGTGTTCATCTGAAAGCTAACTAAAGTTACCCTCAGCGAAGTACACAGTCACACAGTTAAAGACAAATGCAGACAGGGAGATGGGTCTCCATGACCACAGCTGGCATTCCAGTAAATGTGCTCAGGTTCTCCTGTATGGGTTAAGCTGTTCTAGGATGATTGGTAGATCCAGTGGTACAGCAGAGCATCATTAAATGTGGTGATCTGCTCTGCAAGGTTAATTTTGGAATGGAAAAAATCACTGTTTTCTTTAAGAAATGCATTTGGCTTTGGATTTTTTGTTTATTTGTTTTCTTCTGGCTGAACTCTCAAAAAAACCACTGACTTGCAAGAATTCTTTTCCCCTGGGTCTCTAAGGAGTCTTGTGGATCTATGCTGCAGCACACCGAAACCATTTGCTCTGCCCATTGTCCCCCTCTTCCCTCCTTCTCCTAATCTTCCTTTCCACCTTTTTCTCTTTTTGACTGTGAAGAACAGGAGAAGATCCCCATTATCCCGCTTCACTGCTCTGTAAAAAGAATTTTAAAACTCCTAATATTACTTAATCACAGCTTTCAGTGCCCCTGCTGCCATAAAACATTATAACAATGGGCTGGCACTTCATCAATTGTAATTTGCTGATATTACAGTCACAGTAGCGCTCAACATAATTGCCTTGCTCTACCACTGACTCTTAAGGCTTCTTGACCTCATTCAATACTTCTTTGCACTGGGGTCTGCAGTCAGAAATTCTGCTCTGACAGCTCAGCTTTTTGAATTTCCAGTTCCTGCCCATCTGAGCAGGATGCGTCCCTCCAAATACTCGGTGCACCACTGCCCTCAAATTGCATTCACTGACACTCAAATCTATTAGGGCACATTTTATTCTTCATTATTTGCAATTTTCCACGTAGCAGCACAACAGTTACAAGTTCCAAACAGAGATAATAACAGCAGTTATTAAGAATGAAGGAGCTATCTCGAAAACAATAAAAGAAAAGGAAAGAAATTTAGTTAGGACTTTGAATTCCTTGCAGGTCCAAAACTACTCCCAGCAAGAACATGACTTCAAACCATACAGATTCTTAATAAGCTGTTTATTTCAGAACAGAAGGCACCTTGAGAATCAATTTGACTATGTTGTGGGGTTTTTTCTGTAGATGAATTAAAACATAAATTATCAGCCCCAACGACTTCTACTGGAGACGAAGGACAGCAGCAAAATAAGAAAAAGCAAAGCACAAGCTCTCCCTGACAGAACACACTGTGTGTGACTCATCCTGTAAAAGTCACCATTGTGAGCTGCAAATATTTATTCCTTATACGACTGCAGCTTTTCTGAGGTTGGGACACTACAGAGGCAGGAAAAAGCCTCTGCAGAGAGCCCGTCAGACCCGGCAGGCATGCAAGCACCCTTGCTGGACGCTTGTAGGGAATACAGCATAAAACCCATGCCACGTTGCACTTATGTGGTCATACAGACAGCCACACGCAATGCTGAGAGACAGGCTTTCCAAAACACTGCAGGGAGCAGATATAATTTGATGGTTTTGGCCATTTTTTTGTGCCACTGCTTTGTGACACCCCAGTATCACTCTAAAAGTTGCCGTCCCGGGCACAGAATCCTTTACAGAAGTGGATCACTCTCAAGTTCAGCAAGCTCAGGGTGGAAAGAAGATGAAGGAGCCTAGGGGCACACTGCAGGTTTTCAGACAGGCCAGATGACAAGCCCGAGTGCTGGGAGGGCAGTGTGGTCCCAATGAGGAATTCACTGATCATGCAGCGGGGCTGAGGTACACCCTCTGTGTCACTTAGGCATATGTTTTCTAATGAAGTACTTGCAAAAGCCTTTCTTGCAAGCACCTGCATGAGGGGTATGGCAGGACACTGGCAGGACCAAGTGTCACCAAAAGGGGGGTCACAGCAAGGATTGTATCCCCTGATGGTAGCCCTGAGGTGCTCAGTTCTAAGATCCTTGAAGTGACCGGCTTGTTTTCTAATCCTCTGGCTGCCATAGCAAGCATAAGATCTCTTGCTTGGGCCCTGAGAGGTGCTGGGGACATTAGAGCTTGCCCTTAGAGACGTGCTCTGGGCTGGAATTCACTCCATCCAGAGTGCACAGCTTCAGGTGCCACACAAAATCCCACGTACTTCAGTCACTGTCTCATGCATGTGGAAGGCTACAGTAGAGTTAAGTAGAGTTAAGCTTTGCTTATTCTGCACATTTTGCCAGGATTTTGAAAAACCACTTAATGGACTTGGACAGGCTCAAGGAGTGTTTTTAGATTCAAGTACTACTTGTTTAATGGATTTATTGTATAAACATTGGCACTGAGATTTTTCAAAACTTCTTTGGGATTTGGTCTGCTGATTCCTCTTAATTTTTAATGTAGAGTAACATCTGAAGCTGGCAACGACGACACAATTGTAAAACTCCAATAGTTACATAAGCTCATCTCATATTCTGAGCAAGGGCTCCACCCACCAGGACATGGAAGAAATAGGTGGCTGATGTTTCCACCTGGAGGATCATTTCCCTTTGGCTTGACAAACCACAGCACAAATATGTCCATGTCACCCAAATATCTCATTTGAAAAGGCTTTTCAAGCCTCTAGATTTTGAATTTTTACAGACAAAATATATGTGTGAATATATATACAAATATATGTGTAAGGGTATGTGGCTGTATTTATTTTGTCTATGTGTATGTCTGTGTAGGAATGAATACGCGCACACATCTCTCTGTGCACTCCTTTCCCTTGGAGCTGGCTACCTGGCTGTTTGCATCCCTTTAGAAACTCCCAGCATTGCCGTTCTGACTCGGCACAGCATTGCTTGTTGTTGCTCCTTGTCCTCCTGCTGTTGCTTTTTGTATCAGAAACAGCGTGGCCAGCAGGTCTAGGGAAGTGATAGTGTGCCCATGTACTCGGCATTGGTGAGGCTGCATCTCGAGTTCTGTGTCCAGTTCTGGGCCCCTCACCATAAGAAGGACATTGAGGTCCTGGAGTGTGTCCAGAGAAGGGCAGCCAGGTTGGTGAAGAGAGCAAATCCTATGAGGAGTGGGGGTTATTTAGTCTTGTGAAGAAGAGGCTGAGGGGACACCTTATCACTACCTACCACTACCTGAAAGGAGGGTGTAGAGAGGTGGGTGATGGTGTCTTCAGCCAGGTGACAGGAGACAGGACAAGGAGAAAAAGCACAAAGCTGTTCCAGGGCAGGCTCAGATTAGATGTTAGGAATATATTTGAACATGAAACATGAAAGAGTTGTCTGGACCTGCAACAGGCTGCCCAGGGAGCAGGGATGGTTGAGTCACTATCCCTGGATGTGTTTAAAAGACGGGTAGATGAGGTACTTAGAGATATGGTTTAGTAGAGGACAGGTACGGTTGGACTCGATCCCAAAGGTCTTTTCTAACCTGGTCATTCTGTGATTCCTTCATGGCCACTCAGGATTTGCTAGTGCTTAGAGAACTTTGGTGAGACACCATTGCACACATTCTCAACAGGCTGGTCCTCTGTGGCTTCCAGCCCATCACTCTATGAGAGCAGTAATTTAAGGAGCACAGATACCTGGGGGTGGGAAAGGGATCAGGATTCTGTATGGTGTGTGGGCAGTGCAAACGCTTATGGCCTGCAGGTGAAACTGGAGCAGGGGTGAGGTGGTGGAGTGCAGCGGTGTCTGGATGTGCAGAGGTCCCCAATTCACTCTTTCTGCAGCAGGACAGTAGCATCACATTTCCCAGGCACAAGGAAGAGAAGGTGGAAAAAGGATGAAATCTGGGAGAAACCCATCTCTCCCATTTAACCACAACACTCTGAAAATGTCTTACACGTTCAGACTAGGAGAAAACTAGTCATTAACTTTGCAAGGCAGCTGGTTTCCTAATAAGGGCTCCTACGCATTCTGGCTTTAATATTATTGTTCTTGTCAACTGTGGGAATGCAATGTATATTAATGGTGGTTTATTCCAAATTGGTCATTGTCGGAGTTAATAATTAGGTAGTCAGGCACTAATTATCTCTATTTTGTCTCAAATCATTAACTAAGAAATCTGGAGAAGTAATTTCAGAGGCAGGCATCAGAGCTGCACACAGTAGGAGGGGCTCCCTTATGGGCACAAGACATGCTTCACTCTGCAGAGCGGTACCAGCCTATGCCTGGGAGCAGAGATTGGGCAATACTGCTCCCAGCAGCAGCTGCAGAGTGGCAGCACCTCAAAGAAATACATATATGTGTGGTCCCTGTCTATACTTTGCACTCCTGGTACACTCATAGAATAGTTTGGTTGGAAAAGACCTTTAAGATCATCAAGTCCAACCGTTAACTTGGCACTGCCATGTGCAACTGCTAAACCGAGTCCCTGAGCACCACATCTACACAACTCAACCACTTCCCTGGGCAGCCTGTTCCAGCACTTGAAAACCCTTTCAGTGAAGATTATTTTCTTAATATCCAATCTAGACCTTCCCTTGTGCAACTTGAGGCCATTTCCTCTTGTCCTATCACTTGTTACTTGGGAGAAGAAACCAACACCCACCTGGCTACAACCTCCTTTCAGGTAGTTGTAGAGTGATAAGGTCTCCCTTCAGCTGCTCCTTATAAGACTTGTGCTCTAGACCCTTCCCCAGCTTCATTGCTCTTCTTTGGACATAATCTAGCACCTCAATGGCCTTCTTACATTGAGGAGTCCAAAATGGAACGCAGTACTCAAAGTGTGGCATCACCAGTGACAAGATCAGGGGGGTGATCACACTATTTGTGATGCAAGTCTTCTTGGCCACCTGTGCACACTGCTAGGTCATCAACCAACATCCCCAGGTCCTCTTCTGCCAGGCAGCTTTCCAGCCACTTTTCCTCAAGCCTGTAGCATTGCATGGGGCTGTACTGATCGAAGCTGTAAGCCTTTTCAGATTCCTCTGTAGAGCCTTTCTATCCTCAAGCAGACCAACACTCTCACACAACTTGGTGTAGTCTTCAAATTTACTGAGGGTGCACTTGCTTCCCTTGTCCAGAGCATTAATAAATATATCAAAGAGATCTGGCTCCAACACTGAGCCCTGGGGAACACCACTTGTGAGGGGTCACCAACTGGATTTAAATCCATTTACCACAACTCTTTGGGCTTGGCCATCTAGCCAGTGTTTTAACCAGCAAAGTTTACGTCCATCCAAGTCATGAAGGAGGAAGGCTCCCCAAAGGCATTACCTGGCACCTGGACAACAGAGCACCTCCAGTGAGACCAGCACAGACTGCCATTGCTTGCTACTGCTCCTGTCCCACACAGCATCCAGCTGGATGGGCACCAGCATGAGGGTGCACACAGAGGTGGTACAACAAATCTGCTTGGAGGACATGAAGTCTCAGTATTTACTCTGAAACAAGCCTCCCATGGAAATGATTCCAGTAAAAGTACTCAAGACAAAGACAGGTCTGGTGCATAGAGAATGGGAACCCTTCGGCACACAGGTGGAGCTGCTGAGCCATAGACACCCATAGAATCTCTCCAAAGGTCTGTACTTTCAGGGCACGGTTGAGCCTGCACGACTGCTCCCTAGCTGCTGGCAGCAGCTACTTCTCCTCAGGTGTGTGCAAGGCACCCCAACTACAATCATCCTCCCCTATTTTCCCTATGCACTGTGGAGATAACACCACAAACACTACATGGGAAGCCTTCAACAGCAGTTCAGGGCATACATTTTGCTGGACTCTTTAAAGTGAATCAAGTGTATTCTCATGGTGCCTTAGGGGATGGCAACAAGAAATTCCCTTTTCAGCTTTTCTAGTATATTTTTTCCTTCTCATTTAAGAATTTGAAATGTTGTCCTGCCCTTGTGGGCACAAGAAACCCCACAAGACATTAAGACCAGCACCCATCACCACCTGTGGTGAACTTACCTCAACATAGAGGATAGGGAAAATGCCAATCTTGTCACCCAGCATTCCTTCTGCCCAGTTGTCATCTACCCTCCTGATGACTGTCAAAATTTCATCCTAAAATCAGAGATACACAAAAGACATAATCAGATTTTTTTTCAGTAGAAAGATGCCAGTTTTTAGTTACTCACATGACAGCTAAGGGAGAGAGTAAGTCAGGTAAAACTGTACCCCAAATCCTGGACCAGCAGCATCCCTGGCCCAGCACTCCAGGCCAGGCATCCCATCCAAAGTGCACTGAAGCACTCTGCAGACTGGTGTAGCTCATGCCAGCTGCCAGCAGCTCCTAAGGCCTGGACACAGTGGATGGGGATAGGTAACTCCTGGTTTCACAGCAGGAACAGGGCGAATGTTTGATGCCTCTAACCCTAGGGAGAAAACTCTGTAACATGAAGCTGCCCCTGTGCACCTGAGAGCCCATTGTGCTGTTTGGCTGCTCCAGAAGAGAATTCAAAGGGAAGCACGAGTAGAGTACAGGTAGTCTTGGAAACACTTCCAGCAAGAAGCATAATGTATAGAGCATGCTGTGCTCTGCCACCAGCCTACGCTGCTGATGCACTAAATGTCAGTTTTCCTTTTAAAAAAAAAAATTAGGAAGTGCAAGTGCAAGCAGGTAAAAAGGCACAGAAGAAAATTGCATTCAACTGTTCAAACAGCTTCAGTTTAGGTACAAGTTTTCTAAAACCAAAGGCATTTTAATATTATAGTTGATCTAAGGAATGTTACAAAAATGGCTATTGAAAAGGAGGGTCACAAAGATGGTCAGAGGGTCGGAGCTTCTCTTCTGCGAAGAGAGGCTGAGAAGAGAAGGCTCCAGAGAGACCTTATAGTGGCCTTCCAGTACCTGAAGGGGCCTACAGGACAGCTGGGGAGGGGCTGTTTACCAGAGCATGGAGCAGTACGATGATGGTTAATGACTTTAAACTAAAACAGAATAGATTTAGAGTAGACATCAGGATGAAATTCTTCCCTGTGAGAGCAGTGAGGCCCTGGCACAGGCTGGCCAGAGAAGCTGTGGCTGCCTCCTCCCTGGTAGGGTTCAAGGCCAGGTTGGATGGGGCTTTGGGCAGCCTGGGCTAGTGGAGGGTGTCCCTGCCCATGGCAGGGGGTTGGAACTAGATGGGCTTTGAGGTCCCTTCCAACCCAAATTGCTCTATGATTCTGCGATTCTATGGAAAACTCAACTGAAGATTACAGAACAGGAGATTAAGTGAAGTTCAAATAAGAATCATGCTGCTCAAAGTTTCTTCGATAGAGTTAATACCTGTAACATCAGAAAAGCTCAGGTGATTAAAAAACCCTGAGTTTTCCCAGTTTGAGCTGCTCAACTTGTCAATAGACTTCTGCTACCACTTCTGTCTGCTGGGGTTGCCATACTAAACCTGGCCTTGAGCCAGCTCCACTTACTACAAAGCCTACACTGCTCACATCTGCTACAGGCAGAGGAAAGGAGTGTGCTGAGAGAAGCTGCGAAGTGAAGTTTTCAGAGATGCTGTTCATTCTCTCATGGCATCTAATCTTCCTCGATTCCTGTGCAGCAATGTATAAAAAAGAAGAAAACATCTTCCTCCAGAGAAGTGAGACAGAGTTCCCTGCCATTCTTTCTTAATTTTCACAGCTGACTCTAGGAAAATGAGAGCTACAGATGGTCTATCACTCTCCATGTAACAAGCTATCCACATTAACTGGCCAGGGGAGGGGAGCTGATTTTTTGCAGATACTTCTCACATGGTAAAAAAATCCACACAAATTCCCGATCCAGGATGTCCAGACCATGGATTTACGTTGATAGGAAATGACCTGAACAGTGATGTGATGTCCTTTGCAGTTTTTGAACATGTGCATTTTGAACACGTGCCCTCTGAAATAGTTTAAATGTTTTCTTTGAATTATTCATCTGAATGATCCATTAGGGGAAAGCTCAGAGAAAGAGCCACAGACTGAGTCCTTCAGCTATTTATTACAGCTGGAAGGATGCAAAAAGAATTTGTGCATTTAATTTCCTGAAGAAACAGATAGCACTCCCTTCCAAAGCCCTGTCTGCACGGACCATTTTTGATCTGTGTAAAAGAGCTGACAGTAATACGTTTCTGCAAAGTTTCCACATGCTCTTACAAAACACCGATTATCATAAATTTAGAATCTAGGTGAAGGGGGGAAATGAGGAAAATAGAAGACTGCATCGCTTCAAGGACCTGCTATGAGTGTTCCTACTTTCTATATTTGTTCTGCTGTTTTCTTAAAAGACTTTTTAAAAAACAGAAGTGTAATGGGTCTATGCTTTCGCTATATGATATATATACATATGCAATCTTATGCATGTATGTGCATGTATCATAGAATGATAGAATGGCATGAGTTGGAAGGGACCTCAAGGATCATAGAGCTCCAACCCCCTGTCACAGGCAGGGCCACCAACCTCAGGCCTGGATATACACAAGGTTGCCCAGGGGCTGGACACAGAACTCCAAACGGTGCCTCACGAGGGCAGAGTAGAGAGGAACAATCACCTCCCTGTCCCTGCTGGCCACCCCTCTTCTGATGGAGCCCAGGATACCATTGGCCTTGCGAGCTGCAAGAGCACACTGCTGGCTCATGTTAAGTTTCTCATTCACTATGACACCCAAGTTCTTCTCAGCAGGGTTACTCTCAAGAAGCTCTTCTCACAGTCTGTATCTATGTCTGGGATTCATGAATGTGTGTATGTATATATATGCATATGCATGCACATACATGCATAAAATAAGAAATTAAGAAAAATCTTTTAAACTGTAAAACCCCAGAAGCACTTCACTAGATGCTGTGCGATCCCATCCATGGAGCGGGGTGGAGGCAAGAAAAGTTCATTCTGCCTTGATCCTGCTCGGGGATGGGGCAAGGAATGGGTGACCTTTGAAGATCCTTTCCAGCTTCACCTTCTAGGGACCTATTAAATCCGTGAGCATTTTCATACACTGATTTTAGTTTGGCTCTGCCAAGTCTGGCTGCTGAATGTGGTCATGTATGAGAAATCAGAAAGCTGCACATCCTGAGATATGCTGACATTGAAAACGTGAATCTTTGTGGGAGAGCAAAGTGCAAATCCTTGAGAACGCTTTCCATTACAGAATTCATTTTCAGAAGGGTGTTGAAAATCTCCAGGAATTACAGCAAATCCTGAAACATCTTTTGAAATTCTTTATTAATATAAAGTTTCTTTGAATCCTCAGCCCACGACATCATTCTGTCCACTGGGCTGGTGAAAGCTTCACCATGGACTATTTTAGTGCCTCAAATTAGTTGGATGGCCGTGCTACTTATAAATTCCTAGAAAGGTTCCCAAAAGGATCATGAATAGTAAAAGAGCTGCAGATCTCTTGGCACGCCACTTCAACCTTCTGAACCTCCCTATTTCACATGCACTAAATTAATTTCCAGGCAGCGTAAAGGAATCTGGGGCTCAAATCACATTTCAACAGACAATGGTATCCACTGTAGTTTGACAAAGATACCTCACACTCTTTTTATGCCTGTTGCTAAAGTCTCTAATTATTTGCTCTCTCCAACTTACTCAAGTCTCTCTCTGTCCATCAGGACGGGGCAGCCTCGTGAAGGGCATGTGGGACCTGCTGCTACAGTTTATAACCGTTATCAGAAAGGAAGTCAAAGATAAATCACTTGAAAAGCAGTCTGACTGATGGAGAAATGAACCCTTTTGCTGAGAAAACAGCACAAAATTGCGTCCAATAACAGTCATGATTCACAGCCTGATTTTTACTCTAGTCATTAATGGCCATTAACGAAGCAACAGAAAGCAGATGCGCCAGCTATTCTGCAGAGATAACAGCTCCATGCAGAGCACTGGGGAGATGTGAGCGATGGCAGGATGGCACCGCGTGGTGCTTGGTGTGCCCACCACCCACGCTTGCCAGCTGGTGTGAGGATCCCAGTCGCTGGCTTCCCCCAGGACAGTAACCACAAACGCTGCTGGAACTGAGTACTAAGCGGCTGGGACACCACTCCACAGCCAGGAACCAGTCTTGGATGTGCCGGCTCCAAGACTGGCAGAGAATTTGTTAAATGCTGCTGTGGACTGGGAACAAAAGTGTTGGAAAATGATGGGGGAAAAAAATATTCAATGTGATTAAACTTTGATGAGCAACAAAGTATGGGAAACAGTTGATGCTACCTTGACAAGTTTTAGACTCATCTGTCACTGGGATTCAGCCTTTGAAAGGCCGTGTGAGCTCAAGCATGCAAAAAATGCTCACACACACACACACAAAAAGTATGGGCTGAATTTGGACCTATTGAAGTCTGAAGTAACTACACAAATAGACAACAGTGCTGTTACTGCAGATTTGCAGCACCGTAGCTGGAAGCAGAATCGTCTTGTGCAAAGCTTGTCCCAGAGAGTGTGTAGCCCAAGGGAGGAAGGGTTATTTTTTAGAACAAAGACAGCAAGAGCCCAGGCTCAACTGGGGTATCACATAAGGAAACACTAAAAGCTGAGTTAAATGTGTGTATTTCAAGGGCGTGCAGTGAGACTCTGCAGGCCACATTCTGACTGCAACCACACTAGTGAACATCAGAGGTAACACTTCTGAAGCCGCTGGAATTAATGTGATGGAAAGCTGACAGAAGGCTGCAAGTCATAATTATGGAGAGCAAAACAACTGCTACCTGCCTGACTTGGCTGAACACTGCCAAATGCTGAGGAAAAACATGTTAAGTCACAGATCCAGGACGTTTTCTCTTCTTGTTGCCACTACAGAGGAGGGAACAGTGGCGGGTCCTAATACTTCTACACACTTTTGGATGAGGAGCTAGGGGAAGCAGTCTACCTGGTGTAAGAGAATGACAGGTTGGAGCTTTGTTGCACTGGATACTCAAGAGAGAGGTTTCTTTGTCCCTCACAGTTTTATACTTCCACATACAAAATTATATATTAGATTTATGATTCTGTGATTTATCTTTGGCCTTTTGTCTGGAGAGTGTTGCGTCTACAGGAGATGAAAAAGTAAGTGGCAGAAGCCCTCTGCAGCACTGTTCATGGAGATCAGTATAAAGCAGACCTCATTTCCTTGCAATCCACCTCTGGAACAACAGGACATATTAATTTTGAAGAAAAAAACCCACAATCTAGTAAGAGGAAACCCCAAATATCCTTCCTTTGTTTTCTTTTACTGCACTGACAGATATTCTGACTGCATGGTAACAAAGGGAATGGGAAAAAGCAAACTCCACCAAAAAAGCAACAAAACAGTGATACAGAATATCCCTATGTTTGATTTCTCTTCCTGACCTTCCTTTTCAGAGGAAAAGTCTTCTTTATTATAAGTTTAGAAGTAAAATCCAATTACAAGTGTCTGGTAGCATTAAATGAGTCGCAGGACACAAACTGGTTATACTAGTTTGTATAAATGGTTTGTCGATAGAATCCCTCTGCCTGAGGAAAGACCAAATAGCATAAATGAAATTGAGATCAGGTCCAGCATCTTCAGATGCAAACTGAGACATTCAAATGATGAATATCGCCCCGAGTGACAAATCACATCTACGGCAGCGTGGTGCTCATGACTCTGTGCAGAGGAACTGACTGCATCAGCAGATGATCTAAAATCTGGGCTAAACAGGAACCTTTATCAGTGCAGGTGACAGCTAAAATTAGCGTTGAGAAAACTGATGAAAACACGATGGTAAAGTCCCGAGATGAAAAATAGATTATTCACTGTCAGGGTGAACAATAGGCAAGACATAAAAACAGTTACAAGGTGACGGAGCGTGTAGTGGAAGGAACTAAAGAAAAAAAAAAAACAAACCAGCAGTAGAAGAGAAATCAAACCCCCTTGGGGAAAAGACAGTCATCATGGATAAAAGGATGCAGGCAGTAGCATGAGGGGCGAAGAAAAGGAAAACCGAGGGATTGAAAGTAGAGCTATACAGCAGAAACAAATGCTCTGTGTGAGAATGACATTGGACAGCCAAGGAAATAAGAGCTATCAGCATACAAAAGGGAGTTATTGCAAAGGAGGTACACTAATACATGGCACCAAATACATCAGACACAGAAGTGTGGAGGAAAGGACCTGCTCTAAGAAAATAGACCCCCAACCGCCTGCCATTCCTATTAGGTTTCTTAGACCGACCAAGCAATGAATACCTCAAGCGAGCGAGGAAGATTGCTTCCCAGAGAAGTCACCTTTGCACCTCTGGGCAAGCAGGGAGGAAAACAGCGTACCAGCAAATATATTCTTTACTGACAGAACCTCAGAGGTAACTTCTGGCTAACTTTCTGTCAGCACACAGCTGCTGCTTCTTGCTAAGCAGCCCACTTTCTCGCAGAGATTCACAGCTCCAGGGAGGCTGGATAGTCACAGGGCTTGCAGTGTTTGCAATCAAACACTTCGCTTGCTATGGAGCAAAAAGTGCTTACAAATCTTTTGTTAAATAAATATGAGAAAGTACACACTCTAGGAAATTGCGTTCTGCCCAGCAACGTTGCACGAGTGAAAAAGATGTTACGTTCGGTGAGAAAATTATATGCTGCAAATAATTCATTCAGCTATAATAAGTAGCCTCAAAAGAGGAGGTCAGTAAAATCCTAGCGAAGGATATTTTTATCATCTATTTCATATTCATTTCCAGCATAACTGTTATTACTTTATGTGATACTATAACAACCGCAGACAGCTGAAATAAAACAGAAAATGACAATGAACAGGTTCTCCGTGGCGTTCAGAGCCACAAATTAACATTAGGGGATATGCTTTATTTTACTGTGGATTTCTTGATATCCGTGAAGCCCATCTAAGGTCAAGACAAATTGCTAGGGGGAGGGGGAGACAGAAAGCAGGTGGGGAGGAGGGGGAGAAAGGGAAAATGTGACAGTTTAAATCCAAAGAAAATGACAGTATCTCAGTGTTCTCTCATTCCAAATAGAGTTTATTAAACATTTTGGTTTTAAGAAAACAAAGACTTTTTTCTTCTTTTTTAATGTCTGCTTTTTAAATGTCTTTATGTTCCTAAAATAGGAAATACCGTGATATATGATGATAGCGTATTCCAAATGCTATTTGGTGTATGGTATGAAGCAGTATGCATTTTGAAGCTGAATGGCATTTCAAAACATCAGAACATCTGATTCAATACGGAAGATTAAAAGACACATTTCCATTAGACTTTTTTTCTGAAACAGAGTCGGTCTTGCAGAACATTTCAATGCAGATGAAATGCATGCTTTTTAGACGGAAAAAGGTTCTTGAGAAAGCCAGTTCTACTTGTTAAGTTTCACCAGCCTTGCTATATACAAGGGGAGCAATTTCCCAGTGATGCCAAAACGGAGCTTCCCCCAAGGGGAGGCTTTACACTCACGACCAGCGTGGGACATTGGAGGACCACCAAGCAGAGTCTACCTCTGTGGGGAGGAGGATTTACAAGTTGGGAGAAGTCAATGTGCTTTAGCATATTACATGAAGAAATGTCCCACTTAATAAAGGACATTTGGCCCCATTAGCCTGCACCCACCAGGCTGCCTGAGCTCAAGGACTTTCATTTTCTTATGCAAGAAACCAGTGGAAAGAAACAAATGGAGTGCAGGGGGTCTGCCCAGGGAGGACAGGCAGATGTCCCACTCGTCCCAGCAACACTGTGCTCCAGGCTCAGCTGCCAGCATCCAACATGCCCCACCAATCCTGACAACAGAAGCTTTCCGAACTTTTTTCTTTTTTAAATAAAAAAAGAAAATACTATTTCTCTACCTTGGTGAAGGTCAGGCAATCCTTGTCTTGATCTTTATCCTTTATTTCAAAGTCGTAAAGTGCTTTGCCCTGAGGTGGAGCTTGTGGGAGGGGCTTGATACACTGGATGTAGCTGGCAGGGAAGAAGCCATGGTTCCCATTGAGCTCCCCGTGGTACCAGTTCTCGTCCACCTTCCGTCGCAGTATGATGATGTCCCCCTTGTTGAACTTGAGGTCACCAGGCTCTTTTCCCTCATACGTGTACAGAGCTTTGCCATAGGGAAGCTGAGAAACACTCTGGGGAAACAAAATACACAACATCTTTAAACAAACTCGAGCCAGCACAGATTTCTTTCTGAAAGTCACTTTCAGCTAGAAGCAAGCCAACTGTCCATGACCAAATTACCCCAGCGACTGTAGCTGACTGCTACGGAATGCTATACCCTGGATCTCACAGGAAAACTAGGATGTGTATGATAGTAAGACTGAGAAGGCAAAGGTATTACATCAGAGCAGGCACTGCAGTTCTCCTGAAGCACACCTGGAACCTGTGGTACCTCTTACACCATCAAGCAGCATCTGTTAATTTGCAGAACATCCGATGCAAGCAGGACTATGTGTTTAACCAAGTAAAACTTGACACGTCTAAAGGTAAAGTATCAAGACATGTTGACCTTCAGGGCTGCTTTGGTTTCTGAGGCTCAGAAGATAAACAAAACAAAACAAGCCTGAAGATTCACGTGGTTCTAAGAGCTGGCAAGTTGAAAATTTTTCATTGCGCTTGCTTGAGAAACTCCAAATATTTCTGAGTCTGAAGCTTTTAGTTTAGCTTTTGATTGTATAACCAAATACTCTTTACTTCTTTCAAAATCCCCAAATCTCAGGCTGCTCGCTGAGGGCTACTGTAAACAGTTGTAATATTCTTTGTTGCTTCTGAATTAGCGTCCCTGTGGAAAAGCGGAATAGGCAGCATGCCGCAAATCTTTCCTTTAGAACTAAAAGAGAGCTCTGAGGCTTCGCGCTAATTAAAAGAAAGAAACAAACTCTAAAAAAAACCCAAACCACAGCACAAGAGCAAAATAGCCTAAAAAGTTAATAGTTTGGCATGATAGAAAAGAGAAACCTATTTGATGAAAACGACTTAGTTGTGAAGATTTCTTCCCAGAGTTCCACTTTTACCTGGTGCAAGATTGCCTCACCCAGGCTGCGACTGCGTGGACAAATTTTTTGGTGGAAGTATCAGTTAATGCAGCACTTGCCCTCCATGGCTCCCCTTCTCCTGAATCCCAAAGAGCTGGGGGTAACTGTGCTGGGCACAGCTGCTGGCTGCTTTAGTCCTGTAATAGCTCTTTCAGAATCACAGAATGACTAGGTTGGAAAAGACCTCTGAGATCATCAAGTCCAACTGTACCTGTTCTCTACTAAACCGTATCTCTAAGTACCCCAGCTACCCATCTTTTAAACACATCCAGGGAAGGTGACTCAACCCCCTCCCTGGGCAGCCTGTTCCATGCCCTGATGACTCTTTCAGTGAAGAACTTTTTCCTAACATCTAATCTGACCCTGCCCTGGTGCAGCTTTGTGCCATTTTTCCTTGTCCTATTACCTGCCACTTGGCTCAGAGACCATCGCCCACCTCTCTACAACCTCCTTTCAAGCAATTGTAGGCAGTAATAAGGTGTCCCCTCAGCCTCCTCTTCTCAAAGCTAAACAGCCCCAGCTCCCTCAGCCACGACTTGTAAGGTTTGCTCTCCAGCCCCTTCACCAGCCTGGTTGCCCTTCTCTGGACATGCTCCAGGACTACTTTCTTGTAGTTAGGGGCCCAGAAGTGGACACAGCACTCAAGGTGCGGCCTCACCAATGCCAGGTACAGCAGCACAGTCACCTCCCTAGACCTACTGGCCACGCTATTTCTGATACAGGCCAGGATGCCATTGGCCTTCTTGGCCACCTGGGTACACTGCTGGTTCATATTCAGTCGGCAGTCACCCAACACACCAGGGTCCTTCTCTGCCTGGCAGCTGTCTAGCCAGTCTCCCCCAAGCCTTTAACCCATACTGGTGGCAAAAGGTGTATTGCTGTATTATCCTATGAAATTTTGTATTTTATTTAGCATGAGCTAATACCCAGCTTGCAAGCCTCAGCCCAGATGCATAGCAGGATGTACCACAGGGGTTGTTAAAGGGATGTTGTAATGTCAACCTTTCACAAGATCTTTTTTTACAGACCTGTATTTATAAAAATTATCCATTTTCTGTTGCATATATGTGCCTGTTCCCTGCTCTGGACGTGGGCTGGCAATGTCCTATAGGGCCAATATGTAAAAGTATGTTTAATAAAATACCCTAGTATGCCGCTAGGGTGTTTCTTATGCCTGTACTTTAGGGTGATGTTCCTGTGCTAAAGCACCACACTCTCATGATTTGCTGCAGGGAGAAGGTGGAACGGCCCAACAGAAACCCTCCATTTCCTCACCCCAGCCGGAAAATGAGATGCTGGGATGACTTTTTAGGGTATTTGTTAAAGCAACAAGCAGAGGCATTTTTCAATCCCGACGGGTGCATTAAATGGACCTGCTCTGGCAGGGCAGGTTTTGTGCTCTTACACCTGCATCTTTCGGCAGGAGGAGGAGGAGGAGGAGAAGCACCAGCCCGCCGCCTGCGCTGCCTGCCAGTGCAGCCTCCTCTGGCTGCTTCTGGGTGCCAGATGGTCGCTGCGGCAGGCAGATACCACGCTGTTCAAAAAGTAAGTTTCTTGAGTGCACCTTCACACACAGGCGTTAACTTACTCATTTTATTAGGAAGGGCTTAAGGAGCTGTGCAGGTCTGGGGAAACATGTGCAACAGATCTTTGTGCCTACACCACACAGCGAAGGAGGCAAACAGGCATAGCTCTACAGAGAGCTATCCATGTTGGCTGGGCAGGGATTTAATTTCATTCAGATGTGTCCCCGGCTCTCGCTTTTCTCATTACTGATTTACAGTTCATCTCTTTTTCTCTGTATTCTTTAGGGTTTTGCTGCACCTGAGTGGTGATATCCAGTTAAAGACTCACTTTAAAAAGACACCCTCCCCCCCCAAAAAAAAAACCCAAACAAAATCCCAACATCAAAAGAGGAAAGAAAATGAACAACCAGCTAACAAAGTGTGCATCAGTCTCTGCCAAAAGAGTGGCAGCATCCTACTGATATTTTCCTCTTTGCCAGGATGGTTATTTCCCTTGACACCAAAGCTTTGCCCAGCATTTTAAAGATTAAGCTTATGACACCACTGCACTCCTGAGGCAAGGCATGGATTGCATTACCTGTTTGAAACTAGAAAACAAACAAAAAAATAAAAGCTGAAAGACCAAGGAACCTCATAGTAATTTAGAAAGAAAAGACTCATTACTTTTAACTCATGCTGAGAGAAGACACTTTATCAAATGTGGCGTTAAAACTTCTTCCAGGTGCGCACCAAAGCGCTGCTGATCCAGGCACAGGCATGGCAAGCACGCTTCCAACCACTTACCCTAGACCAGGCCTTCCTATTCCCAGGGTCTTTGCAGCAATTCAAGGTCGGATCACTTTACTTTTTAACCCCTTTCTCTTCCTAAGCCTTGTTTCACTGTGTTAAAAGTGAACAGTCCTCAGAGCTACAGAAAAAGAAACTGGACTTTATTCAGTCTCGCACATCATCAGTTAAATTCTTACGAAACGTATGCTGGGCTTCTATCACTGATCAATTGAGCTGGCTGGATGGTGATTTGGGGGCCTGTTTGTACCTTAACTCGATGAAAATGTAAACTTCTAAGCAAAACCAAACAAGCTGCAATGCAAACATTTCAATTTTAATCCTGGCGTTGTTTTATTTGGAGATGCTAATGTGGCACCCCAGGGAATTTGCAGTGTAGGTGCTTGTGTTCCTATTCTCTTTTATGGGCTTAGTTATGGACCAGCTCACCAGGGGACTGCCCTCCAGAGAGAGGATATGTGTACACTGTACTTAAACTACAACTGCCAGTGGAAAAGTGCTTCCAAAACAAAGTATTTCAATTACCGGTTACAGCTGCTTTCTAACGCTGAGCCACAGCTTTTCAACTAAAAAGTCTGTGGAGGCTTTATCAATTAGTATGTTGTTTAGTGGAAAAGACAACCTCCTATCAAAAAGAATTCCAGAACTGAGACATCTCCCAGCTTTTCCACAAGGCCAGAAGTGCCCGTTTTGATTTAAGAACCTCAGGTAAAACTTGCATTTTCTGTGGCCCAGAGAGGTAAAGAAGTAACAGAGTCCTCTAGCTCTTTTCAAATAAAGCTACTTTTCCCATATAAAGCTCCAGTTGACCAAAGAAATTCACTATCACAAATACAAAAAAACCCCAACCAAACAAACCAAACCTAAACTAAAATAAACTCCTGAAGCTTCTTTGGTGATATTTTCTGCCCAACAGGTCCAGCTTTTAGTGTATTTTCAGTGACCAGATTATATTAATGAATCCTGGTCCCTAAGAAGCAGATTTTGGGAAGTTTCCCACTATTGTTCCTACTTTTGGTAATCTGAAAGTGAGAAGCAATTCAGAAAGCTCCTCTTATCTGCACCTCAAAGGAAGGAGCATTAAGTATATTTTACAAATAGAAGAAAAATGATCACTGCTGCTCTTTGCTACTTGTAATGTCACTCCCCATCAACAGCTACGTGATTCTTAGAAATCTTCCTGTGACCCTATGATTATCTCCCTCTTTGCCTAATCTTTGTGCAGTGCAATGCTGATCTAATGACCCCCTCCCTTTCTTCACTTGGCTACCTCAAATCAAAAGCAAGGGCATCAGCCAGGATTGACCTGACTCACATGCAAACCCCCCAAGACCCGGTGGGGAGCACACTCTTCCTATTTTCTGTTGAAAGTCTCTGCCCTCCACCCTGTCCTATTGCCCCTGAGTCCCTTCTTCTATGTGACAGCATTTCAGTCAGACTCCATCACCTTCAGCATGCCTGGGTGGTCCTTCTTGCAATATCTTCTAAGCTAAAACAGGGTTGTCAGAGGGATCAGACTAAAGAAAAGCAGAGGCAGGTAATGGTTTTGGTGGAGGCCTGTGATAAGCACTTAGAGATGTTCCTCAAGCAACTACAGGAGGGCTTACACCTTCCTCCAGTTCCTTGCTTTAGCAGAGCTCAGTTGGTCCTGTGCCAGGCTCAGCAGCAACAGCCAGTGGGCACCACTGAGCCATTGTACTACCCTCTCCCCATCCACTTCATCCTCTGCTTCTCAGCTGAACCTCCTCCTCAGCTGCGCTCCCATCTCAGGGTCTTCAGCAACGCTGTGTCCCAGGAGGGAAACTCCCTTTCCCAGCCTGGCCCCAGCAGCATCGTGCTGCTCCTCTTCCCATGGCACCCAGCTCTACAATGACCGCCCCTGCAGCTGGGGAAAAACATGGGAGCAGCCTAGCTCCCCTGTGAGGAAATTTTTGGACACCACCACCCCACCATCTGCCACCAAGTCAGCTCTTGACCTGTGCCTCCACTCAGATGGATGCCCACCATCACCCTTCTCTCACCTGCCATGGAATCTGGTTGGGCATAATGCAATGCAGGCAGCTATAAAATTGAATCTGTACTGTATTGAGAAATCGATTTGCCCCGTTGATTTATTGTTAGGTTAACTGGAATTCAGCTATGATGTGTATTAAATTTAAAAACGCCGTGTGGGTGTGTATAGAAATAAAGAATGTAAGAAAGAAAGGAAGGAAGGAAGGAAGGGATGAAGTCACAGTCAATGGCAATGGCCGGCTTCTTTTTCCTGCCAGTAAATGCGCGTTGGCACGAAGCTGAATACTGCCAAAGGTTTCTTTTCTATTTCAGCAATCAATACTGACGTAAAAGCCTGAAGTGTTAATATGCTGAATCCCCCCCCTTGCAGAAGACTTAATGATATGTTGGCAACTCAATCATTCTGCATTTGTGTTTCAGCAATGTCAAATGGCAGCAGTTAAGCAGAAACCTGCTGGCAAATTGACAAACAACAGCCATGAAGCAATTAAGTGGCAACGCTGGAGAATTTTTCATTACGTATCCTGCAGAACAAAAGGAAGGGAAAAAAAGCCCAAACATGCTTGTTTCCAATAAATTCCCCCATTCGAAAGCCTTGGAGAGCATAAGCTGCACAGGTAGAGCAGGCCTTAAGTTTTCAAAATTCATGGAAAAGAACCATTTTGCTGATATGCTCAAAAGCAACGCAAGCTCCAGCATGGGGCAAAGCCTGACGGCTTCCACGTACGATGCTTCATAAAGGAGGTTGCTACTTAGAAACCTGATGCTTGCCCCAAGTACAGTGTGGGTGCCTACAAATCAAGCTTGGCCTACTTCATGATATTTGGGAAGTGAAAATAAAAGCTTCCCCGTCCAATGAGTTTTGTCTTGAGAGAGCAAACCAGGTCTGGATGTCTATGACGAGTGTGACTTCACTTTCCGTGTCTGTGCACAACTAGGGAGGCTGGCCAAAATCATCAGAGAAGCTGGAGGCATTTGCTAGCTGACAAACACACAGGAGGAAAGACCAAGACCATTCCTTGACATCAGAACATTGTAAGAACTCAAAAATAACATACAAAAGGGCAAGGTTTCCAGCTACAAAACCCAGACAAAAATGTTACAACCCAGCCCTTCACTCAAACTAAGTTTACATTCCGATTGCTGAAACCCAAGAAACCTCTTGAGGCTCCGGCTCCTCTCCACCACAGCAGAGCAGAACAAGTTGTTTCTGCCATGTGAAAGCCACATTAATGCTGTAGGGAAACTTCCTACACCCAAGCCTCGTGTCTTGTGCAGCTCAAGCAGTGCAAAGAAGGGAAACCCCAGCCCAAGCTGGTGGGGACCCCCCAAACCCCTACATCCCCCCCCAAACCCAAGAGGCAGGTGTGACACTGCCAGCCCAGTGGGATAGCACCCTGTTTCAGGGGGACAAAGGGGTGAAAGAATGGGGGAAATGCAAAAGGTGGAAGAGTTTTTAACTCCTCCTCCCTTCTACTTCACAGGTCTTGTTCATAGTCAGAGCTAGAGGTGAAGCAGGAATGGATGAAGCCCAAGAGCTACTGGGAGAGGCTGGTAAAACCACTACTAGGCTTGTTTTGGTTATGGGTGTTTTTAGACTATCCTTAAGACATTTTAGCAAAGCACATTGGGTTGTTGCTTGTTGCAGTTCTTCACATTTCTCCATTATCTCCTTATCTCCCATTCTGCAAATAGACATCTGAAGAGTCAGTTCCCCTGAATGAATGAATACACAAGGTACCACCAAGTGTAAACACACAAAGCAAATAAAAAATTAATAAAGAAGAAAGGAAAAAACCCATGAAAATAATTCACATCTCAGTGGTAAACTATAATTAAACACAAACCACTACTGTAAGGCATAAATAATAATTAAAACACATATTGTTAATTTTTTGCCTCATTACTCTGAAGCATCACACAAAACTCCTGGCCTGCACAAGAAAAGATTTGGTGGCGATGCATGGGACTGCGTTTCGGCCTTCCACCTCATAGGAAGCTCCCCACAAGCAGGCTGGGAATCACTTCAGCATGTTTTCCTACCACCCTTGGCAGCTTTGCAGGTATCGCAGCAGCTGTGACCGAGAGGACAGGGGTTGTATGGTGGAGCACCTATCCTCAGGACTGCTGAGGAGGAGATGGGGTCCTCCTGGTTAGTAACCATAAGCCCAAAAACCAACCTGGTCGTGATGGCAATGACAGTCTTCTCTGCTGGGCTTGGTGAGGGCTTTTCACTTAAACCAACAGCAGTGCCTAAAACACAACTCTTCCTAGTTAGCCCTAGGAAGCCAGAGAGAGCATTTGTACCTCCAATGAGCTGGAGAAACAAGAGGCTGGGGCAGACTTCAGCCAGTGCTGGTAGAACCAACATATACCACTACAAGACCTGTGAACTGAAAAGTTTTAAGCAGTTTCTGTCAAGAGGAACATTCAAGATGACAGGTCATAAATCATCATTATATCTCACAGCAAAAACTCTTAAAAAGTGGTTTGTCTTCCACCTTCCACCTGTTTGTCTTATGTACAGACATTCAGAAGAACGATCGCCCCTGGGTCACCTGCTTGACAAACCATGACACTGGCACTGCAGCTTTTGCTTCCATGGAAAGCTAGTAATAGAAAAATTGTTCAGAGAATCTAATTTTGCACACAGTAGCAAAGGCAAAAACCAGCAAGGTGGTATTAGTTAACTATGTGTGAACCATCGGTAAGAGCCTGAAAAAATCCAGTTTGCAGGTACAACCACTTTAAAATCAGCTTTGAGAATAAAGTAGTTCAGCTTACAATAGAAACAGCCCCATGAAGAATGGAAACTGAACCCTGGAACGTGTCATGCTTATTTATAGTGCCTTATAAGTAGTTATTAATCACAATAAAAGTAAAACTTCTTAAGTAAAGCTTTACTGTTTTATTTAACTTGGACATAATGGTTAGACCCTGTCCTAGCTGATGGTGCTGTGGAGGGCTACAGTCCTTGTGACACCTGAGGACATGTGCAGGCAATGCGTACTTGAGCTATGCACAGCTCCTACTTGGACTAGGAGGTGAAAAGCTTCTCCGAAACTGTTTAGAAGTACTAGAAGGCCTTGGGAATACTATCAATGTTACCAAGAGGTGGTCTTTATATATGGAGAGGCAGTGCCTAAACAGTTTAGGAGCTTACCTGCCATTTCCTGAAGCGACTATTGCAATTAGTGTTGAAGATGCCATGTGAAATGCTCAGCAGAACGAGGCAAAAGGAATACGAGCAAGTCAGTGTTGATCCTCAAAGAACAGGGAACAATAATGTTCATCACCCCAGATCACCAAAAAAAAATGAAAATCCTCTTCATCGATGGGCAAATGGAACACAAACTGTTTTTTCAAGAGAACAGCATCTCCCAGGATTATTCTGTAGTTAGTGGCCAACAGGCCCAATGTGCATTTTACCTTACAAGGTCCATCCTCGCATGCACCAAAACTGAAAAAAGTTTCAAACTTTCCCTCAGCAAATGCAGTTGATGCCTGCAGCACAGCTGGGAAAGAAATAGAAGGTTGTCTGCCATGCAGCTTGCCACATGGGCATGTTTGGGGTCCTCTGCTTTATCACAATGAAAGCTTCATTTTAGAGGGCAGCACTATTTCTTGCAGAAAGTTTAAAAACTCAAATGCAAGAACATCCCAGGCCCATGCTTCAAGGGATTCCCCTGTGGGTGGGGACCTCCCCACACCCCCACAACCCCACCCCCTGCTCAAGAGGCAGGCCCAGTGGGACAGCACCTGAACCCAAACCCTGTTTCAGGGTGAAAGAATGGGGTAAATGCAAAAGGTGGAGGAGTTTTTAACTCCTCCTTCCTTCTACTTCACAGGTCTTGTTCATAGTCAGAGCTAGAGGTGAAGCAGGAATGGATGAAGCCCAAGAGCTGCTGGGAGAGGCTGGTAAGACCACTACTAGGCTTGTTTTGGTTATGGGTGTGTTTAGACTATCCTTAAGACATTTTAGCAAAGCACATTGGGATGTTGCTTGTTGTAGTTCTTCACATTTCTTCTGAATCTGTAACCGCAGCTACAACAGCTTCACAGCTTCTGCACATCTCGCATGGCTTCAGCCTGGCTCTCGGTAGCCATCACTATTTTGGCATTCAAAGATCTCCTTTTCATAGTAACGAGGTGTTTCAAACAATGCAGTCTCAAACTGCAGTCCCTGCTGTTAAACAGCACATGACTGTCAGGGCCAGGCTGGATTTCCAGTGGTGAATGTGCAGCTATCGCTGCCCAGAGAATGGGTGGGTAACACCAGCCCGCTGTTTAGCTGTGTCAGCACAGTCCCTCAGGTTCTGCGCAACCTGAAACCTTCCAGACTCTCTGCTCTTTAGTAAGTGGCACTGTCAACACACTGCTGGCATTGTAGGTCAGATTCTGCTTTCAATTAAACCACTTCAATCCAGTTAATCTTGATGAAGCGGCATGGATATATAGAAAATTCCTATACGATATAGAGTTTTATCTTACAAGTAATCTCATCTGAAACAAAGCTGAATGGCTGGCAGCCTCCAGCAAGGAAAATATCTAGTGATCTCTCACATGCTGGCCACAGCCTTTACAAAGCCTAGGTATGCTCTGAGAATCTGTCCTTTTGGGCAGAAACCAGTCACCGGATCCTAAGGGCTAAAAATTACCTTAATAATCCTGTGCAGAGGTCCTGCTGAAAAGACCAGCTGCTGCTCACAGGCATCTCAGAGCAGAAGCTGAAATATCCCAACCAAAAGCTGAGAGCACTTAGAAGCATAGAATCATAAAATCAGAGAATGGTTTGGGTTGGAAGGTACTTTTAAATGTCTAACCCCCTGCAATAAGCAGGGACATCTTCAACTAGATCAGGCTGCTCAGAGCCCAGTCCAACCTGGCTTTGAATCTTTCCAGGGATGGGCCATCTACCACCTCTCTAGGCAACCTGCTCCAGTGTTTCACCAGCCTCATCATAAAAATTGCTTCCTTATATCTAGTCCAAATCTACCTTTTTTAAAAATTTAAAACCATTAACCCTTGTCATATCACAACATGCTCTGCTAAAAAGTTTGTCCCCATCTTTCTTACAGGCCCCCTTTAGGTACTGGCAGGTATACAGCAAGGTCTCCCCAGAGCCTTCTCCAGGCTGACCAACACCAACTCTCAGCCTGTCTTCAGAGGAGAGGTGCTCCAGCCCTCTGATCATCTTCATGGCCCTTCTCTGGACTTGCTCCAACAGCTTCATGTCCTTCTTGTACTGAGGACCTCAGAGCTGGACTCAGTACTCCAGATGGGGTTTCATGAGAGTAGAATTGAGGGGCAGAATCACCTCCCGTGACCTGCTGGCCATGCTTGTTTTGATGCAGCCCAGGCTATGTCTAGCTTCTAACCCAGGTATGCAGCGTGGCTTCATGACAAACCACCAGACAAAATGCACCTCAACTGCCTCCCTTGCAAAGGCGAGAGTCTCTGAGCACATCCTGAGCAAGGGCTTCTGGAACTGGCTGTGGGTTAATCAGAAGAAAACAAGTAACAGGAAGAAAACATCTGCTGCTGCAGCTTCAATGTGCAGTCTCACTGCAGCATGCTCCTTGAGCAGTTGAAGGAAGACAGCAAAGTCTGCCACATTCAGAACGCCTGAGCAACAGATAGACAAACACCATAAAGCCAATGGGAGCTCTCATGAGGTTATGGGGAAACAACAGTCCAAAACCTTATATTCTAGGCACCATGGCAGTTACTTATTTTAGGTTGCCTCGTGTCCTCCGTTCAAAATGTGTCTCAAGGTCTTTAAATAAACATGAAATTTCTCACTGATTACTCCCCAGACAGTGCCGCTTCGGTCAGGACCACGACCTGGTTTTCCCAGCCACCTGCCAGGACCCAGCTCCTCGCTCATTTTTTTGGTAAAAGAAGCCAGTGAAGTCAGCCTGCTGTGCAATTTTGAGCGCCTTGTGTTTTTTCAGGCTCCCTCACCTCCACAATGGCAGCATTTACAGCCCTGGAATTTTACACAATTCTTTAAGCTGTAGGTCATGGCAAGGAAAAAAGAACATATTGGGGAGAACGCTAAAAAGAAGTACTGCATGATCTCCGCTCTAACTGCTTCATTTGATCTTTCCTGGTGGAAGCTGACAAAGCACGGGACAGCTTACATTTTCCAGCGGCGCCTTTGTAACTCTGCCACCCAGCCCGATACCTTTGGTTTGCTTTCCAGCCTTTCCACATCTTTCTTCTCGGCTCCTTGCCTTGTGACTCAAGCGTTTCCTCTGCAGAATCCCTCTCCCACCCCCGCCTCAGAAAGGACTTTATGGTCCAGTTCTGCTACAACTCATCAGAGCTGGGATTCCTCCTGGCAGACACCAGGGAGGTCACAGCTCAGAGGTCCCACTCCCAGACCCTGCTCTGCTGAGACTTTTCTGTTTCTCTCTCAGAAGGACCGCAGTGAGGGCAGAGGGGTAAGGAAGGGGTTGGAGAAGAAGCTGCCCCAAAAATGGAGTGGCCAGCTGTATTTACCATCTGGCGAAGCTCCCAGAGCTCAACAGAGGGAGCCCCACTCCGGCAAATCTTGCCGGGATTGCTCCTGGTGGAGAAGAGACTTCTTTGGGGTTTTTTTTTTAAACATAAATAAATGCACACCAGGAAAATATTTCTCCTCTCTTCCTCTCTCCCTTCACGCAAACATTAACTTAACGCCTGTTCAAAACCTTCTCTCATCATTTCAATCATTGAGAATCAAGGAAATCAGCGGCTGAAACAACACAAGACGCTTTGGCAGCCTCAGCTCACAGGCTACAGCATCCAAACAAAACAGCCCAGAAAAATTTAAAAACGAAGGAATTTTTACATTTATCTTTCTGAGGGTTGTTCAAGGACCATGTTGGGATGGTTATTCTGTATCCAAACCTGCATTTGTTGAGGGGCTGAGCAGGGTGTCTGAGAGTATCGGAGCATTGCGAGGTCTAAAGGGTGAAATGGTGGTTTTACAGGGGAGGGAGTAGGGCCGCTGCCAGGGTTTCCAGGGAGTATGGGAGAAGCAGTAGAAGACAAATGACTATGAAGACCCTCTGATGTGGGAATGTGATGAAAAAGCGCCTGCCTAAAGAGCCTGCCTGGGTAACAGTGACAGTGGCAGGGTGGTTTGTAAATTGCAATGGGTGAATGGATGAGATATAAGAAGGTAGCCTTCATTCTTATTTCTGATGAAGGGGAGGACCTGAAAACCCTATTTAAAACGTAACATTTCTGTAAGAGACAGTGTTTGATTTGCTTACCCTATTTTCACCACACGCTCTGGGACAGGTAGGTGCGGTGCCAAGGAAGCACCTCTTTCTGCTGTGTCTTCCCTGCTGCATGTGACCACAGAGCAGAGCCCTGCACTAGAAAACCAAAAAAAATCCATCCTCCACTTCCCCCTTGTCCAAAGTTTTCATAAGGCAGCTTTAAAAAAACCCCACCACACTCTACGAGAACTTTCTGAGGCGCTGGTATTAACAGTTTCATAAATACTGTACTACCTGAACCACTCTGTCCCTGCACTGACAGGGTGTTTGATAAACGCACTGTGGGCTGCGCACACGGCGCAGCTAAAGAACATGTTTCCTTGGTAGCTCGGTTGTAAACTTCAATAGGTGGATAAATTCCCATGTCACTAGAGAATATTTACAACCAAACCTTATTTATCAGCAGTGTGCCCTCACCAACAGCCCACACAAATCCTGTTACGCAAAACCGGCTACGGCTCTTTTCTCAGACTGAATGTGAAAATCGCAGGGGTTTCTTTTGCACCGGGACAGGCTTTACAGCCAGGAAGGTGGAACTGCATGAGGGGATGCTAGTGCTGAAATATTCTTGGCTTAAAATGTCAGCGCAGAGGAGTTAGCTCATCCACACCTGCGCTGCGTGAGCAGCCTCCTTGCGCCTTCACTGGCGGGGACCTTCTTGAGCTGAGAGCACATCGGGGGTCTCCACATCATCTGAAGAGACAAACGTGCCAACATACTTGCCAGGAATTTAGAGATCATTTCCCCCCACCATTTGGCATGGCTAGGAATAGTAAAATATATGGTATCCTCTAAAAATGAAAAATGCTTGCTTCGTAAATCACGGCGCTTCAACTCCGTTTATCAAACATGCCCCTTCGGTTGTTATTTTCCTTAGAAGCAGACCGTAGTTTTTGGGATCCCTGCCCTTTCCTTGGCAGTACTGCAGGCTCCTTTGCCTCCCCACTCCCTGCCTCCGCTTTGTCCTCCCATCCAGGTCCCTCGCCGCGAAATGACTCATTAGCTACAATTTACTGACACGCGCTCTCTTCACAAAGACGATTAGGAATCACTTTCAAGCCTCAGTCCTGCTGACAGGACCGACTGGCACCTTCCTGCACGATAGACAGCTGACTGCCAGAAAGGCTTTAATCAGCTCTGGCTTTGATGGGTGCCAGGCGGTGGAAGGAGAGGGCTGCCCCATGCCTCCCCCAGCCTCATTGTACCAAAGAGGTCAAAGAGCATCTCTCAAGCTGACCCTGCCAGTCCTTGTCTCCACAGTGGGAAAAGATGCCCCTTGCCACCCTGCCAGGGTCCTATTAGGAGGAGTTCAGTTTCTTCCCTGGCTGGAGCAAACCTCTGCATGGTTTGATGTTAGGAAGCAGCGATAGATGGAGCAGACAAGGAAAACATCAAGGAAGATACAAGGCTTCATAATGCAAATCGTGCTTTTATGTCATTCTCCCGAATCCCCTTTGGGGACAGGAAAGTTGATTATCTACAGAATATGGGTCAAAGTTATGCCTTAAGGATCTTTTGGCGCTTTAGCTGCTTGCTGACATACTATGGGGCTCCTGGTTGCCTTTTCAGGTTAATGCTTTCAAAGTGCTGTCCCTGTGCATCATCATCATCATCGCCATCATCATAATACTAAAAATATTCATTTCCTGCACCCACTCCCAGGAGTTTCTCTCCTGCTGAATTTAATTGATGCTTCCTCCTGCACTCTGAGGAATGATTAAAACGAACGCTACACATGTTTGGAAGCACCTTGGATTTCAGACTCTGCATGGTTTCTAATTAAAGGGACACACACAGGATGCTTGTGCTCCATTTCACTCCTCTCTGTGGCTATTATTATTACATACATTTCAGCAGTAGTCAAAAGAATCTTCTATATCCCACATAATAGGATCCTGATTTAGACTGGATAATCACCAGTCGTTGATCTGGCTGAAAAATGACTTTAGAAAAGGAGGGGGGAAAAAGGAAAAAAAAAAAAGACTCGGGATGCAACTAGCCCTCTGACATAGACATTGATATTAATGACCTAAGTGCTTGAATTTCTGGCTAACCTGGAGTATGTAGTACCAGTGTTAAGCACCAGTGCTAATGAAGTACAAGAAAAAAACCCAAACGAAACAGCTAGGAAAAAAATCCAGCATAATCTGCAAGGATGTATAGGAGTGATGAAGCAGCAGCCCTGCTGCTGCTGGATGTCAAGGTCTCTGCTGCTACAGCCAGCTCACTTGTTTTGAGGAGTGACTCTTCTCCAAGGTGAAGAGCATCAAAGGACTTGTTATGCCCTCGATCATATCCTGATGCATTATTGACATATCTGACACATTCCTCTTATCATCCGTGAATGTATTTCCACGGAACACGGTCAAAGCCGCAGACATGCTCGGCTCCAGAGTTTTTGGGAGCCACAGCTCTGCACATGCTGTGCCATGGGATATGACCTTAGTGCTCACTGGCCTGTTGCGTGGGTCAGACAGGGCACAGAGGAGCAGCTTGCTGTGCTCAATGCCACTCGCATGCCTTCCTTCCCTGTGGTCCCAGTATAGCCAGAGATGGCTTCATCCAGGGGCTGCTGGTGCTCAGAGATTTTGGAGGAAAGAGCAGGTGTGTGGGAGCCTCAGCACTTCTCCTGCCCTTCCCTACCCACTGCATCCCTCACACCTGTCTCTTCTCTGCATGACTTGAGGGCAAATACTCAGTTTGCAAGCAAAACTGCCCAACTTCAGGTACAATTTCAGAGATGGTGCTCAGCTTTACCTTCAGAGGTCTCAGGACCCAAATGGCTGTGGGAAGCAACCAGCGCTGGAATCTTGCCCCCGTTAGTTGCACACCTACATCACCGCCACCTGCACCTGACACCAACAAAGCTGCCCACCAAAGCTAATGCCCCTGTTTTTCTGTGAGAAAATGCGGGGCTGTAAACATCAAAGGGGAGAATATTTCACATATATTTGCTACTGATCTAAAGCTGGCTCATAAACCCTATCTCGCAAAGGTGTGCAGTCATTCTAAAAGCCGCAGCTGCACCCCACTCGATGCAATGACCTTCCCGTTTCCCAAGGCCTGCTTCTGACTTTGCTTACATCAATGTAAATAAATCAAGGACTCCCCCACTGACCATAATGACAGCTTTCCTGATTGTCACTTGCGGTGGCAGCGCAGCTCATTCCTGTGGCAAGTGACACCAGAGGAAATGCTTCGATAGCAATCCTGCACTGCATTGCACGCACCTTTTACCACCTACCGATACTTAGAATACGGGATGCATTTGCTGTTCGAATGTCTTGTGCAATGCTATATTATAGATAAATAATTCAAAGTATAATAAAGGGATGCCTGGGCATTTCTTTTTTCAGGTATAGGAAGGCAACTGTCTAACTTGGTGAAATAAACTGGCTTCCCTGAAATAGTTTTCACTGCTAATAAAGAAATGGCTCACAATTAGATACAGTGCGTATTAGTGATGGAAAAAGACTGAACAACAAAGCAAAATAGTGCTGCCGTGTACATTTTTAGTTCTTACTCATCTTCTGTATGGTTCCAAATCCCTTCAGAATAGAACTGAACTCCTGTGCTGCTCCCTTGGGCTAATGCTATCATCAGTGGGGTATTGTATAAAATAGAGGTGCTGGCTTCTCTTCTGCCCATGTTAGGAATCACAGAGTCACAGAATTGTAGGGGTTGGAAGGGACCTCGAGAGATCATCGGGTCCAACCCCCCTGCCAAAGCAGGTTCCCTAGCTCATACTACACAGATAGGCATCCAGACGGGTCTTGAATATCTCCAGAGAAGGAGACTCCACCAACTCCCTGGGCAGCCTGTCCCAGGGCTCTGGCACCCTCACTGGGAAAAAGTTCCTCCACATGTTGGTGCGGAACTTCCTGTGCTCCAATTTGCAGCCATTGCCCCTTATCCTGTCTCCACTGACTAAAGAAAAGAGGCAGGCCAATTCCCCCTGCACCCCAGGAAGCTGAAGAGCACTTGCTTTTCGAAGACGGGTTGTAGGCATTTAACTTGAGGAGAGGATTAGGGCATATCTCTCAAAAGGAAGACAGGACTTTGGGCCATGGGAGGTGCAAAAGTAAGACATACTGCCATCCTCAACATTTCCCTAGCAGCTAATTCAACACCCCGGCTTCACTGCTCCCCTCCTTCAGCAGGGTAACGCTTCAGACCCCCAGGCTGTCCTAACTCCTGGGTGACCTAAGCTTAGGTGACCATTTCAGGACAATGGATTCTGGTAGGGGAGAGAGACACCTGCAAAAGGGGGAATAAATTATGAAGTTAAGCATTGCTCCGAAAAAATGTAATCCTACCCTGAAAAAGACGACATCCTGTATTTCCATGACATCAAAATCAATTAAGCTTTGTTTCCCTGCTCGTTATGCCTAATTATTCTATCATACCGCCTCCAAAGAGCTATTCATAGACACCTGTGTCATGTGACCTCAGCCTATCGCTGAAGACTAAAGGTTTGCAAGTACATTCCATGAAATAGCAGCAAGTGATATTCAGTCAAGTGGTCCCTCTCTCTGAGACATCCTCCCTTGCTGGAGGGAGCTGCAGCCCCCCTTGAAACTCTCAGCAGTGGGACCTAGAAGAACGAGCCTGAGAAAGAACTGGCCAAGGATGCGGCAATGTGATACAGGTGAGCCTCTCTTCAGGCAATCTTTGCAGGTTGGTTTGTCTGTGGGGTTAGCTCCTTGAGCGGACTCCTCAGGCTGCGAGACAAGCACAATGCACAGCAGAAGGAAGGCGATGGGACCACACACCCAACGGGAGGGCTCAGTTGGGAAGCAGAGCCTCCCTTTTCAACAGCAGCCCCCAGATGGACTCTATAGGCTCAACCCTACCCTAAACCCACAGTTTCAGTATGACAGCAAGTGATAGCTCCAAGTCTGAGAATGAGCGCTGGATCCCTCACTTGAGCAGATGGGAATTACTGTGCTGAATTTCAAAGGAGGGGAATTTAATTTCCATATGATGCCAGCGCTTTCTTTTCACCACTTCATCCCCCTGCCTGTCAGAATCTCAGCTAAGGAATTGCCCACATCCCGGTTTGAATGTTTCTATGGAGTCAGAACTTGAAAGACTATGTCTGTGCTCAGAAATTATGCGTGAGCCCATTACAGCACAACGATAACTCAGCTGTAATTGCCTAGCAGTATGGGCTGGAACAAAGCAAGTATGAGCAAATCCAGAATCTGGGCAAGTATGAAAAAAGTCAAGAAATGATGAACAGACACCCCTTTGAGACTACCAGCCTCTCACATGACTGCTGAGCCTAGTCCTCTGCAATCAGCAAGAAATGTTGTAATAGATTTATTTCTCAGGTTCTCAGGCATTTTTTCTCCATGCTCCAGTTCACCCCAAGCAACAAAGTACCTCCCAAAACCCTCTCATGAACTTAACACCGAGTAGGAATGACCATGAGTGGCAGCTTTCACATGGTAAGTGAATACATCAGGGGAGAGCAGAAGCATTGCCAATGTCCTGCTCCTGATGAAGGAAGGGAACTCAGCAAAGCTTGATGAGAGGGCTTGCTCACCACATGAGATGACAGGTATCAAGAAAAATGAAAAAACACATCACTAAAGTAATTTGCAACCTGAGCAGAGGAGAAACCTTCTTTCTGACCATAGATCTAAAGACTGACGCAAGCCAGAGCATGTGACAAGGACAGACCAGACACTTGGTGTGACTCTGAGCTCCAGCACACCCTGACCTGTGCCCTGGCTCTGGATGTGGCCAGTGCCAATCCTTACAAAAAAGCCAACCTTTCATTGAGGCTTTTTCACGCAACCTGCAAAAGTCCTGCAGCATGATTGAAGGAAATCTAAGCATGATGCAGTGTGACAGTAGCTTTAAATTCCCTTTGGACATATCAGTGTAGTAAATACATAATGATTCATACTTCTGGAGCTCTAAACATGCCATTACGCCTGCAAGAACCTGATAATTTTACAAATCCCCAGATAGACAGGAGGAGTGTTCAGCTAGTGGGATCCTGTAGCTACTAGATCAATGTCTTCTCACACAGGTAGAAAAGGAGAAATTATGTGTTCAATAGTCAAAAAATACAAATAGAACAAAGAAGGGGGAAGCTCAAATCCAGTTCCAAAACATTCCATTGGGAAGATGCCATCCCCTCAATTTGGTCTCCATTATAACAGTTGTTGTCTATTTTAACGCAGAAACTGCAAGAAACTTTGCAAACTTGCTTTCAGACAAGGTAATTTCAGAAGCTGCAAAGTGCTGATGACAGTGGGAATATCCTGTAGACTGAATTCTAGAAAACAATTAATCTGTGCTAATGATGTCCGGAGGAAGTGACAGAAAATGCTGCTTGAGGAAGATCAAGCCCATTTTACCCTTGAACAGATATTACATGAAAAGACAACAGCAACTTTAGATGCTCTCTTCCATGTCTGCCAGTACTGACCTTGTTCAGGCAAATTATCAATCTCCACATCTCCTCTAAACTCCCATCATTATGAGTGCACGCATACCCTCAATGCCTGAAATGCATACATTATCTACATGAATTAAACCAACTTGCATTTGTATGCTGAGCAGCTGGTCTGAAATTTACTCCAGAATAAAATAAAATTTAAAAAAAAAAAGTCCCCAAAACCATATATGCAGCTGGGATTGCTTATGAGTGAAAAATGTGGAATCTTTATAGCCAACAGCATATGTATTCAGTATGCAGATCTACAAATATTGGATTCACTGCCAAAATCATTGTTAAGCAAACTGGCTGACTCTCTGCATTTTCCTGATGAACCAGAAGGAACCTGCTGAAGAGGGGGAGACAAATTAGAGCACTTTGCAAAAATTTCAGATTGCAGATTGACAGCGTGCACACTGCAGTGCCATCTAGCCAGTCCCAGAGAGGATGGTGTATCCCTGCAGCCCAATGACCAGGACAGGAGCTCAGATCCCTGGGAGGTGTCAGCACCATTGTGATGAGCTCTGTTGGTGTGGCTACATGGTGGCAAACTAGCCTGTCTGGAGCTGGCCTGGTTTTTGGCTGGGAGAGGGTTAATGTTCACAAGATGCTGGGAGAGGGACGAAGCCAGGCCAGCTGACCCAAACTAGCCAAAGGGGTATTCCATATGATGTCATGCTCAGTATATATGGGGAGACCTGGCTGAGTAGGAGGAGTTGCTGCTCAGGGACAGGCTGGGCATCAGGTTCCAGGCAGTGAGCAAACTGCAGTGTCTATCACCCACTTTGTATACTCTTTCAAAAGCACTGTTGACTTTATTTTCCTCTCCCTTTGCCGTCCTTATCCCAACTCATGAGTTTTACCTTCTTCTTCCAATTTGCCTCCCTCTTCCAGCAGTGGGGAAGGATTGAGTGAGCTGCCACATGGGGTGAGCTGTGGTGAGCGCTGTAGACCCACCTAACAGCATCCACAAGTGACACTGTGATGAGATCCTGTTTTCATAGGGATTTGGTGGCCTCCTGAAGTGTGGAAGATGACACACACAATAGCCTCTGCCTCAGCAACACTGAAGCTGAACAGCTATATTGCTTAGTTTGCAAGATCAAAAATAGATAATTAAAAAAATAAATAAATAAAATCAGTCTTCATTTGTGTCTTTCTTCGAAACATTAACAAATGCTAAACTCCCCCCTTCTTATTTCAGAGGATGGAATCTGTGTAATGAGAATCATTTTTAATAGAGCTTCTCTGTGTTTTTACTGAGGGCATATTTTTACCCACTGCGTGGAGCTGACTTTGCACATATTCATTCTGCTATTTTAGCAGTAGGAGACTCGGTTAACACACCAGTCATTCACTCCTGGAGATCTGGATTCAGTTCCTGGCCTACATGACAAGTGATAATGAATCTGGTTATTGAATCTCCAGGGGATATTTGTTCACATTACTAAGCAACAGCATAATTTGGCAAGATGTGTTAAGTATGCGCTAAGGATAAGACCAGGGGCCAACTGCTCAAATGACTGACACAATGCTGCCTCCCTCACATCACTACACCAAAGTCCTCCTTTGCCCAGGAGACCAGGAGCACGCAGGTATTTATTGCAGCATGCCTGGTTCAGAGTCTGTACCAGCGCAGGCCTGTGTTCAGTGATCTGGATCCTTAGGTATATAGAGAAACAGGACCTGTGTCCCCGTTATCAATCTCAGCACATAATTCAAGGTTACTCTAATCAGCTCTGCATCCTTTCCTGAGCACTTGTTGCAGCCAAACAATAATAAAACACAATGCAAGCTGGGGAAAAAAAAAAGGATTTGAGAAATAACAACATAATAATTTTTTTGTTTGTCTGTTGGCAGGCTAGTTACCCTTCAGGATTTGCATCTTCAAGCTTTTTTACTGAAAACACAATGTTTAGAAATTTTCATTTACACAAAATGAGAACTGAAACTCCAGCATGGTCACAAAGCTTCGCCATCATTGCAAGGACCAGTAACACTGCTGTGTCAGGTTGGCTAAGCACTTCAGGCTTGAATTTATTTAAAACAGGTGGATTTGCAGTGGCAGAAGTAGTCACTTGTCCTAGGGCTACTTCCAGGTGATCTTCTTTTGACCTTAGTCTAGCTGACTGTGCGACAGCTTCAACAGGAGGCACCTGCAAACTTTTTTATAGGTGTCCTCTAGACTGGTAGCACAACCACTGGGATAGCAGATTGGAGCTTTGAAGGATAACACATATGGAGATACAATTGCTATGCTATTTTTAACAAGTCTCTCAATCTCATTTCCTTCTCTACAATAGATGTGAGCTCTGAACGCAACTAAGAAGCTGGCCCATCCCAGGAGCTGGGAAAAGAAAAGCAGATTTTGCCTTGTCTCTGCATTACGGTGGCACGTGCATTGGTGCTGTGTACCCAGAGCCCAGGCGAGCAGACCTGGCTGCACCTCTGGACCTTGGAAACTTTGGGGCACTTTACTGAAGTGCGTCAGGAGATTTAGATACTTGAGGAACAAAGGTGTTCATCACTTTTTGCAATTTTGATATCTACATCTTAGTAAGTAAGGAAAGGAAAGAAAGCATTCTGGGTCCTTTCTTCATTATGGTGGAGTAGAAATTAACCTCATTCATGGGCCATAGCCATCTGCTACGGATTAGGGTTCTAAAGGGGTTAGCAGTTCCAGCATGTCGGAGATCCAGATGTGACATCACTGCCCAGTTGTATCAGAAAAGTCAAAATTCATTGATAGCTTCTGCAGGAATTAAGGTTCAGCACCTGGCAGGCTGAAACCCAGAGCAGAGAAACAAAAACCAGGAGAAAGCCTGCTCCCATTACAACAGGAACAATGCTCATCGTGGGGGTGGCTGGTAGCTGAGTAAATCTGGAACGGTTGCAAATCAGGAAATGACTTGTCAGCCAACTCCAAGCCTTTTTTTGGCACACAAGCCTCTTGGGGAGGATAGTGGCAGGAATGAGGCATTTATGTCTGATCATTTGGGAATTTTATGAATAAAAAGATAAAGTTCATTTTCTGTGAATCACAGAAAACCAGAAAACTCTCCTTGCCATGACCAAGAGAGTGTATGAATAAAACTTCATTGACGAGAAGCCACAGTAGAGAGTGATGTTGCTCATAAACAAACGCCAGCAAGCTTATGTTCAGCGTGAGCTGGGACACGCAGCCAACAATTAAAGAGCTCCCATTTACACTGGAAATAATGTGATAGCCGTTATGGCACCACTCCAGTTTTCACTAAAGGTCTGGACAGTGACAACATCTGAGCCGTTAAAGGAAGGTGGACGTGAGCGTGATGCTTCATCTCAGGCAGCAAGCTCAAGGCAGATGGGCAGGGCACGGTGCCCCACTCCCCACACGCTGCCCTGGCCTCGCAGCAGTGCTGGGCCTCTGAAGCACCGGCAGCCAGCGTTACAGCAATAACTTTGACGACAGCAGCGTGCGTGAGAAGACGGTTGCAGCCTACCTGATTTGCCAGCCCATCTACAGAAACATGGAGTCGTGTCAGAAATGGCAGAGAAAACATTTGCTTTGATTTAAAGGCCCTGCCCTCTATTTAGGGGATGCCAGAGACTCCAAGAGCATGAAGAAGTAACAAAGCGAGGAAGGCATTCAATCTAGTGCTTGAATTTATTTTATATGTATTTTTCTCTCTTCTCTCATAACACTCCACCTTCCTCAGGTTATCTTTAAATCAAGTTCTGCTCCAGTCTGATGCAGTTCTTTGGAGTTGTATAAACCTGTCTGTTCAAATACTCCACCCGCAGAAAAGCTGTGCCAGCTTTAACTTCATCAAACCGACCATAAATCCTAGACTTGCCAGGAAACGCTGCTGAAATGCCAAAGCAAGTCACGTTTTCCAGGTCTCCTGCTGGGAGAAGCAGCACTGAACCCCAAATGAAGGCCTGCAAACATCAAGTAAAACTTTGATTGCTTTTTGTTAATTGGAAGACCATTAATATAAACACCACTTTCCTCATGCATAAAGCTGTCCTTCTGCCAGACTCTCTTCTAAGGACAGAACCTTCGTATCTTAGCTCATTAAGGTGCACTGACCTCCTGCTAAAATGCCCAACAACACAATGACAGGACAAACATGAGTACCCATCTGAGATGGGGTTAAGGCAGCTGGGAGGCCACCAGGCCACTGTCTTCTGCCAAGCACTGGCAGTGAGGTGCTGCAGAAAGCAACCTACACTGTGCCAAAGCCTCAGACAATGGTCCCCAAGAAAAGCATGCTGCTTGCACAGTGTCCAGCAGTCAACAGATAACTTGACCAACAACAGAACAGCAACTGTCTCCAAAAGTAACGATGCCCAGGCAGATGGGCCTCATTATCCACTAGCAGCAGTACAAATCAAGCCTAAGATGCTGGTAAAAAGGCAGCCCAGAGTAAATGAACCATTTTACTTCTGGTACATGAGATACTGAGATATTTAGGAATATGTTAAACAAAAGGCCTCTTGACTCAAAAATCTGTCTCCATGTCATGCGAAACATGAGCCGTGGTGAATTTAAAAAATTATGGGCTGATCCTATTTAAGGGATGAAGCAGCGTAATGGTGTCCACAGAGCTGGGGAAGCTCACACCAGCTGAGAAACTGGGCCTATATCTTGAATATACCACGACTGGACATCTCTGACTCTTGGAAACTGCTGAAGTGGCATCTGTCACAGGCCAGCTTTCAGCTGAAGGGATTAAGCAGCTCAGGAGGTTTGTAACAGGATACGGGTGCTTCCATCCCTGCTCCTGGTTGCAGTTCAGCCCAGGTTTACTAGACCTTTGTGAATGTACAGCCATGCCAAGAGAAGGAACCAGCTGATGGGCTCTCCTGCTCCCAGCAGACACACTTCTGCACCATGGAAGTAAAGCATGGTGCAGCTGGGTTATCTTGCCAGGGAGCAATTGATGGGAATGCAGTTAAATGGTCTCATCTGCTCCTCAGGCTGAGGTCAAGGCATACTGGTGGGACAAGCATGGAGTCCCTCTCCCTAGATGAGGCTGTAGAGATTAATTATGTGTTGTTTTATTAATTCAGTGTATTCTATCCAAACAAAAGCTGGCATTTCCAAGTAATTCCTTGGAGACAGAAACCTTCAGAAACATTTTATTCAGGCAGCATAGTAAAATTCATTTTGTTGAAACTACTACTTCTGCCACACTACAGAGTTCAAAGACACAAACCCGCTGATGCTATCTCTGAATGTCAAAAGCACCCTAGCTAAATGAACAGAAAAAGGAATCTCCTAACTTTCCCTCCAAAGCCAGGAAAAATTTATCAGGGAAAAATCAATAAACATTATGGATCAGCAGATCGGAGGTCGGATCTGTCTGGTGCAACCACTCTGTAGGAGGGCATGTGGGTTGCTTCACTGCATCTGTAGTGCCAGCTTAATGGGCCCAGGTTCCCTCTGGATCATCCGAGAGACGGGGATTGGTGATGCCCCCATAGCACGTGGCTTCTTTTCCTTCCAGGGCTTTCTGAGATGCCAAAAAGTGACTGCAGTCATGTTGCTACCCCTGTCAGTCATCCTGATTTTACTGTGAGATGGAACAAGAGCCCCCTCTCACCCTGCTCATCACGGGGCTGGGGCCACAACTGCTGCTGAAGCAATGGGTGCACACTCCCAGAGAGGGCAGCTGGACCCTCCCAGGGCAGCTGGCAGAAGCCTTCTGCAGCTGCAAGAGTAGGACCTGCCCCAGCACGGTGAGGTAATGACACAGTTGGGGTCTGTTGAGTTTTGTAGCTGGAACAGGAATTTCTCTGGAATCGCTTGCTGCTTATAAATGTAAAAAAGTAGTGTGTGCTTATACAACGCTGAGACTGAAGGCTTGAGCAGTGGGACAGATAATATAATACTCCTTCTGTGGCAGTGTCATTAAATAGAACTTTGCATAGAAGCCAAAGCACAGCACTGCAAATCTCTCTCTCCCTGGCAAAGTCCTCGCTGCCTGCATTTTTCTGTATTACTCATTACCACCAGGAGAACGATTTATTTTGAAATAGAAGGGAGAGGAGACGCTTGGCACTATGGCTTTGAAGAGTTCCAGTCTTCTGTTCTGTAAAACGTATTCCAGCAAAAATACCATTGGAAAAAAAAATAATAAAAGATTGCACATTAAAAGGAAGAAGGATAAAAGATTTTGCAGAGTGCTGTGCTGGTTTTGGCTGGGAGAGAGTTAATTTTCTTCATAGTAGCTAGCATGGGACTTTGGTTTGGATTTGTGACCAAAACTGTGTTGATAAGGGAGATGTCTTCCTTACTGCTTACACAGAGCCAAGGCATTTGCTGCTTCTCACCCAACCCAACCAGGGAGTGGGCTGGGGGTGCACAAGGATGTTGGGAGGGGACATAGCCCGGACAGCTGACCCCAGCTGACCAAAGGGATATTCCATACCATATGATGTCATGGTCAGCATATAAAGCCGGGGAAGCTAGCCAGGAGACAGGATTGCTGCCTGGAAACAGACTAGGCCTCGAGGGGTTTTCTTCCCCGCAGGTGGTGAACAACTGTATTTGTGCATCTGTATTATTATTATTATTATTAGTAGTAGTAGTAGTAGTATCTCTTGCTTCCTCTCTTATCCTATTAAACGGTCGTTATCTCAACCTGAGAGATGGGTTTTTTCCATTGTCCTCCCCATTTCCTCGGGGGCAGGAGGGGTGAGTGAGAGGCTGTGTGGTGTGTAGCTACCAGCTGGGTTTAAACCACGACAAATATGAATTCCAAGATGATTCACATCCTGATCTCCCTTCCTTAACGTAAGACCTAATGGTCGTGACATCGTCTGCAAAGAATCTTTCCTTGATGGGGAAATTCACTGAGAAAGGTCTGCACAACTTCTATGTAAAATGATAGTTCCACCCGCCTCTGGTGTTATTAGTGCTAATGGGAATGACTGGTCAACGTGAGGCAGGAAATAACAATTGCCTATCACATGGATAAAGAATGGAAGCACTCAACTGGATGGCAAAAGTTGACATAAATTTTGCGTACATGACACATATGACATCTGAGGAGGGGAGGCCATGAGACAGCTGGGTACTCGGTGGTTTGAGAAATGAGCAACTCTGCTTAACTAAGTTGTACTGATCCTCTGGCAGGGCAGAAAAGACTACCTCCCTGCAGTAGTACCTCTGTTTTAATGTTGAGGGGATTTTAAGTGCATGGGGCACCTATCATTTCTCCAGTCTCTTTTCATAAAGGTCCAAAAGATATATAATTCTTTGGCCAGCCCCTCAGAGTCATGATTTTCCTTCCTGAAGATGTAACAACCTTGAAACTCCTTTCCTCTACTTAGTTTTAATTTCTTTTGAATTCTGTTGACATCTACTCATATTGCCAGAAGGACCCTTGACACAAAACCTTAGAGGTGCTCCCTAAAAATGCAGTAACGCAGGGTAACCTGCAGCAGGTTTCTGGTGGCAACCAAATTATTCCCAACCTCTACACTTACAGCTTCACTTCCTCTCCTTTTTGAATGCCTAAAGAAACCAAACCTTGAAGACGATCCAAAAAGTGCTTCAGAGATGACAAAGATGAGCAGCTTTTGTTCTAGTTCTCCACAATGTGGCTGGCAATGCTCAGCTATCCAGGAGATTTCTGTTGTTTCTCGTGCTACCTGACAGACCCTTCATCTTGGCTGCAGGCTTTTGCTTCTCCCACCCCGTTTGCATTTCTACCATCATTGTGCTTGATGGGTAGTTGTCAGTTGGCTGCTAACCCTTTTTTAGCTCAGCAGCCCCAGGAGGCAGCTAGATTTGATAGGTTTGATAGCAGGGCGATGCTGACCGATTTGTCAGGAATCAATCACAAGCTGCACAGCTCACCCTTTATTAAAAGGATGCCATCATTTGATCGTGTACACGTAGGATGACCAGTTAAATCAGACTGACAACCCATTGCCAGCTCGGTATAAGGGAAAATCACAGTGCTGACAATATGACAGCTTTCTGGGGAGGCAGCTGTGCGAATGGGATGATGTGATGGGGAAGAGGCTATCAGAGCATGCCATGCCACAGCCCTGGAAAATCCCAGTGCAGAGCAGTTTAACTACTACAAACACGATATGTACTTGTCGGCTTTCATTAGATCTTGTCTACTGTCATTAAGTTAACGACCTAACCAATGGAAATAAACCGCTCCCTCAACAAACAGTGTGTAGCTCTAATTGGCATTAATAGGAGATGCCCGCTGGCCCCTCTGTGCATCAGAAAGGTGCAGTCACCCCGATATCAGCATTGCTGCCCATATCTGCTTCCTCTGAGGCTCCTCCAGGAGCCCAGACAGAGTGACACACGCTTGTGCAAGCAGCAGATCTTCCACAGGGTCCTAAAAGGGAACAGGTACAATTTTCCTATACCCTGCTAATCCCAGGTGCTACAAGGTTTCTCCAGCAGTAGGGTGTGGACTGTTGCATGCCCTGGTAAATTCTGCCTCAGGCTCAGGGATGGATACCATCAAGGATGCTCCTACAACTGAGAAAGCACCAAGCCCACAGACACAGTCTCCTCCTCCTCTGTGCCAGTAACGTCTTTCGCTGCCTGGGAGGCACTGGCCCTCTTGTGCAGAGTTTTTACATTCTTTAAATATTGCACAAGATTATATTTCCACATCCAAGAATGATAAAAACTGGCAACACGTAGCAGATTTACTCACTCAGATTTATTCTTGTACCAGCAGCAGTGAAAATCTGCCTCCATGCTTTACTATATGAAGCACCATTTGTGGAATTATTCATTAGCACTTCATTTATAAATCAGACTTTAAAAAAAAATATTGGCAGTATCTCCCTCTTTCAAATTCCAAACTTTAATAAAAATAGATTTCCTTTTCAGAGTTCTGTGTATATGATACCTAGCAATAATTTTTTTTAATAATGTTTGTAAAATTTGGCCATAAATCTTTACCGCTCTTTCATTTACGAACCGCGGGTGTGCTATTGAGCCCAGGTCAGTTTTATTTAAAAGAGAAGGTGCACATAGGCCAACTCTTTCTGAGCCTCCCCAACATTTCCATAAAGCCCGTGGAAGAGGGACTATTTTGTTTCACCTGTCCTAACCATCTGATCACCAAAGTGACTCAGACCATTTGCTGCTCTTGGTTCCTCAGGGCACGACCACAGGACTGGATGCTGCCGGGGGGCTGGTGTGACAGAGCTAAAATGAGGTTGGTGGAGCCCTCTCTGGCTGCCCCTGCTTGCTCCCAGCCCACCCAGTCCTGGGGTTGGATGCATTAGCTGAAACCTCAAGGAAAGGCAATAGCTTGCAGAGATGATGTGATCTGACCGCACGCCAAGTCCCCCGTGCCTCCGTATCTACTCAGAAACAGATTTGCACAACGTGCATTTTGCTCAGTAACATCTGAAGCAATTAATAAATGAGGATATTGATTGTGCAAAGTATTACTCACAAGAACGTGCCCCCCTGCTAATGCCAAACCTCATAAATCCATCAGGAGTCTCTGGGTTTTCAGCTTTCCTAAAAACCCTGCATTCCTGGAGGCCAGTGAAGCCTCCTGGTCCTGTTGCGGTGAAGAGGAAAATCCATCGGAAACCTTGACACAGGCACGTCCATTGGCCATTCCTCCCCCATGGGGACAAGCAGAAGCTGGTGGTGAACTCCCCCTTTGATCATGTCTGGTGTTGCAAATATATTTTTAAAAAGAATAAGAATGCATTTTTACAAATCACGAAGGTTTTAACACACCTTCAGGGATGTGAGCACATAAAGCTTGTCTTTGTAAAACTTCAGTGGCGAAATACCAGTGGGTAATTTTCCTATCTTAAGAAGAGAAGGCTTACTTTCCTGAAAAACAAATTATCTCACAGTGCATGCATTCATTGTACAAATTTATTAACAGAAATACTTAAAAAAACCCAGCTACTCATCTGAAGCTCTAATCAAGAAATTACAATCGCCTGGGAGATAAATATTGCTGTTTACTATTTATAACTGTTAATAAGCTTCATCCCATGAAGTAAACAATTTTCATTTTCAGTCCTAAAGATTCTCTTTAGTGAAAAAAAAAAGTGCAAAACCTGTTTTTTCAAAACACACCAAAACTGGACAACATTAGAGAGGCGAGTATTTAGTTCAGGAATTTCCTACTCACGTGCTAATCCCCATCACTTCTCATCGTGTATGACACTCCTGCATATTTCAATTTCCATGGCACATTTGCTCTGACAATTTATTAAATTAAATGGCAAAAGGAGGTGGGGGAAGAGATGCCTTATGTAGGAAGAGTGGTTTAGAACAGATCCGAAAGAAAGTACATTGCAAGACAAAGGATAATGATAACTGGGGCACTTCTGTATCTGTTTTTGAAGTAACATGAATTTAAATTTTAGACATAGGCTTTGATCTACCTTTTCTGTGTGGAGTGTTTTTTTCTTCCTTAAAAAAAAAAAAAAAGGAACACATATAGTACAACAGCTGCAAGCAAAAACTGTGATTAATTTCTGGTGGATGGAAGGAGTACTTGATACCAACATTTGCAGGGCTTCACTGCTTCAGAGAGGGAACACTTGAGGGCAAGGTCTGTGGTTTACAGATCAACACCTCCTATCAGCAGTGCTTTTCAGGCGAGTGCTGCCAGCCTCTCCGAGCTCTACAAATGGCCTCAAGCTTGGCTCTGGGTTTCCTTAAAAGTAAAAGGAGTTTTCCTACTGAGTGAAGAAATGTTATCCGGCTTCTGCATCCAAGTACTAAGAAGTGCCCTGTTCTACTGCTCATCTGTGGGTTTTTTACCACCAGGTTGGTGAAATGGAAAAATGTCCAAACTTAAAAACCCTGTCCACACATGGAACAGGGCCATGTACCTATTACATTACAGGAGGCTCCATCATCTGCTGTGATAACAAATGTGTACACAAGGAAGAAACCCAAGGACTGCTGCAGACACCAGAGCGGAGCGCCCTGTGCATGCAATATGATCGGGCTATTGTTTAAGACCCATTTTAGGGGATGAAAATATTTCTCTGGCAGCGCTGCGAAGGTAAAAACAGTTCAAATTATCTGCTGTGTAAGCAACACTCACATCAATGAAATATGCCCAAGGACTATGAATCTTGTGACACAGACCCTTCCTCACCATATTATCCATAGCACACGCTACATTTTTAGATAGGAACCACATTTCTTTGCTCCTTTAGGTTTGTTTACCTTGGTCTTCTCATTTCTACTTCACATTACTCATATCTGTTCGGCAGCTGGCTCTGTTGGGATGATAAAACTGGTGATTTCAGAGCCACATGTCCTTGCTCTGAAAAGAGAGCAGCTTGCCCGTGCCGCTCACAGGAAATGCAAGCATGAAGACTTGCCCATGAACATAGTCAACCCCCCTCCTGGGAAGTATGATGGGCACGCACTGTGACTTTCTGGTTCAAAACGTCCCTTGCAAGGGCTCTCAAAAGAGTCCATGTGAGGGATGCCCAGCCAGCGGCTTGAGAGATGCCTCACGGGGCATGGAGAGGCTGCAGCTCTTTGCAACAGTGCTGGAAACAATGCTGGGATAGCCCTATGGCTAGATCACAACTTCTAAACACAGCAGCAGGAACAATAAGGAAGAGCTACAAGATACAAGCAAGAGCAAGTTAAGAGGTTGATGTGCAGAGTGGCAAACAGCATCATGAAACTGAAATGCCCACTTTATAAACATCAAATTACACAGGACTGTCTGAAAAATATTTAAGATGACTACATCAAACAACACCCTGACCAGCAACTCCCAACTACCAATTTACCCAGTCTTTCCTCTTCTAATTTTAACATTTAGCCTGATGCACTGAAGGCATTAATAAATAAAGCAGCCATCAGTAAGTACTATTAATTTCTACTTCTCTATGGAGATTTAGGTTGGTGGGTCGTATCTCTCATTTCCTTTGCCATCAGTACACTCAAGTCCAAAGGGCAGGATGAGATCAAGGACGACAAGGGGTCCGTTCCTGCTCGGGCTGCAGCAGGTGCTCCCTTGTCCTGCCCAGTCATGGGCACAGCACATCCCACAAGCAGCAGTGAGGAAAAATCACAGATATGCGAAGCCAGCAGAAAAAAATACTACTAATAACTGAACAACAGGACACTCTGCAGACAAAGAAAAAACCCTGAAAGTCCTTGTTGCCTTCTTTCTGGAAACATTGTTTGTACCAGTCTAAGATGATAGTAGAGAAGAGCCATTTTCCCAGGGAATAAAATCATCTTGTTTTTCTGAAGATAACGTTACAAGTCTAAAACAAAGAGTATGGTGTTATCACATCCACTCCAAAATTTAATCTACTGAATACACTTGTGCATAAAACCAACACACTCATATGAAATCAACCTCTCTTTATCCATCTGACTTGTTCTCATGAGTCATATTAAAAGAATAGCAAATATTTTAGCATTCAAAATCTGAACTATTTCAAGATATCTAGAAATAGGAACTTACGAATGGTTCAAAAACACATTATCATACTAAACCAAGCATACTTCCTTTTATTCCAATGTAACATCAAATTCCAACCTCTCCTGGAGCTTGTACTTGGAGGATCTTTGCCCTGTTTAGTTTCATTCCTGCTAATTGTCTGCTGAAAGCTAAATAAATATGCTTTCAGGGTAGCCAATGTGCTTTGAGGGTTTTGACATGAAGGATCCAAATTTTCCTCGTTCCTGGGTTTTTTGGTTGTTGCTGTGGTTTTGAGAAAGATTACATTAATATTTTGAGAGCAATCCAAGCCTTCTTTTTACTTGAGTAATTATTTCCACATCATTCAGTACTTCCAGCTTCGGAAATATTTCCTGGGTTCCTTCTGGTGGTCATCTACCCCATTACATAAAAGGAGGTAGGCATGCCACGTTTGTTTTTTCAGTAACTAGGAGGTATATAGCTAGCAGTGGAATAAAATTACTCCAAAGCCAGCCTTGGCTCTGTTTCAGTTTCAAAGTTATTTCTTACTTCCACACAGCATTAATTTTGGGATACAGCAAACACTTAACATTTGTCCTAATTTTGAAATCTGACTCAAGGTTTTGAAATGTTTTTTTTTCACTTGCACTGGAATAGATCTCTCTACTTTAAGGAAACATTTACTACATATTTGCAACCAATTTGAGGTTTAACCTCATAAAAATCTCTTTAAGGTGATGACCTTCTTACTGATCCATTTCCATCACAGTTGAATTTAAAATACTTATTTGAAAGTACACTCTGCTTAATTTTCCTATTGAATGAGTCTTGGCCTAGGAAGCCAGTGTCTTGTATGGGATGAATTTCCAATGTCAGTTTTGAACCATATCACATAAGTTAGAGAGAGGGGTAGGCAAAATCAAAACAATTAATAGACCTTCAAAGTGCTGGGGTGCCCCTGCAAGGAAGAAGAGTGGGCAATCTGCTAACCACAGCAGGCTTGACCCAGATGTCCTCATTCATGAAAGTAGGCCAACACATTTGAAGGGAGCTTTATTGAGTAAGTGAGGTGCAGCTTAGTGTAAGGATGACAAGAATTAGCTCATCAACTTGCCAAAAAACCTAATCTTTCCTGCTCAGTCCTCTCCTGAAAGCTGTGCCTTAACTCATACAACCACATTGGGTTTTTTGCATTTCCACTTGGAAGTCAGCAGAGCCTCCCTCCAACTTCTGACAGAGAGAGCCAGGACTCTGCGTTGTTTTAATTGGTTCACTTGGGAGCCACCCAGATTTGAATTCCTGATTTATGTTAATCATGGTCTGAAAATTCTCTTTATGCCCAAGAAGTCCTTCTTATTCCGCCCTCACTTAATGTCATAGCAGAGAAATATACATGAATGCAATTAACATTTATGTTCTTGACTTAACTTGACTTGGACAGAAAAAAAAAAATCTCTGTCAGCTAGTGTAAAATTTACACTTCTATTTTTATTTTAACAAGAATTAAGTAACTCAGGCTTTTGAAAAGGAACAGACAAAGGCTATGTACCCATCACTTCTACTCTGTAGTCTTAGATGCTACATGCATACATTTGGGGGATTAAAAAAAAATCAATAAAAAACCCAAAGGGTTTTTAAAAATGCAGATCAACTTTCCCATTCCTGGGTTTATCATCCCTTGACATTCCAAGCAGCTGGAAAGCAGTAAGTTTCATCCTGAAGAAAAGTAAGACAGCCAACTCCACTGCATGCTCCCAAAGTTCACTATGACACCTTGGAACAGAAAGGCTCTGCCTACAGCAGCATGGAGCCATAGAAGACTATTGGCAGAGTGGAAGAGCTGGTGATGAGGACCTAAGAACCACGCTGTAGGTGCTTTGTGAGCTTTACCTGAGACAAGACTTTCATCTGTGGCCATGAACTAAATGCCATTACCAACAGCGTTCATGAAGTATGCAGGACTCTTATCTTCCTACTCAGTTTCCTCTGATAAGAATCAAATTTGTGTGCTCCAAGACCACCCCATGACAACCCTGAAGCATAGTTAAGTAGGACGAAACCCTTCACACACACATTCCTGGTCCAAGTAATAATAACCACATAGACAAATGCACAGTGACCAGAGAAAGAAGATATGTGCTATTTACTTCTGCCCCAGAAAACTTGACAGAACAAAGTGCCATCTCTTTCCAACCCCACTGCAACCATCTACACTTGTGCAGGTGAAGGAGGCTGCTGCAGCTCTTCCTTCTTTGGAATTCATGCTGCTGTACTTGCACCCACCAGCTTAAAAAGAGGCAACCCAAGTCCATTATATGCTAGTAACCTGTCATCCGCAAAGCTCATACTAGACATGAGTGAAACAGGATCTGTAGAATTGAAGTAGCATGAAAGAGGTGCATATGAGTCTCCAGCCCAAGGAGCAGCAGTACTCCATCAACGAGAGGGAACCTGAGGTGGCTGGGGTTGCCCCACAGCCAGTCCAGCCTTTTCCCTGCCAGCAGTCATTCTGACACCCTGACACCCTCCATAACATGCACAGCAGTTCAGCACTCTTCCCTCGGTGTTTATGTTACTTGGTGAAAAGCTATAATTACCCCAGTGCCATATGGTGTAGAGATGGGTGGGAGCAGCAGAACCAGAGCAGATCAAACAAGCGCTCATCTGACTGCCTTTGACAAAGGGACACGAGGACCCTGAGCATTTTTAGAGATCCGTGGGGATTCAGTCACTTCAGGGGAAGGCCCAAGCCAAGCTGGTATCTCCTGCAGTGGGAGGCAGAGTTATTGCAAGGAAGGGACAATGCCTATTCCTGCAGCACCTCCTGCCCAGGCAGCAGAAGTGCTGTAATAAAGTCTGCCCAGTGTAAACTTCACATCCCCTCCTGCAGAGAAGACTCTCTGCCCAAAGACCCCATATGAACATATAGTCCTCTTCCTTGTCCTTCAGCTGCTTGAGAGCACTGCACCCTCCTTTCAACTCCAGTCCACTCAAATTGGTGCATTTTTATCAGTCCTAACTCCTCCTCTCACCTGGTTTCTCCCCCAGCAAGTCTGTTCCACTTCATTTAGATACTATGTCTCCCAGTTTTGCCAATATTGTATCTTAGTTTTACCTATGTCTTTTATATGATGTATATTTATCTGCCTCTTGTGTCCCAAGGCACTAAAAGAGGGCACTTGAGCTCTAAAAATTCAGTGGCTGCTTTTTAAAAACCTCCTGTTTTGTGTGTCATTCATTCCAACATACTGAAGACCAATTTTTTCTTTAATAGGGTCTCGGGAACCTGGAGAACCTGGACAGGACAGATGAAGTGGAATTGCTTCATTTCTAATAACCCAGCCATAGTGCAAAGCGCTCTGAGAGTCCTTCATTCAGCACTTATTTATTGTTCATAATTCACCTCCTTCTCTGACAGAGAAGGGCATGACAGAGCTAATTTAATATTTCCATGGTCAGATTCCATTCATATTTGAGCTAAATATCAGTAAATAAAACTGAAGCACCATTTATTAGGCTTCTGAAATTGTCACGGGTTAGTTTATCAAACACATTGTGTGCCGACAGCATGGAAATTAATTCACAAGCCTGCTCACCAGACAGTGGCCAAGGAATCATTCCGTGCAGGTGACCAGTGCTTTTGAGAAGCCCCGTGTCCTTCCAAAAATATGGCCCGGTTAAAAAGTCCGGCTGAGATAAATGAGAATTGAGTGAATAGGGCAATTTATACAGAATTGTTTAATGGAGCTGAGCAAAGCTATTCAATCTGGGTGGAGAGGGAAGAAAGTGCACTTGGAGTATGGGAAACGTGGAATGGTTTTATGTCAGATTGCTCCAGGCAACAGAAGTAGAAAACCTCCTCATCCCCAGAAGGAAAATGTTCCATCTCAGCATTTACCAACTGAAGTAGAGTTGCTGGTTCTTTTTTTCTTTTCTTTCACAGACTTGCCTATTTCAATCAGCATCTAGTAACTGGCCACAGCCAGATCCTGACTCTGCTGGACGAAGTCTGGAGATGCCGAGAATCTTGGGCTGGACCATTGTTTGCCAGTCCTGCAGCCTTGGCTTTCAGCAAGTTCACTAGGATTTAGTGAGGGACAGAAACTTGAAAGGTCTAAATAAGGATGCTTCAGAAAGGCTAGGAAAAATAAAGACTCCTTCAGCCACTTCTAGATCCAGCGTAGATCTTAACTTAGGCTGAGTTCCAGAAATATTGAAAGAAAGATTTCCTTCCCCTTTCCCCCAGTGCATACATTATTTTAGCTTCCTGCAAGGGAAAAATGGGAAATCATGGAAATCGCATAAAAGAAAACTTGATCTCACAGTATTTCCAGCTGACTTTGGCAGCTTTAAGAATATGGCACAGGTTCCTGAACTACTAGATGTAGATCAAGCCTGACCCTTTGAAGTGCACGTATCTTAAGTTCAAACTGAGTCAGTTTAATAAAGTTATTTGCTTAAATTGCCGATATTTTGAATTCTCAAGGGCCAAATGCCCCATTTAATTTGAATGCCACCAACGAATGGCAGTATACTAAAAGCCTGGAAGAAACCAGAAATCTCCCAAGGCTGAAAGTGATGACTTAGATAACCCAAGCACAACTTTGTCAACATTTCCTGCTTATAACTCATAGCAAAATAAAAGCAGTTTGCAGACAAGATCATGAAAATAAAGGAAATGTAAGAAAGATAGAAAATACCAGAGCTAGTCAGCTAGATGTTTTAGCTGAACTCATGCTTTTGGGCTATGATTTATTCTCCTGGATGTGCCATTCATTGGACTGTCGTAGTCCATCCAGTTAGTGCTATTTGCCAAATCAAGTCATGCAAAGACCAGGCAGGGAAGGATCACTCACTGTAATACAGTACATCAATCAAAAGGGTTATTTTCATGGACTTGGTCTCTAATCAAGCAGCAAATCATTCTCCAGTTTTGCTATCAAGGACCATTACTTTTAGGAAGTGCTTAATCTGAAAAAAATGCATCTATTTGAAGCTACAGGGCGTCTGGAAAGATATACTGAAGACAGAGGAAATGAAATATGTGCCACACAATTTACCCTCTCTGTAGCACTTTATGAATAGCTTATTTGTGGAGAGAAGGTAAGTTGCTGGCAAGACAGGACGTTTTTAGCTTTCTATTTGTCTGGTTTGTTGAGTTATTACAAAGGTCACTCCTGCACTTCAATTATCCTGAGTGCCACTTCTGATGGGGGAATTTTCAAATTACATCCAAGGTGCCTCAAATATTTGCCAAAGGCTTTAGGGTACATGTGCCTTTTTAATTTAAATTCCCATGTAAAATTACTGTTAAAGCAGCTTACCATCAAAGTTGGGGTAAAAAGCCTATAAAGCCTCAATGCAGCACCACCCAAACGTGGCAGTCCTCCTGCAGAAGAACCTCCCTACCGGGGCATGCTGTGCAACCTGAATGTGCCAGCTGGGTCGGTGCTGTCTGGGTCAGCGCTAATGAGAGCCATTTACCGTGTCCCTCTGGCCTGCCAACATGCCAACCCAAGGGGCTGTATACATGTACAATGCAGAGAAAAAAGCAGCAATACCAAGGCTGACACTGAGTTACCCCCAAAACAAGTTTCTTGCTCTTTCATATAACACAGTTAACAACTTGCAGATCTAATAGTCCAAATAGCCCCATTGTGCAGAGAGTAGGATATAGGCGCCCACATCAGCTTTCAGAAACCAGCAGTGACTGAGGCACAGGGCTTGCACCATCTGAAAAATGACTTTTCTGGTCTCCTGTGAGTTTTAGTTTCGGGGACAGGTTTTCTCAGTGGTCAAAACAGGCCAATATGCCCCTACATACGCAACAGGTCAGCTTCCTGGTGCCTTCTGTGGTAGGAAAACAGGATGGTGTATGGACATAACAGACCTGACAAAGCTTCATGCTGGGACCTCTGAATTCCTGTTTTCAGCTGTGAGGTGTTATTCACCATAACGCTTTGCTCCAGGGGTGATCCCACCAAAATTTGTGCAGGAAAAGCTGAGAGTAAATCAAGCACTCCGTGGATGAAAACAACACAGTGCCTTCCAGTACAGACCTTCTCTTCCTCATCCCTTCAGATTTCTTTCACATTTTTAGGGAAAATGTTTTGCTAAAAGGTGTTCTTAACCTCTTTCACAACAGAAGAAATTTCATTACTGCTTAACGAACCCCACTAGTAACCATTCTTCGTTATACATCATGCACATACAGAATTACTTTGTAATGGCCGTTCAAAATGTGATGGAGATAATGAAACACGTGTTACATGAATGTGTCTTAATGCACCCTCGATGCTGCCAGCCTCACTCTGTCTGCCCGTGCCTGCTAATTCCCAGCAGCGCAAGGAAGTCACCATCAGCTGAGCACACACACACAGAAACCACCCGGAGGAAACCAGGTTTTGGGTTTTTTTTCCTTTCTCACATATTAGTTTCAATTAGTGCTTACTGAATCATCTCTACAGCCCCAGAGAGGGCTCAAGCAACCATCAGTGCTGCTCAGGAGGTAATTCAGGATGCCGCCTGGAATATTTGTCCTTTTTAATCATCTGCCACACACTGCTCTTTTAGGATGTTGTCACTCAGAGATGGAAGAAGAAAAAGAAGTATTATAAAGTGAAAGGGTGTCTGTCTGAATGTGGCAATTCCCTGCATAAAAATGAGTCCCATTAATAGGAAAGCCCAACCTATCTCCAGGCAATATTTCAAGTCCTTGTCTGTCTGTAACCTCGGAGGAATTTAATTCCTTTCTATTATTTAAATTATACACTAGAGGAAGAAATTATGAGGTGCTGGTCATTCAAATGCTTTCTTTAAAATATGTAATTAAAAGAGCTAGCAGCCCTCCTAACAGCAATTTCATCCTGGCAGTCAAAAAAAGAACCAACCCTGAATTTATCGGCACTTACAGAGTGTCATTTTGTCCTACAGCCTTTGGTCAGTAACCCAAGGTTTAAACAAGCACCCTCTCAGTCTCACTCACTAACACCCGAGTATGTAAAAACAGTAAGTGAAATGGTCACAGATCAAAGAAGGCAAAGGACTCCTAAAAGAAGATTTACAGTACTCATACACTGCTTGGTTCAAAACCTTAACTACATTCAATGGCTGCCCACTTCCTAAAGTAGCTCGGTGCGTGGTTACTATCCAGCTTGGAAATCCTGGGGGAGTGAATCTTTGGGCCAGACTTTCATCTCAGTTATCTGACTAAATCCAAAGGCAGCTTGCTGATCTCAAAGGTATTATTCCGGTTTATGGGTTAGAAGCAGTTCTGCCAGAGCAATGCACGCTTTGAAAAGCACCTTTCTGACTTCAGCAGCGGTTCAAACAAGCTAACTGAAAATCAACTGTACTGTTAGGAACTGTCGCCAAAAAGTAGGGCCACAGTAGATAACATAGGTGTCTAGTAACTACATATTTCTGGCAGCACTATGTTCAATTATTATTATCTATATTTTTTTCCTGAAGGAAGGGTCTATTTCTCTTACTCTACACTGCTGTGCAAAACACCTCTGAAATCCATGGCAGGTTCAGCAATGTATTAACCATACACCATCATAAAACTAAAATGACATTAATGCCATTTTTCTTTCTTCACAAAATTTTTTTCTTCTCAAAAAGGCAGTGGGGAAGAAAAAAGTCCTGAAATTCACAGAATTTTTTCTTTCTAAGAAATCCCTGTCTTTTTTGTACTGGGGAGCCCAGAACTGGACACAATACTTCAGGTGGGGCCTGACCAGGGCAGAGTAGAGGGGGAGGATCACCTCCTGTGACCTGCTGGCTACCCTCCTTTTGATGCACTCCAGGATCCCGTTGGCCCTCAGCCGCCATGGCACACTGCTGGCTCATGGCCAACCTATCACCCACCAAATGGTATAAAGCCCCTGTGTAAGAGCTTGGTCCAGAAAGGATTTTAAAAAGAAAAAACCCCACCACAACTGAGAAGCTTTTGGCTTGCCCACATATATGTGTATCAAAAATAGGTTCTCTCAAAGCGAGGCTGTAGAGAAATTCAGCAAGTACACAAGTACACATACTACTTTAGGGCCAAATACAGAATTTTACTTTATCTGGGGCTCTCTTAAGCAAAGGGCTACATTCAGAAGGGGATTTGGACACCACTTACAGAATGAAAAGAGCCAGAGAATTAAATCTCTCCATAGCAAAACATGCATTTGAGAAGCAGATGACCCAAGTTCACATCTCTTCTGTCTCAGGGTATGTGTGTAGCACACAGAGGGTGGATGTTATTATTTTTATTTGCTTATTTACTGGAACAGTTCCACTTTCTATAAAGCACACACTCCCTGGAGCAGGAATCTACAGCTTTACTACAAGAAGGATGAAGACTCCTTTTCTGCACTGGTGAGTATATTTGGTACTTTATAACAAAGCACCTTCAGGGGTAATGCCGGTGTTTCAAGCATAGTCTTCCTCCAAAGCTGCAGAGGATGAGCATCTAGGACAAGGACATGGGAGTCCTTCTCTTCCTGCTGTCACGAGGTTCTCAGCCAGACTGGCAAATGGTGTTTTAGTCTCCTTACTCATCCACTCTCCAAATCCAAATCCAAACGTGAACTATTCCCAGTACTTCTGAATCATCTTCAGATTTTAGCCTGGTTTTCTAAGGGCTATGAGATGCTACACCATGTCTGCCTCTCCAGCTGCCCAGTTACAGGCTGATGGCCAATTTCAGCCAAACCTGAGGCAGCAGAGAACTCAAAGGGAATTGCCACAGTCATCTGGAAGAAACAGTGGTGAACCCACGCCTTCAGTGAGTGGAGATGGAAAGGGGAAGGAAAAGAGACCAGCAGTTTTTCTGAGTTCTTGGACAGAAGGAAAGGTTCAGTGGAAACGTGTGTTACTGAAGAACAGAGCATCCTCTTGGGACAAAAACTTTGGCCGATAAGTGGATTCTCTGCTGCCTACTAAGGGATAAACACACATAGCAGCTGCAGTGTAATTCAGTTAAAAGGCCATTGACTGAGGGACACGCATCCACTGGAAAGCAGGCATCGTCAGCTTGGCTGCTCATGGAGCTATTTGCTTATTAGCTGAGACAGCACATCTCTCCATGTTATGCTGAGGGAAAAAAAATCCAACATGGAAAAACATCTTCTTTAACTAAACCTAGAGGCACCTAGGTTTACAACAGAAGAATAACCTAAGAAGCGAATGTGATTAGTAAAGGAAAAAAATTTAGTCTGGCTTTCCACAATTAAAACTGAAATGAGAGAATAGTGGAAACACTTGACTTCACGAGGCTGAAAATTTAACTCCTCGATTTGAGTATGTCAGTAAAAATAAATGTAACCTCTGCACCTCCTCTTTCAATGTAGAAAAGTATTTTGTTTGTTCTGGAGGATTCTAAATACCATCTGATTTCTGAAACAAACACTATTTAAAGCTTAATTTAATTTCTCAATGTTTAAGTTTCAGGTCTTTAGCTGCCAGTGCTCTATAATACAATATTAAAGGCCTCCTCAGTATTTTTAAAAATAAAAATCAGCCTTGTTCTGTTCTGCTTCTAATACTGATGCATGGGCAATTTATTTGTATACTGTAGAAGCTATGTGAACTGGATTTTAGTTGCTCGCTTTACAGATGTTAGCATGGATTTTTTATGTTTAAAATGTACTTTTTTAACCCAAGGGATGCCTATACTCCAACAGCTTACTTTCTCTAACTCTTCTGTACTATAAGGTTCATGGACAGACCATGCTGGTATTTATGTCTGTTAATGAAGCTGACTACAGTCCTTTATGTTTTCAAACTTAGTAAAGGTCTTTAAAAATCTGCAAGGAATAGGAATCTGATCCTTCCAGAATTAAAATAGGTGAAGCACTCTCTGCACAAGTATGCATGCAAGTAGGTACAGCTCCCCCAAAACAAATGGGGGAGCTAACTTGAAACACTAGATTAAAAAAACAGCCCAGCTGTGAGAAACATTAGAGGATCTGTTTCCAGACACGAACAACCACCCTGTTAGAAGTCTGAGAGCATCAACAACTTTTACCAGGGAACCCAAATATCTACAGTGATATTTCCTGCGTGGGTAATAACAATGTTCCTTGATAACACTTGTTTCTCCTTGTAACCACAAAACAAGTCTCTTCCCCCAGCTTTGTTCTCTAGCAGCGCAGCAAAAGCTCACGATAAAGCAACGCTGTTTTCCCCGGAGCACACCGTACGCCTAGCACTCTCTACTAATCCACCTCTCCAAGAGTTCTAATTTATAAATTACAGAGGTTTAGTCTGAGAAACTCAGCTATACGGCGTTGAGGGAAACTTCCCTTCCTCTTGGCAAAATATGATTTGCACATATACACGCACGTAGCTCAAGCCGAACTCCTCATGCTTCAGGAATTTGGAACCGTCGGGACCAAGCTGCACTTTGGGCTGTGACAGGGGAGTTTGCTCACAAGCCTGGGGCTAGCTGAGGCTTTCGTTTGGCTTTCTCGCTCCAAAACTTAACCCCCCTGAAAAGATAAAAAAATATAAAAATTAAAAATTGTAAAAACAACTTGGGGGGGAGGGGGAAGGATGTGAAGGCAAACTGAAATAATGCCTTTTTTTTTTTTCCTTCCCAGCACTACAAATCCCAGCTGATTGAGGTGGAGTGACTCTGAGGGAAGGTCCTGCATTCTTCTCACAGTTATGAATGGGTAAGTCTCAAGTACTGCCTTGGGCTCTACTTGGATGGAGCACCAAAAGGATAAATGTTTATTTAAGCCCATGTCAAACACTTTGAATTTTTTTTTTCAGTACACAAAGCTGAGCTAGAATGTCATGAGTAAGTGAATACTGGGACATGATGGTATTTCCTCCTCCGCTGAAAAGGCATTTCAGTTTAGATATATGGTTTTGGTTCTGATTAAAGTTGGGCACAAATTCAGGCAAGTGCTTTATTTATGAATATGGATATTTCCACACTCTGAAGTTAATTCCTGGACCTACAAAAAAAAAATCGCATTCGCCCCCAAACCAGGAGTGCCACCAGTGCTAGCTAGCTGCTGCGAGGGTGGGAAAGTCTGCCTTCGAGTGGGCTGTTCACTCCGTCTGGCATGAACTGCTTCTGAAAGCTGAAGAGGCTCTTGAGGAAACCTCACCAAGCAAGTGAAACACCCGGGATGGCACCGTGACACCTGAGAGGCAGAAGGACAGCCCGAAAGGGGCCACCATCAAACAACTAGCTCTGGAGTCTGGACAGGAGCTGGTGAGGACGCAGGAGCTGCTGTTTGTCCCCTCTGCATCTGCCCACTTAACCACTAATGATTATGGATCGTTATTTCACGACAGCACTCTAATTTAGTAAGTGTCTTGTCTTCTCCTAAGTGCCAATACATACAGACTGCACCAGGTTTCTTATTCTCCATCCTACGTACCCTGCTCAAATGTTTTCTGTTCACAAGAAAAATCCTTCGAGGACAAGAGAAGACTTAGATCCAGACCTCCTTCCACCCTCACTTTGATTGCCTGAACAAAAGTCTGTGCATAATTAGGATGTCACAAATTCCATATTTCAATGCCTACAGAGGAAAAAAAATGCTTATAGTGCTCTTTCTTCATAAATTAAGCTAATGTCAACTCTTACAAAGTGCTCTTATAAAGACAGAAACACCCCCCACCATCCCCTGTCTTCCAGCATTTATTATCTTTCATCAAACTCCAAATTTGCTCAACCATCTTCCACCTAAACAGAGAAAAGTTTTCCCCAGTTAATATGACCCCAATTAAGGACTCATGCAGGAACAGTTGTCCGAGTAATGCACGTGTCAAATAAAACGCTTTAAACTCCTGTCACTACCAGTGTGGATCCACTGCACACCTAAGGAGCTTCAGGAAAGAGTTCACCTTCACCTATATCTAAGGGCCAAGATTAACAGATGAAGGATCAAATCTCTTTCCCAGAAACAAAACAAAACAATCCCCCGGCATCTTTTCTGTAAAATTGTCAGACAAATGCTCCAACTCCCATTCAAGCAGTTTATTTATTTTTAAGTTTGGGCAAGGTGACAATCTGCCACCTTCAGGAATGGAAGCTTGCTCTTTGGAACTGCTGAGCAGGCAGCAGTACGATGGGGTCACCAACAGTCCTTGCGCGTGGCTACATCCCTGTGCTTCAGGCCTTCCCTTCTCATGTTGCAGCAGAGTGAATCCCACCTCATCCCTACCTTTCTGCTAACAGTGCATTACTGCTCTTGGTACCAGGTTTATATTCCTTTGGGTAGAGGCTTCCCTAAGTTACCTATGACATGCCTGCTGCTTGGCATTGATGAAAGTAGGGAGAAGGATGCATAGTAACTCATGCTCTGAGGTCATCTGAAAGGTGTCAGTCGAAGCATGGGTCCAGCCATGTGTATCAGTAAGGCTGCAGAGAGTGATATCCAGGTTTGCTGATCAAGTGAAAATAATCAACAAGGACATTCAGCTTTTACGGCTCACTGATTAAAGGCCAATAAATTTATGAACTGCTTGATGCCAAAAGCAAATCACTCCAGAGCTGCTTAAGTGCAAAACTCCCTGGGGAAAACAGACACCGTACCAACAGTCACACAGGCAGATGCCAGACCTCCAAATCCACAAGGAACAAGCTATGCCAGCACCCACTTTCCTGACTGCAATGCAAGATTGCTGTGGCCAGGCACAGTCCCCTTCCTCGTCCTCTGCTCTAGCCCTTCTCTAACCCTTGCTCCCTCTGTATCCATCTTAGTACTGAACTGATTCAAGCTCCCATCCTAGTGGAAAACTGTTTGCTTTGCTTTGGGTGACTTTTCCAGAGGAGTGCACTGGCTCAGCTGTGTCATGAAACTCTAATGCAAATGTGGACAGCAAGGTCAACCTGGTGTTGATGTGGCAAAAGGCCTGGCCGTGGCACTCTTAGTGATAGCCATCTATGCCAATGGTGCTGCCAAGCCCCGTGCCCTGCCTTGGAGCAGGTCAAGAATGTTTCTGGGCACCAGGAGGTGGTGAACAAGAAGCTCTCAGACATGGTCTGGAAGAAAGGTGAAGCCCAGATAGAAGAACATTCTGGGTGCATTAAGAAGAGTGTGGCCAGCAGGTTGAGGGAGGCTATCCTCTCCATCTACTCTGCCCTGGTGAGGCCACAGCTGGAGCACTGTGTCCGGTTCTGGGCTTGCCAGTTCAAGAAAGACAAGGAACTACTGGAGAGACTCCAGTGGAGGGCTACAAGGATAAATAAGGGCCTGGAACATCTCTCATACGAGGAAAGGCTGAGAGAGCCAAGTCTGTCCTGGAGAAGAGAGGACCGAGAGGGGATCCGATCAACACTTACAAATATCTAAAGGGTGGGTGTCAAGACAATGGTGACAGATTCTGTTTAATGGTTCACAGCGATAGGACAAGGGGCAATGGGCACAAACTGGGACACGGGAAGTTCCATCTGAACATAAGGGAAAACTTCTTCACTCTGGGGGTGACCAAGAACTGGGACAGGCTGCACAGAGAGGTTGTGGAGTCTCCTTTTCTGGAGAGATTCAAAACCCACCTGGACACAATCCTGTGCAACCTGCTCTAGATGATCCTGCTTTAGCAGAGGGGTTGGACTATTTGATTTTCAGAGGTCCCTTCCAACCCTTGCCCTTCTGTGAATCTGTGAACATCAATTTCAGTATCTTGCTCCCATGGGGAAAGCTGCCAGCCTAGGCAGTGTGACCAAGCAGACAGCTCTGTGATAGAAGTCAAGCGATCAGTATTCAGTGTGAGAAAGACCGAGTCCAGGTCAGGCAAATAAAGGTCTGTTAGTCAACTAAAAAAACCTAAAATCCTGATGCCCTCTTCAACAACTCCAAAAAGGTGACCAGATGACACAAAAAAGGGTAAGATCAGGACAAGTCTGGGCATCGTCATACTCATTCTCCCTGTTGGGTCCCTTTTGTTTATCACATAGGACAGAGGTTGATTGTCTCTACTCTCCAAACCCCTCGCCAGCCATTTTTCATTCAATTTTAAGCAGGACTGAGTTGTCCTGGTAGTGCTGAGCTACCAGTGTACTAGCAGTGACGGCAATGAAACACTCCAGCAGAAATTAGCACGGGGGAGGAGTTGAGGGGGGAGGTGGGAGAGACAATGGGTGTTTGAATGAGCTTCTTTTCTCAATCTACAAAGATGAGAGGAGAGCAGCGTGCCATCTGTGTCCGCTCAGAGTGCACTCGCTGAGTATGACCTCTCAATGATATTAAATGGACATGATATTTTTAGTTTACATGTTTACACTTTTTGTGATGGTTCAGAAAATCCCCTGCAGCTTTATGGAAGTTGTTTGTTTTGTTTGTTTGGTTTTGGTTTTTTGTTTTCTCTTCCCCCCTACCCCCCCGCCTTGCAGTGCTATTTAACAGCAATCCAGTGAGCTTTCCATGAGCCACAAATAATAACACTGCCATTTGCCGGTCAGAATAATTTTCTCTCTGCCCTTGGTAAATCCACAGTAAGTTCATCAGTGTATTCAAAGATACAGTTTGGAGGCAAAAATGCCATATCCCAAGCTTTGCATGCACAAGTATCAGTCACTTTTACAGTGCCACCATCTGTTTTTCCACATACAGGCATTAAAACTTCCAGAAGCCCACTAAAACACTAAGCTATTAAACTTCCTCATAGCTTTGGACCATCTGCTTCTTCATCCCAAAGGTTTCCTTTCCCACTTTCCACATTTTTTTCCCCAGCTAAGGATCAGAATAAAAAAAAATATCCTGGTGAAGGACCGTGCATCTTCTTGCACATACAGGTTCATGGGTACAGTTGCAACAGACAAAAAAAATTACCTGGGACAAATTATGATTGAATTCCATGTTTTCACAACTACACTTAAGGGTACTGTTACACATGATGCTTCTGGGAACACATGCAAAGGCTCAAAACAGCATTATAGTGGATTCCCAGGGAATTAATCAACAAAGACTTTTTCATTCATTCCTTTAGCAACAATCCATCTTAAAGGATAGCGTAAGAATGTGTAGACCCCATGGCGTCTAGAGAGAAACCAGATCTTTGTTTGTATACTTCCTAATATAATTTAGATCCCTGGAGATAAATATCTTAAGGATTATCTCTTTTTATGCCTGAGTTCACTGCACTTTCCCACTGAGAAAATATTCTGTCAATCAGCATAGGTCCTGCTTCCTTTTTGTCGTATGCCAGTTTTCGTCCATAGTGCCAAATTCAGAACTAACAATTTACAGCAGGCAGAACAGATGGGCACACAACTGCCCTGAGCTATGGAGATGCTGCAAAGGATTTTTAACAAATAAATAATAATTTTTAAAATTACAAATTGTTTATAAGGAGGTTTTCTGGGCCTGCCTCGTGTAAAAGATGAAGCAGTCCCCATGGCATCTTTCAATTGTACAATCTATGCCTGCAATTAAGATAGTACTTTCAGGGGCAGCTCAATATAACTTAGTTTTAAAACATAACAGAAAAGAAGGTTATCAGCACCCTGATGAGTCCCCAGAAGTGCTGCACCTAAAAATACTCACAGGATCTTGGGACTCCTGCTGTGTACATCAGCCAAGGAGCCTCACCACTAGCAGTGTAGCACCCAGCACTGCCACAGCCCCCATCCAGCCTTCCTGGCTACAGTGGGGTTTGGGTTTCTCTGAGTCCATGCTTAATTACTGTAATCCCAGTAACCTGTCTGGAGGAAGCAGGGACCCCAAGGAGACATGGGTAGCCAAAGCTTCCCTTAACCACAAGCCAGTTTTGTTCCAGGAGACATCAGCCTGAAAGCAGTTGATCCAAATCATAGAATCATAGAACGCGTTCGGTTGGAAGGGGCTTTTAAAGGCCATCCAGTCCAACCCACCTGCAGTAAGCAGGGACATCTTCATTAGATCAGGCTGCTCAGAGCTCTGACCTTGAACGTCTCCAGGGATGGGGACACCACCACCTTTCTGGGCAACCTGTCCCAGTGATCTACCACCTTCACATTGGAGAATTTTTTCCTAATATCCAACCTAAATCTCCCATTTTCTAGTTTAAAACCATTACCCCTTGTCCTGTTGCTACATGCCCTTGCAAACAGTCCCTCTCCAGCTTTTCTGTAGGGCCCTTCAGGTACTGGAAGGCCGCTATAAGGCGGGCTTGTTCTCCAGGCTGAACAAGCCCAACTCTCTCAGCCTGTCTTTGCAGGAGAGGTGCTGCAGCCCTCTTATCATCCTCATGGCCCTCCTCTGCACCCACTCCAAAAGGTCCATATCCTTCTTGTGTTGAAGGTTCCAGATTTGTCTCTGTGTATGTACTGGTGGTACATACAAGGTATAAATGTCATATGCATGGGTAGGTATGAAATGGATTTTTATTTCCAGTACTTGCTTTTTAACACCATCTTAGCCTCCTGAACCCACGGTGGTTTCCTCACATATAAACTGTATAAATGTCAGATTTATATTCAAAGAACCTGAAAATAAGAACCATTTGCTACCAACACACACATCAAACAGTTGGGAAGGTGAAAAAAAAAAGAGAAATAAAAAAACATATGAAATATATTACTGAGCACAAAAAACAAGCAAGCAAGCAATGTTGTAAATGAGATGATGGCAAGAAAAGATCTGATTGCTCTTTAGGAAGTAAGATTTGCTGCGTACAGTGTGAAGATACTGATATAAAATACTGCCTGTGTAACTCGGGCTGGAGAAGATGGTGCCTCTGTGTCTGGATAGCCAGTGCATTAAGGATTAGATGTGACTTGGTGAAATTTTGAAAGCTTCTCCAAGTGCATTCTGTTAAATTTCTCATCAGTATTGCACAGAGGTAATTAAAACTGGTGAGAGTACTTATATATGCCTATTGGCTTTGAGCTTCCCAATACTTTTTTGCTTTATATTGCCAGGCCATTTCTTTTTCTTATGCCAGAGATATATCAACTCCTTTAACAAGGAAAGGCTAAAAAAAGGCAAAACAATCCCCCAGACAGGTCATTTAACACACCTTTTGCTTAATTGATTAAAAAAACCCAGTAATTTCTCGACTTAGACAATGGAGCTTCTCTAATGCCTCTACTGCTTATTATAAAGCGAGACAGAACAAGGGTCAAGTGCCATTGCAGAAGATGCTGCATTTGGGGGCAGAACCCCTGCTGACCCCCATTGTACCACTGTTTTCTGCCCTACCAGGTTGTATGGTGCTGCCAAGGAGCACTGGTCACCTGAGAGGCCAGAAAACAGCCTTTTTGAAATACATCATAAAAATGGCAGTTGATGAGGATGCAGCCATCCGCTGTGTGGCACTTCGCTCCTGGAGATGGGCCCCCCCCGCAGCCTGAGCAGGGAACCAGGACCTGGAGGCTGGCACTGGTCAGACAGACTGCATGCACCAGGGTACTTTCATGCCTGCCCAAAGCCCATCTACATCTGTGCTGCTGCCACAGGAGGTTGTCCCCGGCTCCCTGATGGATGACCTTTCCTTTCTCCAGCCCTGTCTCTTTTGTACAAAACCACAATCCTTTTTCTCCATTTTAGTTTTGTTTTGTTGCATTGGTTTTCAACCAGATTATCCTGACAGGGAAGCCCATGATGAGTGCCAGTGCCTCAAAGGCATGTGGTAACTCAGTTACTGGGTGCTCATTCTTATTTCAAGAGTAAGAAGTATAGGCAAATAAATGCAAGGCATTATTCACTACTGCAAACATGAAACTCTTTCCTCAAGCCACATCAGGATAGGAAAAATGTTTCCATCTGCAAATGTGTTAGCTAATTTAACTAACGTGATTTTAAGCCTGACTTAATGTAAGTGTGGAGAAGCCACAGGCTTCCCTAGCGGTCTAGCCACAAACAACCTACATGTTTTTAAATGAAGCTTGGTCTCTCACTGGTATCCTACATTCCCAGAGTCCTTCTGATTTGCACGTGCAAATTTTACTGATTGATCAAGTGTACAAATCCAATGCTCATGTTGGGAGGAAAGAAGCAGGATTTGCTCGAGTGCAGGCATCCTCAGTTTTGCCAGTGGGCTGAGGCAGCAGGTTGTGCGGACACCATTGCACCTCAGGGGAAATACACCCAATAGAGCCTTAGCAGAGGCAAAACGCAACACATCTAGGTCAAATGTAACCTTCCAAATGGAGTAGAAATGTAATATAGCCCTAATCCCATGTGCCCATCAAAAGGTCTCTAGTGGGAGATCCCCTAATACTTTGTGGATCCTACACCACACACCTCACAGAGAGGAGAGGCCTAAGTATATGGAGACCATACTGAAATTTTCAAACCTCTGGAACGATATATGTGGGAAACCAAGGGAAACACATGTCCCTGTTATGTTCCATAGTCTTCCAGTGTGTCCTGTCTTCCTGTTTTGTCCCCACTCATGCAGCATCACTTCTAGAGGGGATCCAGCAGGAGCCAACTTACTGGGACCTGTGTTCATATCCCCTGCGTTGAGCATGGTGTCCTAAATGTCTGCAGGAGCTAAAGCCACCACGGCACCCTGCCAGAGTCCTCACAAGCGTATGTCACCACAAGACCTCTTGCAAACTCCTTGCTCTTCTCCCAAGAGAATTACAGACTTCATCACAAAGTGACAGATGCTGAGCAAAGGAAAGATTTTATCCCATTTTTTACATACATAATTTTATAAGCAAGGTAAAAATTGATGGGTTTTCCCTGTATTATGTCATCTTTCAGAACCTATTTCATCAGCTGCTGGAGTCCCTCCAGCTCTCCTGGGCATCCTGATGACCTCACTGACACTCAGGCACATTTTGGCTTTGGTTTTGAGACCCAAGTGTTGAACACGGGGGCTGAGCCTTATACCCTTTTGCTGTCTCTCTGATTGCCATCCCAAGGCTTCTTGTCAGGCTAACACCTGAGAATTGATACTGAGGTATGCCCGAAGACAAGAGACCAGCAGTATATCCCGACACAGGAATCATCATCCCTGTTGCCCCAGCATCAGCAAGAAACCCACACCCAGTCTCAGCAGAAGAGAGACCTGGGTTTGTTGCCTCAGGCAGGAAGCAGATACAAAGGTCTGACACCAAAGAGTAAGGAGACATGCCTTTTAATCTCCAGAATTTAAACGGGTTTGTCTTCTACATAACAGACAGATGTTGCCTGACAAATCTAGTAATGAAACTTTCATAAATTCTAACATGTTCTTCTGTAAAGCACAGCGCTGAGAGGCTGAACAGAAAGGCTAAATGAGCTCCAGTCCCCATTCACACTGCATGAAAACATTCTCTGACTGTGAATAAAACATGTCTTTATCACCCTCCTCCTCCATTAAAATGAAAACCTATGACCTGCTACCCCAGCTGCTGATAGCTTTACATTTCTGAGGGAAAAAGAGAAAGCAAGCCACCAAAATGAAACCTTGAAGACTACCAGCTGCATGTGCTTTAATTCCAATTACAAGGAGAGCATTTGTATGCCTGTCTTGCAGAGGCACGATATGGACCCCAAAGACTGTTTAATAAGGCTATTAACAGTTTATTTTAGCCACCCTCACACAAGACTCAATTTGCCCTTAGCAGCAAGGTGTGAGACAGGAAAGGCTGTTGTTTGTATCCACCTTTGAGAGGTCTCATCAGTCCGTAACAGGACTGAGAAGCGTGCCAGGTCTAGAGCGCTTTGCTTGTGGATCTGCTTTCCATGCCCCATCATCCCTGCCCCCAACTCCTCTCCACCAGCAGCAAGGAGTTACTTGTGTGCCCTGCTTTTATCTCCCTGCAATTACGGGATGAGTGAAATCCGACTGCATTTCGATGCCACCTGTTGTAAAGCCCAAGAACAATATGCATTGAGACTCACAGCTGTTTCCTATATTGTGCTCATTTTTAATATTGTGAAGCCAGAATTCCCAGAGTATTAAACGACCCTGAATTTAAAACACAAAAAAACCCAACCAAAGCCAGGGCTGCGATGCAGTTCAACAGAACCCACAGAAGCACATGCTTCGCACTGAGGTTTGCTCCTCATTACACTGAAATGAGCTGGCAGACGCCTACAAAGGGACTCATTCAAAGAGTCCCCAAAAGCAAGTAGGATTACACTCATGAAGAACATGTTGGATTTGGCACGGACCCCCTTCTCTTGTAATCATTTTAGCAAAGAGAAAAGGCCTTCCAATTACTTTAATGCTGTCTTGGATGCGTAGATTCTACATCCTTAATTGTATTAGGTACTAAGATGCCCTCCAACCATAATCAAAAATTTCCACATAATTAAGCACCTCACCTATGCTGTGAACGAATCATCTTTCCTCTTTCTGTATGCAAACACAAATATATGAACGAGTGTGTGTTATCTTAACAGTGTCACTTCTCTCCCACCCCTGAGAAGAGACACTGTTCTGCTGCTTGTAAATTTTGGATGTGTGTAAGTTCTCTCAATCACTTTCTGAAAATGCCTCGCAAAAAAGTGGAAGCCCATCACCAAAAGCAAATGTGAGAAGGTTCCCCGATGAAAAACTGATGGCAGCAAGAGCATCCTGCATCACTCCTGTGATCCCTCAGAGCCCCTTTCACATTTGCTGTGACATTGAACACAGTGCCATCCCTGCAAACTGGAGCACAAAGATCGGTTCAAAGGTTAGGTCATCCCATTTAGCTCCCACACAAAGGCTCCAACATAAAACCCTACTCTAATTATTTATAGCATAAATCAAGGCACTGTCCAGAAAGACCAAAGCATCCCAAGCCTGCCTTAACTGGCCTTATCAATAGCTTCTTGTCTTGCCTTACGCCAGGCCTATCTTTGCTGCAATAATCATGCAAATGGACAGCAAGTCATGCATATATATTTGTAATTTATGTGTTCAGGGTTAACCCAGCACCTTTTGGAAGAAGAACTCCAGCAAAGTGGAACCAAATCCAAGGACATCCACACTGAAACACTGCAGAAAATGCTGTAAAGAAATGTCAGAAGCAGCTCTTTAAAATACTCAATTATCACTAAATGGATTAAGTTTTATGCCACACATCCAATCACTTAAACTATTTATATAATCCATTTTTGTAATTTAAGTCTTTTTTACAAGGAGTTAAGATATCTTACTCTATATCTTAACAGCAACTCTATATCTTTATGAAGAAAGATACATATTTGTCATTTTTATTTGTGTCTGTCACAAACTCTACTCGGGCTTGAGAATATCTAAGTGAAATTAATCTGGTGTGTTGTTAAAGGGCTGGCTGGACAACATGGTTCAATGCTTAAGCTGGGCATAGTTTTTAACTGTAAGCCATTTGTTGGAATAAAATGAAGACTCAGCATCACATAAATATTTCATGAATTTGTATCAAATTTGCTGAATTGTTAGCTTCAGACAAAAGAAATCAGTGAAAAATGGAAAGGCTTCATTTTGACATTTTGAAAATGAAAGGTTTTGATTTTCTCGTTTGAAGTTACTTCCGTATACAAATTTCCCTTATTTCTTAGAATCTCTGAATTGGTTCGAAACCAAAATAAAACCTTTCATTTCACGTCAAACAAAATGTTTCGCTCAACCCAAGCATTTTGGACGCTGTGGGTTGCAGTGATTATTAGCCCTCAATTCACTGAAAATTTCATCTAATTCACTCTCGGTCTGACATGAAACCATTCTTTTTTCTTCCCTCAGAGACACTGAAATGTCTGTTGTTTACCATCTTCTGCTCAGTGGGTATTTTTCACATCCACCATCTCATATCCTATGAAATGGTTTTAATACAAGGAAGGTCTACTCTGCAATTTAAGTACTTTTTACTGAGTAATTAAAAAAAAAACCCCAGTGTAATAGCTACAGAAATATCCACAAGTTGGTTAATTATGTTTTCTTCCAATTTATAACAGCTTCCGTAGAACCGCCTACTCTAAGGTCTAGGAACTTGTCCTCTCAGTGTTATTTCAAGAGTGGCAATGGGATTCAACAAGCCCTTAAAACCACCCAACTTTACCATTGTAGCAGCTGTGGCATTATCACACAAGGTGACCTTTCAGCATCATTCAGACTCCAAAGACCAGACACATCTCATCCAGCCCTGCAAAGCAGGCATCCTGCAACATAGGAGCTGCCTCTCCAGGCAATGGAGAGAAACAGGCATTTCAACAAGGTAATTAACCTTATTCTGGGAGAGGTGTCTCAAACAAGGAGGAGAACAGACCTTTGGAAGTATCTACCAGTAGTGCATGACTGTAGGGAGTGTTTGCCCACTGTATCTCTGGGTAGACTCCACTTTTAAAGAGTCTGACCTTGGGGGCCAGCACAGACCCAAACCACTCACAGCCCTGAACTGGGAAGCACTGGCCATGTCAGCAGTGTACTCTGCCAGCTCTGTGCACCATCTCTGAGCACTCCTGGAGAGGCAGCTTTCATTTCATGGCCAAGTGAGCATCGCCACAGAAATGCTCATCTCTTGCAGCTCCCTTCCCTGGCTCCATCATGAACACCAGAAACACTCAGACAAGGAAAACTGCATTTATTTCTATGCATCTGAGTCCAGCTGCCCGGGTCACCATCACAGTTCCCCTCTGAAGCCCAGAACAAGGAGCAGTTATCAAAGCTGGCTGTGCAGTTTCCACCTGAAGAGCAGGTGTTCACAGGGAGATTGCTTGTTTTTCTTAGTCACCTTTTGCTGAGTATTTAAAAGCCATGCAGTGTACTCTGGCCATCCTTAAATGACACTTGCCTTCCCCGCACCCTCCACACTCCCCACTCATGTCTGCTGACCAGCCACCTTTCCTCCCCAGAGAGGGAAGACATCTCACTAAACCTCCTCACCACCACTGCCTTCACGGGGAAGCAGAGCAGAAGCAACAACAGAGACTATTCCTGTGCTTGCCTGCAGTCGCACTTTCTCCCAAGGGTGCTGGCAGCTGCTGCCACCTGTGTGAGAAGGCCTGCCTTCTCGCTGCCCGGCCTGTGCACACCACAAGCACAGCACAATGTCTCACGTCCCCCATGACAGCCCTTGCAGGCACCTTGTGCCTGTGCCACAGGAGCCCACCTCAGTGTTTGCCGATGGTTAGCATATCTTCCAGCCCTTTGCCAAGTCAGGAGAGAAGAAACACTGCCAGGTCTCCCAGAACAGGCAAGGAGGTGCCATATTCCCAGATATCAGCATTTTCTTCATTATAGAAGCATAGAATCATATAATGTGTTTGGCTGGAAGGGACGTTTAGAGATCATCTAGTCCAACCCACCTGCAATAAGCAGGGACATCTTCACTAGATCAGGTCACTCAGAGCCCAATCAAGCCTGACCTTGAATGTTTCCAGGGATGATGCCTCCACCACCTCTCTGGGCAACCTGTCCCAGTATCTCATCACCCTCAGACTAAGGAATTTTTTCCTAATATCCAAGTTAATCTGCCTTTTTCTAGTTTAAAACCATTACCCCTTATCCTATTGCTACATGCCCTTGTGAACAGGTCTTCCCCAGCTTTTTTATAGGTATCTGTCAGGCACAGGAAGGCTGCTATAAGGTCCTCCGTCTCTTCTCCAAGCTGAACAAGACTAAGTCTCTCAGCCTGTCCTCATAGAAGAGTTGCTGCAGCCCTTTGATCATTTTTGCAGCCTTCCTCTAGTTGTGCTCCAACGAGTCCATGTCCTTCCTGTGTTGAGGGCTCTATTATCACCTAAAGGATATTAAGGGGTTTTGTTAATGAGTTAATTGGTGAGGTTTTCTTCCCTGCTTTCTCTTTACAGGTTCCTGTGATTTCAACCTTGGAGCAAGGCAGAATAGTATCACCCAGCTCAACTGCCATATATGTGAGTCAAAAAAAATCCCCAAACCATGTATTAGCTTATACTTTCTCACTGAGAGCTCATATGGGCACATTTCCATTTACTAAAAGAAAAATAGAGAAAATGGTTCTTCTAGAGCCAAACACGACTAAGAAACCTGTTCTTCTGTAAATAGAAATTTTCCTAATGCATGACTTAGGAGCTTTAGCTTGTGGAAAACTCAAATAAAAAGACTGTTACTATGCATTAAAATGTATTTTACTGCTTTTCTCTATTTTCAGTACTGTTCCAGTGGATTGTTTGTGTCTAATCATTGTTTCTTTTACCATGATGTTACTTTAACACAGAGCATCCTTAGAATGCTGCCCTGGTATTGCATCTGATCCAGTCTGCAAGGAAATCCCGCTGTCATCCAGCCACTACATCGACTTCACTGTAAGATGAAGCAAGAAAAATAGCTGAAATTTAGGCACGGGGAAAGACCTTATCTAAGTGCTATCTTCTACTAGTAAACACACATCCTGTGTTGTGTAAACATGGCATATTCTAAAAGTTTTTGATGATGTTTGAATTTCCCTTTAGGAAAGTACTCTAAAATGCAGGTTGCTGTTTTATTAAACAGATGTATAATTTGCTGAGAAAATTAAAATAATTTTCTGTTCTGGAAAATGGGTAGTGTGTCAAAGGTGGTGAACTGCAGAAATCAGAACGGTCTCTTTCAGGACCAGTTGGCAGGTAGCAGAATTCCAGTGATTATTACAGAAGCTATTCTCCTTACTCATGCATCTAAGTAAGAATCAGTTCTGAAATGATAGTTCCTAATTTAGTCTGAATCCCTCTTCTGTCTCTGCTGGTGATATGGGTGATTTACCAGTTTTAAAATACACTTGCTAGATAATTAATGCACTGGCAGAGCTTTAGTGCCTTTCTCAAGCTCAGTTAATTTTCCACATGTTCGTATTCCAGCCATAAAATCACCTTTTAGTGGAGTTCACAATACAATAAGAAAGAAAGAAAAAACACCCCAAAAGATTTATAATTCGTGACTAACTGTAATTGCATGGGCATGAAATTAGCAGGAGTGCAGGCAGAGCCATTCTGACTTGTCAATCATCGGGTAACGTCGGTCTTCACTCAGATCACAGATATGCTCTATGCCCATTTTCTCTGCAGGTTCTGTACATTTGTGCTGGTAGATGGTGCAGAGGAATGGCACGTGCCTGTCCGTGTCTCCTTAGAGTCACCCACAGCCCATACAGTGACATTTCATGACTGCCCTCATTACTATCACCGCGTGAAGCCCGAATGAGAGAGCTCCACATGAAACTCTATCAATTTCTGAGACCTCCAGACGATACCTGCTTCGAAGGGAAATAAAACCCTTTCAGTTGACATAAAGAGGAATTGCATACGGAGGGGAATTACTGAAATAACATGTCAATACGTGAAATATTCTTCCAGCCCACCCATTCACACGACTTGGAAGTTACTTTCTCACTGATAAGACACACTAGATTGTGCAGATGTAAAAGGCAGCAATTGTTTTGATAATTACTCCAGTGATACACATGTCAATGGTGTTACAATTGAACCTTGTTCAGAAAATTCTGCTGTGTATTGGCAGAACACGGGCTTATATGAGAAGTGTCTACAAAGAGAAGAATGCAAAATAGCAACAAAGGAAGTCAAGTTAAGGGGGCAAAAACCTGACAGTTCAAGCTAGATGCATCTATAATGTGGGGGTTTAGGTTAATGACAGCTACCTGAAGTAACTGCTTTAAATGCCTAGTGTAATAAACACTAATTATGGATAAAGATTCATACAAATTAATTTCTGGAAGCTGTCACTGAAGGGCAGAGCTTCAAAACATGATGTAATTGAACCCTAATGCCAGAATGCAATCTAAAAAAAATCAAATTGCAAGGCTTTAAAACAAAACTTATCATGATGGTGTCTTGACTTAAGAGCTCAAGAGTCAACTTGAGTTTAAAAGGGTGGGGATAGGAACAGTGCATACCCCAGGAGACAGACTTGCAATATACAACATCCTTTCAAAATAATGCTCTGCTGAAAACAGACAGGTTCAGAAGAGAATGCCACAAAGTCTTGGTGGCTGCAAAGCTCTATCAGAGAGGAGGAGGAACTGGACTGCCAATGTTGGCCTTGCATGATTTGCTGCAGGCTACGAAGAGACCCGGCTAATGACCAATTTTCTTCTCTCAAAAAAATTCTTCTAACAGGGAAGCCCCAGGAGGGACATGAACTATAAATATTCCTAGCTGTTAAATTACCTCAGCCATTAACAGGTTTTAATTTTTGTCCTGACATTATTTAACACAAAACACAACAAATGCTGCTGAGGTTTTTGTGCCACCTTCTTGACCAAGGGAGAGAATTTCCTTCTGTGCTATGATATCAATAGCTCTGTGGTGGAATGCAGGAAGTTGGAGGGATATACCACTAAAAAGGGATTTCTGCCAGTAGTTTTCATCTCTGTTATCACTGTTTCAGCTCCCCAAGTGTTATCAACACAAGAGCATCGGTACAGAGCAGGTTTCTGGAAAGATTTTTGAATATATTATACTCGGTGTTGAAATGGCTGTTCCTATGAAAACCAAATGGGGAGCAAAGGAAGACAAAAGCTGAGTGCTTCTGAAAATACCATCTCAAAGCTTCATGCCATCTTCCTCTACATATAACATCTCACTATAATCTGTACTAATGTGGCCATGCTCCACTCATACCCAAAGACAAGTCCATTTCCAGGCAAGTCTGTCAACGGGTGTGTGTCTCACCTGGTCCTTACTCACAGCATATCCACTTCCCATGGCTCTTGCAATGCAAAATTACCTTCAAGAAGATGCAGGCACGATAAGCATAAGAATTGAGGATGGAATCTGTAAGTCTATGCTTTCACATATGTCTTGCAGTCTGGCAACTATGACCTCCTATATCCTCTGAAATATCCTTATGCCCCAGAAGCCCACCTACATGGAAAGATGGGTCCTCTGACCACTGCCTTCGTTTACATAGTTTCTTTATATTAGGAGACACCCCTAATGCCTCCTAATGAATGGGCCAGTTCAGCAAATCACACAAATCGCTCTGCAAATCTGCCCTGCCCTAGTCGATGCATAATGTCCTCTTTTGTCTCCTCTGAGCTGGAAAGTACTTTGCCATTGTCACCTGATCCATGCATCTAGCCTTGATTTTTTCCAGAAAAAATACAGAACAGAAATGTTTATTGATGATTTCTCTTTTCTGCATCATTAACAACTTTGCCATCTCCATCAAGTAATACCTTATACTGTTGCTAGGATATCTTTTATTCCTAACATACTTAAATAATCTTTACTGTCCCCAGCTTCGCTAACCATTGATTTTTCCCTGATGTCTTTAGCTTCCCCCATCAATTTTCTACACTTTGTAACTTCTAACTTATATTGATTACCATCTCCGACTCTTTTCTTCTCTCTTTTTTTTTTTTCATTTTGCAATAATATTGCTTCTTCATTTCTAATTACTGCATTCCTCATAATCCTGAAACAGGATGGGCTTTTAGCCAGTAGCGTCCCACTCCGTAAGAGAATCTGTATCTGCTCATCCCGTTTAAAAGCCTGCCTTTGTGTCTTTTAAAAGAAGAAATTTTCTCCCAGTTAATTTTACTACTAGTTTTCCTCAGCTTTGTGGATTGACCCCTCTGAGGAACAAAGCACACAAAATACTCATTCGTCTACACCACGTATGCCCACACTGAGAGGAATCAGGCTATGATTGGAGGTTTCCCCACCAGCCTCTATGGTAGAACATCTTTACCCATTATAAGAAGATTTTAGAAGGTAGTTACTTCCTGAGGTGAGATATTCTCATCCATATTTTATTCAAACGTTATGAATGTATTACTGTTGTCTTCATGAGGCAGCATATCTCCCACTGTGACGCCCTACATCACTGCCATTCGTCCTTCTATGTGTTACAGGCAGGAATGCAAGCAGCACCTAACAGACTTTGCTCCCTGGTTCAACATAGTGAGCAATCTGAGGGCCACTGCCCTCTTTGCTTTGACACTCTGCTGATTAATATCCATTCACATGCTTTCAAAATTCCAAAGTTCGGGGTTATCCATATTCATACAGCATGCAGCTTGGGCTTTATGCAGATGGTGTAGACTCTCCCCACTCCCTTCCCACCCTTCTTGCCCTCTTGGTCTTTCGTAAGAAAGGTAAAAATCAATGATCTTAGTATTTCAGTATTAGGAACTAACCTACCAGTTTTTAGAAATGGCATTTATGCCACAATCACACCTTTTCATCAGGGATAATGTTGTGTTCCTATGGCTTGTCTGAACTATTAACACTGCATTTAAGATTATCACTTTACCTGACACTTTATATCACACTTACACAATTTCTTTGAAAAAAAAAATCCAAGTTTGACATGAATTTTTAACGTTCCTTCTCTTGTTTTTAGGTTTGTATTTCCCTTGATGAATTAGTTTTCCAAGATGAAGAAGTGGCTCCTTTTCCTCCTGTACTGTACAGGCAGGACTCTGTGATCTGGGTAGGAAGTGACACATCATTTTCCACAGCACCTAAACTTTCAGTTTCACCTAAGAAATGCAGCCAACTGTCCACGCCCTGGGTGTCCTACCTTCTGTATTTTGCACTCATTGGTGTGAAATGGTATCTAAGAAATTGCACTGGCTTTTCTCCACGTCCTTGCCTGAAGTATTCTATAATCTGCATAATTCTGCATTTGCCTAAATAATTTTCTCTATTGTTGATAACCACTGGTGGAAACTTGCCAGCCTTACAGTTTCATTTCATGTTTTTATGCTAGGGAGACAGCTGACAGATTTCTTGCTCAATTCTCTATTCATTCACCTAAACATAACATTGCTGGTGATAGTTAAATTTCAGGATGACTGAAGAACTTCATAGCAACAGATTCCACAGCTGGAACCCTCCAAGTATCTTTCCAGTAGCCCTCTCTTCTGCTCTGCAAGGGCATGTTTCCCATATTTTTTTCAATGGGTATTTGAGAAAGGGTTGATATTTCTAGCTGGGTTGATGTCTTCTAGTTTGGTCCCCTCACCTGATCACTTTTCTTTAGCTTCTACTTTTTCCTTTCTGCACATTTCTCCCCTTAGGGTCCCAAGAGCACCTGGTTGTCCAAGTTTGTCTCTCCCAAGTGCTTCTAAGAGTATCTATATTCTCCTTCGTTATGATGAGCTTGTGTTCATGTACTGGAAATCTCACGTCATAACAAGAAAAGTCAGTCCAAAATAGCTCCAAACTCTGGATCTGATCAAGGAGCCACTAGCCTCTCACTGAACACGGAGGAATTTCTTATGGAATTCAACAAGGCACCAGTACAGGAGAGGGGCTGCCCTGCTGGGAAGCAGCTCTGTGGAAAAAGGCCTGGGAGTTCTGATGGGCAAGAGGTTAGCCATAACCAGCAATGACCAATAAAGCCAATGGCATCCTGGGGTGAATCAAGAAAGATGTATCCAGCAAATCGAGGAACATCCTCCTCCCCCCTCTACTCTGCCCTGGTGACCCCTCATCTGGAATATTGTGTGCAGTTCTGGGCTCCCTGGTTCAAGGAGGACAGGGAGCTACTGGAGAGGGTACAAAAAAGGGCTATGAGGATCAGAGGACTAGAACATCTCTCTTACAAAAAGAGGCTGAGGGACTCAGGACTTTTTAGCCTAGAGAAGACTGAGGGGGGATCTTATTGATATTTATAAATACTTGAGGGGTGGGTGTCAGGAGGATGGGGTCAGTCTTTTTTCAGTGGTGCCCAGTGACAAGACAAGGGGCAATGGGCATAAATTTGAATATAGGAAGTTCCACCTAATCATGAGAAGGAACTTCTTTACTGTGAGGGTGGCAGAGCCCTGACACAGGCTGCCCAGGGAGGCTGTGGAGTCTCCATCTCTGAAGACACTCAAAACCTGCCTGGATGCTGTCCAGTGCAGCCTGCTCTAAATGATTCTGCTCTTGCAGGGGGCTGGACTAGACGATCTCCAGAGGTCCCTTCCAACCCCCACCCTTCTGTGATTCTATGAAGGTCATAAGAATCTTGCCTTGCTGGTGGTGTGGAGAACAGTGAGCCCTGTTCCACAAAGACCACTGAACAAAGAATAAGGCACAAATATAGATACTTTGGCAAAACCCCAGACAAGACTTTTCACATCTTCACCAAGAAAGACACCTACCATTCCTGCCTTGCCCAGGTGATCCCTCCTTAGCACAGCCACTGCCATATCCTTGTCGGTATTTTAGGCAGCATTTAACTATACCCTCTTCATAAAGTCTCTCACCCTGGGAGACAATGACTAGTTCGTTTAGAATTGCCAGAGATTAAATGACACTTCATTTAAATTATTATCTGAAGATTTAAGCAGATTAGCAGAGATATGTCATGGTAATGTACGGCTGTATTCACAAAACTTCAGCAGGTAAAAAGCCATGAGGGGTCTAGGTACAGATAAGAATGTGGGTTTAGATTCAGCCCTCCTGACTTCAGAAATCTGCTTGAGAGCCCAAAATCAGAAGCACAGCCACCCCTGCCTCCCTGTGCAGGCAATGAAGAGGGATAGATGGATTGAATTTCTCTTGAAAAGAGCTTGAAATCAAACTGCCTTCTGGAGAGTGCTTATTCCTCTCCCCTGGCTGTATGGAGGGGGCCTCTGCACCACGAGTTAGGTGGGTTGGTCCCTCACAAAGGTCAGCAGCTAGCAAATACCAGAGAAAATAATCAGTTAATGTCTCTCTCCTTTGAATTACAGTGTTTTCCCTAAATAGACTGGTCAGCTTACTCCTGGAGAGCTATTTCAGTTGCAGACTTTTCTAACAAGCAGCTCTTGTGTTCCCGTTCAGACATAACCAGTGATTTGGTGCATTAATAACTCAGGGAACCTACGAATATAAAATGTTGAGGATGTGTGGTGTTCCAGTCTTAATGTGCTTTTCCTAAGGAGCTCTGCAACGAGGCCAGTTGTTAAGCGTTGTTATGACACACTCCTGGGCTTTCACTTTGACTTATTTTCACATCTTGCTCAGTCTTCCAATGTCTGAAAAGGCCATTTCGATGTGCTGAGGTCATATGTTAAAAAGCTGAAAGCAGGGGCCCTCGCTAATGGCGCTCTGAAAGCAATTGTTTGGCAGAAGTTCATTGCATAAATCGCTCTATACTTTCTTAGGATTGTAAAAGGAAAAATTATACTTTGTCCTCTAAGGAAGTGATGTAAAGATGATGTCCAAGAGCCATTGTACAGCCACACAGAGCTGGAATGGCGACTGGAATAAGTGGGTGGGGAGAGAAAAGGCCACTAGCATCTGCGGAGCAGCCAGATGAGCACTGGCCGGAGACAGGATGGGAGAAGGGAGTCAGGGAAGCTGTAAATAACAACCAGGAGAAATACAAACACTCCTCAACACACGCACAGAGGCAGGCAAGTCCCTCATCTACAAAGCCAACATCAGACGTTCCTTGCGCCCTCAAGTTTTAACATTGAAATCTAACAAATATTTTCATAACTTTCCTTCAAAGCTTGTGCTAATTCCTGTTTGGAGATGCATATTCTGGCTTAAGGACAGGTAATTTCAGTGCAGGTGGAGATGAGTGCTCTGTGGTTTTAACCAAGCAAAGTAATGTTAATTAAAACAAATGAAGGAGACTTCCCACAGCCACTGTACCACTCGAGGCACTCTGCCTTCAAGTCAACAGGCACAGTTTTTTCTTTTACCTTTCTGATCTATCAGGAAAAGGTTTTCTTCAAATGCCTAGGTGTTTGGAACAACATTTAAGATTGGTTGTGCTGGTGGACTGCAATAAGGGGCAGCTTTGGTCAGTACAAAAATACACTTTGTGGATACACAGAGTTCCAACTCCAAGCCATCTTCTCCCCAAACTGAAACCAGCAGCAGCCAGAGAAACAGTCCAGGGAAGGTTCTTTCCTGTATACACAGAGCCAACTTGCCATGAGTTCTCCCGGGAGTGACACTCCTTGGGACTCTGTGACACGGTGATGTGCAACGTCTGAATCAGATTGTCCCACTCATGCAACAGTGTTTGGCTCTGGCACCAGGACTTGTCCCATGAAAATGGACTGGTCTATTCAAGGGAGCAGCTTCACAGGTGAGACATAGAAGACTGGGATCTGAACTAGGCATTACTATTTGATCATAATAATACTTGCAGGATTGAACTACAGAGCAGTACTTCTTGAATAACCAAATAATCAAGAAACATATAAAATACAATTGCACCTATGCCTAATACTGACCAGCAAGGTTTGGGGAACAATTAAAAGCATTAAATGAAAAGATAGTCTGTACTTCATGATATCAGGTATGGTTACAACACAAGTGGAAACCATAAGAAAAGTTGCACCAAAATTCACAGGAAAAGCACAGACAATACAATTTGAATTTGCAGTCATCACAGGCAAAATAGAAATGCTAGCAGCAATACGAGAGAACAGGATAGCTGGTAAGCGGGGCCATATCGCTCCTGTTCTGTTTTGTTTCCACTCTTCTATTTCTATTTCATCTGCTTGAACTGCAGACTCTGGCTTGCAGAAAGGCTAGGAAAGAGGTACCCAAGCAGATCGGGGTTTTTTAGTATACATGAGCCTGATTTTGTAAAGACACGCTCAACCACTGTCCACTTGAGTAGTGTCACTGACAGCAGAACTGGTTGTGAAGGCAATGGGAAGCACCATGAAGTTTTTTTACAGGACCAGAAACTTGAGAAGCAAAATCTCTTCTGGTTCATGATCTCTGACACCTGGTGAGTACTGTATCCTACCCTTAATTAGAACTGGAGCAATGTACCAACGCCCCTAAATTAGAGTAAGAATTACTTTCATACACACAGCTATTCGTACTGTGCATCAATTGTGAAATATTTAATGCCCTGTGCAGTTGAAGATGACATCAGACCTTCTGAAATGTATACTAAACCTCCGGATTGCAATTCAAAGCATATGTTCTGCCTGGTCTGCTGAGGACATAATGGTACAAAACTAGGATGCCTTTAATGAATAAAACACTAGTCACAGATACCATGTGCATTATACATACTTTCCACTTCACAGGCAAAGCAGTTACAGATTTCACTGCCTGAAGCCATACTACATCGGACCGTGACTGTATCACATCTGAGAACATAAGCACATTGAGGCGGTGCGGCCTTTGAAGGTGAAATGTTGAAGTGAAACCGAAGCTTCTGCCCAAAGTGTTGCTGGTGATCACAGACCTGGCACCTCAGCCTCTGAGTCAGCAGCAAGCCCACACCGCAGCCTGTTCCTGGGGCCACCGTGCAGCCCTGCCCGGAGAACCAAACCACATGTCGACCATTGCCTCTGCTCAAAAGAGATACCACTCAACTTCTGGGTGCCTGGCCAGATTTCAGCTTAAACAGTCATACCCTGCCTACCTCTATTTCTCCAGCAGTTTCAACAGCATATTATAACCTCGTTATTTTTTCTGCACTAAACTATCATTTTATGTCCCTCTGCACTGCTAAAATAACTGCTGTAGCCCATGCCAAAAGTGCATTCCAGCAATACTCCAAATCACATTAAGGTTTTTTCCTAAGCTTCCATTCGGCAGGGCAAATTTAAAGCACCTCAGAACAAGCTGCACGAGAAGACCCCTGGTGCCTGTTAAGAGCAGGAGTGGGATCTACCAGTTCTGCACCTGGCAAAGAGCATCCCCTGGCTAAGCCAGAAACGCTAAGGGAAGACAAGCTGGAAATACATGAGAAATTGGCCCACATCCTGTCAGCTATAAAAGAATAATGCCTCATCAATAGTTGCATTAGTTTAGCCATATGTATTCCAAATTTGGTTTAGGAGAAATTCAATGCAATTTTGAAGCAGCTAATTTTGGTGCAGTTATCACCAAGGAGAGTGGCAGCTTTGCCATGGTGGGGTGGTTTTGTTGGGTTTTTTTTCCAGGGTCCAGCTAAACCAAAATAAGCTGCTCCTCCAGTAAAATATGAATGTTGATAGACAGACCTATGATGATCTAGATAAATCAGTATGTGGAAGAACTTTTTCACAGTGTGGGTGACAGAGCCTTGGGACATGTTGCCCAGGGGGGTTGTGGAGTCTCCTTCTCTGGAGATATTCACAATCTGTCTGGATGCTTATCAGTGTGACCTGTCCTAGGGAACCTTCTTTGGCAGGGGAGTTAGACGTGATGCTCTCTCAGGATCCCTTCCAACCCCTAGGATTCTGTGATTCAACATGATGTACAGGTCTTTCAGCTTACTGCATTCATGGTGCCGAGTTGTTTGTGCTGGTGCTTGTCTGTCTGATAGGTGGGACCATGTAATGGGTCTTTGCCCAATCAAATGGAGCTGGGGTGCACCAATGACGGGGCTCCAAGGACAGTCCATATCCCACCAATGGGTCCCCCTCTCCCTGGGATCTCTGTGCCAGGTGTACCAACCAGCACAGCGCAGCGCAAACCACCCAGTTCTGGTGACAGATGTTTAAGAAGTCAGAATGCGAACGGCTCCCCTCTCACTTGCATCTGTGCAGATCAGGCATAACTTCATCAATTCAATATAATTGTACTGATCAAAACAAAAGCTGAAACACCGTAATTCAAATTACATTTAACCTCATGAAAATTCTGACTTTTTGTGGTAGAAAGAGTGTGTTGATTTGCAGCTTTCACTTAACCATTTCTCTTTCTCATCACACTTTTCCAGACGAGCAAATGTTTTTCAGTTAGGCCTAGTAACCAGCATTTCCTATGAGAACTATGAAGAAGACTATTTCCAAAGCATTCAGCTTTCCATTTCCTGATTCTGACATTTCATTCACTTCAGGGTAAACTTAGCCAGTCAGGAAAGGGCCTCATTTTTTTTTCCAGAGCTCTCATAATCCAGGTCCTTTTTCCTGGACATAACGCATCCTACTTCACTTAATTTATAAGGTAGAACTTGTAAAAATTCAAAGCAGATTGCTTCTTCCTCTCTTGCTCTCCAGCCTATTCTTCATTATCCATACGAGTCTCGATACACCCAGAAAAGCTGCCTTCTGCTTTTTTGGCTTTGGGAAGTGGGAATTATTTCTGAAGAAATTTATAAATATTTGCTCCGAATGCCTGAACAAATGAGTTATTTCCTGCGACTTGCCTCTTGATACCTTAAATCTGTTAGCATTTTGGCATCAGATCCTCCATTCCCTCAGTGTCTCAGATCTTAGCGTGAATTGACGGCTTATGAAAAAAGGACAAAGTAATTTCTGGAAAGACTGAGAATCCAGAAAAAAAAAATAATTAAATAAAAAGAGAAAGGAAAACAGCTTAGGCTCATCTGGAAACCCAGGCTGGGCTGAAGAAATGTTAGCAGTTCCTGGAGGATCTATTCTTCTGGTGGTTCTACCGTTGTCCTTCCCACCTCTGCAAAGGGCAGGTTTAGAACTAGACAGCTTCGTGTTGGTGAGTCCTTCACAGCACTCGGGTTGCTGCTCGGGATTTATGAGAGCCTCTCTGCAGAGAGGTCAAAGCACACCCAGGGGGATAACAAAGAATTCGGTGCATTTACGGCCGCTTCCCCACCCTCCAGCCGGGGTTTCGCTCCAGCTTGACTCTCTTTGCTCCGTTGAGACATGGGGCCAGCCTGTGCCTGCTTGTCCATATGTCTTCCCATATTTTCCACACTGAATGTGACACTGAAAATTAGCAGTAGGTGCATCTACGCTGCTACGCAGTGCTGGGGGCAGGAAGAGACCAGTGGAGAAGCTGAATGCGTTATTCTCTGATGTCAGGACCGAGCTCCCCTTCAAAACCAGATTCGCAGCTCCCAGTAGTTCAGGGGTATCTGTGGGTTTGTCGTGAATCATAGGAGCTGGACATCCCTCAGACAACAGGAGGTCATGCAAATCCCAACTCCTATAAGCACGACTCTGCAGCAACCCAACAACTGTCCTGCACGAGATTATTTAGAGAGAGTGGAAATAGATCTACATCAGCTTGTTTCAGTCTTTCCTAAAATGACTACACTCCAGAAGCACTAACAAAGAAGCAGATGTAAGATTTTCTGTGACTTATCTCCGAGGCAATTATTTACAAATCTCCTTGATTCATGATGTGCCAAGACTAAATTAATCCCCTGGTTTAACAACAGAAATGTATATGTAGCCTTGCACGTGGCAACCAATAGTGCTTGCTAGGCATTTTGCTTTATAGATTATTTTTGATACCATAACGCAATTTTGCCCCTTTTGAATATTTTAGGCAAGAAAATTAATTTACTTGAAGAAAAGACCTTGGCTAGGGGCAGTCCCTGCCAGCTTTTCTATGTAGCTGCTTCTGGAGGCTTCTGAGGGGTCAGGGAAAGCTAGCACTGGCACGGGGTTGAGAAGGGTACAGGAAAAGCACACCCCCAGATGCACGTGTGCACCCACACATGAACATACACATGCACAGCGTTACATAGAAAACTGCAGTGTTCTTCTCCTGTCTCTCCTCCTTCCCATAATAAAACAAAATTAAATGGCATGAGTCCCTAAAGATTAACATTCCCTAGGCTTAGTTATTTTGCTTATCCAAAAGACATATTACTCCTGGTTGCCAGAGTGCAAACCCAGGAAGTTGGGGCAGCTGGTGTAGTTCCGCCTGTGCTGTAATCTCTGCTGCATCAGCTACAGATCTGAAGAAGGGGCGATGCTCTTTACACAGTGTATGTCACAACTTCATGCTCAAGGCGCTGGGAGTTTCATGTTTGGAGGCTGGTTTTGGTTTTTTCGCTCCTTACTTACACCCAAACACTAATTGTTCTTGCTTTTTAATGAAAGTCAGCAAAGAAGAGGATTTTAATTTAAGCTGTCAGTCAAAAGTAATGGAAGAGCTAGAAGGCCTGACACTGCTTCTTTTCTGTGTGCTGAGTAAAGTTGCATGAGGGGGTATGTTTTGACAGGAATGAGGAAAGAAGAACCAGGGCCAGAATAATTAGCCACCAGGCCTTATCTAGGACAAATACTACGAGAGAATAAAGCCATTAAAATATGCAGCTTATTTGCTGATCCTAGAGCAGATGTGGCTTCTTTTCACGGGAATTAAAAAATAATCAAGGCAATAGAAATTGTGTTCTGTGTTGTTATGGTGTCTGGCAGAAACTCTCCTCTGGCCAAGGGCAGGGAAGTTAAACTCAAAACAGAAGATGCCAGAAAGATGTCCACAGTCTTAGAGAGCGTGCCACTGGCAGTAGCCAGGAGCATGACCAACTGAGTGGGGTGACACAAAGCTGTGGGTACTTGTAGCATGGACGCCAGCCTCACAAACCACCCAACATGTCCGTGTGGAGACACCCAGTCCCTCTGGGCAGAAAGGACTCCTGATTTTGACTTCCTCGGGGCTAACACATCCAAACCCAGCTCCAGAGCAGCTCACCACAGTGGAACAGGCAGACTAAAGTGAGCAAGGCAGCCCCTAGCTCTGTCCCCCAAGGGTACCCACTGAGGTGTAGAGGGAGAGGGTTCAGGCTCAGGATGGTGTAGGAGATCCCAGGGCTGGGAATGACCACAGGCACCCTAACGCTGAGGATCTCATGTATGCAGGAAAGGGAGGGGATGCTGTCTCACTTCTCTTCTACACTTCATCATGCTATTTTTGGAGGGCCTTATAGGCTATTCCTCTCTCTCCACTGCTGCCTGCTTCTTTCTGGCCTGTCCCTCCTTTCATGATTTCAAGAAGAAATGGTGTCTGCTTTTATCATCTGCTTTGACATCTATTTCCTATGTGGCATAGGAGGACAACATCTGTAAAAAGCTATACATCTATCTATCTATCTACCTACCTACCTACCTTGCTCTCTCTCTCACAGATGGAGAAATAACTCAGCCTTAAACAAATGGAATGCAACTCCTGATTAAATTTCCATATTAGTTATGTTTGACACGTTATAACCTTGAATACGCAGACACTGGGGGGGGGGGGGAAATGGAAAAAAAAAAAAAGGCTATATGCAAATAGGAAGGATGACATTTATGTACCAGACAGCATTAGGCTTCAGTCATTTTGGTTGAAATGCTCAGTTTGATTCGTTCAGTCACTTTGTCAAAGGGCCGCAAGTCCAACCTGCTTTTTACTTCCAGTGTTCTGGGACTCGTTATTTGCTATTCACAGTGTTATTAAATCTGGCTGCCTGAACATTTTCATTATCAGAGGGAAAGGAGGAAACCAAAGATAACTTATCAGGCATTGTTCCCATTTAGGTGCTCCTCTGAGATTTGCTTTTGACTGGAATGTATTTCATTAATTCGGGGGACATTCTGGCATGGATGTCTAATTAGATCTGCTTAATGGATTTCATGTCACATAGGCATGTAAATCTTCCCATGAAAGACAAGGTTTGTATTGAGAGATAATATCTTTTATTAGACCTCCAGACAGAGCTGAAAGGAAGGGACAAGATTTTCAGCTTCTCTAAAAAAACCTCTCTAATACTTTGCTACAAACTTTTCCTTTCTTACCTCTTTCAGATACTCAGAGATACTGTGGTCTCTTCATGGTCTTTCAGTATTAGCATTCATTCCTTTTTCACTAAGGGATTTTGCCATATCTGTATTTTTCTTATTTCTTCCAGAATTCCAGTCTTACGACATTCACCTGGCTTTTATACCTCACTGCACATTATATGCTATGCATTTTTCTATTCAATTTTTACCTGTTCAGAAGTGGAAGAGATCCCAGATTGGTTTTCCTTCCAGGTTTCTATGCCTCATCAACTGCTAGAGATGACAAAAGCCATGGTAGTCACTGTGGTTCTGTGTTACTGCCTACTCGACTGAAATGTCTGTTTGGTCATTGCATACATTTGCTGTTTTGTGCACCAAGCACCACCCTTAAAATATCTATTCCCCCATCCTAAAATCTTTAGTAGAGTACTAACATGTGTAGAGACTGAGAATTTGCTTTGCCCGGCTTGGAGGGTCACTTGTTCCCATGAGAACAGAAGGGGCACCCACAGGCCATCTCCATCCTATGCTTGAGATTTTCTGATACTGGAGGTTATTTGAAGTACCTGACAAAGCAGATTCTACCTAATGTGTCAGACACTGCATAGGAATCTGTAGCTAATTTACGAGGCTTTTTTATGCCTGGTACTAGTATATTCCACAAAACATGCAAAATACATTACTACATTTTGAAACACCTCAGCTCTTGTAATAACTAGCTTGGTATATTCCTTGAAGTATGAGGATGCTTACTGCTCAACAGGAAAGTGAAATCCCCTGCAGATCTTTGGTTTTGGCAGATATCACCAAAATTCTGGATTGATCTTGCAAGCTTTCTCATAAACTTCTAACCTTTCATTTAACGTGGCCGAATACAGAGGCTTTAACTGTTTCCTATGGTAAGTTGCATGGGTTTATTCTTGGTAGCACAAAAACCCATATCACAATCCACTGTGTGGGACCCTGCCTCCATCTCTGGAGATATTCAAGACCCATCTGGATGCCTACCTGTACGACCTGTCCTAGGGAATCTGCTCTGGCAGGGAGGTTGGACCTGATGATCTCTGGAGGTCCCTTCCAACCTCTAAGATTCTGTGGTTCACAAAGACCTCTGCGTGTTTTTCTAAGTCATAAAAATCACCTCTTCTGTAAGCAAAAAAGCTTCACATACTCTTTAAACAAATGGGCCCTCTGTTGTGAAAAACTTCCTCAGCTGAAGAGACTGGAAATTATCTCATCGTATAGTTTTGTTATGCAAAGAACAGGAGGGGGGGGTGGGGGTGGGGAGGGTGCGGTGCATAAATCAACTTATGCCCTCTCAAAAGACAGCTTTCTATTTTAAGCACATTCAGGTATGTGTTAAAACTGATTTTTAAAAGTGTTGGTTTTAAGATAACCCAGTGTTGATTTTCAAAGGTTAGGCAAGAAGAAAACTGAAAATCAGATTGTTTAAGATGTTTGGGATTTGACACCTGAAAACAGAAGCTGTAGAATTGCTTCCCTTATGGACAAATTGATTTGAGACTTGATTGGTTTATGCTTATTAGAACTTAAAATTAAACACATCTGATAGCCAATACAGCTGCATCTTAAAATAATACTGCCCGTTTAATTTGCAAAACTAGATCCTTCTCCAGCTCCAAATGAGGACATAAACTTCCCCTTGTGCATGTCATTTTACACCCTGTGCAATGCTGGTAACTGTTATTGAAAACTCTATCTTTTCATGGCTCTTCACAGAGACATAAGCAACGGTGGGCCTTTGGTATACAGAAGATCAACCGAGCAGATCTGTAAAGAAGCAAGCACGTGCTGATGGAGCACAGTCTTTGAATCGGGTAAGCTGGAAACTGGTTGCCACACTTATCCATTATCCCCCGACACAAAGCCCATAAAGGGTTCAACTTCAGTCCACATCAGTAATGACTAAAAGCCATTAGCGTGGGTAATGGCTGCTTGTTGGCCTGTAGGAACTGAATGGATGGTCTCTGTTCAGTTCAAGCAGGCCAGGCGGGCGCAAGGCATTGCATGGGGAGGGAGAGGCTCACCCTCCCCAGAAAGCCCTTTCCTCCCCAGTGCATCCGTGCTGCACCTGGTGAGTGGACAGACAGACATTTTCCACTATCAGTGAGCTACCTCTCTCAAAAATGAAGCTCACTTTAAGGAAGGAGGAAGAAAAAAAGTCTGGAGCCTCATGATAAGCCCGGAGGATTAATAAAGGCAGTTTGGTTTACAGGATAAAGTAGAGCCTTTATCACCTGCAGTTCAATCTACCAACTTAAAAATATATGAAATCACAGGACTGGCTTCGACACCACATGAAATAAAAAAGCTAAAATAAAGTCTGCATTTGGGGAAGTATTTCTAAAAGATAAAGAAAGGATACCCAAGACTGAAGGTCATGCTAGCCATTTCTCCCACCCTGTAAAGCTTAATGTACTGAACACAGTGTTGAAGCAACAGAGAGAATAATAGTTGTCAGAGATTTTCTTTAAGAACATAGACGAGAGGGATGGGTCCAGGAGAGAATCTCAGCTACACAGAAGTGGAGGGAGTTATAAAGCTTTCAAATTATCTTCAGTTTGCCTGCTGCTTTGGACACTTTAATTTTTCCCTAAAACTTAAAGCCTCCTTCTAAGCTTCTGGTTTCTTCAGGGTGCAATTTATCACAGTCTTATTTTATTTTGAAACGCACTAAAGCATCAAGGCAAAAAGGGAAGATGAACTCCATTTAATCCCTCTGTTGCGCTGCAGCAAGAGCACGCAAGTAGGGAGGTCTAAGTTTACAAGGAAGGCAGGAGTGAAAATGGGAAAGGAGTAATCTCATTGCAGCTGGTTTTGGAGATCCTGAAAAGGCATTAATAAGTTTCCAGTGCACAGCTGTCTGGTCGTAGAGCAGAAAAACACTTCCAACCTCAACTTGACATCGTTTGGCATCTCCTTAATCGGCAGGGCAAAGAACATGCTGTTATTCTACACGGCTACGAAGTACATGCCACAAGAGATTTCAGCTGCAGTGAGGGCCAAGTACAGACATCAAAGGCTAGCATTTGGATGCAAAGAAGTGAGAAACGCACTTTATTTCTCATAACGAGGAAAGCGACTTAGGCTTTATCAAACCCTAACTTCTAATAGGAGTTACGTAATGAAAAGCTCCGCTTCTCTCTGCTGACTGCCAAAGAGCCATCAAATATTAAAGAGATGAGCAAGAGCTCTGGAAGTGGGTTGTACTGTCACAGTGTGGCAGCCTTACTGTGCATGTGTGCATGCGTGTGTGCTTCTGTGTACGTGAGTCAGAGTCTTCATTATGAGGTGGATCCTGGAGGGCAACTGGTGAATATGCCTGTAAACCCTCCTCCCCTGTGCTGCATCCCCACCATTCCCAGTTGCCCCAGGAGGCAGCCATCCCAGAGAGGCCAAGTGGGAAGCAATTGGAGAGAACTGGGTCGAGTGCTGTTTGCAGACTCTGACAATGAAGTTAGAAGGCTGCCAGTGATGGGCTTCTTTTTAGCTGCCCATCAGTCCCACAATGAACATGGACTCATAGACACAGCAGCAGTACCAACCCTCCCAGTAACAGGGAGTTTTTGAGAACACTCATGGGCTAACACAAAATCCCAGCTTACCCCTGCAACACTGGTTGCTTGCTGGTTCTTCTGACTCAAGCAAATCTTGCAGGTTTTCCTAGAGAAGAGGGAGGGAAGAAGAGGTTGCCTCTTGGATTTTCAACACTTGGAGTTGGCAATGTTGGTATCGTGTCTAGAAGACCCAGAACAAGTGTTGGGAAGAAGATGAAACATGGGGGGCTGGGGGGAGGGTCGGGGACTCTGTTGAGCATCTTCAAGACTAACCTTTGGTTTAAATATACTTCCCCATAGTGCTGAGTTAGCAGGGAGGTAAACCCTCCTGACAGTGGATGAGGCTTTTCAAGTGTATCAAAGACCTGGAAGGCAAAGAGGAGTAGGATGTTTCCACTGACTTCCAGGTGGTTCTGTAACAAGATGAAGTATAATTTGATTCCTTTTGTACTCTCTGCTGACATAGCCATTTTCACAGAGGGAATAAAAACAACTTCAGGACTTGTGGGGAGCAAGACAGAATTGCTGACTGTTTGATTTCCAAGTAGTTCCCCAATCAGTATAGCCTAGTCATAAAGCACACCGGGACGGGTATGAAAAGAAATGCACTAAAAAGCAACTCTACTTTTGCAATCTTTTGATCCTGGAGAAGGAAGGGGAAAGGGAAAGGGAAGGAAAGGGAAAGGGAAGGGGAGAGGGGGGAAACGGGGAGAGGAGAGGAGAGGGGAGAGGAGAGGAGAGGAGAGGAGAGGAGAGGAGAGGAGAGGAGAGGAGAGGAGAGGAGAGGAGAGGAGAGGAGAGGAGAGGAGAGGAGAGGAGAGGAGAGGAGAGGAGAGGAGAGGAGAGGAGAGGAGACCTGAACAACATCACTGTTGGGTAAGTCGAGATCTGAGTGTGAGACATGTAACTATAGGCTCTAACTGTAAGGTGCTTATCCCAGAACTCAGGATATTTACATGTGAGGTTACTGTTCTCTGTGTGGAATTGAGAAAAACAGAAAGGATTTATCACAAAACTTAAATGTAAGTTGCACCTTCTTTGACAAAATATAGACATGTATTGAATAACCCAGGATTTGGTATGTGTAAATGTTAGAATTTCTGGTAATATTATTGTGGAAGAACGGTATTTTATTTATATACTGTGGAATATCATGTGTGGGAAGCCTTTGCAACATGCAGAGTTGCTAGTGAACTACTGAAACTTTGCTTAGTAAAAATTATCTTCAATTACTAAAGAGAGATGAATCTGTTAGTGATTAATGTCACCAACAATTTGGTTGGGAGCACTTCATGAACAAGAATCAGAAAGTAGTCTCATGTTCACGTTTTAAAGATCTAAACCAGTTGTTTATATTACTCCAAAGAACCATGCCAGAAGAAAAAGAAAAAAGCTGGTGAGAAAAAGCATGCTGATGTGTCCTCCTCTGGAAGGTAATGAATGAATAAACAAAACCCAGAGAATTGAAGGCAGCAATGTTTTTGATAAAAGGCAAAAGTACCCCCAGAAAGTCTCCCCAGCATACTTAGCCTTGCACAGTTCTTGACAGTCAGAGAAAGCTGCTCTTTGCCCATTTTTGCCATATTGTGTAAAACACAAAGGTGAGCATTGAAAACTGCCCATCTTACAGTCTCCTTTTGAGACAACCAGGCTGCATAATACAGTCTCCTTTCATGAAATAATGTTCTTTGCCACACCTGTACAAGATGACCCACCAAGAGGGTCCTCAACCTAGACCGCTGGGAAGAGGGGACCTGACTCCACAGAGGCCACTGCCCTTCAGGACTGGGAGCAATGTGAGCTGTGGCTAAGGCCAGGCTAGGCATGATGTCTCCCACTTCCACAGCCTCCTCCCTGCAGATCCACACCTGATCCCAGCCAAAGCCCGGCATGTACCCTGGAGCGAACCACAAAGTTTGTGCAGCAACACATTTGTTCTTAAACTCACCTCTTCAGCATATTAGCTTAACTTACATTAAACTAATAATCCAAAAACCCAAGTTCAAGGATTAATTCCATATTTACATAAACAATGGCAAGCCTTTTGTAATAAATTAAAGCCCACCAACTTACAGGCTGGTTTAATTTGGCAGTGTTTGCCACAAATAAATGCATTAATACTAACTGTTGGCAACACAGCTACGCTCAACTCGGTTTTATAATTCAGTCAGGGTTAGTCCTTTCATCAAGCAGTTTGGTATACTAATGGTTTTTTTCCACAAAATAATATGTGCCTTTGGGATTTCTTTGGATTGATTTTCAATAGAAATGAGACATGCTATGAATGGGGTATTAAAGGACAGGCTGGTGACAGAGTGAACTCTGCCTTGTAGGTTTATGGTCAACAGGCAGCAATAAAAAGAGTACAAAGAAAAATGTTCGGGTTTTTTAACTACCGCTTAAAAGCACCAACTATTCCCTGAAGTTCAGGTACTAGACTTAAATGAGCCAAATAGAAAGAAAACTCCAATGATAACAGTGCAGTGACTGACAGCAGGCAACTCCACATTAAGCGACACACCAAGACTCTGACTGTCTGCAAAGGTCCACAGAGGATTCCCACATTGCTTTGCCCTTCACGTTTCCGAGGGTACCCTGCTCAACACCAACAGGTACTATCGCTGTAGTTTCTTCTGCCTCCCTGGAAGATGATCAAAGACCCAACAAGTAATTTTTGTAGTCCCACACAATCACAGTCTGAATATCAACTTTTCTTTCAAGCCCAACTATTCGCACTCAATCGTCTTCAATAGTGCATTAAAAGCCAGCTGGAGCAGAAAGGAAGGATAGAGCAGAGGATATACATATTTTCTACTCCAGACATGTTTAACCCACAGCCCTATTATGCCAGCACTTCAGAGACATTAAGCAAACCTAAGCTGAACATCTATCTTAAAAGCTGTCAGTTATGCTTCATTTGTACTATCCCTCTTTAGTTCCATGTGGTGAGGTATGTGTTTTCCTGTCATAAAGTTGCAAAGAAACCTAACGGATGCCCTAATTACTCAGCATGGCTGCAGGGTGCAGAGCACGGGCCAGGCTGCAGTGCTGGCGGTCACCATCCAATTGTTCCTCTACCATTGGTGCTCTGGCTTGAATTGCCCCTGTTCCCTACCTCTCTTTTTCATTTTCTTTTTCTCTAGGATAAGTGTTTTTTTTCCCCCTAACTCATTGCTTCTCCTTTAACCACACACACAGAGCTATTGTATGAGCTTGGGCTGATATCTGGGTTTAATTAGCCATACTTGTATAATGTAGCAATACAATTTCGATATGACTGCTATGTTAGGAATAGTGGAGCAATATAATGGTCTACTGAAGCGTAGCATTGTCTGTTAAATTGAAGGTGCAGCATCTCCTAAAACACAGCAAGCAAAGCCACCCACATACTTCATGTACTATTAAAACACCCTTATTCAATTTCACTCTCAAATAGTCTTCTGAAAAGAAAAACTCTATCTTGTAAAAACATAAGGTGGCCTGAAACTAAATGCATATTGGTTTGTGATGAAAAAAATGCCCTCCTGTCACCAGCTGGAAACATTATCCACTCAGCACGGAAAATATATTGGGAGAAAAGACTGCAGCAAGGAAATCCATGTCATGAAATTGGTGTGAGAAACGTTGCGGCTTATGTACATGGTCACCTATTGCTCAGTGCCTCTGAGTGCTTTCTCATTTTGTTATTTTCATGATCTCTAATGTGCTGTGTGCATGCACACAAGGGAACAAATACTGCCGATGTTTCAACTACTCTGTGTTGATCAACATGTTTCCAAACATTCCTCACAGTACACAGGTAACAGTTTGGCCGTCATAGCCAAGACAAAAGTCACACCGCTAAAGCGGCGTGCATAGATGGAGTCCGAATGACAAAGGAGAGACAATATTTAGGAGAATTTTATTTAGACATAGTTAGGGATGTTTAAAATCTTCAGGGATCTGAGTGCTGGATACAACTCCAAAGCAAACGTTCCTGCCCTTGCCTGTAGTAAGGTCGGTCTGCCTAACAGCAGAGGAAGTAGGCCGCATCGACCTTTGCCCGCACCCTGTTCTAAGGCAAAATCGTGAGATCAGATGTTTTCAACAACAGCTCAGTGGTTAGGGTACGAAGTCAGAAGAGGAACTGCCAGGTATGGCTGCCTGCTTTACCCAGTTCAGTCTGGGCATCTGAGCATTGCTCTCAGGTCTGAGAGAGGGGCTGTAAACGTAATGTCCCATCAGAAATTTTCCAAACCATTTCTGTTCAAACTACTCAGTATTCTATGAAACATGATACTGGCTGTGCCAAAGTGAGTCCAGTGTTGTGATGTAGAGACTGGACTCACACAGAAGCCTGGCGTGTGGTCCTAGACAAGAGAATACAATACCCCATGGAAGGATGTGGGAGAACTGCAGGAGGACACACCAAAGGGGAAAGCATGGAGTGTGAGAGAGTCCAAATGAACAGACATCTCCTGATCACGATAATCCTACACAGTCTTCTGCTTCCCTTAGTTATTTCCCTAAGACAGAGAAATATGTTGCCTCCTTTATGACATTAGTGGCAGGTCTTAGCCAGAAATGGCCTTAGCCAGATGCAGGTCGCAGCCAGAGGGGTTACAACACGCCTGCCTGATGGGAGGCACACAAAACAACACTGATGGGAGACCTGCAGGATTCCACACCACATATCCCCACAGGGTTTTATTATCTAGAAATGCAGTCTGGGATACCAACCAAAGGGGAGATAGATTAAAGAATGAAGACCTCAAAAAGAGGATGAAAAGTCAGATCTTTCTAACCTCATCCATTAGACTATGGTTGGTTTTTTTCCACTTTTCAACAGGTAGGTCTAGATGCTGTTGCCTTTCTCTGTGACTGTTCCCTTAGCATGATTTCTGTGACGCTCCCTCTCTATTTGCAGTCTGATCTTCCAGTGACTGGCAATGCTCTTCCAGCTAAAGGATTTCGAATTAGGAAAATCAAAGACTCTGCTAGCCATTGTGGACATAGTCAGGGTGGACAGCAGTACTGGCATCTCTATTTTACTCAGGATCAGAACATTCCAGTCTGGTTGCAAACCGATCCTAAAAAAAGTTTGATGCAACACTGGGGGGCTGGGGAGGAGTAACACATTCTGTTTTCTCCTTGCTGATCTGTGTCATGGTAATGGTGGGCTGTACAAGCCAGTTTGGTCAGATGTTGGTATGGATTACAGAGTATGCCAGGAAGCACCTGGATGGCATGGGTCCCAGTGCTCCGACACAGACCATGAAGCACTGTGTGAAGCACCTAACAGGGAGCAAGGCTGCAGTGCAGCTGGGCTGACACTAGCACTTTGAACATCAAGCCAGTGGTAAATGCCCTTTGGTTTTGTGTCAATGTATTTAAATTCAGGGATGTCTAGGCTTGTCACTGTTACATTTTATGGTCCATCAGTAGGTGTGTTTCAGACTCTGGGATGATACAGACTGCAAGAGAAGGGCTGCACCGGCAAGGCTAGCTGACAGCACATCCTTCCTTCAAAAACAGAATTCTTCCCATGCCAGGAAGGCATATATGGGATGGTGAGGTAAGGACAAGATAAGTCTGATGCAGTTTGCCACTTTAAAGTCAACATTCAAAGGCAAAACCTCTCTGATCACAGGACTCTCCCCATCACAGATGAAGCTCTAATTAGTTTCATTAGAGGAGCTGGCAGCCAGCATGGGACTTGCCAAGCCACAAACCCTGTAGCTGGCAGGGCAGAATTGTCTGTTTAGGAAATACACACCTTTGCTCTCAGACATTACCAGCATATAATGGAAAAGCAAAAGACAGTGTATGAGTGCCTTTGCAACTTATCCTGTCATTGGAAAACTGTGCTGGCAAACCAGTTTCCCCTTTTTGCCCAGCATAGGTGCCAGGATGGTTTTAGAAACACATGAGAAAAGCCTTTCACCAGCTTCATGTTTTTCTGAGTTGAGGTTTGGTCCATCAAGCAAAAGCCCTACTACTAAGAATCTGTCTTCCTCTATATACTTCTCCACAAGCTATTACACAGCAGCCTTCATTATAGATAAGAGGCCAGACTACGACTAGAGTTGAACCAACGTTAAGTATAGATTGGACTAATTCTACTCCAGTAAATGACGTTTGCTTGGATTTGCAGTGGTGCAGAAGAGACTCTCACCTGCTTCTGCTCTTCCACTGAGGGAATTAAATAGGCAAGTATGACCGCTAAGTGCCTAAGGAAAAATATATGTTAGTGTCCCATTCAGAAACAGTTGTCATCATTGTAATATGGGTCAATAAAAGAGTAATTTGGGGAACATGAGACATTCCATTTTTTATTCTGTGGACAATAACACCCATTTTTCACTTTCTGATTTATGTGTTTGCTTCAAGGTATTCAGTGCTAGCTCCACAGCCCAGTTAAACATGATTTGTACTATACTGGAAGCCCAGAAAGGATTCAAAATAGACAACTGAGGATTCTTTTCACACCAGAAAATTCTCATTTGGCACAGGACCAACATGGCCAGCTGTACGCAGTGTATGGGACCTGTCAGGGAAACTGCTGAGCGAAAGAGGCATGATCAGACTGCAAATTACAGCAACCAAGTTGGTTTTAAGGTTCCTGCCTCCATCTCAGATATCCTCGGGTCTTGCACGGGCTAGTGCAGGGGATGTCTAGTACAGCTGCTCTGGAAGGGAATATGATGAAGGACGCAACCAAACCCCATGATTTGACTTGATAAATTAAATACACCAGAACATGCTCCCCACAGTGGCGGGTGGAAAGCTGGGTGCAGAAGGTTCTACCAAACTAACAAGCTTCTCCCCAGGATGTGGTTGGCACCAGGGCCAAGCTGCCCTTGTGCCAGGTGATCTCCTTCCAACAGCAGGTTTGGCAGTGTAGCTGTGCCCACACCGGGAGCTCTGGCTGGCAAATCCCCACCAGCCACAAATCATACCTTATCACGGCTCAGCTCAACAAAGTTATGCTGGCAAGAAGTCCTAGGGTAGGCCAGGGCCAAGTCTCATTAGAGAGCTGTGCATTAGACTGTACATCTCAGGTAATTAAAATCTTTAAAACTTGTGAGCTGACTAGAACTTGTGGAATGGAAGCACCAAAATACACCTCAGGCCGATGCTACCACCCGATTCCGAAACTTAGCCTGTCCTTAAAAAGAAATGTAATCCTGCACTACTTTTTGTACTACCTTTTGGGAAATACAGCCTTGCCGGGAATACAACTCCCCAGGGGTTTGGGGACATGAAGCACCCAAACTGCCACTGCTCTGCACCACCATGGAGCAACAGGCTCCAATTATCAGGTATTTCTATCTTAATTTTCTTGTGAAAGCAAATGCTTTCCACACCAATGCTTTGGCCAAAACCCCAATGTTTTTGCAAAAATGGCTTTGAAATTTTGAAACCTTTTTCACTAAATGCACACATTCAACTTTCAACACAAGACTGTAAAGCGATGCCCAACTCTCAGCCACGTGCCTCCTTAGATTAATTTTGACCAGAGATAAAAGGGAAAGAACTAGCCTGGTTAGCTCAGCAATTTTGATAAGATATATGCATAAAAGAAACCTAAATTAATTTAACTGGTTACACATTTACTCTAATCTTTCCAGTACCTGAACATATAGATGTCAAATGTCCTCTGTTCCTTGCAGCCTCCTGAAAATCTCTTTGCAGTGAGCAGATCTTCTGTACGTTGCTTTGCTGAATCCAGCACCACTCGGATATACTTTCAAATGAAAGCTGGCCAGAGAGTGAGGTCGAGTTCCAGCTCCTGATAGTTCACTCTGCTTTGCCGTTCCCCCACTGCCTGCTCTGTTTTGACCTCCCCAAGACAGTGTTTGGACATAGTCCTGGAATATGTTGCTGCATCCCCTAAACTTGGCATGGTGAGGCCCGCCCCAGATTTGTCTGCATCCTCCTTACAGTATTCTTCCCCTAATGATATCTCATATGCTCTCCTCCCATGATCCCAAGGCACTGAACACAGATCCACTATTCCATGTTGTTAAAACACCGCTCTGGTGCTACCAGAAATATGAAACTAAAAAGAGGTACAAAAATTAATAATTATGCCTTAGGACCACTGTAGACCATGTAGGGCTCAGAGGAGATTTAGGTCCAAGGGCTATGTTGTATGGATGTGGGCAGTCTGCTCCTGAAGGGCCCCTCAGATTCGTGGAGGGGAGGCATCAAGCACTGTCTAAAATGAGGGCTTTTAGCTTATACAGATGTTTCCACTGGTCCACAGAGGTGAGCATCCCAAGTCACTGCCCCAGCACTGCCTCATCCAGCTGAACACTTGCGTATGGGCTGACCTGCAAACCCACACATCGAGCAGTATTTACATCAACGGAGGTGGCTCTCCTGTGAGCACAGAGATGTCATGGACCAAGAATGCACCCTGGCTTGGGCATAAATCCTTCCAAAAACCTACACCTTCATATCCACAGCTGCTTTTCCAAGCACAGGGTTTTAAACATATTGAAGACTACCTTACTATTAGAAATCACGTGTGAAAGGCAGCATGCAGTGTCAAGAAAAAATAATTACATGTTCTAGAACTTTTATCAGTTGTAATTAAGAAAGGTTCAGTAGATAATTGGGTGCATTCAACAAATGACATTCTGAGAAACAAGACTGCTTTAAGTAACTTCAGAAGAACTGCTCTACAGGAAATATCATTAGAGCTTGCCATCTCCTAATTGTATTTTGAAAACAACCTTCTTTTTTAACAAATATGTTTAATTTTAATTTTTCGTTGTAGTCAGTGTTGTCTGCGATTCCTCTAACAATAAAACCCAACTGTAACCAGTGCATGTGTGTGTTACAAATAACCAACTACTTCAGCAAGTTACTCTTGTTTTCATCTGCATTCATGTCCACTAAGATACAACTAGCTCAAACATGCTCCAGAAATGTCCTTAAAATTGCATTTCTTATTGACCTCCAATTTAATTTTAAAAAGCTCTGCATCAATGGGTGAACTCTTAAAAGACTTCTTAATACCAGTATTTCTGTATTTTTTATGTAACTGAAGAATGAAAGAGACAACAAAGACTCAATATTTTTCTCTTCAGAACTAGAAATAATCTCCAATAGATAATCTTAACATTTTGTCAAGTTAGGAGATCCAACTATTCAAACTGAGCTAAAGGGCTGTCAAAATACAGTCCTTAGGATGCTGCTATTTTCAAGTTGTTCCTTTCTTGAAGCCCGTGACAGGAGGGGATTCAAAGAACTTTAAGCAGTCCAATTAATGCACTCTCTCTTTGAAAAGCCCAACTATGACAAATGAGCTTCAGTATGGACACAGGGACACACATGACTTTTTGAAGACTTGCAGAAAGCTTACCATATTTACAGTACATCCGACTCCATGCTTTAATAGTGTGACTTCAGTTTTCATAAAGTGTGAAAATGGACTTCCAATGTGAAATCTATATGGCATTTCAGCTTTTCAGCCACAATACTACTACTGAATGAGGAATGTAAATTGCCCCCCTCCCTACTTTCATTCTCCTAATGATCAATGTGCAGGTGAAGTACTTTTAGGCTTATTATTAATACCCATTTGAACTAATGTTTTTAACTATGTATAAATACTAGAATGCATCCTGGTTTTTCCCCATCATGCAGAGGCAGGTTGAAGTCATCTACTGAGACTGAGATTCAAAATGCCTTGATGGAGGATGATCCATGCACAGACCGTGCATGGGTGAAAACCACTTCTGGGGCTCTTGCCTTCCATCACCACTTACATCTCTATGAAAGGAGTTAAATAAAATGGTATGAGGAGAAGGGTGAAGGTCAACAGCAGTGCTGATGGGAACCAAGAGTGAAAACCTATTTGGGCATGACACTAGCAGCCACAGGAGTCTGTGCTGGAGAGGAAGCAGCAAGGAGGGAAGGTTCTGGGCTGCAGTGGCACAGCTCAAAGCTGCGGGAACTTCACCAGCTTCAGAGGGATGTGAGCCAGCTCCTCATGAGGAGGGAGGGAGGACCAGCACAGCAGTGTTGTTACTGATTAAAAGAAAGCACAGCCTGTTATTACCAACTTTTAATAGGGCCATAGGACAAGGAATAATGGCTTTAAACTAAATGCGGGTTGATTCTGACTAGATATAAGGAAGAACATTTTCACAGTGAGGGTGGTGAAACACAGGAGCAGGTTGCCCAGAGAGGTCGTAGATGCCCCATCCCTGAAAATACTCAAGACCATGTTGGATGGGGCTCTGAGCAGCCTGTTCTAGTTGAAGATGACCCCACCCATGGCAGAGGGGTTGGACTAGATGAGCTTTAAAGGTGCCTTCCAACCCAAACCGTTCTGCAATACTATGATTCTGTTGTTGCTGAAAAAGTGTCATGTTCAGCAAGCAGAGCTATGCTACAGCATCACATGAATCAAACTGCACTGTCCTCTCCATCCTGGCAAAGAAAGTGTCCACCAAAGTGTGTTTTAAGCACAAAGTCCTCCCAGAAAGCAGCTTTAATTGCATGCATTCAGATAAGCAATTATACTTATGGCTATTATGTCAGTTACCCAAAAACAATATAAATAGCCATCTCGCTGACAGATAAAACACACGGTGCCAAACTTCTTAAAACAGGACAGGCTATTAATCCCATTCAGCTTTGATGATATAATGCCATGGAATATATTTCTGTCCACATTACTGACAATTAATGCAGCCTGCACACTGAGACGGAAAGCTTTGTGTTCAGGGGGAGTAAAATTTCCATGTAAATGTGGGACAAAGGTTCCAAATGGATGGCAAGCCTGAAAAGGAAAGATTTACTACTCAACATGCATTTTTCCAAAGAGATTTTTTTTTCTTTTTTAAATAGTAGTAATAGTGCAGAAATGTCCTGCCTGTTAACTAATTGGATTTGTGCAATCCAGGCACCCTAATTTGTACCGAAATGGTTTGCTTGCCTTCCCTCTTTTCAGCCTGGCAGATGGACTAGGCGAAATGTGAAATTCATGCAGTCATTGCTACACGTAGCCCACTTAATTCACAGGCCTTTGTCAAAACTTCTCCAGTCAAGATTAAAAGAGAGGGTACAATATCTATCATAACCATCTGGACTGAAATTTGCCAATCTGGACTGATTGGACACAAGCCTAAGCTGTACTAAAGAGCGAAACCCTGTTTGGGCTTAGTGGAAGGAACAGAAGCACGATGGAGAAGAGGTGTTCCAGGAGTTGGGCATGTCGAGGCCGGCTCTCCACTACTGAGAATCCTCTGCCATTGACACAACTACAGTTGGACAAGTGAAAAATGCTGATCATGATGTTAGGGGGCTTTTTGTTATGTTTTGGGGTGGGTTTGTTGGGGTTTGACAAGTGGCAGTATTTATACAATGCGGGAAGGGATTAAGAACATAGCCCACACACTTTACTTATAAGAACAAGAAATCGATGAGGTGATGTACTGTCAAAGCATCACACTTTGAGCTAAGAAAATTGCTTCTAATGAAAATATACTGCTGGCTGCTGAGCACAGTTAGCGTATTGACTAGGTATTTAGGATCCATCAAAGTTCCGATGTGCTCAAACTGCCTCTTGCACAGGGTAGAGGAGCCAGTCTGGAGACAAGAGGGGCAGGAGACCAGCCCAGCTTGTCCAGTGGAGAAGTATCTCTCTGATTTCAACTACTGATATGCAGAGAGCCCCACAGAACCCAGGACTCCTCATGAAAATGAGCAGCAACTGTTCAGATGGTATTTGTTCACATCTGTATTTGCAAAAAGCAGGCTTCTTTTCACCTACATGTACCTCCCCACAGCTATGCCCAGCTTTTTAACCTCCCAAGTGAATTACCACGGCAATCTCCACACTCACACCACCTATGAATAGTGCCAGGGAGAGTATCGGGTCTGTGCTCTACTCATCTCCACACCATTCAGATGCTCCACCCTTGACTTTGCCGCCCCGTGACTCTGCAGCTAAAGTGATCATCTTGAACACTAGAGCTGTCTGACAAATAGAAAGTCGTGGGCTGTGGATTTTACTCTCCAGCTTGGCTTCCCCCAGAGAGAGAAAGGATGAGTCGGCTTTCGATTACAGTTAGCAGTTCTTCCCAAGCTTTTCCTGAAGGTTTGGGTGGGAGGTGAAGGGTAGGTATGCTGAGGTCTACAGCAAGGACTGTCTGTTTTAAATAAAATATGTATAGAGAATTTTTTTTTAATTACAGAAAACAAGTTTGGCTTTTAAGTGGGCAAAAATAGAATACCTATAAATAAATAATGAGGCTCCTAGGGGCAAAATTGCTATGAATTTTTTTCCTCTGTAATTCTTTGCTGAAAAGAAAAAATATACCAAAGAAGTCGGACACCTTACTGGAAAAGTGAGGGCAAGCAGAGCTGCCAGGGGAACATACTTCTCTTGCAGATGCCTTTTTTCCCAGTTGACCAGTGCTAAACTGTTGGCAGCACACTGAGAGGTAACACATCTACAGCATCCCTTTCTCATAAAGCGGTGTGGGCCTGAGGGCACAGCTGAGCCATGACACCTCCCTGCCCATCCACACACAACTCACAGGAAAGCAGCCCCATCATGGCTGTACATAGCTTAATTACAAAGTTTGTTCAGACATGTTCCTCTTCCATCTCACACCAAACTTCAGTCCTGCTGCAGTTTAAAAGAGAGCAAGCAAGAGATGAAGAGAAGCAATTTAAGCATCATTAAAAAGGTCGCCCCATCTCTCTCAGGCACATTCATCCCCACAGGGCTGTGTGAATAAGCAACATCTTGCTTTCCATCCCAGTAAATCTATGCTGAGGTATCTTCATTTTCAAGGCCGGTGGGTAAGAAAGCGGTGAGGCAGGCAGGGACGAGCCCTCCAGAGGATGTTTTGTTCACTGACTACAAGAAAGCACTCCCCAGCTGGCTGGCAGCACCAAAGCCTTGACCCTCTCCTTGGATGCCAGCGCTGCATCAAACATGGGGTCTGGAATCCATGCACACATCAGCACAATGACACCTTGACGCAGGGTCAGAAAATGTATCTTGCTGATGCTCTTGTGAGCTGTGCAGTGGTGCTCCCTGGCACAGCGGTGCTCCCTGACACCCAGGCTCACCATAGAAGGTGTCACCAAGGGGCTCAATTCAGAAAACAGGGCATTACTAAAATGCAGTTCGGGCTTCTCCTCTGAAATGGATCTGACACATCACCAATGGCAAAGAGGGGGGGGACAACCACAAAACTTTTAAAACATTAACTTTTCTTTTGTTTTTTTTTAATCGACTGTCCCACCTGCAGCCAAGTTGTGAGGAAGGCAATAAGGCTTATCTTATCGCTTAGTAAGTGAAATTCCTTCAGGTGTGACACATCCAGGTTTGTCTCAGTGCTGTCCCTCACTGCCAAACCAAACCCAGAGCATAAAGGTCTTCTGCTGTGGAAGAGCCAGGCTTCGAGAAGTGAGCGCCACGGTGACAAAGCAGCACAGCAGCAGGTATTCTCTCTTTTAAAGTTGTATTTATAAAGTCCACTCTTCCAGTAAATCAATTTTAGCAGAAAACGTGCTTTGCACTGCACACACATATCTGATATACAGGCTTCTGAAAATGTGGGCTGTATATCTTATCAGATATTCAGGGTCAAATCTGTAGGTGGCTCCATTGACTTGAATAAATCAAATATATATATGTGACTCAGAAACTATATATATAGTTTCTGAAGATCTTAAGTCGGATTTTGATGTACTTTACTTTAAACAGAGTTTGCTGCGAGCAGACCGACTGTTAAATGAATATGTTTTTATTTACTTCAAAGACTGAACTGATAATATTTTATGAACTTGTGCATTCAGTTTTCATTCACCTCGATTGACCCTATTGTTAACTCTTTTTTTAACATTTCATTGTATAATGTTTGGATTGTGGTAGATTAAACTTTTGTATGAAGTTCCTTTGTTTCAAAGGAACAGAGACAAAACGTTCTCTATTTAAACAATACTAATTTCTTTCCCTAAAAATACTTTGCAATAGTTATTTTTTTAACATCACCAGGATAATGATGACAAATGAGATGACAAAAACAGCTGGAGGTGTCGATAAAACTAGTAACATTTGAAGAACCAGAAACATCCTCATAGCAGTTACGCCAGCCAAAATGCATATGAGCTGTGTATATACTTTCACATTAATCTATCGACGAGCTCAGCAACTGCTCTTTCTCCAGAGGGATTACAAATCACATATCAATACAAAGCGAAGAACTAACTTGGTGTGTTGAATCCACGTGAAAGAAAACTTATTCCAAAGAATTTTCCCTGATGTAACACTTGGAACTCCAAAGGAAGGACTGAGTTCCTTTTAGCCATAGAATCAGGGAAAGATGCGAGATTAAAATGTGTCAAGGAAAGTGAGAGGCAAATGGAAAGAAATGGGGATGATGATGATGATAATAATAATAGATAGATAGATTAGGTACCCATATAGAGGTGCAGTCCCGGAAGCCAAGAGTGGCTACCAATCCAGAAGGAGAAACCAGCAGCAACGGTTTGCAGGGCTCACTCCCAAAAAGGACTTAGAAGGTAACGAGATGCTATCTTTCACAGCTTAGGCTTTTTTTTTTTCTGCAAGTAAAAGGCACCCCATAGATGGAAGGGCTTAGGTATTTATGGGAAACGTGGACAAGCAGTTATTAAGAGCAGTGCAAAGATAAGGTTAGATGTGGATGATATAATGTACTGATAAAGCTGGGGGGAGATGTCTGCTACCCAGAGTATTTGAAAGCCCTTGATCACTGTTGCAATACTAACCAGTTAATTAGAGTTGGGACACATGTAGCAACTTCCCAGGAAATAAAGTTTCAAGGTGCCTTAAAGGAAAATGACCAAAAAAAGCCCAAACATCAGGTTCTCACAGCACTGTTTCCAGAATGCTTTGATGTCTAGATACATTTAATGAAAACAAAGAAAGCAAAGGTAGAGATTCCTAACATGCTGTGGGAAAAGGGCAGAGAAAGAAAGACACTTTCTGTATGACTGCTGGGTCTCTCAGCTCTGACATCCAACTTCATGCCCCTGAGCAGGGACTTGGTCAGGATCTGACATCCCCTGGCTGAAGATCCCCATGGCCAGACAGCATCAGCCTGAGCAGGGAGCCAACCTCCATCTGCCAAGCCTGCTGCATGCAACTGCTGCATACCTGCCCCTCTCATCATGAATCCAGGTGAATCAGAAGCATCTTCTTAGGGCATTATCTTAGGGCATCTTCTCACAGTGATGACATGGTCATACATGACAGATCCCAAAACATCCATCAACTGTCCTGGCAGACAACGGCAGGACAAGGGGGAATGGATTGAAGCTGAAGGGGAGAAGGTTTATATTAGATATTAGGGGGAAGTTCTTTACAGAGAGGTGGTGGATGCCCCATCCCTGGAGGTGTTCAAGGCCAGCTTGGATGGGGCCCTGGGCAACCTTGTGTAGATCATGCCTGGAGGTTGGTGGCCCTGCCTGTGGCAGGGGGGTTGGAGCTCTATGATCCTTGAGGTCCCTTCCAACCCAGACTATTCTGTGATTCTGTCTCAGAGGAAACAGAGAAGTGTGCAGGCACAGGGAAGTGTGTTACCTCCAGGCCCCAAAGTGGGACAGCTCAGGGTGTCTGGGTGATGTTGCAGCCCCCCCCTGAAATAGTGGCTGTTCAGCAGCGGGCTGATGAGCCGAGGACCACAGGTCCCCCGGCACCGCTCTACAACCAGCTCTGCTGTAGAGAGCTTGCTTTTTTCATCGCTTAATGAATATTTAAGTAAGCTGTGCAAAGTGGGAACACCGTTGGCAAAGCAAAAAGGGTATTCTGGGATCAGCCGCTCCCATTCACATTTATAGGAACTGTTCCTGGAAATGGGTTCGAGTTCCCCCAGGCAGTAAAGGGAATTGAGCTTCTCCCAGCTCGGGTTAGTGGTATAATTATCTGCAACTGAGTAAAAAAGCAATGGGTTCACCCTTCCTCTTTGGTTTTCTAACCCGGGCTTTTATCTCATTTGCTTTTATTGCAGAGCTTGAAAATGAAATGTGACACAGAGAAAAAGAAAACATGGAACAAGATGCATGGGGTGGTTTTTTTCATTCTTTTTGGACAAGCAAGAATTGCTTCAGGTTGATTTAAAGCAATTTTTCCCAATTCCTTGCTCTCAGAGAACTAAAGAATGAGTAAGTGTGCTATTAATTGCAGTTTAGGATTTTATATCAAGCTCTCCTTGTTTTTTTTTCTACAAAACAAGCCATGCACACAAAGTTTTTAATACATTTACAAAGAAATGTCACATAAAATAATTAAAGGGACAAGTTAAAACACCCTCAATATCTTCCTGGTTTAATGCTCCTGTTTTTAAAGGAGAAACCATGTATCCATATATTTATATATCTGCCTGTCACAGTCCAAATGGTATCGAAGGATATAACATTTCTTTTGAGGAGCTAATAAAGAGTTGTAGATGACCTTATGTTAAAGCAAAAAGGGAAAAAGAATCCCTAAGGAAGAAATTTTTGTTTCTTCCTGGGCACCTTTCTCTCTTGCAAAGTAGCATTTGGCAAATGTCATTGAAGAGAGTTAATACGGCCTTATCTGTCCCAGCGAGAACTGGCAAACTTCACCAGCAGAAAGCTGAAAGCACTGCTGCTAATTCATCTTTGTATTACAGTCACACTGCCGGTCTTGGCTAAGTTACACCAGGCTATGAAAATAAAGAAGTAGATAGGAAAGAGGAGCGAAAGTAAAGAAAAACGAACAAAAAAAAGAATAGAGAGGAGGGAGCTGGGGATGCGGGCCAGATGCAGTGGCCACCTGACAGGCAGAAAGGGAGGAGAGTGGCTGCGTGGCCCCCCGAGCACCTGCAGAAGGAAACTCACCCTTCACCCTCCAGGAAATCTTTCCTCAAGGAAAAAGGGGTTCAAACAAATGGCAGACAAAAAAAAAACCAAACTAAAAATTGGCAACTGACAAGGTTTCAGGACTCTTCAGTTGTTCAAACATGGAAATGGACTGATGATGGTTAAACATGTTGCAAATGAGCAGCTCTCCAGTGTGTTGGAGCTGGATCAGCACTCTCCAGCTTGCTAGCACTGATGTGGAGGTGAAACAGTGAAAATACTGGGAGAACAACAGCAGGGGAAAATATTCGACACACACAGCCTGGATAGCTGGGAAGGAATAAGGTATTCTGCACATACAGCATGTCTGACCACACAAATACTAGTAATTTCAAAGTCTGAAATCTTCAATTCTCACTATTTTTCCCTTAATCGATGCAGGAACGAGAGATGCTCGTGAAGGTCCACAACAGATCTCACCCCCTAACTCCTTCACTCTGTGAAGCTGACAACAACAGCAGGAAAACAGTCTCGCCTTGATTAATAATTGCCATATCTTGGCTTATTCTTATTGGTCCTCCAAAGGATGTAAACACCCCAAACATCCCATGCTTTTAATTATCATAATTCATATTTCACAGGTCAGGCTACTGCCACGATTCCCACAAAATAAGTGTTCCCATACAGCAGATAGCTGGGATAGCACGGGAAGGACAATACGCACCGGAGTACTCCGCACTGCATGGATTTCAACTTCCTTGCCTATTTCAGTGTTACATCCCAAAATACGTGGATGTGGTATCTTCTAAACCACTACACAAACATGGCTGGGAAGTACTTCTAAACAGTGGTCATTTTGCAAAAAGTGGCTATAATCTGAGAACTTAAAAACCATGGGGCACAAATGTCACACCACCTGCGTTCTTCAGAGGGTTAAATTGTGGACCAGGCATACCTACATCAGCCAGTAAAGCACTGGCAAACATTCTCGATCCTCCTGTACCAGCAGCTAACCAGAAAGGTGAGATACTGATGCTGTCGTGCATTTCCACCGGTTCCAGCATTCCCTCCTAACTCCTTCTACACATGTCCTGCTCAACATCCTCAACTAAAATGTTCAGGTGACAGGAGCTCAGTCAGGAGACTCAGCAAGGTATCTTGTGAGAGTCTCCTTTATGTCATGATACATTGCATTGAACTCTGTGTTGTCATGGAAATCCTCTCTTTCCCCAAGATGTTTAAAGTAAACAGCCATCCCTCTGCCTTTCCTCCGTTTTCGTGAATGACAGCTTAACTATCACAGCCACTATTTATCCACAGGTGGCTTTGGCAGTTCAGGGGGTATTTTTCATATTTTTTTCACTTAAGTGTGGAAACGAGGTCAAGACATTTCTCTCTAATCTTTAGCTTTCCTTTCCCTCCAATTCTTTTCTATGTCAGCAGCTAAAAAAAAATAAATTAAAAATTGCAGTGCTACTGATTCATTGATGCCCACAGGTGAAAAGGGACCAGTTTGAAATCTCCCACCTTTTGAAACCACGTCAAAGTTTGCATTTCAAACTCTCCCAGGTGGTACTTTATAGTCTTCTGCTTCTGGTGAAGGGGAGGAGGGGGAAATCACCCCTGTGTAAATGAGATATACCTGCCTCTTCTTTCATCAGGGTTGGTATTAGCGGCATTGCTCCACATTGCAGACAACACAAAAAAAACCCAAAATCACTTTAGAAAAAAGTGTGAGCAACCATCCTTAACAGAAATATGATGGTCTCTTAGGGACGTCCACAGACAGAAATGCAGATGATGCTGCAAGTCATCTCTTCTTTGGCTACACCTCCTTTGCTATTGTCCGAGACCAAATACCGTGACATTCTGCCTGGAATGCATGAGTTACTTCATTTTTAGGGTAAATCATACTTTTTCTTTGGTCTTAATGTTTTGAAAAAGAGCTCTGCCCAGAAGGATTTTCTGTTGACACAAATCTGCCTCGTGCTCTCCCCTTATTTTAGAATGGAAATAACCTACACAGAAACTCCTGTCACCATGCTGGCTGCTGTCCCTCTTCTGCAATAGCAAAGCAAATGCAGACAAGTAAACTAGGCAGCACAGCACACTCAGATAAAACCCTTCCTACCTTCCTGTGCTGTCTGTGAATTTCCACCACGCTGAAAAACAAGGTCATCCCTAAAGCACCACAGAACACTTCCGGCGAGCCTCCCCAGGGAGGATGCTTCAGCAGGGAGAGAAGCTCTGCCACGTGCGAAGCAAAACAAACCCGTAGGGCTCAGCGGGGAAAGGCAGAGAGCTGGCAGGAATACTTCTGTGCTGCTGAAGCACTCGCAGCAGAGCTGCCTTTCTCACGTCACAGGTCTCCTCCCTGCATTTCTGGGTCACGTTAAGAAACGAGAGAGACAGAAAAACTCCACACAGGGATTGAGTCTCAGCAGCACTGGCTGTAGGAAAATGCTGGTGCCTCACTGTCAGTTACCTTCATCAGTCCTGGCACAGGCCATGCCGCCTAAACACACCCTCCACATTCCCCTTGTCTCACGCCAGTAGGCCTGGAGGAAACTCGCTCATTGCTCTCTCCATACAGTACCCCCAATAAAACAGCTTTAAGGTTGCAGTGTACTGTGAAGAGACCTTCCTCAGAGGCAGGCATCACCCCCGGCGCAAAGCACCACACGGCCATTGGGCTCACTGTTTCATTTCACTGCTTGCAGGGGACTAAACCACAGAATCCATATCCTGGGCTCATGGAAGTTATGCTACTATAAGCTCAGCAACAACGTGCATCTCTCTAATTGCTTTGTTGTTCAGGTTCTTCACTGTTACCTGAACTTGAGCTATCAGTCTTTTCTGCCCCACACTGCTGTGCCCATGGAGTCCATTTCCCAAAGCAGTCCAGGCAAACTTGGGGAGGGAAGGGTGTCCACTCTTAACGCACCTGCAGCTTCACCTCTTTTTCAAACTCCAGGAATACAACAACGTCAAAACCAAATTTGTTCTTCTTACTCCATTTTACAGTCAACTCCACTCACAAAAATGCACCACTTCAACTTCCAGCAATCTCCTCCATTCATTTTGGCTCAGGGAGTTGCTCCTTCAGGTTGCAATATATGGCACTGGGCTTGATAATGGCACAGAAATTTCTATTGTTTAAATATTTGCTGTGCTGAAAAAAGAAAATAGATGACATGAGAGTGATACAAGTTCTCTAATGACACAGATGAGGTGTCATATTCGCCAGCTTCCCAGTGCTCTCCTCTAATCTTTGGCAGATGCTGACAACAACGCCTGCAGGATGCTTGATGCATGAATCCCAAATGATTGAGCATGAGTGAGGAGGGGCCTCAGGTCCGACCTAACATCTGGACTTTGTGGCTTTTCGATATGCAAGGCTCCCAGTAAGATCAGTGGACCACTCATGAAAATTTTCTGATGAGACTGAAGCCTTTGGAAACCCTGCACCTGCTACCTGGTGATGGTTTCTTTTCTTCAGCTGCCCTCCTAGAAGCACAAATCAAGGACTTTCTGTAGTGGTCTGGCTGGGTCACAGACTTGGACAGGAAGGTAAAAGGGTGATGAACCACTTTGCTGCCAAGACCCATAGCTACCCTTTCTGTGGCTAATTTTCGCTTCTGCTAGGGTCAGGATAACAATGCTTCCTCTGTCCACAGGGAGTGTCAGGAAAGTACTTCCAGATCAGTGGATGGCAAGTGCCATGGAAATGCACTTTATTAGGCTGTTAAACAGAGTATGCTGTTGGTAACCATGTAACTTGACAAAGGAATGGATCAATAATAATAAGTCTGTATGCTTCATGGGTTAGAACAGTATATATTATTTCAGTTGAAAAGAACTTAGAACAATCATCTAGTCCAACTACCAAACTGGTTCAGGGCTGACCAAAAGTTAACATGTGCTATTAAGGGCACTGTCCCAATGCCTCCTAAACACTGTCAGGCTTGAGGCATCGACCACCTTCTTAAACAAAATAATCTGGAGCAATATCAGGCCCAGAGCTGCTTATTACCACCATAAATTTTGTTTTCATTCAAGGTTTAATACAGCCTGAGCAAGGTAACAAAACTGAAATTGTCAGGAATGGAATGGCATCCTCCATTGTTTATGAATTGCAATGCCAAGCAAAAAATTAAAAAAAAAAAAGACAAGAAAAATAAGTGTGTTGGAAAACAACTGTTGAGTACATTATACATCAAAAATAATTTTACTTCTGGGTTCTCAGAATGGAGTGTTTCAATTTTCACACTCTAAAACAAACCATACGAGAGCTTTAGATACTCCAGATGGGATGCCTTTTGTTAAAGCTTTTGAAATCAGCACTGTAGTTGTGTTTCATGGATGAGTTTTGGTTGGTGTGTTATTGCAATCAGTAATGCTAAAACAGACTGTCAAACTCTCTAGTGGAGAGAAGACAGAAGAGAGAACTAAAGGGAAAGAACACACACAAACACCCTTTTAAAACCCGTAATACATCATGTTGGTTGTTGGGTTTTTTGAGGGCGTGAATTGAGAAAAGAAAAGGCAGACAGACAGGAATGGCTGGGCCAGTAAATCACAGCTCATCATTCCACACACTCCTGCATTTATGGATGAGAACTTGTGGGAAATAAATTGTATTTCCTAAATGTTATAAACTGCGGTCTGAACTCATCCAAAGTATTTTGTAAAACAATATGAATAGATTCCCCTTAATTTCTAAACACAGTGGTCCAAGTTATCCTCTTAATGAAAATGTGATAGCATAATTAACTCTCATCAATGTGGTTTTACATCAAAAAGGTCTGGTGAAGACAACTCGCTGATGGAACCATGCACTTGATGGGTCGAAAGCATCTACAGTCCCAGGACAGACCTCAGTATGGCACCCAGATGTGTGCACCTAGCAACCCTGATGTTTTAAAAGCACTTAGGCAAAATCAATGCAGCCAATGCTAAACTGATTAAAAAAGCAGCTGACAGCGAGTTCACACACATGAATGAAACCCCTCTAATCATAAATGGGAATCATCACCCGACATTAGCTTTGTTAATGGGGCCCTATGGGGATCTGGTTTCTGACACACAACTGCTCTGTATCTTCATCAACTATCTGAAAGAAAACACCAATCAATTGTTGGTAACAGTTGGAAACGGGTGAAAATTGGAGGGAGAGGGGATAAACACAACTGTGGACGTGTCAATTATTTAAGTTGTCTTGAGTCGCCTGATAAGGATGGCTCTTCTGGATTACGTTAACCCCACGCAGCCTGCTGAAATGTATCTCAGGCATAGACTAAGGAAAAAAAGAACGGGGACCTTCAGCAGACATGAAGCTGTCATGGAAGCACGTCCGCTCATCCATCAGGGGAAAATACTGACAGATTGGAGCAGAATTGGATTAAAGAAAATGCTACAAAACTTATCTGAGATTGAGGAAATGAAACAATGCAGAAAGACCTTCTTATTTACCCATGGGAGCTCAGAGGTGACTCACCAGCAACATTCATGTAGTTACAGAGGAAAGAGGTTCCCAGTGATAAAGCGCACTTTAACCTAGTGGGAAAAGACACAGAAGTATCTAACAGCAAATCTAAATTCAGACTAAAAAGCAGAATTCAACACTAAAAAGATCTATTTAACATATCAAGACCTTTTCTCAGGTAAAAGACTTTCTCATTCGCTCTGCTCTTTTGAACCAAAGCCAGAGGCTACACCAATGCAGGGGCACAAATCTGTTAGATGTGAAAGCAGCTAACTTTAAAATAAAATAAAAAAAACCCCAAACCAAACCCTTTCCATTGTACAGGCACGAAAAACTTCCTCAGGGCTTTGCTGAAGAGGCAATGCTGACTGAACCACCACGCTGAAAGATCAATTTCCTAAGCAAAAGCAAGGACCATATAATAAGGCTTTGAAGGGGTACAGCAGAGATAAACAAGGCAAGGGGGAAGACTCACCAGCTGCTCCCTCAGCACCCCACCGCCTCAAGCCCTCTGCTGCTGCTGAGAGATCTCATCAGGCACAACGCAGGCTTTTCTTCTGCCTTTTTTTTTTTTAAGGTAGTAATATGAATATGAGCCAGCAGTGTGCCCAGGCGGCCAAGAAGGCCAATGGCATCTTGGCTTGGATCAAAATTAGTGTGGCCAGTAGGTCTGGGGAAGTGATTGTGCCCCTGTACTCGGCATTGGAGAGACCACACCTCGAGTGCTGTGTCCAGTTCTGGGCCCCTCACGATCAGAAGGATATTGAAGTCCTTGAAGGAGTCCAGAGAAGGGCAACCAGGCTGCTGAAGGCAAGTCTTATGTGGAGCAGCTGAGGGAGATGGGGCTGTTTAGCCTGGAGAAGAGAAGGCTGAGGGGAGACCTTATCACCGCCTACAACTACCTGAAGGGAGGTTGTAGAGAGGTGGGCGATGGCCTCTTCAGCCAGGTGACAGGACAAGGAGAAATGGCACAAAGCTGTGCCAGGGCAGGGTCAGATTAGACATTAGAAAAAACATTTTTACTGAAAGAGTTGTTAGGGCCTGGGACAGGCTGCCCAGGGAGGGGGTTGAGTCACCATCCCTGGATGTGATTTAAAAAAGGGTTGATGAGGTACTTAGGATGGGGTTGGTTGGGTTTAGCTTAGGATAGGATTGGTTGGACTTGATGATCGTCAAAGGTCTTTTCCAACCTTGTGATTCTGTGATTCTGTGACCCCACATCCATCTAAGGATATGGGACAGGCAGAATTCATGGAGAAGTGTGATGCTTTTCACTAGTGCTCTGGGAACAAAGCACTTCTGGGCACACAAGCCGTGGAGCGGAGCGGGGCTGTAACCAGAAGAATGATGATGAAAAAGTAGGTGGGCAGAGCAGGGCAGGAGGAAGTGAAACAGCGATGGATGCTGGGGAATGGTCCTTATTGGCTTTGGGGTAGCATTCCTATGCCCCACACCTACCCCCGGCTCCCCCTGCCCCATGTTTGCCCTGAGTCGGACACAGCGGCTGCAGAGCTCTCTGCTACACCAGCACTGTGCAGCTGATTTAATAAGTAACTTCACTTAATTCATTAACTCTCCAAGATTAGCAGAAGACACGCACAGCAGCCAAGACCAACAGAGACAAATAAATTTGGGGTTTTCAGGCCAAGTCACAGAGTTATGACAAGCCAAATTTTTATTTTTTTAAACAAGGAAAACATTCACTAAGTACTTTTCATTCTTAAGACCTTTGCAAAACCCTTTGTGGGATTTTCTTCAAACCAGGCTGCTCATAGAGCAAGCACCAACACAAAACTTCAGGCAGACTTTTTACTTTGGAGACATTATTTTTGAGTACATAAAAAAGTGGATTCACAACAAAAGGTCAGCTTCAAACTCACCTAGGAAATGGAGCAGCACGCAGTTAAAACAGATGATGGTAAAGAGACCTCCAAACTATCAGGGTGGATGTGAGCAGAAAGGAGTCTCCAGGAGCACAGCTCAGGGAGACCAAAGTGATTTCTGCTGCCTCTGATACTGACTGCCTGGGTCTGATGAACCAGCCTCACCTGTACACATCTGAAAATGCCACGCCAATGAGCACTTCCAAGCCAACAGCCTCTCTACATCCATTAACATTATGGTCACCTCAAGAGTGTTCAGTTATATTATGAGTCCAACCGTGCAGTCTTGTGTTAATGAGTTCATGCTCGCTTAGGCTGACGGTCAAGCATCAGGCAGCTTGGGAGCCTTGCACCTTTCCACACATGCATTTTGGATTAATGCACTGCCACCTGAGGAAACTAGTTAAAGATCTGTTTCTGTGACACTAGTCTGGCCTTAACATATGCATGGGCACAAACCTGTGAGGAGGCATCATGCGCACAGGTTGTAGGAGGACTTGCAAAGAGATACTGTCCATTTGGAGCAGTGAGAGGTGGCCAGCAGGTGTCTTCCCCTTGGGGTCCCCTTTCCCCTCCAGCCCCCTTCACCAAGTCACTCCACAAGCTTATCCAAACTCTCTGCCCCACCAGCCACCAGGTAAACCTACCCCTGGTTCAATGGGCAGTGGGATCTCAGAGAGCTCTCTGACACTCCCCTCATGACCCAGGAGTTCATTCACCAGCACCCAGTTGAAACCGATGAATGGTTTGGGAAGAACCCTGTATCTCAGAGCACTGGGTCCAGGCACACACTTTAGGCACACCGTCTATGCACACAGCATCCCTGATAACGAAACAAAGCCCCCACGCCCTTGACAAGAATAAGAATAATAAGCAAATCCCAAGAACTTGGTATTATAATAATTCCCAAGGACTCAGAATTATAAATTACAAACCTGTGCTTTCCAAGAGATACCATTTACATATTATTTACCTAGAAAAAAGCCGCTGCTGGTACATGCCCAAGACAGGCTAACATGGGCTTTGTTTGAAATTGCTAGGAATACGTTCCTATACCTGAGCTTACACACAAAGATGCCAACACTTTCTTCACATAGAAAGGCAGAAAGCTATGGAGGCTGACAGCAAGCTCATCTTTTAAATACTCAGAAAGTCTCCAGGGAACTGTAATATTCAAGACGCACTGTGCATTATTTCACAAAAATGTAAGAAGAAGTAGAATTTCTTACAAAAGGTGACACATAGTAAAGTGTAATTCACAGAGCATAAGAACATAAAAGCATGATTAATAACCTAGTATTAAGTGTATATAGGTTGTTATTATTAGGGCAAATTGCAGATTTTATTTCAATTATGAATTCAGAGACTTCTAAAAATAATTTGAAAAGGGACAGGATTTTATTCAGAGAAGTTTCTCCCAAGTGGAGTTTCTTGGAAAAATCCTTGAGAATAAAAGTTTATCTATACTTTCTATTGATCAAAAAAAAACCCAAATTCAGAAGGAAGGCTCTGGTAGGTGACTTCTGGCCATGCTTGGCACCAACCTTCTCCAGGGAGCTGCAACCTTCATGGCAGTGCTGTGCGGCTGTGCCTCGGCTGCCCCAAAAAGGTCCTAATGACAAACCCACCTCCCCCTATAGCTTAATGGGCTGGAGCTGCATGAAGCCAGTGTAAACCAGTGCTGCTGATGAAGAGGATGCTCTGGCTCTCCTTGCTACCTGCAGCTGCTCTTTCCTGTCTACTCATGCCAGCTTGGGTGGGAAATTTAAATTCTACATCACTGCCCCAAAACCAGCAAAAGCAAACTTCAGGGAGGTGGCGGGGGGTAGGAGAAGGAAGGCTGGGGGGAGTGGGACCAGCCCAGCTGTCCCTGTGGGTCTAACGCCCGCTGGTGCAGAGGGCACAGCAGCACCCTGCCACACCACAGGGGAGAGGCGGCTGCACATAATGCTCACAGGGACCCCAGACGTTCAACTCTGGTTCTTCATTCCAAATGTTCAGCCCACAACTGCCCCACTTCGCTGGACCACTGAAACCTGAATGTTACTACTGGGTGAAGTCCCCCCAGCACGCTGCACATCAAGCTTTTTCCTCCACTCCTCTTTGCTTTTCAGTCACTTTGCACCACGCATCTTTTCCAACCATCTCCCTTGTGTGACAACACAATGTTTTGGTTTGTCAGCTTTTAGGTGTCAAAGTATATTGACACTTTGGCAAACAAGACACTCCTGCAAGCTGACAAGCATGACTTCTCTGCAGAAAACTCATCTCTGAACCCTCTGCCACCTATGCGTGACATATGAAATCTGAAAGCAAACTTTACAGCAAGCCTTGACAACAGAACCCTTCCATTTATGCTATGTCTTAAAATAACTGGAGACCATCCACCAGCTTTTAGGAACACATATGCTAAAATCCACATTTATCTCTTTCACTGATTGCTCAAAACTATTATTCCTTACTTCTTGAAACCTCTGTATAAAAGCTCTCTAATGTTTGTAACCCATAATGTTTGTATTATCAGTAAAGAAAAGGTGGTGATAAAGCACCGGTATCTTTTGGACAACAATGAGAGAGAGGTGGATCTCCAGAACCGATTTCCATATAGCAGAGGGTACAGCTCCCTGACCCCGTGTTTACCAGTGAGATACACAAGCTGCTGTTAGGAGTGCACCGATGAGGATTACAGCATCGGAGTGGAGGCTCATTATACATATACTAATTACTACCATGAAGGTGGCAAATGCAGCACTTTAGACAATGTGAGTTCTAGGGCGCAGAAGTCAGAGGGATGCTACTTTGGAGTCTCTAATTAATAACAATGGTTATGATGGCCAAACCAGTGAAGTAGAAAAAAGATTACATTTTTTTCATTGGATCGCTGAATGCTTGCCAGGAAGATTGCACTAAAATCCAGGCAGTTAAGTTTCTAATTCACAGCCACGAAATTTGACTCTTGTTCATAAACCAATATAAAAAATAGCAGCGTTGTATCAAATAGCCTATTTCATATTCAAAAAGCCCTTTCACTAGCAGAAGTGTTTTCCCAAAAGCCACCAACTCCTTTTTCCACTTCTCCACAGTAATTTAGGGTCACTCTAAAGAGAGAAAGTTGTGATGCAAACCCAGAAAAATCTGATTCTTAAGAACTGGCCACGAACCAGTGAGTAACTACATTAATCCAGAAACATTTTCTAATGTCTCCAGCATGCAAAGAAGCCTTCTGCGTATTTGTTTTTCCTCCAGGAGACTGCAGAAAGGAAGAAATTAAAGAGCTGGACTCTGGAGGGTCAAAGTTTTGTCTGAGGTAGTAAACAGTCTCTCAGTTTGGAGATCCTAAAACTGCACAAAAATCAGTTTTCATGAATATTTCTAAGCTGCTGGGTTTGCATAAGATAATTGAAAAAAGCTTCACAGTAACATCAAAAGAGAAGATTATGTCTTCAGTTTGCTATCGGATCTAGAAAGAAAGCAAATCACTCTTCTTTAGCCTCCCTTCAGTCCGGTCCGCAACATAATACAGATGATGAACGGTAAGGCGGGATGCAGAGGCCCAAAACTGCTCTGAACCTGAGGTGACATGCAGATAATCGACAGTATCTTCTGCCTCCAGCTGCATTTCCCTGTTCCACCTTTACGATGACAACTGTGGAGAATCTGGCCTATATTTTCTAAGTGAAATTTGAGCTGTTATTAAAATGTGTGTATTTTTAGATTTCATTCAATCTCTTTGAGCAGGCCAATAGTTTGGAGATAAAAATGCTGCAGAGGAGCAACTCCCCCCACCCAACTGCCCATATAAACGAAAGGCCCTTGGGGAACGACAGAACATTAACCTGCCCAATAACTGTATTAACCTTTCCCCAAGGACTTTTTCTCTGAACCTGTGAAAACCTGCCAACGTGTCAGAATCTCAGGATGCACCTTCTGCTGTATCCATCAGGATGTACTTTCCAGTGCATTGCCCCATGCCCTTCTGTAGTAAAAGGGCACTAACTGCAGTGAAAGAACCATTCAAGGCAGTGACAGTGATACTGACGATTCAATCAGGGAATTTTTTTCATAGGGTGCCCCAGTAAAAAGAACTTGCAAACATTGCTATCCAGAGTCTTTTCCAAATCAGGAATACCAATATTAATTATCTTCCGTGAACTACCTTTGTGGCTGCCTCTGTAAACTGACATTCAGGAACCTTGAGGATTAATTACAAGTAATGAAGCTCACTTCTGCATCGCACAGTTAAACACAAGTCCCTGCAAATGAGTTTGACCTTTCCTGCACTGCGTGCTCTGGAATTTCTTACCCAGGAGGGGATTGCCTGCAGCCAGCATCTTTGCATGAGAACCAGTATCATGTGTGAGACACGCTAAGAATCTGGCTCAATCAATCAGGATAAATCTGGCTCGTTAAATCTCAATAAAAGAATCTGGCTTCAGAAAACAAAATAGATATTTGACAGGGAACCATGTCTCAGTAGATGACACCCTGTGAGCCACTGACAATTAAACTGGCTTCCTGCAGACAACACTTGATGACACTCGTGCAGTCTTGGGAATACACATCTATCTGCACAAATATGCAGGTCACTACAGAGCGGCCTGGGCCACGAAGCTTGAAACTGCGCCAGTATCAGCGTGTTACAAGGTTATGATTACTGCAAGAATGAGCTAAGGAGTGGATATGTTATTGACAAACTGTTTGGTCCTGGTAGCTCACTGAGAAACAGTCTCATGCTCTCAAGTGACACCATTCAGTAGGCAATAGTATGGAATTTTACCATGCGTTCCATGTTGAGATTTTTTCGGGGAAAAGCAGCAAGACAGTAGGATTATATAGCAATGTGTTGCAAAAATGAACACAGAAATTTGTAGTTAATGTAATTGTCAGCTCCTTTGGACAGGCAGGACTTCTGTTAAATGTTAGCATCAAAGCACACCTTCTGCACTTTTGCTTGAATCTCAGAGACCAGGGCCAGGAGCCCAGGAGTTATGGACATACAAAAGACAAAAGAAGGATGTCACTGGCTTCAAACATGTTATTTTGTGTCATTGTTTAAAAAATAAAATAAAAATAGCAGCTGTATGAAAAGAAACTAGAAAAACTTCTTTCTTCCAAGTTTCTCCACACAATGTGTGAGCTCAGTAAGTCGTGTTCAAAAAGTCACATTTGACATCAGAATTTACTGACCCTGATGGACTTGATCCTCGCAAGCAGGGAAAGCTGCATCCTTGCCCTGGAGAAAGCAGACTACCTCCTCCTCCTTTAATGTGCTCACTTCTAAGGTTGGGAACTGCCTGGCTGCTGATGAGTGTTTGCAGGTCAGTTTGCATTTTCCTAGACTTCAGTTGCTGCCTTCAGCCATCACTCCCAGTAGAGAAGAAACAGTTTTGAAATGCCAGAAAATTGACAATCTCCACTCTTGCAGAGGAAAGCCACTAAATCTAACATCACTTCTCATCACCTACCCTTTATAGGTCAGACGTGTCCAACTGCAAGTTAAGATTAAAAATGGCTCGCTACTAATCTTAGCACAAACATTAGTGCCGCTCTAATACACTGCGCTGTGCAGCAGGGCGGGAGATGAAATAATCAGGTATCTGGCTGGCCTCTGACCTTGGCTTTGAAGTACCTGGCACTGGGAGCAACATTAGAAACGTGTTTAATGATCTCTGCTCGCCTGGGTCAAGTTTTGTAATAATTATAACAATAAATACAAGTAGTCTCACTTCAAGATCCTTCAGAAGATGCTGACAGCAAGCTCGGCCAAAGAAACACCATTTAGATGGTACCTCTGAAAAGTACAGCGCCTCTCGCTTTGTTTTGCAGCTGTTAGAACGACTTGGGATGCAATGCTCATGGCAGCTTTAACAATTTTTAATGAATAATTACATCAGCCAATTTTCCATATGACCTTAACTTCATCAATATGATTACCTTTGGAGATACTTCTGCACAGATCCCACTGGAGCATTTCAAGCAAGGCCAAGGATAATATGCTTGGATCTATAAATTCAACATACAACTGTTTCCGGTGGTTTCCCTAAGGATCTGATCCCTGGGTGCATTTATTATTTTTTTAAAACAAAAACATTATCATGAATAAAGCAACAAGATGAAATTGGCTTTTTCCTTCTGTGCATTTAAATGAATCTAGATGTCTGCAAATTATTAAGATTTCTTGGAAAATCAGTCACCATAACAAGAACCTTCTGCGCCCCTCAATGAACAAAAAAAGAGAAAAAATCACTGAGATGCAAACCAAACTTACAAAGCAGAAATACCAGTCAACTTAATTTGGGGGAAAAAAAAAAGGTCTGAGGTGTAAGAAAAGCCTGAAGACAATGATTTACATCATATGGAACCCGTTCTCTTTTAATTACCTTCATCATTATGGAGACAATGGTCTTTTTGTTTCATTCTTTCAACTTCTTGGAGTGAGCACTGTTGCTGCATGAACCACGCATGGTACAGCAGATAACAGCGGAGGGATAATAACTAGCCTTATAAAGAATTAGCTCATCTCACAGTTTCTCCGCTCAAAGCACAAAATCCTAACCATCCCGCTAAGCCACCCACTGATAATAAACATGAAAAGCTGTGTTAGTGGTACAAGAAAAACAATGTCTGACTTGCTACCGCCACCCCAAACAACCATGGGGGAGCTGCCGGCCGGCTGCCCCTCGCTCCTGCTGCTGCAGTGAAGGGAATTGCTGCTAGGAGTCAGCTGTAGGTCGCTGCTGCTGCTGCGGCTGCCGCTTCTTCTTAAAATACACAGCTAGTTTAAGGACAGATGTAATTAGAAGAACCTGCACAGATGGTTTTTGTCAAAGACTCTTCGATAAGTTACATTTATATTCACTTAACCTTGGAGTAGAACAGCAACACTGTCGTTAAAATGAATGAATTCATGCTTTGGGTTGCAGTAATAGTTATTTTTTGTAGACTGACTTACCTTCTTCTGTATGGTCTAGGAGACCACAGAAGGTAGAGTTTCATCATCCAGAGTATTTTCTGTTATGTAAAATTATTCACCAAATAGGAAAGTTTACCACTGTGAAGGAGCTATGGTTAAAACGAAACAAACACAAGTTTCCTGGGAGCAGGCCTGGCCAAGGTTTGGAGGGCAAGCAAAGATACAATCCTAATAAGGCCAGGTTTGGTTCAAAGCAGTGGGTCTAATCTTCACAAAAGCAAAATAGGCTGATCCCACGCTTGATGCCAATGCAGGCCTGGTCATATAAATAATTTAGATACTCAGCTTCAGGTAACCAAGTTTGGCACGAAAAAGTGACTAGCTCCTGCCTGAAGGCATTCAGCTAAAACCAAAAGGTTGATTTTCTAGAGAGAAGCAGCACTGAAGGCATCAGGCTCGGCCACGTGCCACTTGTTTCCGACTTTCCCAGACAACGATAGCAGTGAAGTCTTCAGAGACACTTCCTGGCCCCCAGCCCTGGCTGGCTGAGATCGCCACCTTGCACCTGGCAGCACCCCCTCCAAGCTGGGGGGGGATCTCAGCCTGGAAAGCCTCATGGGTCTCCTCCAATCCTCTGTTAAACCACACTGACAATTTACCGGGAGGCCAAGGGAATGTTAATCACTGCACATAATGCCTGCCACAACACCGTACACTCACAGTACCCTGTGCCTTGCAACTGCCTCATCCCCCCTGGACCTATGTTTTGGACTATATCCATTGCTGAGCGTGTCACCTTTATACAGATAGGTTATTTAGGGATTTTTCCTTGAGTATTTCTTGAATATTTTATATTCCTTGAACACCATTCACAGTAATTGAATAATCCGATAATTCTCAGCAGCCACATACAGCTTAGTCTCTTTCTAATTTGAGCATGATGATGCCTCATAAATGAACAGGGACAAGCCAAAAAGTAAAGGCGTTTCAAGCAGTAATGAAATCTAAAATGCTTGCCTGCATCAATTTATTAATGTCACCGCAGAGCGAAGAAGCAATACAGCATCAAAATGAAGCACGCTGCATCTGCGGCTCGCCTATCGCCTATCGCTTACACGCACACGCACATGGCGTTAATTAAAGACTGCAAGGCTGTATGTTGCACAGGTTTCTCTTTATCGAGCCTTTCTGCATTATTTCATGTATAACCCAGACTAAGATGCTGTGATAAAAGCTCAGCAGAAAAATGTCCGAGCAGCCTGCCAAGAACCACACAGACTTGGCCTGTGGACAACACACAAATCCACAACCGTGGAAAGGAAAACAAAAACGAGGACAGAACACCAACTTCTCTTTCAATTTGGGATATGGAAAATAGCAGCATGTTTTTCAGCAGCTGATTGCTTACATGAAATATTTAAAACTTGCTCGCTGCAACACAGCCAGTTGTTCAGAACCAGAACCACGCTGGAGGTGGCGGGGCTCCTGACTGCCAGCACTGCTTGAGCAAAGTAAGGGATTAGGAGAACCTCAGAAGCTATCCCAGTGTAATTGTTAACTTTTGGGGAGCAAACCCTCTCCTAGGGGAAAGCCTCGGAGAGATTATCACAGACTCGTGCTACACCTGTTTGAGCTCCTATTACAAAAAAGTGGGAAATTGCTTTGACACTTGGCCAGATCTTTGAGAGAAATGCCTATTGAGCAGCTCTCTGCACAGCAAACTACAGCATATCCATACCTGAGGGTTAGCTATTTGATAACAATTTATTTTCTGATATTGTAACTGAGCAGACAGTTTTGTCCTGAGTCTAACACTACATCCCTACTTGAGTTTTAATTATTCCAGTTATAATTTTTATGCCACTTTACAGCACTCCAGTGTTACAGTACAGTCTTTTCCAGGAATTCATATACATGTGCTTAAAGCTAGTTTTATACAAGAGCATTCTATGTTGATCAGCAGACAGTACTGCGCATGCATGAGCAACAGAATGTCTCAATTCTGACATTAGTATGAATTGAGAAATGCTATTTCAACTGGGAAAAAAGTTGGAAGACAGGCAGAAAGAATGAGATCATGAGCCCTTTCCTTAAAACTGCTGAACTGTGAGAGTGGAAGTAAGCTGATGTATTTAGGTACTAGATTTCTGTGTGTCCAGGTAGAGAAATTACCCATCTGAAAACTGGAATGCACTGGGAAAAAAAAAACCCTACCAAAAAAGTACCCAGCTAAACAGAGCTTTACTGGATTCTTTTCTGTCTGATCATCCCTGCCCCCACTCCCCGCCCCAAAAGGGAAAAAAAATATTTGCATTCTCTGCTGAAGTGCTTCATAAGAACAAAAACCTGATTACATTTCCTTTCTTTTTTTTTTGGTTTTTCTTTTCCTTTTTGTATTATTTAGTCTACACCAATATAAACAATTTTGAAAACACTGAACTAATTTCTCAGTAGCTCTGTTTTACCCTGAGCTGCAGCTTTTGGTAAATAATGGACCAAATCTATTTACTCAGTTTTATGTCTAAACTGTTAGTCATTGCAAACTAGACACATTTGAAAAATCCCCCACAGCAGAAAGGCTAGCTGGCCTCTTTCCCAGGGTTCACCTCTCCTGTTTCCTAAAATGCCCTTTTTTGACAATCGGGTTCTCCCTGGTAGGTGGTTGCTGTGGCCGCAGGAACTCTTTAATTCCATCTATCCACAGATTAATTCAACTTCTATATTCCAACTGAAGGTACAAATACCATCTCATAACATGACTGAAAAATAAACATACCATGCCTTACTGCATACAGGGCTCGTGCACTTCGTAACACAAGGACCAAAAAGGCGTTTATACTATCATAGTGGTTCACTAAAATACACCAACTAAACAGATCATGAATAGCAAAAGAAATTGACAAGTTGAAATCAAACGATGGTAATTAAGTAATTATTGTTTTAACACCTGACACTGCCTACTGCAAACCAACAGCCAGAAACCTGACGGCAAGGAACCACAAGAAAATTTGACCTTTTGTCATTCATTATTAAAAAAAAACACCATGGAAAAGTGGTTCTGTCATATGAGGACAGCCAGGATGAATCACACAGCTATTCAAATAATTAGTACGTGCTTTACTAGTAGAACCTCCTTTATTCCCACAGTGGAATTACAAAGGTTGCAGGTCACCAGCTAAGTCTCCAAAACTCATAGAAAAGGGTCAGTTGGGACCAAGCAAGATACATAAACATAATGCTGTTAAATTTCGACAGTCACGAGGAGCTCAATAGGTATCATACCAGGGGAAGTTCAGACTGGGCATTAAGGAAGCATTTCTTTACCAAGAGGGTGGTCAAATGCTGGACCCGGCTTCCTAGAGAGATCAATGAACCAAGCCTGCCAGCATTTAAGAGGTGCTGGGACAATGCCCTTAATAACATGCGTTAACTTGTGGTCAGCCCTGGTGTGGTCAGGCAGTTGGACTAGATGATCATTGTAGGTCCTTTCCAACTGAAGTATTTAATTTTATTTCCATTCCATTCCATTCTTCTATTCATCCATGGTAAATATAATAACAAGCGTGTGTCCTGAAATTCAGTTATCTGGAACCCAAAGTTCAGAAGAAGGCCAGAGCAAAGCACAGGGTCTGTTCATAACTGTGTAACACAGCCGGTTATGCAAAGGAGCCATGCACCAAGCATTCTGAGTCTAACAAAAGGCCCTAACTAGAAGCTCAAAATCAATGGTCTTATTTAATGACCAAAATTATATACAAACTCTATTAGTGCCCTTCTGGTTTAAAAGAGATACTGCCCAAAAGACATGATCTACTCCTCCCTAAAGACATGATCTACTCCTCCCTAATTCCCTAACAGAATTTACAGAGCAAACACAGGAAACAGAATCACAGAATCACAGAAGAGTTGTAGGGGTTGGAAGGGACCTTGAGAGATCATTGGGTCCAACCTCCCTGCCAAAGCAGGCTCACCTTACAGCCAGAGCAGACTACCAGTTTCTTCACTGATGCAGCACATTTACTCCCTGGACAGGAAAGGTCAAGTGTTGTGCCTCCCATGCCAGATGTCCCCTGCTGTGCGACAAGGCCAGGGCAGGCACCAGGTAGGTGTATGTTCACCCTCCAGAGACCCAAAAGAGAAGACTTTTGCAACTTTTAAATACAAAATTACCAGGCTCGTCCAACTCTTGCTCTCCTTTCTCCTATCTTCCCTCACTTTTTGTTTTCCTTCATATTATTTCCCTTACATTAATTACCCCTATGTTTTCCAGGCCCCATGCCACTCTTCTCCATTCTGACCACAGTCAGGGTGCTTCTCTGTGCACGTTTGTACTACTACTGGTGTATTTGTGATTGCTTCATTTAGTGCTGGGATGCGCAGCCTAAATTCAGACCGTCTCTGTGTCTTATACCAAAATATGCCCAATATCAAACCATGCTGTAATCCCAGTCACCTCTCTCACAGCCCGCATGCTGCCATTTCCATTCACCATTTCTGGTGTTTCAGTAAATTTCCAACCCATTTAAATAGTGGTCACATCCATCCCACGCAGATATCTTTTCATGTGAGATTTCAGGAAACTTTATGTGAATCACAGAATCATAGGGGTTGGAAGGGAAGGGACCTCAAGACATCATCTAGTCCAACCCTCAAATGTCCAGCCACTTAACCAGCAGAAGATCTGTTATATGTAAAGGGCCATTCAGCCATCAAATGAAAAAGGACCTCCAGCAATATAAATATATATGGAAAACGACCACTCATCTTTACTGCAACAGCTGCTGAGGAAACACAGGATTTCCTTGACTTAAAATAACTCAAGTGTTTCCATCAGGTGGAAAACAGTTTCTGAAAAAGCTCTGTATTTTGCTTTGTTTCACTGCATTAACCCCAACGTGGTGAACAGAACCAGGAACAATTTTGTTGCTTTTTGGGGTTGGTTGGCTTGGTTGGTTTTTAATTTCTCTGTATTCTGTGAATAAAAATAACAAAACAAGACCCATTCCTCCTGGTCACACAGCCATTTCATTCACTACAATTCTGTTCCTGTCAAAACAGCAGCAGGCCTACAGCGTGCCTTAAGCAAACAGAGTTTCAGCAGCAGGCTGCCATCACTGTCCCCAGAAAAACCTGGGGAGCCGTGAGGCCAGGCACTCTGTCCTCACTGCTCACAGATCACCCTGGGCCTCTGCTGGCACCTCTGCATTGGGTGAGACCAGAAATCACCACAATTGAAAGCACTGTGAATTCAGCATGCCAGGCGGTTCGCAGAGTGCAGCCCACTGGCTGTTGGCTGCTTGTAAAGCATGGGTTTTCCTCTTCATTTCCAGATATGAAGACTACAAAAGGACCTCGGGGCAGCCCCCCTATTAAGATGAAATCAGAAGAACTAACACCTGAAATTGTCCCAGTGACATCCTATGGATGCACATGACATCCCAGTAAAAAGCGTGCTCCTTCACTGGCCACCCCATACGCCACACAGCAAATCACAAAGTTCTTCCAGGATCAAACTTAATTGTCATGTACAGCTGAGGTTCACCTTGCAAAGACTTCTTCCAGATATGTTCTGAAGAAGTGAAAACCAATTTGCATTATTTCATCCTGCTGTATTTTATCCCTGAGCTGGTATGATTACCCACTGGCTCTGAGATCAGGAGGGTGGAGGTTGGTCAGACCAGTACATACCCATTTCCATCCTCAGACCATGCTGGCTGCTCACTCAAGGCTTTTGTGAATGTTTCAGTGCCACTTCTGTCTGCAGAGGACAACCATGGTGTGGATTTTGCATTTTATTTTCTTTCTGACTATCATTACAAAAGGGTTTTAAAAAGACCTGAACTGTTTGTGAGTCTGCAAGGGTACAGGACTCTCCTCCTGGCCGTCTGTGTGGTCACAGTTCAGCTTTTGTGTTACTGTTTGCTTGTGGTGTCATCTCCCTTTCACAAACAGATAATATAGTAACACCAACAACTCAGAGAAATGTGGTGAGAACATTTCAAACGGAGCAAACAAGGCATTCCAGGTAAAGACACATTCAATGCATACCAAGTTACCTACTAGCTTTTTATACCCATTGGCTTGCTGTGGCTGTCACATTTTTATAGTGTATGGGTCACAAACACACACACACACACACAAATCAAGAAAATGTTTCAGCAACTGTAATTTTTAGAGTATCATTTATTATCTTGCTGTTAACTCTTAAATTGCTGCTTCAAACAGTTTATACATGGATAAACCAGCTTCCTCTGACTTGACCTAAAAATGCAATCTGAGGGTCATACAATTCAAATCATGGCGTGGTTCTATTAATTTCTACGTGGCAACTCAAGAGTTTACTGAGCTGCCGGGTAACCACAGGGCATGGTGGAACAAGGGAAATGCTGAGAAGGCGAAGGATGGGCAGGAGCTTGGGAAGTCTTCCATGTGAGAAAAACCAGAACAGATTCGGCATGGGCAGCATAAAGAAAGGACAAAGTAGCTGAGTAAAACCATGTGTTGTAAGGAGAAATTGATTGTCTAATGACTATTCACAGTTGCTTATCACACAAGGGTCCATTTGGTGAAAATCTATCAAGCAACGGGCCTGAAATAAATCTAAGGATTATCTTTTCACAGAAAACATAACTGCAATCCCAAATCTGAATGCTACAGGATGTAGTAGTGACCAAAATTGAATGTGGGTTCAAAAAAGACTTGATAAGAAGTTTTTCGGAGACAAATCCATTACTGACCACCAAATTATGTATGACACCCAGCTTGGAAAACTCCCAAACTGCCAGCAGCTAGCATAATATACAACAGGGAAGGATTGCTTTAAAAAACCTCCTCCATTTTAGGCTTGTTCCCTGAGCAACTCACACCAGTCACCGTTAGAAACAAACTACTCAGTGAAATGTGGTTTCTGTAGGAAAACCCCTCCTGGTTTTGCATTATACTCAAAAATTGAACTACTCTTAAGGCAGTCATGCCAGAAAGAAAAGCAACCACAGTGCCTGGTGTATGCATCTATAACACATTTGCATTTTAAAAGCAGGATGCTCGCCACATCTGAAATATTCTTTTTTCCCTCAAGTAATTCAGTATTGCCTTTGAGAAAGGTGGCAGCCAAAGAGGTGGAAGAAGAAAAAAAAACCCAAACAAGGCTTAACATGTGGGTATTTTGGCAAAGTCTAGTTGGCAAAGACTTCCTCCCTACCCTCTCTTGACGATGCAGAATCAGTCCTTTCCCATCCTGTTCAGGAGATTGACCAGACTTTGTACTCGCCCCAGCTCCCAGGTGGATGCACGGAGCATCTCATGGACTGCAATGAAGGGACAGATTCTGAGCACCTTGAGAGAGCCACCTCCACCCCACTCCTCCTCCAGAAACACAGACTCTGTCACCAGACTTCCCTTTGCCCCCCAGCTGACAAGCCAACTCAGGCACCCTCCAGGAAGGATAACATTTCATAGGAGAAAAACACACCTTGGTTTTGCTTTCTTTTTTGCAAAATGCAATACACGGGGAAGAGCTACTCCTGCTTCTCACTGGCCAGGCAAGAGCTGTACCCAGAGCATCCTGCTCAAGGGCAGGTCTGCGAGCACTACTGGAACCTTCCGTTATTATGAAGTACGGGCCCTAAGTGGGGAAACACTGACTTTGTTCCTGACGGGGTGCACGTAGGTGTTGGTTCCAAATCCACAAGTTAATTAAAAACTGTATTTTCTATGGAAAAACAACATGGCCAGCATAACAGAGCTATAATTATATCCAGGTTTCCACTGGCAACTTGTTAATTGAATCTTATTCTGTTTCTTAAAGGAGAGAAGGGCTGCTGTCACGCCCTCTTTCCTTCCTGCTGCTGCAATTTCTCCAGCAGTATTCCCACTGAAATGTCAATGCATCTGTGTCCCCGCTTTAAAAGGGGCTCGGCATAATGTTGCACGTCATGCACCGTCCTGAAAAGAAGCTGCTCTGCTGCACGGCAAATCACTACATGTGTAATTACCTACATCATTTTATATAGAGCATCAAAAATGAAAATATGATGTCTCTCCTCAGCCCTGTTCTGTCACCATGGCAACCGGACACTTTCTTTCCCCCCCCTCCCCTTTTTCCCAAGGGACAAAGAAAACCGCTGGAGGCTTCTCAAATCGGCATAGATTAAGCACAAATAGTTTGGCAAATGCGCTCATTCACTGACATCTCTTACTTTGGTAATTGCACGCATTGTGCTCGCTAGAAGTGAGCTGCTGTAAACACCAACTGCCTGCTTTCTGCCCGGCACCATCCCTGCAAAACAACCCCAAACCTCCTCTCCCCTGCCTCCATCTCCCTCTGCATGTCCAGGCAAACTCCCTCAAGCCAAGCTGTTAATTTTTTGTTCCAACCGGCCATTATTTTCCCGATTACACGTGCATGGGTGAATGGCAGTGAGCTCAGCTTGACTCCATCTGTACTGCCGAGTCCTAAATTACTCCGGTGAGCAACAGGTTGAAGCAGATACCTACATCCTGCAGGCAGCCCTTTCACACGTGGCACGCTAAAGAGAGGCGAGCTCTGGGTTTTGTGACCCAGATAAGTGGAAGCTTTCACGGCAGCCCTACGTGGCTTGCAAATGCTGCCTCAGCTGCAGGAGGTGCATGGACTAGAGCTGGCACAAGTTTTTCACAAGGAGAGACGCTGTCTTCCACCCGCTTCCAGTTGCTTATGGCTTTGACAGACTTAACTGGGCTTCAATGCTTCGTGACAGGTTTTACGTTTACACCAACAGACCAGTTTGTTTTTTGTTGGGATGGTTGTTAAAATGATCCTCCGACTCCTGAAAACAAAGATGGGGAAAAATAGAGTTTTTGTGGATAAAAAATCTTCCTAATTTTTTCAAGTTCCAAAGTTGAAAAGAGGAGAAGATGGGCACAGATGTTTGAATGAGGAAGATGGACCTCTTTCTGCTCCTGTAGACCTTCCACCAAGTTTAAGTATTCAACCCATCCCCCCACCCTCTCCATCTGCATCTGCTGAAGAGCAATACCCATACTGGTGGAAGCTCCCACCTCCACCACAGCTGCAATACTGGGAGGGAAGCCCCAGCCAGAAGGGTCTCACCAAATCACTGCACCCACCCCTTCCAACATGAGGAGCTTCCTGGCCCCTGCCCTGCAGACATCCACAGAGATGCTGGCCACCAACACTGAAAACAAGAGCCTCATCCCACAGGCAGCGTGTGGGCAACACGACCAGCCACCCATGAAAAAACCCTCCTCCCAATGAATGAGGCTTCTCACTGCTTCCAATGCAAATGAAGACAAAGTGCTGCAGAGGCAATGATGACCTCTGGTGCCAGCTGTCAGGAGGCCATGTGGAACGTGACATCGAGGATAAAGACTTACTGGCACCCTGCACCAGTGATGTCCACTTGCCCCAGCAGTCACTAGACATTGTTCTCGCAGATGTACCAGGCACTCTCCCATTTCGGGTCATAATGAGCTGCAGATGCGACAGGCATTACAGATTCTGAATCTGCAGCAATGAAACACTCAACATTGATGCTTCTGCATCATTTTTACTTGCTAATTTTTAATAATGACAATTTAACTTCTTTGTGAGCTTCATACACTGTAACAGCGAATTCAGAAATCATCTTAAAGGGCTCTGATTGCTTAACAAATCTTGCAAATAGCTTTCCAGCATTTTTTTATAAAGCGTGTATTCTGAAATTTCAGTGTCACTTTGATGGTTCTCTAGAGGGAAGTAATAAATAATTAGGAGGCACCATACTTTGGAGATACAGACCCAATGCTTCAATTAGAAGCATCCCCATTTCACTTTTAAAGAACTTCAAAATCAGCATGAAAAAAAAAGCTGGTGTTATACAGAATATATTTACCCACATCAAAGAAAAAGTCACAGGCAAAAGCTTAATTAAGCTGAAATTTGGGTTGATCAACTCATTCATAGATTTCAGAGGGGAAAAACGCCTTATATAACCCCAAGAAACTATTATAAATGTTGGAAAGCCTAGACTTCCCAAAATCAGACTAAAATCAAATCCTTTCAAAGTTGCAGGTACTACTCCATCAAAAATCTTCCAACTCTTCCTGCAACCCTTCCACATGGTGATGGAAATAGCTCCCATTTTTTTGGCTGCTTTTGACACAAAGCTAAAGCCCTTCATACAGTCCCATGGTACCAGCTTCTACCGTGGCTCACCGTAGAGTGAATGCTGTGTTAGAAACAACCTGGAGTTCCCAGCAGAGCTACAGCTCCTCCGTACCAAACTCCAGAGCTGACTTCAACAGCTGCTTTCCAGCACAGTTTATTTAACATTAACCATGAATATATATACACTCTTAAATGCTCCTCATTTCAGGGAGGGGCTGCAATAGTATAAGCTTTGCAGATGCCTGCAACACACGGAGCAAGATTCTTGGAAGTTACGTCTGGATATCATTGCCTCTCGGCGTTCGTGAAGGCAGATGCACTTTCCAAAGCACGTGCTGGAACACTGCAGAGGAGCAGCTTTTGTTTTACAGAACCCAGGAGCTACATTCAATGACACTGAATTCTACCTTATTCTATTTTACTTTCTGTGACTTGCAACCCCATCTTACCTAGTTTTACCTGTTTACTAAAGTCATGACCCTGGGGAAAGGTTTGTAGCGACATACTTCACTGTATGAAGGCAAGCTCTTCACAAAGGGAACGTGTACACACTTTGGATGCATCCTTCTATATCATATTCATGCCTTAAATACCTATCAATTGCATGCACGTTCTGCAAGCGTTATGGAAATGACTTCTACTGGGAGGCAAGATTTTTGGAGTGTTTCTTAGGTGAGTCTGTATTTAACATCTGTAAGGAAAAAAAACCCCTACACAAATCTTTTTTCCAAAGAAAATCTTCTGAACTTCTTTAGACAGCTGTTCACAATCTACATGATTTTATCACTCATTATAGAAAAAAATAATTCTGTATTATGAAAAATTATGGAGAGCAAAGTCTCATTTTAATTGGTTCACTTAGGGAGCCTTTAAGCAGAAGGAAATGTAGAGACCAAGAAAACGCACTCAATGCGGGAAATGAGCTTCAAGTTTGGAAGGACAAGCACTCCTCCGTAACACAGATGATCACACCACATTTCCAGGAATAAGTGAAACAAGCCAAAACCAAAGGGGAAGAGGGGTAGAGACTAAAATCTAGGTCAGAGGGAGAAACTAGTAAAGCACGAAGCATCCCTTTTTGTGAGCCTCACAGCCAGATCATCACTGTGTGAAGGTCTCATCCCCTTCCACACTTGCGCGTAAGCGACACCAACTGCCTCTGCTCCACAGAGAGAATGACAGGAATCTTAAACAAAGGGGGCTGCACCTTCCTGCAGGATGAGAGATCACGTCAGGGTAACAATGTACCTGGCTCTACTGAAAAGAGCTCGCTTCAGGGAGAATTGGCTCATGGCATAACCTGCAAAAAACTTACTTTTCTCAACACAAATAAGGGCCAAAGAGATGTCCCCAGCGATACTATGCCTAAGGTAAAGCCTAAAAATACAGGAAGTATTTACTGCACTTCTTCATAAGCCACCCAGACATACAAGTGGAAGTGGCTCTTACACCCCAAATTTTTATCATCCTCTATTTGCAATCTTCATTCTGCTGCTCAGCCACCTGGTTTTTCATTTACAGATGGCTTTGAGATCACAGTTTGTTATCTTATTCAAACATAATTAACACACACATTTCATCTTCTTACATCAACAGAGATCTGACTCTCTGTGATAGAACAACGAAAATGGAAAACTTCAGCAGACGTGGCTGGTTATTGCTTCCTGTCATCCTCTTAGAGACGTCTTCAATACCTCTTTCTATTCTTGTTGCCTTTGGAACGAGTCCTTTCCTATTGTACCCGGGACACAACTCCTACTTAAAGTCACTATCATTTTTCTTGTCTTTGAATAGAAAAGCAAATTAACTGATGAATGCATCTGTTATTTCCTTATCTTTTGTGTTCAATTAACCACTATCATTCTGAGTGACAAAAACTGTCTCTTACCATCTGCCCACTAGAAATATGCTTTAGGAACATTCACCATCTTTTATTAATCCCTATAAATCAACATTTTTTTTTATTCTTAAGGTAGTGGTTTTGTTTTTCTCCTGGCTTTTGCTTTTCTGTTTTCTCTACCATGAAGCTCACAACACCCTACGTGAACAGGGTAACATGGAAAGAAATCCTGTTTCATGGCACCCTGGCAAAACCACAGCAAGCATAAATTTGAGAGCCATTTAGGAATGCACAAATAACCGACATTCCATCAGAAATTTTATTTCTAACATCAAAGACTACCCTGGGCACTGTGAGGAAGCAGAAGGGCAGAGGCAAGGTAGTCGTGCTGCCCCCAGAGCTTGCCTGCCGTAGCACAGGGATGCTGTCCATGATACCTGGAAGCAGCCAGAGGGCTAATTCCTGCCAGGCACAAAACAGCTTTCTAGCCATTCTCCTTCCCAAAGCACATGTAAGTGCAGGCGGAGGGTGAGATAGGGTGGCGAGGTACACATTGGCACACAGGCTGTCCCATGCCTCCCACCCACAGTCCAGGGTGCCTCCTTGCACCCACTTGCTGCTTGTCCAAGGTGTACATGCCCACATGTGTTTTCACAGGTCTCAAGCTGGAAGCTGCCATAAGCCCTGGGGTGATGGCAGCCCCACTCTTCCCCTACAGAACTAGCTGGGGCTCAGCACTGAGGCTGGAGGCAGGGGATGGCACAACCCCAAGGTGGTGCATGGTGACTCCTAGTTCCTATCAGAGGCTTCCAGCCGAGCACAGGGGGATACCAAGCTTCTCTGAATGAGGAGCTTTTCTTTGCCCCTTTTCTGAATACAAAGCAAATTAACTGATGAAGACATCTGTTCTTTCCTTATCACTTATGTTTAATTACCCTCCTTTTTCTGACTATACCTAGAGTGAGGTCAGTCATGAAAGCCTTCATCATTCGCAACACTAATTTTTGCTCCATCTGGCTCTGGCTTGGTTTGCTCCTGAGCCGGTGCCTCGGCACCCTCCTGGGAATAACTCACTCCAGGGAGTGTTCCGCAAGTATGGAGAAGATGCCAGGTACAGCTGCCTCCACCCTACTTTGCTTCATAACATCATCCCAGTGGGTTCTGTGTGTTCAGTTTGGGTCTTATGACCTTATGTCATGCCCGAGGTCATGTAACATGCTTCTTCAGCTTCAGGAAAAAAACCCACCCCTCCATCTCACAGTGAAAAACTCCAAATAGAAAAGAAAAACAGCTTAAAAATAATTTTATCTCAAGGCTACTGGAGCACCATATGAGGCTCAGAGGAGATTCAGGTTAAGTACCATGTGGGATGGATGAACCTAGTCTGCTCTGGACAGCTAGCCATGAGCAAAGTGGGTGCAAACCAATCCATGTCACTTGGCCTCAGGGCTAAGGGTCAGTCCCTGGCTTTCTTTTATGTTAGTGTAGTGGCTCCAGGAGATAAAGGATCCCTTCATTTAGGTTGCCAATGAGACATACAGTGAGTATTTCAAAGTACATTTCCCAGCTAGTAACTTTTTCATACTCCTTGGTGAACATTGTTCTGCACACTGCTTATCAGGAGTCCCAGAAGAACTCCAGACTGAATCGCCTTTCTTATTTGACCTCTTCCAGTAGTCTTTTGTCACTCACATTGAACCTTTAACAATGCTGACTCCTACAAAGCGACTGTAAAATCCTCTTCTCCGCAGAGGATGCATTGGTAAGCACAGCAGGCCAACTTTGAGGTTTTGCAAAAAGCCTGTCTGTGCCTCAGTTCCCTGGGTGTGAAAATAAAAAAAAAAACCAAACCCAACCACCAAACAGCTATTGTGTTAGTAATACTTCCTCACTCACAAGGATTTTGATGATGAACACATCTGTGTATGTTCCATCCCTGTGCATTGCGATGAGCACCCATTTGATGCTCACATCCAAACACGACACAACTCTGCGTGCCTCACTTCGCACGCTCGCAGACCTGTCACCACATGATTCAATGTCAACACATCTCCGCTCTTCAGTCCTTCACACTACGAAGTGGATAAACCTACATCTATGATGGTGTGGGAATAACTAAGGCTGGTAAAATAGCTCAGCTGCCCTGAATGAGACTGAAGAGTTTGCTTCAGGATGGTGAGGAACCATTAAAAATGACAGCCTATATTGCTTTCTGGAATGATGTCTCCACTGGCCTCTGTGAGATTTTTGTATTCAAGTTACACAAGAAAGCAGTTCTGCATTATTTCTACAGACCATAAATCTTCTTTTATTTTTTCTCAGTTATTTTCTGCAATCAATACTGGAATAATTAAAAACCTTCAGTGTCCAGGATTTGTCTGGTTTTTGTTTTCAAATAGGCTTTTCTTATCTGTGAGGAGACTTTTCATCTATTTCCTCAAAGTGTAAGAGATTCACAATAGCTAGGGATTACAGCAAGGTTGGGTGGTTCTTATTTTCTCTGTATCAACCTCTGGTGCCTTTTCCAGAATCCTTAAATCTTGTCTTTCTGTAGTTGGCAGATTATTCAATATAATGTTTATTATTCTTTTTCCTGTTTTATTTGTCCCACATACCCTGGCTTTTTTCAATCCTTTTATACAAATCTTAAAAAAGGACACAATATATGGAGGAGAGGTAACTCCATAACATATTCCAGAGAAGATTCGTCTATAATTTAGCAAGTTCATTTTGAAATCATGGCATTGGAATCATTTCTGTTTCCATTTTGTACAGCAGTCACTATCAAAATATTACTGCCTTCTTGCAAGGGAAAGCTGTTACCATGACATTCCCATTATTCCTAACACAGAGACCAGGAAGAAAAATTGTTAAGCTCTTTAGGAAATTCCTTTACTTCCAATGCTAAAGTCTACAGGGGTAGTTGCAACAGGACTTGGACCTGCTTTGCAGCTTGAGGGCAAAGGGAGACCAGTTGGTGGCTGGCAGCGGTTTCTGCAGCTGGAGAGGCTCCTGCACTCAGTACAGCTCTCACCTGTTTCCTTGAATTATGATCGAGTTTGGGTGAACCCCACAAACATCTCACTGTGGTGTGGAATGAGTAAAGCAAGCCCATATCACGTCCACTTGTCTCTGAATTTTAAACAGTTTTAAAATGATTGGCAGGCCCTGTTACTCAAAAAAGGAAATTTCTGCATGAGAGCAGCTACATTTTCCAATTCTTTGCTGTGGCCTGGCTGAAACCCACTGTGGAAAGGCATGGAGAAGCATCTGCAGAAAGAAAGACATTAGTGAAACATGATGGCCTTCTAAAAACAACATTAATGGACATGATCACATGCAGCAAGAGATACCACTCCAAGGGAAAGGCCGGAGTGCCGCAGGACAGGGCTTGGGTGGCTGACAGCCATCAGGGTTGGTTTGTTTCTCACTTCAAATGCAGCAGAATGCTACAATACAATACAGGACAAAAAGCCACAAACACTGGATGACATCATCAGATACAGATCCCGGCTGCTAAACCTGGCTCTGGGGAAAAGATGGCGCTTCTATGTCAGGGCTTCTCCTGAGCGCACCTTTCGTGGTGGAACCTAATTTTCTTGTGAGCACCTAGGTCACACCTCCAGTGAGAGAGGTCTGTCCTGGGTTTCTGGGGACTCCCAACACTTAGGTTTCCCGGAGAAATCACTTTGCTTGCAGGTGCTAGCTGTAAGCATGGGCTTTGGTCTAGCCAATGGTTTAGGTTTCCTTTAGGGCCCACAGTCAATACCTGCCCCACATGTCTGCCCTGATGAGGAGCAGTTGTTACAACAGCAGAACCACCTCACTAGGGACACACTGACATCAGATGTCCCACAGCAACAATTATCACAGTGAAGAGCCGCAAGGCCTTCAGGAGGCTGACCCATCCAGGGGACAAGGATGGGTGTCTTCCAGTTGCAGAAATTTATGAAATGGAAAGCTCTGGTTCAGTTTAAAACATTTTCTGCTCCTTCCTGTAGTGAATCAAGAGCAAGTCTGGAATGACATTTTCAAAATAAGGTCTGAACTTAGCTTTCTTTTGAAAATGCCAAAAACAAAAGCTTCAAACAATGCAAAATCATTACTTTTGGTTTATATCTCACCATAATGATTCAACAAGCAGATTCAGATGCCCCTAAAGCTGCATTTCTGGAGTAACAAGCCAGGGGGGCTTGTGAATGTTTTCACAGCTCAAGGCTGGATTCAGTTCCGTGCAGCTCTGTCTTTGCTGCAGACTTCACTTGAATTATCTGCACTTACAGCCCCCTCTCACACTGAGGTGCCACACTGTGAAATGGCAGGATTAGGAAACAGGATGATGTTGTTAGGAGTGTAAACAGACCCACAGTGCCAACAATATGGTCAAGTGAAGTTTTTGGATGAAGTGTTTATTTGTCAAACATGCAGTTTTAGAATCATTAGATGGATTCACAACTTCCATTTGAATTTAGAAAATAATCTGAAAAATATTTGACATGTGCTGCACTGCAAAATATTTCAGAGAACTCTGTTTCACTACTTTTTTTAAAAAAAGCTCAAACCCCAAAAGGTTTCTTATCTTTCATTTTGATTCTCTCTTCAGGAATGGCACTGAGCTATTGCCAAATGCCTCAAAAGATCATTTTGCATCAGTATTGACAACACTGCCATCCGTCGCTTGTCCCGTGTGCGACTTGAACAAGTCTCGCTGCCAGAGACTGTTACCTGGTGTTGGCTGCAGTACACAAGCACGGCCTCCTGCCTGATGGGTGGCATCCCTGGTGCCACAGCCGTCCCTGCAGTGAGAAGGGACTGGTGGCTCCTGGCTCAAAGTCAGTTTTTCCTTTCCTTCTCAAGGAAACTGAGCATCCCTAGCACCTCAAGGGCTAGAAAAACAAAATAGGTGCACCTGGCAGAGCTCCACCATGAGACACTCAATAGCTAGTGAAGCGGAAGATGATCTCCCCAGGTTAACCCACCTCTGAAGTGTGTAGCAGCCATAGCTACTGCAAATGTGCCTTTCTTCTTCCCTGTCCACCCAGAAACTAAATGTGCTCCTACAGCACAGTCAAGATTAGAGACATGCATTAGTTAGTGGTAATTTTGAAATAAAATCTGGAAATATTTCTGTAGCAGGAAGAGCTGGCTGAGCTTCTGACCTCTGAGAAGGAGAGGTAAGTTCAAGGCATGACTGATGCTGCCGCTGCTGGTCTGCAATAGTGTCCCTGGGCTGCCACAGGCTGCTGTATCCACCATCACAGAGCCATGGACAGCAAGCTGCAAATTCCTCTGCAACGTCTACTGTGAGTTATAGAACCACAGATTTGTTTGGGTTGGAAGGGACCTCAAAGTCCATCTATCTAGCCCAACCCCCCTGCCATGGGGCCTTGAACACTTCCAGAGAGGGGCATCAACCACCTCTCTGACCAACCTGTGCCAGGGCCTCATCACCCTCACAGGGAAGAATTTCTTCCTTGTATCTAACCTAAATCTGCCCTCCTTCAGCTTAAAGCCATTACCTCTTGTTCTGTCACTACACTCCCCAATAAACAGTCCCTCTCCAGCTTTGCTGTAGCCCCTTCAGGTACTGGAAGGCTGCAATAGGTTCTCCCCAGAGCCTTCTCTTCTCCAGGCTGAACAAGCCCAACTTTCTCTGTCTTTATACAGGAGGTGCTCCAGTCCTCTGATCACCTTCATGGCCCTCCATTGGACCTGCACCAACAGGTCTATGTCCTTCTTGTTCCAGAGACCCCAGAGCTGGATGCAGTACTCGAGGTGGAGTCTCAACAGGAGGAGAATCACCTCCCTTCACCTGAATTTCACACTTCTTCACACTTCTCTTGATGCTCTTTTTTAAAATGGCTATTATGCTGCCTTTGAGCTTTCACACCAGCCCCTCCCTGTTGGTGAGGACAAGGTCTGGCATGGCACCTCTCCTTGTTGGCTCCTCTGTCCCTTGGAGAAGGAAGTTATCATCAACACATTCAAAGAACCTCGGTTTTTTTGTGCCCTGCTGCGTTGTCCACTTAACAGATACCAGTGTGGTTGAGGCCCCCATGAAGACCAGGGCTTGTGAACTCCTATCTGTCTCTAGAGAGCTTCATCCACTCAGTCTTCTTGGTTGAGTGTCCAGTAGCAGACTCCCACTATAGTGTCACCCTCCCTTTAATCCATGAAGTATGACAGAACTTACACTTCACTGTAATTCTCTTCTGTATTACATATTCAACATCTACTCCAAAATAATATTAAAAATAACTGATTTACTTCCAGCAGGCAGATGGCTACTTAATTCTTCTACATTTTTCTGTATCACATAAAACTTAGGCTTGTATCTTTGAGATAGATATATATATATACACACACACATACTCTGGGATATTAAGATATTAGAAGTACTGAAGATACAGCAGTTAAAGAGCTGCTGTAATTAAATATGCCTTCTGAAGAAAAGCTTGAAGTTGTCAGTGAAACTATGCTGGAGCTGTTACTCAAACATCAATGACCCAGCATTGCCCAGAAATTAAACAGATGAACAAAAACTAAAACTTCTTTGGTGCCCCTTCTATACAGTAAGTAGTCAGATAAACCTTCAGGAGACACAGCTGCCTGGATATTGCATCCCACCCTCCTAAGCCCACGTCCTGCATAGGAGGCTCTAAATCACAGCAATGCCTTTGTTTTTGCGTCTATCAAGAAAGATAGTGGGGCTCAGCCTGGAGCTTGGGGAGCCGCAGGGAAGAGGGGTCACTGCAGGGGGGAGCGAGACCCTGTGTGTACAGCTGCCAGCAGGCAACAGCCTCAGGGTGGGGGAAGCTGAGTGCCTCCAGGCCACTCATCTCTTTCCTCAGAGGAAGCCAGATGGGTCACTCAAGAGAGGTGGTTTGGGAAGGCAACAGTATGTATGGGGCAGTGTCTATCTGACTGGGGACAGCACCCAGGAGCAAACTGGGGAGATAAGCAGGTTCAGCCACTTGCCCTCTGAAGCTAATAAACCATTTTTTCTTGGGGGAGGAAAGGGGAGAAAAAAAAAGTAGTAGTTTACTTGTATGTGACACTGTACCTACAAGAGCTTTTTAGTTATCTTCAGGCATTCACCAGCATCATGAAAACCCTCCAGGACAACCTAACTCAAAGACAGACTAGTCTGACTGCTTTCTGAGTTTCTAAATGCTCGCTAAGCAGGAAGGCAGGTAAATGCTCAGTCTTCAGTGGCATCCTGAATTAATGGCTGGTAGCCCCTCCCCCGGCTAGCTGGTCAGGACACCAGCCTGATGCTTGCCCAAACAGCTTGTTTGGAAGAAGCAGGTCTTTCACCACGAAGAAAGAAGCATATAGGCCTTTGAAATACATAAGAGTCATAGAATAACCTGGGTTGGAAGAGACCCATTAGATCATCGAGTCCAACCATAGCCTAACCTTGTCCACCAAGCCTAACCACAGTCCACCTCTAGATAATGTTAGTAAGGACTTCATCTACACACCTTTTAAATACCTCCAGGGATGGTGATTCCACCACCTCCCAGGGCATCCTGTTCCAACGCTTGGAAACCCTTTCAGTAAAAAAAGTTTTCCTGATATCTAACCCAAATCTCCCCTGGTGCAATTTTTAAGCCATTATGGGAATCTCTACTTATAAAGCTGATGGCGAGATCCTGCGCAGGGCTACAGGCTTGGGGAAGACTGGATAGACAGCTGCCTGGTGGAGAAGGACCCGGGGGTGTTGGGTGACTGCCAACTGAATGTAAGCCAGCAGTGTGTCCAGATGCCCAAGAAGGCCAATGGCATCCTGGCTTGGATCAGGAATAGTGTGGCCACCAGGCCCAGGGAAGTGATTGTGCCCCTGTACTCGGCATTGGTGAGGCCACACATAGAGTGCTGTGTACAGTTTTGGGCCCCTCACTACAAGAAAGACATCGAGGCCCTGGAGCATATTCAGAGAAAGGCAACCAGGCTGGTGAAGGGACAGCAAACCTTATGAGGAGTGACTGAGGGAACTGGGGCTGTTTAGCATGGAGAAGAGGAGGCTGAGGGGAGACCTTATCACTGCCTACAGTTACCTGAAAGGAGGTTGTAGGAAAGTGGGTGCTGGTCTCTTCAGCCAAGCAACAGGAGATAGAACAAGAGGGAATGGACTCAAGCTGTGCCAGGGCGGGTTCAGATCAGGTTTTAGGAAAATGTTCTTCACCAAAAGGGTTGTCAGGCATTGGAACAGGCTGCCCATGGTGGTGGGTCACCAACCCTGGATGTATTTAAAAGACTGGTAGACGAAGTGCTCAGGGATATGGTTTAGTAGAGGACAGGTACAGTTGGACTCGATGACCTCAAAGGTCTTTTCCAACCTAACGATTCTGTGATTCTGTGATAGTGCCCTCTGTCTCTGCTTCATCGTCAAGGATGCCTAGGCTTTTAAGCCAGGTACAAGCCAAGAGTGCCTGCCCCAAGCCCCTTGCAGGCTGAAGAAACTAACAGCAAGCTCAGATACATCATCCTAAGAGACAATTTATTGACCTGAAACTTGCAGCAACTTCAGCGGCATCGTTGCTGGCTCCATTGTTTTTTAATGTGTCATTTGGAGAAGGTCAGTAAGCTCCTGTAAGAGATACATGAAGGACTTGCTGAAGCAGATTGCCAGCTCGAGAGAGGATTAAATTGTGATTCTTCAGGCTCCAGTTTTATCTTACGGCAGGTGATTTGTGTGCAGGGCACAAGAGAAAGGAACAGACACCTCAACATTTCTCAAAAGCTTTTCATTTTCAAGGGACCTGTAAGAGACATCATAAACTGTTTGTAACACAAGCACAGCAGGTACAAAGACAGTATCTCGCCCTTGCCAGATAGCTTTGCTAGGCCCTGTTGATGTATTAATGCCACTGAATAAAGCAGCTGTAAATCAGAAATGTGGGTCTCACAGGACAACCAAACACTGTCAAAGAGCCACTGAGTTTGGAAATGTGAAGTCCTATGCTAATAAAAAATTCAAGAACTTTGCTCTGAAAACGGAGGTAAAAAAGCAAGGAGATGCCCTTCCCCAGTACCCAAATCTACAAACTCACTTCCAGAGCACCTGAAGAAAACAAACCATTGATTTTGCCTCACAGCAGTAAAAGCTGCAACCACCCAAGTATCAAAGGCATAGCTTTCCTCTCCCAGTCAGCAACCATTACTATTAAGTTATACTGTTTAAAACCAGCAGCAAAGTGTCTGCATCAGACTGAAACTTGTCTGTATTCAACATGGCAAAAAAAAAAAGCAAAGCATGCCTCAGTGAAGCTCTTTTAAGACCTCCTGTTGCAGCCCCTCACAACCGGCTGGCCTTTAACACAGGCTGTGAAGAACAACAGGGGCTCACCTATGGGGCACTAACCTTGTATGCTAATGTGGTTTGATGGTGTTTATGGTGATTAACATCCCTGGAATGTAATCACATTACATCACACTGATGTAATCAATTACTCACATTGATGACTGCATCATCAAACAAGAAGTAGCAGGAGGCGCAGTAGTAGCAAGGTGGGCTGCACTCTAGATTTCTGGTGGATATTACCAGAAGGCTCCCAGGGCTGGTTAGTCCCTCTGATTATTATCCGCTCTTGATAGTTCAAGCAGGTAAAGATGCAATCATGAAGTGTAGCCTGCGCACTATCAAGAGTGAATTTCGTGACCTAGGTCGCTTTGTTGGGGGGGCGGGTGCCCAGATAATATTTTCTTCTATTCCCACTTGTGGGAGGTGGGGTTCGGAGCAGGTCAGAAGAACCCATGAATTGAATCAGTGGTTGAAAGGCTGGTGCCTACACAAGAAATTTGGGTTTTTTGACCAAGGGATGGTGTACTCTGCTCCGGACATGAGTACTGCTAATGGGGCTTACCTGTCCCATAGAGGAAAGCGGATCCTTGCTCAGGAGATGGCAGGGCTCATTGATAGGGCTTTAAACTAGTTAGGAAGGGGGAAGGGGATATTACAAAGGCTGCTGGGGTAAGGCAGATGCTTTGGGAGACACAGCATGAGTTGCTGGGGGAAATAGATAAATGCCAACAGCACGATTGCAGACTTGGGGATGTTGCTCCACACGAGAGTAGGGGTAACTCTGTGGACTACCCCATGAACTCCTCGGTGGAGCAGTTTTTGCCCACCCCCTATCGAAAATCTCGCAGTGAGCTGTTGGGGATATCTGGATCTGCTGCCCCACTAAAATGCCTATACACAAACGCACGTAGCATGGGGAACAAACAAGAAGAATTAGAGATCTTTGTGCGGTCACAGGGCCACGATCTCATTGCGATCACTGAGACGTGGTGGGACAGCCTGGATGACTGGCACGCTACCATGGATGGCTACGTGCTTTTTAGGAAAGATAGACTAGGGAGACGATGTGGAGGAGTTGCTCTTTATGTTAGAGAGCACCTAGAATGTATTGAGCTCCACCTGGGTAGGGATGAACCGTTTGTCGAGAGCTTGTGGGTAAGAATTAAAAGGCAGGCCAGTTTGGGTGACATAGTCGTGGGCGTGTACTACAGGCCCCCTGATCAAGAGGAGCGGGTTGATAATGAATTTTATAAGCAATTGGAAGTAGCCTCAAGATCGCAGGCGCTGGTCCTTATGGGGGACTTCAACTACCCAGATATTTGCTGGGCAAGCAATACGGCCAGTCGTATGCAGTCCAGACAATTTCTGCAGTATATGGAAGACAACTTCCTGATACAGATGGTGCAGGAACCTACTAGGGGAGGGCGGGTACTTGACCTTGTTTTTACTAACAAGGACGGGCTCGTCAGTGAAGTGAAGGTCGGGGGCAGCTTAGGACAAAGCGACCATGAAATGGTCGAGTTTAAGATCCTGAGTGGAAGAGGCAAGCCAAAAAGTAGGATAGCTACCCTGAATTTTGGAAGAGCTAACTTTGATCTCCTCCGAAATCAAATAGGGGCTATCCCATGGGCTGCTCTGTTTGAAGGAATGGGAGCCTGCGAGTGCTGGCTAACATTCAAACAGCACTTCTTCCAAGCGCAGAATAGGTGCATCCCTTTGAGTAAGAAATCGGGAAAGAGAGGTAGAAGACCTGCGTGGATAAGCAGGGAACTCATGAGTAAACTCAAAGGGAAGCAGAAAACCTATAAACTGTGGAAACAGGGTCTGAGATCATGGGATGAATATAAGGATGTGGCCAGGGCCTGTAGGGATGCAACTAGGAGGGCTAAGGCCTGCTTAGAAATTAAGCTGGCAAGGGACATAAAGGACAACAAAAAGAGCTTTTTCAGGTATGTAAATAGTAAAAGGATGACCAGGGATAATGTAGGTCCCTTGTTGAATGAGGCGGGTGTCTTGGTGACGGGAGATGATGAGAAGGTGGAGATACTTAATGCCTTCTTTGCCTCGGTCTTTACTCCGAAGGCTTCTCAGGACTCACATATCCCAGATGTAAGTAGGAGTGGTTGGGGAACGAGTGGTTGGGGAACGAATGGCTCCCCTCTAGTAGAGGTAGGGGTGGTCCAGGAGCGACTCAAAGGAATGGATGCACACAAATCCATGGGCCCGGATGGGATACACCCACGTATGCTGAGAGAGCTGGCGGAGGTGATTGCGGAGCCGCTCTCTATCATCTTTGACAGATCCTGGACTACAGGAGAAGTGCCTGAAGATTGGAGGATAGCCAATGTCACTCCAGTCTTTAAAAAAGGCAAGAAGGAGGATCCCAGTAACTATAGGCCAGTCAGCCTCACCTCTGTCCCTGGAAAGGTGATGGAACAGCTTGTTTTGGATGCCATCTCCAAACAACTGGAAGAGAAGAAGGTCATGAGGAATAGTCAGCATGGATTCACCAAGGGGAGATCGTGCTCGACCAATCTCATAGCCTTCTATGATGTTATTACCAACTGGGTGGATGGAGGGAGAGCAGTGGATGTCATCTACCTCGACTTTAGCAAGGCTTTCGATACTGTCTCCCACAACATCCTGATAGAGAAGCTGAGGAAACAAGGGATAGACGAGTGGACAGTGAGGTGGGTTGAGAACTGGCTGTCAGACCGGGCTCAGAGGGTCGTGATCAGTGGAGTAGAATCTGAATGGAGGCCTGTGACTAGCGGTGTTCCCCAGGGCTCAGTGTTGGGTCCAGTCCTGTTTAATATCTTCATTGACGACCTTGATGAGGGAATAGCATCCACCCTCAGCAAGTATGCCGATGATACAAAACTGGGAGGAGTGGCTGACACGCAGGAACACTGCGCTGCCATCCAGCGAGACCTGGACAGACTGGAGAGCTGGGCAGGGAGAAATCTAATGAAATTCAACAAAAGCAAGTGTAAAGTCTTGCACCTGGGGAGGAATAACCGACTGTATCAGTACAGGCTGGGGGATGACCTGTTGGAGAAGAGCTCTATGGAGAAGGACCTAGGGGTCCTGGTTGATGACAGGTTGGCTATGAGCCAGCAGTGTGCCCTGGTGGCCAAGAGAGCCAATGGGATCCTGGGATGCATCAGGAAGAGTGTGTCCAGCAGGTCGAAGGAGGTGATCCTCCCCCTCTACTCTGCATTGGTCAGGCCCCACCTGGAATACTGTGTCCAGTTCTGGGCTCCCTGGTATAGAAAAGACAGGGACCTTCTGGAGAGAGTCCAGAGAAGGGCGACAAAGATGATTAGGGGTCTGGAACATCTCCCCTATGAGGAAAGGTTGAGTGAGCTGGGTCTGTTCAGCCTGGAAAAAAGAAGACTTAGGGGGGACCTAATTAGTGTTTACAAGTATCTTAGACATGGGTGGCAGGGGGAATTGGCCAGCCCCTTTTCAGTGGTCAGTGGGGACAGGACTAGGGGCAATGGCTGTAAGCTGGAGCACAGGAAGTTCCGCACCAACATGCGGAAGAACTTTTTCACAGTGAGGGTGACAGAGCCCTGGGACAGGCTGCCCAGGGAGGTGGTGGAGTCTCCTTCCCTGGAGATATTCAAGTCTCGTCTGGACGCCTATCTATGTAATATGAGATAGGGAGCCTGCTTTGGCAGGGGGGTTGGACCCGAAGATCTCTTGAGGTCCCTTCCAACCCCTAAGATTCTGTGATTCTGTGATTCTGTGAAATCACACGGATGGGGAGGTGTGTGGGGGGTGTAAGGTAACTTCATGCTTCAAGAGGAATGAAACAGCACCTCAACACAGGAAAAAGACATCTTGCTTTAGGAAGCTTTCTTTACATCTAAAGTAAGGAGCAATAAATCTGAAATGACTGTAAGAGCATGCAGCTAAATTTTCAGTAAGAAGAGTTTATGTCATTTTTGGCCAATAGTTCTGGGGTTTTTTTGAGTTCTTTAGTAGAAACTAAACTTTTTTATAATAATAATAAGTTTTGCTGCTACACTTAGTTTTGGGGTATTTTTTTAACTCTTACAAAAAAGCTGTGGATAAGCCTGTAAATATTAGTAAGGACCACCTTCTGCAGCAATCTGACAGAAGCTACATCTTCCATAATTGATCTTTTCAAAGCATTTGTAAGGAATTTACAGTGACAGAAATGCACACACACTCTTGCTCCAACGCATCCATCTACTGGATCGCTGCTTCTGCTCTCTCATTTCTCCTATGCACTTTAGCAGCTTAGAAACCTAAACCTACAACTCCCTCAGCTACCTGGGATGGCAGTGTGGGGCAGGGGGGATGTGGAGTAGGGGGGATGTGGAGTAGGGGGCTATGCCAGCCTGCGATATTGGTCATGCCTCCTTCACTCTGACTCCAGTGTCCCAGACAGCACCACCACCCCACAGGAGACAGCTGCTGGTGGGAACTGGAAGGGCCACCATGTCCAGACACCGTTCATTGCTCTGGTTACTTTCCTTGGACATTTTGCTATGTGCTTTCAGAACTTTTAAGCACTACCTTCTTAATCCATTTAAGACAGGGGTGGAAACTTTAGGATTCTATTCCCTTTCCACAGCCCTTCCTGAGAGCTCTTCTTTCAGGCTATAGCAGCTTCTTTTAGGTTTAACAGCGTTAAGTATGTGCCTCCCTCCCACCATACACCTGGTGCCTCTGTAAATCTGAGGATGAGCGCTACGCAAGTTCAGTAAAAGTCTTCCAAGAAACACGATGTCAGAAGAAGAAATCAGCATTTTCAGTCAATGGGGGATGCTACGTAGTTTGATCCAGAAGAAAGAGGACCTGAAACATTAGTCTCCAATTTCTGTGCATGTTTTTCTGAGGCTGTGGGCATAAAGCTGATCTTTAATCATTCATGTGCTTCACAATACACTAGTCTAGGCTGGTGAAAGTACAATAATGTTAACTACACAGTCAAGTCAAATGGGATTTTCCATTGCCCTTAACAAAATAGAAATCCTGAGTAACTTCCACACAGGTTGAAAATAGCTTTATTCAGCTGCTATTGTGTTAAGGTGGAAATTACTAAACATTTTTCCTTGGGTTATGCAGGCTCCCTCAAAAAGCTATTACAGCTTTTTTAACAGGAATATAAAGACGCTATTTCAGAAAACAGCAACATAAAATTACCACGAAAGTACTCATACATAGGCAGGTGGATGGGATTTTCAGACTCACACCAATTTCTGAGAGAGGAACAGCTTTTTTAAGACACTTTGGGAAACATGAAGAATCACGAGGAAATTACTGATGCTTTAGAGAGGAGGGTGGGCACTACAGAGTGTTTGTAAAGAACAAGCATTGACATGACAGATATAAACCTCATTGATTGGATGTGGTGCTTCATTATTTATTTATTTTTTATTCTGCTTTACTGAGAGGGTGGTCAGGCACTGGCACAGGCTCCCCAGGGAAGTGGTCACAGCACCGAGCTTGGCTGAAGTCAAGAAGCGTCTGGATGATGCGCTCAGTCCCATGCTCTGACTTGGCTGGCCCTGTGTGGAGCCAGGAGTTGGACTGGATGGGCTTTATGGGTCCCTTCCAACTCAGGAGATTCTCTTAACAATTAGGACTTTGCTATTCTGCCCATTAAATATATGATGTTCAAAAGTGCATAAGAAAAGCAGTTAAACAAGGTGGCACTGAAAACCCCCAGGTCAGGAAGAAGGATGGGGCCTTATAGTATCTCCATGACTCCTTTATATAGTCCTGCTTCTTTTTATTTCCCTGGGCAGGCTCCATCTGGGGAGCAATCCTTACCTCTGAGGCAGTACTGAGGGGGTGGACCTGCCAAGCTGATGGGCAGGGTGGTCCCTCACTTGCTCAACTCAGTCTTGCTCCAAGCCAGCCACCTTGCTACTTCTGACACAAATTAATCTTAGGAAAGTGATATAATTTTCTATACTTGGGCATGAAAAGCAAAATAAAACATAAGGCAAAAGAGTAGATTCTTAAATTAGCGAGTTTGATTAATCTATCAAAGGAGAAAGTTATTTCAGAAATAACAATGATGAAACCATATTTACTTCATCTGATTAAACAAAAAAATAGGCAATTTCTTGGACAGTACACAAGATCCTGGTTTATTTTGGTTTATTAATAAATCATGGTAACTGTGTTCCATTGTTTTGCTATTAAAAAGTTAGCATCAATATTGTATTTGTTTCTATTAAAGCAGTGATTTATGGCAGACTCCTTACATTAAAATCATTACAGAAGTATCAACTTATCGGTAAGCTTCAATGGAGAAATAAGCTGGAGACAACATGTTCAGTTCAAATAAGATTTAGCCTTTTATTGGGTTTCTGACTAAGGACATGGAAAATTGAACCGTTGTTTATTAAACAATAGTGTAGGCAAAGGCTGTTTACTGCTTTGTTTGTGAGGCAGACTTCCATAAGCAACCATGGGCCTCTGCATTGTAAACTCCGTATCGTGTGTCGAATTTGAAGGAGGAATACAGCAACATGATGTGACAGGGCTATTTTTGTATCACTTCCGCTTCCATCTCAGGAATCCAGCAGCACCCCTACGATGACATAACCAAAATAAGGTCTCTTGGAGCCCGACCATAGCTAGAAGAGCTGTCCAGGCACCCTGGAGGCTGCAGGCTGGACGGCAGACAGGCGAGGTGGGACAGCAGGCAGGGCAGGACATGCCCAGCAGCAGGCAACAGGGTGGGTATCACTGTTTTGTGGATGTAGGTCCCTTCCTGGGACAGACTCTTTGTGGTGATGCTGGGAGGATGTGGGGACAACAGGAGGCGCAGCCCCAGGTGAGGAGTCATCCTAGTCCCTCATACAGAAGAGCAGAGTGAGCCAGGTTAACCGAGCAGAGCTAACTACAGACACCCAGCTCATTTCAGTCAGGAGGAACAGGAATTTTCTCTCAAATCCTTTGTGAGCTGACAAGCGGTGCTCAGCATGTCAAAAACCAATGGAGACCATCCACACCACAAACCTGGTCTGCAGTGCACCTCCTCTGCACACAACTCCTTCGATCGTAGCAAGATGCAGTGGTAACTGCAGGCAGTTTCCATATATACTTAACATAATTGTTATCAGCCTTTAACTGTATCTATTCTCCTTTTCTCTAAAGGTGTTTAAGGCCAAACAGCAGTTCCTGTTGAATTCTTGGATTATCTCCATGTTATTTTTTGAAAATGCCACAGATGTAGCACGAGGGCATGTAGCAAGAGGATGAGGGGGAATGGTTTTAAACTGGAAAAGGGGAGATTTAGGTTGGATATTAGGGAAAATTGCAGTGGTAGATCACTGGAACAGGTTGCCCAGAGGAGGTTGAGGCCCCATCCCTAGAGACATTCAAGGTCAGGATTGATGGGACTCTGAGCAACCTGATCCAGTGAAGATGTCCCTGCTGACTGCAGGGGGGTCAGATTAGATGGGCTTTAATGTCCTTTCCAATCTAATGCATCCTATGATTCTATATATTTGCAGTGAACTAATTTACTTCTTAGAAGGAGAGATTTTTATATGCCTGTTACAGAGTAACTACTGAATAACACCTGCACCATAAGTAACACAGATACAGCACCAGGCTAGATGAGAAACTGTACTTTGGATTTTCCCATATGCTAACATTTGGTTTGCATGCTAGTAACGGCAACACGTCCCTGGGGTAACTCACAGTACTTTGTCACCTAAGGGAAGCATGCACCTTGTTATTTAGTAAAGCCATGTTGGCAGACAGCAATTAAGCCAAAGCCTCAGCCATACAGTAGCTCTCAGCAAACTTAAAATAGGTAAGGCAGGTCTTAAACCAGAGCAGCATAACAAGCCAAAGCACATGTGACTTGGCCACCTCACCTGAAAAATATGTAACTGGTTATAGCCATGCAATGTCTACTTCTGCACCAAAATTATTAACTATTAAACAGCACATTATTAACAGCAATGTTTGCAAAAAGTCATTTACCATCACTGCAAAGGAGTTTCAAGCCATTCACTCATTTACCACTTAGTTCTAAACAGTCTAAATAGGACACTGGCAATAACGAACCAATTTCAGTCCAAGAGCCTGAAAAGCAATTGAGACATCTGCTGTGGCCCCGGGGCGAGGCGCTCGCATCCTGCCCAGGACGTGCTCCGCAACTGATGCTGCTGCGTCTCCGAACGAACGCTCCCCCAAGCCAGGCATAACGCTGATCACCACAGCAGACTGCCAAGAGACGTGATGGCTAGGCAAAATTCAGACAACTACAGGAATTATATTTTAAACTAAAATGCCCCCCCCCCCCCCAAAAAAAAAAATGGGAAAAACAGAGTGAGTAACTTGGTAGCTCTGCGTGTATCACACTGTAAAGAAACAGGTGGTTAAGAAACACTTATCCACAGCAGAGGCTTTTCTGGCTCTTATAGATAGGAATCCTTACATGTGTACAAGAAAGATCCATCCAAAAGAGAGAGAGGGAGGAAGATTTGGGTGATAGCAGGTCTGTGTCCTACCACAAATTCAAAACCACAGCCACATATCTGGGATTCTGTGTGTTTGATCCACAGGGATCTACAGGATTCAACTGATCCACAAGAGCAATTCAGCCTTGGAGATGCAGTGAGCGCAATGTGATGGGAGCCCATCAGATCTGCAGCCAGTGACCAGTGCCTGTTTGCTTTGGGCTGTTGGATTTCCAGCCACCCAGTCCGAGCTACTGCTCACCCTACTTGCTGGGCATCCATAAAAGTGGTAGATAACAAAAAAACAAATCAAAAAAGCACAGCAGTAATCAGTGGGTAGAGAAATAGTCTAGCAAGACTAGAAGAAGCAGTAAAGCTAGCAGACATGTTCCCATTTTGCCTACATCTTTTCACTAGGCAGGTGCAATTGAAACAAAAACTGTGAAATGAAAGATGTCAAAAAGCAAGGAAGAAGAAACCGGTCAAATTCTACTAATGTGAGTGAAAATGAAATGCCTAGATGCTTGTATGTGCCTTTGGAAATCTCTGACCTAAATTGAGAGACAAATGTCCTTTGCAAAACACACAGAATGCCAAATACAGATTTTGGATTCATCAATGAAAATAAAACAGATGATGTTACTATCAGAGAGAGCATGGTGAAGCACCACTCCTCCTGGTTACATACATACATACATAAATCACCAACCAGGCAGATTTCCTTAGCTGATATTACCTGTTTTTTAAGATATTTCCATTACATGAGTAAACATCATTTACTATATTTTTTGTCAACCGAGTGTAAGGATTTAAAGAAGACAAATCAAGTTTATTTTAGATTCCCTAAGGAAAAGCAAACCCATCTGTCCTCACTCTTTCCCTGATGTTTTACAATGTTCACTATTTGTTATTTCCATAACATACCTACATTTATTCTTATCTGCAGGAGGAACATTTATCTCACAAATACTCCTGTCAAATGGCCCTAAAATGCCAGCAGATAAAACAAACAAAAGAAAAGGTGATCCCCATAGAAATGAAATTTATGTCCTAACAAAGGAGTCAAGGTGGGATCTAACCTGGTGAGCCCAAAGCTGATCCCTCAACCACCTCTCACACAGAATGACACAGCCTACCTGGGGACAGACAGAATCACTGAATCACAGAACATTAGGAGTTGGAAGGAACCTCCAGAGATCAAGTCCAACCCCCCTGCCAGAGCAGGATCACCTAGATTAAATCACACAGGAACGCATCCAGGTGGGTTTGAATGTCTCCATAGGAGGAGACTCTGCAATCTCTCTGGGCAGCCTGTGCCAGTGCTAACTTACAGAAGAAGCTGAGAAACAAACACAATGGGCAAAAGAGAAGTGTAATGCCTGTTCTACTGCATAATGTCAGGCTTGTTATCATAACAGTGCTTCTTTAATAGCTCTCTGGCTGAAGAAATCACAGCTGCCTGCTTTTTTCTTTCCTCCTTCACGACCAGCATACGTAAAAGCTGAAGACCAGAACTACCTGTAACAGATGGGCTGTCCCAGTGTGGGAAGTCCCTGGCACCCAAAGGCTTCTGATTACTGTCACCCGCACAGCGCTGACTCTCACGGGCTGGTGCTTACAGTCCCACAGCCCTGAGGAAGGCTTCAGCCAAACTCCTCTGGAAGTCATTCCGACAGGCACCCTCTATCCAGCATCTCTGTAAATCGCAGCAAAGTAAACCCACTGAGAGCTCAGCAGCATTAAACGCTGCAGGGAGCATCGCGACACGGACAAGCAGTTTAAGTGGCCACTGAGGGATCACTGGCCATGTTCCACTTTGCAAGAAAATGCTCCACTAAATTTAAAGACATCTTACAAAAAAGGGTATTAAAAAATCACAATGGTTTAAGGGCAGCTGAGCTGATAGAAAGCCGTGTTTACTGAGCCTCAAAAATAGAACTGCAGAAGATGCTTCCCTCGGAAGCTTCATGGCGGTGTGGGTTTAGGTCTCCTACAACTGTTGGACAGGGCAGTACGAGCAGGTGTACGTATGGGAAGTGGTTCCAATCCCCTTCTCATGCATGTGGGACTCCACCCAACATTTACAAAGGATCCTGTGTCGTGAAGAAATGCACTGTCATGGCGACAGCTTCACGTACTCATTTCCAGGACAGCAGTAGTTTACAACACGATTTCTCTTGTGCTTTTGCCTTCCGTTGTGGGACGTCAGCTTTACTCCCCCCCATTTCCAGTGACAGTGTCGCCGTTCACACCCCACGCGGATGGCTGAGGTGCGAGCACAGCACGTTAGCATCCCAATAAAGAAGTTAGGACAGCAGCAATGGAGCTGGTAATTTTATTTCTCAAAAGCTGCTTGCTGCATGTCTCGCCTCCACAGCACGCAAGCCTCCGAGGCACATCTCTCTGAACGCGCGTTTCCACATCAGTGGATCTGGTGAATATCTCAAGACAGTTTTGTTTAATGTAGCACTGAGCTGTGCTGTTTCATTAGTCTCAATGACAACATCTCAACTTACCTGAGCCACAGGTTCACGTTTCTCTGCAGTGACAGTTTGAACACAATTTAGCTTGTGCTCAGGATAATCACAAATCCCATCTGTCTTTGCCTCAAGAAAGACAAGGGCCCTTCTGGGGAGGATCCTCTGCTGTTTTATCTGCTAAAACCTAGTCTCTTGGTACTGAATCAAGGTAGACAAGGCACAAGGAGGCAGCTGAGCCAAGCAGGGAGTCCCACGCTACGCCCACATCACCTGCCACACTCCCACTAGCATCCTCCCGTGGAGTGGCAACACGGATGAGAGAAGAGGTTGGCATCAGACCCCTTTCCACAGCTGTTCATGCCCAGAGGTGTAGGCACAACCACTGACCTCAAGCTGTGTCTTTCGGGTAAATAAACTGTCTGCTCAACGCAGCTTTGGCAGGAAATAGCTGGGAGGTTGTTGATGGAAATCTCCACCAGACTGGTGTGAAGGCGCTGGCACGACAGATGTGCTGGGGAGAGAAACCTCAGGCTCACAAGTCAGGAGCAGCGATGAGAAGGAATGTGTCCCATCGTAAGGGGTATCACGAAATTAGGACTTTTAGCTAAGGTTTTTTCAATACTCTGAAGAAGACCAAGCTATTCAAAAGAACCATCCTCATTACTGCTAACAGTCTGCCTGCATGAGCTGTTGGGCAGATGAGGTGCATTTAGATGCTATTCTTGCATTTATTTCTTTCTGTAATTCTATCTGAAGAAAACACATTTCAATGAGCCTTGATTGTGTCCTAATTTCATGAGAAGTGCTCCTGCTAAAATGCCTACTCTACTTGGAAAAGATAAATAAGTTTAACTAAAGTTGAACATACATTTGCTTTTTATTTGGCTTTGTTCTAAAATCACAGCAGTCTTTACAATACCAATTCTGAGCACAAAGACATATAAATTGTTTACTTAATTCTTTCTTCTATTTGCTTTGATTTATTTAAAAACAAAAACATGCAACATCCTTAATGTTCTCACCATAAGCAAACACAGACAAACAGCTTGCCTCAAACTTGAATTAAATCCTATTTAAAGCACACCACAAGGCTAATTTCTAGTACTGGCAGCACAGTGATACTGATAACCACATCGTGCTACTGAGCCCAACTGTGACTTCCAGAGAAAACAAAACAGATGAGGAAAAACACATCTACTTCTGAACAGAAGTCTTCACACTATCGCTCAGGCGTATTTTATGAGCATCATGGTACACACATTGGCACATGTACACGTTGTTGGCATTAACATTATCCCATTATCTTCTTGTTAAGAATGCCCCACCTAAATCTTTACCTTGGCAAAGATGAATGGTACTATACTTCACCTCGCACTAAAAATGCCTTCTACTTTAAACACATGAAAATTATATCAAGCATTACTTCAATTTTCCATACTTCTTGCAGCCTGCAAGACCCCAAAACACTTCCATAGGAATCAAAGGATTTTCTAGCACCACGTAACATCACAAATTAATGAGTAACCTTTGAGTAAACTTCTACAATTTAACCTAGCCTGCAGTGCACAAAACCTTGGCCAACCTGCTCCATAAACAGTCAGGAGCGCAAATTTCCAGGACCAAGGTAACACCTCGTCCCTGTTTGCTCCTGCTAGCACAGCCATCCCTCAGCCTTTCCATCCCCAGTCTGTAACTGCTGAAATGGTTCAACTGTACTTTCATTAAGGATCTAATATCTTACTCCTTCAAGTTTGGAAAACACAGTTTGAAATGGAGGGTACCTCATCATGCACTAAATTAAAACTTTGCAAAGCTCAAGGTCTACAGCAGCAGCAGACCAGATGGTCAACAAAATAAAATACAACCTGCCAACAGCAGAGAGTTATTTCCACATATGGCAGCACAGTGGCTACAAATCTCCACTGACAACATGAAAAAAAGCCCTCTTGCACCTTTGACCTGGAATTAAAACCATGGCTTCACTAACCTTCATCAGTAAAAGGGCGGTCACACACATCTCTGCAGACACACGTCCTCCGTGATTAAAATGTCTATTGAAACTAGTGACAAGTTATATATGCTTTGTTTTTGTTGTTAAAGCCACAGAAGTTTACAGAAATTGAGGCTTGGCTACACCAGTCTCTCCTTCCATTTCATGCTGAGAACAGCAAAAGGGGTGTCCATTACAGATCCTTGGAATAAATGCTGAGATTGGGTTGTCTAGACAAAACCACGGCCAAACCAAGAGATCCGCATAGAAAATTAGCATGCGGTTGCAAAAGATGCTCCTTATCCAGCAGCAAACAGTATCTGGAAGTCATTTTTAATACATTCAAAGGACATTGTCACTGATCTAGTTTAGAGGGGCTCGTAAAGCTGCCTTGGCTTGCTGAAAGGTGGTGAATGAGGGGCCAGAGCACGCAAAAGAGACTGTGGGAAGCCAAGGAGACCACCTCTGCAATGGACTTTTCTGATGGACCTGCACCTCACTACTAACTAGAGCCACGACACAGCACAAAACCTTTCAGACCTGGTAGGACAGCAAACAGAAACCAAGGTTTTTAACACTGCAAAGTAATCCTAATCAGTGCTTTCTAGTATAGGGCTCAAGCACTGCTGTCACTTCCCTGGGCGGGAGGGGACAGAGGTTGGTACTGATGAACTAGGTCTCAGACATCAAAAGCCCCTTTCCTAAGTGTCCACAGTCTGTCACCATGCTGAGCACGGAGCTCTCTCTATGCCTAATTTAAGCACATTAGGACTCCTTGAGTGTTAAGTAACATTATGCGTTTTCCTCAGAGGCAGGCAGCAAGAGGATTTACCCCCCAGTTAATAATGCCGTGTGCACACAAAGTCCCCAGAGAGCACTGTCCTTGTCACTAAACTGGGAAAATTCTGGTACTAAGACCTGCAAACCAGGTGAATGAGTTTGGGTAACTCATGTGAAACGCTAAAGGTAATGCCACAACAGTCACCTGTCACAGTGCAAATTACTTTAGAAACTTTAAGTAACAGAAAACTCCCCTGACTTTTACCTTTCAGTAGAAATAAATACTGGCGTGTGCTGAGGGTTGAAGCATCTCTCAAGTCTCAGTGAACTCCTAACTAACCACAGTGGTGACAGCTTACAGCAGACACTAAAAAAAACACTGTCCAACTTTCAAGCTCTAATTCAAGCTCCACCAATTCCCAGATCCAAAGGTACCAGAAATTAAGGGCTGTGCTAAAGCAGCAGAGGAACAGAAGGGGGCTAGAGAAGAAGCCGCACAAGCAAGCTTAGGATTTAGCAGCGTTCAGTACCATCCTGCTTCTCACATCCTTTTACGTAGGAATTGAACAGTATGTCATAGCTGGAAGAATAAAACGCTGCATTCCTTAGCCCCAGGCAGACCTGGAGCATGTGTTGCATCCATACAATGGTGTTACCCAACACGCCATCCATTTGCTGTGAAACTCAGGCTGCTGAAGTGCCCCATGTTCTGCAAACGGAGACAGCAGACGTTCTCCCTGGAGACTGTGGGTACGCCCATCTGCCCATTCCCTGCGCTGTGTATCTGGCTTCACACCTGAATCTGTAACTATTCCCAGGGAATCCAGCACAGCCCACAGACAATGCACACAGCAGCAGAGGTGAAGATCTGAAGTCTTCACTGTTTCCTAAAAACACTCTACGACAGATTTCTAGAAAGCAGCAGTTGTGTAAAATACAAGGAGAAAACATTCCCCTCATCTGCTGTTTATCTGCTTTTTAAGCTTATTTCCAAAAGGCACATTTAGCTAGAGGAAAAAAGAAATTAACTAAAATTAAGACTATTTCTGAGAAGGCTCGTTTTGAACCATATGCCTACCTTCTATTTTCCCCCCAGCTTTCCCTGTACTTCACCTCTCAAGCCACTGAGCAGGAAAACCACTGAAGAGCATTATGCTGAAAGCTGCAAACATGAAGGAATCCTTGTAGAATCTCTTCTTGGTAAGAAAGCAAAGGAATATCAACTCCACACCCAGGGAAACTGAGGCAAAGGGAAACCAAGTGAGTGACATGGCACAGCCACTGTTCAGATTTACTAGTGCACAACATCTAATTGTTGTTACTAGCGATGTTTGGTTTTTTTACAGAATGCTTTTGTACCAGGGGGGTTTGCAGGTCAAACCAGGACACTGGCTTTCAGGAGTGTGCGGTCTGAGTTCCATGAAACAAATGGCAGTGACCATGTGAACACTGGAAAGCAGATGAGCAGAGCCAGCAGCGCAGACACCAGGTGACACACGGTGCTATGGCTCTGGAGAACCATCATGAGGTGCATTTCCTAATCATTCAAATGGGCTAGTTTTAGCCTTTCCTTAGAAATGTTTATCTGTTTGTTTTTCTTGAGAGTGCCCACATGAGGCAGCTAAAGCCAACTTTTAGAGACAGCACAGAAGACAATACAATTTTGAGTGCAGATGCATCTCCTGTACTTCTACCTGGAGACCTTTCTGAGAAAACAGAATAGGAAACTATCAGTAATAAACATTCAGGTAGGTTGTCAAAGCTGAAGCAAAGCTATTAGATCTTCTTTTTTTCTCCCAGCCTAAGCAGAAGTCAGAGAAGGTAAACAACAGAAGGCACCTTAACTAGGTGGCTTTGGGGTCCCTGCTCCTACAGGTCTCTTCTCACTCCTCCCTTCACCCTGTTGCACAACCTGCTTCCTTCCCATGTTGAATTCTGAACAATATATTATTTGAGTCCAATGATGTCTCTGGCTTTACAGGGTAAAATTTAGTGCAGATGCTAACTGAATGTGTTCTGTAAATACCACAAACAGGATAGTGTTGTCATACTTTAACTTTTGTTAAATGACCCTGAGCACTCCTACCTTATACCCACATACACAAAGAGTAAAGCTCTTTTTTAAAAACTGCTGTTGTAAAAGAATGTGTATTTAGAATTAAAATTACACAGTCAGTGCTTCTTTTGAACCCTCAGGCTAATGAGACCTGGTAGAGTGGTAGTTTAACACACATCTATAAAAAAAATCTGTCAAGAGACTTTCATCTTCACTTAATTCTCCAGATTAGGAGTCTACTATGAACCTAGTGGAAACTCCCTACCACAAAAACACTAGTTTTTTTTAAACGTAGCATTTTGAAAATGCTTCTTGAGGGCTGATACCATTTTAAGATGAGAAGAAATGTGTACAGAAATAGTTCATAAAGCATCATTTGCATTGGAGTGCCATGGTTCGTAGCCATCCTGTTAATATGAACAGTATGACAAACAAGAATGCATTTCTTAAAGCTTAATATAACGGCCTTGAGATTTCCAGTATTCTCCATATTCCCCATCCTTCCTCTTTTACTGAATGAAGAGCACATTCTGAACTGAATTAAACCCAGAGCTTTTATACAAATTAATTTGAAACCCTAGAAGGGAATTGGCTTTTGCCACCCATTAGCACGCTTCTGCTACACGTGAAAAACACTCTCCGAATTTCCATTAAGGAACTCGAGGATTTATCCCCTGTGCAGGGGCAGACACGCGGCGCACCTATAACTGTGGACAAGAGGAAGCCCATTAGTGGTTACTTTCATCATCCATGAGATCAGCTGTGGGGAGATCACAAGAGAGCAGGGAGAAAAAAGACACAAAGGAGAAAACTATAATCGTTTGTAAGATATTCCCTTTTATGTCATACTATCCCCACTAAATAATTAATTACAAATACATCAGCTGCCGTTAGGAGGGAAAAAAAGAACAGGAGGGGGTTAAAAAAGAAAATAAATCAATGAGAAGCTCGCAAATGTAGTTAATAAAAAAAGTACACGAAGGACTGCTGCTCAAAAGCACCCAGGTTAAATGCAGAAGAAAGCACCGCCTGCAGCAACTGCCTGCGGGCATCCCCTGCGTGATGAGTGACTTGGTGCCGCAGAAACCCCCTGACCTGAGGATCCCGACACCGGGAGCTAATTGCAAGCAGTGTAATCGCCCGTTCCAGATGGCTCCGCAGCGTAAAGCCATGCTGCCTGAGCCCAGTCTTCCACTGCAGTAGCACCACGCAGGTCAGGAGAAGTCGGCATTAATCACTCCCTGCTGTCAGCATCACCTAAAATTCCTAATGGCTTTTGGAGTCTATCTGTACATAAAAACTTCCATTAAAATGCCTCGGAGGAAACACCTTTCCTCTAGTTGAAGATGTGAATTACAGACAAATACCCTGCCCCTCAACGTGGTTTTATGTGAATGCAAAATGAGGTTTGCAAAAACTACTGCACATAAAATATGAATGTCTTTATTCAGGGGGGAAAAAAGCCCCAAACATCACTGTAGAGGAGCCATTCTCCTTTACCCCTCCCTGGCTACAGTGCAGACAGGCAGTATGTGTTTTCGTGATTCCACCCTGCCACAGATTGATCTCCTCCACATTACGTGCGAGACAGCTGATAACTTGCTACCTGAAAGGCAACTGTATGGGTAGAAAACCACCCGAAAAGGGGAAATGGCTCAGACAAGAGAGTTCACAGTGGTTAACCTCCTGGAACACATTAGCTACACCAACTCCCAGTTGCCCAGACTAAACAACCCCGAAAACCTCTTGATTTTATTCACTAACAGGAAATGATTCAGATACAGTTCTGCAAAGGCAGTCAACAAGAGGAGGTAAATTATGCACTCTAGCTGTACTACATTTTACTATGACACAGTCGAGCATAAAAATTCTTCGGCCCTGGTGTGATTTTTTTTTTTCTTCTTCTTTCTTCTTTTTAGAGTTTTGCCCTCAGTTGATGTATCTAAAGTATAAACTGTGATGCTTTTATCTTAGAGGTCAATACATAACACTTAATTTTTTTTTTCAAAGAGATGCATACCCTACAGACTGCTGACAGAGCAACGCATCACCAGGTGTGAGAGAGAACTGGCATCTCTTAGAGATAATGGTGCCTGCATGTAAATAATAATGAAAACCAACATGCTGTGGGCTCTGGGGTATGAACAGAGCGACTTTTCTTTCCCTTAAAGCTTCCTTTTCATAAGAGATATTTATTTACCAACATAAATGTTGCATGCACATCACCGAACCAGCACATAAAGGGATCAAATTTTCTTCTGGCTCCACAACTCATCCCAACTGCTCTGCAAAACACAGCTCTGGACACAAAACCAAAAGCCCCTACCCCCTGTCCAACCACGCACAGCTGACTGCTGTCCTGCTACCTGAAAATAAAGTCAGCCGCCTTCCTCCTGCATGTAACACAGAATCACAGAATCGTAGAGCTTGGAAGGGACCTCCAGAGATCATCGAGTTCAACACCCCTGCCAAAGCAGGGTCCCTAGGACAGGTTGCACAGGTCGGCATCCAGACAGGTCTTGAATATCTCCAGAGGAGACTCCACAACCCCCCTGGGCAGCCTGTCCCAGGGCTCTGTCACCCTCACTGTGAAAAAGTTCTTCTGCATATTGGTGCGGAACTTCCTGTGCTCCAGCTTGAGGCCATTGCGCCTTGTCCAGTCCCCACAGACCACTGGAAAGGGGCTGGCTATTTACCCAGCCTCCAGGCAGCACTTCCACAGTGAGGCACAGACTTCCTACATTTTGCTAAATTTTAATAATATTGGACCCATATATATGCATACATATTTACAGCTACACAGCGCAGGCAGAGGAATGGTATTTGGAACGTGCCACCAGCTTTCTTTCATGTTTTGTCAAACAACACCTTGTATGTTGACTTCTCCACTATCAGACACCTGGAGCACTGCTGTGATCAAGGACAAACTACAAGACCCAACAGCCTGCCTCTATCATCAGCTCCAGACTTTGTTGGTGCATACTACTGGGAATTATTTCCTGTTTTCCTTATAATTAAAAAAAAAAGAAAAAAATTAAATCCCAAGTAGCCTAGAAAAACTTCTTTATGGCCCATCAACATTCAGGTTTTAATTAAGAGCTGCAACCAAGTGTTTGCAGCCAGGCGGAACCTGCATTCACGATAGCTCTTCTCCTGAGGTAACTTCTGGAGCTCCTTGTGCCAGCAAAGACCTATCTAAAGAGTGGTGAAGGGGGATGTCTGGTTGAGCAATTTGTCCTCAACGCCTTAGGCGTGTGCTGAGGCTTCCTGGGAACCGGCCACTCTTTGCAGTGAAGGGAGAAGGCACCTCACAAAATGCCAGCTAGCACAAATTTTAGAATATGGGTTTTGTAATGTCCAGATTCCTGCAGATGAAGAGGGGTGCTGAGCAGAGTGCAGCACGGTACAACCTGAGGCTAAAAGGTCGATATACCTTGTTCCCCTGCTCATGTCAAATGGATTCCCATCTGGGAGTGATGCCTTGGAAAGCCGGAATCAAAACTCCCTAGCCTTGGTGACTATTAAGCAGGTCTCCTTTATTGCAGCGCTGGGCACACAGGGGATCCTCCATAGTTACCAAAACACATTCCTGAGCTCAAAACACATTCCTACACAAACTAGTTAGGAATGCCTTTTAACTGAAAACGAGATACACTCTGTCTCTTAATTGGTCTTTGGTCTCATTATTTATGACTCCCCTATCTTCACTAGCTTCAAGGCTAAGGTTTGTCGTCGCTTTCACGGAACAGCTCACACAGTTACAGCACAGCCATATTCTACTACAATCCAAACCAAATATATTCTTAAAATACACAAATTAAAGTTATATTCATTGTCTCAAGCTCCATCCACATCAATCTATTCAGCATTATTATATGTCACTGAATCAGGAGACACAATGTGCTGTATTTCCTAGATTACCCCAGGAATTTTACCAACATTTTTCCATGCTTGGGATCTGTAAACACTAGCAGGGCCCTCCCTGTCCTGTTTTCTTCAAGTTTAGGTCTTACATTATTTTTTAAACGCTGGTAAGTGACTTGTAGGCTGCTGAATCTGGCCATGGGGAGGCAGGTGGTTCATGGATCCCTCCAGAACAACCTTTGGTTTTGCACTGCTGCCTCCCATACAAGAAGGTTGAAGGTGATAGGTGTCCCATACATATCATCAGGGACCAGAGGCCAAGAGCGCTGTACTGCCTTATCCAATGAGGAAGAGCAGGAAGAAGGTACTGTGAATTAACAGGAGGCACCAGAAGTGACCAGGGCCCTGGCAGATTGTGGTATCAGTGTCACCCCTGAGGAAGGAGCAGTCTATGAGACTGTCCAACCCTCCATGTGCACCAAGGCACTCACTAGCAAGATGTTAGCAACACTAGGCTGGATGCACTGAGCATCCCACAAGCGAATTTTTAAGTCACTTGGTTAAAGCAAGACATAAGTTTGAAACCTTTTCCTAGAAATGACCATGACTTGGCTTGAAACACCATACAAGGAGGCCAAGAGGTACGTACGACTGCAGCTAAACATGCCTGTGAATATGGGCACCTGCAGTGAAGACTGTAACTGGGCAGAGAGGAAGGAAGCACTGCAGGGTCTTGTATAGGAAGAGATGCATTAAGAGACTGAAAACTGGGCAGGGGATGTGGCAGCAACAGCTCAAGCAAATGCTGGTATATGTGAACAACTGGTGTCCAGTGTAGGCTTGTACCTCAGAGAGGTCGTTCTCTGGTTGCACAGGAGATAAGAAATGAAATTCAGTAAAAGGAACTCCCTGGAACTGGGGTTCTACAATGATGCTGCAGATGTTTGGTTCACCAAGATAACACCAGCTTTCCTCCCCTTTCACCACTCTCACTTGATAGCAGCACAGTAAGGGGCTGGGTCCAGGACATAGGCCAAGCTGGTGACAGCCTCAAGTGTGCAGAAATGAATGATGACTGCCCTCGAGGGGATTGCTGCCAGGCTGTACTTAAATGAGTTATGCTTTCAAAACAGCAGCACTTTCAGTCCCACCGTCTGCACCTTGCCTTTCCCCTGTACATCCAGAACAATCCTCCTGTTCATCCCCCGCCACCTGTTGCCAGCTGTAAAAGTTCTGCATTCCTATTTCTAACACAATCCTAATGTAAGAGCAGACAGTAAAAAACACAGTGCCAAAACCAGTTCCACTATTTTTACATTTGTTTCAGACTGGAATTTGCTAACCGTATGCTTTATGGGACTGACCAGTCCTGCAGGGCTCACAGGACTCATTTAACCTGGAAAGAAAGTGCATGTAGCAATGGGACAAGGGGCAGTGGTTTTAAACTAGAGCAGGGTAGGTTTAGATTAGACATTAGGGAGAAGTTCTTCCCCATTAGGGTAGTGAGACACTGGCACAGGTTGCCCAGAGAGGTGGTGGAGGCCCCATCCCTGGAAACATTCAAGGTCAGGCTTGATGGGGCTCTGAGCAACCTGATCCAATTAAAGGTGCTTACTGCTGAGGGGTTGGACTAGATGACCTTTAAAGTTCCCTTCCAACCTAACGCATTCTACGATTCTACGAACCCCAAACTCAAGAGTATACTTGCTTCTGAATTCTGCACACTTCTCTTGCCCTGTAAATCACTGCCTTCACTCCCTGGATGTTAATCAGGAGCCAGAAGTTTCTTCTACCTTTGCAGCACTTTGGAATTTAAGACACATCTACTGCAACTGTTGTTTCGTTGTAGGATCATAGAACCACAGGCTGGTTTGGGCCAGAAGGGACCATCTACTTCCAGCCCCCCACCTACACCCCCCGCCCCCCATCATGGGCAGGGACACCCTCCACTACACCAGACTGCACTACCCAAGTTGAGATAGTTCACTAAGGTGAAGAAGATGCCTGGGTGAAAGAGAAATTCTGACTTTTTTTTCCCTGTAAACACAGCAGTCCAGCTAGCTGGAGAACCTGGTAGGGGAAATCACCTTGTTGATATTTAAGAATAACCTTTATACCTTCCAACCAGAACTTTCACTTCATATCTCCGTACCTAATGAATATTTCAGGCAGTAGGCCATATATAATTTAAGACACTTGTGACACTTGTAATGTTCATCGTCCCTGCAATAGCTGACAAAGAGCCGTAACCCTGAAATTACATTTTATAGTCCTGCTTCTTCCCAACGTCAGCACCTCTCTTCCGAATTAATCAAGTGGAAGGCATCGGCCATTTTCTTAAACAACTCCTTACAGGAGGATGCAAGCCACAACAGCCCATGTTACCTCATGCCAAATGGATACAGACAGGTACAGCCCAAATAGAGTACAGTAGCTGCTCAGAGGAAATTATCTCTAACCTCAAGCCAGCCCTTTATTTCTGCAGAGGACACATCAGACACCCGTTTAATTGAGAACACACTGCTAGAGTTAACCACAGGCAAAAGTGCTGTAACCAAGATTAACACAAGTATGCATTTAAAGCCTCAGCTGAACTGGGGCCTTGAGTGAGTATTTCACTTGGGAAAAGGGAATTATCATCAGAATACCTGCATCTGTAACAGGCCGCTGGGAACCGCTTTCAAAGCTGCTTCTGAAATACTCTGTTTTCAACATCCTATTATCGACTCTACTTGGGAAGCGATGGATTTAATTTAGAGAAACAGTCCAGCAAAACAGATGGGCTGCGTGTCACTTCTGGGCTCCTTCAAGACCTGTTTCCTTCCTGCTTTTTGAGAAAACTCACCAATACCAAAGGGAACAATAGTTATGAACCCCATATGCTTTGAATACATAAAACAACCTATATTTGAGTCCTAAAGCTGCTTGGCAAGCCCTTCTTACTTCTTTTCTGAAAGAAACTAGGCTGTAAGACTTTGTGACCTCTTTGTTTGTTATATTCATCCATTCAATACTACTGACAAAGTGACTGCTTTCTTTGATGGCTTGTGATGAGCCTTGCCAAGTTAAATAAAGGGCTCCCTGCTATTAATCTGCTCTGTTGAGGTCTCTTATTTGACTGAACCTGTTTGACAAACAACAGTAATAGCTGTAAATACTTCAGATTAACTCACGGTTAAGACAAGCCATAAAATTTTAGGACAGGTGACAATTTCCAAAGTCTGAAGGAAGACTCAAAGTGAAGCAGTTAGTGAGATGGTCACACTTTCCAGCTCTGCTACCAGTTGCTGATAGCACAGATAGGAACACCTAACAGCACACCCAATCAAGAAACCAGCCAAAACCAACTTTTACAAATTAACAAAGAGGGATGTAACTCCTAAGTAGGCAATAGCAATGGGTCTACTATCCTTAAAGACCATTTACTTCTGAAGCCATGTCTTACTTACTTACTTCCTACTACTTCTGAAGCTTTAATTGCTGTGACCAGGCACAGCCTCTGTTCCAGTGATGTGTTATTCAGTATTTCTGTTCATATTCCTGGGCAACCAGTGGCCCTCTTGAGCAGAGGGTTTGGACTAGATGCCCTCCAGAGGTCCCTGCCAACCTCAACCAGTCTGTGATTCTATGATCTACCATTAACACACAATTCTACATATTTAGACCCAGACCCTCCAATGCAGCCCAGGAGGCAGGTGCTTTTCTTTCCAATTCCTTGTTGAGGATTCTTCCGTCTGTTCCCATCCTACCCGGTGTGCACGTTCCTCAATGTACCCAGCTGTTTTGGTCCCCTGGGACACAACCTGTCTCGGCTGAAAACCCAAAGCATATCACCTCCTCCTCCTTCTAATCCTTCATACAAATACACCTGCTAAGAAGCATTGAATGTGGATACACCTATCATTTATTCTTAACTCATGCAGAAGGCTTTAGGGCATTAAATAAGCTGATAGTAGAAGATAATTTTAGAAATTGTAATAATAGACATTCCAGCTTAGCAAAGCCATGTGTAGAAGTTATAGTCTGTGTAGATCCAGCTTGGTTTTAATCACTTCAGTAGGAAATGAGACAATCAACATATGATTCAGAAGAAAGAGATGAGCCAGGGCCTTTCCACTGGCAAATATTAGAAAGTCAGATTGGTCACAAACAGCCAAGAGAGAGATTTGCGTGCCTCATGCAGAAGGAGCAATAGGCCACTTGTATTAGCTACAGATGAATTTGTTTGTCTTAGCAGACAAACAATTTCCTATCAGGAACACTGGTTATTTTTAAGGTTAAAATAGCAATGTTTTATACTGAAATGAAACAAAATGGTTTCCCTCTGAGGCAGTGAGTTGAAGTGAGAGTAACGTTTCCTTCTTAACAGACTGACCACTTGCTATCAATCTTCAAAGAAAAACACTGCTTTCAGATCAGAATATTTATATTCTTCCTTGTTTACTTTCCTCTTTGGTACAGGAGCTCCTTTGCCAGCCAGTGGTTAGCAGATGAGCACTTTCCAATGATGTGGCTCCTCTGGACCCGTATTGCTGATATACATGGTATTTAAGGGCTACTAGTCCAGCAAAGAACTTCTGGGTGGCAAATCATAACCCTTTCTGGAGGGACAGGTGACAAGCCCATCAAGAGCACCACCAAAGGAAATCTCAGGAAGCTGGAGCAGTGTAGGGATGTCTTTTCCGGGAGGATTTCAACAGGAGAGGGCGGTGCAGGCACAAGTGAACTTCTCCCGGGAAATAATTACAGCATCCTTAATCATAGGTTTCAAGGAGAGAAACTACCTTGGTGTCCCTTCTTCTGGGTTCTCTGAAGGACTGAGAACTCCATGGGTGGAGTTTACTCTGGACAAGTAGTGATTTACAGCCAAGTTATATTTTTACTAAAACTGTCCTACAACAACATCTGTTAGAAGAAAGAAACAGGATGGTTTTTTAGGGTTTCTCCTTTGCCATTCAAATTCACAGAAATGAATTTTCAGGGAAACTTTTAGGAGCCTACAGGAAATAGATGGAGCTTTAACACAAACTCATCTTGCTTTTTTTTCCCCCTCAGTTTATTCAACTCTCTAACACTTGCAATAATATCCTATACCATGGATAAAAGTACCAAATAGTCAATAATTTGAGAACCTACTAAACATGCCTTGTTTTTCCATGCTGGATGTATCCAAGACTATCAGTTTCCTCTATCAGGCAACCGTAAAGAGAACTCCCCCATATTTTATCATATTTTATCTGCTGCCCCAAGAAGAAGGATCACATCTGAAGACCTCAGATCTTCCTCAGAAAAACAAAGTGGTTTCTCTTTCAAGCCTTCCACGAGGACCAGGGCCAGAGAAGAAATGGTTTTTAAAATATTATATTAAGGTCTTCAGAGGCAGCATCAGGATTTCCATGCTTTCCATCCTCTCCAGATATGGAATGATTCTTCTAACAATATAAATAAAGTACTGTTGAGCGAGAGAAGTAAAATGAGGCTGTGCTTCATCTTTTTCCTCTGCCAACACAAGGGATCTGTCAGTAACAGAACCTTGTATGTATTCATTTTCACACATTAACCCTTTGAGTCTTGTAAATATAAGCAGTCTTTCTGTCTCACGGGGGGGGGAAAGCGCATTTTAAACTCCTGAAACAATGGAGACCAAAAATCTTAATTAAAGTTTTCCATGTACACGCGCGTGGGTAAACCCTCCCTTTAGCAAAGAAAAGCAAAGCGCTTTTTAAGATTGAAGTTATCATGTTGGAAATATTAACATAGCTCCTGGGAAAAACGCATAATCTTTGCATATCAAATTCCAAAATGACTAAGTGAACTACGTTTAATAAATATTATGTTTCCCTTTGAGTTCGTACACTCGCTTAATCACGCACTGATAGGTGACAAATATTTTTCAAGCTCAAGTTAAACATTTTAAATTTGAGCGACAGCCTGGACTTGGCCGGTCCCTGAAGGTCTCAAATCTTCTCTCCTTGGGACACGAGCCAGCAGGAGTAACTTGGAAAAGACTGGGACTCTCAGATCAACAGCACTTTTCCACAGCTGCCAAGCTGTATGCTGCCCTGCTGCTCTTAGGTGAATCACTGAGCACATTCATCTGTGCTGGCGAGGGGCCGGCACGCCTGCGCTGCTGCCTGCAGCTCGCTGGTGCTGCTTTTTTTGTTCTGTTTTGGAGCAGGGGAGGCATTTGTATTGGGTGCTGGGCTAGCTGAGTGTTCACACCGCGTGGTTCCCGTTGAACTAGCACCCGTTCATTATCTGTTTTGACGCCAGAGCTTGTTGGCCCATGGCCGATGCCCTATTTCCTATTTCCAGGGTATTGAAACTTTGGCAAGAACTTAGAAATTCAGAAAATGATAGGGCTTATCCTTGTGCTGTTTAGGCACACCTTTTCAACTCTGACTGTTTATCAGGCTCACTTAAAATCCAATCTCAGCCTCCCCCAGTAGCCAAAAGGCGGCAGCAAAACTGCTAACATCATTATCTGTTTAGCACACTTAGCAAGAAGATTTAACTGTCACTCCAAAAGAAAACCTTGACCACGGTTACCATGGGCACGTGATACTGCATAGGTGAAGGGAAGACCCAAAAGTAAGAGCAACGTGATTTCATTCCGTCTCCTATGTTTACCATCACTCCTCCACCCTGGAATCAGCTACATCCAGCCCGTAATTCACAATATCCATAACCAACAAAGGATGCAGAGCCCTTCAGCCCAGTTAGGGAATATGTTGATCCATGACATCCACCTGTCCCTAACCTCCCTTCAAAAAATTCAAGGTGCACTTGAATCCCTAGCTGCAATGGTCCTCAGTCATAACAGCAGTCACTCTAGGAGGTCTTTTACCTTGGCAGACTGGCCCTGCTCTAGCCAGACACCTTGAGAGACACATGTCATCTTTCAAAAAATCAAAAATAAGAGCAAGTTATGAGCAACAGCTGTATCTTTTAGCAGCTAAGTATATATAAGTATATAGCAGCTGTATTTAAAAGTAGCCACTACCGCCCAGTGAAAGCAAATGAATTATTTAGATATATTTATAGGATTTATGGGGCAACTGAAGCCAAAGCTAGTTAATTGAAATCCTGATAACAGATTGAAGCCTGCATTATGTCCTATACTGTGAAATGCAAAGTCTTTATTAAATAAAGCCATTAAGGAGGATGATAATCCCTGTGGCCTTAAATATGAATAAGGTGCAATGTAAATAATAAAAGGCAAAAATCCAATTTTCATGCAGTGAACTTTCAAATACTGCGCTGCTTCCATTAAATTACCTTTTATTCAACATGCTGTAATGGCACTGAGGGCACATCAGGCTTCCCTGTAATACAATTATTGTTCAGCATAAAACCTGGTTTTTAACTTGAAACAGAAATGTGAAATATTTTATTTGGCTTCTCTCATATGTCAAATGACATGAAAATTGAGAACAAAATCTTCATAGACGCAACAAAAGGAAAAATAAGCAAAGGAAAAATAAACACATGCAAACAAGAAAGACTCAGAATGTGAAGACAAAGGAAAGAAACAGGGTACATAATAGGAGTTTTCCAGTTAATTTTACAGCAATTTAATACTAGGAAATAGAAAAGGAAAACAATTTCAGTAACTAAAGAAACTAAACTTGGATATAGGCCAAACAGAGCTTTAGCACACAGTAAAGGAGGTGAAACTCATCAAAGCTCTTTAACCAGAACAAAATCTGGTGTGAGATGCCTGTCGCACTCCTTCCAAACACAAGGATGATGACAAGAGCTTGAGCACATCAAATGCCACAACAGCACGGTGCTGGAGGCTGGAGGCGTGCGATCACTCCCCGGCTCTGCAACGCTGGCACTGGGTCACTCTGGACCTGCTTTAGCTTCTCATCTATAAAGGCAACACTGATGTTTACTGTTTTCTGTAACGCTTTCTGTGGAGTTAAGAAACATTAACTAAAGGTAGCTCTATTTATTAAAGAACTGGAAACTGAAACGAGGTCAAGAATTTACTATTATTGTTCAGAAACAGAGTATGCCTATTGGGAGATTCAAACAACCCATTAAGGATGAGACTATACCTGCTACAGGTGTCAAGCAATTTTTCCACTATAAACCTTTCTGGAAATCCAGCAAAGCTGTGATGAAATAGAGGAGAATAACTCCGTATTTATTCAGTTCTGTATTTAATTTGGAAGCATTTATACCCAAAGAAAACCTTCACCATGAAAATGCAATTTTTCTTATAGCATCTTCACTGCGTCAAGATGTTTGAGGAATAAACAATAGAGATCTGAACTACTGTGAACTCTCAAAACACATAAACATGCATTTTATAGTATTTACTTTTCACTGTCTGCCACATAGTGTTTTCTGTGCCCATTCCCTGGTCACAGACACAGAAACACAGATGGGTTTGGGTTGGAAGGGACTCCAAAGCCCATCTAGTTCCAACCCCCTGCCATGGGCAGGGACACCCTCCACTAGCCCAGGTTGCCCAAAGCCCCATCCAACCTGGCCTTGAACCCTGCCAGGGAGGGGACAGCCACAGCTTCTCTGGGCAGCCTGTGCCAGGACCTCACAAACTTCATTGTAACCAAATTCTTCCCTATATCTAATCTAGATCTACCCTCTTTCCAGTTAAAACTGTTACCTCTTGTCCTGTCATTACAGGCCCTGGTAAGAAGTCTCTCTCCACCATTCTCCTAAGGCCTCTGTATGTACTGGAAGGCTGCAGTAAGATCTCCTCAGAGCCTTCTCCAGGCTGAACAACTACCTCAGCTTTCCTCCATAGGAGCAATCTTCACCTCTTTGACCATTTTTGTGGCCCTCCTCTGGACCTGCTCTAACAGGTCCATGTCCTGCTTGTACTGAGGACCCCAGAGCTACATGCAGTACTCGAGGTGGGGTCTCACCAGAGGAGAGCAGAGGGGCAGAATCACCTTCCTTGACCTGCTGGTCACGCTGCTTTTCATGCATCCCAGGATACAGTTGGCTTTCTGGGCTGTAAATCTATGTTGCCACCTCTTGCCCAATTTTTTATCCACTAGTACCCCCAAGTCCTGCTCTCAATCCTTTCATGCCCCAGCTTCTACTGATAGTGGAGACTGGCCCAACACAGGTGCAGGACCCTGGACTTGGCCTTGTTGAATCTGATGAATTTTGCATGGGGCCACTCAAGCCTGACAAGGTCCCTCTGGATGGTATCCTTTCTCTCAAGTATTTTGAATGGCACCACTTATGTACAAATGGGTAGGGAATATCTGAGCAACCAAACAGCTTTGTGCCATTGCCAATCTGCCACCCCGTGTTGGGGGCCTCCTGGAGACAAGGGTGATGGTGATGGGGCAGGAGGACAATGTTAAGGGGCCATAGGGGTGATGACAATAGACCCAGCAGACCTTGCTGCTGCCCAGGCGGCTGTGAGCAGCAAGGGGCACTGGCAGCATGGGACCTCACAGGGGTGCAGACCTGGTAAACTGGGCTATAGGGGCTTCACGAGCTGTCATCTCCAATCAAGTCCAAGTGAAAACACAACATGCCTCCCCATAGCCCAGGGGAGAACCAGCAAAAACCCCTCCATAGCCTGAACACACAGCGAGCACAGCAGCAGGGGCACAGCCTCCGTGTGAGACCTTGATCATTGGTAAAATCCCTTCCTTTCACTTCTTGTGTGTGCAAAGAAAGTAAATACATGAAATAAGAGGGGAAAGTCAAATCTATTCATGGCATGCAGAGCAGAAAACAGTAACACCTGAAAGGCCTAAAGCAAAGTAATACAGCAACTCCATCAGTGCCAACCATTAGCCTGAACTGTATTTGCAACAGGTCAATGAAGCAAAGCTATTTGAACAGCGTTCCCCAAGTTTTTCTTCCTAGCAAGCAGCCTATTTCCCTCCAGCAACACTCTCAAAATCGGTTCTGCTGAGGTGCTACGATACTGCTACTTACTACAGTAGTGATTTTTCACACCTCCCACCAAAACTGAGTCACAGTCCCAAAGAGGCCTTTCAAGGCTCTCACGTGCCCCTAGGAACAGCTTGGGCATCACGACTTTTTCACTCTTAGCTTCGAAAACCACAGTCCCTTGTAGCTACAGGGATTGAAGGGGAAGAGGAGGCAGAAGTAAAAAAAGAAATCGATTCATTCTACTACAGAGAGAGACTTTTGCTCTCTTACCACGTGCCTAGCAGCACTGCCAAGTAGCAGATTACTCACTTTCCTTCATTAATTGCTGGGAAAAAAACCCTACAAAAACCTAAACAGTGTTTATTTGAAGTTCAGTGAGACAAAGCTACTAAACAGATAGGATATTGAACACTATGAAGGTCAGGCTCTCCCTGTACTTTCTTGGCTCTGCAGCTACACAACTTCAAAAAGTGGAATATTGCTATAGAGGCATCTTTTAATGTACTTCATCAGCCAAGCAAGCTTTTCAGAGGGGAAAAAACCCAACAATCAGTAGCTTTTACCATCTTGCCTGAGATTCACTCTCTTCTTTATCTGCTCGCTGGCAATTGCTTTGGGTTTATGGGCTAAGAAGAAAACTTCAGGGTGACCACTATCTTTGCTCTCTCTGTGTTTGGCTGCTATTTATTTCACCAGCATTGGAAAGGAATCACTGATTTGGGGAGTCGATGCCACTATCCGAAACCTTTAAGTCATGAGTTGACTCATCAAGGAAGCGCATGTTCATTGAAAGCATCAGAGCAGCTGAGGAACCTCAAGTCTATCTCATTTCCCACAATCTCTCATTGTAAACATGAGCTCAGACTCTTGTGAAGTTTCCCTCTGACAGCTATTGAGAGGATTAAATGAAAAGGACAAGACAATGGACTGATGCTAGCAAAATCCCACTTTCAGCATGAACTGGATAAACTAAGTTGATAACCAGAGGAATTCATGCTCAAGTGATCAAATTAACCAGGGAAAGGGTCCTCTGACAGGGCAGTGTCCTGGTGCAGCAACTGCCCAGCACTGCATGAGTGTTACCACCTGATCCTTATCCTGTGCTCACAGGCAGGAGAGAGCTGCCACTACCACTGTTTCCAAAGCAAGTGGTGGCCCACATAAAGAGCGGTCAAAGCAAGTTGAGTCTAGGGAGTTTAAATTCAATGACAAATGTGTCACAGCACAAGCCCACCAACTCCATTTCAGCTGCAGCAATGAGGGAGATGTTCATCATTCAGATGTGCCTCTGGTGTGAAAGGGGTTCCCAAGCTCGGAGAGGGGAGAACAGGGACTAAAAAGAGTTCAATATGCTCTCCAAAGCTTATTAGTTTTATTATTGACTACACTCATGAACTGCAGTCTACAACGCTGTCAGGGCACATTCTCCATAAACACTCCCTTCATATTTTTAAGATTAAGCTATCACACAAGCATTACTCCCACAGGAAACCAAACATCCAAAATGATCCCCTCTCATCTTCTGCACGGCACCATGCTGCCTTTCAGAATGACTAAACCTAGTACAGTCATCCTGTCATTAGCTACCGCCAAGCACACCCCTCTCCCAAAGGTCCCCAACCATAGCATCACCAGTGACTCTTGAAGTATTTCATCATCCACATGGAAGGAGCTCATCTGGGTCCCTCTCTGGGAAGGAGCTCATCTTCTTGGTGTCCCCCCCGGTCCCTCTCTGTGCCTACTGCAGAGAAAAAAGTGACAATGCCCAGCCTGAAAGTCAGGCTGGCTCTGCAGTATAGGCTAAAAAGGAATCAAATGTCTTCATTTGGGAGGCTAACAATACAACAACCACCTGTGCCTGCTCCTGACGCTGGCAGCTGTCCTGGTCTGCTGGAGACTGAGGACACATGTGGAGAGGAAGGGAGACAGAAGATCTGTAGCCCACCCCTTGGACAGGCTGTTCCTGCCCACTCCTGCCTTCTACATGTCTTCAGCCAGCAGCAGAGTGCCGCAGGATGGGGACGATGACACAGATCCTTTCCTGGATCGTCTGTTATCACTACTAACACAGCAGTTTGCTTCTGGAGTTCCTATTTTTAGTAACATTTTCCAGGTGGGCGAAACACTTGGCAGAGGAGATGCATGAAAGAGCATCACAAACTACCCCCCACCCTGGTCCCTAGAAGACCATGGTGATTAGATGGTCCAAACGCATTTCTCACTCGTGTTCGGGGGTAGACAGGGTTCATCTTCTCTGTGCCAGACACTGCAGAAGGCAGCATACTTGATACAATACTTTGTATTTAAAAAAAAAGGATAGGCAGACACAGTTCTTAGCAACCGAGGTTTTGGCTATATAAAATCCATATGAAACAAACACTGGAAGCAGAGAAACTGGAAAGCAAAAGCTGTATGTATGGCTGTCTACACCTCTGCGTCTCTTTCAGTGTGCTCCTGGCAAGACAAAGGGAGGAAGACACTGACCTTCCCCCTTAGCTACTTGCTTCCTTGTTTTTGAGGCCTGGGAGGAGTGGGAGATGGCCACTGAACCCTGGCTGATGAGTTTTTGTTAGTTAAAAGCACAAAATGACCTCTCCCTGGACGAACAGTATTATTACAGATGCTGAAATCTGCACAGCCCCTTCTTTAAAGTATACTATTTTTTTTAACAGTAACAACTGCAGTGATAGCTCCACCATGAAAATACATACTCAGATAAAAGTGAGATCGACCGCATATAAAAGGAAGTCCGGTGTTTATCAAAAGAACAGATAAAAACCCAAGCAAGGAAAAAGCAAAGCATCCTCTCTGCAATATAGGTCAGAAGTACCATACTTTCCTTTTATAAAATAAGGTACTGATTATAAAAAAGGTATGATCGGTTTGGATTTTACATTGCTGAGTGACTGTGAAATACAAATAATCAGATGTTTTCCACTATGATCTCAAACCACGATTACCTACACAGCAGAATAAGCAAAAAGAAATTCATCTCATGGCTGTCAACTATTATTTTACTGTATTTTATGACGTGTATGTATGACTGTATTCTCCAAGGGCTTTTTTATGATTTGTTTTAGAAAGGAAGTATGTGAAAGAACAAGGCTCTTCACACGAAAACTCTTGGCTGCAACACAAGATGCTCTGGACTGAACACGCCTGACTCTTCTGCGGCGCTGCACCCTCCCTGCTTAGAGCTGGTGAGGAGCAGCAGTCCCAGCGCTGATGAATCCTGCCCACTCGACGTGCTGCAGCTCACGCTTCTGCCAGGAAAGCCTGTGCTATTTCTGTCCCTTATCTCATGACATTTTAGCACAAAATCACAGGGAGGCTCAGCAGCAAGGACCAGAAGAACCTGTCACAACAGGCCTCATCATCCTCAAGGGACAGGCAGCTTGTGGTAGGCTGGTACCCATTCCCCCGCCACCCCTCCAGCCAACTCCTTGCTACACCCCTTGCTAGACATCCCTCCTCCCTCACATGACAAACATTTATTTTGGGGTGCAAGAAGAGGCTGCCTACATGCACACCTATCGTCCCTCAAGCAGGTGTACTCCAACACCAGGGCGGTCACAGTGGGCACACATCCAGATGCAGGAGGACCAGCCACGACACAACATGACATCCATGTCCATCGCACAGCAACAGGAGGGCATGATTCACTGAGCTGGACAAGGACTGGAGAAGTGTGCATGGAAAAGGTTTTTCTGTAAAAAACGTGTATGTTCAGGGATATACATAAAGATATATATATACCTCACACACACACACGCACATATTTGTATGTGCATGTCTTATTTACAGAAAAACAATTGTTAAATGAAGTCAATCGAAATTCAATCAATCAAAACAAAATCTTCCTTCTACTTTACTGGATTCAAATAATTAAAAAACCATAAATTATTACTATCACTGGAAATGAAAACGTATTGATTTGCTTATAAGGATGACAATACGGCAAACCTGAGCCAACCTGCCACGCAATGCAAGCATTTAGAAAAATGTAATAAGGCAGCCAATAAAAAGGCAGCCTGTTAAAAAACAGCTCCAAAACGAGATTAGAAATTAAAAAATAAATTGATAAACCCACGTCTTTTTTATAGTAACTCACTGAGGAGTTTTTGATTGGAATTAGCCTGAAATTAATCTGCAAATAAACATGCTCAATAACATTTACTGAAACGATCATTTAGCAGAGTAAATACAATAGCGCCGGTACTTGGCTGACCTGGTTGTCACTTGGGAGGCAATCAGGCAGCAGCACACCAAGCACAGCACCCTCCTTTGCTTTTTGATTAGGGCCGTAGTATCTGCACCCGCAGCCCATCCAAACGGCACAATCAGCGCTTCAGATCTTGTCTCTCCCTCTACCCATCTTGCACCTAGACCCATTTTAATGATACATCAACTGCAGCGATTAATGAACCTTTGTCCAGAAGGGGAAAGACTTTAACTGCTTAATGAGACAGTAATACATATTAAAATCAATATTATTCAGATGATGTGTCTATTCTAGTCCTCCCTCTGAAAATAACCGAGACTGTAGGAGAAATGATCATTAGCATTTTGATAACGATCTTGCCAGCCTTCTGTTAAAATATTTTCTCTTTAAACTAAAACTGGGATTTGTTATCTCATGCAAGCAGACCATTCTAAAATTAGTAACGGCCAATTCATACTGGTTTGGATCCCATCTTTAAAAAAAACTTGGAAAAAAAGTTAATGCTAACTTGCCTGAACAATCAGACTCTCGTGCCTGTTGCTGTAGCAGCACAAAGACACTCTGCAACGACTAAGAAGCAACCTCTTCCCATAAACACCATTTTTGTGCACAGAAAGGCACTCCTTAACCATATACAGCCTTAGTTTTGCTTGCCCGTTAAATCATATTCCAGCTGACAGCCAACACCGGGAACAAGGTCCTCACAAACACACACATCCTCAGGGCGTCTTCAAAACGAAACGTGGCCGAACGCCGCGGAGCAGGAAAAGGGCTCTGCACCTTTGTCCCGCTGCCCTCACGAGCAGACGAAAATTCCTCAGCATCCCTGAGTCAAGTTATGTTATGCGATCACCATGGTGAAAGAAAACATTTCCCCCATCTCTCTCTTTTTTTAATTAGTGTATCCCACGGCCTTCCCTCTCCTGGCACCCAGCTGCGGAGCCTTCCAGTTTCCCGAACGGGACAGGCCAGAGCCCTGCCGCCGAAGCAGCCTTACAGTGTCCATGAGGACACGTGTCCTTCAGAAACCTCTGCCCTCAGGTCAACCACACGCAAACAGACGGGATCACTTGCACCAAAAATCCCAACCACTCCAACTGGACAAGAAGCCAAACTCCAGCTGGGGCCAACCCATGCTTTGAAAGTGCCAGAAGCCAGTTATGAGACAAACTCAACCATGGTTTTGGCAATTTAACCCCTCGAAAGCTGGCCTATAGATGCAGAGGGGTGAGCCTGGTGTCAGATACCAAGTCTTCCCCATGACCCCCGGGGGGCAGAGGGAGGGGTGCAGCCCCATCAGCTCCATCGCCTGAATTCAGAGGTGACCCCGGCTAACAGCGACCAGTGTGCAGCAAGTTCTGGGGAACCAATGGAAGTTGCGCTTACAAGACTGGGCAGAAAGTGCTCTTAATTCCAGATGTTTTACATTTTTCTCTCTACTTTTGAAAACAAAATGCCTTTTTAATACCAAAAGTAATATTCCCTCCTTCTGTCCTTCCCCTGAACTGAGAGGCATCTCATGTACATGTATTGTTAAATTACTGCTTGTCCTTTTTAACTGAATAAAAATGTTGAAATTACATGCAAGGACAATTAGATTTAATTATTGGGCACACACAGCAGAGGTTTTTTTAAAGCTATTTAAACAATTTTAAAGGTTTTTCAGCAATGCTGTAGCAACATAAGCAAAACTTCCCGCAAAGAGGAGGTAACGAGTTTAACATTAGTCCGGTAACAGAGCCAAGCAAATAAAGCTAGCACATCAGCAATCCCCTCGCCGCCTCGAACTGTCAGGAAAAGGCACAGCTCAAGCTGTCAGAGGAATCCAAACTGGCAGAAGAAAGAGGATCTGGGGCTGGTGAATGGGGAGAACCTGTTCCCAGGCCCATCTGCACGAGGCACAGGGAAGAAATTTTTCTGGAGGTTTTTTTTTCCACTCTCCTTTTTTTGTTTGGTTGTTGTTTTTCTTCCCACACACACATATTTTTCTTTAGCATAGTAGTCAGGCCAGCAACTTCCCAGCCAAAGTACCAGTCTGCTCCATGCAAGAGGCTTCTTTTACTGGGGCCAGTTTGGTTTGGTATAAGACTAGGGACAAATAGGCAGCTTTCAGCTGGCACTGCTTCTCCCCATTGCTCCCTCCCCAGCTGCAGAAGCACAGCTGCTGTGGGAGCTGGGGCAAGGCCAAGGTCATGCAGCTTTCTCAAATCCCGTAGTTTATCTTTGTCCAGGCTCTCATGTCCTATTAGAACTAATCTTGGGTTCTTCCCATGACAGCTTACCCCAGAATGGGAAAACCTGTTGTAAAATATCAGATTTTAACAAGACTACATTGAAAACACTTGCAAAAATTCAGCTCGATATGTGACGAGTGAGTGCAGGGAAGCTGACACCGCCTGCATCCCCAACAGTTTTGGTCCACAGAAGTCACCAATTCCCTGAAAATGAATGAATCCTGTGCAATAGATGTCAGCAATTACAATGCTGCAATGCTTAAAGACATTAACCAGAGCGAAATATTAGTTATAACTGGCCCTCTGAAGCTTAAGGAAAGGCTTCTAAGAAAGAGTGATCTACAACTTCAATACAAAGTGTCATCCCGCAGTTGCAGATATTACAGGTGGGCTACTGGAGTGCAAGAGGGAATTACGGTTTTCTACCTGAAATTTCAGTCATGGTTCTTGGCAGGGACAGCATGAAATTTTGAACAGAACAGTGACATTAGGGGGGTTGTTCTAAATACAACCATGCAAAACTCACGGAGTACCCACACAGACTTTTCAAACTGAAACTGCAATGGGATTATTAACCTCAAATTGTAAAACAGCAAACAAAAATAACACTAGACCGTAAGAAAAGGTCTTCCCAGAGCATAACATCCTCCACAGAGGGAATAAATTTTTGTCATAGCATTTTTTGTGGCAGCTTATTGACCACACGGACAGGGCTTTGCCTAGAGAGAGCACACGTAGCCTTCCCCTGACCTGCAAGCACAGGCACACACGGCATTAACAGCCAGCGCCGACAGCCGCTCTGACCTGATGGGCACCCGGCCAGCACCAGGAGTCTGTTTGAACATGAACTGATAAGATTAGGAACAAGGAATACAGAGTACTGTTACAGCCTATACACAGTCCTCATCGTTGCATCCCTGCACCCATGTTCCCCACAAACCAAGTGCAGCATCTCTGCCGAAACCTCATTCAACAGCAGAAAATAGCTGTCGTAGCTCTGCTGTACGCATTTAATCTCCCCAAACACCAGCCTCTCTAGTAATAACTCTGTTTGTAGGGCAGGTGACCTCTGAAGATTGCAAAGCCCATGAGGGGAGATGAGTGCTACTGGGGTAGCTTTTCAGCCAGGAAATGTGAAGCTCAGAAAGTTCATGCAGCTCACCGCAGGTCAATGGCCACATCCCGCACAGGACCACACTCGCCATGCAAGTTCAATCTTAAAACCACAACGGTGCCATCTCCCCAAACAGCAGATGTTTAGGGGAGGTGGGCAGAAATTGCCAGAATTAAAACGAGCACAGGATTTCAGGGCTAAGAGTCTTGAAAGTCCATCCATTTTCCCTTTGAGTACTCAGTTACCAAACACTCATATGCTCCGTGTTACTGGTGTTCATCATGAATTATTCTGAGGGGTGATGTGCATGGATTCACCTTTGACAAGAAGAGGATTCCCACAGAGGCATACCACACTCGACACAAACCACCAGGGAGGGTCTGGAGCTAGAGACGCAGTTTTCTCCACAGCCCCACAACTCTTCTAGGTCTGACTGAAGTCATCCCAGTCCAGGAGGAAAAGTCTGCTGTCAACACTGGCACCCTTTGGTCACATCGGCCCATCCTGCATTCTCCTAGCTTGTATGTAAAACTTGACAGCATCATCCAAAGATGGGTGAAAATGGACATGACATCTGAAAATGGTGGCTTTTCTGAAAAGCCTAAACACTCAGCGAATGGCAAATTTTTCTGACTCAGCCCTTCAGCATTCTCCTCTCCCATACTCCCTCATTTCTGTGAGGGCAGCTTTAATTATTGGGATTTTAAATACTATTGGCTATATTTTTCACAATACCCTTTAGTGTAATCGCTAATCTCTTGTGTTGAAATGCAAATTTTAGCCATCTGTCAGACCCAAAAAAATCAAGATCTGAGACTTTGACACATGTGGTATCAGTCCTATTTGGATGGCTTTACGACAAAGTTCAGGCACAGGCCAGCCAAACTACTGTATCAGAAGCAGATAAATCAGAGAGAAAGAACAAAAGTAAGGTTAATTCCATGGGTCTGTGCATACTGTGCCCGGCTGACAAGGATGGCACTCCTCAATGTGCACATCTGATCATTAAAAAGCCACGCTGAAGAGTCTCCTCTGCCCAAGACAAAGCACGTCCCCTACACAACCCACCGCTGCTCCTAGCAGTTATAAATGTATGTAAACACCAGACCCCATCCGCTGCCACTGGTGGAACCCAGGGTGGGATCTTCACCTGGCAGACAATGTATCCCAGAAGGAAATGTGGCTGCAGAAAATTACCCCCAAGGTTTACTCTGTGTTCAATTGCCTGTGAGAAGCGTAGGGTGAGGTAGGACTCCTGATAAAAATTAACGACTCGATGTAATTTTTGGGAGGATGTCTACAACAGAGTGAGTGAAAAGCCCAGACAGCAAAACAAGTGCTGCTCCCTCTGCTTGCAAAACTCCTGTGAAGCCAAGGCTAGTAACCTTTCCCCGGGCCTTCCACCCGCCATGGTGAAACAGCTCTCCGAAGCTGACACACGGGTGATGCACCCAGCACAACACAGGGGGAGCACGGCCCATCCATCACTTCACTCGAGCGCGCTGACACATCATTTTCCTCATGCACCCATCTTTACCCCTGTGCATCCCCCCGCCTGGTATCAGCACCGCATGCCTATCTGTCACTCAGGCCATGTTCTCTCTTTGGGGGAAACCAAGAGACATGTTTTGTTTTTCTAGGTTGTTTCTTTTTCATGCAAATGTTGTTCTCAGTTTGTATCGCAAGCAAAGAAGCAATAAACCCTGCACCTGGGGTGGGAGACGCCTGGTTTGGGAGGAAATTACTAAACTTGCATACATTTAGCTGGCTATTAGATCTTGAGCAGTCTTGAAAAAAATTCTAAGTGATGAACTGCAGTAATTGTTTAAAAAAAACCCAACCCAACAAAACCCAAACCCCGCACTCAGTGAAGGCAGCAGATTTACCATAATGCCTCTACAGTCTAAGGGAGCCATTTACTTTGACAGAACCTGAATTCCCCAAGTGATTCTACAGTGGTAATGGAAACGGAGGAGCCAATAAATTATAACCTTGTGTGTAATGTGCCTACCATTATAAACCACTCTTAGGCTCCTGCTTTATTCCCGGGGGGCACAGGGAGGGGGGTGGCGAGGGGGGGCACTCTAACAATTGCTGGATTTCCTTTCTCTCACTTTTACAGTGTGCTCTTTTAGCAGCAAGACCTTTCCATAATGCCTAACACCATACCCTGCGTTTACACAGCATCTTTAAGGGGAACATCCCAAAATACACTGTACCAGTTATAAACAGACAACTGTTTTTTTCTCAGGCTGAAATACAGGCACCGGAAGACTAACTGGTTTACCAAAGGCCAAATGCTACTATACATCAATTGCATCCCAAACATTTTTCAAGCATCTATTAGTAGGTAAACACCACTTCCAGATCTCTCATGCAGAAGGCATCTTAAAATGCCTACAACATTTCGGCCGTGTTTACGAAGAACCATCTTGGACAACTTTAGGAGCAGCTCCAGTGCCAGTCCATGGCTAGCCCAGCCCCACTCATGCTGGGTTTCAGCACTCTGGATAGACTGGGTCTGCAATAAACCATGGGAAAAGAAGGACCAAAGACCAGATAAATACAAAACCCTCAGCGTTTTGCTAAAGTGCTAGACATCATTCGTTGCTTTTAGAAAATCCTGTCTACGCAAAGACGGCTTCCCCAAAGTATAAGTTGTAGAAGCAAAACACAGGCCTAATAGCAACATAAGAGCCGTCCCTGCTCTGTCTTCTAAGGTTAATTAAAATTCTCAGAGAAACAGATCCCTGATGTGATTCTAACATCGGTCGGAGGGTCTGGGCAAGACTGAAGTGTGATAGATGTGACCTTGGCTCTCTGCCATTACATTTCACTCTTAGCGTTTTCCTTCCTAACAAAAAAAAAAAAAAAAAAAAAAAAGTCTATAATGGTATGTCCCATTTTATACAATGCATTACCTGAAATTAAAGGTATTAATTAGTAAAATAGTGTAATTTGCATTTAAGCCCCAGGCAGCAAATCTACAGCAATTTCTGAAATTAAAAAAAAAAAAAAAGTATGTATCATAATGAATCATTTCAGCTCTCTCCAAAGGAGCAAAGCTGTCAAAGACTAATGTAAGACCAAAAGGGATGTAATTCTGCTCCTCCGTATCAGTCTCACAAAGCCAAGTTCTAGGCTGGTTTGTACCATCTATTGTTTAGTACAGGGAGAGGAGCTGTACTCTTGTCTCCAGGATAGCTCAGCGATCAGCTGTATCAGCAGCTCCAAGGAGGATTATTCTCCCCTGCTGCTTTTTTTAAAAGCAGATTAGTTCAGACTTTCTTTCACTGTAATGAACCTTGTAAGGATCAAGCACACTGCATTGATTTCCAGGATAAAATTGTGTGGTCAGTCAAAAGGCCAAGCAAACAGTTTCAAAGACCCACTGTGCCCCAGCAGACCCACTGCCCCAGAATCACCCCTAAGGGGGGGAAAAAGAGAGTAGCAGTTGTTAACTATAAAAGCCAAAGTATGAATTTCAGGACACGTGCAACTTTGCTTTCTATCAAATTCAGACCGGTAACAGCCCACACAGAAATAGACAAATGAAGATGCTCACTGAAGTCCTGTTCAAAGTCAGAAAGCGATAGATCATGATGTGTTTTTATTTATGATATCTGAAATGTTGGCTAGGGAAGTAAGTCATAAAAAACCTGCCAGTTTATGGTTTAATAACGAAAATCCAACTTCTTTAAATGCTTCAGACATAAAATTACTCTCAAGTAACTTTCCCCATCAAGCATCTCTTTACATGCACACCACCCCATAACATCCTAACTTGACTAGGATTTAAAGATACAAAGCCCAGAAATTGTCTTCATGCTGGATGGTCACAAAAGCTTGGTCAGACTGCAAGACCCCGTCTCCTTGACACGAACCCCGCAGGTGTAATAAGCCTTCCACTCAGACCCTACCTCCTGTAACAGACTACTTACTACCTGGACATCAAGCCAGACTGTCAGGATACCCTATTTCAGCTACCTACTGAATGCAAACTTCCCTTCGTGGAACTCAAGATGACAGGAGCTGCCTGCTATGACCAAGCGACAACCCAAAGTTGAGTTGAAAAACGAATATGCAAAAAGGCAGAGGGCAGAATCCCGTTGCCTTTTTATTATTTTTTTTTACTTCTTTAAATTGGACAAGTCATTATTAAATAACCAAACATCGCTGTGGTCTACAGCTCAGTATTAAAGGAGCTATCTAGCCTTACAGAAATACTGCCAGGCATATTTCACTTCAGACTCCAAAACTGAATTTTATGGAACAATGTATGGCATTTGCCATCATTTCCTGTAGTCAGAACTTCAGAATGCTGGTACAGGTCTAGTCATTTTTCTCAGGGGGAAAAGAAAAAGAACAACAACAACAACAAAAAAAAGGAAATTAATTCATCTAAACATTTACTACAGGGATACACCTTCACAAGGAATCCCTGCACTGACCTTCCCAAATCAAAAGCCTGTACGCTAAACTACAGCTCAAGCAGATTTCATGACAGATCAAAGACAATGAAATATATCCACTATACACACGACTTTATAAATAATAAGACGTGGTTCACAGCCCTCTGAGAAATCTCCACGCCAAAGTGTCCTAAAGAGGTCCTAGAGTAAATTTTATCATATCGCATTATATAATAACACAAAACACTGTTGGGGGGGGAATCGATCTGGTCCCCTCTCGAGTCAATCAAACCCTCGCCATTGATTTTAAAGGGCGCAAGACCGGGCACTCGGTCGCAGTTTCAGACCAAAGAAATGCAAACGCTGCGGTACTCTCCTTCGGTGAGCCACACGCCTCATGCATGGAAATGGAATCACGTTCCCTTGGGAGGGGAAACTTCAGCTTCAACACCCCGCTCCGTCCTGGCTGCCGGGAGGGCGGTGCGGGGCTGTCACCGCACACACAGCGCCCCAGGAGCCTCCGGAGGGGAAAACTCGGGGCTGAGGCGAGACCGACGGGCACCGGCCCGGGCAGTGCCCGGGTAGCAGCTACTTGTCCCCGCAGGCAGCGGCAGAGCGGGAGCCAGCTCCTGCCTGCACCTGACAGGCACCCGGGAGGGGGCCGGCACGCCGAACTAAAGCGCTTTCGAGGCACTTCGTGGTCCTTAACTCCGGGAGCCCCGTCTAGCTTCGCTACCCCAGGGCCCGTCGGTGCGGCAGCTGCCGGACAGCTGGTACGAGCCCCCGGCGGCGGCTCCCGAGAAGTCCCCCGGTCCCTTCCGCGGCCGCCCGGAGTGTTCAGAGGACATCCCAGGCCGAGCCTCCCCTCGCTCCCATCTTTACATCGGGCGGGGGCACAACCGCAACCGCCGGCCGCAAGCGCGGAGCGAGGCCCACGCCGCGGTGCCCCGGGGGGAGGACAGCCTCCGCCGCCCCGCGGGGAGGACAGCCTCCGCCGCCCCGCGGGGAGGACAGCCTCCGCCGCCCCGCGGGGAGGACAGCCTCCGCCGCCCCGCGGGGAGGACAGCCTCCGCCGCCCCGCGGGGAGGACAGCCTCCGCCGCCCCGCGGGGAGGACAGCCTCCGCCGCCCCGCGGGACGTCCCGCCGGCAAACGGGGAGCGCCCGGCGTCCCGCGGGGCCGCGCACACGCCCGGCCGCGCTCCCCCCCCGGCCCGCCCGCCCCCGGCTCGGCACCCACCTTTCCCAGCAGGGCGCTGCGGCTGGCGGCCGCCAGCTCCCGCAGGCTGGCGGCGGCCGAGGCGGCGGCGGCGGCGACGGCGCTGGGAGCGGCGGCGGGCTGGGGGTACGCGGGGGCCGCGGCGCTGGGGCTGCCGCTGGCGCCCCCGGCGGCGCGGGGCCGCTGTCGGATGCCGTCCAGGAGCCGGACGAGGAGGATGTTGGCGGGCAGCTCGTCCACGCCGCAGCCCACCAGGATGCGGCACTCGGGGCAGCGCAGCTCGTGGCGGGAGCTGACGATGCTCTCCAGGCAGCGGCGGCAGAAGGTGTGCTGGCACGGCAGCACCTTGGCCGTGGTGTCCAGCCGCTCCAGGCACACGGAGCACTCCAGCAGGTCCAGCAGCGACGACTCGTCCATCGCCGCCGCCGCCGGCGGCTCCCGCTCCGCCGCCGCTCCGCCGCCGCTCCGCCGCCCCCTCGCCTCCGCCTCCGCCCCCGCCCCGCCGCCGCCGCCTCCGCCTCCCCTCCGCGGGGCAGCGCAGGGCCCCGACGCCCCTAGGGCCGCCGCGGCCGGCGGCGGCGGGGGGGAGGCCGGCGGCGGCACGGCGGGGGCCATCGGGGCGGCGGGAGTGCGCGGGGAGGAGGCGGCGGGGCAGCCCCCGGCGGCGGGCCGCGGCGACCTCGGGGGTTGCCTGGGCGGCGCTGCCCACCGCCGTACGGCGCGGCGGCGATGCCAGCGGCGTGGAGCGGAGCGGAGCGGTGCGGGAGGAGGGCACCTGCCTGCCCGCGCCTCCTCCCGCCGCCCGGCGCGGCTCGGCTTGGCACGACGCGACTCAGCAGCTGCGGCGGGGCCCGGCGCGGCGCGGCCCGGCGAGCCGCCCGCCGCGCTTCCGCGCGGGGCGGGGAGCGACGGGGAGCCCCGGGGGGGCGCCCGCGGCACGGCGGCCGCCCCGCGGGCGGTCCCCTCCCGCCCCCGCCGCCTCGCCTCCGCTCCATGGCTCCCTGTAACCCGACCCAGCAGGGCTCGCCGCCCGCCTTCCTCCTCCGCCGCCGCTCCCTCCTCTCCTCCTCCGCCTGGAAGAAGCTGCCGAACGGTCCGTGCGGCCGCACGCTACCGGGAACAGGCAGTGGAGACCCCCTCGGGGAAGCCGAGAACACCCGGGCTGGGGCTTCGGGGAGCCCCAGCAGTGCGGCCCGGCCCGGGCACCCTTCGGGGAGCGGAGGTCGCGGTGGCGGATGGCCGGGAAGGGTTCCGTAGGCACAACCTGCCCCTGGGGGCAGCAGCGCCTGCCCCGCGGGCCGGGAGCCGGGCCGGGGTCCGCGCCGCCGTCCGGCCCCGCTATCCCTGGCCGTGCGGCGCCCCCTGGTGGGCGCGGCGGGGCTCAGCGCGGGGTCCCGGTGCGTCGCCCCCACCCACCGCGACCCCGTGTAATCAGTGCCCAAAGCGGGGAATGAAAGCGAGCGGCTGGGCGCTCGGAGCCTGCCTCGGGAGGGTCTGGCTTCCACCCGGTACCCGCGTCCCGGATGCGGGAGCCGGTCTGTGCCCGGGGTCCCGTGTGAGTGGGTGCCCAGGCACGGCTGGAAGGGACGAGACCCTCTCGGTTTTGGGAGTTGGGGATCCAGATTGCACACTGAGCACGAGAGACTTCACGGGACTGGGGTGCGGCCACTGGCACGCGTGGGATACGAGCAGAGCTGCGGTAGAAGCCCCCTTCTTCAGATAAACGCCACTTTATAAAAAAATAATAATCATTAAATCCCTTTTTTCTTTTTTTTTTGGCTAATGTTTGGCTGTTAGCATAATTAAAGGGCCTGTTTAAGCCAGAAGAACTACTATTGAAATACACTGTAGTTTTGCCAAAGAGAATTTTCATTTGTGGTCCAATCCTTAACCCAAGGTCTCGTCTCTACCTCTGGGGTGACAGAGCCCTTTTGTATTTCGGGATTGCAGTTCCGGCAGAAGCCCCCCCGTTTCTCTCTCCTGAGACGCCTTTAAAACTGACTTTTTCTGAGGGTTGGGCCAGGCAGGCTGCACAACATCTTTCCACTGGCTTTACGGCTCTACAGCAAACTTGTGATGTCGATAGTGAGATGACCCTGTTGGCGTAAGGGCAATCCGCACGCTGGATTGTAAAACTCACTGGATTCCAGCGTGCAAGAAAAGCCACGAGTTTCTTGCTGCTCTTGCATTACTCTAGAAGAGAAAGAGTAAGTGTAAAGGTAAAGCAAAGCTCCAGATGCAGAGCTCAGGTCACTATTTGCTGCTGAGTAATGTCCAGTAATCTAACCTATGGCCTTGCAGAAGGAAATTCTGAACTCAACAGTTTTAAACTATAAATAACACTGATGCCTGGAGGAATGTGAAATACAGTATCAAGGACTTGGGCTTTCTCTGGAGTAGAACTGTTAATTTAAGAAAAAAGGGGGTAATGGAGAACTTTCCAGGATAAAAGGCATTGCTTCAGCAAGAAGAGGGAAATACTGAAAAATCTGTAGTGAAATGCATCATTTTTTCAGCACCTCAGGTTCCTTCCTTCAAAGGTGAAAACATAAATGTCGCTGTCAGAACACAGAAGCCAGAAGTGCTCTGTTACACACCTGTGTAAATCCAGAGTACTTCCAGTGACTGGAAGTGCTCTCTTTATCCGTCCCTCCTTCTGGTTGCTCCAGGGCTTGCAGCCAAACCAACCTGTCACCAGGTGTCCCAGAGTTGCCCAGTTATGTATCTCCAAATCAGGAAAACCACTGGAGAACCACCATCCAAAGATGTTGAGAGAGTCCCTTCACACTGGGACAGCTTTAAAAAGTCCCAGATGTGCAAACTATTTATTATTCAATGGAAGAAATTGCTGACACAATTAAAATGAGAGCCTGTTGTGATCCACCTGTAAAGCACCCCCTTGAATACAAGCTGGTTACAGAGGAGAAGCAGAAGCTAAAACTGAAGCAAAGCTACAGCAGACCCGTCAAGGGGGAGGAGGTAAGGGAGCTCTCAAACCTCCATGGAGAACATGGGGAAGGAAACAGGGAACCCGAAGTGGATAGGGAGACGGGAAAGTAGGAAGAGGTGAGGAAAATAGAAGAGAGGAAAGGATTAAAAGATGGATAGATTTATAAAGAAATTGCACAAGGGACTAGAGATAGGTAAAAACAAACCTCTACGAAAAGGAGGGAGAGGTTTGCAGGTTGGGCTCAAACTAGAGAATACCACCTCTGGAGTGTTTGAGTAGCCTTCGATGTCAAAGAAGCATTTTCATGCCTCAAAGTTTCATGCATGCTGCTGTGCTTCCCTGTGCGTGGGCCTACGTGAGAGTTAGGCCAGGCCTGAAGGAAATGAAAGGGGGGGGGGGGGAAATCACACATACTTTCTCTTCTTGCCAAAGAGACCGTGGGAAATGTTACATTAAATATTAAGGAATTAAATACACAGACTGGTAAGTTTGGAAAGAAGAAAAAAGATGAAACACTCAGAAGCCTGAGATAAAGCACATAGAAAGGGATGGAAAGCGATACAGAAGGCGTAACAGGTTTTAGTTCACTTTAAAGAATCTTAAAGTAGCTTTTACTAATTTCCCTGTCTCGGCTGCCAGAACATCTAGCTTCAGATTATAAGTGTGAAGTGATTATTTGTGGACTAATTAAGTAATGTGATTAACACGGTTCTTAAGCAGAGGTGCTGTTTTACAGACAGGGATGGAGCCACATGATTTTTCCTACATCCCTTGGTAAGTGTGCTTGAGGAGACAGCTGATAAGCCCCTCCTGTTTCAGGCTGTGGAAGCGGCTTCACTCCCATAGTGGATGAAACAAATCCTTCTTGATGCATTAATTTTGAACAGTACCTGGAGACAGAAACTAACTCAGAAATGCGAAATACTGTTGCAGAAGAGGGGAGTGATCCTGATTTGTTTCAAGACTTCACTTGTAGTTGTCCTTAAATTATGGTAACATGTGAGGTTTTAGTGTCTCGATTAAAAATAATTTAAAAAACAAAAATAAAGCCTTTTCTGCTTCCCTTGTTGATTTCCCTGCCTGATCTTTCTCCCTATTCCGCTAAGAGCAGAAGAGACAGAGGTTTTTCTGTCTGCGGCTGTATCCATGTTGGTCTCAAAGACATTTTCTGGAGGACAGTAAGTGGACATCACACCTTCAGCTTTGCCTTTGTGCTCACTGCTCTTGAAAACGTGCAGCTCGTTTCCCATTCTCCTACCAAATGGGATTCGATTATACGGCAGTTATTCCCGATCCTTGCTTCTACGCTCACTCAGCTTGTAAGGGCCGGCAGCACAATAACTATTCACTTTGCACAGCCGGAGAACATTTGCCCACTAAATAACATCGACTAGCTCTCATTTGTACGACTCCTTCCAAACCTGTAAAGCACTGTAGGAATGGCAGGCATTATTATTTTAGAATGAGTCAATGTAATTAAACTTGCGGCGGAAAGCACAGCAGTTCATTTTTTGCTATTGCATTTTTCTCTATATGTTTAAACGATCATTCGGTTATGCTTACATTACTTCCTTTATTTACATTTAGATTCAACAAAATTATGGCAGTCTTGGACTTCTGAAGCGAATGACATCAGTACTGAGCAGAGGGAAGGAGGGGGACTTGCTCGCTCTTCTTTTTTTTTTTTTTTCCCTTTTGTTGGACCTAAACAATCTGGTGCAGCTGGCAAAAAGTACCAAAGTGATGTCAGACCATGGCAACACTTCTGCAAAATAGATGTCTAATGATGGGATCTCCTGACTTCTCCTTTGCCTGGAGATGAGATTTTTGATAGGGATCAATCTCTCTGTCTTTCTGTCTCTCCGTCTATCTACCTTCCTACCTACCATCTACCTACCTATCTATCCACCACCCTACAATGTAGAAGCCTAGCTCTGCCAAAAGGCTTTTCTTACCCAATGAAGGGGTAACCCCTGTGCTGCCTGTGAAAAGACAGATTGTACTGATTCAGTGGCTGAAAATCCCTATGCTACAGCTACAGCAGGACCACTGCCTCCCAAGTACATGGGCTGTTGCAATACCTGTCCTGGCAAGGTGTGTGTGACAGCCTAGCTTTGCATCAAAGCCTGGAGAGCATATCTGAGATCTCCCTTATAAGGTAGTCATAGACAATCCATTCAGTCAGACTCTGGATTTTTTTTCAATGCCAGCTTAAAAGACTGATGAAGGAGGATGTCTTCCTTAAATTTCTCTTGACAGTATTTTAACACTGAAGAGAAAATCTTTGCTTGCTTCGTGTTTAACCACAGCACTGAAATCAGGAAAGAAAGGAAGACATCCATATACCTCTGCTATCTCCTCACATGCATGCCAGTCATGTTGGCCGTGGGTCAGGAAGATGGAAGACGTGTGTTTAACAGGGCTGGGGAATGGCAGCAGATGTTCAGGCAGGCGCTGCAGCTGCCCTGCCTTATCTTCCCCAGCAGCCCTGGCTGGTTGGTCTCTCCCCTCCCTTGCACCTTGCCTGTATAGTCAGCATGTCTTCATGAAACTCACCCAGCCAAAAAATAACCCCGAAAAAAAAATGCAAATCATTTTGACCATAAGAGTGACAGACAAATGCTAAAACTCCAGACATTCAGAAAATAACTGCATTATGTTGTGGTTTTGTTTCAATAAACTTATGAACTTCCTCTGAGAATGCACGGTGTCCATCACCAGTCTCAGTACAGCAGCCTATCAAACCACTGCAGGTTTTCGACAGGTTTTATCGCACTCCTTGTAGCTCGAGTTTTGTAAAGATGGGGACGATGGCAAGCCAGGCATTGTCTGTTGTGCTACACATCCAGCTAGCCCTCTGCCCTTCCAGTGTCATTATAAAAGATTCCTCTTGCGGGGATTTCAAGATGCATCTTGTTCTTTTTTATATAATTAAAACTTCAGCTTTTATTATAACTTGCGATTTTTTTTTCTTGAAAGGGCTGAAAAATAGCTTCAAACATTTATGAGGCTACCTTCTTTGCAGTAAATTTGGCATAAATGATGCAAAGAGCTTTTAATCTTGGCAGAAATGAGCTTGATGGCATCAAAGACTGAAGAGGAGTATTATTCTAGACCTGAGGAACTTTTTCAGGTCATGACTACAGTGACACCCATTAGTTCCTCGCCCTCTCTAGGAGTCAGTTACAGTTCCATAGGAGGGTAAAAAAATGCATTCAATTTCTTTTCTGTTCTTTGTAGGTCATAAATTTGATTAAATTGCCTTCACTTCACCACATAGATTTTTCTTAAACATCAAAAGAAAGGTACTTCTGTTAGTGATTAATTCATTTACCCATTTATCAAAATACTGCTTCCACTCGTTGATTTCTTCCTGCTAATTCACATGTAAAATTAACCATGTCTTTGAGGACATCTAACAAAGTCTCTTCTCGTGGTGCTTCGCTGAGACAAGGCCACGGATGCTGCGTGGCAGCAGGGAGAACATGCCTGAGCTGGCAAAGCTTCATGGCTGCAGGAAGGCCACCCCCACTAGCAGAGGCACAGGTACAGCATAGTGATTGTTCCACCATTATGTTTTTCTTGTCACAACCATGAGAAGACAAACTGTTTTTCATCACTGTCCCACTGCTAATGAAATACCCCTCCATTTGTTTTTAGAGGAATCTGTTGCAGGGAAGAAGAGGTTGCTATGGTTAAACAATGTATTTTTGTAATTGTGAAGTTTTTAAGGGTATAAAATTAACTGTTTCATCTTCTTGTGTGGTCTTTAAAGGTCTGGTTGCCAGAAAACTTACACTTGACATCTGAATTTCTCAGATTTGCATGCCCTCATAGTGACTGGGCTTTGCTCGGGTGGGGACGCATAATATTTCCAGTGTCAGTCAGGCTACCCCGTTACTTAACTTACAGCAGCCAGCCAAGAGAACTGATTTGCCCAGAGCCCCACTTCCTCCCCCAGGTGTCCACTGCTGTACTGCACAGGCCCAGCAGCTGGGTTTGTGTCTGTGGGGCCACAGCGATGCCTGGGTGGTTGGTTCTTGCCTCTGCAAGGGAAACTCTCCAGGTCTCCCTCCCCAGCAGGGCCTAAACCATCGCTTTATCAGTGTTTTCCTCCATCATTAACCAGCACACACAGCCAGCAGAAACTGCTGCTCTGCCGTAAGTTAATCCATGCATGACCGAGTTAACAAGCCATCTGCAGCTAAAACATGGAAAAACAATGTGCACTGTACAATTCTTGATTTCTGTATCACGTTTTTGACTTAATAAACTTTTTTTTTTTTTTAGAAGGAGAATTAACTTCTATTTTCTTGCATGTGGTTTGGGAATAACTTTGATTTTTATTTGTAAAAGTTTGGAAGAATGAGGATTAATTACCATATGTAAGAAAGAACGAACATGTGTTCCTTCAATCAGCACCGACTTCTTTAAATCAAGGGGGGGAAACAGCAACCAACAATGCTGCCAAAATAAATGTTTAATGGAGCACAAGGCTGTAATTTTCTCTATAACGAGGCAGACCATCTCTAGGAACAAAATGGGTACCATCTCCGTAGACAGGCGTGTACTTAGAAACATAAAGATGCACTACGTGGAGAAATCTTGAGAGTTTCAAGCAACAGACAGTGCAGCCAGGGAATAACTCAATAGACTTTATTAATATTCAAACAAGCAGCTGTCAACACTTCATCCAAGAACAAGCTGAAGCTCCTTACATAGCTTTTACTATCGTAATAGTTGGGTTCATTGGCAGTAGATTGGAAAACATGCAATACTAATGAACCCTCCCTGCTTCTCCTGGCCTCCCATTTAATCCCTCCTAAAGTGAAAAACATTTACTACACATGAATGCCACACTCCCGAGAGGCTTCAGGTTCAAAAGAGACATTTCAATTTTGTTCCTTAGCAACATAAACCCAATAGAAGTGAAACACTACACAAACTGTAATGTTTGTGTTGTTTTAATCTATAATGCAGTACTTTGCCCGTGCTAAGGAAGTACACTGCTACAGGAGCTCTACAATGTCGCTTATAATTAGACATATGCAATTTTGTTTTCCTGTTCTAGATCACCTGCTGCAGGACATATTTCTGAAGACACTATAATGTATTCATGAATAATAAATAAAGAGGTAAGTTCTGTGCTAACAAGGGCACGCTTGCCAGGATTACAGCGTGGCCTGTTACATAGAATGAGATCTTTTGATGTTTTGTTCATAGGCAGCATTTGGGCATCTTGCAAGGACCTAATTTCCAGCATGAGTGTCAGCCAGCCTCCAATCCAGGGCTAAAAGTATTTGTACAGCACTTATTTCTTGAAAGGACAGTAGGCATGGCTTAATATTTTCTCTTCCCCCTTCCAGTGGCTGACTTGATGTGACCAAAACCAGTTTTGTGGTTTCCTGACTTTAATATCAAGCTGAGGAAGAGGAGGAGCCAGCCAGGTCTCCGAAGGCACATAGAGAAGTATGCCCTACAGAGGAGCTGTCAAAATTTCGCTCACCGCAGCTACAGCTCTTCCCCTCCATCATTGGGGATAATTGCATCCCCGATGCCAGCGAAGAGGAATAGGAAACATGTGGTATTTAGTTTCTTCCTATGCTTCTTATCCTTCTTCAGTATATATATATATATATATATTTATCTTTGAAATTCAGAAATGACTCATCTCTAGAGAAGCTGTAGTACTTGTATTCTGTAAGTGCCTGGTAATAATATTCCCAGCACATGAATGCCATGCTTTCAATAGACAAATATTAGAAAGGTGGAAACGACAAATACGCTACATAAAGAAGTGCTTTCCTGCTATTTGGTGCAGAGTGTGCAAGATAAAAGAAAACAGCATAAATGTCATCCCATCTTCTGTCAGCTTGGAAGTGCCTGAATCAAGAAACACACAAGCAACATTTCCATGATTTTCATTTCATGATTTGCCTTCCCAAGGAACCTCTTGCCCTGATTCTCTTTGTGCTGATCTTATGCATCTTGTTATACGTCATTAGGCACTTCTAGAGACTAACTCATGTTTTCTAGCAGTGCGAGCTGAAAAAAAGAGTCTGGAATATCCAGAGAAAATTATTTGAGGGGGAGGCCCATAACTGTCTAGCAGCATAGATGCAGCTTAGGAATCATTTAGCATTTGAAGACGGCTAACAATACCACGCAGAAACACCAGGTGGAACTAGGAGGAGAGGAAAAAAAGGGAAGGAAAAAAAATCCTCTTTATAGCTTGCCAAGTTTTCTGAAGAAATACTTTTTATAAATGCAATCTTGGTAGAAAATGTCTTATTTACTTATATTTCGCTAATTACCAGCTTCTTTGGATGCATACAAGATTTAACACGCTGATTGGCTCTTTAAAGCAGAAGAACAAACAATCTACTCAGAAATAATGAATATGATAACTCAGCCTAATATGATAACCCAGCTTGACACCTCCCTTTGCATGCAAAACCTGGTGGCAAGACATAAACCTTCCTCATACTGCGCTCTAATTACCTGATTTTTTTATTTATTTTTTTTTTAGCGAGGCTGAACACTTGGTAGCTCTTGCTGAGGTCAACTAAAAGTCGAGGCTGCAGCTTGCCTTTGTAAATGAGGTCATTAAAGTCAACAAGCGCTGTCAAAACAGCAGAGAAAATGAATCGCATGGTGAAAGGACACGGTTGCTCTCGTGGAAACAGTTAGCTGACTTCAACCACTTCAGTAACATTAAAGAAGGAGGTTTTTTCCCCCCTCCTGAGGATTACTATCTACCCCCTGATTTGCTCTTAAACCTTGAATGGGAAATCACCCTCGGCTGTAGTGTAACGCTGCCTACACATTTTGCAGAGGGCAAGGAGCCAAAGATAATCCTGAAGTGAAGTTTTGAAGCAGCCTCCGCTTCTTGCCTCATGGAGAGCTTTCAGAGAGGAGAAGGTGCTTTGTAGTGGCTGCTCCAAATCATCTCTGTCCTTGGTAAGTAGGAGGGGTGCACATCCATCTCTAGCCAGAGAAATTATATCAGGAAGCACTTCAGATTTTTGTATCTTTAGCTTTTGCTTCTATAGGAAACACAGTCTCAAGATCCTGAGATTTGTAGGATTTGGCAAACTGGACAATAAAATCTTCCACTGCTGTTCGTGTGCCCTGTGCCTATTTTCATAACTTTACATTAGTTTTCATACTGATTTAGATATCACTTTTAAACTTTAGGTGACTACCCAAGTTGAAATATTAAACTTTTTTTACCATTCAGTAATCCAGGATACATTTGAAGGTTTGTTTTATTTCTATATACATTAAAAAATAGAATTTGTTTTTTTAAAATCTGTTATTGTTTAATAAGAAATATTTACTGGAGAAATCGTGTAAAAAATGCATTGCCTATAATACAGCAATTAATCAGGTATTCAGTGCCCATTTTCACACATGATGTTTACACAGAGGCATTCACATTTTCTGGATAGAGTGATCAATTGCACTGGGTTTTCTGTATGAGTACCTCCTCACAAATCACTCTTCATGTGCATTTCTGGGATTTACCTTTCTCATGAGCATTACAATCAGAGCACCTATTTGCTAGATCACTTACAGAAAGAAAACACAAAAAGGTCTTGGATATAATGAAAGCACATTTCGTTTGCAGAAATGCTCACTGTGTACCCAGTTATTTACAAAAGAAGTAAAAAAAGATCAGTGTTTCTTTCTACTGTGTTAATTTCTCCCTTTTTATTTCCAATCTAAGAAGCCAAATTCTAACAGCGTATAACTGGAAGGACAGTTCATACTGACTTACCCCTTTTGTAATAATTCACCCTTGTGCAAAAAACAATGTGGCCCAGCAGAGCAGCATTTATACCTCATCTGTAGAGTGTAAATTATATAGGCCGGGGTATTTATTGTACATTTGGTTTTCCACCCCATAATATAAAACTGAACGTAATCAATAAAATTACAGACTCTACACTGTTGCTTTTCCAGGCCACATTTCCATGTTGTTGGTGCTACTGTGTGGTAAAAATCTGCACACCGAGCTGGTGCAAGAACACAATAAATTTGAGAGGAGATCTTCTTTCCCCCAGCAAAATCATAACATAAACTGTTCTCTTAAAAACAATTGGCTGGGAACTCACCTCTGCTGGGCTAATGCAGAATGCAAGAGGGAGAGAACCCAAGGCTAGTTTGTGATAGGTCTGCAAGTGATAACATTTAGTAAATATTGGTAGAAAATCACACACTTTGGTTAAAAGTCAGGTTGCTATTCAGGAACAACGCTGTCATGTACTCTTTTAGGAAGTCATGCAACCAAGAAGTGTAAAGGCAGTATAATGTGACCTCTGTGACAGCAGGGCTGAGGCTGATTTAATCACTTCATGCTGCCTGTTTATGCAAATGGACCAGTCAAGCCCTGTAGTATTAACATGGTGGGCCAAACTGCTATAAATATGTTTGACAAAATGAGCTGGGAAAAGAGAGGAAGCTTTGCTGCTTCCTGCTTTTACTCTGACTTCAATATGCTAACAAATGTTAATAATATGCTAAAATTCAGCGCTTAGAACAGAAAGGTGTCCCTGCAGCCTTCTGACAGGCAGGAGAAGGACAGTTTCCCATCAAAGACTGTGACACTTCAAGATGTGCTGCCCAGATAAATGTGTATTAAGGTGCTGATCATCTCCAGGCATATGAGGGAAGATGCAAAGGGGCAACCACATCCTTCGCTGCTGCAGAGTCTGGAGGCTGTAGGCAGTGGCTGAATATGAAGCCTCAGCTGCAGGGAAGTGTTCAATAACAGCGTGGGCTGACGCTACCGTCAATACCTCAGAAGTGCCTGAAATGTAAACCTGTGCTGTCAGTTCCTCTCCCTTTTGGTGGGCAAAGCAGCTTCCACCTGTCTTGGGAAAAATGGCACAAACAGCCAAACTCCTTGCTGGCAAAAGAAGAATGAGGTCTAGTGCCTCCAGGGAAGGCTTTCAATGACAAGCAGGGTTCAGTTTGGGTCTTTCTATTAGCTATTTTCATTTCAGGTGGCTGACAGCTTTAGATATGAAGGAAGCATTAGTCTCTGTTTCCACAGAAGCATTTTTTTTAACTGTCTTGTGTGGCATAAAACGAAATGGAGGAAAAGTATTAAGAGGAATTGGATGCCAAAAAAATCAAAGAGAACCAAGGCCAGGAACAGTTCAATCTGCTTTGGCTAAATCAACAACTTTAGCAACACTGTCTAATGCTCCCTTGGAGGCACACCCCTGCCAAAGACGCTACAGACACCTAGGCAATCAGTTCCCACAATAGTGAAAAAGAGGGATATTTCACAACATGTGCTCAGCAGCTTGAACAAATGCCCTGCTATGGAGGAGGTGGTCCATCACTCAGCACGCTTGTGTATCCCTGTGAGCAGCTGGTACCCTGCCTGGTCCTGGCAGAAGCAGTTGCCTGGCTCTGGGACAGACTTCCCCCACAGCACACACAGAGAAACACACACACTTATGCCTATTATTATGAAATATTTCTTTGTTGCCCTCCTAAACATACCCTCAACCCTTTAGTCTACCTGCACTCCCTCATCTCCCTCTGCTCTTCAGACAAATGTCCCAAGCGTGTGCTCCAAAAATAACTCTCCATGGCTGTCCCATGGTAGCATCTGCTCTGGAAGCACCAACTCACAGGCTGAGCTGTAGAAACCATCCACAAGCAGGTACCAATAGCACAATGCATTTCACCCCCTCCACCTAGGTACTGCCACAGAGCTATGTGAAGAGGCTGGTGCAACAGTGGTTGACAGAAAAGCACATTTTTGGTGCTTATTTCTATGTTTTCATAGTATCTAATGAAGTGGATGTAAAGCTTGTAACGCAATAGGCATTCTGAAAAAGACGTTATATATTCACCCCAGTATTTTTTTTAACAGAATGAGCTGCATTTTGCCTCAGAAAACAAGTAGGAGGCTTTTGCAGAGGCTTTGTGGGAGGCTTGTAAGAGCTGTCTGTCACTTGCTGAAAGGAGCTCTCAGAGATCAGTAAGGTTTTAAGGTAAACCACCTTGTACAAAAAGAGAAGTGAGTATTTTTTAAAACTCTGCATAAAAAGGAACTGTGATCACAGAGAGAGATTGAAGCAACTTTATTATTTGTCCTCTCAAAGCAAAATCTGCCAAGAATTTTAAATGGCAGACAAAAGGAGAGGATCATCTGCCAAGGAGCAGAAGAGCAGAGCACAGCACAGCCCAGGTGGGTTCTCTTTTCACAGCCCAAACAAAACAGGTAGAGGCATGTCTAGAGACATCACTTTATCAAAAGAAATTTTCAGGTTTGGGCCCCTCACTACAAGAAAGACATCATGGTCCTGGAGCGTGTTCAGAGAAGGGCAACCAGGCTGGTGAAGGGGCTGGAGAGCAAACCTTATGAGGAGCAGCTGAGGGAGCTGGGGATGTTTAGCCTGCAGAAGAGGAGGCTGAGGGGAGACCTTATCACCGCCTACAGTTACCTGAAAGGAGTTTGCAGAGAGGTGGGTGTTGGTCTCTGCACCCAAGTGACAGGTGATAGGATGAGGGCGAATGGCACAAAGCTGCTCCAGTGGGGACAGGACTAGGGGCAATGGCTGTAAGCTGGAGCACAGGAAGTTCCGCACCAACATGCGGAAGAACTTTTTCACAGTGAGGGTGACAGAGCCCTGGGACAGGCTGCCCAGGGAGGTGGTGGAGTCTCCTTCTCTGGAGATATTCAAGTCTCATCTGGACGCCTATCTATGTAATATGAGATAGGGAGCCTGCTTTGGCAGGGGGGTTGGACCCGATGATCTCTTGAGGTCCCTTCCAACCCCTAAGATTCTGTGATTCTGTGATTCTGTGATTCTGTGACAGGGTCAGAGTAGACATTAGGAAAAAATTCTTCACCAAAAGGGTTGTTGGGCATTGGAACAGGCTGCCCAGGGAGGTGGTTGAGTTGCTGACCTTGAATGTATTTAAAAGATGGGTAGATGAGGTGCTCAGGGATATGGTTAAATAGAGGACAGGTACAGTTGGACTCGATCTCAAAGGTCTTTTCCAAGCTAGTGATTCTGTGAAGCCTCAGTGCGAAGAGTGGGGCAAATGGGCATGACTGAGCTCAGACACACCATGTTCCAGGAAAACACATGATGCAACCACCAATGCAAAACCCATCAGGTGACAAAGCTATGATGCCTCTCTCCAGTGGTTCCTTGTCTTTCCACCATCAACCTGCCACACTTTTCTTACTGCACCCAGGATACCATTGGCCTTCTTGGCACACTGTTGGCTCAGCTTATTGTCCACCGGGACTTCCAGGTTCTTCTCCACAGATACCTGTAATGCAGCAAAGAACAGGAGAAACTGAAAACATTTCCAGTTCCTGCAGTCACAGGATATCAAGGTATATCATGACCTGTATTGTGGAGAAGGGACACAGTCCACCCCTCCCTGCCAAATTATTCAGCACAACACCACCTGTCTGACCCCAGATCACAAACTGCCTTAACTCTCTGTTTGTGAACTAGATGCAGTAGGTCAAGCAAGTAACAAACTCAATAAACATGGATTTGTAGAGCAAAACCATTGGTGCAAAGGACCAATCATTGACATGACACAGGTTAGGGGGGATAACCATTAGTCTGATCCCCACATGGGGGCATGTTAGGTGTGCAGCTGAGACACTTCTAGTTCAATCTTCTTTGGGGAATCCTATTTGCACACCCAGTGGCTTTCCTGTGACACAACCCACACCACAGTGAGTGGAGACCACCAGGACCACCACTTCAAAACCGCGTTACTGCTCTGGGCTAAACTGTTGACTTAGATGCACCTGAGAGTGTTACACCATCAGTAGCCCCTGTCTGTGCCCTCTCTCCCACCCCCTCAGTGAAAAGCATGTGTGTAGGAAACAGCTGGTGGAAAATCACACATTTAGATGACAGAAAGGAGTTTCTTTTTGTGCCTTACACATGATCAGTGGGCACCCAGAAGAGAATAATAGTAGGTGAAAGTATAGTGCAAAGAATCAGCAGAATAGCACCAGCTCTCTTGCAGGTATCAGTGTATCACAGATTGCTTCTGTCTCCAGCAATTCTCCCTTTCTTTTGGCAGCTCTCGCTGTGAGAAGTGTCTAGGAGGGGCATGGAGCTCTTTGATGAAGAGCAAACCTGAGAGCTCAGAGTAGTTCAAAACAGCTCTCACCTCTTGTAAGAACCAAACCTTGACAAGCCCCTTTTCCCTCAGGCTCAGAGGACTCATTCAGACACTGAACTTGGGGAAAATGAGCTTGTGCAGGTCTCCTTCATTTTATTTTTAGAGAAGAGAAATAGGCCATGCCTCTTTCAGTGATATGCCTAGTGTCTGTCACTTACTGAGACCACAGCCTCACAAAGAGAACATGCTTTAGGCTGAGGTAACTCATACCACCCATCGTGGACTGGGGCCTGTGATGTCCCCTCCTTCCCTGGCTTCTATAAAGAAAAAAAATCAACTTGATATGATGCAAAATAGAAAATAATTAACTGTCCCATCACCTTTTAAGCAGGAGTCAGTGCTCAGTTTATTCCTTAGGTATAAAGATGCATCCCACAGTGGGACTGTGTAGTGTCTAAAAGTGCAGGCACAGAGTACGCTGCAGAGAAGAGCCACGGAGTTTGCATGAAAGACCTGTGCTTGTCCGGAGACTTCAGTCTGACAGGCATTCAAGGAACTAACATCTAAGAAATAAAAAGGCCACCATTTTCCCAAAAAAAAAACCCTCAAAAGGAAGACATACATACAACTTTTAGTGCTGTTCTTAAATCCAATACTAGAAACCTCGCTTTATCCACACATTAAATCAGCACCCATTTATCACCACAACTGACTGAAATGATCCTAATGATAAATGGCTTGTTACACAGAAAGTGATTGAGGGAGAATTAGTGGCATTAAGAATATTTCACAATTTAAATTATAGTAAGTCTTCTTTCCTGTAAAGTTATTTCTTTCAGTAATCTATTCTGACTTCAGTATCTTCTGAACTAGAATTAGTGACATTAATACATTTTTTACTATTCAAATTATGGGTTTTCATTAAGTGAAGGAGACTAAATTAACATCCATACAGATTATTTAATTTAACAAAAAATCATTCCACAGTTGGATGAGATAATTAAAAAGCTTAATTATTTAAAGTTACTGATAAAGTTTTTAAAAATTATCTTGATTAAAGGTATGTTTTTAATGAGAATCTGGACATTTCTGTACTTTGTTCAAAAGCCTGCCACTCCATTTTTCATGATTACTTGTTCTTCTAAAAATCCTAGAAGAACCACATCATCTGAAGAAGAGAACGACATCATCTGAAGAATGTAGAATCTGGTTTCCTATTCTATCATTCACAGGTTCACACACACCAAATTAATAGCCAATACATTGGCTTCTTTTTAAAAAAAAAAAACTAATGGCTTCAGAAGACTTGGATCTACTAGATTTATGGGAGACAATGAAGATTTATTTAAGAGAACTAATTACACTTTATCATCCGTGATGGATGCCTTTCCAATTAAAATTGTAAGAGCAGAAATTGCAAGGTAAAATAAAAATCAACATCTAATCACCAAAGGAACAGGCTTTTGAGTGGCAGCCCCAGTGTACAGTTACTGCTGTGCAGGCAGAGCAGCTCTCTGGAGAGAGAGCTAGATCCAGCAAATCCTTACTGAGGCTACCCTCAGCAAATTATATCGCTGTCTTTCTCTCCATATCTGATATATAATGCTAGCTTTACAGGGGATGTAATGAGACTTGTAATGGACTTCGTCTGCCTTTTAATAACACCATGTTCGAGAGAAAATCATTATGAAAGGCAAAATCATTATTATGACTGGTTTAACACAGGCAGGAGCTGAAAGGCAGTGCTCTAGGTAATACAGCCATTTATTAAAGGGGAAAAAATGTTAACCTGGGGAAAATGTACTTTCAGGGCCTAATCCTAGAGATTTTTTTTCATCCTGCACAGAATCTACTAAAGCCAGGCAGTCAATGATTTACAGAACAAGGTCATTAAGGAGTGTTTCAGTCAAGCGCCACAAAAACAACTTAAATGCTATTAAAGAATATCACTTGTGTGTTTTCACAGCCACCTATTACACTAAAATTAAAAAAACAAAAATGCAATGTACCCATTTCCTTCTCAAAATAGATACTGAGAAGGGATCAGAAGCAAGTACCAAGCATACGGTATTGGACCAAATCTTGCACTCTAGTGTGGACCAAAAGCATAGTGTGTCCCAGGCAGTCCATGTATACCACAGATGAACTTTGCTATAGCAGCTCTGTATTCCCTCCTTGTGGCCATGGAAGAAGGTCTAGGTGGGCCACCAAGCTAGTTTGCACCTTATTATAGAAGGATGTACCGCAATACTGCTTCCTTCTCCCAGCATATCTCTTTAATTGATTAATAAGAGGGATGGACTGAATTATGAGTTTGAGACCTAGGTCAAGATTTAGCTTTTGGTAGAGCGCAACCCATCGCCACACTGATGGAACTGGTTTTCACAAGTTTATAATCCATGAAACTGGAAAAAACTTGCTGGACTGTAGCAGTATGGGGAGTTCTGTTAAACAAAACCAGCTGAAAGGCTGCTGGAAATGTCCTACACAGTGAGGGAAGAAGCTGCATCTGAACACCAGCCACAATTCACCTTCCTGTATCACCTTTTGTGCATGGAAATGTCTTGGTGACAGAAGGATATGTACACCTCATGTTGTGCTGGAGAGGATGGCCTACTTGACCCTAGCACCCAGGACACCTTCTCAGGTGATCACATTTGGGAGGGAGGCACTGCATCCATGATGTGTATCTGCCATGTGTATCTACACTACTCCCTCCTAGATCAGCTTCTAACTCCAAAAGCACCTCGCTCATGGTTTTGGACAGCTGGTTCAACCAAAAAGCTTTCCCTTACTCCTGCCCTGTATGCCTGCCCACTCTGCAGGTGCTGTACATGATGAGTGAGGGCAAAGACCTACTAGAGGTCATCCAGTGCAGGTGCCACCAAATTTGTCACTGGTTAACACAACACAATGCATGGCACATACCCAGCGCTGCAGTCCTATTTCTTTGTATTAACACAAGCCTTATGCCACATAAACACATTATTCGCTGGTTTTTCATTTCTAAATCCACTACATTTTCAGGTTTACATCTTAACAAAATGCATATCTGAAGTGCACAAAGTATGCATTTTATACCTCCAGAATCCTCAGCCCCTGTAAAATATCAACAGACCAATTAAAACCAAACCAATCAAAACAAAAACCCAGGCTACCGAAGTCCAGTATCTAAGACATTAGCTGCTCTTGATTTGTCTTGGTTAAAAGGCCAAGAAAATCACAATAGGTTACAGAGCTGTAATTATTGCTTTACTTGTGCTATAACTGCAGAATGAACCAGTTTACGAAGTTATTTAATTTGATTTCCAGTTTGAAGATTGATTATTATGCAACCTTCTTCAATGAATTATTTATCTGAAGTTCTTTATCAGTCATTTTAACACCAGAGGCAAAGCCAGTTCTCCTGTGGGCAAACTTCAGTGCAAGACCCACTGAAGTATTTATGGAATGAGATATTTACTTCTTTTCTGGAACATGAAAAAATATGCCTCCCATGGTGTGGAAAAGCAGCAGATACTTCAAGTCGCTAATTTCATCAAAAGCATCAAACATTTATGTAAGCCATACAGTTTTGCATAGTCTATGCTGTTGTAGTCACAATAGCTGCCTCTGTAGCATCCTCACAGATATCACAAACGATTCAGGATGAGAATGAAGGGAAAACACATTGGGTTGTTTGGGGTTTTTTACATTGTTTATAATTGTAATGACTTTTGGCCTGTATTTACTGGGTTTCCTATAAACTTGCCCTGCATTTTCGGGTGTTCTTTGGTAGCTGCTGCTTCCCGCTCTGGCCTAGACATAACCGCGCTCTTCTCAGCAACAAAAATAGTTTCTGTTCTCAGAAGGTTTATAGGAACTTTTCCCTCAAATACAGAGATGACAAATGTATCTATGCTTTGCATTTTAGCAGCAAAAAAGGGAAGAGGAGGGCTGAGGCAAAAGTAGTCTACAGAAAATCAGAAGTGCCCAAAAGAGTGCAAAGATAGGCCTTTTTTTTTTTTTTTTTAGAGAGAAATCCTTTTTTTCTCTAATACTGTCATTGTGGCTTCTTATCAAGCTGAAAAGTTACATAAGGTGACAGATTTTGGTGTTATTATTTGTCTTGACAGCTCCAGAGGAAAGGAAAAACTCTGAGAGGAAGCAAGTTCCATCTAAGCTTTGTTGTGAATGATTTGAGCCAGATCCAGTTTTAAAGGTTTTATTACACAGTTCTGTCGCTGCTCATGAGAGAGAAGAGGTAAAGGAGAAGACTCACTTGCAGCCAGATGGCTCCTGAGCACGTTATGGGAATTCAGACGGCTGTCGGACATTGATTTGGCAGGGGTAGGGACAAAATAGTCTCTGCGGAATGACTGCACCCTGACACAGCAGTGCGAGTCAAAGCCCAGTAGCTTACCAGATTAAGAAACTGCTCCTTGTGCTTTACTCACTATAGGTCTGTTGTGTTTAATACCAGGAGTAAATGGATTTTAGTGGAGACACATGAAAGTAAACAGCGTGCGCCCTGCTGGGAAATGCCACGTCCCTGGCTGTGGCAGTGTCCCTTAAAGAGGATTTTGCACAGAGGGAAGGAGGGAGATGTTGTGCTTTCAAAAGATTTCACTGCATAGGGGAGTGGTAACGAGTAACATGCATTTTCTCCATACCCTACTGTGACGATTTCTTTCTATCAGGAAAAGACATTTTATAAATACATTTGGGCGCTTTTTTCTGTTAAGTACAGTTACAAAGAGAAATCCAGCATAGCTGGAGACACAGGGAAAGACAGGATCTTCTGGCATCACCCAGAGAAAGCTATCTAACTTGATGTCCCAGCAGGAAGAACCGTTATGTGCTTAGTGCACGTTCCTTCACTTGCTGTTATTGAAAGCCATTATTAGCTTTTAGAGAGAAAGTAGTTTGGCTGCATCTTTTACAGTACAGTAACTCTGGTCAAATGGATCCTTGAAGCAGGCTTTGTAAAAAGCATATCATTACTTCATCTTGATTTTTTTTGGTGTGTCTGTACTTGTTAACAAAATGTATCAATAAGGGGATTGAAGAGAGAGAGAGATGCAACAACACCCACTTGCAGGATGCCATCAGATTCGAACATCACTACCAGCTTTTCAAAAGTCAGTAGACTTTGGGTAGAGGCCAAGGTGAAGGTGTATCACAGGCCTTTCCAAAACCCTTGATATGTTCCAAGTGCAGTAGGTATGTCTGAAGTTAATACTGAGATGTGCACTGGGACTAAGCCGTGCCAAGAATGTTGCCTTCACTGTGGAAATTGAATCCTTTTTCTCATGGGCTCACCCCACTGAGCTGGCCATTATGCAGCAAGAATAACCATCAACATCTCCTTGCTGGAAAGAAGTATATGAGACATAGTCAAGTCCAACCAGGGACAGGCAATTGGATACTACTGAGATGTGCTAGGGTTTGAATGCTGAAATGAAGATTGCAGTGTAGCTGTCTCTTGCCTACCATATGTAAAATAGAAAACTTCTCGAGCCCATCCTGCACAAAACAGTGACTCTTTGGTCTCTGGTGGAAAAATGTTAGCATAAGCAAAGGGCTGTAGGCAAAGAAAGCCTGATAACGCTTCTCCCTAGTCTCCCCACCTTCCTAATTAAAAGGGGAAATGAAAAAAGGATTTAGATTGTATTGAAAGAAAAGGCACCAGGGAGCAGATTCAATTTTTGAGTCATCACAGAAATTCTCTAAAATTCAATTACAGTGATGTAGATCTGACACAGGATGTATTATTATAGTACCCCAGAGAAGGTCAATAAAGTGTATTGTAAGGTCTCCGCAAGATTTCATCAGGACTGTAATATAGATAAGTCTCATTATTTCACATGTTTTGCAGCTGCTCTAACTTAATTTTCAGGGGTGCCATCATATAATTATCAAAGATGATTACATTTTATGCCCCCAGATCTTGCAGGTTATGTCTACAGGGAAAGAGTTCAAACCTATTATATAATAGAGAAGATATAATTAGACTCTGGAGAGTGGATAAATAAATCACACTAAGAAAAAAAAAGGGCAACATATCTACCAACAGACCAGCACACTTATGGCTAAAGTTAATGTCATGCAATGAAAAGACCAGTGTAAAGTACAGCAAATTTGCAGGTATTTCACAAAACCTTGACTTAACCTTGATTTAACCACTAACCAGTAAATATATCTCCATTCCTTTAGGTACAAAATCTGCCACACTGACTAATGTTTTCATCTTCTCTACAAATACAGATGAGCCCTGGTGACTTACTATTGCATGTATGGGACAGGCTTCACCTTCAGCCCCCACTGTGGAATTGCAAGTGTACAGGATTTATGTATATTTAAATTCAAATTAAGTTCTCAAGGAAAAAAAAGACAAAGTGATGGTGGGGTTATTTTGTCTAACCACAGGTGCTTACTGCCATCTGACATGCCCTAGATATCTAGGGCATATGAATGGGTCTGGCAGATAGGACACAAGAGATCTGCTCCCTTGTGAAATAGCAGCTGAAGGGCGTGGGGGTGGGAGGGGATGGTTGGATCTAAAATGTCTCTAGATGCCATTATGTTTTAACACATTAAATTTTTCCCGAGGCGTTATTTGGCTGTGGAGTTCAATCCAGTGCCTGCCGAAGGACCCAGGTGTTTTGGTCACTGGGATAAATCCCAAGACAATTTTAATCATCAGCCTATGTGGGTCAGGGATTTAACCTGGGAATGGCCTAGTTTAACCCTAGCTTTTCTGTGGTAAGGGAATAAATTTAATATTGCTGATTGTAGTAACCTTGTATTGAGAAAATGTGGTGGGAATAGGAGGAACAAGGACAAACATGCAGAGACTGAAAAGACCTCCCTGTCAGTGAGCGGAGAGAAACGTGGTTGATAGTAGCTGTCCCTTCTGACTGACTGAAGGTCAGGGGCCAGTTGACATCAGTGAAAAGCATGGACTGAAAACTGAAGAAAATTCCTTGTATTTGGAAATGTCATGCCTCACAATAACGAGTTCTTTAAGCTATGCCTGAAGCATCAGGTGTCAACCATTTCCCAGGCAAGAGAAGTCTTCTCACTGCTTAAGATGACTATGCCTGTGTGTGAAAATCTTAACCCACAGAAACTGTTTTACTGCTGGACTGTAGGGCCTGCCACCCCCCTTTCCAAGTGCCTGGCACAGCCACCCCAAGATGTAGGAGCATCTTCACAGCTACACATCTGAAACCAGGCTCTTGGCAGACCCAATGGCCAGTCCAAATCAGATTTGCTTTTGCCAAAATGCATTTTTTCTTGGACAATCCTCCATGGGTTCATGAATTCCCTCAGAGCAGCTGTGGCTCCTGCATTTGTGGTGTGAGGCAAGGAAAGGATGTTTAGAACGTCTGGGGGGAATTCAGGGAGCCTTATGGAAAATGCAGCTTTTGTAATAGAGTGTAGATTTCTTTGTGGATTTAACAGGACTGCAGCTGGTGCTACTTGGACCAGGCATTTCTGAGAAAACAACTAATTAATCATTGCTGGTTATATCTAGATTGTTTACATTTCGGTCAGTTGTACTACAGTAAAATTCTGGTAAAGTAGTGATGTTAAGGGCAGTTCAAATCATTCACACAATAAGCCACAACTTCTGGATTTTTAGGTCTCAGAATACCACTTTTGCCTCTGATACTACGTGGATAAAAACTACACAGCAAAACCCATCCTGCCATGAACTCCATAGTCATGCTGGATCAGCATTATGGTTCATGGTGGGACCTCAGTTCTCCCTCTCTTGGCTCTGGCTGTGGGTAGTTATCTGAATGACTTGTTTTCACCTCAAGATTCTGCAGAGCCCTCTGCACTTCATCCCAAGCCCATGCAACTCCCCAGTTCCCCATCACTTTGCACTGCAGTGAATACCTGCATCTGATGCCTTCCCCATGTGCCTTCTACTAAAATCTCATCCAGTCTCCATCTTTCTTCCCAGCTCCCATTCCCAATCTCACTGCCAGGCTCCCAGTCCCAGTTCCTATCTCTCTCCCCAGTCTCCAATGTCTCCACACCAGGTTTTTCCCCTGATCTGTTTTGCGTATCTGCCCTTTGCCCACACTGAATCCAAATCACAAAATCATAGAATCACAGACTGGTTTGGGTTGGGAGGGACCTCAAAGCCCATCTAGTTCCAACCCCCCTGCCATGGGTGGGGACACCCTCCACTAGCCCAGGTTGCACAAAGCTCCATCCAACCTCGCCTTAAACATTTCCAGGGATGGAGTTTCCACAACCTCTCTGAGCAACCTATTCCAGGGCCTCACTACCCTCATAGTAAAGAATTTCCTCCTAATATCTAATCTAAATTTACCCTCTTTCAGCTTAAAGCTTTTACCCCTTGTCCTATCACTACAGTCATCCTTTTTCCAAGCTTCTCAAGCACTGTCAAGGGTGTTGAAATTGCTGAGTGTGGTCCGAGTACTCAGTATTATTACCTACCTAGAGGACCGAGTTTGTAGTGCCCTGCAGGGGATGGAAATGTATACTTTAGTCTAAAGCAAGAGTGTAGAAAAACATGCAGGAAGACCCAGAAGCCCAAGAGCAAAGGAAGTTTATAAGATTTGTAGAAAATTATTTAAAAGAGGGGTAGTATTTTTGGTGTTCCTAGAATGTCTTTCCATCAAGAATCTCAAAGCATTCTGGTCATTAACTAAACCTAACAGTGCTGCTGCAAGGAAAGCATAGGCTTCAGCAAGGTCCAGATGACAAGCTGCAGAAATAAGTGCAGAACCCAGATGTCTCCTTTCAGGGGGCACTCTGAAGGACTGGCTCAGAAAAAATACAGTACAATATTTAACATTATTATTCAAATGAAAGAAGCATAGAAGATTGCCTTAAGTGTTTACCTGGGTATCATTTTGCATGCTCCCTCAGTGTGGAAATAACATGGATATGTTTAAATTAAATGTTTTATTTGTGCATGCAAATCAGGTTTCTTACACATAGGGAGAAGTCTGTTGAGATGTTGTATGTGCAATTTAAGAAGCAGCTTTGAACATTTTTCTCTGTGTTTGCCTGAAGGAAAGAAATCCAGTACATTCTTCTGTGCCCAACCTTAGCAGTGCATAGAGCATGTTGGGTCACTGACTTTGCTAAGCATTTATATTAACTTTTCTTAACAATTGTGGTAATTTAGTCTCTCCTAAATTACAAATTAAGATCATCTGGATGCATTATAGAAGTAAAAGTGGTATTAGCAGGGTGAAGGGAACAAAAAGTTCACCAAGTCCTCAATTATTCATAATTTTACAGAGAAGTGTTTGGTTTTTTGCAGGCTAGGCTGTGCTGTTGCTGTGGGTGTGCAGGGTGAGGCATGTTTACACTACATCCTGGCCACTGTCTCTGTACCTGCTGCTCTCCCTGCTCTTTGCATGGCCTCTTTGGCTGTCTGCAAGGGCTTTGACAGGTGCACCAAAGTGCTGGTGTGATTTTGCTGTGGCTTAAGCCCCTTGTATCTATACTATTTGTTGATGTTCTCTACTCTCTGAGTACTTGGCTTGCTCCAGATGTGAGTCATGATATGGACAGGTATGTAAAGCATTACCATAAAGGGGGAATTTGGGCTTAAATACAAGCTTGAGGCTCAATTAAAGATAGCATTGTAGGTACAGTCATCAGGAAAGCAACTTAATTTTTGTTTAGCATGTACCACAAATAAAGTCCAGGTATCCTGTGAACTTCTGAACTAGACCACTGTGGGCGAGGACCAGGCTGGAGTAGTCTGGGCTTGACGGACTGCACCCCATAGCAATGACCCACGTTGGGGCAGTTGATGAGGAGCTGAAGCCCCAGCAGAAAGGACTCATGTTGGAGAAGTTTGTGGAGGACTGTCTCCTGTGGGTGGGACCCCACGGTGCAGCAGGGGAAGGGTGTGAGGAATGCCCACCCCCTGGCCAAGAAGGAACACAACTTGAAACCCCCAGTCCCTCATTCCCTGCCCCTCCCTATGAAATGGTGGGGTGGGGAGGAAGAAGCATGACTAAAAACATGACTAAAGGGAAGTCTACTAAGATGGGAGGAGTGGGGGAGAGGTGCTTTAAGATCTGGTCCCACATCTCATTACCCGACTCTGGTTTCACTGTGTGTGGTGTGTAGTGTAATAAATGAGAGAGTTTTTAAAATTGTATGTTGAGTCTGTTCTGCCCATGAAACTGATTGCAGAATGATCTCTCCCTGTCCTTACGTCTTGAGCCGCTCAATGTATATATTTTCCCCTGTCCAGCTGAAAAGGGGAGTGAAAGAGCCGCTGCATGGTACTCAGCTACTGACTGGGGGCAAAACTATGGCATGGTGTAAGCCCCCAGTTTAATTCAGGCCCTACGTTCCACGGGAGTACTTTGAATACTTTCTTGTTGGCTGTGCTGGAAAGGGAAACGAATGCATGTGCTTCTCACAAACCCACATACACCTTCTGGATATTTTTTCAGGAATTAGCAGATTAAAACAATGCTGTAAAAAGCTTTGGATTCCTTTTGGGAGAGGATCCCCAGAAGGATCTACTACATATCAGCAGCTCAGCTGATGTGTAGTAGCACTAAAGGCAAAGTAAGGGAAGGTGGATTCTCGTCTGAGAGAATTAATGAACTGCTTCAGGACAAACAGAACTGGGATCCTACCTCTGAGCAAGCACATGACCTTGCATTTTCCCTTTAAAATGGAAGCAAGATCTATTTGGAGTACAGACTGTCAGTAGGTAGTAGATGGTACAGATGGTGGAGTCACCTAGGCTTTCTGACTTCCTGCTAACCTTAAATCATCTGCACTTGTACGGGTGTATTATCACAAGGTTGGGTTTGGTCTTTTCAACCAGCTGACAGTTAGAATTTATTATGTATTTTGAAGGTTAGTGATATACCACAGTCATACATTGCAGGTGATACAATACTGTATTAAAATATTAATCAAATCTGCAAACCACATGCATTCATGAAGGCAAGCAATCTGTCAAGGAAGAAGTTATAAACAGAATGCAAATTCATTGCCATAACTTTGAAGAATGTGCTACAAGCCAAAATATACTGTACTTGGAAAAGTATCCTGAATGCCTCCTCTTAATACAAGGTTCCTAGATTAAAGATGTATTACATGCATTAAGAATACTGAAGGTGGAATTGATTTTAAGGTATGTTAACTTAAACTCTCCTGCTACTCTGGTGAAAGAGCAGGGATGCTGGCTCGGTAGTGAAAGGAATGTGATGTTGTACCAGACCCAGAAATTTGTTTGGCCCAGACTTCTGATTTTTGTTTTCTCACCATAAAAGTGACAAATTGTGACATCATTGTGGTCAGTTATGCTCCTAATTTTATTATCCAAATTTCAATTAGACTTTGGTTTAACCAATGGCTCAAATCACCACCAATTTAGAAACCTAATTTTAAAAGACACATACAAGGAAGGTCTAGAGCTGTTCATGACCTGTTTACACTTTTTTATTAAATTAGTGATTATCATGTATCAAAAAACTCCGTGACATCCAAATGCTAATAAATACTAAAAATAATGGTCCAGTTACCACTTCTTCTAAGAAATTCCTCCAAGTAAGATTACTCTAGTGCATACGTGCAACAAAGAAAAACATGCTCCAAGCTGAAACCCTCCTGGCTTATGCCAAAAGCAAGACAAGACTTAGGGCATGCTTGAAATACCTTTCACAAGTTAATTCATTTATTGAATGGCTAATGACCTTACTGTGCTACAGCTATTTGAAGAGGACAAATGTTAACTGAATAATTCCTTCATGCAGATCCCCATCATTAAACCTAATAGTGAAATACATGCTTTAGTGTGCTGGTGACCACTGCTTTTGCCAGGTGTCAGGGCTTGCTGTAGTCAGTTTTACTTTCAGATCATTTCTAAGGGATGCAGTGTGACCCATCAAAAGCAGGAGCAGCCAGACAGGATGGCTCATCATTCAGGCACCTCCAATGCCTCCTGCTTCTTGGCTTCCTGTTCAGATCTTGTAAATTCTAGTGGTGTAAGAAATGCATTATTTGTGCTACTTAAAAACACCAGATAAGTGCTCCTCTGGCAATCAAGTGTAAAGCTTCTGGATTTCCAGATGTCCTGCAGGGTTTTGATTACCTGTTTGGACAGGAAATTTTCGAGGTCTTCTTGAGGTTAATCAGGAGTAAAGTGTTTTTGAGTCGTTTGGATCTTATATCCTTATCAGTTTATTTTCATATGCAAACTGAGTGTAGGAAGTCACCAGACAAGTATGAGAATGCTGGAGACCACCTCTGCCTGACAGGCAGGGGTTACCCAAGATAAGGCAGAATTAGACATCTGGGACTGAATTCAGAGTTACTCAAGTTACTTTGCAAGTGCAAACTACAGTATCCTGTCTAATTACATGCTAATATACTTTTTACTAGATTTTGCCTCATCTGCCCTAATGCCTGAACAAGTGAAAACCCGAATCACAGGAGTTGTCAAAGGTGGAGGCAAAGGGATGCAAGAGGAGAAGAAGCATTTTCACACTTCAGGCAGCTGAATGCTGCCCGGGAAACACAGCCACTGACACAACCTTCTCAGGGGCTCCCTACCTTATTATCCTGCTTCCCACGAGACCTGCAATGCAGGCCTGACAGAGTAATAAGCTCTTGTGCCAGCTGCCACTGAAGTCACTGCAGGCTGTTCTGGAATATATCAAGTGCTGTGTACGGTGATGTCACATGAAAAATCAGTCCTGAGGCATTTGAAATCAAACATATGGAATTATTTGGCATATTTGGTTATAATTTCTCCTCTATCTCCCTCCCTTTTCTATTAAATCAGGCTAACAGCACCTGTTTTAGAGAAAAGTTGAAGATTCAATCAATATTACTTGTAAAGCACAAGAATACTGAGTGTTTTACAAGAGACATCCATAAAATCTTGGCAAAATCCATAAAAAAGTTAATGAATGTGTAGCAGGGCTTGCTGTTGTGCCATTAATAATGTTAGTGTGTACACATTGCGTAAGGATGAAAAAAAGAAGAGCTAAAAGAAAGTTCAGTGTACATTGGCTGAGGCTGGTACACGTCCAGTGTCTGGGGAATGAAGTTGCAGAGACGACCTTCACTGTGGACATGTAGACACTTGTCATGAGAAAGAGGCCTCTTAAGAGTACTTTTAGTTAATCCAAGATCATCAGCAGTGTATCTCAATCGTCCTGTATTCCATTTGTTCCTGGCCCTTCCGCTTTCCTAGTTTCCTCTTGTGGTGGTTTCATCCTGGCTGTAGGCCAGGTGCCCACTGAAGTAGCTCTGTCACCAAGATAAGGACAGGAAGAGATCATTCAGCAATGAGTGCCATGGGCAAAACAGACTCAATACAGAATTAAAGGAATTACAAGACACCCAGACACAATCTCTCTCTCTCTCTCTTGCTCACTCGCTCTCTCTGGAACCAGAGTAGAATAATTAGAAGTGAAAACAGATCTTAAAACACCTTCCTCCCACTCCTCCTTCGCAGAGTCAACTTTATTCATGATTTCTTTCCCTTCCTCACCCTGAGGTGTCTTGGGGCATGGGGGAGGGGGAGAGTGGTGGGGAGGAATGGGGGGTTTTGTCAGTTCCTCACAAGTTGTTTACCATCTTAGCTGTGGGGCATTCCTCACACTGTTCCACTCTTCCAGCGTGGGGTCCCACCCACAGGAGACAGTCCTCCACAAACTTCTCCAACATGAGTCCTTTCTGTTGGGGCTTCAGCTCCTCACCAACCACCCCAGCGTGGTTCTCTTCCATGGGGTGCCAACCTTAAGGCCCAGACTGCTCCAGCCTGGTCCCCTACGGAGTCCCATGTTCCCCCAGCAAACTTCCTCCAGTGTGGGCCTCTCTCTCTCTCTCTCTCTACGGGCTGCAGGTCACACCAGGGGCTTGCTCCAACGCAGGTCACAGCATCTTCAGTATGTCTCCATCTGCTCCAGCCTGAGGCTTCTCCATGGGCTGTAGGTGGGATCTCTGCTCCCCATCCTCTTCCATTGGACTATGGGGGGACACTTGTTCCATGGTGGTCTTCTCCATGGGCTGCAGGGGAATCTTTGGTGCCTGGAGCACCTTCTCTCTCACTTTCTTCACTGCCCTTGGTGCCTGCACAGCTCCTTACATCTTCTCACTCCCTTCTCTGGTGGCAAAAAGTGGTTGCTTGCATTTTTTTTTTCTCTTTGCTGTGATTCCCAGAGTCATTGTGACTGTCACTGATGGGTTTGGCCTTGGTCAGCAACAACTCCTGCCTTGAGCTGGCGGGTGTTTGGTCTGTCGGGCCTGCAGAGAGCTTCGGGCTGCTTCTTGCAGAAGCCACCCCTGCAGCCTCCCCTCCTCCACCAAAACTAGGACACGCAAAACCACAAGTCTCTTCTCCTGGCTTTTTGGACATTTGAGAAAGGATTGTCCATGCATTCATTCTTCTGTGTTTTCCAAAGCCCTTCTGAAAGACTATGAAAAAATGTCTCGTGTAACATATAAAGTGTTGTCTCTCGGCAACAAGGGAAAGGGTGGTTTCATTTGGTTTTGGTTTAAATATTTCTACAGTAGTTGACATGAGGTCTTCCTTCTAGGAAAGGAGTCATGATTAATACATTGGTTAATTACATACATTCTAGAAGGCACAGAAATATGCTGTTAATTATTTCAAATATTTATTAAAAACACAAGAGCATGCTTACTGTTGGTGTTCAAGCTAAACTAATTGCTTCATAATTTTCAGATGCTTGCTGCCTTCCCTGTAGAAAGACATGATTCTGAAAATTAGAAAAATATTTAATGAGCTAGGCTGTAATGGTCTGCTTAATGATTTGGAAGAAGGTCTCCATATGCTACATATGCTGTTCATAATCAGCTTCAGTTTCCAGATACCTCTGAGGTCAGGGACTTGTAATAACTCAACTGAAGAAGTGAGTCAGGAAAATTTGAAGAATGTCTGAGAGATACCATTTGGAACAAACCAAACCAAAATACAGATGTCATAGAGTCTGAAAAGGCACCCAATTTTACCCTAGGCATGACCTGGTTACCCTCAGATCAGCAGGGCTGCCAAACAGCTGGAAGCACGTGTCCTGGTTGTGGGGTTTTTTTGCCTTCTGCTTAGAAGACTGGGACAAATAGAAGAATGGAAAATAACCTAATTTAGATTTAAGATACAAAACATAAAATGCTTCAACATCTCTCAGACCCATGATGATAAACCATCCTCAGAAAACATTTTGCTCCTGAAGTACTGGAACTAACGAATCCTCATTTCCTACAGACTTGTGTCCCTGAGTTGGCTTGTGTGGTCTGAGAAGATATAGGCTTTCTGGGTGGCTGGACAGTGTGTGAGGTGCCTCTCTGTGTGGATATTTTGCTTTCTCAAAAGGTGTGTTCACATTGTGTTTTCCCCAAATCTGGGCAACAATGTGGGGATGACTGTCTTTACCCAGTTGCTTATTGTTAGAGACCTCTGAGGATGTATCTTTGTTGGTCAGTAGATTCAAAAGTTGTTAGGAGGGAATACAAACATTAAATTAACCTTGTTTACACAGGAAATTGGGCTAAAAACTGTTCTTTTCCTTCTGCCTTCTGCTCCATGCTTTCTTCTGTCTTTCACGCTCCTGCCACTTTTGTGCCTTCTCAGGATATAGATGCATCTCGTGGGCTGTAGGGAGGTCACCTCATTCCTAGTTTATTCCTTCATTTCCAGTGAACCTGCCCTGTCCAGCTATTCCCAGTTTCATCCTTGTCTCTCATATAACCACAGTGCAGCAAGGAACTAGATTCAGCTACAATTCACTGGCTGCTAAGAGAAGCAGCCCCATTGGAAGGTCAGCCAGGCTTAGCCATGTTCTGTCTGTGTTGTCCTGAAACCAGCCATAACCTTTCCTTCTCTGCAGGTACAAAGGAATCAAGAACCATTTAACTGAATATCCTTAACAAAATGAGGAAAAAAAAAAAGCCCAATAATAATTTAATGTTGTTTGATAGCATGGGATTTGGTATGTACTAGAGAACAATGAATGCACACATGTTTTTAGTGCACACGTTCACCCAACAGCTTGGTGGCAACCAGGTCAGCTCTGGAGTTTCAAGAACTGCACATACCAGAAAACTGAATCTCGTACCCCCAACAAGGCTGAAAGGTCTCCTTTAAGAAATATTTTCCACTCCTCTAGCAAGTACTGTCAGCTTTTCATGTGACATGTTGGATGCTTGCAGAAACAGTTGTAATGCTGATATGTTTGTCCTTAATGACCTTTGAGTTCACTGTGTTTGCATCACTCAAGCCAACTGCAGGTGTGTGGGTTTTTTTCACATGTTATTTCTTTCCACTTCAGTGTTAAACAACACTGTCTGAGTAGGTTATTTCACATTTTCTGATTTTAGGGAAATACTGTCATTCCCTCAAGCAGAGCTACCTGACCACCAGAGTTTGCAGCCTTTAGAAGTATTTCTGCTTTGCTTTTGAAGAAAAGTTTGAAAAGCACCAATGTTTTTCCTTTAGAATTTGCTGAAAGCAGCAGACAGCTGGGTGCTCCCTGAGCTGCCTGCAGCTCCCAAGCACCCAGTAATTCTTGGGGCTTCCCATGATATCTCACCTTTCCTGAGGGAGGTCCGGGGAATCCCCAGACCTGCTGCTGAGAGGCAGGAGACCAAAGCAAGCTTCAGAGGGAAACCTAGGGGAAGTTGCCCCAAATTACCTCAAAATCTAGGTATTTGTGAAGAAACCAGTTCTATTGGCAAGCTTTCCCCTTGTCCCATCTACACCTGGGAGCTTGCCAGAAGTGTTACCCCGCTCGGTACCGCAGGGTCCATCTCCCCTTCTCTGCGCCAAATCGGATAAAACCTTCTTCATCTCCTGTTCGCCAGCAAAATCCGAATTCAGCAAGAGTGGGAAAGGAACGTGGGGCTCCTCTTCCTCCTGCGGTGTACCTCTAGGTGGGGTAGGCGAGTTTCCACAGCCGGCGGAGCCCGCTCCGGCGCCAGCGGCTTTGTCAAACTTCTCCAGCAGCAGAAAAGGAGCGAGCCGGGCAGGAGAAGTTGTTGGGAAGTCCCTGTGAGCCCGCGAAGGGAGTGCGGGGCCGGCAGCGGAGGGCTTTGGTGCTTTTGGGCTCCCTGGGACCGAGCTGGGGACATTCATGACAAGCTCTGCGAGAAGAGGAGACGCACGCTGGCTGTGCCCGAGCCTCAGCACCTGTGAGAGCCCAACCAAGTGGTTACCCCGAGCCCTGTACCCACCGGAGGACCTCTTCTCCAGGCTTTGGTGGTGGTGAGCCCATCTGCGCAAGGTAGGCTTGTGTTGAGTGTGCCTCTCCCCACAGCCGGCGTGGGTCTGGTACGGGAATCGCTGTGTCGTGGGGATGTTGCTGAGGGCTGTGGATGGAAATCCTGTCGATCCAAACTTTCGTTTGAGCAAGATCTACTGTTCAGTGAGTTTCTCTGCTCCCAGCATCAAACTAAAGAACTGCTTTTTCCTCTGAGTGCTAGAAAGTAGCTACAGTTCCTGGTAGCATGTTTGATTAAAAGCAAACGTTTCCTTGCATCTAATGTGGTTTAGACTTCTTTATTATTTAAAGTACTGGTTTTCTGACCAGTTCACAAACTCTAGACGATCGAGTGAGGTTTCTTACTTGAGTGTTAAGCACCCATTTCTCCAGAGGACAGTGGATCTGCTGGTTTGGGGTTTGCGTTAACATTGCAAAGTAATTTACCTGTGTTGCTATACTTTTGAAATCATGACCAACACTGTAAGATAGTGCGGAATCAGTAGTGTTGCAGCTGACTGCTTATACATGTGAATACATGTTTGTAGCATGCCGATTTTTATTTTCCCTGCTTCCACAATCTCACTGTAAAAGCATGCTGTGGGACTGGGGTCCAGAGGAAAGCGGGCAGCTGGGGAGAGCCTGGGCAACAGTGGTATCGCTGGCCTGCTCCAAACACCATGTGCTGTAGCCATACGCAGTGCTGGAGTAGCTTTGAAATACCCAGCTCAGGTACCTCTGGGGGAGCAGAGAGCTCAGCCGGGGCTGAGCCTGGCACGACTATGAAAGGCTGTCACTGATGCTCAGCTGAGTGTTTTTTAGCTGCTGCAGCCATGGCTATATCACTGATATCGTGGAGTAGAAAAAGTGCAGTTAGACACGTGAATGTCTGCAAGAAAAGGTGTTTCATCTTTTTGCAACCTGTGGAGCTTTAGGTATTACATGAAGGGGCACTGAATAGCAGTTCGGACCTGTCCCCCATGTGATGACAAGTGAGATACTCATCTAGTGCAACAGTGCTAAGGAACTTAGTGACCACCTCCTCCTTGGGGCACCACCCAAACCTCTTTATACGCCTCAAGAAGTAAGGAAAGCTTTCACACCTATTGCTGCTGTTCATTGGAAGAGCATAGAGAAAGTCTATGGCTACTGCTGCTGCCAGTCCTCTACAGCAAAGCTGGGAGGTGATGGTGTACACTGCACTTTCAAATGATAGGTCTTGAAATGTTTTGGGTAAATGGTGGAAATCTCCAGCAGCTCTGTAAGAAAAATTGTGGGAGATGGTAAATTTTAAGGGGAAATTAATGTGATTGTATAAAGTGGAGTCAAACCACGTGAGTATGACCAGGATTACTCAGCTCTTTATTCTACTCTCAGAAATGTCTGACATAAAGTGGAAATAAAAGAAAGTTTAGTTATCCTCTATTAAAGAGCAACCCTGATAACAATTTTGAAATTAAATTAAACAAGAAGAATTAAATGAGCGAAATACATTAATCAGTAGTCAGTTGGACTCCACACTACTTGGTGGGAACAGTTTCACCTTCAGGTAAGCTCCTGAGATAGCCCAGTTTCACCGGAGGTGTATGACAAAGGTCAAACTGTTTCCAAACCTTGGCTCAGCTCATTTGGTTGGTAGGGTACAGCATAGTTGTGTTGCTGTTTGCAATAATGTAGTCTGACCACAACAAAGAGCTCAGATCAGAATGTGCCCAGAAAAAGCCAGCAGGAGGTTTTTTTGATTGGTGTTTTTTGGTTTTGTTTTTTTTTTTTTGGGGGGGGAGGGGGGAGGAGGGATGGGGGGAGATAGTTTTACAGAAAATTGCTGCCATAAATAGGCATTTTTATTCTCCGTTGCAGCTAGATGGAAAACGTGATGTTTTAATTTCTCACCTCAGCTCGTGAGATGGTCATTTTCAAGGGATCATGGAAATCACCTCACTGAAAATGTTCAACTAAACGTAACTGTACCACAGAGGCATTTAGGATTCCTCTACAAATGGCTTAATTTGAAACATTTAAATTTGTTCATATAAGGGTGGGATTTCCTGGAGAACTGGAATATTTTGGTAGAGTCTACAGTTTCTAGTTGAACCCATATAGCTGTGCTAGATAAATGGTCCAAGCCCCAGTTTTCAAAAAATAGCAGCATAAGCTTTTGAAGATAAGATTAATATTAAGATAATGTTTTTCTCATGTTGTCATAAGTGGAGGAATTCCCCTCTAATATCCTCAGCAGAGCTGTTTCCTTTAACCATGCTAGGATGGAACTGGGTTTCAGATCCTATCTAAGCTGCTTCTTTTCTTGGCTAAAGGGTAGATAAATAGCGATGTGAGCTACTGCTTCATAGCAACATAACCTAGAGTTTCCAGCATGACCACACCCTGTGCCAAGGTTTGTGAGGAGCTTAGGGTAGATCAGCCTTTCCCTTCGCTCCTGTTAGAGGTATCCTGTTTCTCCCTCTAGTTGTTCTCCAAACAAGGGCTTTGCTGCCTTTTGGTACCCTCCTGAACCACTATACTTTTTTATGATGCATCCAGAAGATACAAGGTGCCCTTTCTTACCCAACAGCTCCTGGAGCAGCAGCTCTTTTTGGAGAAAACCCTTCTTTCCTGGTATGTATAAATGCTCTGGACAGTGTCTTGCTAGGACAGGGATTTGTTTGCAAAAACAGAGATGCTTCTTTGCCATGTATCTTCCAAGCAAGTAAATCCCTGTAAAGGATGAGGTAGTACTGAACAAGGTTGTAATTGTGACATTTATGACTGTCCAACTTAGTAAAGTATTGTTGAACCTGTGCCGATGGTCACCATGTGGACAAAAAGCTTGGCCATACATTCCCCAGAAAACAAAGAACCTGGCTTCATACAGCAGAAGACTAGGACATCCAAATGTTATTTGGAGGCCAAGTAACTTGTTGTTCTTTTGTTTGATTTATCACTCATCCAATTCTAAAACAAACGAACTGAGATCCTGGGCCCATGCAGTTGATGGCAGAGCTCACACAAGGGTGGTGTGCCCAGCTCTCTCTGGCTCTGTGGCAACATTTAGTGATCAAGCACCGTTCTCTGAACCATGTTAGCTTTGCATTTCTTCTGACTCGACATAGCTCAGATCTTTCAGTCTCTTCCCACCAGGGAAATCAGAACAAAAGTAGAGAGGAAGTTATTTTCAAATTCAGAAGGAGTCTATTAGAAACAAAAGAATGAAAGATAAACAAAGACTATTTTTAAGCATTATCTGCTATTGTCTTTTGAAGAAGTTAAAGCTTTGCCAGTGGATTTTCAAATCTCTGTGGAGATGGAGTCAGGGCTGCATCCTCCTGATCTGCCACAAGTGAGAACTGTCAGAAGTAGCAATCTGTGAAGCTAATCCACAATGCTTGAGCTGAATAGCCCACCATGAATCTAGCAACAGGTTTTACATTACCATATTACCATAACGTCTGACCATCTGCAGTGCAAAATCACTAGCAAAGTCCCTGGTGAATTTCATAGAGTCTCTGGCATTTGTTCTTTTTCAGACTCAGTTCTGTAGAGCTGAGCCTTTTTTGGATTCAGTGCCTTAAATTCTGCTCTTTTCCTTTTCAGGAGGGGAGGGCTGGGAAGACTTAGGGACTGAGAGAACTGTGTCAGTTTTAGAGCAGAAAGGCTTTTTCAGGAGGTTGATGTTGCCTCATTCCCTGCCAATGCAAGAAACCTCTCCAGAAGTTGATGACATCTCAGATAACCCTTGCCTGACTTGCTGTGCATATGAGGCTAGGAAGGTCTTGATGAACTGTCCAGGGGCCTGGTCTGATAATAAACACGTGTGGGGTAAACTCTGTTTTGGGAGCACTACTTGGGTATCATCAGTGGCCACTGGGAAGGTGGAAAGGAAAACCAAAAGAGCTTATAATGCTTAGCTGACTATGCTTAGCTAGGCTACTGGTACCCTGAAATATTGGTAGACCAGAGAGCCTTTTGATCTTAGAGGCCACAGTCAACCTAGTTGCAAAACTCCAGCATCTGACCCTTCCCAGTTATTTGTTTCTGTGCTGGAACCTGGCATGGAAAGATACATGACCTCCGGTTTCTCACTATCTTTTTCTCTGCTGTGCAAATGCTGATGGACATACATCCCTTGCAGATCGTGTTAATAAGCCCTGGCTTTAAGGCCAGGGCATGGTGCTGTAAAACTTGGCTGAATCGAAGTCCAATCCAGCTCTTTGGTAAGGAGGAAGCCTGGAAAGATTTACTTTTTCCCCCACCCCCCCGGAGGTTGTGTTGTACATGAAGCTCTGTTAGACCAGCCTTTATCCTCTGTTCATCAGAGTAACAGGCTGGGGACCAAAGCAGAAACATATGGCCAAGTACTGAGAGAGCTTTTAATTCTGACAGTGCATCCATCTCTTCCATCAGATATATCACAAAGGAAATCTACTGAAGTGCCAGTTTAAGCAGCATACAATTATTTGCAGATTGAGTGTCAGGATTTTTTTCTTTTCATTTTATGCAAGAATTGCTTTAATAGTTCAGGACTTGATATTTATTATTATCCAGGCTAGGAGGATGCATTCCTGAGACATGCTCCATTTTTCTCTCCCAACTGTACACACACTCCACTGCTTGGAAGAAGGACCAGGGAAGCAAAGAGATCTGTGTACTAATCACTGATAAATTAAGATGTTATAGAAATTGGTTCTGTCACTGAAAGGAAGGAGATGAAAAGGCCCCGTGTGTCCAGATCACTTATCTTGGAACAAAAAACTGGGACTACAAAAATATGGAGAACAGACAAGATCAAAGGGTAAAAATGGCAGAATCTGGTGCTGGTTTATAGCCTGCTATAGGTAATAACTATGAGAGAGACAGCATCCCCAAACCCAGGGCTTAAATTTACCTCTTATAACAGAAAGGAGTTTGAAATGGCCATCCTAAAGCAAAGCTTCTCTTCCTATCGAACTCAACCAAAAAAAATTGCAACACACCTCAAAGTATTGGAGTTTGGTTAGTGCTGAGCACAGTTTAATAGTGTCCCCAAAGGGCTTGTGCAAAATTAAAAATCCAATCAGCTACACGAAGAAAAACCCACCCAAGCAAAGGCTGGGGATGCGTTCTCCTTTGGCCACTTCAAATTGGCCATTTCTTTTCTCGGTGGGTAGCTGGTGACGATGTGCATCCCCTGAGTTAGACACACTTGCATTTCCAAAAATAGGAGAGAGTGATCCGTGGGCTGCCACCCATCCAGTGCCCCGTGACAGGGGGGCAAGCGAAGCAGCAGCACCTTCAGCTGGCCGCCCCCTCTCCTTCTGAGCCTTTCCCACCTGCAGCACAGCCATGGCTGGCTGGCTCGCAGTCTTGCCTCCACGCTGCGGGAGTTTACGGGCTGGCGGATCCGCCTGAGCCGCGGCTGGCGTCAGGTCTGGCCGTCTGAAGCCGGACTCGCCAAGCATTCAGTTGTGCCAGCTGCGGGAGGGCAGTCATTTCCAAGGGAAGGGCAGTGTCCCTGAGGGCAGCAGCTATCTCAGCTGTCACCGTTTAAGCCATCACCACGTCTGAGTTGTTGGCACCCTCCAAGAGAGACAAAAGCAGAACCGAGCATCCAGGCATTGTGGGGTGCAGATTTATTTAATTACGTTCAAATACTTCCCCGTGATGAGCCTCGTCTCTTTACATTTTCCATACAGAAAAGGCATGTGCTAACATATTGCCAGTTCCAGGGGTGTATTTCTGTGTGCATGTGCAGATCCGGTTGGTTTCTGTGGGATGTAAAATGCAAAGGAAAACTCCATTGTTCTTTCCTTGCTCTCAGTTTTCAAAAATTACCAGTTCTCATAAGCAGACCAAAACAGATAACAGATGGCATTGGCTAGCAACAAGGAAACCTAGATGCAAATACGGTACGGTATATGAAGAACGTCTCTGATGTGGCAGGGTTATGTTTTCTATCATGGTTTCTAACCGGTTGTGAGAAAAAAACAGCACTAGCAGTTTGTGGCATTTAATTGGATGTGAAAGGTGTGAAGAGTTCAGCTGGTGACCAAATCACAAAAGTGGAAATAAATAGACGGAGAGATAGACGGACAGACAGACAGATAGATAAATGGACATGCAGGGTCTAGATCCACTTCCCAGTGAAGTCAACAGGGCACTCTCTACAAATGCCAACAGCTATTCGAGTGGGACCTACATGCCCATTTCTGATCTTCATCCAGAATCCAGATACACACAGGCTACATTACAAAAGAGAAATAAAAGGTGCTTGCCTGTGAATGTTTTCCTGGTTTTCATAGATGTCAAAGTCGGGCACCATGCAGGATCACTCAGAGAAGGCAGGAGGTCCAGCACGTCAGCCACATGGGTCCCAACAGCCCCTGTGCCCTTCCTCCCTGAAACCTGGAGATGTTTACAGTGTACCTAGAGTCACAGCCAATCTGAATGACAGGGGTTTAAGTCTGTAGCTGTGTGGCGCAGGTCTCCCAGAGCTTATGTAAGTTGTTTTAAATTTAACTTAGGTGGAAGTCAGACTAAACAAACAAACAGATACCTCTGGTGCAAGTATCTTTGCATGGGGAAACACCAGGGGCACTTTGAGGAGGCAGTGAATGGTGCCCTCGGGGGTTCCAGCACATGGGTGAGGCACGTCCTCATGTAGATGAGACATTTGGTTGCAGGTTGATGACTGTACACATTTTCCACTCAGTCCTGCCCACAATGTCACCTCTGCCTCAGCTTTTAAATTCCTCCAGCCTCCAGAGTAGGTTAAAAGAAACTTAAATCTCACCAGCTTCTCATTCCAACAAGAAGGAATCTATTCTTACAACAAATGAGTATCGGATCCATCCCCAGGAATGAGAGGTCTGAGCCCCTGGAAAGCTGAGGTCTGGTGTCTGAGTCAACCGTGACTGTAACTGCATGCTTTCTTCCTGTAGAAACGGGTGCTCACCCAGTCTCATGTAATACAGAGCACTTGGTTCTCGTGCTGCAGAGCCCTCAGGAACCAGGTCCTCTATGAAAGGCAACAGACGGGCACATGAACTCAAAATGACAGAGCAATTTCTAATATTTGCTCTCTTTGCCTCTACCCTCAGTGCCTGTACAGGCAGGTCCACGGCTGTGAGTGGAGCCTTACCTTGGTGGTAGAAGGATGTGGTTAAAAAACTCGCTGTTTTTTTCTGGAAAAGGCTATGTTGATGTGGTGCCAGTCCATTGCTGGCAGAAATTCGAGATGGTCTGCACCTCACTCATTCGTTGACGCTCCACTGCCCTTGCTGGTAACTTGCCCCCCCCATGCCCTTGCTGGTAACATGCCCTTTCCCTTGCCCTTCTCCCATAGAGCACTGAATCTGTAGGGATGCCTATAGGGAGCATCAGCAGTTTACCACACAGTATGACAAATGTATAAAATTCAGTTTTTCTTTGAAGTACTTCTTAGCTCTCCTTCTGCGTTCAAGTAAAGTTGTCACTGAGTTCACTGAGGTTTGCCCATGCAAGGAGCAAAGCCTTTGTCCCCTTGGGAGTATGTGAGCCATTTTCTAGTAATTTGTCTGCTTAAGATGACAGATTTCCTTATAATAGCACTGAAAACAGGAACTTCACTGTCTTCGAACAGAAATGACTTTACATATTTTATGAAGCTGAGCCAAAGGCACTGCTCTTGTTAGCTGGAGTTGGTGGCTGTTTGTTTGGTCTGGACATGAGAATTATCTACTTCCCCTTCCTCTTTTTTTTTTTTTTTGTTTTTGTTAATGAAGGTTTTATACCTGACTAAAATACGTAGCTGTATTTTTCCCTTCAGGTCATGTTATCGGAAGCTTTGAGTTGGGGGTGGGAGTAAAAAAGTTGACTTACTAAGTAAGATTAAAGCAATTAAAGGCTAAGGCTCATATTTAATTTTCCCTCGTAGATGCAATTTTTCATGCGGTGACAGCATCAAAACCTTTTCAAGTTTTATAGCTATTTCACATTTGGCAGAAACAACAGGAAACCATCTGTAGCAAAGCGGGATTGTTGTAAGCATAATATTCTGTAATGAAAAAAAGATTAAAAAGAAAACACTGTTATCTTTACATGATGGCTTTGAAGGCGCAAGGAGCAGGATGCTTGCATTTGCCCGTCTATCTACTAGCATCATAAAAAATTTCTAGATGAGGCAACCATGTAGAAAGTTGATGATTTCAGCAGAAGTAAGAAGTCCAATAGGAAATGTGACTTGCCGTTTCTTGAGATTTCCATGATGGATGTAAAGATCCTTGTGCAGAGGAGGCTGTAGGTGACTCCTTGTGCAGAGGAGGCTGTATCGTGACATACACGGCAGAGATTATAAGCACACACACACAGCTTGAAATGAGCAAGCTGTCCCACAGAAGGCGAGTAAGCTACTCATGACCTTAAACTTTAACTCCATGCTTGAAAAATCTCGTCTGGATCAGGGAAAAAAAAATAAATGGTGGGAACTGAAATAGAAACAGAAAGAAATCGTGGCTTATATTGCCCTGTGTTCCTTTATGGCAACGGGTATGTGTTCGTGCTTCGTTGAGCTTTGTTTGCTGGTGACAAGACATCCGTACTGAAAGAGTGTACTCATGAGCTGCGGGTGAAAAATGCTTTTTGCTGAAACTTAACATGTTAATTGGGGTGCCACATCCCCAGGCTGCAGTTTTAGGGGTGGCCACTGAATACCTCTGAAGCCCATGTAAAGTTGTTACGATACTGTAAGTATGGTCAAATTTCTGATTATGCCAAAATGCTCAGCAGTATCTCCCTTTGCCAAAGTGAAAGAACAATTTCTTTCAGGTGTGCTCTAAAAATTAGGCTGGGCTCTTTTCTCCAAATAAGTTGAAATTTTGCCTAGTGAATGAGAAACAACTCAACCTTTCTGTCATTTCTTTGTCACTGACAGCGTTTCACGTATTAAGAATCAGACCTAGTTTTAAGATAGAATTTCACTCCACAAAAGTCAAAATATGTCAGGGAACTGCAATATCTTCTTGTTATTAATGTCTTAAATTATAGCTAGACACCCTGTTTTTCCAGTTTTCAAGGCAAGTTATGAAGGCGCTTTTCTCTTTTTTTTTTTCCCCCCAAGTGCTGAGCTGATGAGACATTAAAGGTTTCTTTTTCAAATAGTTTGGCTGTTGGGTTGCTCCTTTCACTCACACCTGCCCCTTGACTTAGAAATCGTCTCCGCCTCTCCAGCATCAAACAGTACATTTACATAGGCACAAAGAAAAGCATGGAAGGCCCAACAGCTCCCTGCCGTCATTAAGATGGGAATGCAAGAAGAACAAAGCAGCGCCATGGTAAGAGAAATATCACAATCCCCTTCCTTTCTGCGAGGCTGACTAACCAGGGCTTTCCCACAGGAGGGAAAGGTGCTGAGGATACCGCAGGATTAGCAGATGCATGTCGGGCTGGCAGTGACTAAGCCCGGAACAGCGAGCAGAATCGAAGTTCTAGACATGAGTCAAGTTTAGAACTTGTTGTGGTTTGTAGCGGCTCAAAAGGCTTTGTACGGCATCACTGTAGGAGTCTGCGACTGAGAAGTGATGGGTTTACAGCCGGTAGAGCCACGGGCTTCTTTGGAGGGGGATGCTTGCTTTCAGCTCCGCACGCTGCTCACCCGCGGCACAGCCTTGGGTGTGCCTCTCACTTACATGATTTTAATGCCTTTCCAAAGTACTCTGGCTAATTGATTCAGTAAATTCTCCCTCATTATACAAGCATCCCTGAAGAATTTCGGAGGTGCACAGAAGCAGCGTGGCAGAGTTATTTCTTAAAAAATATGCGACAGAAATAAGAAAGAAACAGTGGAACTATATAGGTGTTTGCTAAGTAATTTTTTTCTATGCACGCATAGCTTTTTATTCTGGAGTTCTGAAACGCAGAAGTGAAGAAAGTGAGAGAGAAGCATGGTGTCTGGATTTGTTTTTTTCCTTCAGAACTTTCTGTACATCCCTCTTAAAACAAGTTTGCTGGGAAGACTTGAGTTGAAAGGCTTGAGATGCTCCCTCAGTCCTGATGTTACGGGTGTTTTCGCTGTTTCTTTTAGCAGACTGTGGATGTTGTGCTTTTGTTTGCTGTTGCCTATGCCTGTGACTGAATTGAACAAAAATTTAAAAAGAAGGTACAATTGCTGTACTGGTTTAAGCAACGAAGGACAAAGGTGTCTGCTTTTCCCCTTGCAAAACCAAATGCAAAGGCAGCTCAGGTTCCCCTGTACAGAAGCAAAGCTGCTCTCTGTGGTGTTTTCCCAGCCATTACCTAGCTGAATTAATTTAACCAGTGTTGCACACAGACCTTTGCTTAGCTTCATAACATATCCACTTTTGCAGAGCAGATGAAAGCTCCTAATCTGTTGTGTTTAACTTTGCAATATGTTTAATCTGGAGTTTTCGGCCCCTTCCGTATATACAGATGAAACTCATCATCACAGAAGAGCAATTAGCAATGGGTGTGTGGAAAGTGCATAGAGTACCAGGCACTGTCTGAATCTGATTTGGGAGCACTCTGAGGTGAGAAGTAGGTATTTTCTGTTAGATCATCGTGGACTTAATGTCACAGAGGAACTTGGATGCCTAGCAGACCTTTTCACTTCACACGCTAAGTCCAAAATTGAGACCCTAAGAAACCTTGCTCACCTGCCCCCTCACCCCAGAGGTACCTACATTCCTCAACACCCACGTTTGCATCCACTGAGTTCCTTGCATGCCGAAACATGTGCTTCTGGACATGCTGTACCTGGCCTGGCCTGTGCTTGATGAGTAGACCCACATGCCAGGTATGAGTCCTGCCAATGGGAATGGTCATGCTGTTATGTTCAGACCATGCCTAGGGAACTCAGGTGGGAGATCTGGACTCTGTGTGCTCCTCAACCTGGGGACAATTTAGCTGTTTCTCTCACAACAGTGGCCCCAGCCCCAGCTCTCATGTATTCTGGGATAGAATCTGGGATAGTCTGTCCATCCCTCTTTTTTTTTTGTTTTGCTTTTTTTTGTTGTTGTTTTTTGATTTGGTTTGGTTTTATTTGACGGTTACATTTTTATAGGCATAAGTGACTATTTGGAGAGCAAAAGAAAAATAATACTGCTGCGTGATGGCTAGGGTACTTGTGAGGGTGTATGGAGATGTGGGCTCTGGGGAATACTCAGTGTAAGATATTTAAATTTTTGTCAGAGTAAGAACTGGAGCCCAGTTTCCAAACCCCGTCCCAGGTGGTGCCCCAGTCGCCAGGTTTGGAGTCATGTGTCTAAGTGAAAAAGAGAAAAAAACTGTCTCATGCAAAGCAGAAGGGCATCAACAGGAGGGAGATGCTCAGCCCTGTGAGGGACCCCCTGTAGCTGGGCTTCCTCGCTGGGAGCTCCAGGCTGTTACCTCTCTGTGGAGCCCACCCAGTCTTTCCCCAGACACCGGATTTTGGAGGGGGGTAAGTTTTCCAAAATGATGCTCAAACAAAGGAGAATGTTGCCTGCAAGCAGGCAGAGATATGTGGCCTTGCACAGCCCCATAGATGGGGGATAGGGGGTGATGTGCTATTCAGGGCAGAGATGTGCTGTGTTTTGTGAAAGAGAAATGGCCTGTGGGAAGCACCCCTTGGGCTGGATTTGGGGGTAAGCCCAGAGGACTGAATGGCTAAGCCTTGCCAGGGCCATGGCTGAGGTATATCTGCTGCCTTTTGAGCATCCCTGTTCTGAGAAGTCTCACTCGCCCCAAGCTCTGGCTGTAGCAAGGATGCTGCCATCTCCTGTGGCTTCCACAGAGCAGTGACTCCATCATTGCACTCATCCTGTTGTGAATCTGGCCTGATCCCTGCTTCATCAGGGAGCTTTCATGGGAAAAATGTGCTAGAGATTAGCCCAGGGTAGTTTAAATCAGGGATGGCTAAGACACAAGTAGCTCCACCATGGATGAAGGTTTGATTTCTGATGGATCAATGTCTAATGGCTGATTGCCAACTCCAACTGAAGTTCTCCCTACATTTGCAAACACCTTGCTGCCATGTGCGATTTTTGGTGGTTCACAGGACTGCTTCTTCCCATGCTGGAGCACACCAAGCTTGTCCTGGCCACTTAGATCATGGAACCTATAGGTACTTGGTTCCTCCCTGCATGATCCAAGCAGGCAGGGCTGCTTGTAGAAGGGCTGGGGTTGTACAGGTAAGCCAAGGACAGCCGGTGGGAAATTACATCATGGCCACACAAGCACTATTTGCTTTGGAACCCAGTGAAAAAGGGGGGAAATAGTTAATAAAAAAAGAAGTCCCCCTGCAAATATCCAACAATCCCACAGTTTTGGCACTCTCTTGAGAGACAGGAGTTTGAAGTTCAGCTCCCTGTTCCAGATTAAACAGAGGAAGTATTTGATGTTGTCCCATTTTCCTCAGCGTGTTGTGCTACTCCACTAATAAATTGATCTGTGGAAACCATATACTCCTCTGCAATCTGCTAACCATACCCTGTAAGCAAGCCTTTTGTGCCTATTAAGAAAAGTAGCAATACTTTTCAATTTGTTCAAGAGCAGATACACAGAGTGCAAATATAGAGCAGAGCTGAGATTTAGGAGCAGTATCTTGCAGGGACAAACTTTAGTGAAGGGGTAATAGGTGCTATGAATATGGTCATCTTAGCTTTCATTTCCAGGCTTTTCACTGTCTTTGAAGTAAAACTGGTCTATAGGAACTACAATATTTTCTGGCAGACTTAAAAAAAGCCCCACTTTTATCATAGACTATTTGGTTTTCATTTAGGAGACTTTGTTAACTCTGCTAGCACACTTTTCTCTTAGTGGGCCCGCTGATTTCCTCTGCTGATGCTGCTCTTAGAGCAAGGGCAGCACAATCTGGTCTTTGTGTTTTAAGACTAAAGCTATCCCCTTTTGGAGAAGTTAGCTTTATTAGGCACATAAATTAGGGAGAGCCATTTTGCAGCTCTGTATACACCTTTGGCTTCTTCATATATGTGTAGGAGGTAAACAGGACCTCAGGGATTCAGGTGAGCACCTTTCTATATGCAACAGTCCGAGCAAGGAGAATATACAGAGCTGGCTCCATGCAGGCAGGCAAGCTCAGTCATTGTTTCCTTTAGGCTTTACACTTACATCACCATGAGGTGCCAAGAGACTGCCTCGTGGCCTTTTTTTCCTTGCAGGTCTGTATATGTGTCATGATGCGACATCAAAACCGAAATGGTTTTAATTGACATACGATGTATATGGGTTTAGGTCACTCTTCACCACTGGTCAATAGCACAGGAAAAGCGTAACAAACGCGGCCTATTAGTAGCAAACACACCCGCCACCCTTTCCATGGCGCGTTGGTGGGCCGAGCTTTGGTGCAGTTAAGTGTAACGTGAAAATAACTCATCTGTCAGTACCATCGTTTATCATGAAAGGACGAGCTGTCTGACATGCATGGCTTTAATTAACTGTCACTTGGTGTTGAAGTTGGGATGCAGCATACACGTTGGGTGCTTAGGCACATACATAAGTTTTTGGGGATGTCTTAGAAGGCAGAGACTCAGCAGCCAAAACCCAATTCTGAAGCACATACGTGGACACAAGCACTTGCTATGCATGGAAAGCTTTGTTCTTTAAACAAGTTTCCTGCTCGCATCCTTTTTTTGAGAATTAGGTTTCGCTGCTCACCATTTAAAGCACGTGACTAAAACATGCCCCCAGGCCTCTGCGCAGGGTGACATTTCAGACAAGCTGTAAAAGAAATGTAGTTCCTCAGTTGCCCTTGCCTGCTTGATAGTTGCATCTTCCAGAAATGACATTTCTATAACCCTTTATCTACTTCAAGCAAACAGTCACCAAAATAAATTATTTTCTATTATAGGGAGTCGCTATAGAATACATTGATACAGCTACAAATGTGATTTTTCTACCATTTATACAGGGCAATGCGTTTAGTCAGGGTAAACTGTCTTCTAAGAGCTACCCTGGACCTGGGGCATGCCAGGAGACCACCTGGACTGGGCTCTCAGAGAGAATGGATGTGCCAGGAGTCAGGAAAGGGTCCTGCTCACAGCCCCCACCAGTCAGAAACATGAGCTGCCCCCACTAGTCAGAAACATAAACATGGGGCATAAACATTTCACTTTGCAAGATGATTTTCACGTTACCCACCCCTTTGCAGAAGGAGGCTGATGTCACGTTGTCCTGGTGGCAATGGGGTCCCAAGCAGGTGAGGGTGAGTTGCCTGGGATTTCACTCCAGGTTGGATTATTCTGAACCAGAGACAGCACGTGCCCAGTGTGGCATTGCCACCTTCAGTTCATAGTGGAGTTGAACAGCTACGGAGAACGGCCACACAAAGGGCACACGTTATGATCAGAATGCAGCCCATGGGAGGGAGGGAGGGAAGAAGGGATGTTCAAGTCCTGTTCGGGCTCCCAGGGGCATAAAAAGCAGCAGAGACACAAACAGTGGCTGTGGGAGCCACATGGGCTGTGGGCGGGTGGAAGAGGGCTGCTTTCCATCAACATTCTGCACCATCAGGAATGGGGTGAGGAAAGGCAGCAAGAGGGGTGAAGGGAAGGAGTCATTTGCACCAGAAAATGCATGTCTTGAGAAAGAAAGTGGATTATTATGAGGCAAAGGACTGAACAGGGACAAAAATATCAAATGTTTTTGGAGGATGGGGAGAAAGTTGTCTTTCTGTGGTCTGGAGGAGGAATTGCTGGGTGACCCAGAGCATTTTCTGCCTAATTCGTTGCTGGTGCTGTCATTATTAGGCTGGGATGCCTGTGACTGCTTCTTGAAAATCACAAGTTACTTTTAACAGGCAATGGAGTGACTGCCTAGAGCCCCATATTTCTGTCTCACTCTCTTGTGGCTCCCTGTGAGATAAGGCAAGCTGAACTGGCCCTGCTTATGCTGTCTTTTTTGGTTTCTTTTTTTTGTTGTTGTTTTGGGGTTGGTTTTTTTTTTGCAAAGCTGTTCTCCATTTATTGCATTTGACTTTGGGTTCAAGCAGCATTGTGTAGCGCTGTCAGGAGCTGAAATGTCAGAATGAAATAGTGAATGCTATTTCCTCAGACGCTGGGTGTCGGAAATCATGGAGGCTCCAGGCTAAGTGTCCTCAACGGGTTCCTGTGATTGCTGCCGTGGAGCAATGCTCCATTTTTCAATACATTGGTCACAGGTTGATGAAACTGATTTCTCTGAAAACCTCTAGCTGGCACCAGATAGAAGACATCATCCCCCAAGGAAAAAACCCAAAACAAACAATAAAACAAACAACAAAACACCCACGGGGGAAAAAAAAAGAAGTATAAATGGTAAATCTTTCAGATGTGAGAACAGAACAGGATACCTGTGGCCAAACTGTGATTGATGGTGCAGCTTCACAGGCAGTTGTGTCAGTTCAGCTTTAGTGTAGATGTTTCTCCTCCCATGCTAGTGGGTAGATGTTCAACAGGCTCTCTCCCCACCCTCCCTTTTGCTCTATTTTAAATCTGCTGCAAATATAACTAGCTTTATTCAGATCTGTAAAGGCATGAGGTTTATGTACTAGCTGGGACATGCAAGTACCTGGAGTCCTAGAAATGCTCATCATTTGCATTCTTAATAAAATGTAATTTTAAAATCTAAATATAGAAAGTGCTCTATAACTGAAATGGATTAAACCAGCTCCTTTTTCCCAGATCTCAACATCCCAAATATCCCTGTGAGCCCAGAAATTTTGGAAGAACACCCATAAAGCCCTGGCTCTGAACTGCTCAAAAAAGGGAGAATCGGGAAACCAAACCTAGAGCTTTCCATTGGGTTAAGTCCAGAATGTGCTGAGCGGTCATCCCAAATGGCAGGGTCAATCTGTGATGCTAGAACAGCTCTTGAAGGTTCCTTAGTTTTTCTGTAAACCCCATATTGCCTTCTGGTCCCAGAAACAGAGACAGGCTTTATGAAATGCTTGACAGGCTTTATATTAACAAGCTATACTATCGTTTTTCTGCTTTTCTTTTCTCTGTCAGTGGGATTTCAAAATACCTCCTCACAAATGTTTTTGAATGCCATGGATTAATGCAGCATTATTCCAAATGCCATGGTAAATCATCACTCTGGAAGATGACCCTTAACTGGTTCTGCACCATGAACGGTGTCCTGACTCCCCAACTTTTATTAGGCTTTTGATAAAACAATGTAGGCAATAAATATCTTTGCAAATTTCCGGTTCTCTCTTTATGACAGACTTTTCCTGCCCGTGTTACTTCAAAGCCTTCAGTCATTAATGCAACACCTGCTAGTGCTGGAGTTTCAGCAGCCTGAGCTTGGAGGGTGATGAAGCTGGTGAAGAGTCTGGAGCACAAGTCCTGTGAGAAACGGGTGAGGGAGCTGGGGAGTTTTAATCTTGAGAAAAGGAGGCTGAGGGGAGAGTTTATGGCTCTCTACAGCTACCTGTAACGTAGTTGCAGAGATGTCAGGGTTGGTCTCCTCTCCCATGTGACAAGAAATATGTGAGAGGAAATAGCTTAAAATTGCACCAGGGGTGATTTGGGTCAGATAACAGGAAGAATTTCTTTACTGAAGGGGTTGTAAGGTACTGGAACAGGCTTCCCAGGGAGGTGGTGGAGTCACCACCCCTGAAGGAATTTAAAAGGTGTGTGGATGAAGTGCTTAAGGACACGATCTAGAGATGGACTAGGCAGGATTAGGTTTAAGGGTCTCTTCCAGTCCAGGTTATTCTATGATTCTGTGATATTCAATTGTGATTTGCTATGTCCTGACACTGTCCCAAGCACTGTCTTCTCTCCCTCCCATTGTTTGCTTCATATATCTCTGTGTTTTATGGCTTCACCTCCCATCAGACACGCTCAGGGTAAAACTAAGTCCTTAACTACCAAGAGTTTCCTTCCAGAGGCTGAGTGTCTGAACCACAGCTTGCTGAGGGACAAAATGGGTATACCTAAAATATGCAACCTTGTCTTCTGAGGCCTTTCTTGCCTCAGAAACCATGGGAATGGCATGATGCCACGCTCCCTCTTGTCACCTCTCACCAAGTTGAACACCTTTCAGTCTTTCACAGGCAACCAATGCGCTGTCCTTTCCCCAGCAGTGACAGCAGAGACAGCAGTGTAGGCATCTCACCCTGTGGCTGGCCCCACAGCCTGGCTGCTGAAGGTGAGGGGATGCTGTGCTGAAACACAAGTACCTGTACAGGCAGCCAAACCCATTTCATACTCATGCCCCATGCCACAGTCTGTTGGCCATCTCCAGCTCCCTCCCTGGGCACGCCTCACACATGCCTTCTCGCCTGCCTGTTTTTCCCCCCACCCACTACCTGCATCAGGAGGTTGTTTTTTTGGATATTTTTCTTTTTTTTTTTCACCTCAAAGTGATAGCAATTCCTGGTGTATTTATCTTCAGATGATGTGGTCGTTGTAAGATGAAGTACCTGCAGCAGCCAGTCTGTGGTTGATTTGAACGCAGGCGAGTCTCGACAATGAGCTTAAAGGAGGGTGTCAGGTATAAATCTTGTCTTCAAACAGCCAAGCTGCATTCCAGACTTCAGAGACACCTCTTTGTGTGGAAGGTTGGGTTTTTTTATGCCTCTTTTTTCTTCTTCTTGGACCTGGAAGAGGATGAAAGTGGCGGGGGGTGTGTGTTCGTTTAGGCTGATAATGAGAGTGGGGCTCACGGGCATGGTAATTTGGCAGCCTCTTCACTTCCTGTAACAGTTTTTTTAAAAAAAATCATCCAAGGGCTGCTTAAAGACAAACATTTTTTTGTTTAACTACTGGGGGTTCGTTTTCTGAACAGCCATGCAATTAATCTTATTTCTATTAAAGAGGCAGGCTGCTTTTTGCAAGTTTTTCTGAGCTATAATTAATGAAGATCAAAAATGTTCCAGAGACATAATATTTAACTTTTCATAGGTGTGACTACACAACATCTGCAGCAATTAGAGAAGCAAAAGAAAAAGGCATTGTGTTGGGCTTTTTCCCTTCTAAGTGTCTTCGTTAAGCCTCTTTCCTACGCACAACTTTTTAGTGCCCTAATTTTTGGTGAGAAGACTAATCAGTACTAAACCAAATTTTCTTTAATTATTTGCATTGATAGATAAACCCATTGTTCAAAAATGTTACCAGCTAGGCGAGAGTTGTGAGGACAGAGCCCATGTAGTTAAGTGCAGAACTACTTGTGTTGCTCCTTGAAGGACTGGATGCATACAAGAGTGTTTATTGCTTGCATAGTAGTTTTTAAGTAAATGCATGTGTGTGTGTGTGTGGGTGTGTGTGTTAAAACTTCAAAAGCACCACAGCAGCTTCATGATTTTACATGTAAAAAATCCTGGATGTTGTTGCCACCAGGAATTTTGTAGCACAGATTATCTTTTAGCTGTGCTGCTTAAAAAGACAATTACTTAGTAATAAGTGGTAGCTTATGTATCTCTGGGTGATTAAATGAAAAAACCCTGGAATGTATCACTTGAAGACATATGACAAGACACGTGCATAGTTTTGCCTTGGCACTGGCTGCCTCCCACTCTACCAACCTTCCAGCTACCTCAGCAAAAGGAAAATCTGGCTTTCACTGGCCTGAAATGAAAACACGGATGGCTCCAGGCTCGGATTCACAAAGCAACAGCGTGCTCTGCCTCTATGTACAAACAACAGGGACACGACTTCATTATGCTGGGGATCACTCATTTCATATGCATGTGGCATTTTGCTCATGCTTGACAAAGAGAATCTGCAGCTACATCATCCCAATTAGTATCAGAACTGTTCTGGCATTGCTAAGGGAAAGTCAGATCTATCGTCTGTGTGATCTGGGATAAGTCTGATCTCAAACATTGTTTGAGGAACAAGCTATGTTGGTATGATCCCAAAACCAACAGAGGCACCATCTGATGTGTACTACACCACGTTATGAGTGAAAGAGAAATTAATCTTTGTCCTTTCTTTGTGGGATGCAACTGTCATCTAGGAGGTGACGTACAAAGAAATTACGGCCTGGGGATGTCCCCCATGCAGTATCTGTAGCCTAGAAAAGTCTGTGCTACCTGATGCTGAGTCCTTCTGTCTCCAATAACAATAAGCTTTGCTTCTAGAAAATCAGAGGCAAAAATGACCAAGAGGTGCAGGGCAGTGCTGAGCACCCTGCCTCTGTGCCCCAGCAGCCCGCTCTGTGGTGACTCCTTCCCAGGGAGAGAGCCATCTGGTGCCCTTGTGATCAGGGGGTCCTTGGGTTTAACCTGTGCTTGATGTCTGAAGATAGATAGGTTCAGTTTAGAGAAATATTTGCAAAACTGAATCATGGAAAGTCACACATACTGACTACATCATATTTATTTCTGTTTACTTTGTGACTCATAACTTTACTGTCTGTGCAAGAAAAAAAAAGTCTGTCGATTTCTTGTATTTAAATGAAATTCTTTTTCCATATATGAGAGACATCTGTGCATGGCAGAAAAATCTCCCTCCAGTTCCCCTCAAGGTCAAAACCCGACAAGTTGTTTATGGAAAAGAAGGGATGTCAGGATGCTGATGTGCAAGTGTTTCCCTCAGAGCAGGACCAGTGGTTTCGGCGAGAGCCTTTGGCTTCGTTCAGACACTGGCTGCAGCAGTGTGGCCAGCTTGGGGGTTCAGGAGAATTACCAGCAACTCACTACTTAAGTCCTACCAAAACCAGGCACAAGTAAATATCAAGTGTCACCATTTTTTTTCTTTTCTTTTTTCTAATTGCAAAACCGTGATACACAAAAAAATACATATTTTTAGCACCAAAATCTGTATGTTCATTACAGGGTTTCCAGGAGATGAGAGGTTTTTATGTTTTAACTGAAGTGAATCCTTCTCACAGCCCCCCCAGTTGCTCATCTTCCCAAGCACTCTTTCATCTTCTTATCTTTCAGACAGTAAGATCTTTAAGGAAGAGACAGCCTTTATTTGTGTACTGTACAACACCCAGCATATTTAACACTAAACTCAAATGTTTGCCTATACTATAAAATAGCTGCCAGACAGTGTGGTTTAAGAGGGTATTGGGGGTGTTGATTTATAGCTATTAAGAAGAGAGTGAGAAACAGTGTGAACATACGGTTGGTTAAATGATAGAACATGGACCCACCTGAAGATTTCAGCCAGAGAACCCCGAGGACGGTGTTGGCCAGTGCATAGTTGAGGCAACGGTGGTTTTGTTCCTTGGCTTCTTTCTGCCCTGTGCAACTTGCACATTCATTGCCAAAGTCATTGTCATGAAAAAGTTCTGATAAGGACATTTAGAGGAAGAGTTGGAGAGGTCTAAGAAGCCATGGTCACCATGCACACCATTAACAAGCTTCATTTTCTCCGGAAAATGATGATTTTTCCAGGTTTGTTTTTGCCTCTCCCGCCTGTCCCATTTTAGCCAACAGTAAATCTACTGTGTGAGGCCCCAGATATTTTTTATCCTACTCTCAGAATGTAGACCTGCTTTAAAGTCAGAGGAACGGTGTCTTTGATGACTTTTATTTATTATACCGTATAATCCCTACACATACATTCACTTTATAGGTAAAAAGGCAGCCAGTTTGACACTGTATGACACTGTTTCCCATGATGTGATTCTTTTCTCTGGTGACCAACAAGAGCATGAAAGGAATAAGTAAGAAAAATTGTATTTTCACCCTCATTTCTTGTAGGGATATGTAATTGTGTGGGCATCAACCACTGGAAGTTTATGTCAGTTTTCTTTCCTTGACTACCATGGTAATGAGAAATCAGAAAATTGCTTTGCATGTTGTTTCTATGTGGTGTGAAGAATGAGATCTTTCACTGTTGAGTTTTTCTGCTTGTGATTTCAAATGAGTAGATGGTCCTGAAGAGCTGCATTCATTTGCCTGCTTGTGTGTGGTTACTACCATTGAAGATGTGCTGTAAGATGTCCATGTGAGACTGGCAGGCCTGATGCCGGACCCGGTGGGGACATGCAGTCTTTTGGAGTGACACACTGGGGTCAGGCAGGGTGTCACAAGACATCTCTGATGGCACCAGGCACCCATGCATGGAAAGCTGTGTTGAGCCCTTCTTGAGCCCAGAAACTAGAAGAATTGCTTAGCTAACAGCTCCAGAAAGCTCATGATCATCCCCTTGGTCACCAGATTATTTCTTTTTCCCTACATACCTCACTCATTTCTTCTGTCCTGAAGAACCACCACAGTGGTTCCCAGGTTTCCAAGTAACCACACCTTTTACAGTTGCTACTGCATATAGTGGATTCCTAACTTGGATGTATGCATGATCTCTTTGCAACACCCTAACAGGCTCTCAAAATTATGTAAATACTTCAAAATCACAAATATGAACCAATTTTTTTTTTTTAAAGAATATCATAGTGAGACTAGAACACCAATATATTGATTGAGGGACAAGATCAAAGCAGGGGGTTTTTTGGACGGTTTTTTCCTAGCTCCGGAAACACTGAACATCCAAAAACTGAGCTCACACTATTTAAAAAAAATTTTAGTTTTAAGATTCTTACACCTTGTGTAGTTTACCATTGTGTTTCCAAAGAAGCCTGAACAAGATCAGGCCCATGCCATTACTGAACAAGTAAAATGAGATTTACTTCAACATGTACTACAACTGCTAGATAAGAAATTGCACCTGCCTGGCAACTCAAAATGCTTTTTTCCAGTCTGACCAATTTCAGTGACTTCATTTAATTTAAAACTTTTCCCAAACCTTCAACTCAGTGTTATCATGGAGAGGAAGGTCACTGGGAATTTCAGAAAAACTTGGCCTCTTCTTTTAGTCAAAATTTGCTTCTCTCTGTATCCACTTCTTTAATAAAGACACGTGACATCTACACAACTATATCTGCAGCTGCAGCAGGTCACAGATTTGTCTCTTGCAGTGGTATTAGGCTGGTGAGGATCAACATGCAATACTTCTTGTGAGGAGTAATCACATTCCAAAGTCTAGCAGAGCATTACAACTCCCACATGCCTTCATGCCCTTGACCCCAAATTTCCAGTACTTTGTAGAAACCCTCTTCATCTCCATTACATGGAATCTGGGAAAAGCAAATTTGAGTGTCTGGTGGCATTGATCTGTAGTAATGAAGTGTTTGTAAAAAACATAGTTTACTTTACCTTGCCCTTGAAGCTAGGGGGTGTAATGCAAGGGCTGTCTGAAGCAGTACTGCTGATACTGCTGAGCCTTGGAGAGCTTTCATTCCTGGTATTTGCCATCAGAAGTCAGAGCAGAGCTGTCACACCTGGGATTCAATATCTTTCTAAACATAAATTTAGGCTGGATGGTAGTTCAGAGGAAGTTGTACGGGGGATGAAGTCTGGCACATCTGAGGACTGTCTGTGCTTTTGTCTCAGAGACTTAAGTGTGTCAGGATGAGGACTGGTCTCATCAGCCATGTCCACCGCTGCAGAGCTCTCCAGGCCACTTTCAGAGGAGTTTGCATGGATTTCAGTAAAGGTTTTACATAGAAAGTGGCAGTCTTTTCAGCCAGTGATTTGTACACACACACACGCAAACCCTGCCAGCACTGTTTCTAAGCAACTGAAACCATTTATACATTCAATTCTGATGTGGAAAAGAGTTTTAGACTATAACAATGGGAAAAGGCTTTGAAAAATGCAAAGCAATTCAAATGTAGGATTTGCTAAGTGAAACAGTTTCTATGTTTATGGTACTTAATCTGAGAAAATTACTCACCTGAGAAAGTTGCTTATTTATTTTAAGGGAAACTAAAATATTTCCCAAAACCACTGGGAAATACCTTTAACCAGGTCTTCTTCATATGTGCTGTTTTACCCCATCTGAACTCAGTCTTCAGCTTGACCAGTACAGCTCCCTGGGAGTATCCCCTCCTGGGAGTATCCCCTCCAGGACAACATTAGCTGTCCTGAAGGCACAGACTGCCAGATCTGGAGCTGCACCAGCGAGCCATCCCTATTGCAGTCGTATTTGATCCAAAGACTGAGGAGATATTACCCACCCAAAGGAAAGGAGTGCTTGGCTTAGTGGCTTCCCATCCTTCCTAAAAGGAAAACCACTTTCTTTCTTCACCCCAAAGCTAAAAGACAGGGAAAAGCATCCCAAGCCACATCGCCTTAGCTTTACAGCTTCAAGTGTAGCAATCCCAATGTTTGTAATGTGAGACACAGTACAAGACACAGGAGAGCAGTGAGGTGTCCCAGCAGGTGTCCTTGCCAAAGAGCCCAGCAAGTTGTCCTGGGGAGGATTTCCAACACCCTCTGCTGCCTGGGTTGTGTGGGAGGGTGAACAGCAGCGTGTTGTCTACCTGTATGTTTGGGATACAGTGCTCGGGGGAAAACACAGGCTTCCTAAGGATTACTGCTCAGTGCCATAATGCGTGGATAATTATAGGTCTTCCAGGGAAAGAAGCAGCCCCACAGAGATCTTAAGCTGCTAGAATTTAAGTAGAGATGTTATTTCTGGGATATTATTCCCACAGGCCAAAGTACAATTACAGTGGCGTTTTATGTTTCCTCACAAAAAAAAAAAAAGAAAAAGAAAAAAGGAAAAAGCTAAATGAGCAAAGCGTATGGTTTCACATTAATCCTCTTATCAAGGAGCCACTTAGACACAGTGTTTCACCTTCTGCTTCCTCCTCATAATGCCACTGATATCTGGGAAAGTTTCTGGTTTCATTCTTTGCACAGCACAGGTACAGCCTGGCAAGCTTGATCATGCAAGCTTCGGTACTTTCTTTGCAATCACCAGAAAACCTGATCCTGTAGAACAAACCAACCAACCCTGTTCTATCCAGTCCTCCTCCAAAATGGCCAGGGGAAAATAATATTATTCCATGTACGTAGAGGGAAACAAGTTCTTGACCTGAGTCAGAGGTCTGCTTTGCTCCTAATGGGAACCTAGGAGTACGGTGAGCTACACTTAGCCACTTTAAGGCAAGATTCAGGATCAGATTAGATGTTAGTAAAAAATTTTTTACTGAAAGTGTTGTCAGGGTCTGGAACAGGCTGCCCAGGGAGAGTGTTGAGTCACCATCCCTGGATGTGTTTAAAAGATGGGTAGGTGAGGTACTTAGGGATATGGTTTAGCTTAGGATGGGAACAGTTGGACTTGATCTTTTCCAGCCTTGTGATTCTGTGCTCTTGCAATGCAACTCTTTGCACACTTCCTAATAATGGCCAAGGAAAAAGTTTCCACAGCTTTCCCATAATTTATCTCTCCCCAAAAGATAAACCATGTGAGGAAAAAATAGGGGAAAATGAGCTTTCAGATTTCCAAGTAGGTCAGAAGACATTTTGCCCTCTCTAAAGTATTGCTTCTTTGGGCAAAGTGACAGAAAGATGGATGAAGTTTGAAAGCCTGGAGTTGGGATGGAAATGGTCTTTTCTGTGGTATGTGCACTTTTCTGACTTGAAAATAAAAATGGGCAGAGTATGACAGGGTTAGGAGCATTCGCAAGCTGTGCCTTGGGAATAGGCAGTAGAAGAAAGGAAGAATTAATCCATCAGGATGGAGAACCGTCCTTGTTTTTATTGGACATTTACTAATGTGTCTTCCTTGGATATTTTCAGGGTCAGTATACTCTTTAGAGGGTCCTATGAGTTTATGCAGGATGCCTTCGAAGTGCAGAAGTCCAGAGTTTGTATCTGTCCAACACATCATGATGGACTACTGGGCAGCAGTGTACAATTGGATGGTGAGCGGTCATTCAAATGGAGGGAAGGCAATGGAAAGGACTGTATTTTCAGTCTTGTTCATATAGTTTCAATCCCAAAACACAGAAGGCTTTTACAAGAGGATATAAAAATTGTTTGCAGGATAGAAAATAATAATGCAGGGTAGAAAATGCATAATGCAGGGTAGAAAGCACAGCAGTGTGCTCAGAAATACTTTCCCTTTCCATTTGGAGTGTATGAATGGAAGGATGATGTTTTAGGTGATATGGGAAAATAGCAGCCAGTGAAATGTAGTTACAAAAATGGGCTCTGGTCTGTGCAACATGGAGATGGCTAGAGTGTTTAATCCAGAAAGAGCAGTGGGACTTTCGTTGTATGGTCACTTTGCAGGCACTGAGACAGTCCTTTGTGGTCCTGCAATCCCTAAACTCTAGCTTGACAACACCCCTTTCCCAAGCACCAAGGATTCTTCCATAACCACGGTTTAAATAAGATGCCTGTTTACTGATCTTAAATAGCACTGTCAGCAGCTTGATACTTCAAAGATCTTGCTAGGTTGCTCGTTGGGTGTCAGCACCCCAAAGGAAGGGTGCCCACATCGCTTGGCACGGCAGCTGGCCTTTCTCTTTGTCTCGCCTCCAGACATCAGCGCCAAGCCTGCCCCTTTGGTGAAGCCCAGGGCCTCTCCTGACACCATGCCTGCTGACCACGCACCACACATACAACAGGCTTGGCAAGCACAATTACTTGTCTCCGAGACGTACAACAGTCTGGGGAGTTGCTCCATCTTTAGCAGAGAAAAATCTGTTCCCTGGGATGCAACCATGTGGGAACAAAGAACGGATGTGAACACTTTCATTAGCAAGCCAGGCAGACTGTTGCAGAGCTGTCCCAAACCCTCGTTCTCTAAATGCTTTTTTAAAGGGTGAATGTGAGTGATTCACGAACAAAAGAGGGATCTGGTCATAACCTAATATCCCAGGCCTAGGGTAAGCTGTGTATTGTTCTTAAAGCCTGTTGGCTTTCCAAAGATTTCAATTTGTGTGACAGGATTCTGGATGTATTGCCCAAATGTTCTGTCAAATCTATCACAGTGACAAAGAAATACTGTGCTCTCCTCCTTCCCTCTGAAATTCCTTGAATACCTGGTGCTAGCAGTTCAGCTGATAATGCAAAGAGGGATGAAAGCAGACAGCCTTGTCTAGAAGAAGTGACTTTTCAAATGGGCTCTGACAGGCTCCCTTCATCTTTCCTTAACGTGTCATTCTGATGCAAGCAGCAGACTACAAATAAGCCCTTTGGTACAGCAAAGGCTACAGTGGTCTTCATATTTTCACTAATTGTGAACTATTATTGTTAGTGTGCTAGCGACTATTCCATTACTCAGAATATATAGAGCATTGCATTTCAGGCTCCAAGCTAGGGTTTGGCTATTTTTGAGAGAACTTGAAGATTTCTGGTCAGGCTGCTACATATGGGTTTATGTTAGAATAGGTTTGCAGTGCTTGCGGTGGTATTGTTTGGTGGTACAGGGAAATTATACACCTACTTCCTTTGAGTGCAGTAAACACACACCATTTTTATCTACATGATCCCCTTTTATTAATTCTGTCAACTGCCGTATTGAGTGCAGTCTTTGTGTGTCATGGCTTGAATCCAGATGCTGTCAGGATCACTGAGAATTTCACCGCAGACTTCAGTGGGGTTTCACCTGCACAGCTGTGCCTGATGCTCCTCCTCAGGGAAGGAGCAGCCTTGTTCCTCCCCAAATCCCAGGTTCTTCCTTTGAACCAGAGTTGTTCAGAAACCCTGCATCCTCAGGAGTGCCTCAGCCCCTCCTAGTCTAAAGACTAGGTCTCTCCCCACCTCAGGTCTGGAGGAAAGGACCTCGGTGACCACCCTCCTCCCACCAGACCGAAGCGGGTGTCATCGTGCAGGGAACATGGGACTATGCAGAGATGTAGCCATGTCCCTCAGTGCCTCCCAACAATCTCTGCCAGAGATGACAGGTTTTAGATCATTAATACAACAGAAAAAATACCTCCAGGGGACAGGGGAAAAAATGTCTGCCTAGAAAACAAGACAGGGCTGACAAGGTGTTTTTTACTCTGGGCAGGCAAGCACCGTGTGAGGTGTGACCAGAGGTTCCTGTATGCACACCTCAGAGTTAGCACAGCAGATGACATATATCAGGGTGGCAATGCTGGCCTCAGCACAGAGGCTGATGTATGCCTTGTGATTTGCCTCGTGCTTTGCCTCTCCTGGCTTAGTCCCAACAAATAAAAAGGTAGCTTAAGGGCTGCTTTAACTTGTAGCCAACTTTAAGAGCTTCAGCTGAGGTGCAAGGACAGGGCGTAAGACTGGTTACCAGGTTTCTAAGTTATTTGAAGCCTCTATGGCAACTTGTCAGACCAATCCATCAGAAAATAACTCAAGTCTACCCAGTTGCACATGATCTCACCCTTCTGAGATGATAGGTCCAAGGCTTTACAAAAATAAGCATGTTTATATAAGAGAGCAAATGTTGCCCGTATTTGCTGCTTCCAAACTGATCCATGGCAGTCAGTCTATGAGGAATAGTTCTTCTGTGCTGCAGCCTTCACTTGAAAGCATGCTCCTACTACGCAGCACAACCACCCAGTTCTGCTAGCCAGCTTTGCTGTGCGGGCCATGCCCCAGCTTCCATCACTGCAGCATGCTTCAGCATAACCTCCCTTCCCTGCAAGATGGCTCGATGGATAACCTTCAGTAACGTGACGCTGAGACCAGAAGCAGGAGCAGCACTGTGCAATAGGCTTGGCATGATGTGTTTGAGCTACCTAAGAATATGCATCTGAGGTCTCCCTATGCCTGATATAGGTTAGAAAAGTATTATTGGCCATTTCTGGCATGGTAGAGCAATGTCTCATATACCCACAGAGAGAGATTATCTTTCCCATTGAGAGGAGACTCCTCTTTTCCAGCTGTAGCAGAGAGTCCGGGAGTTTTCTATTCACACATCTCAGATACAGTTGCAGATAGAGGCCCTGCCAGCGTGCAGGACATTGAGCACAGCATGTCAGCGACAAGTACATGAAGCATGAGAGAACAATTACATTTGCTGCCCTCAGACTGCTTTCTTAGCTGTGTGGTGATGTAACTCTTAGGCAGTTCCAGGTTTTTTTTGTGCTAGATGTTAAGTTAGATAAGTAAGCAAACTGAGAACCTCAAGCAGCCATGTTCAGAGGAAGCCTTGCAGGTTTAATGGGCTTTAACTTCATGGGTTTAGTTCATTCTGGTTCCTCTCCTAGGCTCCCCTCATGTTTACAAGCCTTTAGTGTTATTTTAGCTTCTCGCTCTTGTATTCATCATAATCTGTGGAAATCAGAGCTGACATGATGACAAAAGTTGTCACATTGAATAGATTGTTTACTTGGCTCGAACAGTTATTTTTATAATCTCTCCAGAGAAAGTTTCTTATTCAAATTTGCCAGAGATACTCAACAAGTCTAACTAGAAACTTGGCATTTCCTCTTCCAAAAATTCTTCGAATGATATTTTCCAGCGGCGGGCTAATTGACAACATCTTGCTTCACAGAGGCACACATCCTTCTGCATTAGATTTTCTCCACACATTGGCACCTAGAGTTTGGGGATCAGCAGTTTGGCACAGCACCACCCAGCCAGGAAGCTGCTCACCTGGGAGGCATGCCGATCAATTTCCAAAATTCAGTGTAAAAGAAGGATAAAAATCCTGCCAACTCATGACAAGAGTGATTCTTCACACCCAGACTGAGATTTCTCCATCGTTCTGCGCTGTATATTTTACATATTGAATCTCTCACCAATTTAATTTTCCCCAAGGCTTTCATATTGTTCTAAGGGAAACAACAGCTAAGACTTTTTCCAAACCAGTGGAACGAGACATCATGTTTGACAGGAAAGGCCTAAAATTTATGTTTTGCTTGCTTCATGCTTAGACTTGAATTTACCAAAACAACTTCTCCAAGAGGGGATAGTCCCTTGTTATTTATATGCACTCCACACCTCAGTCACTTGTGGGATCTAGTACCTTCTGTGTCTGGGTTATTTCTGTACTGATACCTGCAGACATTTTAACCTGGAGGATGGATAGACTGCTTTAAATTTTATTTGCAACCAAGAAGGAATACCCACCCCCCCTGATATTTTTAGCTTAGAAATAATACCTCCCAGAAATTTGGGCTAGATAGATTTACTAGCACCATCAAATACTTTATGATATATGCCTTTGGCCTCCAGAAACCATTTTGCAAGATCTCAGCAGCAATCACTATTGAATGCCTTCAGGGCTGCAAAAAATTACTTCTAGGTATAGCCAACTGGTAAAAATCAGTTTGATTTGCAATCTATAGTATAGTTAAGGTAGAAGGAAGTGAGGAGACAATGTAGTCCGGTGGCAGCAGCTGTGACTTCAGAGCTGTCAGTAGACCTTGCCTAAAAAAAAGACCTGAGTTCTGCATCCCAGAAATATGGGGTTCTTTGATTAAGAAAAACATATATGGTGAGGTCACCACCAACACTGGACACAGCTGTACAGCAGGCAAAATAAATGGCTACAGAAGGCTAGTGTCTGGCCATCCCACCAGTCACCAGGGAGCAAACAAAACTGTCTATAAAAGAGAAGGAAAAAAAAACAACAAAGCAAAACTTTGTCATTCTACAAAGTCTCATGTACTCTACTTCCAACTTGTATAACATTACAGTTTTTAAGGAGTAAGAAATGTGTTTCGGCTTCTGTCTCTTTAGCCCTTCAATTTCTCTTTCTCAGCTGTAAGATGATGCCTTTGCTGCATGTCGTGCCTTGCTCCCTGCCTCTCCCAGTGCCTGGACACTGAGCTGTGTGCAGGCAGCAGTGCCAGCTCTCCCCCGGGCCCGAGCCTGCAAGTTACTGGGGAGTGTTGGAGCATCCAGCATTAGTGTGTCCAGGAAATGTGCTCAGTTAGCACCAGCTTGCTCATGTGGTGGTGTAAGTAGAGCTACCAACTGTAGCAATGTGGAAATTCAGTCTTTGATTGCCCTGGCTTTCTGTTTAGTGGGGGTCACATGGTGTTAACCAAGGGAAAATGGTAGGCTTTGTATGAAATTTAAGGTTCTCATGTTTCTCAAGTTTTTAGTCTTCAAAGGACAGAGGAGCTGTCTCTGCAAGAGCAGCCACTGCTTTATACAAAACAAAGCTTTGGAGAAGTTCACTGCCTTCATGCAGAAGACATCCTTCAATCTCCATGCAGAAAAAAAAATACACACAACACTAAGCCATTGCAGATGTACTCCAAAGAGACAAGATAGAATCTTCACCGTAGCAGCTCCTAGGCTCCACACTGCAGACTGCTCTGCTTTGGTTTTCTGCTTAGGACTACAGTTTTGTGTTGTTTTATTAAAACACGTGCTATCTATTAAAGAATCCTCCAGTAGTTTGAGCTCAGGGTTGATCATCAAGTGACACACAAGACACTCAGTGAGTTAGTGGACAAAGGGGAACAGTTTCTTGTTCTGTTCAAAGCAGAACTGTTCTTGCCAGCCCTCACAACTGAATTATCTCCTGACCACATAAGTAGGTTTGACGGCAAAACACTGAAACAGAGGCATTAGAATTTGAGGATGAAAGCAGCTTTTTGTAGTGGAAATATTGCAGAGGTGTTCTGCCAGAAAAATCTTTTTCAACAACTCGAGCATCCAACTCAAAATAGCAGTTCGTGATGCTGGAGTTGTTGCATTCATCCAGCATCACAGTGAAAAGATTTGAGCTGGCATGGCTCAGCAGTCTGCAGGAGATATGTTGACAGTTGTCTGAGGGTGAAAATCGCTGTTGTTCTCCAGATGAAAACACTCTTACCATGGCAGTCTCAACATCGCCTTCACCAATCTGGAGAAGCAAGGAGCATGGAGAATGGGAATCTGGTATGAATGGCATCGCTGGAAAACCAAAAAATTTGGTAGAGTTTACTCCATCAGAATGAAAAACCCTGGGCAGTTGTTAGGCACAAAAGTGTTGTGTTGGTGCACAAACAGCCACATTGCAAAACTGCTCTATGTCTCACTAATGCAAGGTATTTTTTCACATCTTGTTAGAAATGCCAACATAGATTGTGGTGAAAGAGGGACAGGAGCAAGTAAAAAACTTACCAGCTTCAAACACGTAGTAGTTTAATAGATTAATAGATGAGATTTTATGGTGTCTCGTAGATTCCTAGTGACTGTAGGATCTTTATTCTCTCCACGACCTCATCTGGGGGCTTATAAACTTTTCCACAGAATGCTCTATCCAGGATGGCTGAGGCCTTTATAAAAGTATTCTGTTCAGTTTTAGACATCCACTTAAAGAAAGAAAGTTGGAGAAACTCCAGGTAGAAGCACCAACTGCCAGTGGTCCAGAAACCATGGCTCAATGGTACGAGACTGGGTGAGCTAAGACTTTTGTATAAAATATGACCAACCCAAGACATGAGGTCAGACTGAAATACACAGGAGACAACTGCAGAGCAGAAGGAAACAATCTGTTCTTCACATCCTTGGTGGGTAGAACAAACAGCAGCAGCTTCAAGTTAATGAAGGGACATGGAGATTAGACATTAAGAGAAGCTGCCTAATACCCAGAGCAGCATAACACAGGAATAAATAGATGAGGGAAAATTGTGTAATCTCTGTCACTGGAGGTTCGCAAGACCCGTTTAGATAAACTTTCATTGGGGTGACAGCATGATTTTTTCTTAGTGTGAAACAGAAGAGTAGATTAGTTAGAGAACTTCTTGATGTCCCATCTGGTCCTTTTTTTCTTTTTTTTTTCCCTCCCCATGGTTGAATTACTTGATAACTTCTAAGTATATAATAAGCATAGATCTCAGGATTTCCCTTTTCCTCCTGACAGGATGGATTTTATTATTCTGATAGCCTGAATTGTCAAAAGTCTTTATAATTCTCTGTAAAATCTAACAGCTTTATAGTTTCCTGCTTTTGGTACTAGGTGTGTCATGGAGGTACATAGATTTTTAAAGAAAATACATCTGAGAAGATACAGGAGTCTTGCTTTAATTAGGCTAATTTAATGTATCTCTGAGATTGCTTCATTACAACCTTTATTCTATTAATGTTACCTCAGCATCAAAATCACTCCTTCAAAAACAAGGAGATGAAGTATAGGAAAATCATCCTTGCTGGCCTTGCAAAAGGAATTTTCATGTTAAAATACTTGGCCACAACTGTCACACATAGAGACAAACTCAAAAGCTGTCAGATGTGATAGAAAAGAAATACAGGGAGAATTAATTTTTTACCATGTTTAGTAAAAAACTTCATGAAGGCCACAAGATGGAGATGCAACATCCAAGCCAGTAAGCATCTATGATCCAAGTTTTCTGATAAAGGTCCATGTGAACTGAAGAAGTGTTTGCAGTAGCATCTGAATTGCAGGCAGGCTTAATCCAAAGCCTTCAGTGTCTCATTGCTGCAATTACAAGTTCTTAAGTGCTAAGAAAGGGAAAAAATAATACCTGACTTTACAACTGTAAGCTACTCTTCTTGCTTATAATCCTGATAAACATGAATTATCTATTAATTACCAAAAGTTATTTTTAATCTTCCTAGAATTATCTTAGTTAGTTTTAGCCAACTCTGCCTCCTGCCCTGTACTTCTCTTTTGCCCACAAGCTGCGTGGAGTGGCATACCTCCAACCCGACACATAGCGTTTCTCCTCTGTCAGGGACCAACTGCACTGCATCCCAACATCCCAACTCTCCTGTCCAGAGCCTGACATATCCCACTCCACCCCTCATCCTCCTCTGGCCATACTGTATTTTATCAGTGGTGAGGGACCTAGTAAGGCCATTTCTCTGAGTGCTGCCTCAGACACCTCCTCCTGCTTCAGAAGTCTCTTCCTTATAAAGTCCAGATGTGCTCCACCAAACTGTGGCAAGGTAAATCTGTCTTCTTGGCTGCAAGACTGTTGGACAAAGCTATCCATGACATGTCCAGCCCTGCAAAAAAAACCCACCAAAAAACCCAAAACACCAAAACAAACAAAACAAAACAGAACCAAACACACAAAGCACAGTGAGAACCTCCTCCTCCACAAGCTCCAAACTGCAGGTACTGATGAGTAAGCATGAACTTCCAGCAAGTTCTGCTTCTTCCTAGCCTAAAGGGTTCCTAAATAGCTCTAACACTTCTGCCCAGCTGTGCTCTGAAATCTGTTCAAATGTACCCAAACAGGGACAAGAGCATCAGACATGGGCACAGTCCTGGCACAGGTATGGAATATGCACATCATGTTTCTCTACAACCTGAAACAAGACACAGAAAAGCACCTGCTTCCTCTCAGAGAGTACAGCTCTGCAACTGGAAAAACACCATGAGTGCTCTGGGGAAAGCAAATCAAGGCTCCAGTGAGAGAGGATTTAGTCTAGTGTGGGGATTGGACTGCAGACAGCACTTGCCCCAAGCACAAGTCCCAGGCAGTCTCAGTCTGTCTGCCAGCACAGGCTGCTCTCAGCTAAGCAGGTCCTCCATGTGTCCTGCTCAGGGCTTTGCTTGGAAAGGCACAACCTGCCCCAGTGCCTTCTCTGCTGTGGTGTGATTTCCATGTTTCACGAGTGGTAGCTGCTCAGCATATGTCTGTATCCCTCAGCTATCCAGATCCTGAGTTCAGGCCAGAAAACCTGCATATGTCCCTTCAGGTTGGTGTGTAACCAAGGTTTTGTCTTACCAACTAATTCATTGCTCTAATTCTTGTCACTGTCCCAAGGCACTTGACACGGCACTGCAGAGCTTTGCCAGAAGCACAAGCAGTGCTCTTGGTGCTGCGGCAGTGCAGACATCCCTGCTCCCTGTCAAGCTGCCTTCTCCCATGCCTTCAAGGAGGAGCTTGAAGGCTTATCACAAGGATGGTTTAGGGGTCATCCTCTTCCCCATCCCACCACTTAGTACAGGATGGCTCCTGCCACCTGCTTCCTGAAGCCTTGGTTACCTGTGCTATTCCCTCATGTTATGATTGCTTCCAACCATGGAGGTCCCATGACATTTTCTGGAATCATGTAACCCTGACTCCATGTCCTGGTTCCAGCCAGGACAGAGTTTATTTCCCCAGGAAGCCAGCACAGGTGAGCCGAGTTGGCCCAGGCTGTTTTCCACACTACATTCAGGAAAGGGCACTTTTTTTGCAGCTCCAGTGCAGTTCACGTGTGTTGCAGTGCTCTGTGTTATCTATCACCTCATTGTGTCAGTAAAGTGCTCAGTGTTATCACCATGTGTGTGTGAATTCTGCCAGGGGCTCCGTTGTGACCCTTTTGAGGTGAGGTGCTTGTCAGTAAACTGCCAACCCACTGGGGCTCTGTTTCTCATCCCTTCTAAGGGTGCTCGAGTGGCGTGTGGTGCTCAGCCACTGCCTGAGGCTGAACCATGACACCCCACCAGGCAACTCTACTTAGAACTTGCATTGGAGCAACCAGCAGATGTGACTCCACTAAAGGGCAACCACAGCCTGTGCTCAGCTCTGCTGCCTTCAAATTATGTCATGTTCCCCACTCCTGTCCCTACCCTGAGTGTCCTTTCCCCAGCCCAGGGCTCCCAATCCAGATGTTAGCCTTCCATGCCTCCTCCAGCTCTGTCCCAAGACTTCTGGCCTGATTCCTGCTTCCACCCAGCTTCATCACGCCTCCTCGGCTGCCCTCCGGTCTTCATTTCTCTTCTAACCAGAGAACAGGGAGCCCCGTCCCACCCAAACCTGGTATATAGGTGTGGTAGCACCTTGTGGGGTTTAATGCTTAGGTGGTGCTCACAATAATTAAGGGGCCAAATGGATTCCTCCCACAGCTACCCTAGGAGAGTAGGGATGTTCATACATTACCCCTGCAATCCTGCACACGCAGTTCTGACACCGCACGGCTCCTGTTTTCATGTCATTCCAAGCAGCCTTTGATGGATACAGGTCTGCAGCGTGCAGACAGGACCTTTGCCATGTTGAAATGCCTTCAAGCAGCAACCACCCATGTTGGCAGGCTATTAAGTTTCTATAGAATTTTGACAAGACTCCAGATGAACATCAAACCATCCCAAATCTCCCAAGGGTCTAAGAATTAAAAAAAAAGAGAGGAAAAAAAAAAAAAGCAACAAAAAAAAAAATAACTTCACATGTCATTATTCCCTGCAGCTTTGTAGCTAATTTAGAATCTGTTGATCCTGGTGCCAATAAATAGTTTATCTTTAAGCTTGAAAACCATTCCCAGGTTAGCGTTGCTCGTTTAGCGAGCAATCTAGCAGCCCCGTGTCGGAGAGGGTACTCGCCACATGCAACCATCCGTGCGTGTTTGTTCCATTAGCTGGACCAGGCGTGGAAGGGAGCTGTGTGTCTGTGGAAGGGAGCTGTGTGTCTGTGTATGCTGTGCCCAGGAGGAGAGGGGTGCGTGTGGAGGGCCTGGGCATGCTCACGCACTGCCCTCCAGTGGAGCCGGGCTCTGGGTTAGGAGAGGGCTCCGCTGGTGTGGACAGTGCCTAAAGGGAACGCTCGTGGGACATACATTAAATCATTGGTAAGGCAGGGTTAAAGCTCTTCGAAGATGTTTTGTGGAGATGGTAGTTTGCACCCGACTGCAATTTTGCAGTGTAAACAAACGCTGTCCCAGAATCACAGAACGCTAGGAGTTGGAAGGGACCTCAAAAGCTAATCGAGTCCAACCCCCCTGCCAGAGCAGGATCACCCAGACCAAATCACACAGGAACACATCCAGACGGGGTTTGAATGTCTCCAGAGACTCCACAACCTCTCTGGGCAGCCTGTCCCAGTGCTCCATTATTGTTAGAGTGAAAAAGTTTCTTCTTGCATTCACAGGAAACTTCCTATGCTCCAGCTTGCACCCACTGCCCCTTGTCCTATCACTGTCCCTCACTGAGAAAAGCCTGGCTCCATCCTTCTGACTCTCACCCTTTACATATTTATAGACATTAATAAGGTCACCCCTCAGTCTTCTCCAAGCTAAAGAAGCCCAGCTCCCTCAGCCTCTCCTCATAAGGAAGGTGTTCCACTCCCTCGACCATCTTGGTGGCCCTTTACTGGATTCTTTCAAGGAGTTCTCTGTCCTTCTTGAACTGAGGGGCTGAGAACTGGACACAATATTCCAAGTGTGGTCTCACCAGGGCATAGTGGAGGACGTCTCTTTCTCAGCAAGTGCTTCAGTCAGAGAGAACAAGGTGGCCTTCAGCTGCTTCTGGGTGAACTTTCATATCTCAGAGGTGCTGAGGGGACCTGAAGGAGGTTCTCCTTTTTAAAGAATAGCCAAGACCAAAATTTCTCGAGGCTGATGTGTTGCACATAACTGTTAAGCAGCTGGAAGGAGCTGTATTCATTCACTGCAACACCCCTCATCATCCAGTGGGAAAATGTGTCACCTTCTGGTTTGTACCAGAAAATATTACTTTATTTGAACATACAAAGTGTTTCTGAAGATAACTTTAAACCACATTCCATTTCCCGCTGCATTTCATTCTCTCACTGGCTTATTGACTTCCAGCCTTCTTAGGACTGTCGTTGCTTCCCACAGGTCCCTTTCCTATCTTCATTTCATTTTTCCTACAGCAACACAGAATACTGTAAAAGCTGCAGTTCTGTTCACAGTTACAGTCACTATTTTGGCATGTCCATCGACTCTTTCATCAAACAGCAGCTCTAGATGAATATAAATTTTAAAAATTCACACAACTAAATGCCTAGATGGTAGACATCAAGACCATAAGCCCATAATGTTCCCCATTGCTTTGATTCTCTTCTCAAGGTGTTATCCTTGTCATTTTTGACAGAGTGCTCTGCCACATTTCCTTCACATCATCTCTGTGTCAAGACAAATGCAATGCTTTTGAAACCACATCTCTGCATTTTCTTGTGCTTGTGTCACTGGAATGGGATGAGGCAATAAATGCTCATGCACATAATAAAAGTATCTTTTTCTGCTCATAGCACAGTCAGGTTTTAGCACCACAAAAGGCATCGGAATTGGTTAATGGCCAGTTAATGGAGAGGGGAAGAACTACAAAGCCAACGTGAAATGCAGTATGTTTGAAGAGAACACATAAGCTAGGCTTAGCGGCACTCAAGGCAGAAGCAGGTCACCCCAGAGGACTGTCATGGACACCCTCGTAGTGCACGTGGGAAAAGCAGTGTCTCGCATAGCACAAGCCCAAGGAGTAGAGCTTCCTGTCCATATATATACTGTCCAAACACCCTTTAGGCCTGCCTTCCAGGGCATTAGTTTGCCAGCTAGAATGCCTGCCCTCTCCCTGCCACCCCGCTTGGCCTGTGCCGTTTGGGGTGCTTGCTGTTGGGTCAGTGTCAAAGCCGGATCCTCAGACATTGCAGGGTGGCCAGCGGTGTGTGCAATGGTTTCCAGTCACCCAGTTCCCAGGCCTCAGGATGAGATGCCAGCAAGACTCCATGGGAGGGAGCCCCACACCGCCCCTGGGGCAGCCATCCCGGCAGGAGACCTGCAGAGAGCAGCCCCTGGGTAGCACTGGCCCCTTCTCTCAAGACGAGTGCTAGCAACCTGCTCCCTCTCGTACTCAGCCTCTGGAAGCTCCTCTCCCTCATCGAACACGTCTCACAGCTGGAGAGGATTTGGGCTGGTTGGACCCACAGTTGTTCACCTTTCTCATACCCTGCCTTACTACTTGCCTTGTGTTTTCAGCAGCACTGTGGGGCTTGTAAGGTGGGGGAAGTTGGTTTTTTTACCCTAATCCAGCAAATATTCTCCCTTCCCCAGTTACACTTGGGGTCAATAGCCACAGTTGTTTTGTTAATGGGTTTTGCACAAGAAATGCACCTATGTCTTCTGTAAAATCATAGAAGAAATAGAGTCGTTGCACAAATTAGCTGTGCAATACAATATGAACTTGGTAGGTAGTACCAGGCACCTAAGTTATACTTGACAGGAAGCTTTAATTCTAAATAGGGCAGGTACCATGAGCTGTCTGGACTTCAGTAAAGCACTTGACACTGGTTGACATAAGGAACACGGGCTAGGACCAACAGGTAAAACATGAGCAAGCAGAGACCTATGGAAGGGTCACGTCAGTGTCCTGCCTATTAGTCCAGCAATATTAAAAGTGTCCTGGACTGCAAGTTGCAAACAGAATTGGCTGAGCATGCCCTGCTGGGAAGGCAGCAGCTGTGCAGAAAAGGCTGGGATGCAAGTCACAAGATGGCTACTTCATGGGAAGGAGATCAAGTGGTTACTCACTCAAGCCTGTATCCTGTGTGGCACTGCAGGGCAGGGAGTGGTTCTCTTGTGATGTGCACGACCATGGTGATGGTCACAGAATAGCATGTAGAGGAAAGTGGTATCTTTGATTAGACCTAGACCAGCCAAAAAACCTAGAGAAAACAAACCATCTCAGGCCTGATTCCTTCAGCAGGCCCAGAAAGCAGCAGCAAAAGCCATGCTAACTGCAAGGTAGAAGCATTGCTTGGATCAGTCTTGCTATGCTAATCAATCCCACCACATGAGAGAAAAAGGTGGTTAACACCTGTGTGGTGTGGGAGGCGTTACCTGGGAGCAAAGTGACAGGCTGAGAGCTCCTGCAGAGCGGGAAAAGGGTGGGGGGAGGGGGATAAAAAAGGTCATTAGCACCTGTGTTATATTTTTAAATACATTATTACATTTCTGGTATTTTGTAATTAACCAAAGTTAATTGCAATCTCTTGGCTTGCATATTTTCAGCCCAGAGGATAACCAGTTTTTAAAACTACCTTGTTCCCTTGAAAGGCTCAGCTTGACATAGCCTGCTAATGGGTTTATCAGATAATAATGTGCTCCTTAATTAGGAATGTAAACACCTTCATTAAAAAAAAAAAAAGAAGGCCTCAAAGAAATTATGAAGAGATTTTATGATTATGAACTCAAAAGAGAAAGTATTCCAACAGAGGAAGCCATTTCTTCCTCCTTCCCTAGGAGAGGGGGCAACCTACTTTCTATTTGTAACCCCATGCAGCATGTAAAGCACTGACATTTCCCTCCACTGAGACACTGACATTTGGGGTGTCCAGGCTGAACAGAGAGGGACAGTCACCCTCTCTGAGGGCATGTGGGTATAAATAGATGTGTTTGCATACACACGCGTGCCTGCAAACACGTGATTTCTATAGGCACGTACAGAAGAGTGGGCTGTTACCTCGGCTGCTGTTAGCCAAGGTGGTGGTTGTTCCTCCTCTCACCTGTATGCATGGTGGTTGGCACAAACAGCAGCCACAGCAGGTTGTAGCTTGCGACTACCCACAGATATGGGGGGTTTGGTTGCTCAGGCATGTTCCTCTGCCTGGATTTGGATGGGGCGTTGCATTTTGGCCTCTATGCCCCATCCCCTTGCTTTCTCCCCCTAAGGGGGGACCTCTGACTACGAGATGGGTGTGTGGGTGGATGGAGCACATGGGGGGCTGCTACCATGTGCCATCCTGCATTCCCCTTAGTCGAGGCACAGAGCCCCATGCCATGCCCCCCAGCGGCCTGTCCCCTCAGGCAGCCCCCAGCACGGCGCCCGCTCGCTGTGTGGCCCCAGTTCCCAGCAGAATGCTTCCCCTCCCCGTGCTCCCTCTCCCTGCTCTTCCCAACAATGGTGGCCCAGGCAGCTTGGGATGTAGTTTTGAATTTAAATGCGGCCAGCCTTTAGTTTACAAAAATAATAAATCCTCTTCAAACAAAGTTATGTAAAAAGTAGAATAATAAAAAAACCTAATGTTTTTTGGCAGCATGTGTATCCCTTTGTCTGCAAGACAGAGGCCTGTTGACAAACAAGAGGCTTTTCTGGGTCTCTTAAATCAAGTCCCAAAGTATAAATGGCCACGACCTAATAGTGATTTCATTACATTTGCCAAACACAGTGAAATCGTGTCCCTGTTGCTTATTGCACTTGTAGAAGGAATAAAAGTTCATGACCAGGACCCTCCCTATGACATCCTCCCCATGCAGTGACCTGCTCAGGGGAGGTTCATGGTCCGAAGGTACCCCCATACTCTGCTGCAGCCCCCTCCCACAGAACCCCATCTGCTTTTCACTGTTCCTGCAAGATGGGGTCATTCAGATGTTTTCATGTAAACCGTGGGAAAAACAGAACTGTGTGTTCACCTCACTCATAACTTGGTGACCTTTAGCTAAGAAATGCAAATGTGCTACAGAACTAAGAGCAGAGATTAGTTATTGGTGGTCACCATGGGACTTCCTCTCCAGTTAAAGTTTCAATAAATTCTGTTGATGGTCACTGTAGGATTTCACCTCAGTTTCTTCCCGTAAAGCATTTCTAAATTTCTCCACCTCTGTCCTGGCTGTCAACCATTATTGTATTAAAAAGATGCCTGTCTCTGCACAGCACTAAAAATCACCCACTTCCCAAATACTGTGAGATTGGAGGGTACCTGGCAGCTTGCAGGGTCAGACCTGAGAAACGGAAGCAAAGCGTGAGCTCGAATTCTGATTGATCTTAGTAAAACAAGGCAAGACTCAGACTCTTCTTATCCTTTTATCTGCCATCTAGAAAGTGTAAAGCTCAATAAAAAGGAAAAGTTGTTAAAAAAACATCATTGTTGCTTCAGTGGTTGCGTTTTCCTAATAAGCTTTTAGTTTTCTGCTCTGAATGGAAAGTAATACTTGTCTTAGGAACTGAGGAGAGCTGCTGAATTTAAAATTAGTTCCTTTGTACCAGCAATTTTGCCTTGCTCCTGGAAGCAAGATGTCAAAACCCCATTTCCACTCCCTCAGATAAGGCAAGGTGGGAAGCTCCTTAGGAAGCAGCGATGGAGAAAGCACAGAGCCGATGCGGCACCAGGACAACCCGGTAGAGGGTGAACGAATATGCTGTTGCCCGTTCATTCTTGCTTTGGAATTGTTAGGGAGTCTAATGTGCTCATCTGCAATTTTTCATGGTGATGTAAGATTCATCTTGCAATTATTTCCATGGAAAACTCAGGTGCCCTCCAGCAGGTGAGAGCTGGCAGCAAGGTGAGCTCACCTGGGCAGTGGACCAGGAGCTTTCTTGGGGGGAAGAGATGGAGTGCAGCCCTGATCACCCAGAACCACCAGTGCCGGCATTTCTTAAAAGCCCAAGTCCTCCAAAAACAAACAAGGAAGCAAGCAAACCTTAAGGAAAAATGTGTCAGTTGTTGTGGCAGACATTAGATGTGACTGAAAAACAGCAAGGAATCCTCTGTGTAAATTGCTTTTGAAAAATTTTATTTTCAGAGCTGGGAAGCAGTCCTCTCCCACTGAGGAAAATCTTTATGGTAACCAATCAAAAAAGTCAAGATATTTTTCCCTGTTACAAATATGAGGTTTATGCTTTTTATTTTGTTAATTGTGTGTCAGAACAAATCCCAGATTTTTTTTTTAATTATAAAAACCAAAAGAGATTATATGACTTAGCCTAAGGGTCAAGGGAGGCTTTTGACTGGGGGATATACAAGTTCCTGCTCACATTTTTGCCCCAGTGAGTATGTTCTTGTTTGCATGAAGCAGCACTAACAGAAGAGCTACTGCAGCAGTCATGAGTGTCTTTTCCCTACCCATCACTTCCCCACCAAAATATCACCTTTTCTAGCAGGAACATCACTGAAGCAGATGTGTTGTGGTGACAGGTCTCAGGATCAATGAATTACCATTTTCCTGCCCAAAAAGCTATCTCCTGCTAACTCCCTCATCTTCCTGAGCGTCTCACCTTCCTGGGCACCAGGGAGGGAGGTTTGCCTGTGAGCTAGGTGTCCTGGGAGGACTTTGGGCTGGAGAGGGAGACCACCTTGCTAGTCCTGCAGCTCTGGTCTGGTGGGGTTAAGTTTTGGAGGGGTGCTGACCAACATCAGCCTGGAGGAGGATGAATTGAGGCCATGCTGGTAGTGAGGGGGCTGGAGAGGGACAACTGGCCCAGCACCAGTCACCTGTGGGTGCCCTGGGGTTGGGCAGTGAGACCCCCAGGGTCCCTTCAGTCCTTGCATCTCATTAGTGACCCCATTTCTGCAGGAACGATTGCCAGATGCACAAAGTATGTTGGAAAAAGTCTTTCCTTCTTACTAGCTTCTTTCTTGCACTGTAGCCTCTTCCCCTCTCCTCCCCCCTCCACCCCGCCCCAAAAAAAAACCTGAAAAGAAAGCTGATGGCCCATATACACAAGATCCAACACGTGTCTGTATGTAAGGTGAGAAAGCAGGTTGGAATACAGACTTCCAGATGTAGTTTCCAGATAAGCGAGCCTGTGAGAGACAGGCAACTCTTCATTAGACTTGATTGCCCCCACACAGTGGCCCCGTTAAAAAATTAAAGAATCTTTTTTGTCCCCTCTTGTCACTGTGGCTCCCACAGCAAAAAAAAAAATAAAAATCTTGTTTCTGTGCCCAAGCACTGATTTTTTTTTCTGACAGAGTTGCTGGTTTGCGGAGGAAATTACAGTTTTGTGTGTAGTTTGAGCTGTTCTTGTTTCCTTCTGATGTTTCAAGCAAAAGAAAGAATGGAGTTGTATCATTTTAGCACTCTTACGTTTCTCTCTGAGGTAATTCTTAAGGTGTATTTGCAAGGTCAAAGCTATAAAGACCAGATATGGGAAACTGTAATGTTCATGCTGGCTTACTGTTCGTGCTGTAATATTGCTCTGCGAAATATTTTTTCACAATACAAGCTGTAACCAAGGCTGCAAAATAGTTTTCTTCATCGTGTCTGTGTTTCCATTTGCTTATAGTTCTCTATTGTCTCCCTGAACTTGGGTTGCCATCATTTGTCATTAAGTGATGGGCTCAGGGAATCCGCTTTCCTCCTGAAAGAAAAACTCAGATCGCATCTGTTTGCACAAGGCCAGAGCCAGACTGAACTCTGCTGCTGAACCCTGAGACCTGTGAGGCCTTGCAGTGAGGATTATACGCTTATTGCAGCTGAGGAGGATTTAGCACAGCGGGAGCATACAGAGATTATCTACTGAGCTCATGCAAAAAACTGTGGCAATCTATGGAAAAGGCGGGTCGTGAGGTTCATCTCACAAACCCCAGAAACTCAGGGCAAGCTTTGAGGTTTTTTAGTTGCACCTGTGAAGTACACACAGCCTGCCCACATTCCTTCCTATGAAAACCTTTGTCTTGCATTCTGCTGCCCATTGCTGTTGCTGTTAGTAGTGCAGATCTTGGGTGTGGACTCGTGATCGATACCAATTTTCCAGCTACTCAGGAATTATATTCATAACTGCAGATCTGCTAACCAAACAGCTCTTTAGAAAGCCCCAGAAGAAAAATACGTACAGAAATGTCAAGGTGGTGAAGATGTCTGGCACAACAGCTGTGCTTTTCTCTCTCACAAAGTCAGGTTTTCTGTCCTTAAAGTACATCTGCATTAGCGATGAAACTGAAGACACCAAAAATCACCCCCTCTATGTTAAGAAACATGTGTTTCTATATCCCAATCCTTGCATTTGCTTGCCTCCTTTTTTTCAAACCTTCTTTAAAAAAACCCCAATAAGTCTATGATTGGAAATTATCTTTTGCACGGTGTTAATACCAAAGCCACAGAATTAACCACTAAGATAATCTACAGAAAGCTGTGAGCTTTTGTTTAGACCACCAGCCAGGGTAACCTCATTGTTTGCACGATCCCTCTGTTTACTACATTTACTGATGGATACTGTGTCATGGCAGCGCTACCTTATAATCTAAGAAAATTATCGAATTCAAAGACTGACTACTGCCAATGATGCTTTTTCTCCTTTGGAAGGCATGAACTAAGCATTTTCTGCCTGGAGATGGATTTATTTACTTACTTATTTATATCTGCCAGCTCTTGGTAAGAAGCCACCAAGACCATATAGAAGGGCCGTTCATGTGGGAGGAGAAATATTTGAGTAATAGGGTCCCAGGCGTCTCTTTTCTTATTCCCCCAGGCCAAATTGTGCCTTGCAGTCTACAGGAGAGACAAGGAGTCTCTAGCTCTTCTTGCTGCGTTTGCTACTGGGAAAATAGTCTTCCTTTTCCTGTCAGCTTACATGTATATTCTTAGCAGCTATTAAAGAATATGACCCAAAGGGCAAATATGGCTGTAATTAGCAACCCCCTCTAGTCATGATGAAACTTGCTGCATGTTGCACACCTGATCCATAGACATGGGTCTCTGTTTCACACCTCCTCTCCAGAGACACCCATGTGGCCTACGCAAAATCACAAGTCAGGATCTGTGGAGGGCTCAGCAGACAAGCTGCCCAAGATCCCAGATTGCTTAGGAGTGATCTCGTGGTCCCAGCAAAAATACACCTCCAGCTCCTTCCTATTCACTTTTGCCTGCCATCCTGCAGGAGAGGGTGATTTGCTTTAGTCAAAGCACAGCAGAATGTGAAGGCAAGGTACAGCGCCTGTCAATTCATTAAGAACTAATTGATTTCCATGATTAGGCACTATAATAACTGGTGGCTCTTTTCCCAGCTTCTTGTCAGGGGCAGGCTGACTGTCCAAGCTTTGTGTGTCTTCACAGATGTAAAACTTTTGACATTTTTTTACTTTAGATCCTAGCACTAGAAGATGCCTTGTTGTGCAGATGGGATTAATGCATGACAGATAATGCAGTGAGGGTACAAATTGACATGGTTGAAAATTAGCAGCCTGGCATATCTTTATAGATATCACCAGGTATCATCTCAGCTGATGAGCTACCTGTGGCCCTACAGCCAGAGGCCTCCTGCATCTGCCTTCCCTCACTCCTGTATAGAAAGTAAGCATTTTGGGGCTCAACCCCAAAGGAGGAAAAATAATCCCAAACCAAACTCAACAGAAAGTAAAACTGCTGGAGTGTAGCAGCATAGTTAAATAGGGGGGTGAATAATTACACTTAATTTTTTGGTATTCCAATTTGAGGAGAAAGTCTCCCCAGGAGCTCTAATCTCGCCATGTTTGGTACTTTGAACTGGGAACTGGCTTTTTCCAGTTAAAAAAGTATTTCCCATATGTTTGACATATTGCTTCATATAAGGATGGAATGCAGGGAGGGGAAAACTATGTTTACATACAAAACGTAACCTCACATGCATATTTATATTGAAAGACAGAAAAATATTTTATGTTTGTGGGTATAACTTGACACTTTCAACATTTTATGTAAATAAATACCAAATGGATGGAGAAGATTGTATTATATATACATTAATGGGATATACTTCTACATTGCCATTTTTCAAATCTGGCTATGATTGCATACAAGTATCTCAAACAGCAAACATCTGGGTGGCTTGAAACCAACTGAAGCATGTTTGCACTGTAAGATAGATTCTCACTGTAAAGTTATAGATTCAAGCTTTACTGGTCAAATTTTTGGTCCTGAGCAGCCTCAGACCCGATTTGTAATAAATACAATTGTTTTACACCGTTAATGAGGACACAACCTTAACAATGTTCACATTAATGGTCTAACAAGCTCCTTTATAATTAAGATTCAGTTTAAGAGACATATGCGTTAAGACTATATATCCTTGGAACTTTTCCAAGTAACTGCACTGTCATAGCCAAAGCCATCGTCCAACTCAAATGTTTGACAGTTTATACAATTGCATTACTACTTTCCATCTCCTACCTCCAGATTTAGGACAGTTTATCTCCGATTCCCTTTTGTTTCTAGGTTTCAAAGTGCAATTTCCTGCAGAAACGAATATACTCATAATTCAGGTTGTCCACCCACCCACCCAGTTGCCTGTCTCAGCTAGCCCAATTGCTGGAAGGAACATATAAAGTGAGTTTAGCTTGATGCTGGAATGATATCATCTTGGCTTAATCTACTTAGTGTTTAAAAATGTAAATGTTAATGGCTATCTCGAATACTAGAGCGCTGCTCTCATGTAGGTTGTGTGCTCAAACGTAGCACAAAGCAGTAATTGTACTCTTCTGGGAGACTAAAAGCCTTACAGTGCCTGAGACCTGGAAAATTAAAACTGTAGTTTACATCTTCTAGGGCCAAAGTGTTGCAACTGTATCTCAAACATTTGCAACTTGAAGCTGTAAAATCCCTAGGGCATATTATGTGCTGTAACAATACCATTAAATATGTTGTATCATGCTAACGAAACAATTTGTGCCTCCTTTTCCTGTCTCTTTTTTCCCCTTAGAAAGAAATCCAGTATATGAATATGTAACATTAGCTCTTATTCAAAGTTGTTCATTTGAAGAAAGGAAATAAATTAGCACGTGTGTTTATAACAGAAATTGCAGCCTTTATTTTCCCCAACCATTGTAATGGCACGTCACATATAAAGTTTGGCTTCTTCCTGGAGTTTAACTTCTTAAATCTGCAGTTTGCTTATCAAGACTGAAAAGCAGCTGGTGCTTCTGACCAAAGTCAGCTCTCAACTTCCTTGGTGGGCCCTCAGCGTGCCAGCTGCCCACGCTTCTTGCTGCTGGTTCGCTCCCTGGCTCTGCTTTTGGCTGCCTGATCTAAATCCTTCCTAGACAAATCTGATCTAGCGGGGTCAAGCACTAAGCAGTGCAGAAGCAAGGCAGAATACTGATCCCCAGTCTTCCATTCAGCAGTCATGACGTAGCCCTTGGTTCCTTTGTGGGAGGATTTCTCAGCAAGACAAGCAGGTCTGGGGCTCTGACCTGGTTCTTCATCTTTGACAGATTTTTATAAGGGTTGCAAGACCGGGCTCCCTGGTACTATTGATCTTCCCAAAGAGAGGAAAGAGACGTGCAGTAAGAGCGTGTAGTGTGTGTGAGTGTGTGAGTGCACATGCACATCTCCCTCTCTGTTTAGACCTCCAGGCACCTGCACAGATACCCATGTAACCTTTGTTCTGCTTGTGAGCCCTTCTGTTCTTATTTTGGCAACACACACAAATATTTACTCATCTTCATAAACAACCACTGATTCTATCTTTTCAGGTAAAATATCAAGAGAGCATGGCTCGCCTGGGCGAACGTAAATGGACTCACATGTTCCCTTTTCTGGTGGTAGGTATTTATGTGCAGATGTGTCTGTACAGTGTACAAAAATAACTGGGTTCTTCTGGGGTCCTGGCAAACATCTGTGAGTCATCATGGCACAGCCACAGATGACTTAGGGACTGAACTCTGATGCAGTGATCAGTTTCCATTAAATAAAACACCTCAGTATGCACTGCCTAGAGTGAGGCTGCTAGGGAGGAGGGGTAAAGGAAAAGGACCCCAGATGGAGCAGAGGGAAGGCACTGGAAGAGCTGATTAACCTGGGTGTCACATGAAGCACAGCCTCATCATGGCTGAGGCCCGAGGCAGCTCATTATCTCAGGTTGTTATAATTGTCCCTCGCAGTCACATTTATGAAGGCTCATTAGAGCTGGGAGGAGTAAGGATGCAAACTCAGGCATTTGCTGCGTGGGAGAGCAGGAGGATTAATAGGCCAGGAATCACAGCCTTCAGTCTTCAGTGACAAGAAGATGAACACCAGTGTTCCCAGAAACTCCTAGCAGGCCGGGCTGCTGAAAACTATGCTGTTACTTGCTGGAGACGTTACACTTTTAAAAAGTATTCCACCTGCTCCTCCCTCACAGTTATCCTCTCAAAATAAAGTGTAAAAAATAAAAGGAGTCCAATGTTGACTCCATTACTGGATGACAGATAGATTGCTTTGGTGGTGGCACCACATGGAATGGAGGTGGTGCCATCACTTCTGCTTCTGAGCATGAGGGGTGTTTGGTGCTGCAATGCCAGCCAGAGCAGCTAGGCAAGGGGAGGGGGCAAGGCACGTGGGATGGAGGTGGTGGAAGTGACGGTGCTCTGGGATGCTCTCTGGTGACAGGTCTCCCTGGTGTACACTGCCAGTGCCGAATACTCCAACTGCGGCGAGAACGAATACTACAACCAGACCACCGGCATGTGCCACGACTGCCCCAAGTGCGAGCCCGGAGAAGAGCCTTACATGGTAATTTCAGCTTCTTCCGCTGGTAGGGGGACACATGTCCAGCGCCAGACGCAAAGAACAAAAGCTTTGCTACATGGTGGTAATAGACAGATAAGAGAGGAAAAGGGCAAGGACAGAGATGCTTACGCAGGGGCACTCACACCTGTGAGCGTGTGGCAGCGGCGAGGCACCACACACATGTGCGCTGGTACACAGCGTCCCAGCAGCAGCCCGTTAGAAGTGATATTGTAAAAGCCTTGACGGTACCCATTTCTCACGCAGCCTCTGCCAGTGCAGTCTCATCTCAATAGTTACTTAAAATCTGCCATTTCGGCGTGGCGTGGTAAATCGGTTAGTCTGGCATGCTCTCTGGCCCCCCACACCGAGAGTTTAATTTTGCTCTCCCGCTAAGATATTTTGGCATTAGAGGAACTTGGATGCTGCTGCAGCATTTTAAATTGCAGTTCCCAAGTAACCATTTGATTTACAGTAGATAATTGTTGCTTGTTAAAAAATAAATTACTGAAATCCTGTTTGGTTTATAATGGGATAAACATCCTATTGCAAGAATTTCACACAGTTGGTAGTTCAGAACAAGTACTTTTAAATAATAACCAGTTTGGTTTAGTTTTATTTAATCTAAAAGTAATGTTCAGCTGGGACACCTGAGTTCAGAGGTTACAAAACCTCATCCAAACACTGCCTTTTGTGATGTTGCCTCTGGCCTCTCCAAGCGTGAAAGCAAGTTCCCTGATATCCCTGCTGTAGCTGTGTTCCCCTGTAATTTTCTTCTCTAGTCTTCAGTTTTTGGTCCACTTTCTATTTGAGCAGCAGCTGAGAGAATCCCTTCTGTGACTTGCTGTAAAACAATATAAATAGCTAGCAGGGGGCCACTTTCAAGGAGTACGATGCTCCGGTTCCCCTTCCCCCTCTCAGGGCACAGCATGCTGGGTCCTTATAACTCCCCATGGCCTTTTTAGGACAGACACTAAGGGAGCAAATGACAGACTTCTTTCCCTTGGCATGACATTGTGCTGCAAAGCCAACGGGCCAGACTATGAGCATTCCCTTTTGCTAGGAGCCGGTATGCAGCACGAGCCTGCTTTTCAGGGCCTTTGTGTTGTTACAGACATGTGGATACGGCACCAAAGATGAAGACTATGGCTGCGTCCCCTGCCCTTCAGAGAAGTTTTCCAGAGGAGGTTACCAGATATGCAGGCGGCACAAAGACTGCGAGGGGTTTTTTCGAGCCACAGTCATGACACCTGGTGATCAGGAGAATGATGCAGAGTGTGGTCCTTGTCTCCCAGGGTAAGGATTTCACTGTGGGCCTTTGCTCTGCCTGAGGCACTGCAAAGTAATTTTTTTATGTTAAAAACCTCTCACAGCCTCTCTTCATATCCTAGCTGAGTGTTGGTACACTACTGGTGAATTATGCTTTCCAGTCTCTACTAAAACAATTTAAATGTTTCGAAAGCATTGGTGAATTTAGTGTTTCAGAAGATGTCATTAATCTTACTTGAATCTCACTGAAGAAACAACTAGTGGGAACAGCTAGAAAAACTGAAATTTCTGCTCTTACTAGAAGTGGGAAGGAAGCTGTTCATGTACCCAAGCGGAGTTGTGTGGTACCATTCTAGATGTTCTAAGAAACCCAGCTTGGCCACCAGTTGCAGCTTCAGAGGGCCATCCTGTGTGTCTTGCATCCTACAAACAAGCGCCTTGGATACCATGTGGAGTCCATGCTGGCACCACAGCATGTTTAGGAACATAAATTATCTCCTTTCCAGATGTGACCAGCTGCCAAATTTGTCAGTTAGCATTAGCTAACATAGCTGTTTGGTCAGATTCACGGAGGTGTTTTAAACTCTCAGGGTCCTTTCTAGAGCTGCTAATGTGGAGGCTGTGCTGGTGTTCAGAGTCAAAACAAGTTCCAGGGCTGGCTGAAGAGGTTTAAAATAGGTACTGTGTATTAAAATCATCTTTTAATGGCCTCTTATGCTCAGTAGAATTCTGATAGTAATGGTGAGAAAGCAATTGGTGCACTGAATATGTTAGCAATACATTCTTGGCCGTATTACCTTTTAAAGTCTGAAACCTTAAAGTATATTTGCTTTCTCAACTTTTTTTTTTTTTTTGGTAGGGTAAGTAAATAGTTTAAAACACAACCTCACCTTACAGGCCTTTTCAGTTTTCTGCCAGGGTGCCTCTTTGGTTCAGAAACATAATTCCTACTGACATTTGGCTTTTGTGCAGTTTGCAGGCACTGCATAACCCACACTACTCATATAGTACAGGAAACTGACAAAGAGGCCCCATGAGGCTCCAGGTTTATTATATCAGCAACCCTCTGTGAAATTTTCACAGTTTACAAATAAAAAGGACTTGTCTAGCTGCCAACCGAGCAAACTGATGGTGTGATTTGCAAAGAGCTCCCTCTTGACTTCCCCTCATACATCGTAAAGAGCACGAAAGTTAAATAGTGGCCTCAGTTGCTGTTTTGCAATTTTCTGTCAGGACTAATGAGGTCACCCAGGTGGGAGAGGGGTGCTAGCTGAAAAGAATCAGCTTGTGCAGCTGGCGCAGTGTGGGGAGTAGTCTCAAGACACCGTGTTTGCACAGGTGTAACCTGTAGCCGAAACTGGCCTTGTAGGATTCTGACTGTGCACAGCTCTGCCTGTGACTCCCAGGTCCTGGGATAGCTTGGTGAGGCTAGCAGTTAAGGAGAAGCACACTCTTACTCCAAGCTTGAAGAGATTAATATCCCAAGATAAATTAAATGTGGGCTAAAAGAAGCTCTGAAGCTGCCTTGACTCCTCGTGAGACCCAAGAGGTGACCAGCAGGTCAAGGGAGAGGTTCTTCTGCCCCTTTACTCTGCCATGGTGAGGCCTCATCTGGAGTATAGTGTCCAGTTCTGGCATCCACAATTCAAGAGAGATAGGAAAATAGTGGGAAGAGTCCAATGAAGGGCAACGAGCATGATTAAGGGACTGGAGTATCTCTCATGAGAAAAGGCTGAGAGCTGGGCCTGGAGAAGAGAAGGCTGAGAGGAGATCTGATTATTGTCTATAAATACCTGAAGGGTGGGTGTCAAGAAGATGGGGCCAGGTTTTTTTCACTGGTGGTGAGTGATAGGACGAGGGCATAAACTAGAACACAGGAAATTACACCAAAATTTGAAGAAAAATTTCTTTACTGTGAGGGTGACAGAGCACTGGGATGGGATGCCCAGAGGGGTTGTGGAGTCTCCTTCTTTGGAGACTTTCAAAACCCACCTGAATGTGTTCCTGTGTGACATGCCCAAGGTGAACCTCCTTGGCAGTGGGAAGGTTGAACTAGATGATCTCCAGAAGTCCCTTCCAACCTCAATGATTCTGTGATTTTGTGTGATGGTGGGGCAAATGCAGAGTCCCTGTGTCAGATAGGAGCTGGTGAGCAGTGCCAACTGACTAGCCGCCTTTCCTTATTCTCCTGGTGGTGTGGGGACAGCTAGACACCTGGGGGAATGGCAGCCAGTGGACCTGTCCCTTGCCTGCGCTGTAAACCTCAAACAGCCCCTGACTCAATGTGAGGGAAAAAATTAAGGTTTCCACTTCCAAGGTCTGCAGCACACATGGGGCATCTCATCACTTTGCTTTTTTCTGCAGCTCAGTAAAGCGGCCTGAGGAAACGATGAGCATGTGGCACATTCTGACCAAAGGCTTTTAGACAAAACACCAAGGAACCGGCACCTTTTCCTAGTGGCTACATGTGCCTTTCTGTATTATTTTCCTTATAATAAGTGCTGGATAATTATGTCTTTTTCCATTCTATTTTTTTCCCTGGTGTTACTGATGATCAGCCTTAGGGAATAAAGAAACCTTTGGAACGAGAGGTTATCAACCACCTAATTGTGTCCAGGTTCCCTTCCATATAAAATAGGAATAACACTATTTATCAAGCTCACAAAAAGCTTGCAAAACCATGACCAGGGCACAATTCGAAGGCTTAGCTCCAAAGCTGTGAGCCTCAAAACAAAAGTTCAGCTGCTAGTGAAGTCTGGAGGTACCTAGATTTAACCTCCTGGGACACAGCATACATCATTCTCTACTCCTGCCCAGCAGCTTTTCCATCATGTTAAATAGGACAGGTCAAGAACGTGGAAATCAGGTGCAACTTGGCAGAGAAGGCCCTGGGGGTGTTGGTTGATTGCAGACTGAACATGAGCCAGCAGTGTGCCCAGGTGGCCAAGAAGGCCAATGGCATCCTGGCTTGTATCAGAAACAGTGTGGCCAGCAGGCCCAGGGAAGTGATTGTGCCCCTGTACTTGGCATTTGTGAGGACACACTTCAAGTGCTGTGTCCAGTTCTGGGCCACTCACTACCGGAAGGATATTGAGGTCCTTGAATGTATCCAGAGAAGGGCAACTAGGCTGGTGAAGGGGCTGGAGAACAAACCTTATGAGGAGCAGCTGAGGGAGCTGGGGTTGTTTAGCCTGGAGAAGAGGAGGCTGAGGGGAGACCTCATCACTGCCTACAGTTGCCTGAAAGGAGTTTGTAGAAAGGTGGGTGTAGGTCTCTACACCCAAATGACAGGTGATAGGACAAGGGCGAATGGCCTCCAGCTGCACCAGGGCAGGTTCAGATTGGACATTAGGAAAAAAATTCTTTACTTAAAGTGTTGTTGGGCATTGGAACGGGCTGCCCAGGGAAGTGGTTGAGTCACCATCCCTGGATATATTTAAAAGATAGGTAGACAAAGTGCTTAGGGATATGGTTGGACTCAATGATCTCAAAGATCTTTTCCAACCTAGTGATTCTATGATTCAAATTATTTCCCTCAATGGGATGATCCACTATGTGTTTCTGGGGTGTGACTGAGATCATAGCCAACTAAGATCAGCCACAGCGGGTCAGAGCAAGGGTTCCTCTAGCCCAGTTGTCTGTCTTCAGCAGTGGCCATAAGTGCAAGCCCACAGAGGAGTAAGAACAGGACAAGCATATATGATAAGTCTCTCCCATGCTGTCCCAGCACCTATTTTCAGCTCAGAGTAAGTCCCTGGTATCCTTACTAGATGGAAGTACAAAGGTGCCATTTTCTTTTAAAATGTAGTCAGGGATACCCCTGCTACGGACAGAGGTATCTTTCTCCTTTTGATGTGTTTGTCCACAGTTACAGCAAATGCAGACTCAATTCTCATCTCTGAGGTTCTTTTGAACGAAGGAATGAGCTCCTTTATTCTGTTTTCTCAATGAAAACCTTTAGCCAATGGAGTTCTAGTGAAACCAAATCTCTCCTTGCAATTCTAGATAAGACAGCGGCTGCCTCCAACTATGCGCTCATCAGCTCCCTGTTGTCCCTCTGCAGGAGGTACCCTGCTGAGAACAGCTTCCCTGGCCCCCCTCTCCTCCCCAAGGTTCCAGGTGACCAGGTCCCTGCCAGCAGGTTGACCTAAACGCAGAGCCAAATCCTTGAGTGTGAAATGACACCACCAAGTTTAGTCCAAGATAGACCACCACGGTGATGAGCAGGAAAACACTGGAGTTTGTTTTTCAGTCTAGCCTTTACTCTTGGATTTTTCCTGTAACACCTCAAAGCCTGAGACCGGTAGATGCTAATGAAAGACAAATAAGTGAGTCTCACGGTGGAAGAATAACACCATGAAAATTTATTATTTCATTACTTGGTCACTTCTTCTCTGCTGTTACCCATATAAAGGGATCAACAATTTACAACATTGCCTTCAATACTTGGTGCATTGCAAAGCAGCCAGAAACACAAATCTGTTGCTAGTACCTCATCGGGGTAAATCATTCATGTTTGCAGCTGCAGAGCTTCCTATTCACGTGGGTGAACAGTTGCTTGCTGTGAGCATCCTCTTCAGTTTTCTGTACGCGTCTTCCATCACTCTGCATTGTGGCAAAACCCAAGAAATATTCCACCAGCTTGCTTTAATTAACTGTCAGAAGAGTTGTTTGTCTTTCCTAAACCACTGTGTCTATTAGACTGAGGATCCTAACTGTCCTGTATCTTTCTTTATAGATTTATATGTATCTTTGGCCTGCTTTTTTTTTTTTTTTTTTTTTTTGGTGTGGTATGGCAGTCATTTCTGCCTTATTTATTAACTGCATCACAAGCTAACATTATACAGGCCCCCATAAGAGAGGAAAGATGAAGTTTGGCTCCGGAGAGTAGTGGCAGATAAGGCACATGAGACATACAAAGTGAAGAGCGAAGGTGAATGTTTTAAAATCAGTAAGAAAAAAAAAAAAGAGGAATCATGTTCAGTTCACCTGCTTGCTCTCCAAGGTACTTCCAGCCCCCATCCGTCCCCCTTTGCATCTACACATACTCCATTTCCTGGACCTTTATCTCTTATTTGTAGGCTGTCTCATTCATTAATGGCCAACCGATTTTGATGGTGGAGTTACGATGTAATTCAGCAGAAATTTCGTAACAATGCATAGACATACTGTCCAGAAAAAAGCATACTGTGCTCATGTACATGAGACCAGAAAACAGATTCCTCATTACATAGGATGTTTTGTTATATTGGATACCTGTCTGCATAGAATGGATGACAAATGTATTAATTTCTTCATTAAAATCTGTAGTGATTTACAAGTGATTCGTAAAGACATATCCATAACATCAACTGTGTATGATTTTGAAGTCATTTACTCATTAGGTTGCCTGTGGATCCAATTCTTGCATAACCAATTACCTTTTTCAACACTAAGTTTATCTAGCAGCCCAGAAGTTCAAGTTGTGAAAACCTTTTCTTCATGCTGCAATTCCACTATCAAGGGCTAACATAAACTATAAAGCAACAAAGTAACAAACCAAACCAAACCAAAAAACCCTCCCAAAAATAAAGCCCAACATGTAAACCCTAATCTGCTTTTCCCTGTGAGGGTGGTGCTTTCCTGTATATTTTTTGAACTGAGATTTGGCTCTGATTTGGCTCTAACATTAAGGAGATTATTCTACTGGTGCTTGTGAAGAAAATTAGCCAACCATGTCCAACTGGTGGTCTTGACTGGAAGATTACTGCTTAAAAAAATAACGTTCCCTTATTTTGAAAAGTCTTCTTTCTGGGCATGCTGTAAAGTGCAGCTTGAACTCAGCAGGGAGAGTAATGTTGTTTTAGGCAATGATACTGCTTCTTGTCATGAAGGCTTGATGGTTGATTAATTGCCTTTTAGGAGAAAAGGAAAAAGAGAAACACTGTGTCTATTCAGGCAATTTTTATTTTTTTTTAAAGAATAATTGTTGGATCAAATTGCTTATAAAAGTGGGGTTTTGTTGGTTTTTTTTAATGATTTTATCTCAGTATAATTGGTTGCTGCTGAACTGTGCTCAGTTGTAGCATATTAATTTACACTGTTTTGCCTCATCTTGCCCTTCATTTCAGTTACTACATGCTGGAAAACAGACCTCGCAACATATACGGGATGGTTTGCTACTCATGCTTGCTGGCACCTCCTAACACCAAGGAATGTAAGTGTTCCACAGTTTCTATGCACTTCATCTGGCTTTGACTTGGAATCATCTGGAAGCTCAATATGAAGACTTTCAGTGATGATTATTATATTCAAACAATAAATCCATCTCCAGTGAAGCAATTTCTGCTCCCAGCTAGCCTTGCCAACAAAGGGAGCAAATGCTTCCCATTTGGGGAGAGATCAGAACCTTTGATTTCAGGACCTGCTCTTGTTCTCCTGTTTTCATCAGTTAAGACATCCCATACAGGACTTATTATGGTTCCTTAACCTGTAGGTACAGGAAGTCATAAAGCTGTGTAATTTTTTTTCATTGAGTTTTAGTTCAGCATGGAGAAAACATGGGTCACTTTGCAGATCCTACTGAAGGTGCATTGCACCTTTTCATATCCTCTCTCCTCTATGGGCAGTATGCTTTCCCCTTTATTGGTAAAGAAAGTGAGAAAAAGAAAAGGAAAAATGAGGTTCTGTCTGAATGAACAAATTATTTTGCCCTTGCTCAGACAATCAGGAGAAGATCTGGAGAAAAAGCTTTTTAAAAAAAAGCCAAAAATGGCCCAAGAGAAACCTGATGCATCTAAAGCCAAAATCATGTCCATGTTCTGTTCTTTTAAAAGCCTTTCTCATGAAAAAGAATTGAAATACTTTTCCTGCTTGATTTGAAAGCAGAGGTTAGCACAGAAGCCCCTGAGCACTTATTTGTGTACATAAATAGCAATTACTTAGTTCAGATGCTGCTGAACTGTGTATCATCAGTGCTCTGTAAGCCACTTCAAAGGAGGAGAGGTCGTTCACAGCTACCACCTTTCCTAAAGTGCAAGAGCTCAGATGAGCCAGAGGATAATTAATGACCATCTCACAGTGCTCCTGGTGAGTGGTAGCGAGTGGGTTGGAGGCAACTCCCCAAACTGTCTGCATGCAAAGTGGCTTATCCATTTTACAGCCGCAGCTCCCCCTTGGCTGCAGAAAAACACCCAGTCCTGAGACCAGTGAGGGCAGGGCAAATGTGGTTTTGTTCTGTATTAGGAGGTGAGGTAAGGATGCTTGGGATGACTCGAATGTGAGTAGTGGGAATAAGGTGGAGAGGTAAGCAGAAACATGAGGTTAGGAGTCTTAGTGGGAGATGATCTGGTAAAAGGATGCAGGCACATCTTCTGCATGCCTGTGCAGGCTGGCTGCCCTGCTGATGGGAATACAGCCATGCTGCTAGCCGATAGCCAGAAATGAATCACTTCCTGAGCTCCCACAGATTGTGTCTCCAACAGACGCTGAAATGGGGGTTTAGTAGTATCAAGTATGTTGTATCTTACTGATTAGGCAATGAACTACCAGAAGATCTTACAGCTATTACTCCATTCAAAAACCAAATCTTTGCCTTTTGTATGGTATCTGGCAGTTATAATAATGGGCTTAGTCTCTGAGAGGAAAGTGCGAATCGCACAACTGACTAAGCACATGCAATTTTTAACTTCACAAACACAAGAATAAAAGATATATTATCTTTGGGAGGAATTTAGGGAGGTGCATAAACTATTTAATTGGGTACTAAAGTAGGAGAAAACATTAGTCCTAGAAAGAGTTAACATTACCATTTTAATCAAGTCTGTGAAACCAACTGTTTGATAACAAGTGTTCAAAAAGTGGGAAAGCTTCTTAAAATCCAGATCACTCAAATCACTAAGCTCAGGTGATTTGGTTTACAATGTCTAAACCTCTGGACCCAGTTTGGAATGGCAGTTCCCTAATTCATAGGCAAGAATTTGTACTCCAGATGGAAAGTCACCCTTGCTGCAGGAACCTCTTGAAAGGCTCAGCATTGTGGTGTCAGGCAGCATAAAATTTGGTATTAGCAGCTGATCAAAAAGAAATGCTCTCAGTTGTATGTTTTGTTGTCATCAGATGATACCAGTCAGAGTAAAGAAAACATGCCATATTTGCATAGTTTTTTGGGGTTTGCAAGTTGACTTGAGCCTGCAGCTTCTGTCATATGAAGGACAGTGTCAGCTCTTTGGTGGGAACGGTTCCTCTGTGCAGAACAACTTCTGCATCATGGTGCTCCTTTCTCACCCCTCTGGCTGTCGTGGCAGAGGAGGTCTCAGAAATTGGAACTCCAAACAGCCCCAAGCATCTTCTGTTCCTTTCTTGAGACTTCAAGATAGCACTGAACAGCATTCAGGAGCCTAATCCCCGGCCTAAAGGGGTGCCTCTCCCTTAGAGCACCTTTTCTTCAAATACCAACACATACGGCGCACTGCTGGAGAAAGGTGATGCAGTGGGTTGCACAGAAGACAGCATGGCAAATTACTCACAAATAAGAAGCTGGGGGAGGACAAGCTCTGGCTTTACACTTTTAGATGGAAAAATTAGAGGAGATAAATCTAAATTCAGTCCTTCACTAGGTGTGAAACAGGATTGGAGGACAATGGTGCTCTCCCTAGCCAGCCAAGTACCTTGCTGGGGAAGTGCTGGGCCTGCATGTTACAGGGTGCCAGGAGGCGATGGAAGTAGGGTATGTGTGCTGCTGCATGGAAACCTGCTCAAAGAATTTGCCTGATGACACATTTTATCTGGCAGAAAAGTATTTGGGTTTGATCAAAGGGTAAACAAATAGCTTTCAACTCCAGGAGCCTGCTGTGCGACTTTCATCTCCTACACAGTCAATAAACCTTGAAATGACTGAGGAAACAAGATGAACACCCCATGTCCCAGCATCTGGAAATATTAGGGCAAAAAGGACTAGAAGTGAGAAAGAAATTCCCTGATGGTCCTGTGTCACCTTTTTTTTTTGCTTCCTCCCCCCCCCCTCCTCCTCCTAAGGGACTGGGAGACATAAATAGCACAAAATAGGATGAAAAAGAGGGGGAAGAGAGGGAGACATTTCATGAGGCCAGAGATTTAATTGAGGCAAACATATCACCAGGTTATGGAGTTGAAGCTCTCCAGACCAAACAAGGGGAGCAATAAAGTTCTGCAGTTTGGGAAGAATACCAGGCCTCAGCAGCAGCTTGTGAGCCATGAGCACATACATGGAAAGGGCTGTGTGTATGTGGGCATAAGGATGTGTGTTGTGTACGAGGAAAGCTTTTTCTTATTGGAAAAAGAGCTGACATCACTAGGAAGACTGCGATTTTTCAGATCTTGTGCATTGTGAATCACCTACATAAGCCTTAGGGGCTCTCAGCATGCAGCTGCCCCATGTCTCCTGTGTGGGAGCCTCAGGACTGGTCTGCTAAGCACAGAGGAGCGCAATGCCAAAATATCAAAGATGTGAGACCTTCCTTTGGCTGTGCATGAAGCAGATCACAAGCCATCAGTGACCTTTGCTGACAGAAAATTGGGATATGATGCTCCTGTGATAAACAGCAGGATTGTAAAAAGTAGGGGAGGCACGTTTCCTACGCAAATCAAAGAATGATGGTAACAAGCGCCAAGCTGCTTTAAGATGTGGCTTCCCACAGTTAAAGGAGCTGGATTTTCTGTCAACACCTCTGGAACTGGAGTCACTTGAGGCCTCTGACTACAGAGGGTGTTTTGTATTGTGGGTTTTCTTCTTTTATCCAATGTAAAAGTTTATGTAAAAGACAGAATATTTTAACCTACGCAGAGTCTCACTGGTAGTGAGATGCAGTTACTGCTGGAAGAGATTTTGTCTTTCAGCAGCTACAACTCTATCAGGTTATGTATAGTAATTCTGCTCTTCTCTTCAGTCTTTGATAGTAGCCATTCCAGTTCAAGAATGATGGAGGAAAACAAAATCTTGCTTCAAAAACTTGAAAAACATTTGCTTCATGTTGTATTTACTCAGTTACATCAAATCTGCAAATCCTTTTCCACTCACAGATGATAACTGATCTAGAGAAATTTGACAGTTCATCAAAGGTTTTCTTTTGAATCTACTGTATATATTTGTAACTGTGCATAGGCACAAAACACTGTTATTTCCTCTCACCTTTTTTGCTGGTTGTATGTATGAAAATAGATGCAGTAATCAACCTGTGTAAGTTTTTAAGTCTAACACCTACTGATGATGGCTTAAAGAGGAAAAAAACACCAAAAGACAGACAACCACAGAAAACATAGGCAGTCGAGTTATTTTTGAGTTACCAGGGAACAAGTAGCATCTAGAAACAGAAAAGATAATTTTTATTATGGCATCATTAGAACTTTAAAAACAACTGAACAGATGAGATGGAACAATTGACTAACAGGCTGACGGCTTGGTGTGACGAGCTATAATTGGGGAGGGGGGGTCACATCCATACCCATGTACTGAAGACTGAGAACTAAGTCTCCTTAATTGAAATGCTTAACATAAACAAGCCTAATGCCAAAACCCACTTGTATTAGTGAAAAATAATTCTTTCAGAGATTTTTATTTTAACTCTCCATTCTTTGTAATATCACTAATTTTCTTTCCTTGCCAGTTTTGTCCTTTTGTAATACAATCAACATCAGGACTGGTTTTTTTCCCCCTTCTGTTTCAAATTATGCTTACAAATGAATAGGCTTGTTAGCTGGAGCTAACAAACTTTTCCCTTCTTTCTCTTTTTTTTTTTTTTTTTTTGAGTTGTTTGATCTCTGAACACCCCATTCCTCTTCACATATGGAATGAGAGAAATGTTGAAGGCAGTGCTTTATTGTTCACTGGTGGTACGGCCTAATTCTCATCCCCTCAGGGTTTGTCTGTATTAGGAAATATATAATCTTAGGACAAAATTGGCCAGCCTCAGCCATAAACCTTCAAGGGGAGGGACCTGAGAAGCAAAGATGGGGTTTGCTGGGGAAGCTGGGCCCGGGTATCACTCAGGAGGGCACCTGGTCCCAGTGTTGCTCTCCTAGAAATCTCCAAAGATTTTGATGTGTGCCAGAGCTGCAGCATTGTCTTCCCCCTGGGAAACATTGCAAGCTTCTGCAGCATTGCTCTGCCCAGCCTCATGAGCTGCAAAACCCACAGAGCTACAGCTTTCCACTGCCTATATGGCCCAGCCACCAAGAGCCAGAGGAAATGGGAGACAGTCTTTGCAGGTCTGTTCACTTCCTTCTGACACTTCTGAAGTCACCAGAATAGGGTTAAAATGGCAATTATCCCCTTCGTGTTGCACAAAGAGGTCACAACACTGAATTCCTGGAGTTAGGTTTAATTCATGAAGCGTGTGCCTGTGACCTTCCAGTAGTGTGCAATGATTGCAGCTCCCAGTGCATCCTGAACAAAACTATAACAGATGCAAATAAACTGTTAGACTATGGCCATGGGACTCATCACCACTTCTCTGCTCTGGAAAAAAAAAGAAAAAAGAAAAAAAAAGAGAGAAATAGAACTTTTAAAGGCATTACAGAGAGTACAACAGCATGAAATACTTCCTTTCATGTGTCTGGAGGGTAGGGTTTATGTACAGTGGGAATGACCAGATTTTAAAATAAATAAATAAATAAATATGGAGGACCTTTGCCATCACCCTTTTTAGGAGGCTCAGTGTCAGGAATTCATTTACTTCCTGATTTTAAAACTACCTATGCTAACTGAAGTGTCTACCCCTGGCTCCAGGGAACATTAGGGGAACTTGTCTTATCAAATGTCCCCGCTAGTGAAAGACAACAAAGTAAAGAGCAGAGAGGCAATCCTCCATTACCTGGGATATGCTCTGCTATTAGTGGTTTGCAGAATGTTCAGAGTTGGTTTAATGTTTGATTAGTGAAGTCGTGTGTAGACACCTGAGGGAGTGGCTTGGCTTTGGCTGCTGCTTCTGCTTCCATGGCTTTGTTTAAGTTTGAACCCAGAACTTACTTGAATACTGTTTTATATTAATGAAAATTCTGACCTTTGCTTTCTAGACATCTAGGGCTTTATTTATGACTAGATTTAGTTACAAGCCAGTTTTTGATTATTCTTCCAGCCATAAGCTGTCTCCTTTTATTGAATTTCAACTCAATGTAATTTATTTTTCATCTCAAATTCCAGGCTGCTAGTTATTTATTTGTGTGTGTGCTTCATCTTCCTTGGCTCCCGTGGAACTGTGACGAGTTTGCACTGCCATTCATAAAAGAGCCAGGGCTGTGAGAAGGGGGTGCATCAGGAGAAAGCAAGAGGCACGCAATGGCCAGGAATTGATCCATATACATACAGAGACATTTTTAAAACACTTGTTATTTCCGGATCACTGTGATAGTCTGTTGTATACACACTTCAGGTATTTTTATAATATGTCATTAAGTATCGAATAAGCTTTAAAAACAAAACCAAGCTGTTGCTAGCTATGAGAACAGCAGTCCTTTACATGGACCCGTAAGCAACCTGTGTCAGGAGCACATATGGTCTCCTACTGCTCCAGATTTTATTCACTCACAAACACTTGCAAAGGAGCATGTTGGTAAACACTGTCCTCCCTGTGCCCTCCTTCTCTCACAAATCTGGCAGCTTTGTTCATTGCATCTTACTGTAAATCTGTCTTGAGAAGCAAGAACAGCTGTAATTGTCCTGTTACATAAAGCAGAAAGGTTCTTTGAAACAAACAATCAAAAGTCTTTTATTGCCCAGCATTTGCTTGCTATGAGGACAAAAGGCTGACTGCATGGCAATTTAAGTTAGAGCTATCTTTTCAGCAGCTAACCCCCCCACATTCAAATCTGAATACAAGCTCAATTGTTCTTTTAAACAATAAGTTTATTTTTTTAAAAGAAAGTGTATTTAGAATCCAAGAAAGTTATAACTAAATTACAGGTTTTGAATATAAACATTTATAAAGCAAAAGCTGACCCAACTTCAGTGATAAACTTCTTCCCTAATGTCTTTATCACATTCCTACAATATTACTTACAGGTGTCTAGGAATATAAACCACTCTTTTGCACAGCTGTATTATGGCCATCAGTCTTTTTTTGTGCTTAAAGTAGAGTTGTTTCCATATGTTGTGCCGTAGCACCTTAGGATGTCTCTGCCTGAACTACATCGATGTCTTTGTAGGTTTATATTAGTGTCATCTATATTGAAACCAGAATTAGTAACGTGCTGGCAGAGGGATCCTGCTTTGGCAGGGGGGTTGGACCCAATGATCTCTTGAGGTCTCTTCCAACCCCTACGATTCTGTGAGTCTGATTCAATGATCAGGGTGCAGAACTGGATGTGCTCAGGAACAACTGACATTGCAGCCATGGTGTACTGCTGGGCTGGGAAGAAGCAGCAGCTACGAGTTCTGTTTCTTTTTGCTCACACAAGAGCAGTATGAAGTAGCGAGCTTCTGCAGAAGCTGGCATCCTCGGTGCCTCTCGTCGTGCAGGTGCGCAAACTGGCGCTTTCTGCTAAGCCACATCTGAAGAGAAATCTTGGCTCATCATGAGTATGCCAAATTATTAAATTTGATAATAGGCTTAAAATATGCATAACGACTAACTCCCACCTAGTCACATGTAAAAAGCCATCATGTTCTAGCGCCAGCCTTGATTTTGCCACGACAGGCACTGCAGAACAAACGAGGTGGCCCCATTCCCTTGGAAAGAGAATTCTGCACGTAGACTTTGGAGCTGAAGGTGCTCACTTGTCTGCACAGGAGAGGGGTCTGTGTGTGTGTCTGTGTTTCTCTGTGTGTGTGTGAGCATGGGCAACGTGCCATATCCTGATGTGGGTTAGAGCTGGGTGAAGCGTGACGACAAGGCTGAATGAAGAATGGATGACCTTCCTCCTTACTATTCCTGCGCTATGTGCTGCTGCGTGACTTCCCACCTTGGAGGGCTCTACTTCCTTTCACAGACAGGTGAAAAACGTGAGGTTAACAACACAAAGCGACTGAAAGATTGATTGGGCAGAAATGCTTCAGTGGCTACGTATTTGAGATGAAGGGAGAGAGAGGAAGGAGAGTTTGATAAGGCTCACTTATGGAGGAGACGAGCTGAAGCTTGTTAAACTCCAAGCAGACAAGGCAGCATGGCTTGCCAGTGTTAGCTGAAAGGCACTGGAAAGAACGTATTGTTGACTTGTTGCGGCTTGCAAGGCCTGCACAGGATTGCAATTGTCTGTAACTGGATTTGCTGGGGTGGACTGCAACAGTAGGTGTAGGCCTGGTAGCTGTGGACATGCTACAGCACAGGCCATTTACTAAACCTCCTCAGTAGTCCAGCCACGATGAGTAAATACACAGGTCGAGACCAAGGGTGATTCACTTCAGTTTTGTGAGGAATTGTTGAAAATTTTTCAAATGAACTGTCTTTAATCTTCACTACATGCAGATGGTATCTTCATCTAGATATCTAGATGATCTACTGCTGTACTGCAGTTTCTGGAGTTTGTAACTAATTCTTCCTAGAAGGAAATCTGTCTTAGAAGGGACCAGAGGCAAGTCTTATGTAATCTGCCTGTCATTTACATAATATGAAAAGCATCTAAATTAACAAATTAGTATATTTAAAACTCTATGAAAACCCTTTTTCTCAGTTTGAATAAAACCACAATTGTAATAAATGAATCCATTTCCTTCCAACAAATGAGGTTTGAAAGAAATTTTACCATTGTTAAAGAGAATTTATTTTGAAGACATCTGCAACTCATACTTTCTGGCCACTTTAAGGGCGTGCATTTCTCATTCACTACCCGCAGCCATGCTTTATGTTAGGTATAATGCTTCTTTCTCTTTTTAGAAAACATTTCTCTTAATTTGAAGAGCGTGTATATTGCTTTGTTCTTAACCACAGAACATTTCACAGGCCACTCCAGACCACTTCATTTCCTGTCAAGTTTACCTGGTGGGTTTAATTTTTGGAAAACGTTTACTAGGTCAAAAGAATGGCAGGGTTAAAAGAATGGCAGAAAAGAATGGCAGGGTTACTTCCCAGCTACTGCTGTTGCCAAAGTGCCTTGTGGAGTCACGTGCTGTGCACACCTTACCAGATCACTGGGACAGTCTTTAGGTCTTCTGAATTCAGTTAACACCGAGCTTTTCCCATAGACAGCTACTACAAACCAGGAGGGATTTTGTACCCCCTCCAAGCCAGAATATGTTTTCCAGTGTCTACTGGTATTTGCTGTTTGTGCAACCTGCTTACCAATGACATTAAAGTTTATTTGAGAACAAAAAGAAAGGTTTCTCCCAGCCCTGCTGTTTTTGCCCTGTTTGGGAATGCTATGCCAACACCATCCTGTATGAAAGCCTTATTCCCAAGAATGTCCAGTTTTGTCTGGTATTGTCAAATAATGTTATTACTTGGTTTACTGCTTTGAAATCTTGGTGCATGACACCATCTGAATGATTAATATTGACTTTTGAAGTTAACTGTAGAATTTAGACATGGAAACCCCTATTGGACAATCTGACTCCTCTAGCAGCTGGCGGTATTCCTTTAAATTCTTTGTTTCACTGTTTTTGTGGATTTCCTCCCTCCCCAGAATATAGATTGGGACCAGCAGGGCAAATCATGACAAACATTCTGTCCTGATAGGTTGCAGGCAACTCTAATATTCCCTTTTATGATAGTAGAGCTCCATGGAACAGAAAAAACATTCAACAGTATTGTTTGCCACCTATCCTAGGTTTCCTTTTCAGGAGGGTGCATACCACCAGAGTCTCACAGTGGTCCTGGCAGTGAAGGTTGCTTGTAAGAAGCGCTGATTCGATTACTGGGAGTTGGTGTCTGCAGTTGCAAATAATGGAGCGGGGTAAACAGTGTAAATCATCAACTGGATCCTGGGAAACTTCCTGCTACTCGGGACAGATGTATGACATAGGAATCTGTGTAGAAGAGTTGGCTCTGCCTGTGTCTGGTGATGACTGGGTTTTCTTCTAAGCTCCAGACAGCTCAGGAACTTTGACTTCTTCCTCTTTCTCTAAATGTTATGCGAAAATGTACTCTGTAATGCAATTTTCAACATGACAGAAGTCAAATCAAGCTAAGTAAAGGCTCTGTTTACTTGGGCCAACCTACTGCTTTGACTGGACAAAGTAACTGTGGAAGTTCATGGTATTTCTGGTTATATTGCAGGCACTGGGGCTACCTCGGGCATTTCAGCCATTTTCCCAAGCACTTCTGGCACGAGCACTTTCTCTCCTTACCAGCATGCTCACAAAGGTAAGGATGCTTCCCCACATTTAATCCAGCAGCTGCCAGCTTTGCACACAGCAAAGTGCAACCAAACTGAGAGTATCTACTGAGGTTTTTTGTTGCCACTATTTCCAGATTTCTAAAAGTGCTATTAAAAATAATTCAGAATGAATTTTTATTTCTTGGTTAATGAACACAGCTGGTTTAAGTCAGATGGACTTAAAATGAATTTGAACTGTACTCAGTAATGCCAGCAGCAAATTTAGCTCGTTATTTGTAGCCATACAGAAATGGCACTATGCCTCAGCAAAGCCTAGCTTAGACTGGTGAAAATAATTTAATGCACAAATATGGCCAGTCTCTTCATGAGCTCACATAAACAGTTCTCCAGCATGATTACTGGGTTTTAAAAATAAGCGAATCTGAGAGGGCACCACTGGAAAGATGCAGTTAATGAGGTCCCAACAATGCTGCTCTTCCTGGCATTGTCAGGAAACCTGATTGTGAGGAACACATTTGCAGAAAAGTTAAAGTTTCCATCCATTTTAGCATCTTCTGCATCCTCGTGTGGCTTTTCTATTCTAGTCTGTTGCATTCAAAATCTGCATCTGAATACCTTTTCATTAAAATACCTAATTCTAAATTCATTTTCCAGCCATGCTCTTTTAAGTCTCTGTTAGAAAAACATCAGCCCTTCCGCATGTGCATCACGTTCCCCGTTTTACTGTAAAGCTTTTGAGGCAGCCATGGTTTTCAACAGTCATTTCAGCCCTCACCCCAGTTGGGTTTTGTTGGGTTGGTTGGTTTGTTTTCTTATCTATGCTGTTTCCCAGAATAGGGTGTTAGGAAAGCTGCTACTCTTGCTTACATATAGCTTCCTATATTATTAGCAGATCATTTCCTACACCCTTGTATCTGATGGATTGTGCAATTAAATATTTTTATGAGCACTGATAACTGGTTATTATGGCATAAACGTCACAATTTTTAAAAAAATGTTTATTGGTTCACCTTTGAGATGAAACACTAAGTTTTTCGATGCTTAATAAGTAGCTAAGACTCAGATCAACTAAACGAGTATGCAAAATGTAAGTGTAGAGCAGTCAACAAACTGTTAGCTGTTCTCTGATCCAAACAGTTTCTCCTGTATGAAAATACTATTTTTTTGTTCGTTTATTCCAGCAGATCTTTCAGGGCAAGGACATCTGGCTACAGCTCTTATAATTGCAATGTCTACTATCTTCATAATGGCTATTGCCATTGTCCTCATCATCATGTTTTACATTGTGAAAACAAAACCTTCTGCTCAAGGTAATTGTTAAGCACACGAAAATTTTAGCTGCAAGTGCTATTTTTAGATAGCTTCTGAGAATAATTATTGTTACATTTTTACATTCTAGCCTGTTGCAAGAGCCACTCAGTAAAAAATGTTGAAGCTCAGGCTAACGCACAAGAAGAGAAGAAGGAAGTGCAAGGTATAAGCTGCTTTAGGTTTTGCTTTTCCTGTCCAAGAATACAGTTGTCTTAACTACTCTTAATGCATTTCTCCTTTGAATTGCATAAAATCCTTATAGGTTTACTAAAGAATATAGTTTACTACTATACACCTATTGTGTATAATAGGTTTTGTATTTCCAGAATGTCACTGAATCCTCTGTTAGCAATTAAAAAAAAGTAGCAGAGAGATTTTTGCAGTATGATTGCCAGCAGAAGCAGCTCCTGAGACACAATACAGGTTTGGAAACTCACTGCCAATTTAAATGTCTCTAATTGTTGTTCTGCAGATAATGTGGTGATATTCTCTGAGAAAGAAGAGTTCGAAAAACTGACAGCAACTCCAGCTAAGGCTGTTAAAAGGTGAGTGAAAAATAAACATACTTCCAGTTTGAGTAAAGTGGGGAGGGGCCATAGTCACCATTCATCCCAATATGGACAAATACATGAAGAACAAATTAGGTGGGTGTGCTGGGAGTTTGCTGCATCAGGGAGAAGACTAAATGCTTTTGTAGGCTTTTCTCCCCCTGGTTTCTAAATGAGGATGACAGATGTTGCCAAAGAGAAACCCCTGTCCTCCCCACTCTCCATGAGTTCATCAGCTCTTGGGGAACTCCATCTACTCTTTTGAGAGGTCTGGTTTTGGGACCTGATTACTGCTCTTGCATACATGCCCTTAGCAAGGTTCCCCTTCACTTTAGGCAGGAAGGAGTAAAAATAGCTGCTCCAGGCCTTAAGGAAACTCCGTGTCTGGGTGGCATGGTGTGATAGTTTTCCTCACCTTTTGTCTTCCTGGCAGCCAAACTTCTCTGGGTCATACAATTAAGGTGGGATAAACAACGTCCTCAGTTGGAAAATCCCTCTATAATAGGGTTGGTGCAAGCAATGTGTGACAGCATAACTTGGTGGGCCCTGTACATGTATCCTGGGAGGGTGAATGCAGTTACATTCACAGGGCTTTGGAGGAAAGGCATTTTGAAAAAATGGAAGACATTCCCATTCCATTACACTAGGATAGGCAAAAGGAGATGATTAGAGTGCACCCACAAGGGACTTCACTAAGATAACCATATCCTTCATTTTACAGTGAAAATGATGCATCTTCTGAGAATGAACGACTTTTAAGTCGGAGTATGGATAGTGATGAAGAAGCTGCAGTTGACAAGCAAGGGACTCCAGAGAGATGCTTGTTATCTTTAGTGCATTTGGCCAGAGATAAATCTTCTACAAGCAATAAATCAACTGGGGTAAGGCTATTTTGAGATTTAAAAATTGAGAGGATTGTTCTGTGGGGTTTTGGGGGGTTTTTTTTGGGGGGGTATGTTTTGTTTTTTAAGAAAACAATACACTAACCATCACACACCACACCCCCCCACACCCCCCCAAAATGCATTATAGTGCAGACCATACTAATTTACATGAACTTCTTTGGACAAATTTATGATAGAATCTCCTTTGCATAGTGGTACATATATGTATATGTGTGTATGTGTGTGTATATATACATAGATAGATAAAATAGAATCATAGCATAGTTTGGGTTGTTCAGGGCTGAAAACCGAATTTCCTACAGGAGTAATAACTTTGATTTTTTTATTATTATATTTTATAGTCTAAAGAAAATAAAACCAAATAACAGCAAAACCCCAGTATAGCTCATGCCTGTATAACTAACTCTGATGCTACATAGTGGTGGCTGGGTGAATGAAGGGACAGCAGTGGATGTTGTCTACCTTGACTTCAGCAAGGCTTTTGACACCTTCTCTCATAGCATCCTTGCAAACAAGCTTAGGAAGTGTGGGTTGGATGAGCAGACAGTGAGATGGGTTGAGAACTGCCTGAATGGCAGAGTCCAGAGGGTTGTGATCAGTGGCACAGGGTCTAGTTGGAGGCCTGTGGCCAGTGGTGTGCCCCAGGGGTCAGTGCTTGGTCCAGTCTCATTCGACATCTTCATCAGTGACCTGGACAAGGGGACAGAGCATATCCTCAGCAGGTTTGATGATCATATAAAACTGAGAGGAGTGGCTGACACACCAGAAGACTGCGCTGCCATTCAGAGGGACCTGGACAGGCTGAAGAGCTGGGTGGAGAGGAACCAAATGATATTCAACAAGGGCAAGAGTAGGGTCCTGCACCTGGGGAGGGATAACCCCGGCACCCGTACAGGTTAGGGACTGACCAGCTGGGAAGCAGCTCTGTGGAGAAGGACCTGGGAGGACAAGGTCTCTGTGAGCCAGCAGTGTGCCTCTGTAGCCAAGAAGGCTAGTGGTATCCTGGAGTGCATTAGGAAGAGTATGGCCAGCAGGTTGAGGAAGGTCATCCTCCCACTGGTGATGCCACATTTGGAGCAATGTTTCCAGTTCTGGGTTCCAGAGTTCAGGAAAGACAGGGACCTACTGGAGAGAGCCCAGCAGAGGGCTACAGAGATGATGAGCAGACTGGAGCATCTCTTTTATGAGGAAAGGCTGAGGGATCTCCATTTGTTTATCCTGGAAAAGAGAAGACTGAGAGGAGATCTTAGCACGCTTATAAATATCTCAAGGGTGGATGTCTAGACAAAGGGAACAGATTCTATTCAGTGGTGCCCAGTGATGGGACAAGGAGCAATGGGCACAAACTGGAACACAGCAAGTTCTGTCTGAACATGAGAATAAACTACTTTATGTGAGGGTGACAGAGCACTGGGATGGGCTGCCCACAGAGGTTGCAGAGTCTCCTTCTCTGGAGAGATTAAAGACCCACCTGGATGTGATCCTGTGCAGCCTGCTCTAGGTGGTCCTGCAGGGAGGTTGGACTAGATGATCTCCAGAGGTTTTTTCCAATCCCTATCCTTTGGTGATTCTGTGATTTACCACAAAAAATCCAAGATAAAAAAATAATTCAACAGCATTTTTGGTTTCCTCTGGTAGCATAATATCTGACTACCTTGACCCAGTAGCATCAGTATTTCCACAGCACAGACTTTTCAATAATATCCTGTGTTGTACTTGGTTTTTCTGTAATAAATTTGAAAAACACACGTGTGCTTTGAAGGTCACTCCTATGCTTTGATGGACACTGAATCCACTCTTTGTTTCACTGTGGAAGGCCTTCACCTCTTCCTGCTGAGGATGTACTGCTCAGGGCACTTTATCTCACTTGGACTATTTCAAGGCATAGTTAAGGCCACACCTCCCCCACACAACTTTTTTGTTTATTTCAACATGAAACTGTCCTTAAAAAGAAGGTGTCTGTTCAGACATGTTTAATGATTTTAGTGCTTTAAAAATAATTGAAAATTGGGGATATCTAGGACAAAATTGCATCATTAATATCAAACAGATACCATTTAAGAATTAAAAGGTTTGAAAATGCATCTTTTCATGTTCAGCTGTTTTAAACTGTTGGGATGGTTGAGCTTAAATTTTTTAAAATAGCTCATTTTTCAGCTGAGACCAGACACAGTATCTCAACACACAAGATGACCATCTAAAACCAACTTCCTATGTCAACATTCACATTTTAATGCTCACACTCAGTTTTCTGAGGTGTCTCTAAACATCCAACATCATTATACTTTCATATACGATGGCTTGAAATTGGACAATACAAGTTGGGCATTCACAAAATTGAAACATTTAATAAGAAGTGGCTTACCTTATTAGGGTCAGGCTTACCTGAGCATATATAATAGACAGATCCTCCTGAATAATATAGATACATAGCTTGTAAGCCCACCTGAAGCTTGAACCATTTCTTCCAGACCTTCCAGACCTTCTGTTCTAAACATATTTCTCCCGGACTGAAGCCTGCTGACAAGGTTGAAGACAAACTTGTCAATGGAAGTGCAGATTGCATCAAGTTCCACCACTCTGAATCCAAGATTTCACAATTAAGCCAGTTGCCAGACATTAGAAAAGCCATAATTTGCTTCAAGATGGAGATTAAATAACATTTCTAGTACAGGAAAGGGTATTAAGCAGCTATGGGACAAAGGAAAAGAAAGTTAGAGGCTTGCTCTTAACTGAGTCTGCTCCTTCCTCGTTAAACCAAAACCCATTAAGCGACAAGCTGCCATGCAGATAAATGTCAAGCTCAACTTTACCTGTTTGATTTCAACATAAGCTTTACAAATCCCTCATCTTCTGGCTCTGGTAAAAAGAGGATTCTGCATAATTCTTCATGGGCACAGAATTATTTAACTTCCTTCCTTGCCCTAAAAATGAGAGGAAAATGAAAATACTTATCCAATAGTTTGCTTAGGAGTTTTAATAAATCCCATTAAAGGAAAATTTCCTGTTTACAGGGTTCTAAAAGCAGCTAATCCAAGCCCACAATAGCAACATAACCAATTAAGCAGATGTAAATTACACCAAGAATATGTGACCAACAACCAGTGCGTGCATTGCATTGCCCTGTGATACCACATGCTCGTGCAGCGTCTGCGCCTGCGAGACAGCCTTCTGCTGGAGCAGCCGCTTTGTGGGCTCCAGCTGCAAGTCTATTAATCCAAGTCATTGATGTGCCTTGCCCTTTAGAGCCCAAATAAAATGAGGAAAATCTTTCCACAAGACAAAATGCTGAGAGCAGAGCCTTTTTTTTCTAGCCTGGTTTGCAGTGAGAAGTGGCCAATGTGTGGAGATAATGCTGGAGTCCCATCAAACAGACAGCTTTTCAGAGATCTCAGTCCTAATGAGAGCTGGCAGAGGGATGACAATTCCTGTCCCTGAGAACTCATGACATTTTGACATTTGTTTTCACTCCACATTGAATCCAAAGACAAACCTTGAGAATATTCCTGCTTAATGAAACGTCCCTTTTCAGTGTGGGAAATGTCAGGTTTTCAGTCCGAGTATCTTGTAAAAAATGACTAGAGCACCTTGGACCTCAGATTTTCCCTGTCCAAAGCTTCACTGATGTGTTTAATTTTTTTAAATCTATCTTTTAGGAAAATGTTTCTGATTCAGCCAGGCAATACATTCTGGAAGAAAACACAGTTAATGACTAATGCACCAGGCAGCTCTATGTCAAATGATAGGAAGATCCCTTCCTCCACAGTCCTGTCAGGTTACTGGGTGAAGGCAATTTCAGTCTGATTTAATTCCCCACGGCTAGTCCTGTCCTGGTGTACCTGGACATCCCTGCATTAATTGCCTGCACGCCTGATACTGGAAGTGTCCTCATTGTCAGGGTTTTGCTTCCGTCTGAAAGAGAAATAAAATATACAAACACTTGGAGCAGAAAAGTAATTGATCTAAAAAGAGACTAGAATATGGAAAGAAAGATCATTAGCAGTGGGAAGAGAGGTCAGAGATAGGTATATGTTTCGTGGAATAATTGCTGTGTCCTTTTCTTGGAGTCTTCAAAAGGGAACCTTGAGTATGTGACGTGATAACCCCTAGTGCCATGAAATGAGGATCTCTCACCGGTTCTTCCACTGCTGCCTGCTAATTGTTTACTCCCAGGACTGAGAAATTAATGACAGAAATTTCTTCTCATCTAGATTCAAAGTCGAAGGAAGAAGATACTTGACGTGTACGCCAACGTCTGTGACGTTGCAGAAGGTGAGTGTACCAAGCGTGCGCCTGCACTGACAAACAGCATCACAAGCAGTTTCTACAATAAGAGAGGCCTCTGCTCTTCCTATGGAAAGGAGAAAGTCCCAATCCACTAAACACACTCTGTGGGCAGATTCGCCCTCGCTTGCACATGGGGAGCCCCATGATGCCCTGAACCCAGACCTGTCTTAGCTGGCCCTGGGCTGGAGCACACCATGGCTTCTCTCCCGGTGTGGGCTTCCCTCCCTTGGAGAGTGGGGAGGATAGTGTTGGGTTGTGTTGGGACATGCACACACACACACACACACACACACCATGTTGCAGAGAAGCACACTCATTCTCCATCTAGAGGAAAGCTGTGTGATTTATTTGTCTATTCCTTTGGATGACAGGTAGAAATTAGTTCCAACCACACAAGTGTGATTTGGGGAAGGTCAGGATCGTATTTCAGAAACAAGTCTTGACCTACTCTGCTTCTCTAAATGCTGTACCGCTTCTCATGACAAAAAGTGGAGTTTCCACTTCAGTCTTTTATGGGTTTTAGCCCTCTTTAGAACTTGACTACCTGGGCTGTTCTGGTAGTAGAGACATGAATTCATTTTCCTGCAGAACAGAAGACATGACTGCATTTACTTCTCTCCCCACTTTGTGTGCGCATGTGGGTGAGTTCTCTGTGGTTTGAGGAGCTCTGTCTCCCACCAAATTACTGCAGTTGAATGTAAGGCAGGAAAACTACAGAAGCAAAAGACTGGGTTTGGAAAAATGCCTTAGCTGATTCTCTCCTCTATTCTGTGACCATACATAGAAAAAATGCTCAGGAAAAAATAGCTTTTTTTTTTTTCCCCACAGGATGAATTTTAAATTCTCTCTAGAGATTCAGTGATAGTAATGACAGTTGAGCATTTGCAGGGACTTTTATGCTTACAAGCACCAGGCATCATTGCTTCACCTCACTCCTCACGTTCCTACAAGGGCAGCTTTCAATTACAGAGATGTTACGGCAGCTGCTGGTGACAGACTCAGGGAAGGGTCAGAGCTGTCTCTGGAGCTCAAACACTGTGCCTGACACGCAGAGGTGTATTGATGGAGCTGCTCACTGGGGAAATGGCTGCAATATACTTTTTCTAACAGCTAGGAAATTGTTGAAGGAAGGGTCAGTGCCATGGGAATACACACAACCCATCTAATACTACTTTCCCAGAAAAATTTTCACCCTAATCATTGTACCCTACTGCAGCTGGGAAGAATTACCTTTGGTAATACACACAAATAACTTTAGAGCTAGGCTTACCTATTGAGGACTGTCTGTCATCCCTTAAAGATTTCAGCTGTACTTATTGCTAACAGTACACACTGTAAAACTTCAATAAATGTCATGAGTAGTCGGGACTTGTGCTTGGAGCCGTCTGACAGTGAACCCCTCACTTTGCAGGTCTGAGCCCTACAGAGCTGCCATTTGATTGCCTGGAGAAGACCAGCCGAATGCTCAGCTCGACCTACAACACGGAAAAAGCCATAGTGAAAACGTGGCGCCACCTTGCCGAGAGCTTTGGGCTGAAGAGGGATGAGATAGGCGGCATGACAGATGGCATGCAGCTCTTTGACCGCATCAGCACGGCAGGTTACAGCATCCCAGAACTGCTAACCAAACTGGTGCAAATCGAGCGGTTGGATGCTGTGGAGTCCTTGTGTGCGGATATTCTGGAGTGGGCGCAAGCAATGCCTGCTCCTGAACCGGCAGGGACGTCCTGACACCCCTGCCTGGGACCTGCACTGCCACTTCACCTGCGAGAACCGCAATTCCAGCAAGGACTTTGGACAAAAGACCATTGATGCTTCTTCTACTCCCCACAACCAATGGGAAACTCTTCTCTGATGTCTAAAGAATGTGAAGTTGCACATCTACCAAAATAAGAGCAGAAATCTCCCAAGAAGCTTGGTATGAAACATGCCATTACACAAAATGATCATGGTAAATAGTTCCTGATGCTAAATGAACCCACAAACAACCATTTATCACCATGTGTACACGTGTGGATAACCCTGCTGGTACCTTTCCTGCCTGGCCTTTAAGGAAGCCACTGAATTTCTCTCTGAAAGTATTCCTGTTTCTTAGGGCTTTGTTCAATGGTTTAATAGTTACAGTCAAAAGCAGTACCACAGCTACACTATTAATTAATACACGAGGCACATACATTTCTGTTGGCTCTAACATGTTTTATATGTAACCAGTTTCATTTTCTATTCTCACTATGGGTTTGTTGAACCTGGGATATCCACGGTATAGACACAGTCCTCAGATTAACTAGCTATACTATACGAAAAAAAAGAGCCAACATAATTTTCAGGGTTGAAGTGCTTCAAAATGCTGTACATAATGCACCTAAATGCACCTCTGGTCCATACTGACATTTCAGAAACCATATGTTCGAGTTGCTGACTCCCTGAGGACAAGCTGGTTAGCAGGCAGTGAATAAAAGCTGGCACTCACTCTTTGTGAGTGGAGAGCAACAAGTTCTTCCCTTCTTGGATGTTGCAAAATAAAGCAGCAACAAAAACAGCTTGTCCATTCCCATGAAAAAAAAGTTTTTCCAGCAGCAGAGGAGTTTCAGACAACAATTCCCATGGTGTACGTGTGACACTAAGAGCAAAATAGTAGCTTTCTTCAGTGAGACGTGAAATATAGAGGAACAAGCATTTTTTTAAATGCTGTACTCTGGTAAATGTAGACCGTGAGCACAGAGTCCACAGGTGAAAATCAACCACTCAGGAAGTTAAAGCATTATTGTGAGTTGGTGCAAAACAAAAATTGACCTTATTTTTTTTGCCTCTTAATTAATTTCCAGTTTTCCTGATTAAAAGCTCTCTAAAACTTCTACAGACCACGAGTCAGCAGCTGTTACCAAACCTCTTTGCCTCATTTATAGCTAAAATGAGTGACGACAGATTTCAATACGTGTGACCACTGAATCAAGGGACGTGTCAGTTACAAACCAGCACTTCTCAAATTCCAAAATGCACAACTGAACGAAATGCAATTAAAAAATACTAATTAGAGCCCTGAAGTTACCAACCGATCTTCCATCACTTAGCAACAAGGTGTTATCTACCATAGGATCGTATTTGTGCAGAACATTCGGTATCACCCTGTAACATCTGTATTTAGTCTCTCCTCAGCACCTGATTCATATGGCAGAGGAAGCAGATACTGCAACATAAAACTATCCCTCTCATTATTCTTCTTTCACTGTTCCTTCCGTATTGCAACACTCTCTTCATCAACTCTCATGTGCCCAATTTGATAAGAATTTGGATGCTCAAGGAAGCAGCAAGCTGCATTCATTTGAGCATTTAACTAGCTAACTGAACATTTGAACATTTAGCTAGCTAAGTGATGTTTAATTTAGGGGTGAAATTCTTGCTACCTGGAAATACATGACAAATTCATGCACATTTCAACAGGCTTCAGTAAGCTTTCTAGATCTGCTGTCAACTCAGCAATCTTCAACAAGATTTTCAAGACCCTGAATTTTCTATTTAGGACTATTACTACTAAAATAAAATTAAAAAAGAAAATTTAAAAGAGAAAAAAAATAAAAGAAAGACAGAGAAAACAGGAAGATTCTACTTTTCTTGTGCCAGTGTGCAACTACAGTGTTACTCAGCGGACTGCCTCCTATATTTCATGCTCCATCTAATAGTACCCACCATTTATTTGCTTAGAAGAAGTCACAAAGATCCTCTTTTTTTTATGTTTATTGGGCCTTGAAAAGTGAGGGTCTTGAAATCAATGGTGCCAATGTGAACACAGACTATTTAACATTATTTTATTCAGTATGCAGTATTTTTATTGTTACACAAGAGATGTACGGGAATGAAGGCATTTCCTGTAGGTCTTGCCAAAGCTTACTTTCTAATAATTTTGTTTAATGCTGTATATATAACTTATTATATTGTAAAATATGAACATAAAATATGCTAATAAAAGAGGTCAAACACAGTTGTTTTAGCTATTTATTTGATTAAATAGTATATTTTCTTATAAATCTGTAATTAGATGAGTTTGCCGGAGGCTGCCAGTCACATTCCTGTGGTGTGGGAGTGTCTGGGTAACCTACATGAAGGAATCTTTACATTCCTGTAGGATACTGCTGCTCTGCCTCACGTTTTGTAAACTTTTGAAGCAGAGACCATTCCCCCCTTGTCAAAATAGTTTGGGGTCAATATTTCACCTTGGAGGTGTTGTGAAAACGGGAAACTCCTTGGAGAGACTGTTTGGAAGTTACTATGTGTGTGCTGAGAGATGGTAGAGACTGACACACCGGTGAGTGAAACCTGACGGTGTTCTCCTTTCCCACCCCTAAATTAGTAGTACTACAGCACATTGTCAGGGACCTTATTTGGAAGCATTCATTGCATGACAGGACACGACACTCACCTTAGGCTGCACTGGTGAGATGGCCAGCAGAACCGCCAGCTTCTACATGAAGCAGAGCACCACACTGCATCTACCCCAGACCCTCGTGAGTAAGCCAAGACCTTTAAAGTATTTCAGATAGATCAAACATTTCCTCAATGTAGGAAACACCATCCAACTAAAAAAAAAAAAAACTAACCCCAAAACAATCCCCAAAAAACTATTTGGGAACTTGTTTATTCAGATGAATTTTTTTGTTTCAGCACAATTAATATGGTCGTGTTCCATCAACAATTAAAGGAGAGAAAAGCTCCAGAAACTGCCACAAAAGCTTTGAGCCTGCCAGACGGTTGGGAGGGAGTGATGCTCTGAGCTTCACTGTACTGTCTTTATGCTCCCTGCACTATCTGTACAGGAGTTAACATGGCATGAAGCACACTCTGGCAGGTGTTGCTGCAGCTAAACATGTCGCTGTTGGAAAAGCATCACAAGCATTTTCTGTTTAATGGACAACCACCTGAAGGAGAAACTTTGGCTTATTAAGCTTAATGTGACAAAGCACAAACTCAGAGCCAGGTAAAATGCACATGTCCTTTCCTTGTGCAAAATAATGAAACAAAACCAGGGAACGTGGCAGAAGGCTGCCTGGTGTAGAAGGACCTGGGGGTGTTGGTTGGCTGACAACTGAGTATGAGTCAGCAGTGTGCCCAGGTGGCCAGGAAGGCCAATGGCATCCTGGCATGTATCAGAGATAGTGTGGCCAGCAGGTCTAGGGAGGTGATTGCTCCCTTGTACTTGGCATTGGTGAAGTCACACCTCGAGTGCTGTGTCCAGTTGTGGGCTCCTCACCATAAGAAGGACATTGAGGTCCTGGAGTGTGTCCAGAGAAGGGCAACCAGGCTGGTGAAGGGGCTGGAGGGCAAATCTTATGAGGAGTGGCTGAGGGAGCTGGGGATGTTTATCCTGGAGAAGAGGAGGCTGAGTGGAGACCTTATCACTGGCTACAGTTGCCTGAAAGGACGTTGCAGAGAGGTGGGTGTTGGTTTCTGAACCCAAGTGGCAGGTGATAGAACAAGGGGGAATGGACTCAAGCTGTGCTAGGGAGGGTTCAGAGTAGACATTAGGAAAAAAATTCTTCACTGAAAGGATTGCTGGGCATTGGGACAGGCTGTCCAGGGAGGTGGTTGAGTCACTGATCCTGGGTGTATTTAACAGAGGGATAGATGAGGTGCTCAGGGATATGGTTTAGTAGAGGACAGGTATGGTAGGACACAATGACCTCAAAGGTCTTTTCCAACCTTGTGATTCTGGGATTCTGTAACTTTAAAAACAAATACAAACCCACATGAAAGCTTCTGTCAGCTGTCATCTTTGTTTCAATTTTCCTTTTATTTTTTTTCCCAATTTTTCAAACAAGTGCAGTGCTTCCAACACCCTGGGATGTACCAGTGCACATACAGGTGCCTGCAGTGAGATTCATCTTATCCCAAAGCAGACATCTAAAATAATTGGGATGCATTGCATCCTTAAACTATAGACTAGTCTCTGGTCTATAAGAAGAACCTGGAGTGACAGGCTTTGATGTAAACATTTATTTTGCAGGTGTCAAATGTTAGATGAGTTGAATCTTACCAAGCAACCAATGCATTTCAGGTGTGTGACTTTATGTCAGCTCAGTAACATCTCTGAAATGCCTGCAGCCAACAAGTGTAGAATGAAAATGAACACCAAACTATTATAAATGCTGTTAATGTAAAGCATTAGTAAAGGTGTTGATGTTCATGGTGAATGCATGATGTTAATGCAAAGCATTTGGCACTGTCCCACATGACATCTGTGTCTCTAAAATGGAGACACATGGATTTGATCGATGGATCGCTCAGTGGATAAGGAACTGGCTGGGCAGTCACACTCAAAGTGGTGTGGGCAGCAGCTTGAGAGCTTGAGGTCCAAGTAGTGACCAGTAGCAAGTGGGTAGGTGTTGGCATTCCTCAGGGGCCGGTGCTGGGACCAACACTGTTCCACATCTTTATTGGCAACACGGACAGTGGGATCAAGTGCACCCTCAGCAAGTTTGCTGATGACACCAAGGCGTGTGGTGAGGTTGAGACACTGGAGGGAAGGGGTGCCATCCAGAGGGACCCTGACAGGCTTGAGAGGTGGGCCCATGTGAACTGCATGAAGTTTAATAGGGCCACATGCAAGTTCCTGCACATGTGCTGGGGCAATCCCAAACACAATTACAGACTGGGTGGAGAACAGATTGAGAGGAGCCCTGAGGAGAAGGACTCAGGTGAACTGGCAAAGTGCACAGCCACGTGAGCTGCATCAAAACAAGCTTGATCAACAGGTCAAGAGAGGTGATTCTATCTCTCTACTCTGCTCTTGTGAGACGCCCACCTGGAGCACTGCATCCAGCTCTGAAGTCCCCACTACAAGAAGGACACAGAGCTGTTGAAGCAAGTCCAGAGGAGGGACACAAAGATGATCAGAGGGCTGGAGCACCTCCTGTATGAAGACAGGCTGAGAGAGTTGAGCTTGTTCAGCTCAGAGAAGAGAAGGCTCTGGGGGAGAACTTACTGCAGCCTTCCAGTACCTAAAAGGGTCCTTACAGGAAATTGGGAGGGGCTGTTTACAAGGGCATGGAGTGACAGGATGAGAGGTAATGGCTTTAAATTATAAGAGGGTAGATTTAGATTAGAGATTAGGGAGAAAATCTTCCCTGTGAGGGCAGTGAGGCCCTGGCACAGGCTGCCCAGAGAAGCTGTGGCTGGCCCCTCCCTGGCAGGGTTCAAGGCCAGGTTGGATGGGGCTTTGGGCAGCCTGGGCTAATGGAGAGTGTCCCTGCCCATGGCAGGGGGGTAGAACTAGATGGGCTTTGAGGTCCCTTCCAACCAAAACCAGTCCGTGGTTCTGTGTTTCTATGACTCTTTGATTAGAGTTCTGTTTTGGGGAGTTACTGGATCAGATGAATGCTCAGAGTATACTTAAGGTTCATTTCTCTGGCATTGTGCAATAATGTTCTTGCTATTTACAGCAAATTTGTCTCATACAAGGTTAAAATTATGATTGAATCTGCTATCCTAAATATGAGAAGGAATTTGCAACAAGAAGTTAAAGAGAAATTTCTGAATTTTCATGTAAGACTTTTAAAGATTTTAACCTGTTGTGGTGACTTTACCTCAAAGCTAAACACGTTTCTTACTAAAAATCCACTTAAACAATCCAAACTCTGAGGAAAATATTACTACTTTTGCTGACAGATGTCTCTCTTCTTCTCCATCAAGCAGCTGATCAACTACAGACTGGCTTCTTCAGAGCAAAATGTCAATCCTGCTTTTGGCATGGAGAAGCCAATTCCTATTTTTGATTTTAGAAAAGATTTCTTTTCAGCTCTTGACAGAACTTCTTTAGGAAACAGCATCTTGGACTGAGCTTTTTAATCTAATGCTGAAAGACCAGACCAAACAGGGGGAAACATGGTTACTTACATTACTGTACTGCTCAGGTGCAGTATTTTTATCTAGACTAACCTACTCAATGTCTTTACACAGCTACAAATCCACTCGAAACTCACTGGAAGTTTGTTGGCTCAGCAAATGCCACACACAATCTAAGCGTGTGCTAGTGACAAAAGAAGATAAGAAATCAGTTACAGTAGATTGTATTCCTTTAAAAAGCTGCCTTTTCACAGCAGAGTTTTACCTTGCCCTGATTACCACAAACTGCCTCGGACTTTTCCAATGGGCAGAGGAAAAACTTGTGCCTTCCTTCAGAGCAAAGGAGCATGGCAAGAGGCAGGAAGAGGGGCTTCAGTAAGGTCAGGGTGGGAGAGGCTGGGAGGAAGAGTGAGAAAGCAGAAGCTCTACAGCACAGCAAGGAATGGGAGACCACCAGCAAAGGCAGGGGCAGGACAAGGCCTCAAATAGTTGTGATGTAAGGGTGAATGTTTCTGCGAGTTGGAGGATCGGAATAAAAGTTTTTAGGATTGGAATAAAAATTAAGACCCACTTCCTAAAGAAATGAGTATGTCACAAAGAAAATTATTGACAAGGCCTTTTTTTCACTTTTAATTTTTTTTCCTTTTCTTATAAGATAATTGGTCTCCTTTATACCCTGAGAAATGCAGCTTTCACGTTGAAAAGACCCTTAAAGTCCCTGGAAGTGCTTATTTAAAATAAAGGACTGTAAAGTTTTATACAAAGCTCTGGTCAAGTCAAGGTTTTGCTGCAAGGATTTCTACAGCCCAACTCATGGACACTGTAAAAATGGCATTAGGGCTTTTTCCTTTTGTTTTAGAGCAGCAGACCCTGCTATAGAGAGCACTTAACTCCTCGTCTACAGATAAACCTTCTGTTCCTGACACTGTAACTAGCCTTCCAGAGGACTTTGTGGAAAGTTCCTCCCAGGCAAGAATTAGTACTTACTACCTTGCAAGCCCTTCCCCACCTGATACCAGGTTCCTAGCCTGACCAGGATCATTCCACTCTTCCCTTAGAGGAACTTACCGGACTTTGCAGGCTTTCTCTGATCTTAGCTCTCAGACAGGAACTTTCCTCTACATAGTGTTTGGTATCTGATGGACCTGGTCCAGTTACATTAATAAAGAGAAAGAGGTGTGAGATGAGAAGGATGGGCCTCTGCTTTGCAGCAGAAAGCAACAACAGCTGACTGTCTCTCCATATGCTGTAATTTGGGATCATTAATCCATTATCCAGGAACAAAAAGACACCATGTAAGTGGCCAGCAGTACAGGCTGGAGGATGAGCTGAAAAGTTCAATATCTTCCCATTGAACCCAAAAACCTCATACAGGTCAGATGTCCTGCTTTGTCATAAAGAGGGCAATTTTAATAAAAAACCCCTTACTGTTGTGGGTGAAAATCATGACCCAGAGGTAAAACAATGACTCCTGTGTGCAGAACTCATTCATCTGCAAGCAACCTCTGTACTCCTCTGTGATAACGGAAAACAAAGAGAGCTCATGCCTTTATTACGTACCAGCCTTATTAGACTTCCTAATGCATATTCCAGTAAATATATTAATATAAATAGGGCAAGAATTCACTTTCTCAGTCTATATCTAGTTCTAGGTGCATAATATTGCATATGTATTCTATTTCCCCACATCCAAATAAGCTATTTTGATTATTTATTCTGATATGATTTATAATGTGCAGCACCTGTTACCCCAGGCATTAATTTATCACCATCAACCACTCTTCAAGGACAGAAAAATGTTGATTCCTTTTTGCCAGCGTTCTGTGCAACCAGACTATCCAGATACTTACAATGGGATGTTAAGAAGCCTTTTGCATGCTCTGCTGCAGGAGATGTCAGTGATTAGCTGTTATACAGGTCACACACAGGCATCTCATTTGCCCATCACCTTTCAAAAAATAAAAAATAATTCCTTTTTTTTTTTTTGTTATGGTTGAGGCTACTTTAAAAACAAGCCTGTAATAGGATTCAAGTTAGGATGGGGAGACAGTTCAGGAATACACAATGATTTTCAAATTTAACCCCCCACATAGAAGCAACCAAAAACGTCAGGAGGAAGGAACACTGAAGGATGAGTAGTCAAAAGACAACTGAAAGCAGGAAGGAAGCAGCGCCAGGGTCTGCTTCTGGAATTTGGCCTTGGGGGGTGCAAGGCTGCTGTGAAAAAACCCCTATGGTTGCCCTTCCACATGGAGGAGGACGAACCAGGAGGACACTGAACTGCTACACTGTGAGAAGGACTGTGGAGCAGGGAAATGCTGTTTATTTGCATTTGTTATATAAATAGCTCTTACGAATCTAGAATAATATTTCTTCTGAAGGACAAAACCGGTCTGGCAACACCAGTTAGCTCTGACCTTCTTCAAAGACGTGTTACTTTTCCAAAAAGCTGGTGTGTGTGTGTGTAATATTATGGTTCTGTTTGAAACTCTACTACAAGATACTTCCCCCCCCCCCCCCCCCCGTAAGCTAGATAGATTATTTTTGTTTCTTTTCCTCATAACTAACTGCACCAAGGATGCCAGTTGATGGAGCTGTAGATGATCTTAACTTGTTAATGAGAATGTTCTCCTATGATGAGCTTTCATAGCTGCCATTGATAGCAGGACCCCGGCCACTGAGTTTGCAGCCCTAGCTGGTCTACATCTACCTGAGCAGTTACTCACCACTAAGTTGCATTGATCAGAGATGTAGTATATTCAGGGAAATATTCCTTGGGACCAGTCTAAATATCCTTGAGTAACGGGCACAGAGCAAATTATTTACTTTTTCTTTAAAAAAGGGCTTCTCAGAGCTCTTTTTCTCCGGTAATCCTCTCAGTGTGACTTCAGACATCACAATGCCCTGTGATTTATGTCTTGTTAAAATATGACTTGGGACCATTCACTCAAAAAAGGCAGCTACAAGCAAGTGAACAGTAAGTGGTTGTGTTCAAAGTCATCTCTCCTAGTAGCGATCAGGTAGTCATAAATATACAAGACACTTGCTTTCAAAATTCCATGAAAAAACAAAGTCTAATAAACAGGAGCATTCTTAACCACGGTCAGAAGACAGCATTAAAGGCTTTCATCAGCCCAAAAGGCATCTGTTTCTGGTGATGGACAGTGGTAGCTTTGATGCAGCATGCTACAGGAGTCGGTGTAACACATAAAGATGTCTTTGCCCATCAGAGCATTTCTCAGGGGGATGTCAAAGGTAGGATCACAACACTGTGCAACACTAGTACTTTTACACTGATTCTGGTGAATCTTAAAAACATGTGAGCATTAAATCATTAACAGGGATCCAAGGGGTCACTGCTTTGCCACTGTGGTTCCTCTAACCATTTGGAAAGTGGAAGATTACCGAATGGTTTCATAGATCAAATTTTCAGACTTTCTGGACTACATTTAAATATGTTATCCTGAAGATAAATGGTTTCTATCAAACCGGCAGTCCCTGAAGCTGTGTAAGTTTTAGGTAAAAAATTCAGTATATAATTAAAGGATCCAGTGTCTGAATTATGAGCTCTACTCACAGGTTATTTTAAATTTGGTCTGCTAAGTTATATCATATATTTTAGACATTGATGCTGATTGTGAGTAAAAGTTCCTCAAAATATGTTGCCTTCAGCATATTTTCACCTTCCAGTTAATTTATCTGCTACATGACATTTTTTTCTCCATAATATATTAAATTTGGTTACATAACGTTAGAGAAGATGGGAGCCAGCCATGTTCAGGAGAACTGGAAGATAACTGTGAAATCCCACTCTAAGAGGCAGCTGGTGAAAGCCACATATGCAAAGAAACAGAGGACAATGGTGAGTTGGGTGATGTTGCCCTACTTGATCTACATCTGCCAAGCTTTTGGAAATACAATTGTCCCCTGTCCAGGGAATGACCTTTCTTACAGGTTTGAAATCTAGACTTTGCAGATGAGGTCTGAAACACTGTCTTGCCCATTAACCTGTAGGAAACCTTTATAAGCAGCAGGGGCAATGACAAATTTACAACAAATATGCTTGTAAAAATAAAAAGTATTTCTCTTCAAGCTTAGTAGCCTTTCCTGGGATGAAAATTCTCCCAACAAGAACAGATGCAATATACTTGTTGACTTTCCCAATGAGGACTCTCACAGCTGGTTAAAATTGTGGGTCAATTCTTTATCTTGCTTTAAAGTGATGGTTTGTGACCACCAGAAATGTCCTTTCATGCCAGCGATGGTGGCTGATCACTCTGGGAGTCCTACAAGCCAGAAAGACACAGCAGATTGCAGTTGTTTTGAAGCTATGTGGTCTGACTGATCATCTGGCTGCTCCCACAAAGTGTGAGTCCCTGCCTGTCTTTTAAGCACGAGTATTTGTAAGGTCTCTCTCTTCTCCTCAAATTCTGTCCAAAAAATGGTTGAAAAAAAAATATTCCCTTGCCTGCTGCCAAATCTGGCCAGAGATGGTTTACATATTTAAAATATATCTCTTTACAGGAATGCAGATAGGCAGTGGTCACGTAACTGTGTTTCCATAGGGAACTGGGAACCATGGGAAATAGCTGCAGTTACAGTTAACATTTTTAAATGTCTTTTGTTGTAGACAGTCTTCTGAGACACAGATAAAGTAGTAGAAATTCATACTTTAATATTGCAGTATCCAAATGCTACAAAAGCAGAAAACCACCAGGAAATTCTAGACTCCATCTGAGAAGGCAAGGCTATATAAAGAGGTACCCAAAGTGTGACCAACCTGACAGAAATCTATCCTTCCCAAACCAAATCCATGAAGAGGGCAGGGAATGCAACTGACTTCCTCTGTTCCCCTTCCCCTCAGAGACTGACAAGGTCACTCAGGGGATCAGTAACAGGTGGGGACGTTTGAGCAAGGCCACCACATGGACTGGTGTGAGCTGTCAAAAGACTGATGGTCAGGATAGTGGAACAAGCAGCTCTGTAGAAAAAAAAATTTGATATACCAAACATTTGGAAGCAGAAATACAGAAATAACTGTGATTTTGGTATGATATCTATCTGGGTACCTACTGCTGCCCGTCGATGACAAAGCCAAGCTAGCTTGTCTATGCTTCTCATGTAGATCCCATTATTAGTTACCTTAGGTACTATAATCAATTAAAAATTGAAACAGACCTAAATTCTCTGTTTCAATTTACTATTTCTGATAATTTTGCTTCCATTTTTTTGGTAGATGAACATTTTACAGTCCTTGAAGTCTCTGATCCTGAAATCCCGTTGTTGTAAGACAATCTTTTCACTCATATTTAGAGTCCACATGTCCCATAAACCCGTGTACATTTAAAGATGCAATCCAATGCAAACTGAAAATCTGATGGCAAATAAAGCCAGTTCTGAATTCATCATTGCTTTACCTTTCTAGGTATTAGGAGGCTTCATAAAGATTTCTGTATCGAGGACTTACTAGTCATAAACTTGGGAAAAAACATGGCATGGTTTATCCTCTTTAAAGATCTTCACTGAAAGGTTTTATGACAAGGAACTACGGCACTACCATCAGTTGTCTGTCAACAACTGGCTTGAAAATATCACTTCTCCCATTGTAAATCTAACCTCCTATTTATGATTATTTTCTTTCACCCAAGAGTTATTACCCTGTGCAAAAATCACATGCACATTTTTGAACTTTACTACAGCTACCTTTTTTCTAGAAGTATCTGTCCTTCACAAGACACTTCATACTCATTTGCATCATTCATCTTTCTTTATTTCTTTTTATGTTTACTGTGATATTAATGTGAAACCAAGAACTTGTATTCTTCTTCACAGCTCAGTCAAAACTTGAGATCAAAATCATTAGTCCCATACTTAGTTCATCAATTTAATTACATTAATATTTAACAGATTTAATTTTTTTTTCATTTTAATAAAATATTCAAGATCACAAAAACTCGAAATTAATAGCGATTAATCTTTTCAGACTGTAAATACCACTGCACATAAACCACAAAGGACCAAAAGTAAAAGCTACGTCACACCTGATGCACCTCTCTGCCACGTTACCTTTGCCATTACTCAATTACTAGGTTAACATTCTGTTTAATTGGCATCTCAAGGAAGATTTGGAGATTAACAGGCAATGGTGATGCAGGCCGAAAACCAAGAGCACAATTAATATTCCTGTGGATGTACAAAACCTTTCTATAGGCCTATTTTTTTGTTGTTAGCTTGCCAGTATTTTTAATGATTGAGCAGACGGAGCAGAGCATGAGGACTGGTGTGCTGGTTTGGGCTGGGGTAGAATTGATTTTCTCCACAGTAGCTGGTGTGGGGTTACAGTTTGGATTTGTATTAGAAACCACGTTCATAACACTGAGGTGTCTTCATTACTGCTGAGCAGCGCTTACACAGTCAAGGCCCAAGGAGTTGGGAAGGAACACAACTAGGACAACTGACTCAGTCTGGCCAAAGGGTACTATGCTCAGCATGTAAAGGACAGGGGGAAGAAGGGAGGAGGGACGTTTGAAGTGATGGCGTTTGTCTTCCCAAGTCACTGTTAGGTGTGCCAGAGCCCTGCTTTCCTGGAGATGGCTAAACTCCTGCCTGCCCACGGGGAATAAATTTCTTGCCTTGCTTGTGTGTGCAGCTTTTGCTTTACCTATTACACTGTGTTTACATCAACCCCTCAGTCTTCTCACTTTTTACCTCTCCTATTCTCTCCCCCACCCACCAAGGGAGAGAGAGTGAGCAGCTGCAGGATGCTCAGCTGCCAGCTGGGGTTACACCGCGACAACTGGGAACACACTTCCTAAATAAGGGGAAGCCAAAGGTATATACAAGCTTTTGCACTGCTGGTAAGTCTGACAGATAACTGAAACTACTGGTGAAGTAGTACTTATTCCAAAACATAATCCATTGTCAGCAAAAGCCTTTAGCTATGATTAGTGTTATTTAAAAATTACCTAGAATTGGTTTCCTGCCCAAAGAGTACACGCTGCTTGTTCTCTCTTCCGGACGTACTTGGTGCCAAATTTGGCATAGGCTCCTTTCACAGGAAAGCCTGTCAGAAATGTAAGTCAGATTGCTAGGAAATTATCTGCAGTTGGAATTCAACTTCAAAGACTCAGTTGAAAGTCTTCTGGTGAAAAAATACAAAGGAAAGCCAAGAAAAAAAGTATGAATACAAGAAGTGAACGTCTCTGAAGTTTTATACTGACTGCCAGCATTAGACAAAGACTAATACATAGAAAATCTTTAAATTTTAACTGCAGTTGCAATTTTATAATTAAAGAGTTTCAGTAGCTACAAGTCAGGAAGCAGAAATGACAGGCCAAGCTGGATTTTAAAAAAAATCCTGCTTCATACATGTAAGAACTCCTGAACACTGAACCAAGGCAGACAATATATTCATTGCACTCAGAAAAGAACGTGGGTACTACGAGACAAAAATATAGCAGAAACCATAAAATACATTCATTAGAAATTGTTTTATTTACATTTTCAGAAATGTTACAACCCAAATTTCCACTACAAATTCATACAAATCAGGAGAAAACATTAACCTTTACAGAAATTCAGGAAAAGATCAAACACTAAGCCATTCTGAAATCAAAACAACATTTCTCATTCAACACGTCTAGGTATGTTAAGTCAAATTCTGGTTTTACCAGTTAAAACAGTAATTCTCTCAAAAGATAATTTGGTAAGATACCTCCCTGTTACTTATCAACCATAAAACAAATAAGTGAATTTATAAAAGGAGAGTCAAAGGTAACTAAGATTCATGACCGTATGGAAAGCTTGGAAATTCTGATCTGATTACCCAAGGGATCCAGTCCCTTAGACTGCGTGAGTCATCACTAACAGCAGCATTACTTCACTTCTTTGAAATGTTTTGAAGATACCATTTAGTATATTGTGCAATTTTTCATTTTCCTTTTTGTGAATGAGGGAAATATCAGCAAGGTTCCACAGGACACAGAGCAATTTAAACAGTACTGAGGTTCTGCTTATGTTACAGAAAACAGTAAAAAAACCCTTACAAATTTCAAATAACACAAGCAGTTGATACAAATTATATAGAACAGTAATTAGATTGAAGGATAGGGCTAGGGACTTGTGCTTAGACTGGAGGTAAGAGAGTTACTCCTCAAGAATCCCAAATTCAACAGAATTGAGTTGAGGTTTATGCAGAGGAAAGCATGTTTTGGGTTTGTAGTCCTGTGCAGTTCTCGGATCATTTGGTGGAGAGTGAACAATTCAAACATCTTCCTATTGCTTCTGCAAAAGATTTTACCAAAAAAAATAAATAATTGTCAACTGAAAATGGAGGGGTTTCATCAAAACACTAAAGATTCTACAGAAGTGTAATTTTTTTAACGAAAAAACCTGTGCATTATATTGGGTGTTTCACATAGTTTTTCTACGTTGCATATGAGACCTTGAAGCAGAAGGTTAACAATGCACAATGAGAGAAATCTTGGCAAAAGTCACCAAAACCTATCATTTCACTTGAGTAAATAGCACACATGTGATGTGATGAAAGCTCAAGGAAAGGCTATGACAGGCTTTCACTAATGTGAGGATACCCTACACAGTAGAAATTTTTAAACAATGACAGTTTCTGAGCAAATTTACTTTTAGCATATTGCCAATCTAAGTTATAATTTTTATTGGGTTACAGGAAAAATGGTTGGATTTTTTTTTCCCAAATAAAGTTCTATTTTGTTTCAAATAAAGTCAAATGAAAACCTCAGTTTTGACAACTTTAATGTAAAAAATGGCCCCGTTTAGATTCCTGCTTTTATAAATGAAACAGTCCCATGAAGTAATGCACCAATGGAGCTCAGCAGCACATCACACCGATACGATGATCTTTGTTACAATAAACTAATAACCAGTAAGCAACAGGAACATATTTTATAAAGTTTAACTTTCCCAAAAAGGGCTTAAATGGCTCAGGACTCAAAATATTGAAGGAAATGAAAAGAGATGAAAGTTGAATGCAAGACACAGTCGAGGCTGAAGTTTCAAAAGAGATTGGGACTAAGTACCTGAGTAAAACTGAAGGTCAAGGGGAAAGAAAAGAAGGGTTTTCTTCTAAGCATTCCTGTAGTCTGTGTACATAAGTATTATTTCCTCTTTAGCCTAGTTTCAGGGTTTGGGTTTTTTTTTTCTTTTTAGTTTGTATTCTGCAAATTGAACTGGATTTTTAAGTGAATTGAGATCCTTGCATTACACATTTGTGACACAAACAGTTTAACTGCTAACAGAAACAGCCCAGCATTGTCTACGGTAGAGTGAATAAACAGCAAAACAGAGATGAGCCTTTCAAAAAGGAGAAAGATAAATAGCCCCAAGTTTTCCAATCTAATAATAACTAACAGAATAATGGTAATAAAGATTTACTTTATTCTGGAGAGTTTTTGCAGTAGAACACAGAGCTTTTCCAAAATCTGAATATCTAGCTTAGAACTTCGAAGCAATACAGAGCAGGTACGGAAGAAGGGTTCGTTACTGCAGGCTTCCAGGAAAGGCTGCAAGGAACCTGTAAGATAAAATAAAGACTTGTATCACAAAGCTCTATGCAAGGAAAAATAAACCAGCTATTGATACCTTCAGAGGGCCTTAAATGACTATTAGAACAATGAAATAATTCAGTTTACGCCGGGCACGTGATGCAAAACTAGAAACTGAAACTGAAAAAATCCAAGTTCCTCAGAGTCCTCCTATTAAAACAAGGCTGAGTCCCTTGAGAGCAGGTTCAGATTAGATATTAGAAAAAAATGTTTCACTGAAAGAGTTGTCAGGGCCTGGGACAGGCTGCCCAGGGAGGGGGTTGAGTCACCATCCCTGGGTGTGTTTAAAAGACGGGTCGATCAAGTGCTTAGGGATAGGGTTTAGCATAGGACGGGAAGGGTTGGACTTGGTGATCTTAAAGGTCTTTTCCAACCTTGTGAGTCTGTGAAAACAGGAAACAGAAATATTTTAATGTTTACATATCAAAAATATTTAATATGCCATACTTAATTAGAAACTGCAGTGGAAAACTACAGCATAAACCAATAAACACAGACATTATAAAATTCTTTGCCCATACACTGAATACTGTCATTTATAAATATGGTATCAAGATGTTTTTATCAGTACAAAGAGACTGGATGCATCTTTTGGACAAAATTTTCCCTTTTCTTGTCCAAGGACATGCAACTTATTATTTACAAGTAGCCTTGGAGTGAATTCAAGGTTTTATTTCAGGAGGCTTGCTGATATAAAATCAGAAGAAATTCTATAGAAAACTATTTGAAACAGAGCTTTAAAAAAATCAACCTGTCCTGAGAGCCTAAACAACTCATTTTCTCAGAGCTGCTCATTTATAGTGAGTATTCAACAACAACCCATTAATTCCTAGACTTCACTGTTAGGAAGAGCTTTCAAAATCTCTATTTTTTGCTTCAGTCATCGTCACCTATCAACTTTGAGAGTGACATCCTCAACCCAGAAACTGTGAGCATGGACCATGCTAGATGCAATGTGAAACAAACCAACAGCACACAGCATCTCCACACAGAATCTCCTCTGCCCTGAGTGTCTGTGGTAACAGATGGAGCCTGAAGTGACAGACACAGTAAAAGAGCTCACTGGACACACTGTGGGCATTTTTAAGATGTTTTACAGGGGTGGCCCACAGACTGAGGGAATGATATCTGTGTATTACATCAAAAGATGGAGAGTGGTTGTATTGGGTAGTGTGGGACCTGAGCGTGATGTGAATGGTATGGAAGAAGGGCTGGAGAATGTGCTGGTTTGGGCTGGGATAGACTTCATGTTCTTCATAGTAGCAAAGAGGGGGCTGCAGTTTGGGTTTCTGCTGGAAACAGTGTTGATGACACAGAGATCTGCTGAGCAGTGCTTACACAGTCAAGACCCTTTCCACTTCTCACCCCACCCCCCCACTGGGCTGAGAGTGCACAAGGAGTTGGGAGGCGACACAACCAGGACAGCTGACCCCAACTGGCCAAAGGGATATTACAGACCATATGACATCATGATTCATTTGTAACAGGGGAAGCTAGTGAGGAGGTGGGATTGCAGCTCAGGAACTGGCTGAGCATTGGTTTCAGGTAGTGAGAAACTGCTGTGCATTGCTTGTTTTGCATATTCTTTTATCATTATTAATAATTATCTTCCTTTTCTGTCCTATTAAACTGTCTTTATCTCAACCCATGAGTTATACTTTTCTTTTTACTACTTTTTTTCTTCTTTTTTCCCCCTCTTTGATTCTCTCCCCCAGCCCCCTGGGTGGTTGTTTCACCTGCCTGCCAGATAAAATGGCAATAATGGCATGTCATCTGGCTACAGCAACAAACGACCCAGTGCCACCCCACATCTTATCATGCATTACACTACACAGTGAAGTCAACAAGCTTCGTGGGCCTTTGCTGGTTTTACACCATCAGATGAAGAGACTGGGAAACAGCAGATGCCTTTAGGTCAGAGAAACTGTGGCTACACCTAATCTTTACGCTATTTTCAGTGGAGGGGTTTTTGGCAGAACTGACTCTAAAGGCTGAAATTCAACAGGCAGGATCCACAAAATACATAATGAATGTGTGGATGGGAACGATAGAGATGCAGGAGAACAGACTTTGGAAGCAAGGGGCCAACCTTGCAGCAATAAAAAACCAAGATGGCAACTGACGTGCTACCAAGTCTGGAAAAGGCAGGCAGATGTCTTGTGCTTTGCACCACTGAAGTGTCCTCTATTCCTTACCCAAAGCAACATGAAACAGTAGTTACTCCATGAGACATACATTATCAAGGCAATATATGGTTATAAATTATTTTTCTGTGCACTTCCAGTTCCATGTTTCTTGTGTTCTTCCTCCACGTTCAATCCACCAGTGGCTTTATGCCTGCTCTCTCACTTTTAGAACTATTTCCAGTTAAAAGCCTCTGTCTCAAACTTCTAACAGTAATAAATATAAACCCAAATGAAAGTAGAAATGTAAGCAGTAATCAGTAAGCAACACACTGAAAAAATGGCAAGTACAGATATCTCTTTCTTCTCTGTCAGTAAAGAAAGTATTTCTCATTTCATTTTAGCTTATGGCCTTCAATTAAGGATAGAATGCTATGACTGAAGTGATTTATTAAATGTCATTGACAGCTTCTAAGACAAGGAAAACACCATGGATAACTGGAATCATGACCTATGGCTGAGGTTCTACAAACCTGCAAATACCACAATACATTAAAAGCAAGTGAATTGAAGATTGGAAGTTACAGGATCAATCCTAAAAAGAACAAAGGAAAGGGTACAGCCTCCTAAAGGTGAAAAATAAGCCTGGTGCTGAAGTGATACATTTAAATACATATTTATCTAAAATAGATTTGTGTAAAGAAAACATTTCCCAGATATGTTTGAATTGGCCTGAAAATGCCTCTTTATCAAAAATCACAAGGGACCAGTAGAATGCTGATTTCACACACACACACAAAAAAGGAAAAATATGAGAAGAATGTATTCTCTCAGGGAAATTTAACTTGGGAATGGAGGGTTACTCTAACCCACAACTCTACAGGTAATAGAAGTGAACACCTGTCAGGAATCCAACAAGAGAAGTCTTCTTGTTGGATTCTTCTTGTTGACTTCTGCCCTTGGTGTGTACACACACAGACCCCAGGGTAAAGATACGCTGTAATAAAATATAAAGTTACACTTTTAATATTTCTTCTAATATTTCTCTACTTTTGCTGCAGAAGGTGTTATTTTTCAGAAACAGTGATGTCAAAAACTCAGGGCTATCTGTCAATTGCAGCAAGCAGAAAATCCTTAGAGGGGTTCACAGTATGTGCTAAATTTAGTGATACATGACTGACACACACTCAAGATCCAGCACTCTTTACTGAGCTCTCTCTAACATAACTCTGAAGTTGTTAGGCACGTAGTGTCCTGAACCTGGGAATGTCATTAACCCAGAATTCACTTCTAGTGTGATGCTATCATGCCTTAGTGAGTGTAACGTGTTAAAATCCATGAAAAGAGGAGACAAAACTATAAACAGAAGCAGCAAATAAGCAAAGCCTGATGAACACAATCCTACCATCTTAAGAGTGCTTCATACCAAAACGTTTCTATCACTTAAGAGGGTTTGAAGCAAGACTTTCTATGCAGATAGCAACAAGAGATAACCTTCTCTAAGGCAAGAAAATCCAGGACTACCTATTATGTTATTGTAACTTCACAGATATTCTATAGATCTACAACTTCACAGAAATTGTGCTACCATTCATTGGAGTTCTTGCAAATGACTGCTTATTCCCAAGAAAGATAAACTGCCCTATCAATCTGCACTGCACCACTAACCAAGCCCATTTTAACAATAAAATCTTGAAACAGTCTCTCTTACTTACCAAAGATGTCTATCAGAAAGTTAGGAAGAGGAAAGTGGAAATAAATGTGTGAGAACACTGACATTCAAGAAGTAAATAGAGAATAAAGGTTTTCCTTCTTTCTGTTGCCTGTTAAAACAACAAATGGCTTTAGAAACCTCTCCTTTAACATGGCTTTTGACTCAGATGAACTCTGATTCATGAGAGGTCTGATGGCAGCAACACTGCTGGGATGAAAAGGGCGGTCCCACAATTTATTCCTATGAATATCCTTAAATAGCCATAAAATACTTTACATTCCTTTTTTGCATGGGTAAACAAATACCATATTCAGTTGACCTAGACATGTCTTTGTTGCCTTGCTCTTACTGGTTCCTTAAAAATATTTCATTTAAAAAAAAGTATAAACACATACAAATATATGCTGCAAGAATATTTTTACTGGGAAGTTTACAAACCAGTGTAAAAGAGATGCAATACTATAAAGACAGAAGGATTTTTACTATAAAACAGAAGACCTAAAGTGGAAATAATTTCTAAGAGTTTGTAAAGTTCATTTATGTGATTACTAAGAAAAACTTAGATTACTAAGAAATTGTAATCCATCCTGATACAACTTGGGCATAATTTAAAATAATCTTCAAAAGCCTCCAGTGCTACCTTTAAAAAAAATTGCATATTGTAGTTGCATAAGCTTAACTGGATTGGGGAGACTGCAATGAGCAATTTATCACTGTTGACAGAATTCATCTGAAATTTGCCTTCAAAGTAATCAGTCACAGCATAAAATCTCACCAGCTACAGCTATCCAGGAAAATTCAGTTTTACACCTAAAGCTATGCCACCTCAGAAAATGAAGACTGTCAGAAATGCCAACATTAAGTTCATGCTTATTTATTTTTTTATTACCAATTACAATTTTGCCTCATTTCCAAATGGATGAGGATCTGCCAGGACAAGGGAGATCACATGACAGCAACACCAACGAGGGACACAGCACTGGCTACTAGTGTGAAAAATTTAACTAACACTAAGGGTAACTAACTATGCACCACAGCAGAAACACTTTATTGTTTATTATTAAACTGTTATACCACTTACACATTGCAAATAACCAATTGTCTACAACACAATCACCTGTAAGACTGGACCCATTCGCTGAATTTAACCACTGGCACTTCACAGCCCTGGCTATTGATAACAGGGGACAAAGTTAAAGCACAGTGGAGATAGGGTGAGATTCCAGTCAGCATAAGGGACCTCAAAATGTGGATGTTTACATGGGCAACACTGAGTTAAGAGAGGCTAAGTAGCACACCCAGTATGTGTCAGCCTCAGACTGAATTACTCTTCTGTTCCCTGGGATGCACGAGACATTCATGCAGACATGAGGCAGGACACATGGGACACCACTGTCATGCTTAACTGGTGACTGGAGCTTGCACCCATTTAAAAAATGGTAATGGAAAAGATTTAAAAATTAGCAGCAACACTTATGTCCCAAGAGATGCTTGGAACGTAAAGAAGCCTACAAGGAAAACAAAACTGATCAGAAAAGAAAGCTATGACTTGGAGGTCAGAAGCTATTTTTATAATAAAAAACAGAGTATGAAAAGTCAAGTCAGACCTTATTAAGAAAAAGCCCACAAAACCTCTACAGACATTTAAGAAAAATAGAACAAAAAAGAGGTAGTAGGGTCATCTGTGGTCAGCACAAGAAAGATGGGATAGAATCATAGAATGGCATGGGTTGGAAGGGACCCAAAGGATCATGAAGCTCCAACCCCCCTGCCACAGGCAGGGCCACCAACCTCAGGCCTGGATCTACACAAGATTGCCCAGGGCCCCATCCAACCTGGCCTTGAACACTTCCAGGGATGGGGCATCCCCCACCTCTCTGGGCAGCCTGTTCCAGCACCTCACCACTCTTTCTGTAAAAAACTTCCCCCTAATATCCAATCTAAACCTTCCCTCCTTTAGCTTTAATCCATTCCCCCTTGTCCTGCCATTATCTGCCCTTTTAAAAAGCTGATTCCCCTCCTGTTTGTATGCTCCCTTCAGGTACTGGCAGGCTGCAATGAGGTCCTTCCGCAGCCTTCTCTTCTCCAGGCTGAACAAGCCCAGCTCCCTCAGCCTCTCCTTGTAGGGCAGGTGCTCCAGCCCTCTAATCATCCTTGTGGCCCTCCTCTGAACCCTCTCCAACAGTTCTACATCCTTCTTGTATTGGGGGCCCCAAATCTGGACACAGTACTCCAGGTGGGGCCTCACGAGGGCAGAGTAGAGAGGGACAATCACCTCCCTGTCCCTGCTGGCCACCCCTCTTCTGATGGAGCCCAGGATCCCATTGGCCTTGCGAGCTGCAAGAGCACACTGCTGGCTCATGTTAAGTTTCTCATCCACGGTGACACCCAGGTCCTTCTCAGCAGAGCTACTCTCAAGGAGCTCTTCTCCCAGTCTGTATCTATGACTGGGATTCTTCTGGCCCAAGTGCAGCACCTGACACTTGGCAGTGTTGAATAGTATTTTAGCCTTCTGGGTGCAGACTTTGGCTAACATGCTGGTTTTCAGGAGAGAACTCTGTCTTGATAAGAGGGAACAAAAGATAGAAAAAAAGTCCCCCAAACATGTAATTACAAGAGAGTCCTTTAGTCAGGGACATCAGAACAGATTTCAGGATTCTGAAAGAAATTCAGAACTTTGATTTTACGACAAGAAGAGTTAAGCAATTGTTGCTAACAAGTCAGGAAGAGGCACTTTGTAAAGAGAGAACAGTAAAAACAATATACCTACTGGATTTGGACCAAAAAAAGGCAATTTGACCATGTGCCCTTCAGTAAGACTCTAAAGATACTTTCTAAAGATACTTTTTGGCCCTGCCTGTGGCAGGGGGGTTGGAGCTCTATGATCCTTGGGGCCCCTTCCAACCCATGCCATTCTATGATTCTATGGAACTAAAAGAGACCCAAAAAAAGTGTAATATAGGTTGATCTGTAAGTATGCATACAGCCACAGTAGGCACATTGTGTCAGAGTAGTCAGATACTTTTGTTTGGTCAATAAGTGCTGTAGCAGTTATAACTCAGCTACACTTTAATACCACTTGATCAAGAACCATATTATATTGGAGAAGATGGGGTTAGTGGAAGGACCAAAATGTGCAGCGTGTAATGAACTGGTTAAAAGAAAAAACATTTTGCCTTGAAAAGTGAACTTAAGTTTTAAATATTTATTTTTGCAACTGTGCTTATTTGATGTATTAATTAATGACTGGGGCATGAAAACAGGAGTAATTTAATCAAATTCCATGGTGGAACTAACCTTTTAGATGGCAACAGATATAAAATATGTGACAACTAGAATTATCTTACTTGCTAGAACAGCAGAAGCATAAAGACAATACACTAAGAAACAACAAATATTTTTCCTGGAAAATTGCTGCTTATAAACATCAGAGGATGAAAACTGTTGAGTTAATTGAACTCAGTATATCTATGAGCAATCTACATGGTCTACCCAGTAAAGACTGATTTGAATAAGGCATGAGAAAGGGAGAAAAGCACCATTTTACAGATAACTCAGCCTTGCAAATTGAAGCTATGCACTATTATGGATTACTTCGTGCAAGGAACCAGAAAAAGCCTAATAAACTTCCAGAATTGCTGAAGGAATTGCAACTCTCTCTTACAGAGGGCACCTAAAGAAGCTTTGTTCCAACATTTCTTCTGTCAGAGCTCGCCTGTCTTGTTTCCCCTCCTCCCCAATCTCCACTCCTGTAATAGCCAGCTCAGAACTAAGCACAGTATTTCAAACAACCTCAAATAAGGAAGCCTGTAACCTGGCATGATCTGTAATTCTGTAACAGCAGATTGCAAGTAAGGAGGTAAATAAAGTCTGAACTCTGACATTCTCAGATGTAACTCAAACTGCACAAATTGTATTATCTACTTCCAAAAAAAGCCTTTCTTTATGAAGTTATTTGAATAACACAATTGAATAATATTGTACATTGCTGCAAATTCACCTTGAAAGATACAGAGAAGTTGGCTAAGTACAATAGTTCTCCTAGTCAAATAAAAGGGCATTAAAAATATATTTTCCTAATTAAATCACACTATAATTATTTTAAATTAAACCATTTTATGGAAAGCGATAAAACTGTAATCTGTTTATAAAAAAATGCAAATTTAGTAAAAGCAAACATGAGCCTACTTGAATAAACTTCACTGTTCTACAGATTCATAAATTCAAATGACTTGAAAAGGGATGTACATATCCAAGTACTAATACAAACAGCTCCTTTCTATACACAATACATTTTAAAAATTAGTATTCACATCTACCTTCAAAATGGTATGCTACACATGGTATGAAGTACAGTATTGCCCTGAACAAATAGTGACTTAATTAGAAATCAAATTATATTATTCCATTTAGTGCACTCATTTTTAAAACCTGTAAACAAGTATTTAATCAAAATCATGACAGGCTGACCATGAGCCAGCAGTGTGCCCTGGTGGCTAAGAGAGCCAGTGGAATCCTGGGGTGCATTAAAAGGACTGTGGCCAGCAGGTCAGAGGAGGTGATCCTCCCCCTCTACTCTGCCCTGGTCAGGCTCCACCTGGAGTGTTGTGTCCAGTTCTGGGCTCCTGGTATAAAAAAGACAGGGATCTCCTGGAGAGAGATGATTAAAGTCCTGGAGAATCTATCCTATGAGGAAAGGCTGAGAGAGCTGGGGCTGTTCGGCCTTGAGAAAAGATGGCTGAGAGGGGATCTGATCAATGTTTATAAATATCTGAAGTGTGGGACACAGGGGGAAATGGCCAGCCTCTTTTCAGTGGTCTGTGGGGACAGGACAAAGGGCAATGGCCTCAGGTTGGAGCACAGGCAGTTCTGCACCAATATGGGGAAGAACTTTTTTCACAGTGAGGGTGCCAGAGCCCTGGGACAGGCTGCCCAGGGGGATGTGGAGTCTCCTTCTCTGGAGATACTCAAGACCCATCTGGATGCTTCCTTGTGTGACCTGTCCTAGGGAACTTGCTTTGGGTTGGACCCGATGCTCTCTGGAGGTCCCTTCCAACCCCTACAATTCTGTGAATCCAAGCATTCAAACTAAGCTTGCAATTAATTCTCAAAAACACGTGCAAATTTTTGATGTACATGCCTGCTTTCAGCAAGTATGCAGGCTGGTCCTAGCATTATCACAGGCTGCATTTAACAGAGTTAGAGGTATTTATCTGTGGTTAAAATATTAAACTAAAATATCTATTAATCCTACATAATCATTTGCTGTTTTGTGAAGAATGAATTAAAAAATTACAAAGGTAAGACAGGATAACAGAAGAAGGATTTCCTTTTAAATGGCTTGTATTTCAATGTTTATCCCACATAAGCTGTAAATCATTCCTGTCACTATAGCTTCAAACACAGCTCCTCAGAGTAACTTCACATCTGCCTTTCACGCAGGTGAGGGGGGAATCCTAGTACGGTATTCACAGACTGACACTTCTACCCTTCCAGAAGTGCACAATAAGCTCATTTGAAGTTTCAATCCTGCAAACAGCTACCAGGAAAGATAATATGCTGAAAAATATAGTTAAATTTTAATCCATTTAAGCATACAGGCATTTTTTTACTCCATACCTTTGCTGCTTGTTCCCTTTCAAGTCTCAAAATTCTAAGGCTCAAGAAAGAAACAAGTGAGTTGTGGAATACCTAGTATTAGTTATGGAGCATTCCAGCTTGAAAAGAGTGAGCATAGAAGTAGTCCACATAAAAAGATTGTCTCCATAGTAAGAAGTTGATTACTTACTTATTAACTGAATCTTTTTATCTCCACTGGCTTGATTACCTTTCCTGTGAGATGAGTAAATCTGGACACAGACTTGGCTATCCATGTTGGCTATTAGAAGGTTCAGCAACTGTGTAAATACAGCTTGATTTTGCAGTTACTAAAAGTCTTAAGTGATGTAAGTGAACATGCTTAAGAAATCATACTGAAGCCCTACTAGAATGTGCCTTAATTTACAGTAAGCATAAAAGAGTCATGTAGAGGTTTGGTTTCCAATATGCACTCATCTCCCAACCTGCAAAATTAGCACACACTAATGAAGAGTATCATCTCTGTAAAACAGAAGTAAGCTGAGCTCCCTGGCAGAAAGAAGACAGGGATCTCCTGGAAAGAGTCCAGCAGAGGGACACAAAGATGATTAAAGGACTGGAGCATCTCCCCTATAAGGACAGGCTGAATGAACTGGGGCTGTTCAGCCTTGAGGAAAGAAGACAGAGGGAATCTGATCAGTGTTTGCATCTGAAATGTGGGACACAGGGGGAAATAGCCAGCCCCTTTTCAGTGGTGTGTGGGGACTGGACAAGGGGCAATCTCAAGTTGGAGCACAGGACATTCTGCACCAATATGGGGAAGAACTTTTTCCCAGTGAGGGTGCCAGAGCCCTGGGACAGGCTGCCCAGGGGGGTTGTGGAGTCTCCTTCCCTGGAGATATTCAAGACCCATCTGGACGCCGACCTGTGTGACCTGTCCTAGGGAGCTGCTTTGGCAGGGGGGTTGGACCTGATGATCTCCGCAGGTCCCTTCCAACACCTACAGTTCTGTGGTTCTGTAACCACAAGCTGTATTTAAAGCAAAGGCTGGTGCTTTGTCTAATCAACAATTAAGTCTTGATCTCCTTGAATGAACATAAGAGCAGGGAAGGGGAGCCTACTAATCTACGTGACAGAAGTCAGCTATCACTGCAAGAGGAATTTAAGACATGTGCTGTCTTTGTGTAAAAGAGCAAAGTGTGAAACCAAGACAGGGAGTTCCCTGCTCATAGATCTCAAATCAAGACTACAGCTGAACAATGGTATTTTTGGTAGGTGACTATGAACTCACTGGATCCTTTGGAACCCTTTTAACTGGTTCACAGCTAAAAAAACTACAGTAAGCTTCATGAGAAGCAAGAAGACGGGACCAACAGTATTCAACAAGATTGCATATGACAAGTATTCAATTACAGGGTGATTTAATACTAATGATGTGATGTTCTTTAGCACCCACAAAACAAATTTTCTTGCTGAGGTCATGCTCCTTCCTACTAGATTGTTTCCAGAAAATGTATCATGTCTGGCATCCAAGAATTCTCTTGAACAGTGTGTTGCAACTACTGTCCTAGCAACATGATCTGCTGAGAAAAGAAATTACTAGTCAGATGGAGAGAACTTTGGGGTGTGAACATGCCACAGAAGCCACCATAGTATAGTACAGCACACTAACAATCTGTACAATTAAAAGTAACTATTACTTCAACTCTTAAACATTAATTTCAATAGTAATTTAAATGAGAAACTTTAAGAAGTTTGTAAAGTAATAAATACATTATAAGTCTGTTGTAGTTTTGTGTGGCTGGGTTCTGGGGGGATGGTGGGTGGGTTGTGCTGCAGGGGTGTCTGCTGCAAGAAGCAGGCAGAAGCTCTCTGTATGCCCAACAGAGCAAACACCACCTGGCTCAAGGCTGGAGTCGTTGCTGACCAAGGCCGAGCCCATTGGCAACAGTCACAGTGACTCTGGGAATCACACTTAGGAGAAAAAAACAGTAAGCAGCTGCTTTTTACCACCAGAGAAGGGAGTGAGAAGTAAGTACTGGAAGAGAGAAGAAGAGAGTGAGGGAGAGGGGAGAGACTATTACAGCATAAAAATAAGCTGAAACTGAAATTCTCTTGACCAAAGCAAACTCTGAAATTACCCATAACATCTCTAGCAGCTCCTCTCACTCTTAAGCCCTGAGGAGCTGTCCAAAGCGAACCTCAACATTCTCCACCCCTGACATTTAAAAGCCAGCCTGTGTTCCAACTATGAGTGTTTCTGTGTATTACAAGAACAATAATCAGCATAAAATTTTACCCTCCTTCTTAGGCTTTAACATTTCTGTAAAAGAGGTGAGGAAAACATGATTGGCATGTACAGATATGTTTTCTCTATCTGTGACATACTGTTACAGTTTCAAAACCGTAAATGATAGGGACAAAACAGTGAGATTTTATTTGGTTGGCAACACACTTAAGAATTACACCATGGCATGAAAACTCCCTGATGTCTAAGAAATGCCTGTGCAGCTGGAATACTATCTGAGTTCTGATACCTAAACCATAACATAGTCTGGTGACAAATATGCAATTTGAGATCTCAGTTTGATAAATACACGTAATTTGATTGTGACTATTGTATACTATAACAACAAGAGTTGTCAGGCTCTGGAACAGACTCAACAGGGGGTTGAGTCACCATCCCTGGGTATGTTTAAAAAAAGGGTAGATGAGGTACTTAGGGATATGGCTTAGCTTAGGATGGGAACAGTTGGACTTGATGATCTTAAAGGTCTTTTCCAACCTTGTGATTCTGTGATGATGCATCTAAGTTTCAAGAATTAGGCTTCACGAGGGTACTGGAAGTCTTAATCGTCTCTTCACAGAATGCCTGTAGTGTTGGACCGTGCTTCTGTGGTGTAGCTGCACAGGCACACTGGTGTTACCCAGCCTTGTCCACTCAGGCAAACCTCTGATGAAGCAGTGAACCTCAGGCATGTTTTTATCTATAGTTTTAAATGAGCATGACACTGGTTCATAAGAGCTACTAGACTGGTATCATGCCTGTGGAATATGGTAAGCTCTCACTAACCTGGAATCAAAAAGATTAAAGAGTAAACCTGGATCCTAGTAGTGACCAAAGCCATTCCAACCTGGAATCTGAAGGAAGAGATGAAGTGAAAAAATCACCTTGAAGGCTAGTAGCCCAGCCTGTGGTTTTAATGAGAAAATGATGACAAATGGCTTGATCCATAAGGATGCAAATGTTTAGACCTCTTGACACAAAGACAACCAAGTAAGGTGATACTCCCCCCTTGCCTTTGGAGTAGGATTGAAATACCTAATCCCTGATAATTTACTAAGATTTTTTTGCTCTTCTGTCATCTCAGATGTTCTGATCATTCTCAGATGTTGCTTCAACAGTACCTTGTCACAAAGGCATGCCTAGGAAAGGTAATGCAAGAGGACAATTCGCTGAAGCTACCTGTAATATTCACTTTCCTCCTCTCATTACGCCTGGGGACTGCAAGCCAGGTTTCCTGAAAGAAAGCCTATGGCTAGAAGCTGTGTAGGGATCATTTGGTATAATAACCTGTCCTTCTTCCTTCATACTTCATGCATCAAGCTGTGCAGTGCAAAAAACCATCACCTGTTTCTTCCTTCAGCCTGGAATGCACAAGCTTACTGAAAACACAAAGGAGCTCTGAATTCTTAATGAGCAAAGAGCTTCATTAGCCTTTGAACTGAATGGGTACTGATCTTGAAATGAAATATTTTTAATGGCTTGAACTCCAACCTTGATAGTTATCTTCATCAGCCTCAGTCTTAAGGGCATAGATCTGCCCAAACATCCCAAAATATATGTGGGCACATAGCACACAAGGTGGCATGACATACAGGCATTCTGGCTATCAGCTGCCTCTCACCATATAGATTTTACTTCTTCCTACTGCTCTGTGGGAGTCTTTTCACAGACAGACAACCTGTTTTATTAGTTAGCCTTACCTTGACAGAAGCACATGGCAAGTGTCAACACACATTTAGAGAATGACAGAGAAGTGGATCTTGCCAAACAAATCCTGGTTTACTGTCTTTTTTTTTTTAAAACTAGACTTATTTTAAGTGATCCTTACTGCTTTAATCCTTCCCAAACAGCAGTGATGAGATGTTGACCTAGAGCAAGGAAAGCCCTAGAAAAAATCATGGCATTTCTAAAGTGCCAAAAATGATGTTGTAAGTTTTATTACCAAAAAATTCCTTGTTAAATGTTACTCCCAGCCTACCAAGCTCTACTGGTTTTGGAGTTAATTTTTTATAGTAGCTAGTGTGGGATTACAGTTTGGATTTGAGCTGAAAACAGTGTTGATAACAGCAAGATATTTTTGTGCTTACACAGAGCCAAGGCCTTTTCTGCTTCTCACACCACATCACCAGTGAGCAGGCTGGGGGTGCACAAGGAGTTGAGCGGGGACACAGCTAGGACAGCTGACCCCAACTAGCCAAAGGGATATTACAGACCATGTGATGTCATGGTCAGAATATAAAGGTAAAGTAGGACACATTTGGAGTGATGGTGTTTGTCTTCCCAAGTCACTGTTAGGTGTGATGGAGCCATGCTTTCCTGGAGATGGCTGAACTCCTGCCCTGCCCGTGGGCAGCAGGGAATGAATTCCTTGTTTTGTTTCTCCATGCACACAGCTTTTGCTTTACTGATCTTTTTGCCTTACCTACATTTTGGCCTTTATCTCAACCCCTGAGTTGTATCTCACTTCTACCCTTCCGATTCTCTCCCCCATCCCACTGGAGGAGAAATGGAGTGAGTGGCCACAAGGTGCTCAGCTGCTGGCTGGGGTTAAACCTTTTTGGCCATACATGGAGCTCAAAGAGTTTGAGACAGCAATAAGTTTGATTGGAACATGAGCCTACCAAAATGAAAGGCTTTCCCTAGTTGCTGATAAATACTCAATTAAATATCAGTTCAATTAAACATTTCTCCTCCTTCCCTGATTTCACACATATACCTCTTCTCTGTACAGAAACAAGGCATAATGTGAGTCTCTCACCACATACCTCCATTAGTCTTCAAACTGCAGGCATCTAGCCTGTCAGAATGACAGCTGCTAGGTAATGGAAGATGCACTTTTACTGGCACTACTCAAAGTACTACCAGACACCACCTTCCTTGCTTAGGTTGCTTTTGTGCACACAGCCACCTCTTTTCCAATCACAATACTAACTACAGTTATGAGCACTAAGAAGAATAGTGTAAAACTAACTACATGGTCAGAAAGATTCAGCAAAGGAAAAATAACACTTTAGTTACATATTTCTTCCACTTATCTCCCAACAAAATGGCTTTTAATGCAATGTTGTTCCATCCCAAGTCAAACATGCTTTCTACTTTTACCACTACAATGCATGGTAACGAAATACTTCTAAAGCCACAATATATATTTCAGAAATAGAAGCAGCCCCTCCCCTCCTTTTCTGTTCTAAAAGGTAGTGAGTGATTTTTATCTTAAAAAACCCAACCCCACAGTCACAAGGTTTATTCAACAGGGCACTGGAATGTCTCATTACTTCATGTTCATCCAGCTGGTTATCAACTGATTCTTAGCCTGTATCACTTGGAAAAGCACTGTGACAAATAAGATTATTAACCCTTTTATAGGGCCACAGCACTGTAAAATGCAGCAAAACAATCACCTCTTCTGAAAATGCCATTTCCAATTATTCAAAACTGAAAAATGACTGGGGATGAGCTGTTCATTCAAGCTGGAAAGAGAATTTAAAGAAAAGCTATTTTCTATCCCCACCTGCTGGCAGTTTTTCATGATATGGCCTCCTGGGTACAGACTAACTTCAAAGAAAAACATCCTCAAGGTAAAATAGTGGAATAAAATGAAAAGTCAAATGAAAAATAGCAACAAAAAAATTCACACCAGTAAGTAAGCAAGCAGCTGGGACAAAATATAAAGCATAGGTGCCGAAAGGGAGAAGAAAAGGCAACTCAGACACACGAGTATGACACATCATACATCTCTGGAATTTACAGGACACAAATGAATGCTAATACTATATTAGATTATTTATACTTACCTCACCAGTTTGCATCATGATTTTTTTTTTTAATTAACCAAATTTACCAGATTCTGTGGTCATCTGAAGTAATCCCTCAAGAGCACTGGAAAGCAGACCTCTCCTGGATACTTTTAAGTGACTTAATATGACAGGCACACATTGGTATTCCAAAAATAAGGTCTTCCCTTCATCTGTTTTCAAGTCTATGCAAAGGGAATCAAACGCTTGAGCCAGGAAATCCACTGAAAGATATCAGAATACAGGCAATAAAAATTCCATAATCATAGTTCCATTAAGCAATAGTTGAATAGCTATCCTGAGAATTACTGTTCCAGATATATACTTAAATGGCTGAAAATGTTAAATTTCATTTTTATTTAAAAGACATCCTCTGTCTGGTTTTGTTCCTTAACAATCTAATGCGAGCAGAGAAAAGGACTAACTACAACTCATACCTTGAAGGGAAATATACTGACAAATATAAAGTCCTCCTAATATTTTGCTTAAAAGAGGAAAGACATTACAAGCTTGCATAGCTTGAGACAACGTTGGTTTCAACATCTGGGAAAACTCTATTAAAGAAGTCAAGGGCTCATTTGTCTGAACAACAAGAGAAATTACTTTCATAAGAGCAACCCATCCTCTTCTAGAGAGCTGTAGTTTAAGGTTCAGTGAGTACATTTTATGCACTCATCCATTGTGGAGAGCACTAAATTATACAAAGAATGTAGAATAAGTGAAACAATCTAATTTCCTTAATTTCCTGATGTCAAATCTTTCTCGGTATCTGGGAATAAAATTGATCATCTGGAGAGCAGAAAATGCAGTCCAAGGAACCAACGTGTCCCAGAGCAGGAGTTTAACCACAGTGCCATCTGCTGGAAATTGGCATTTCCAGGGAAATGGAATATACCTTCATGACAGATGTCCTACTACTTTATCACTGAATCCTTCCTGCTGTGTGGTCGGAGCGATCGAGATTCATACGCAGTGATATTCAACATATGTTTGACAATAGATCATATTTTCCTTATTATAGAAGCCAGCAGTAAAAAGCAACTGTGAGAAGCTAAACTGATCCTTTCTAATCAACTCTGCTATGGGTAATTACAGCTCTGCAAGAACTATTTTTTGTATTGCAATTCTCTTTGCATCGATTTTATCAAACATTTCTAGAAATGCAAATCTCAATTAAAGAGTAATTTATCGTGCTTTAGGCAAAATATCTTGACTGAAAGAGCTCCTTTCAACAATTGAAATGCTGTCTATGTTCATTAATGATGTCAGGGTGGTCCCCCCACCATGTTTAAATCCTGGGTTTACAGTAAACACTCACAATCTAAATACTGCACAGGTCAGTTAAACATAAAGACATACTAATCTGCTTAACCAGCTAATCCAGAAGGATGACTGCCACAAGCAAGAGCACTGTTCATTATCAATGGATTTAAAATCCATAATTAGTGTCAATCAAGAGTGTCAGAGACAGCAGCAATTTTGCCATGTGGATCTCTACTGTCTAAGAAATGGCCCAAAACCTCTTAACATATTCCATACAAGAGGCCACAAAGATGTTTAGAGGGCTGGAGCACCTGCCCTACAGAGAGAGGCTGAGGGAGCTGGGCTTGTTCAGCCTGGAGAAGAGAAGGCTGCGGGGGGACCTCATTGCAGCCTTCCAGTACCTGAAGGGAGCATACAAACAGGAGGGGAATCAACTTTTTAAAAGGGCAGATAATGGCAGGACAAGGGGGAATGGATTAAAACTGAAGGAAGGAAGGTTTAGATTAGATATTAGGGGGAAGTTTTTTACAGAGAGAGTGGTGAGGTGATGGAACAGGCTGCCCAGAGAGGTCCCTGGAAGTGTTCAAGGCCAGGTTGGATGGGGCCCTGGGCAACCTTGTGCAGATCCAGGCCTGGAGGTTGGTGGCTCTGCCTGTGGCAGGGGGGTTGGAGCTCTATGATCCTTGGGGTCCCTTCCAACCCTTGCCATTCTATATGAGACTGAAAAAAACCCCCACCACAGATGCCACAGTAGGCATCTGATTCTGACATTCTGGCTGAAAATAAACATCTCTAAACTGTCTCCATCTCTGTGTTACTAGTGGTGGGGATGTGTTACCAGTTTAAAACACAAACTGTTCTGAGAACAAAAGACAGCAAAAATAAAATTGTGGAATAATTTAGGTTGGAACCTAGTCCAACCCTCCTGCCCAAAGCAGGACTATCTCTAAAGTTAGATTACATAGCTCATAGGAACAACCCCACTGAACAATTAGTTGCTATCAAAAAGTTTTGTGCTTTTAAAATGCCTTTGAAAGTGGAAAAAATAAGTGGTTAGTATCACAAAGAGCTGGAAAAGGTTATACATTCGTTCTTATATCCTTGTAAAACTTACTCTTGCAGAAAATCAGTTATGCAGCACTACAGTGCTGCAAGTAGGCAGTAATCACCTCTTACACCTGCATTTAATGGTATATAATTAGTATTTTCTACCTGACTTCCATAAAAAGGATCTGCAACACCTCCTTTTCCCCGTTTCTCTTGGAGAGAAAAGGCTTCATAACTGACAGCAGCAGTTAACAAATCAGCTGAGAGAACAGTTAGTCTATTCTTAGAGATATATTTTCCTTTTTTTTCCCCCTCATCCTGTTCAGACACAATCTGATTCTTGCTCACTGGTAGCATCTAACACTGAAACCTTTACCTTCTCCCTCTCCCATGAGGCAGAAAAGACCCAACTTCCTCTATTTCTTTGCCAACACAAAATTATAGAGGTTTTCAGTAGAGAATTCTACTTTACATTACTATTACAAATCATCCACTAATGTGAAAGGTGGGAAGATCTTAGAAACAAAGTAGAAATAGAAGAAACCTCACAGTGAAAGGAAAGAGTCACTCACCCCATGATGCTCCCTTACACACACCCCCTTTTTTTTTTGTTTAACAAAAGGGGGAAAGCATGAGCTGATATAGCTGTTTCAGATACACTAATCCACTAACAGGCACTGAAGGCTGTTTGGAGTGTAAATATATATATATATAGTGTAAGAGAGTATTTGAATTTTCCTTTTCTTCTCCTTCTCCTCAATAAATAAATAAATAAATACAGGGGAAAAAAATCAAGTCCTTAGATAGTCAGAAGCTCAGCTTGATAATATGTGGCAATTATATTGCATTTAGTATTCAGAGGGGACCTAGCAACTCTGCTACTTTTATGCTGATTGACTCTTTGCACAGGTGAGCAAGTGTTTCACAGCTATCACTGAAACCATTATTAAATTAAAAGAATTAAGTCAAAATAGAAAGCCAATAATCAGTCAAAACTAGACATTCTTTTGGGTGATCCATCAAATCTGCAGATTTACAGATTAAGAAGCTTCAAGCATAATTCAGATTAAGTACTACTGTTGAAGTTTCCAAAGAAGTCATGTATAAGCTATAAATAGGTAAGAATTTGTTTATGTGACCAAAGTAGCTGGAAGTTAATTTAAAAATATTTCAGATTGGCTTGAAGGTTTTTCTTTAGGTTCTGACAGAAAAAGGTACACCAACCTCTGTCAACAGGAAAAGGAAAGCATTAAAGATCTTGAGTTTGTGCCTCTTCTCACAGTGTGCTCCCAACTCAGAGCCCACAAGAAAAAGCCCATTTTTGTCATCCTTTGAAGAAAACTGTTTAGTCCTTTCAGATCATAGCTGTTTTCAAAGAAGGTCCCACAGAGAAGATTTGCCACAGAATCTTGAAAACTGCACAAGTGGAGTTAACCTGTCATAAGCTGAAGCAGAAGTCACTATTTTCAGAGCTGTGTAATCTCCTGATTTGACCTTGTTTGCTTTTGCCTTGTTAATAAAGTACATTACTGTACTACACCAGCATGGGAACTCTGGAAGATTATGGATAAAAAGGCCACTTTTCATGCTAGACAGGGGACTCTGAAGTCTAAAACATCTTTATGTAAACAGAATGCACCTTTGTAAATTAGTCTATTTAACAGTGAAATACGAATGGACAATCATATCCAGCACTGTCCATTTCAGAGTAGCATTGTTGGGTGTTAATGTTTTACAGGTGGCTGTTTGCAGTGCCAGATGTGGTAGAAGAGGGCAGCAGCAGACAAGTGAGGGCTGGGGTGTGAACTGGATACTAAACTTAGACTAAGGGGAAAAAAAAACCCAATGTAAAGACACATATTGTATCACAGTTCAATCTAACAGTTATAATCCACTACACAAGTGACTTGTTTTATGTGACTGCAGCATATCAGAAATGTCCAAGAACATCAGATTTACCTACAAACGCAGCAAAGTTGCAACTGTTTCTTAGGAATTGAACAAGGGCAAGAGCAGGGTCCTGCACCTGGGGAGGAATAACCCCAGGCACCAGGGTGAGGGGCTGCCCTGCTGGGAAGCAGCTCTGTGGAAAAAGGCCTGGGAGTTCTGATGGGCAAGAGGTTAGCCATAACCAGCAATGTGCCCTCGTGGCAAATAAAGTCAATGGCATCCTGGGGTGAATCAAGAAAGATGAAGCCAGCAAATCGAGGAAGGTCCTCCTCCCCGCTCTACTCTGCCCTGGTGACACCTCATCTGGAATATTGTGTGCAGTTCTGGGCTCCCTGGTTCAAAGAGGACAGAGAACTACTGGAGAGGGTACAAGAAAGGGTTATAAAGATGAGTAGAGAACTAGAACATCTATCTTATGAAGAGAGGCTAAGAGACTTGGGACTTTTTAGCTTAAGCCAGAGGGGGATCTTATCAACACTTACAAATACTTTAGGGGTGGGTGTCAGGAGGATGGGGTCAGTCCTTTTTTAGTGGTACACAGAGACAGGACAAGAGGAAATGGGCATAAACTTGAATACAGGAAGTTCCACCTAAACATGAAGGGAAACTTCTTTACTGTGAGGGTGGCAGAGCCCTGGCACAGGCTGCCCAGAGAGGTTGTGGAGTCTCCTTCTTTGGAGACACTCAAAAGCCACCCATGTGCTGTCCTGTGCAGCCTGCTCTAGGTGATCCTGCTCTGGCAGGGGGGCTGGACTCAATGATCCCCAGAGGTTTCTTCCAACCCCTACCCTTCTATGATTCATTCTGTATGATTCTATGTCAGAAGGGAAACACTTGACACTGCAGCAGAGCAGCCTTTCACAAGACATGTAAAAAACCTACTGCCTTAAACAGGACAGTGACATTCTTGAACTGTGCAAAATCTGCTACTTAGTTTATAAAAAAATATCAAAAAGCTGTCCCTTTCAATGCAGTAAAGAGCCTGGAAATCCAATCACTGCTGTAGGGACACTGACAGAATTACCAACATCTCTCTTTTCTCCTTGTCAAAAATGTTATTAGTCTGACAGAAAGTCATCATACTAAAAGGAACACATAAAATCCAACAAGGAATTATTAAAAGCAAGATTCATGCTTATTTCCAGTGTATTTTTCTTCACAAGGGAGTAAAACTCAAGTAAAAAACTTTTCACTAATACACCATAACAGATGCTGCACCATCACCAAAATGCTGTCCAAGCACATGAATGAAATAATAAAACTTAAAAAGAAAAAAATCAGAACTTACCTTGTGTCACTGTTTTAAGCACAATTAAAGTTGACAGGAACCTCAGTGGCAGAGAGGGACTCTTAAAGAACACAGCAGATTTTGATGTACTTGCTGTAGAGCGTTCAGAAGAACCACGTGGGTTTCCCTTACTCACTATGCCTCTGAAAATATCTTCACCAAGCCTCCTCATTGTTGACATCATTGTTGCATGCTGGTTCAAAGGATGAGTAGGGTTAGTGTAAACATTAAAACCCTATGCACTATGGAGATATACACGTGTTTCTTTAGTGATTAAATATCAAACAGTAAAAAGTTTGATCATCTGTTGGAATATAATCTGTATAGGAGATTCTACTTTGTGTTCCAAAAGCAGCTGAACATTATTGAGATGCCTTAACAGCACATACTTCACAAAGAGACTGGTTAGTGAGGGTCCCTGATATGCTGGCATTGTTTAAGTTGCCTCCTGTTCCAGAACAAATTCAGCTTCACTCAACTATTTTGTAAGGATGCCTGAAATGATATCCTACAAAATTATTTACAGAATCGAGGTCTAAAATGAACCTTAAGAACACTTACCTTAATACAGGTAAGATGTAGTAGACTTTTCATCATAAACGATACAGAAATATTTATCCAGAATCAAACCTCATGTGGCACTCATTTAAAATATACTTTTTATTAGCCCTAAATCCAACAGTTTAGTATTCTATTGAATTTTAAAAGATATTTACAGAATTTCTACCTTTTGCTTCAGCACAAGCACTACTGACAGGAGGGGATTCAACTTTTTAGAAGGGTAGACAATGTCAGGACAAGGGGGAATGGATTACAGCTAAAGGAGGGAAGGTTTAGATTGGATATTAGGGGGAAGTTTTTTACAGAGAGAGTGGTGAGGTGCTGGAACAGGCTGCCCAGAGAGGTGGTGGATGCCCCATCCCTGGAGGTGTTCAAGGCCAGGTTGGATGGGGCCCTGGGCAACCTTGTGTAGATCCAGGCCTGAGGTTGGTGGCCCTGCCTGTGGCAGGGGGGTTGGAGCTCTATGATCCTTGGGGTCCCTTCCAACCCTTGCCATTCTATGATTCTATGACAGCGCTGTGCACTATACTGAGTTTCTGCAGTACTGCTGTCTCTATTAACTTGATAAATATTTTCTTATAGCAGTCTAGTCAAAGGGAGCAAGGAATGTCTTGTAGTTAGACACTGTGCAGTGAACAGAAAAATCAAAACTCCTTTGCTACTTTGCCACACACTTCCATGAATTTAAAAAAATGTCATTCATAGTGGGCCTACAAATACTGCCATTTCAAGTGAAAAAGTTTTGCAAATACGTATATAAAAATCTAATTCCTGAGATGCTTAGACACCACAACAGAGGTGACATACTTATCAAAGCTATGTATTTAAAATTAACTTTTTTCTTCCATTTGCCATGTATCTGTGGTAAACACAATGAATTTATGCTTTACAAAGACAGCTGCGTTTCTTTTATATGTACTATCTGAAAACATCCACTTGCCCTATGTATTTAAAACAGAAAATCCATTAATATCTTCTATGAATTAACTTCTAAAAAACCCACACTGCAAGAAGACTGCTGTTTTACCTGAGTACCACTGTCTAGTTGTCTTATAGACCAGTAGATAAATTTAACCACAGGCATGTGTAGATTAGGATTCACAAATGGCATCCACTGGAGTTGCTCAGTAGCTAGAGGCAAAAGCTGTAAAAATATACAAAAGTAGAATTACATACAGTACCTGAAACGACTGTAGAAGCTAACCTGAAGTGGAAAACAAAGAAATAAAACTCCAACTTTCTCTTGGAGTTTAACAGATTGCATATACAAATACTCACTGAGAAGATCCTGTACTGGTAACACAATTACATGCATACCCAGATTTTAAATTTCACAGAGGTTTACATGCAAAAGTGGAGATACATCATGTGAGCTCAATCTCAGTAAAGCCAATCTGAATGGCTGGGTATCTTTCAACAAGACAGACAGTAAAATACTATTTTCTAAATGTCTCACTCATTTTTCCAAACCTTGGTATCCCCAAAAAGAAAACATGTTATAAGTGTAGCATAGCATAGCATCAGATCTTATCAATCATAAATTGAAACTTTAAAATCTAATATAGGTGTAAAACCATTTTAAATTAGACACGTTTATCTCCTTAGGAGAAAGGAATTATGTACAGTATTACACATAAACCACAAGACAACTTATCAACTGACAGTAATGACTGAAATAAAATGCTGAAACTCTCAAGCTGAGACTGAACTCCACACTTTTACTTAAAAATAGCCTGTATGCTTTACAAATGACAAATTACCTATTATATCTCACTGCTGAAATGAAAACTGACTTATTAATAGTGATTTTGTTTTAATTATTGTATCCAAAGCACAGATAAACCAGGTGACCTGTTATATTCTCAGCATCATTTAATAAACCCCATAAATCCAGAACCATTAACACAAGCAAACAATCCAATCCCCTTTACCTTCATACACTTTTCCTGGGTGCAGGTTTTTTTGGAGACCTGGGTAACTGGAAGTTTGTGACTGTCCTCTCTTTCTTCTTGTGTTTTTATCCTGCTAAGGAAGTGGTCTGAGATCCAATCCATTAGAAAAGTTAAGAGCTCATAAACTTGTGAGTTCAATGGTAGCTGTAATACATCCACATCAGATACTTCAGCTTTCAAGTGCAGTGATTTTTCTAAGCCAAAATAGTAACAAGACTGATGTATATGAGGGTACCTTAGCTCTGAAATATCAGGCATAAATTGAAGTATGAAAAGTATATGCCTGATAAAATCTGGGAGGCAAGTTACTGTATTGGGAGCCTGTGGCAAATGTTGTATTCAAGGAAACAGTCATCTTGAACAGGCCACATCTGCTCTGTACCCAGAGCACAGGCTTGAGAAGCCTGTGTGTTATTAATACAACTTGTAACCGTCCTGGTTCCAGACAGGCCAGAGTTAACCTCCCCAAGCAGACAGCACAGGTGAACTGAGTTAGCCTGGGCTGTTTTCCACACCACCTGACACCACTTCCCCATAAAAGCAGCTGGTTGGGGAAGGGCAGGGGCTTGTTGCCTACAAAACAGTCTGAGTGCAACCGGGGCCTTGGGTCAGTTGGTCCTTCCTGACTATTTTCAGGCCCTTCTTAAAGGGATCATTTCTCTCACACCTCACTCCCCACCATAGAGCAGATGACGGTTTCTGGGTGTGAAAAAATACTCACAATTTATTTTGTACTCTGACAAACTGTTACTAAAGGGCAGGGAAAAGATTTTTACAAACAGAATCACTCCACTTTATAATTCTGGCCAAATTAATTACAGGAGAGAGCAAATCTTTAATGTCCCTTGCCTGTGGAAATTCTCATTTCATAGTAGCAGATCCCCTTTGCTTTACTTCATACAATCTACCACTTAAAATTTAAATGGGTAACTAGCATTCTTAGAAAAAGAACAAAGACTTCATGGAATTGTCATTCTGCCTTTGTACTACACTGCAATGAAATACTCCACAAAAGACATGCAGTTACCTGAAGACAGGCAATATGAACAGTTCTCTAAAGAATTCAAAACTTTGCTGGTATCTCCCTTCAGATACCTGTTTTCCCCTTTGCTCAGAACTATAGCTAGTGTTTGTATTTCACTTGCAACCAAAGTACACTAAAACCTACGTAAACAGAGAAACATGTTGGCTATCTATAGACAGCACAGTTTTAAGGCACCTGATGTAGATTAAGAAGGATGCTGTGAGTATCTCCCTCATTTCCCAGTTTGGCCTCTAGCTGGAGATCATCATTACCACTTGGGAGATGTTAGTAGAGCACTAGCAGAGGACTTGCCTCTTAATGGAACAAGAGGAGATTTTAGGGAAAACAAGGTGATCATTTTGGATCTGTGTTTAAACGCTCCATTTATTCTCTTTCCCTTATTAAAGACTATTTCTCAAAAAATAACAGCACTACAATCACCTCTGGCTTACAAAACTTAAAATCTGTATCAGATACCTCTGACTGACTGCTTTTCAGCTGGTGTTATTCACAAGAACAGTGCTGTACTGTAGCAGCAACCAGAATGAGTTTAAGATTTGCTCCTACACCACGAAAGAAACCAGTTACAGTGTAAGGAGGTTATAATTTTAACTAACAAATGAAAGATGGCATGACAGGAAGAGGAAAACATACCATAAAAAATAAAGATACATATACAATATGAAATTCAAGAGACTTTTTAGCAACAAGCTTAATTCTTTCTTGTCTGTTTTCCCCCACTATAATCTGCATCTTTTCTTGGAGTAACTAATTAACTCATAAAATAAATAAAATTGAAAGTTAGTTTCTAATTTCTAGCAGACACACAGGGAATGATCCATTGCTTAATGCCTTATAATGAATGTTTTATTTTGCCCAATTCTTACCTTAGCCATTTTTGATGTTACCATCACTTTTCCCTGCTTGACAGGTTTACTTTGTTGCACCACTTGACATATCTCCTTAGACTTCTGCACTGTTAAAAATTCATGCTTCCTCTACAACAAAATGTAACAATGAATTATATTTCACTTGTTACCTATAAAGGAAGGAGATACATGTAAGAACAAACCTTACTTGTAGATTCTCTAAACGAGCTTGTACTTTTCTTGCTTGACCTTCTAACTTCTTGTTCAGCTCAGTTACATCACTTAACTGAAAGAATCAGAAAATAGTATCTGTAAATTCAGAACTCACTTCTTGACTTCACTGGCACACTTGAAACAACTCAATGTGCCTACTGAGCAGATTAATTTCTTTCTATGCCTGTACATGCACAGAAGAAAAAACTTGGAATAATTTATCATCCAGTTTCTCAACAAATCAGAGTGGTTGAAGTTGACAGGCACCTCTGGAGATCATCTGGTCCAACCCCTCAGCTCAAGCAGAGCCACCTAGAGCCAGCTGCCCAGGACCATGTCCAGATTGCGTTGCAGTATCTCCAAGATTGGAGACTCCACCACTGCTCCTGGGCAACTTGTGCCAGGATAAGACAGCAGTAGCTCTTCTTGATCTGCAGCCCAACCTTTCAGTTTGCAGAGCAAGAATACACACTACACTGCCTCTCTAGATATACAGGCAGCAGACATTTGATTGCTTTTCATGAAGTGACATAAAAATGGAGCACACATTAACAAAACTATTAGATCATTCTTGAAATTGGGAGGGTTAAAGTTTTCTTCTCTGTACAATGGAAGTTACTGACCATGATACAGAAACAGTGTCCTCTGTGAGAAAGGCTGAGGGAAATTTTAACCTCTCTTCAAATATAAGAAACACACTCTATGCATGCAATTAATGAACAGCATGGTTATCCTCAGTTTGCACAGGTACACACAGACTTTATAGCAAGGTGAAATAAAGAGACAGATGGGTTGCACCAGAACCATCAACATCCTAGGAGTGAGGTCTGACCTTCTCTAAGAGAAAGAATATTAAAGATTTTTATTGTACTCAGACTATCAGAATTGCAATTAATTCACTGAAAAAATAAAGCTCAAATTGTTTAGATAGCAATATGTGTGTCAGTATTTTAGGTCAGATTTAAGTCAAACAAGATGAAAATTCCTAGTCTCTGTATTACTATGAACCACTGTCTCAGTTTAAGAACTGAGAAAATATTTCTTTCATTATCACTTGTAAAATAACTGAAAATGCTGAGCAAACAGGAAATTAGAAATATATATTCTACTTTTTATTTAATAGAAATAATGCAGGGTGGACACCTTATAAAATACTTCATCTCCATCCATTTTCAGTTTGCTTCAGAGGACATAGATTTGTCCTTCCTAGTAATTAGCTGTTGCTAAGGGATCAGAAGAATAAATCCAACCTTTTTTATACTATAAAAGATCAGGGAGACTACATTTCTAGTACTAGAGGAAGGTGTTGAAAGTACTTTCAGTCATTCATATAATTCTTGTCTTATAGAAACAAAGAAAGAATTAGTTTTTCAAATATTTAAAATTGTTAATTATAACCTGTACATTTGTGGATAACCTGAAAGAACTAATTTTACCTGTTTTCTTAAAGAGTTGTTCATTTCCTTCAAGGTATCAAATGATGACTTCAGCCTCCTATTTTCTTTAGTTATTTCTCTCAGGGCTTCTGTCAGCTGTTTAACTTCTGCCTTGTGTTGCTATAGAAATATCAGATTTTAAAGTTTGATTTATAAGAGACTGTTTGAGAAATAATCCTAAGCTAAGTTCCACTGTAGTGTTAAAATCACAGGGCAAACATTCAAAGATCAAGTTTGTAACTGCATGGCCAACTTTGCACATCCAACCTGGACTGAGAAAAACAACATCCACGTTGCATATTCAGAAGAATCTACACAGAAACTGAGAGTGATGTGCACAGCCAATTACTCTTTTTCTTTCCAGGTTCTACCCAAAACAGATTATATCAGTATGTACATTTCTCAGACAAGTCAGCTGTGGGAAAGGTTTGTGAACTAAAACCAATGCCAATAAAAGCTTTCATTTACAGCTTATTCTTCCCTATAATTACAAAAAGTCATGATTCTGTTTTTCAGCAACTTTTGAGGTTTCAACTTGTTTTTCTGGCTTTGCTCATTCTGAATTATGCAGATCAAGAAACTAATCCTATGCATCTTAAACTAGTGCTTCAGTTTACAGCCCAAGCACAGGAATTGCTAACTACAACCTGCCTACCTACTGCCATTCTTCTCACTCCCCTGAACCTTATTTTAATCTTCTGTGAACACCAGTGCATCTGGTGTACCTCAGATTTGATAAAAAAGGCAACGTTTTATTTTACTGAAAATATTGCTGCTACATATGCCTACAATCATTTCAAGTCAGGCAATTTCATCCATATCATAACCATTTCACTCCTGCCAGATGTTTGCCTTGTCCTCCAATACTGGAAACACTGCAGTCTTACCAATCTACCTGTCCCATGCTTTAACTAATTTTGTTTAGTGCTAGTTCTTCCCAATACATAAACTAAGTTTTCCCTTACTACTACTAATACTTCTCCTATCACAGACAAGAAAAAACCCACTAGTTTCTTCATCTTTGTTGCAGCCTTTTATGTAGTTGAAACTTGGCACATTTACCCTCAATTCATCCCACATCTGCTTGTCATCCTCCATTCCTGCAGCTGTTATTTGTGTTCAAGCACAATACTGTACATTCAACATCATCTTAGTACACTTTTTTCCAAGCCTACCTTATCTCCAATTTGTCAAGATCAATTTTAATCCCACTGTTCTTTCTAAACATGCTTGAAATTCTCCCTCAGTTGCAATTTTCTTCAAATATAATAAATGTGCTCTTTCTCACTGTATAACATCTCATTGAAAATACTGAATGATACTGGGATGAAAGGGTACTCCAGAACCCACTATGCACACTCCTTCAACTGTGTTGTGAACTACTGTCTCTCTACAGCTTTACACCACCTGCATTAACATCTATGTTATGCTTTCCTAATATGTTTATGAAAACTCTACATGAAAGTTCTAATTGAGTCCAGACATACCCATAACAGGAGACAGGACAAGGGGAAATGGCACAAAGCTGCACCAGGGCAGGGTCAGATTACATGTTAGGGAAAGGTTCTTCACTGAAAGAGTTGTTGGGGCCTGGAACAGGCTGCCCAGGGAGGGGGTTGAGTCACCATCCCTGGATGTGTTTAAAGGGTAAGATGAGGTAATTAGGGATATGGTTTAGCATAGGACGGGAACAGTTGGACTTGATGATCTTGAAGGTCTTTTCCAACCTTGAGATTCTGTGGTTCTGTAACTACTCCTCCTCTGCTAGCAATACCTGTTACCTTGCTGTAGTGGAAATGAGACTGCTTTGACAATTTATGATTAACCTATGCTAGTAGTTATTTACTGCACCGCTTTCTGCATTGCCCTTCCCACGGTGTTCATAGCTTGTTTCAGGACTGACCTCATTTATTTAGAGAGCTGGCATTAGGTTGATGCCTGTATGACTCTTTCCCTTTTGAGAAGAAAGGCATCACACTTTTTATTTGGCTTCTAATACTCCATTTGACCTCCATGGATTTTCACAGGTAACCACTAATTTCTCCTGGATTTTCATCAGCCAGTTCGCTTCCTGGTGTGGCATTCTTAAAGCCCAAAATATCTGAAACACTTAGATTAACACCTTAACTTATTCCTTCCCTGTTCAACAGTTGAAGTCACCTGGCCCCTCTGACACCCTTTTCCTCCTCTTTAACAGGTAACTCGTTCTCCCTCAACGGCAATTACCTGCACATTTCAAAGAAAGGCAATTTCTCAGCTATGTGGTTTTGACACTAAGTGCATGTATGTAAGGACTTACCTTGGTGATCTTCTGGACAATAACCAAAACTTCCCACAAGACCTAAATTCATTAGCAAACACCCCCAAGAACCGTGTTGTTGAAAGTATTTTTCCCTTGTTGAAATCATACCATTTAACTTCCTGCCACAGGTCAGTCTTTTCTTGCTTTGCACTTTTGGAGTGTTTTTCTGCTAATACTCTTTGTAATAGTTGTTACATCATAAGATCTCATTGTGCCTCAAAACCTCCCCAAGGAAGTCTACTTCAGCTAACACCAAGGATTCTCCTGTGAGTTACATACAATTGCAGATACACCAACAATCTTTTCTCTATTACCAGTCATATCATTTTTGCTATTTTAGAAATAAGTTATTTTTCTTTTCTAAATTGTAACTGTGAAACGTGCCTACACACTAGACAATTAAATGCACCACTCTGAAACAGAATCACAGAATGGTCTGGGTTGGAAGGGACCCCAAGGATCATAGAGCTCCAATCCCCCTGCCACAGGCAGGGCCACCAACCTCCAGGACTAGATCTACATAAAGTTGCCCAGGGCCCCATCCAACCTGGCCTTGAACACCTCCAGGGACAGGGCATCCCCCACCTCTCTGTGCAGCCTAGACAGCCTGTATGGCAAAAGCCATAACAATACTGTTTGGTAAACCTTTCATTTGGGGATTTCAAGCACTTGAAAGAAATAACCATTATATCCAGCAAACACCCAACGACTTAAGATAACTACAAACAAGTTAAATGTCATGTAGAGCAATAAACATCATTAAATTTATCACCACACCTCTTTCATGATTCCAAATTTTGTGTAAACTTCTTCCTCAACACCTCTTATTTTAGCCAAAGCTGCTTCATGTCTAAAAATCGATGCTTCTCGCTCCATTAGAAAACGCTCTCGTTTCTGGAGTTGCAGGGCATACTCCTGCTGCGCTGAACTTTCTCTCTATATCAAGAAAATCAGTGTTGAAACAGCTTTAAAACCCATGAAATTATCATACTTTACACTGAATTTGAATTTTCTCTCCCAGAGATAGCTTTTTATGAAATTATACAGTCTTACACAACAGCTTACTAATTAAAAGGATCCTGATAGCCATCTATGCTCAGTTTCCCCACACATTAATCCACAGGACTTTGAAGTGCATCAGGATGGCTCAGACACCCAAATTACAAAATGCAGTTCTACGTGGTTGTTAAAGTATAAAACTATGCAACAAACAGGCTTTTGCTTTCAAAAGTTCTGGATAATGACATTAACTGTACAATAAAACAGAGTCTGAAGCAACTGCCTGTCCTGAACACTATATTGTTTGTTTACTATATTGTTTCTTCAATTATTGGGAAGCATCCCTGAAAAAGCGGGGAGGAAAAAAAAGATACAAAGTTACTTTTGCAAAAGACAGCTCTGGCAGAGTATCTAGCAGAAACACATGAGTAATTACAGAATAAAATCATATAGAAGGTTCTTCTGTCAGTGGCCTATGCCTGCTAGGGGATGAACTGCTGGGACTCCCCAGCAGCAGCAAAGACAAGGCACAATGGAAGGTTTTTGCAGGAGACCAAGAAGGCAAGCACAACTGAACACCCAGGAGAAGAGATTCACAAGCTCTCTGGGGCAGCAATGGTTCCAGGCACTTCCCCTGTCCCCACAGCATGTCACAAGACACTCTTCTCAGATGCCTTCAAACTCCTTCAAGTTGAGTTTTATCTAATCCACCCCAGAACAAGTCAAAGCACCACTACTGGTCCTGTTTTCAGCTGGGATGGAGTTAACTAGGTTAGATATTAGAAAAAATTTTTTTACTGAAAGAGTTGTCAGGGCCTGGGACAGGCTGCCCAGGGAGGGGGCTGAGTCACCATCCCTGGGTGTGTTGAAAAGATGGGTAGATGAGGTACTTGGGGATATGGTTTAGCATAGGATGGGAATGGTTGGACTCAGTGATCTTAAAGGTCTTTTCTAACCTTGTGAGTCTGTGATAATTCTCCTCACAGTACAGGGCTGTGTTTTGGGTTTGTGCTGATAATACAGAGATGGCTTTGCTATATAGAGGTGTTCTCTGTTGTCGCTGAGCAGTGCTTACACAGAGCCAAGGCCTGTTCTGCTTCTCACACCACCCTGCCAGCAGGACAGCTGGGGGTGCACAAGGAGTTTGGGAGGGGACACAGCCAGGACAGCCAACTCCAACTGACCGAAGGGATATCCTAACCTGTATGGCATCACACTCAGTGTACAGAGTTGAAGGGGAACATTTGGAGTGATGGCATTTCAGTTCCTACCTGGAGCTTCTGATGTATGACACATAATTCATCATAAATTTGGCTGATGTGAGGTGGTATTAATCCTTGACTATTGCATGGCTGAGCATCAGCTCCACTCAGATGTTTCCTTACCAAACCATTGGCAATATTTTGGTCACTATTTTCTGGTGTATTTGTTGCCAAATGTGGTAAGGTGCTGCCTATGGAAAGGAAAAAACCCATTTTAACATTAAATAGTCATAGATTAATAATGATGTTAATTGTTGCTCTAAAACAGGGAAAACTTATTTTAGGCATTTAGAGTGACAAATATAGAGCAAGAAGTATCAAAAGGAGAAAGTAACCTCAACGAATTACAGAGAATTACTTAAAGCTGTGTTCTACAACTTATTTGAATCAATTGGTGAAGTTTAAGTAAAACTATGCCCTACACTTCAATATAGAAATTCCAGAGATGAAATCTATGCACAGACTGAATCATAACATAGCTAAAATCTCCTATTCATTTTATAAGGCCTTCAGGTAAGTGATGTGCTGGTAATTAGACCCTGACCTGACAGCTCAGCTAACAGAACAAAACATAAAAAACCTACTGGACACAACATGAGAAACTGCCAGAGGTGACAGATTAGTGTAAGAAGTGGGTGACCATTGCAAATAGGACAGTGAGGAATGGCTGGATCTCATAAATAGCCAAAAGGACAAAATTTACAGATAACTGAGGGGATAGTATCATGATCTTTTGGGAGAGACACCTTGTAAGGCCAGCTGCACCTAGGTACTACATCAGGATAAGATTACCTAGGTGCCAGTATCAGAAATGCAAGTCTGGGTACTGATTTGGGCTGGGATAGGTGATTTTCTTCTCAGCAGCTACTACAGGGCCATGACAAAAACAGTGTTGATAACACAGGGATGTTTTAGCTATTGCTAAGCAGTGCTTGCACAGAGTCACAGCCTTTGTTTCTCATGTTGCCCTGTCAGGAAGTAGGCTAGGGGTACACAAGTGAGGGTACACAGCCAGGACAGCCAACCCCAATTGACCAAAGGGATATCCCAGACTATATGACATGTTCAGCAAGAAAAACTGGGGGAAAGAGGACTTTCAGAGTTGTGGCATTTGTACACCTAAGTCACCATTAGGTGTGGTGGAACCCTGCTTTCTTGGAGATGGTGAAACACCTGCCTGACCAAGAGAAGCAAGGAATGAATTCCTTGTCTCTGAGTGTGCTGCTTTTGCTTTACCAATTAAATTGTCTTTGTCTCAATCTTTCCAATTCTTTACCTTCATACTGGGGGTTGGGAGAGTGAGTAAGCAGCTGTGCAGGGCTGAGCTGCCTGTGGCAGTTAAACCACAGCAGTACAGATGTAGCAAAACTCAGGCAAAAAGGCAACTAGGGAGGGGCTGTTTATTTAGTAGGTAACTGGAAAAGAGGAATAAGGATAATGAGAAGAAGCAACAAGAGAAAAGTTACTAGAAAAGCAAGTAAAATAATTAGGATTAATTAGTGGTATGCATCAGATCAGCCCTGATGGGTGATCAAACACAGAGCTAAGCAGGACAATAAACCAAACCTGTTGTCCTGTCACAGCCTGTCTTCAAATATAAGGAAGGAGAGCATAGCTAGTACAATGCCACATAAATCACAGCAGAACAAAAAGGGAAAATAAACCAGGAAAAAAAAGTAGTTGTATCAGAAACAAATGCATGTGATAAATATCAGTTTTGTATTTATTTTGCTTTTGACATCAAATACTGTAAACTAAGAATTTTTCTTTGTACAATTAATTATCCCTCCCCCCCACCTTTTCTGAATGACTATGCTTTCAAGAAAGTTGTCCTTACATTCCCCCCACCCATTTAATACAACTCTTAGTGAGAGTCTTCCATGGTTCCACTGATATGTTCTGCCTGGTTTCTGAGATGTCCTTTAGCTTCTTCCTGGGGTTGGTTGCCTGTCTCAACATTTCCAGATGCACTTCAAAAGTATTCAGCAATGCCCTTCTAAGCCTAAAGCTCCCCACAAGAGGCAGAGCTAGACTGATTCACAAATTCCTCCAACTGTGGCAGTGTTTCCAAACATTTGGAGTGAAATAATGTAGCTGGTCCCTGCTATAATCACAGAGTCACAAGGTTGGAAAAGACCTTTAAGATCACCAAGTCCAACCCTTCCCATCCTATGCTAAACCATATCCCTAAGCACCTGATCAACCCGTCTTTTCAACACACCCAGGGATGGTGACTCAACCCCCTCCCTGGGCACCCTGTCCCAGGCCCTGACAACTCTTTCAGTGAGAGATTTTTTCCTGACATCTCACCTGAGCCTGCCCTGGCACAGCTTTGTGCCATGTCCCCTTGTCCTGTCTCCTGTATCCTGGCTGAAGAGACCATCGCCCAGCCTCTCTACAACCTCCCTTTGGGTAGTTGTAGGTGGTGATAAGGGCTCCCCTCAGCCTCCTCTTCTCCAGGCTAAACATCCCCAGCTCCCTCAGCTGCTCCTCATAGGATTTGCCCTTCACCAGCCCCTTCACCAGCCTGGTTGCCCTTCTCTGCACTTGCTCAAGGACTTGCTTGATGTCCTTATGGTGAGGAGCCCAGAAATGGACACAGCACTCGAGGTGTGGCCTCACCAATGCCAAGTACAGGGGCACTATTACTTCCCTAGACCTGCTGGCCACACGTATTTCTGATACAAGTCAGGATGCCATAACAATCTTCCAATTAGAAAGTTTTCCGAGTTAACAACAGATAACACGCCCTCTCTCTCTCCTCACTGCCAGTTTTCAACACTTAAAGTGAAAGAAGACTTGACAGAGTTAATGCAGCTGGCTACTTAAAAACACCAAGCCCCACCTTGTTCCTTCATTTATATTTTAAAAGTCAGCTGGCAACCAGTTGCAGAAAAGATTGATTCTTCTTTTTAAAATGTAAGCTAGTATTGCATCAAGTACATTTGGACCTCCTAAACTAATTATAAAGGAGTTACTCATACTTAAATAAAAGGTTGAATCCCCAAATTAATACATTTTAGCTGACTATTCTATTTCTGAACTGAAATACATTTACTAGAGATATTTTTAAATTACATGTTAGACTTCACAGAGTTGCAAAAATATTTAAAATTCAGTATTTATTACCTGCTTCCATGTATATACCTGTGTTTTGAACAGTGTCAGTTTCAGAGCCGTGAATGCTCCTTTCTTCTATTTCTAGACCACTCGAATCACAAAAAGAATCTTGCTCATCATCAAAACTGAAGAAACCCACAAGAAAGCAGTACTATGAAATTATTCAGTCCCTTTCAAACATACTACATATAGCATTGCAAGAGATTTGTATAAGAATTTAAACACTGCTAAATCTAAAATTTTTAGATTTAACTAGTAACAAACAGCAAGGTTAAATCATTTAGAAGGCATTATTACTCACAAGGTTTTAATCACAACAACTAGTAATGCTGCTGACTTAAAAGGAGTAACTATTTTCAAACAAAAGTAGTAAGAATTTTCATGCTGTCAGCACATGTATGCAGCAGGCAACACCATCACTTTTCTCTCACCACCAACCACCACATTCCAGGAAAGCTAAAAGTAGAAACAGCCTTTTTTCATTATTTTTTCATATTTGGCATGAAGTAGCTCTGAAAAGAGAATTCTTAGCTTTTAGAATCAAATTGCCTATAAATAAACCAAAAGCTGTTCATCAGTCTGACCTACTTGCTTTACTCCTAGTTCACTTTATATTATTGTCCTGCTTCTGGCCAGGCCAGACTCAATCTCCTCAAGCAAGCAGCACAGGTGAGCTGAGTCATCCTGGACTGTCTTCCATGCCACCTGACATCACTTCCCCATAAATCACAGAATCGTAGGGGTTGGGGGGGCCTCCAGAGACCATCGGGTCCAACTCCCCTGCCAAAGCAGCTCCCTAGGGCAGGTTGCACAGATATTCAAGACCCATCTGGATACCTATCTCCAGAGAAGGAGATTCCACAACCCCCCTGGGCATCCTGTCCCAGGGCTCTGGCACCCTCACTGGGAAAAAGTTCTTCCTCATAATTGGTGCAGAACTTCCTGTGCTCCAACTTGAGGCCACTGGCCCTTGTCCTGTCCCCACAGACCACTGAAAAGGGGCTGGCCATTTCCCTCTGTCTCCCACACTTCAGATATTTATAAACACGGATCAGATCCCCTCTCAGCCTTCTTTCCTCAAGGTTGAACAGCCCCAGTTCTTTCAGTCTATGGAGCTGGTTGGGGAGGGGTAAGGGCTTGGTGCCTCTAGGTCAGTCTGAGTGAGGTTGGGGTATTCTGTCAGTCCTGTGATGGTTCAGCTCAGCTCACCTGTGATAACTGCTTGGGGAGACTAACTCTGGCATGGCCAGAACCAGGACAATCATCCTTTTATCCCATTAGCAATTCCAACACACACCTTAGAAAGTGAGATGATACTCCTCACCAAAATCAGCATTTGGATTATTTCATACATCAGTCAAAACCAGCAGCTTAACAAGAAAACAAAAATCTTAAATCAACCTCTGGAGCTCTCCAATAACCCAATGTATTGTTTCCTCATGGTTTATGTGGATTATGAGATATAATGAGTGATAAAGGGCGAGTTGGAGTGAAAAACTCCTCCTACCACTTCCAGTCTTTGAATCTCTGTAGGAAATCACCAGAAGATCTGATGCTGTTCTCTCTCCCACTTGCTGTAAATTCTGACTCTAAGGAACATTTGGATAAAGCAGCAGTTGCATTTTCCAGTGAGTGGTCCATGTTACCTGGAAGATAGAAAATTATTTTACTTTGCATTTGAGAAACTGACATTAAGAAATCAACAAGGGTTTCCTAGAAACACTTGCCACATGATCATATAGGCTTAAGAACAAAAAACCCCACTGATGCAGCCTGACAAATGAGTGAAGAATAACAGCTTCAGCTACAGGAACAGTTAGTTTTCAAACCAGATTTGCCTTTCTGAAGCTTTACAGCTTGTTTTCATACACTAGTTTTTTGATAAGCAAAGTTTGTCTGACAGAACAGAGAGAACAAAGAGAGAGGACACACAGCACTTACCGACCCGCCAGACCGGACGCTCGGCCCGCACTGAGTCCGTCCCGCAGCCCCAGGGACCCACCCCTCCCTGCCAGCCCACTTTGAGGGGGGGCATGACGTCACGTGGCGTGGGAAACAACAACAACAGCAGCAGCCAGCTCAGCTCACCTGTGCTGCCCCTCAGGGACATTCTACCCTTGCCAAAACCAAGAGCGTCAGCACAAGCTCCCAGCCCGTGGTTCCCTGGCGTGAAACATCCCCGCTGTACCTCAGCAGGGGAGCGGTGCCCGTCGAGAATGGCTGCCTGGTCATCGTGTCAGTCTCAAACCAAACAGGGGTTTGATTCCCGTTCACTAGATAGGGAAAAACCTTCCTGCTCCCCAAAATCGAGAGCTTTAGGAAAAAACTACAAACTCTTCTAACACGCCATAAACAAGGCTAGCGATTGCTCTAGCAAAAGATGTGGCTGGAGTGAGTTATGTTATTTTATACGTATCTATTCCATACACGCCTGGCATGCTACTTCTGAGGGGACCCACATACTCTCTTGCCCGACTGGCAGGCACCAGACAGCTCTCAATGAAACCTGCATGCAGAGCTGTGATGTACAGAAATAGACTCTGTAACTCAGAAGTTATAAAGTAGGTATGTTTATTGCGCAAAGGTGCACAGGGGATCGCTCCACCACAAAACCTGCACCCCGCTGGAACGGACTGACCCCACATTTATACAGTAAAACGATGAATATTCTATTAACGCCTATACATAATTATTACCTAAACCCGCCTACTCTCACTTCACATGCTAATTAGCTTATCAATCCTTCCAAAAATTGTGGGTAAGGGTCTCTGGAACATGAGCGGTGGTCCTTGGGAGGAAGGCCGTGGGTCTTCCTCATGATGTACTTTTCACCTTTTGCCTGGAATATCGAGGGTCTTACAAGCTTGCAGTGTTCTTATTAGTTTGAGTTAATTTAGGTCCTTCTTAACTATCTGCTTTCCTCTAGTAAGGAGGTCTATGGAGGCAATTCATGTCCTTTGTCAGCCATCTGTACTTCTTTAGCGAAGAGGTAAGTGACCCATCTGTGATAGATATCATTGAATTCTTGCTCTTTATCTTTAGTGTGAGACTTTCACAAGTAAGCCCTTTGTTATGGAAAGAAAAACAGACTTCCTCCTCCTCCACAAGCCGTTCCACATGGTTACCTAGCTGAGTTCCAAGAGCTACCCCCATGACTACACTACACATATAATTGTAATCCTATACCCGCATATCAATCCCCCTTTTTCTATCACACTAAGTAAATTCTTTCACTTAAACAGTTTACGTGAATGATATAAGGCACTGTACATAATAGTTATCCTTTTAAACATTCTCCAAACCCACAGGTACAACATAATGGTTAATATTGCTAAGATTCCTAAGCTAATTAGTAGAACCACAATGGGGTGTACCATAACATTAAGGATTCCTGTTGCAGAAGGTGACCAACCAAAGAGAGTATCCCACCAGCTATGTTTTCTGTCTTGTTCTACTTTCTTTAAGACCTCTTTTACCCCTTCTACATCATGATGGACCGTAAGAAGAATTTTCTGTCCCTTTCCTTTGATTTCTTCTAGTATACGTTGTAAATCTTCATGTTTTAACAACTCTTCTGTACTACTTACATTTAATCCTATAGGGACAGGAAGTACCGTTTGTGATAAGGTAAGATCGGACCTTAAGAGTTGGTGAGTAATTATTGGGGCTGAGAAATTAAAGTCACATCCCGTGATAGTAGTGAAATTACAGATACAATAGTTCGAGTATTGTGCCGTCTCCTTTACTTTTTCATCTATGGTTATTGTGCCACACTTTGTTCTCAAGCATGCACATCCCTTTCCTGTATATATAATTATTGTTTTTAAATCTGCATTGGGTCGGGCCTCAAACTGACATATCTTTTGATCCGTATCTAGGCAAGTATCCTGAGCTATCATGGTGTTACTGTCACAGATAAAGCCTCGCTGTTCCCTCATAATACAGGATCCAAGGTCCACTGTTTGCCACTTATCACCTATCTTCCTGGCCCAAGTTCTATGTTCAAAAGGGTACAGCAGAGTCCCATCATGGTTAATCCCGAGGGCCACAATGGGGTGTATGGTAATTACTACTGCATCATGTATCGTTAATACAAAAGCTGTAACCATATGTGTGTTAGGGTCATAAGTGAAGTTGACCATGTTCCACCAGGACTGGAGTTTCCTTTCCACCTCTGTAGCCCTATCCCAAATCATCTTTCGGATTTCCGTAGGAAATGTGCCTTCCTCTCCTTCTCTTATTATGGATGCCGCTACCGATTGCATCCATAGTTGCGCTTGGATGCAACTTCGGGCTAGGGCAACACTGTCCTGTAACCCACCTAAGGCTTCAGTCATAAGCTTATAGTCCTTTATGTTCATTTGTTTCCATTTGGGAAGTACTTTTGATATCAACCATTGGTGTGCTCCTAGTGCTAGTAATGAGGATCTTAATGGTTGTTGTAGTTTTGATAAATCTGCTAATTTGTTCATTATTACCTCTGAGTCTATTGAATTTAATACTCCAAGTCCTGTCCCTAACACCCCAGTCACATCTCTTATTATTATTTGGTTCTGATAAATGTTCCGCCTCCTTCTTAGCCAAGTTGTCCATCCCTCATACAAGGTTTGTAAGAAGGGGGAACAAGATGGTTTTAGGTCAGAAACATTGACCTGCATCTGCAATTCTATTCTTTTGAGGGACCATTCTGGGTTAAACAATACCTGTTGTTGTCCTACATTTTTGATCACATATGGGCCGATTTTATAGATGTTGGGCTCAAACTTTGTCCAATCTTTGAACTGCATCTCAGGATACTCAGTAGTTATTGTTGTTACAGATACGGTGGGTAATGGTGGTATTATAATGATTTTAATTCTATTAAACAACACTTGTCCTTCTGATCCTTGCCATAGGCAAGTTATAATGACTGGTTCAGTTAAGGTATGGTTGAACCAACACATCAATTTCCCTCTACATGATTCTCCAACTTTATATGAGAACATTATTCTTCTTACTCCAATCATAGTGTCCCCTGAGACCATAGTCTCATTTTCCTCATGATATGCTCGACATCCTATCATTATTTCCTCTCCTATCCTTCCCCATGCCTGAGCTAATCCACCCTCATCTTTATCCCACTTCCCTTGGTACACTTCACCTTCTTTAAAGATTACCGTAGCTATTTTTGTTCCCGGATCCACGTTTTCCCCCATCACAGTAAAATCCTTCTGAGCATAATTCCAAGGCCAATCTCTAGGTGTTTGGTTATAGGCTATGGAAAAGATGCTAAAACAAGTTAATAGTTCCAACTTACTGCAGATCATTTTAAATTTTGTTATTTAATTATAAAGATTTCTGTATATAAGGCGGGATTGGTCACTAACCTAAGCTTTTCTTTGATATTTTGATGTGGTGTCCCTCCCATAGGGTAAGCCACAACTTCCTTTGGTTCACTTACTTGTTACCCACATCGTTTCTATTCTTATTTGCCCAAATGAGTTTAAGATTGAGTCCCTTGTAATCTGGAGTTACTTTCCATGGAGCTGCAGGGGCTTTCTTAGTCCGGGTATGGTGAATCCAGGAGTTCTGTCCCTCAACCTTGATCGCTGTGGAAGTAGTGAGAAGGACTTGATAAGGTCCGGTCCACTGTGGCTCCAGAGTTCTTTCTGTAAAAGACTTAACATATACACAGTCCCCTGGCTGTACATTATGAACAGGCCCATCCAGACCCCTACTACATGTACCCATTACATGCTTTTCAATTCTTTTCACTTGTTTATTCAGTGCCACCATGTAGGAAATCATTGTGTCTTCACCAGTTTGTGAAGACGTTCCCTTTTGCACCCCACAGGGTCGTCCATGCAAAATCTCAAATGGGCTAAGCCCTTCTCTTGCTCTGGGTCTAGTTCGTATTCGGGTAAGGGCCAATGGCAAAGACCGAGGCCGAGTTAGATTTGTTTCCTGTCCTAACTTGACAACCTGTTGTTTGATTAGGTGGTTCATTTTCTCCACCTGGCCACTTGATTGTGGTCGGTATGGGGTATGTAATCACCAATTGATTCCTAGATGGTGGCTAATCTATTGTACTACTTTGGACACAAAATGTGGGCCCCTATCCGAGGAAATTACCGCTGGAACTCCAAACCTGGGTATTATTTCCTGGAGCAATATTTTGGTCACTCCCCAGGCTTTAGCAGTTCTACACAGGAAGGCTTCTGGCCAGCCTGAGAAGGTATCTGTGAGTACTAACAAACATCGATAACCCCCTTTTCTAGGGAATTCTGAGAAATCAATCTGCCAGTGTTGCCCCAGACCATTTCCTTTTCCGATTTTTCCAAATTTTGGCCCTTTGACAATGTTAGGGTTAGTCTGGAGACAAAGATCACATTGCTGAGTTACCTGTCTAACAGTAGTGTATAGGTTTCGCACTATTATGTTTTTGACAAGATCTTTATATAGGGCTTCTGCCCCCCAGTGCCTTTTCCTATGTTCTTCTCAGACGACTGACCACATCATGTAGGAAGGGATCACTATCCTCCCGTGAGAGGTTATAGCTCACCTTTCCTCATTATACGATCCCTTCAGGTCATTAATAACTTTATGCTCCTCTTTTGTATATTCTGGTTTACCTTCTAAAGATCCTTGTCCATCAGGTATTAGCACACCCTCTACCATCATAGTTTCCCTGGCTGCTTGTTTTACTTCCCTGTCTGCCAGCTCATTCCCTCCCTCCAATTCTGTGCTCACTTTCTGGTGTGCATAACCGCCACCTTTTCAGGAAGTTTGACTGCACCCAGGAGTTTCAGGATTTCTTCTGTGTGCTTGATGGTTTTTCCTTGAGAATTTAACAGTCCTCTTTCTTTCCAGATTGCTCAGTGAGCATGTACCACTCCAAAGGCATATTTAGAGTCAGTCCAAATGTTTATAGTTCTTCCTTGGGCTCTTTCCAGGGCTCGGGTAAGAGCTATGATCTCATCCTTTTGGGCTGGTACGTCAGCTGGTAGTGGCCCAGACTCTAGTACCTTTTCAGAGGTGCTGAAGAAACACTTGCCATGTGAGCATGTATGCTTAAGAACAAAAAACTCCACTGATGCAGCCTGACAAATGAGTGAAGAATAACAGCTTCAGCTACAGGAACAGTTAGTTTTCAAACTAGCTTTACCGTTCTGAAGCTTTACAGCTTTCTTTCATACACTAATTCTTTGATAAGCAAAGTTTGACACATTGCCTCACCCTGCTGCCCATATATACGGTTAACATCTGTTTCTCAGGAAGCCCAAAGACATTCTAAAGATGAAACATATATCTATCTTTAAGCTAAAGCCACATGTATGCAGTGTGAGACAGACTGCTGCCAATGACTCCAAGCAGGACTTAAACACAAAGATGTTAGGATCCACTGTTCTAAAACATCCTTTCTGCTCTTCCTGTGAATGTTAACATTCCCAGGCTGGCTCCCAGCTAACACAACCCCCTGATCAAGAATGTCTACATATTTAAAATGAGAAAATACATACTTAAAATAGATTTAGGAGTTATAGAGCTTTGGTATATATTTTTTCTTTAAAAGAACAAAGTGTAGTTGTTTGGTCTTACCTTTGTATACTGGGCAACTTCTGCTCTTATATTCCATATGCAGTGCTCCTGAAAGGCAATCCTGTAAGAAGGCACAAAGCCACCGTAATATAGCCAGAGTTTTCAGGAATAAGTATGTTACAATTAATTTAACAGCGTGGGGGTTCAGCCCCAAACAGCGGCTGAGCACCACACAATGCTCGCTCGCTCCCTGAAAAGAAAGAGCCTCCGTGGGTGGGATAAGGACAGTTTACTGACAAAAGGACCCATCTGAAGCCCCAGCCGCACTCAGACTGCCCTAGAGCAGTCTCCTCCCCTCCCAGCCCCTTTCATGGGGAAGTGGTGTCAGGTGGTGTGGAAACAGCCCGGGCTAATTCAGTCACCTGTGCTGGCTGCCAGAACCAGGACAAACTGTTAAAGCGCCTTGTGACAGAACTTTCTACAAACTACTAACTTTGAAAAAGGCAGTGTTGTTTGCTTTTTAAAAATATATATAAAAGTGGCCCTTATATTAATAAAAAGAGGCAAACATATACCCCACAGTGTACTAATGAAATATCCATAGTGTTATACGTTAAGACACTACAAGACACGAGGAAGGCAGCAACATAAGGGCATAAAAGTAGAATTTGGTAATCATGGAAACTGTGTCATTTATCTTTACATCTAGGCTTTTTACAACAAAGTTGCCTATTGACTTGTAACTACATTATACAAAAAAAACCCAACCCCAAACAAACAAAAAATCAGTCCAGAAGTGTTATGCTACCAGCAAAATCAATTAAATGTACATTAGAAAAGATCAAACTCCAAGGAGCTCTCCTGATCTTAGTTGAGTTTCACTGCATCTCTCTGCTGTGCTCTCAAAGAGGTGACCAGCTGCTGTATATTTCCTTGCACTTACATACTGTTTTATAAAGAATTGGCACAAACAAATCTAGAATTTCTTTCCTGGCAACCACTGCACCTTAAAGCCTCACCAATAGATTTTTAAAGACAACTTTTAAAAGTTTGTTGTTGTTTTTTTTTTTTGAAGAACAGCTGTGTAATTAAAACCAGAATATGCCCCAAGGAAAACAGCATCCAGAGCACCACAAATTGCTACCCAAGTTGCAAATCCTTCTGGAGTAACTAAGGGCAGATACAGCCAGGTTTTAGCTCCTAAAGAACTCAAATCCTCACCTCACATTTAAGACGATTTCTGATCCTGAAATGGCAAGGCACACTTCCTCAGAAAAAAGGCTAGTTTCTATATTCATTTGATGATTCCCAGGACCAAACTGACCACCCAGTCCAACTCTTTGTCTAGCCCAAACCCAGCTTTCCATCTCTCTCCATCTTTGGCTGCTCACAGGCATTTTTAGAGCACTAGGAGGGGGGTTAGACTAGATGATTTTTCCAGATCCCTTCCAACATTCTGTGATATTGTGATATGACTTTCTTTGCAGATCTGTTAGCCCTTTTTTAACAAAATAAAGGTAAGTTCCCAGCCAGCGAGCGTTCCTTCTACACGGTATCAAAGCCTCTAGAAACACCGGCACGGGAGGGGCGAGGGGAGGGCGGGAAGGCGTCTTCGCTGCTGGATTTTCAGGCTGTTTTCCTATTTCCCTGGGCAGGGTCACCAACGCCTCAGCCAGTGCCGCGGCTCAGCCCCAGCCGGCAGCCGAGCACCACGCACCGCTCCCCCGGGGACAGACGGACAAAAGCCGCGCGGGGCGGGGTAAGGGCAGTTTGATGGGGAAGAGGAACAACAGGACCCGTGACAGAGCAGACACAAAGAGAGAGGACACTCAGCACTCACCGACCCGCCAGACCGCACTGAGTCCGTCCCGCAGCCCCAGGGACCCACCCCTCCCCGCCAGCCCCTTTTTGGGGGGGAGGGGGGGGGAGCATGACGTCACGTGGCATGGCAAACAACAACATCAGCAGCAGCCAGCTCAGCTCACCTGTGCTGCCCCTCGGGGACATTCTACCCTTGCCAAAACCAAGAGCGTCAGCACAAGCTCCCAGCCCGTGGTTCCCTGGCGTGAAACATCCCCGCTGTACCTCAGCAGGGGAGCGGTGCCCGTCGCGAATGGCTGCCTGGTCATCGTGTCAGTCTCAAACCAAACAGGGGTTTGATTCTCGCTCACTAGATAGGGAAAAACCTTCCCCGAAATCGAGAGCTTTAGGAAAAAACGACAAACTCTTCTAACACGCCATAAACAAGGCTAGCGATTGCTCTAGCAAGAGAAGATGTGGCTGGAGTGAGTTATGTTATTTTATACGTATCTATTCCATACACGCCTGGCATGCTGCTTCTGAGGGGACCCACATACTCTCTGGCCCGACTGGCAGGCACCAGCCGGCTCTCAGTGAAACCTGCGTTCGGGGAACGTGTAACACCCGGAACCGCGGTTTCCAGGGAAATTCCAAGTTCAGAGAGCGGTGACTGCCAGCACTGCCCCCGGAACACCATGGGAGGGGCAGGGGTAGGATTACAGAGAACGCTGTACGCCAACGCTCCCACAGCCTGCCTGAGCCCCTCTTTCGTGTCTCTCACGACTCAGGCAGGTAAAGTCACGGTGCTCACAGCGAGCCCCGAGGGAGGGGACACCGAGCCCTCCCCCCGTCCCCAGCACTCACCTCCCTCGCCGGCAGCGCCGCTGCAGCCTCTCGGGGGAGCGGCTGAGGCCCCGGCCGGGACGCGCCGCGGCCCAACTCGCGCTCGAAATAACCGCCACCACTCGCAGGCAGCGGGCGCAGGCGCGGGAGGCGGCGAAGGACGGGCAGGCGCGCGGCGCCGCGCAGGCGTACGCCCTCTCAGGGCCCGGGAGGCGGTGGCGGGAGCCAGCAGCTCCAGCCGAGGAGGCGGGGAGGGGGGCAGCCATGCAGGGGTGCCCGGCAGACGAGGCTGGAGGGGATGGAACCACAGCGACCACCGTTCTCAGGCCGCGCTTCAGCTGCTCCGGCCTCCCGCTCCAGCTTCAGGGGAGGGGTAGAGGCCCTGGGGCAGCTGACCGGCCCTTAGCACCAAGGCTTTGCAGAGAACAGAGATTATGCACTATCATTCCCCATTAAGTGAGGTCTTTGGTAAGAACTTGGTGAAGGCAAAATATTTATTTTAACAAGACTAAGATTTAATTATTTAAAATTTAACATTTAATACAAATATGTCAGGAAAGCACAAATACACCCAAAATATGCCAGTGTCTGAACTTAACATGCAAAAAAATCAACCAGAACACATAAAAAAACCCAAGCTGGAATTTTACATTTATACATCAGAAGTGTCCGTTTTATTTAAATTTATTAATCAATAACATCTAAATATTGTTTTATACTGCTAGAACATTTGCATACTCAAAGCAATTACTATATTTGCCCACAGTCTGTAATGATGACTCTTCCATTTACTTGCCCTTTAGGAGAACCGAAGGATTCAATCTTTTTCACAACATCCATTCCATCTTTCACAAAACCAAACACCACATGCTTGAAGTCCAAGTGTTCTGCTTTTTTAAGTGTTATGAAGAACTGAGAACTGTTTGTATCCCTGCCCTTATTTGCCATTGACAACAATCCAGGACCAGTGTGTTTCACTTCAAAATTCTCATCTTCAAATGCTGTTCCATAAATGGACTGTCCACCTGTTCCGTCATGGTTAGTTATATCACCTCCCTTAAAAAAAAACAAAACACAGCATTAGCTTACAAGTCCCAAAACATATACCAACAGCAGAATTATATTCTCCCTTTTGATGGTAAAAGTTACTGTGGAAGAATTCATGCTTAGTTTTCACAAGTACCGTATTAGAGATAAAGCATCCCAGCTTCAGCAGCTTTGTTCACAGCAATGGAAGCAGCAGAGGGAAGTTTATCCCTCGATGGCATTTTGTCTCCCTGTTCCAAATGCTGATCACTCCTCTAGGCACGTGTTTCCCAGAACCTGCTTCCTGTGCCACTTGGCCAGGACCTGCACTATCTCAGTGAAGGCCTGTCCTTGCCTAGTCCCTGCAGCCACAGAACACAATCACCTCTAAAAGGTTAGGGTACCAATGATCAGTAATTCCTCAATTCTGTGTGGGCAGCACCTTCTGCCATGCTATTCTTTGTTTAGGAGAGCAGTTGCTGCTAGCACGCAGTGTCTCTTGTCACTCTGCAAGGCAGCAAGCTTCTGGCTCCTGATTATTTGACCATACACATAAAGGAGACAGTATAGGTTATCCTATCTTTGAAGGAAAGCCTTAATTCTCTCTGGAAACTATCTAACTGTACCTGGAGAAAGTGCAAGCAAAGCAGAGTTAACATGGAATATATGGATTTCTTGTGATAAAAGTTTACTTTGTGTCAGGGTGCATGTTTTAAGAAATCCTGCTTCTTAGAGGATGTGGAATACCCTGAGAAAAGCCTGACCCCTAAATGAGCAACACTGCTTTCCTCAGCAGAAAGGCACAATGTTTTAGCAAGTGAGCCCTAAAGGGCATACTTCTGACAAGCGATACCTAATCAAGAGACAGGATCATTTTTTCTTCTGGAGACAAGTCATTCATATAATACTGTCTTTATGAGTTTGTAAAAGGTCGTGCCTCATCTTCAGGGAAGCAATGACATACAGGAGCATTAGCATGTAAGGAACTAGTTCGTTCTGCTGCTTGTAAGTCAGCACAACTCCCTGAATTATCAATGAGAATTTTAGGAAAGGAGAAGTTGATCTAAGCTGTGATCCATCTCCTAAGCTTTCCACCTTTATTTAGAACTTGCTACTGTTACCAAATGCACACAAGAGGTTCGACATCAACACTGTCTGTACATGGGATCCAGATGCACTGCAGGCTGATGCTCTTGGTGAAAAATTTCAGTATTTTAAGGAACAAGACACTGCATAATGAGACCTAAAAGATTCTTCTAGTTGGAAACCTGAGAATCTAAAAATACTTGTAACACCAGTTTTAAAGTGCACATTATCCAAGATACTAGTGTACTTGAAAATATAAAATAAGCCTGGAAAGTAAGCACTCTGCTTGGGAAGCAGGTGTGCATGTAAGAGTTCCTCCCTGTAGAGAGAAGAGGCAGAATGGCAGTTTTGGGAAGCCCCTGCCTCGGTGTTCTGTCCAGCAACAGGCCCCTCGCTCGCTCTAGGAGGAGATCTCCATCTCCATTTTTGCTTCTGCATTTAACAACGTGGCAGCACCAGGTAACAGGAAAGCATCAGGCAGCCACAGGGAAAAAGCATTTGGCTTAAGGGAGCAGCTGCTGCTTGCATTTTTCACGTCCTTGTAGGGAAAGATCTGAGTATCTCACACATTGGGTTCATGCTGCCACCAAGAACATGCTATCCTACGTAAGTGATTTTTGAAGGCATTGTTAGTCAATATGCATCTCATTCTCTCAGTGAAGAGTCTTCCCACTTACCTGACACACAAAGTCAGGGACTATTCTGTGAAAGCTGGAGTTCTTGAATCCAAATCCTCTCTCTCCTGTGCACAGGGCCCTGAAGTTTTCAGCAGTTCGAGGGACAATATTTGAGAACAGCTCCATGGTTATGTGTCCTAAGGGTTCACCGTCAGCAGAGACTTCAAAATACACCACGGGGTTGGTGTCCGTTGACAATCCTGCTGCCAGGGATAAGTGTCCCTTCTGCAGTTCTGACAAGCTTAGCTGGCATTCTTCAAACCTCCTCTTGAAAGCATTAGCCAACTCTTGGCTTTTAAATCTGACTGCAAGTTGTTCTACTTTTACTTCACCATCTGAAAATAAATGCAAGAACAAGTTTCTTTAGCTGTATTCAGCATAGTCAGAAATTAGTACCTTTCATCTTCCATCATCTCCAGAGAAAGCCCCAGTCACAGAAGCTACAGACAGGGAAAAAGAAAGAAAAACACCCAGACAAACCCTCACCAGCATAATCTGTCGCTGTCCAAATTAAAGCATTGTTTGACGCATCAGAGGGCACTAGGTTCATTTCTTTGGTGATGACATGGTTTGCACAGACTTTAAGAACTTGGTCTCTTCTCATGAGGACTCTGTAGTATTTCTTCTGTGTATGGAAGAGGATCTTGATCTCACCAACACCACGCTCCTTCCACTGAGTAGCATCTCTGTCCCATCTGTAAAGTTTTGCCCTCTCTTTGAAGAGAATCTCTTCGTCTTCTTCTCCAGATATTACTTCCACCTACAAAACAGCACAGTACTTGGGATTTCCTAGAGAGCTGCTGTCACCAGCGACAGTAAACATTACACAGAAGATGATTCTGACCTATTAAAATGGAACTTATTGGATGTGTTTTGTTCTCCCATATCCTATTCATCACACACCAAAGTAAACCAACATCTAAGCCTTTTCAGAATGTAAAAGTCCAAATCCCACTGTTTGAGATGAATAACTGCAATACTACTTTGTCATGCTGCATATGATTTTTGGTGGGTGGGTCCTGGTGTTTGCTTTGGGGGTGACTTCTGGTTTGATTGGGTTTTGTGCGTTTGGATTAAGTTTTTCTTCTTCTGCCTTGGCAAGGTGCCCAGTAAAGTTTCAGATTTGCTGCATGATGTGCAGTGAATGAAGTGAAGACCTAATGCTATTACCATTCCAGGTGTTTCCTTTTCAACATTAATAACTTGATATGTGCCTTTCAACAGACCAAACACCAATGAGTATAACAAATTGGGGCCTGACAGCCATTATCTCCTCCCTGCATTATGTATGCATATTACTACTGGCTTCTAACCTCCTTTAGTCAACACATCTTCCCAAGATAAGGAATACTTGGGACAGTGGCAGAAATACATGACAAAACAACTATTTGTACTAGAAGAAATAGAGCTGGAGAAGAGAAGCAGCAAGTAAGGGAAGAAAGCAAGCCACAGATGTCATAGTAGGGCAGAGATGAGCAGAGGCATACAAAATTTTGAAGAAGGTGGTTAAAGGCATGTTAAGATCTTCATCAGATTTGCTGTTCAAAGCAAAGAGCAATGCATACCATTTATCTGTGGCCTATATGTCTTGCTTAATTATACTAATCAGTAATCATTTATAGAAAAGGCAGACATCAGAAAAGCCTGAAGTCATTATTGGGCACAGTTGGGTTAAATAGCAAATCAAGACCTCAACAACTGTGTGAGGCCTCACTCAGTAAAGTTCTACTTCTTGAAAAGCAATTTCTTTGCAAATTAAGATTGCTAGATCCCTTAGCCTTCAGGTAAGGTTAACTGTACCACAGGCTCATTGCTGAGTGATTCTACAAGTCTCTCCTAGGAATTCTACAATCTGCAAGCCATTGCCAGAAAGCTACAGGTGAGTTGAATTGGCACTAACAGGGACTCAGTTCTCATCTGCACTGCAGTGAATGAGTTTTGGATTTAACGAGTTATGTCTACGAATTCCCATGCTCATCGACAGTCAGTCAAGGTGCAAGGAACTCTGAAGATCTGAACTGATGGACCAGACACTTCCCCAGTGTTAAGCTGTCCCAGGATTTAAAACCACAGGTGTTTCTACACAGCCAGTGCAGGAGGAACAAAACAAAGTACGCAACATGGCAAGCAAAGATAGTTAAGCAAAGTGTTTTTTAAAAGCTTGTTGGGTAAACAGACATGCCTATCAATGTTGTTTTAGATCCCACAAGCCCCACTCACCTCTGGTAAGGACACAATTGGCTCAAAGTGAATATCATCACTATGTACCACCTCATCATCACTACCACCTTCCTCTTCATCTGTTTTACGGGCTGTGTTTCCAAACACAGCTGCTCCTGTATTCGCCCATTTGAAGTTTTTATCTACAAATAAGAGAGTTACAGTTTGAACTTTGTATAGCTTTTCCTTCCTGACAAAACCTGGGAAAGAAACTGTTGATCAATCAATGGAACTTTTGTGCACAAATGGTGTATGGTATGAAGTAGAAGTCCAGCTGAATGTGCCTCAGACTAGTTTAACTCACCTTTTGAGCCAAAAGCAAAGTCTCCAGAGCTCCTGGAAGCCAGATCTGCAAACGACAAGCCTGCAGCATTGCCAAAACCAAAGGAGATGATTTTGTTTTCTACAAAATAAAAGAGGAAAGTCAAAGCTTTTTCTCTACCTTTCTAAAACAAAACACTCTTTAAGTTGCATAGTCACAAGAATAAACCAGAGAAGTCTCTACAGTATTTTTATCTTCCTGTAAATTTGAAGCTTGCAGGACACTTACTATAATGACAGTCAATTATTATTGTTACAGAAAAGAAACAGGGCTGAAGACTGTGTTGGTTGTTTCAGCATGCTACTTCCGTGCAGATCAACAGAACTTTAATACATGTTCATCTTGTACTTAACAGCAAACTAATGAGATGAAGGACTTAATTTATAAATTGTATGACACCAGCATTGCTCTGTAGCAGTGCCATTTGAACATACCAGAATTTCATGTACAGAATTATTTTAATCCCCAGTTACATTTTTATTAGATTGTTATTCATGCTTCTAATTCAGTATTGGTACTACTTCTCTCCAAGGCAGCAATTACATTAAACTAATTTCCAGAGAACCAGTCTTACTTTCCTACAAAACAAAAAAAAACCCAACAGCCCAGAACATCCCCCTAGCCTTACCTTGTGCTGACTCTGTAGAGTCCAAGTCACATTTTTTAGTTGACAAGTCTACAGGTTTGTCACCAGCTCCTGGCAAAGGTTCTGATACACACACAGTTTCCGTGGTGGAATCTGGTTCTTCATTGTCAGCAGCTGACTGGACAAACACTGTCACCTCACTGGCTGATGGAGTAGGTACTCCCTCCTTACTCGTACAGACAAAGTCAGTTGAAGTTGTAACCTCATTCTCCTAAGATGAATGAAAAAGCCAAGTAATGAGCAAGTAACTGTTAAGAGTCTGGTATTCAAACCACCTCCTTCAGGAGGCTAAGGATAATCATTTTGAGGGGAAAAAACCCCAACCAACCCCAACCAACACCCCACCAAGAAAAAATACTGTTAACAAGCTTTCTGAAGTTTTTCACTAGGCTTAAGACACATAGGGCATTAACCTGACAAGTGACTGCAGTATCTTCAAGCAGCATGCTTTCAAAAGAATACTATTGCTTTCTGAAAGCAATTACTCCCTATATATACACACACATTAGGAGTGATACTACTAGCCAAAGCAATTTGTGGGAACAGCTGTACCCCCTTTCTCTTCCCAAGGAACTAAGCTTCAGTTCCAGTGTTGACAAAGACTTGAGGCCCAACCCCAAAAGAGTCAAACAGTTTTTCCCTACTGGATGTTTTAGTTCTCACAAGGTCTCTGACACAGTTACAGGAAGTAACTGTACTAGTTTCACAACAAAAGCTTTACTAAAATATTCTTACTTCAGTTTCTTGAATTTCAACTTCTTCCTGAAGGTCTTTTGGACTGTCATCCTCAGTATCACTGCTGGCACCACATACAGATGTAGGAGAAACCTGCAGAGTTTCTGCTGTAGCCATCTCCCCAGGAGTTGCTCTCTTTTCCCCAGCAGTAACAGATTCTTCTTCAGTGTTGCATTCACTTTTCCCTGTGACGCCTCCTGCAAAGAATAAACATTAGTGGAAAACACCTGGGAAGGCAGCTCCTTTTTGGTACCAACATTATAAAATAACGTTATGATGGCCAGAGCAACTAGAAGAAAGACTTGAAGAGTTTTTCAAATAGCAGTGCTACTTAAAGGGCAGAAGTGAAGACCAACTGAAGTCCACTTGGGGTGACTGTGACTGGAAATTCCTCCTATTTGGTTTTCTATTGCTATCAGGGAATCTCCAGGCAACGATGAAGAGTTCGACCTTGCAGTGCCACTACCACTCGTTTCCTTCACCATCTGTTCATGTTTGATGGCTCAGTATATACAACTTCTTTCCAGCACACATACTCAAACCCCCCTGAGAATTCACTTCTAGAAGCATCTACACAGATTTTCAGCTGTGCTGCGCTGAACTCTGAGGTGCGGCCAAAGCAGACAGAAGCATAAGCAGCATATTCAGTCTTCTACACCTGTATTTTTAGTATACAGACCTTTTTGGGGTTGGTTTTTTTTTTTAAACAGTGTCAACTCCTAAGTTTAATTTAAATTTACTATCTGCAGAAGCAGCAAGTATTCACAGATGTGGACAACTTTTGTCTTGTACAGTATCATGGCAAGCTGAGTTCTACGTATCCAGAAGAAGGGGCTCAAGGTACAAAGACATTTTGATGTTCCTGTTTAAAAGCCACCTGAAATGTACATTTTGCATTCAGGTACCACTTTATTGCTAACTAATGGTTCAACATACTGAGCTTGAAGCTGTGTTTTGAGACACAGCTTTTCTGCTCCCAGTAGCTGTGCTTCTAAAAAACTATCCCAGGAAACAAAGTTAATCTGAGTGCCTGAGTGTCCTTCAGATTTAAAGCTTATGGTTCAGTATATAAGAAATGTTAAATACTGTGTTTTAAGCCATACCTTTTACAGGAACTTGCAATTTCTTTTTTTCTGAGTCACTGGGATACAGTCTTCCATTAAGATTTTTAACAGCCGTTTCATAGTCTTCATCTGAAAAACAGGGAACAAACCTAAGTTCTCAGGCATCCTCTAAGAACAGTGAAGCATGCTAAGCCCTTCTGACTCACAAGCCTTGCAAACATACCTAACTCTGCCTGTGTCTTAAGGAGTACATGGGTCAGGGCATAAGCTTTCACTTTCTGTTCTGCAATAAGTGGACTACTGACACTTGTCTCAGCTTATATTATTAGACACATGTGGCACAGGTTTCCCACCCCCGCCCAGAATACACATTATTTATTGAATGGTTTTAATTAAGAGTACCACCAAACTTATAAAAAACTAGCAAGCTTTTTATATAAAAACTAGCAAGCTCAGATATTTGTGGGAAGGGGCTTATCTCCTCCCATTTTCTATTAAATGCAATGCTTCAGAACTTCCATTTCACATACTTGTCGCTAAGTTATAAGAGTACTTTAGCTGCATGGAGCAAGGTTTGATTTAAAGTATTTCCAGTTTTAGTGTTGGGAATTTGCTTTACAAGAAAAATAAGCCATTAATCTAGCATTTAGGGAAGCTAAACATGTTCTCTTTTGATAAAGACTGCACTGTATTTGTCTCTAAACAGTCTGAGCAAAAAATGGGACACGGCTCTAGCATACAGTTATTTACAAACCAAGTAACCTTGGTGAATCCGGCCTTCAAGGCCTTGCACTGTCTTGATCAAGCCTCCACTGGACACACTCGAATTGTGTGATGCCCTCCTTTATACCGGGGCTCCCCAAACTTCACAATGCTCCGTGTGGGGCCACACTTGCGCAGTATTTTACACCCCTGCCCCACAGAAAGACGACACGAAGATCAAGCTGGTCCCTCCTTACCATCGTCCTCGTCACTCACATATCCAGGCTTGTTCTTGTAGCAGAAGAAGGTTGAAGGCAGCTTGAGAAATCCAGCGAGAGCTCTCTGCTCGGGGGTAGGTGTTAACTCATACACTATAACAACGTCATCAGAGGCAACTTCCTGTTCTGATGTTGTCTTCTCAGCTTTTCAAAGAAATTGAGCAAACCATTAAAACAAAAGGATTTCAGGACAGGGAACAACACTAACCCCACGCTGCTGTTATTACAAACCAGAATTAATTCTAAGGCAGTTAGAAATAAATCGGGGGCATACACACTTTTCCTTTGATCCCTAGGAAAGAACAAATTGATGTTACAGGATACTAGGACAAACCACCCTGTTAAAATTAAAGGCATTTTAACCTACATGCGTAACAACATTCTGTTGAGTGCCTTTTGAATTCAACTATCTGAGCGAAAACAAGGGTCTAAAAGAACAAACAACAGATCTCGGAACACTGATATAAACTGATTATGAAAGAATGGAAGCAAAGAAGATAGAGCAGTTTGAGCACCACGTATTGTTTGGTTGGGGGATTTTGTTTGTTTAGGTTGGGTTTTAGTGTTGAGAGAGGAAGTTTGGGGGTAAAGGTGCAAGAAAAATTCCTTAACAGTTGATAAGTATTACCCCATAAGCACACCAATACCCAGGCATCAGCTGCTTTAGTCAATCAACCTGTTCATTAACATTTTCCAGTTTGAGTTACAGTAGTCAGCAGAACTAGTCCTGAAGCCAGGACAGGTCCTCTCAAAAGCTCACTGTTCTTTTCATAAGGAAAGTTTATGGCACAATGTGTAATCAGTGGGAACCTAAATTTTTAGCCTGGAATCAGACCAGACTACTAGTCAGTTCCTGAGGAACACTTGTTTTCCTGCTCATGTGGTTCGGTATGCATCACTGCAAGAGGAGACAAGGACAGAAGCGTAATGTCTATAGACATGCCCCCTGATCCTCTGACACAACTAAAATAAAACTGCTTTTTAAAAGTAATTTTCCCACTGGCATCTTCCTGTAGATTAAGAGCAATATAAAGAATAGTAGACAAAAAGCAAAATCTGAAGCATTAGCTCAAATTTAAGTATCTTTTTTTCCCCACCAGATTTGCTGAAATTGACTTTCCCTCTGATCACAAATTAATCACTTCAGGCATTTATATACCAGAGTATAGCTCAAAACCATTATCAGAACAAGAGTCTTGTAGAATAATCCTTTCTGCTCACTGGAATTCGGTTGGATTTTGTTCGGTAGTGGGGTTTTTTGTTGCTTTTGGCTTTGTTTCTTTAAGATCTTAATAGCTCTTCTGAGCCTGGTTAAAAGAAATGCAGGATAAAACTCTTGCACAGAAAATTTGTAAGTTGATAATGTCAGCAAGCTATAGATGTTTTCATATATTTTCTCAAAACCTTGTGCAAAACACTCACTAACCCTATCTGATTTCGAAGCAAGGAGTACATCCAATACCTTGTTAAAGATATGTAGGTATCCTACATATTACCACGCGGTTTATTCACTGAATTAAGCAAGTGTCTCAATTCAATTCACAACAAAGTTTTAACATGGAGGGCTTAGCCTCACAATCATTAAAGGGTACAGCAAAAAACAGCTTTCCTTAGGATTAGAGAATTTTCAAAAGCTTTTCGACAACAACAGAAAACATCTTCCAAAGTCTGCCAGCCAGGTAGATGGCAAAGTGTGAGCTTCCTCTAATCTGAGCAGTATAAAGCTAGCCAGAAGATCATAGAATGGCAAGGGTTGGAAGGGACCCCAAGGATCTTAAGAGTTCCAACCCCCCTGCCACAGGTAGGGCCACTAACCTCAGGCCTCGATCTACACAAGGTTGCCCAGGGCCCCATCCAACCTGGCCTTGAACACTTCCAGGGATGGGGCATCCACCACCTCTCTGGGCAGCCTGTTCCCACACCTCACCCCTCTCTCTGTAAAAAGCTTCCTCCTAATATCTAATCTAAACCTTCATTCCTTTAGCCTTAATCCATTCCCCCTTGTCCTGCCATTATCTGCCCTTCTAAAAAGTTGAATCCCCTCCTGCTTATATGCTCCCTTCAGGTACTGACAGGCTGCAATGAGGTCCCCCCGCAGCCTTCTCTTCTCCGGGCTGAACAAGCCCAGCTCCCTCAGCCTCTCTTCATAGGGCAGGTGCTCCAGCCCTCTAATCATCTTTGTGGCCCTCCTCTGAACCCTTTCCAACAGTTCCACATCTCTCTTGTACTGGGGGCCCCAAGATCCTAGCCACCAATTACACAGTCCATCATACTCACAGGCCGCATTCCCAAAGAATTACCATGCGGTCTCTTCCAGCAGCTTTTTCACAAAGTAACTCAGTAAGAGCAACACATGAAAAAAATCTCTTTGATTTAATCCACAGGCAAAGGTCTCTATTAAGATGACTCATCAAATGCTGGATTAAGATTCTAGTGTTCCAAACATCCACTCAAAAGTATCCAACAACTAAGAAGAAGATTGCAACATGTATTTGCCCTCAGAACATTAAGACTGTGGAAGATGTTCACTGGTTTAGTTAAGTTTGTTTCTATTCACCCTCCCCATAAGAAAGTTAATTTTTATTACACAACAACACTGCAAACAAGTATGTTTTCATAGCTGCCTCTGAAGATAAAGAGCCATGCATGCACGCATACAGCATATTCTTACGAGACTCTTGGTCAGGTTTTTTTAATAATAAAACTTTCTACACAGGGGGAAAAAAAAAATCCACACAAAACATTGTTAATATATGGAAAGAAGAAAATAAAGAACAGTTCCATGCACAACAGTACTTTACACTGGTGCATTATGGTTTTGTTTCAAATAACATCAATTCCAGGTAGGCCTAAACACCTAGCTAGTCACAATACTGGTTTTTTTAGTGCATAGATCAGTTAATATCTTCCAGACAGAAAAGCATCAGACCTTAATGTACGTAACTGATACAGTAACATGCATCTGACACAACTCCAACTCAGACTTTAAAGCACTAATCAAAAGCTCACAACCTTATTTGAGAAGAACTTCTGCAAGGAGGTGCAGAACTTTCAGGTTAAATTTCTCTTGACTGTTGCTCTAGCACAACTCAGAAGCTGCTCCCCAAAAGAAGTCTGCCATGAGAAAGGCCCAGATTATATTTTCAGTGGGGAGGCTTGAAAACATGATTTAGAAAGGGCTTCTCAAAGTCATTTGCTATTAAGTCAGAGCTGAAAACAAAGCCAATAAGCTAAAGACAGTTACAAACTGTAAATAAATCCTTAAACACATAATTATATCCTAGTTATCAGGAAAGTAGTAGTGAACAGCCTGAACTACCAGAAGGGCACATTCTGATTGGTTGGTGGTTTTTTTAACCACACCACACCCCCCCCCCAGTATAAGATGATCAATTTGAGGTGGTAAAACTTCCTGCATGTCTAAGCAAGCATTCTTCACATTGTGGACATCAAATGATGAAAATAAAAGTGAATTATTAATAAGCTCAGTGCACAAGGAGGCCTAAAAACACATAACAATTGACTTTAGATCATCTATACAGAACAGTTCAGTGTTTAGTAAGAACAGCTTCCCTAGAAATATAATTTTGGAAAATGGTGTTTGGAATGACATTTTGAAGGCTTTAAACAATGTAAGGCACCAACATTAGAAGACTCTTGTACAGACTGAAGATTTGCTTTTTAAAATTACAATGCTGTGGGACTGTGTAAATTGAGTATGTTTACAGCAAGCGTACCTGCGAGAAGCACTGTTAATGCCAACCTATACTGACATATAATCAAACTATAAGCTGCAACAGTTTTGGTTACAGGCTCTGAGTGTATACAAATTGGTTACTCGGCAGAAGTTTTCTGGTGAGCCAAGGTGGATTTCATATTATACAGGAAATACATAAAGACACCCAACTCCTCAGCTATGGCTTTTCTCATTTCAGTGTACTCCTGGTTTTTACAATAGTTAAGAAGTTTAAGCCAGTTTCCCAATTCCCCATATTTCCAATAGAGAGGCTGGCTATATACATTCAGACGTTCTACTGGATAACTTGCCTTGAAATCAAGCACATTTCACTGAAGTGGAAGACCTCAGGTACTATGAGATATATTCCCTAAAAGCAATAGAATTTAATTGCTTTAGAGAAGGGGAATTTTAGAGTTCCAGTGTACGTGTTCAGGAAAACCATGATGGAGAAGTGCAAGGCAGACACCCTCAGAAAACAAGGCAAACAGAAACCAGAAGCTTAGACTGAGCCATCCATTGTGCTAGCTCACATTAACAGACTAAGGGCTAGATACATTCTCCAATAGGACAAATACCACAGTCAGACACACAATTTTAAGTAATGTTCTTCAGCATGCATGTTAATCATGAGGATTACTGAGTCAGATGCTTTGCTAGAGCTGGGTTACTCTCCATGCCACCTAAATTGTTTTTCTCACACATTCAGTGCAGTATGTAAATACCTTCACTATCAGGTTGCAAGGAAGATGTGCTTGTCCAAAAGGCCATTGGATTAGATTTAAAAAGGCTAAAATTAATTCCTAAAAAATAAATTGTTTGGATATAAGTGTTTGCCTGGAGTTTTAAAAGGATAAAACAGATGTCAACAAGTTTTGGAAGTATCCCATAGTCATATTTCATAGTAGGAAATCTCATCTGTTAATTCTACACAAGCTTATTCAATCCATGAGCTGTCATTTTCGATCAAGCTACTTTATATACTTTAGTTATTAAAGAGGCAGTATGTCTTCATAATTCCGAGACTAGTATGTACATTCAAAAACTATTATCTAAGACTAGCCAGGGTCTCCTGAGGTAGTTGGTGTCAACAGGTAAACACCAGTGAAAACCTCGAGGGGTATTCCTCTAAGGTGGTGACATAGAATCATAGATTGGTCTGGGTTGGAAGGGACCCCAAGGATTATAGAGCTCCAACCCCCCTGCCACAGGCAGGGCCACCAACCTCAGGCCTGGATCTACACAAGGTTGCCCAGGGCCCCATCCAACCTGGCCTTGAACACCTCCAGGGACAGGGCATCCACCACCTCTGGGCAGCCTGTTCCAGCACCTCACCACCCTCTCTGTAAAAAGCTTCCCCCAAATATCTAATCTGAATCTTCCCACCTTTAGCTTTAGTCCATTCCCCCTTGTCCTGCCATTATCTGCCCTTTTAAAAAGTTGATTCCCCTCCTGTTTGTATGCTCCCTTCAGGTACTGGAAGGCTGCAATGAGGTCCCCTCACAGCCTTCTCTTTTCCAGGCTGAACAAGCCCAGCTCCCTCAGCCTCTCCTTGTAGGGCAGGTGCTCCAGCCCTCTAATCATCTTTGTGGCCCTCCTCTGAACCCTCTCCAACAGTTCTACATCTTTCTTGTATTGGGGACCCCAGATCTGGACACAGTACTCCAGGTGGGGCCTAAAAGAATGTTTCTGTTGTGATTCTTACATCTTCCCACTGACCTGCTGTGACACTCGGGGTTATGCGGGGACCGTGCTTGGCCCATCGCTGACACTGCCGGGTGGGAACCATGCCGCACGTGCCGAGCACGGGGTTTGAACCCACTGTCTCCGATTGATGCTGCATTTCTGCTTCTCCCTGGCTGCTGTACTGTGTGTGGAAGCTCTAACAGCCCAGCTCAAGTGCCTCTAATTGAACACAGCACGGGCAACAAACAAGAGTGGTTGGAAGCTACCATGCTGCTGGAAAGCTATGACGAACATAGTGGCCATTACTGAAATTCAGTGGGATGAATCCTATGACTAGAGTGTGGCTATCAATAGCTACAAGATGTTCAGAAGGGAGAGGTGAGGGAGGACGGGCAGATGTGTTGCCCTCTGTGTTAAGGAATGGATAGAGTGTGAAGAGACATCCCTAAAGAATTGCCATGAGGAAGCTGAAAAGCTCATGGGTAGGAATTAGAGACCAAAGCAGCAAGAGGAACCTTGTGGTTGGCGTCTCCTACAGGCTGCCTGATCAAGGTGAGGATGCTGATGAAGCATTCTTACTACAGCTACAGGAGGCATCGTGCTCAAAGGCTCTTGTCCTGCTGGGGACTTCCAACCACCCCAACATATGCTGCAAAAGCAACACATTGAGCTGGAGACAATCCAGGAGGTTCCTGGAATGCCTTGACAACAACTTCTTCAGTGAGGAAAGACACAGACCTACTGAGGGGATGCAGTACTTGACCTGACAGTCATCAATGCAAGTGAGCTCATCAGGGATGTCAAGACTGGAGGCCGCCTGGGCTGCAGTGATCACACACTGGGGGAGTTGAGAGTCCTAAGGGGTATGTGTCAGACAAGGAGCCTAGCCAGGACCTTCAGTTTTAGAAAAGCAAAATTCCAGTTTGTCAAGGAGTTGACCAAGAGGACCACCTGGGAGATTGTCCTGAGGGAGAAGGGAGCAAAGCAAAGCTGGCAGGTATTTAAGGATGCTTTCCATAGAGCACAAGAGCTTCTGATCCCCCAATCAGGCAAAGAAGGAAAGAGACCAGCATAGCTGAGTCAAGATCTGCTCGTCAAACTTAAAAGGCAAGAAGGAACTGTGCTGGCAGTTCATGCAGGATCAGGTATCCTGAGGAGAGTACAGAGACATTGCCTAGTTATGTAGGGATGAAGTCAGTAAGGCCAAGGCACAGCTGGAGCTGAACTTGGCAAGGGATGCCAAGAATAAAAAGGGCTCCTACAGGTATGTCAACCAGAAAAAGACTATTAAAGAAAGCGTACCCTGGCTGGGAAACTGGTAATGATGGATCAGGAGAAGGCTGACGTTTTCAATGACATTTTTGCCTCGGGTCTTCACTGCCAACCTCTCTCCTCACATGTGAGCTGAAGGACTTCAAGATGGGGACCTGGGGGACAAAGTCCCTCCCACTGTAAGTGAGCATAAGGTTTGCGACCACCTGAGGAACCTGAAATGTTCCCAAGTCTATGGGACCTGATGACATGCACCCCAAAGTCCTGAGGGAATTGGCTGATGTAGTTGCCAAACCACTCTGACATCTGAAAAGTCATGACAGTCACATGAAGCCCCTGGTGACTGAAAGAAGGGGAAAATTACACCGATTTTAAAAGAGTAAAAAGAGGAGCCTAGGAACTGCTGACCTTTCAGTGTCACCTCTGTGCTTGGGAAAAATCAAAGAACAGATTCTTCTGGAAGCTATGCTGAGGCACATGGAGGATAGGAGGTGATTCAAGACAGCCAGCGTGGCTTCACTAAGGGCAAGTCCTGCCTGACCAACCTAGCAGCTTCCTACAATGGAGTGACTGCATCAGTGGACAAGGGAAGAACTATGGATGTCATCGATCTGGGTTCCTGCATGGCCTTTGACACGGCCCCCCAAACATCCTTCTAAGTTGAAGAGATACAGATCTGATGGGTGGACTATCTGGTGCATAAGGAATTGGCTGGATAGTCACATCCAGAGGGTGGTGGTCAACAGCTCAGAGTCCAGAGGGAGAGGAGTGACAAGAGGTATCCTGCAGGAATCTGTACTAGAACCAGTGTTGTTTAATATCTTCATCAATAACATACACAGCAGGATTGAGTGCACCCTCAGCAAGTTTGCAGATGACACGCCAGAGAGACAGGATGTCACGCAGAGGGATCTGGATAGGCTAGAGGTGGGCCCGTGCAAACCTCATGAAGTTCAACAACGACAAGTGCAAGTCCTGCAGCTCCATCAGGACAATCCTCACTACTAATAAAGGCTGGGGGATGATGTGATAGAGAGAAGTCCTGCAGAAAAGGACTTAGGAGTACTGATGGATGAAAAACTATACAAGAGCTAACAATGCACACTCACAGCCCAGAAGGCCAATTGCATCCTGGATTGCGTGAAGAGAAGCGTGGCCAGCAGATGAAGAGAGGTGATTCTGAGCCTCTACTCAGCGCTCTGGTGAGACCCCACCTGGAGTACTGCATCCAGCTCTGGAGCCCTCAGCACAAGGACATAGCTCTCTTGGAGCAGGTCCAGAGGAGGTCACAAGGATGATCGGAGGTCTGGATCACCTCTCCTACAAAGACAGGCTGAGAGTTGGGCTCACTCAGCCTGGAGAAGAGAAGACTCCAGGGAGACTTTATAGTGACCTTCCAGTACCTGAAGGGGACCTACAGGAAAGCTGGGAAGGGACTGTTTTGCAAGGGCATGGAGCAACAGGATGGGGGGCAGTGGTTTTAAACTCGAACAGGGTAGGTTTAGATTAGCCATTAGGAAGAAGTTTTTCACTATGAGGGTGGTGGGACTCTGTCAATGGTTGTCCAGAGAGGTTGTGTAGGCCCCATCCCTGGAGACATTCAAGGTCAGGTTTGACCTGAGCAGCCTGATCCAGTTAAAGATGTCCCTGCTTACTGCAGGGGGGTTGGTCTAGGTGGCCTTTAAAGGCCCCTTCCAACCTAATGCATTCTATGATTCTATGAAGCCTTTAAAGAACAGCACTCTATCATTAAAATGTGTGTAAATCTCATCCTTTTCAAAGACACACTTTAGCACACTGTAGTGGTCATATCACAGCCACAACTTCTGCCAGCACATCTTTTTTGGATGGCATCAGAAGCTGTAACTGAGGATGTAATCACACGATCTCTTCTCAGGCTAAGGAAAGATGCTAGTATCTAGTGTTACGTAAGCTACACATCTGAGCCTATTTGCAGAGGCAAATAATTAAGGCTGCATACAAATGTATAGAGAGTGGTTTTAGGATACTATCTGCTCAATTATGGGGATGACTCAAATTTTAGCTCAAGCCTAAATTTGCTGTTCTCACACTTCCCCGCTCAGAGGCCAAGGTATATACACTACCAATCTGACTACACGTTTAAGTCTTGAAAAGTGAATCCATGGCTCCTTCTTTAAACAGGTTTAAAACAGATCCAGGTACAGCATCTTACAGAGTTATGGCTCCTGAAATGCCCTTTCTCTCTCATTAATCAACAAAACTCCATCCTGCATCACACGCTTTCACTTTGACATGAAAATAACTATGAATAAAATTCACTCTTTAAATTGACTCTCTCGAGAACTTGTGAAGACGTGGGGTACCCCAGACAGAACAGAAAGAAACTACTTATTATCGAGACAACAGAGTAACAAATAGCATAGAGATGACTGCTTAAGAAGTTACACAGCTGAGTATGTTACTATGATACTCACCTTTGTCCAGAATTCTAAACGAGAAGTTAGAAGGCCCATCTTGTGTAGAAGTAGGCAAGTTGCCTGCCTTGCTGTATAGAGGCTTCTGAGGAGCACTAGAGCTTTTCCATGGTGTGCTCTGAGGCACGGGAACAGAGTCTTCACTCTTTCTTGGAGGATTAAAGCTGAAGCCAAAGAGAGAACCAGTGGCTGAGGTATTTCCAAATGTGAATGTCTTTGACTTTTCATTACTGAAAATGCTCTTGACAGATTCAGATCCAAATACAAACTTTGGAGGAGAAACAACTGTTTTTGTTGGTGTTTCAGAAGTATTTGACACCTCTGCAACTTGCACAGTCGATTCAGAGCTATCATCACCATGGCTGAGGTCAGTTCTTTCTCTGGTAGTTTCCTCTAGTACAGCTACAGCATTTTTACCACAAGGAGATTCCTTCGGTGTATTGGCACGAGAAGAAAGAGGTGTTACCAGTATGTCTCTCTCTTGGGCAAGCTTTGCTTCATCAAAAATTTGCTTAAATGAGTCTGCAACGTCTTGCAGCTTGAATCGCACAGCCAGTAGTTCTACCTTCCTTTCCCCATCTGCAAAGTCACATGCAGTCCATACCCATGCTCGATCGGATCCTTTCATTTGCTGCATATTCATATCTGGTGTTACTCTGTGATTGGCACAGAGTTTCAGTACCTGGTCCCTTCTCATTACTATACGCACTTGTTTGTTGTCATAGTTCTGTAGTATCTTGATATCCCCGATACCTCTCTCCTTCCACTGATTAGCATCTTTGTCATATCTGTAGAGCTTAGCTCTATGACTGAAGAGCACTTGCTCGTTTTCCTCACCACTGGTCACTTCCACGAGGTCTGGCAGAGGCACCACGGGTTCAAAGTACTGCCCATCTCTTTCTTCTTCTTGAGTAACATCGGAGTCTTCATCTGTGCCTACTGATGTTCTACTCTGGTTCTGTTTGGCAGGAGATTTGGATGGGCTCAAGGCAGATTTAAAGCTGAAGCTGAAATCTGCAGTAGACTCTCCAAATCTAAACAGGTTCTTCCTTACAGGACTGCTTGTGAGAGGTGATGCATATACAGAGCTATTTACACTGTCATCCAACGCTTCTTCACGTAAATCATAGTTACCCCATTCCAGAGTAGGCCCAGTAATTTCAGCATGCGACTTCATAACCAAATCAGAAGTACTGCTGGTACAAACAGAGTTTCCATTTTCCTCTTCTGACAGTTTTGTTTTGTCATCTGTCAGAAATGTTTTGAGATCTTTTAAGTCACACTTCATTTCTTCTGCTCTCTGTATAAGTTGAGCTGTCCTACCCGTATCAACAAGCTTATGTGGTGTCTGAAGTGGTATATCCAACAGAAGTCTCTGACATTCTTCAAACTTCTGTTTGAACTCCTCAGCCTGCTGTGGTGTTTTGAATTTTGCTGCCAGCTGTTCCAACTTTGCATCACCATCAGAGAAGTCGCTGGCCATCCACATCCATGCTCTGTCTGAACCAGACAGTTGTTTCAAGTTCATTGTTGTTGTTATCCAGTGATTTGCACACACCTTCAGCACTTGCTCCCGCCGCATCAATATTCTTACTTTGCCATTAACTTCATTTTTAAGAATCTTCAGTTCGCCCACCCCACGTTCTTTCCACTGGCTTGTTTCTGGATCAAACCTGAACAGCTTTACTCTTTGACAGTATAACACTTTCTCATCTTCCTCTCCTGTAAATGGCTCTACTTTTTCAGGCATCTGAACTATGGGTTCAAAATGGATGTCATCGCTCTCTTCTGTCTTATACACGTCGTCATCCTTCTCACCAAGGTCAGCAGATGTGTTTGCTTTGTGATCCACTTTAGAAACCGTCGAAGAAAACAGTTTTTCATCTGCACCTGGAAAGCCTTTGAAGTTTGGGTCTTTTTTGCCAAACTGAAAGCTGTTAGCACTTTTTGCAAGATCGGTGAAAGTAAACGTGCTGCTGTTTTGCCCAAAAACAAAGTCACTTTTCTCCTTGTTTGCTGTTTCCTGAAATTGGAATGTAATTCCACTATCAGAAGGCAGTTCCTTTTTGTCTTTTTCATCAACACTTTTTAAGCCGCCAGTTGTACACTCTTTGGTTGGCTCATCTTTCTTCGTGGTATTTTTGCTAGGCTCCTGTATCCCAAATTTAAACCCATCTACGGGCACTGGCATTGAAAAGCTAAAACCTTCCTTTATGGACTTAACTTCAGTATCAGCAGGAATCTGAAATGTAAACGATGGTGCCTTGCCTGGCTCACCACGACCAAAGTCAGACTTAAAAGCTGTTCCCAACTGTCCTCCATCACGTTCAGGTAGTTGACTTTTCAGGCCAAAAGTAAGAGCTGATGAAGAATCACCGCCAGCCTTACTAGATGGATTTGGTGCTTGGCAGGCTACGCAGGCTGGTGAAGAACCTTCATTCCTCACAAGACAAGTACTACAATCCCACTGCCCTTCCTTTTTAGCAAAAAGCCCTCCAAATCCATTTTTCTGTGGCTTACTTGCATCAGCAATAGAACCAAACCTGGGAGCAGGAGATGCCTGAGCAGGTGGTACAAGCACATTTGGTTGACTTTGTGAGGTAAGATTCTGACAAGAAGGACCATTTGCATCTTTGGCTTCATTTTGGACTAGGGGCACAGAGCCATCCCACTGGCCTTCTTTTTTAGAAAACCCAGTTCCCAAGTCATTTTGAATAGCCTTTGGAGCAACTGATTGACCAACCTGGAAGGAAGTTTGCTGACCGGGTATGTCTGTGTTAGCTTTGTAGGGATTCTGGCAGGCAGCACACCTGGAGGCAGTAGGTTCGTTTCTCACTAAACAAACATCACAATCCCACTGACCTTCCTTTTTAGCAAAAGCAGCCCCAAAGTCCCCCTGCACAGCACTACCACTGGCTTTGTTACTGGTGTCAGGCTCAGTTAACGGAGCATCACGTGCTTCCCGCTTATCTGGATTTGGAGCTTGACACGACACACAGTTCTTTGCAGCTGCTTCATTTAGCACTGAACACGCTTTACACTGCCATTTGTCCTTCTTCAAGTCACGCTGACCAAAACCACCAGGAGAATAGGTTTGCAGGGATTTCTTTCCAAATGAAAAAGATGTAGGGCCAGATGCAGATGCTGTGCTTGTAAGGTTGCCTTTGCTATCAGATTCATGGCTCACTTCATCTTTTGGGCGCTGAAATCCAAAGTTCAGGGTCTCAGAACTGGATCTGCTAGGCTCCTTGGTATCTTGATTTGTTGTTTCACTTCCAGTCCCACTATTCTGAGTCACAGATGCATCAACATTTGATCCCAAGGTTTTTAAAATATTCTGACATTCCTCAAATTTACTTTTGAAAAGCATTGCTTCCTCAGGTGTTTTAAATCGAATTGCAAGCTGTTCTGGTTTTGGCAACTCATCAGCATAATCTAAAGCATGCCATACAAATGACTTATCCGATCCAGCATTTGGAGCTAATTTCATATCAGGGTTTATGTAGTGATTTGCACAGATTTTCAGCACTTGGTCCCTCCTCATTAAAAGACGAAATTTGCCAGATACTTTGTGTTTCAGTATTTTCACGTTTCCAACACCTCTTTCTTTCCATTCTTTGGATTCTGCATCAAAACGGAAGAGCTTGGCTCTGTTGCAGAAGAATTCTTCTTCATCTTCCTCACCAGTCTTTACTTCAATCTTGTCAGGGAGGGGCACCACAGGGTCAAAATGAGGACCATCATCATCTTCATCTCCACCGTGGGTACTTCCTCCTTCCGTTTCATGACTTTTATTGGCCAAATCTGAATTTGAAGTCATAAATACAGATTTGTTTGGTTCTTGGACACCAAACACGTCAGTCTTCTCAAAACCCAGGTTTTTGTGTGTGTTTTGTCCCACAGTATCTCTAAGAGAGATGCCTGTAACACATTTACCACTGCCAAAACCGAAGACGTTTTTGTGACTCTTTGTATGATCGTTAACTGGTTTTTGTTCGATGTATCTATCATCCTGTAAAGGTTTGTCAGATGTCAGGAGACCCAGGAGGCTTTCGCTGCTAGTGAAAGCTGCATTAGGAGGCTGCGTTGCACCTTGAAGAGAAGAAAAGGTGAAGTCTCCATCATTAGACTTGAAGTTAGTGTTGAATTTAAAGGTTGTTGGCTGACTTGACTGTGCTGGTGTGGGCAGAGATGATTTTGAGCCTTCTGTTGTTCCTGGCTGCCCAAATTTAGATTTGGGAAAGTCTATCACTTTGGATTCTGCTGTGAAATAGCCTGGTCCAGGCAAGGGTGGATTTGTGCTGGCCTGTGGCACGCTGTAATTGCAGTAATCATCACCCCTGTGAGGAGAAATGAGCCTCGTGGCAGGAGAATCGAAACGCAGAGACGTGCCGTAAATTTCTTGGGAAAACATGCAAGCAGAAGTGTTTTGCAGAGGGGGCGTATGCATGGGCTGCTGGTAAGCATATATGTGCTGCTGAGGGGTCAGCCTGTTCATGCCATACACAGGAGCCTAAAGAAAAAAAACAAACAATTACTTTCCTTATTATGGTAACATAGAGGACAAAGTCTTACTGTGCTGAAGCCCTCACAAGACATACTCTTAAAAGCAGGGGCACACTTTCATATGAATTTAAACCTAAACTAATGTTAGCTTACTTTATATTGGTTAGTCTCAATCTTGAAGGGCATCTGAAAGCAAGCAGTAGAAAAAGGGGCACAAGAGGATTGGGCTGTGATTTTTTTTAAACGAAAAAAGCCTCACAAACCCCATTGTCTTTTGCCATGCTGCTTTGAGGGGGGGAAAATTAAGTACTATCACACAAAACCTGTAGCAGACACGTACTGTTACAAACCTGTTATAGAATCATAGAATAAATTATGTTGGCAATGACCTTAACGACCATTTCATTCCAAGCCCCCTGCCATAGGTAGGGACACCCTCCACTAACCCAGGCTGCCCAAAGGCCCTTCCAACCTGGCCTTGAACACTGCCAGGGAGGGGGCATCCACAACTTCTCTGGGCAGCCTGTGCCAGGGCCTCACTGCTCTCACAGGGAAGAATTTCTTCCCAATGTCTAATCTAATGCTGCCCTCTTTTAGCTTAATGCCACTACCCTTTGTCTTGTCAACTCCATACCATTATAAACAGCCCCTCCCCATCTTTCCTGTAGGCACCTTTCAGGTACTGGAATGGCACTGTAAGGTCCCCTCAGAGCCTTCTTTTCTCCAGGCTGAACAAGCACAACTCTTAGCCTGTCCTCAGAGGAGAGGTGCTCCAGCCCTCTGATCATCTTTGTGTCCCTCCTTCAGACTTGCTCCTACAGGTTCATGTCCTTAGAGCTGGATGCAGTAATCCAGGGGTGGGTGTGTGTGGCAGGAGGGGACATATCTCAAGAGCAGAGGGGCAGAATCACCTCCCTCAACCTGCTGATCACACTGTTTTTGATGCAGCCCAGGACACAGCTGGCTTTCTGGACTGCAAGTATGCAATGGCAGCTCACGTTGAGCTTCTCATCAGGCAACAACTATGCTAACTTTTCCTCCAAAACTCCACATCCCAAAAATTAGGCAGAAAGATAAACTATCAACTTATCCCTAGCAGTCCAAGTTTACCAAATATCATATAAGGAACAGCAATTATATCCAACTACATATAGAGAAAGCAACCTATTTTCAGTAAGTCACTGGAAGTAGCTTAAGTGGATAGATTTGTTCTCACCTTCGTTGGTGTTACATTGGTTGCAGCAGTTCTGAGAAGATACTGGGAGTTATAGGCAGGTGACTGATTGTAGTAAACAGATGGGCCTGTGGTAGCAACTAAAAAGGAACATAAAAACACAGTTTATACTTAATATTCCTGCAGCATTTTCAAAAGTCTTACTCGGTTTAGCTAAGCATTCATATAAAAATTCTGCAGCAACTTGCCTGTTAATGGAGCTTCATGAAGATTTTGTGCTCTCTGATAACCCTCTGGCATTGCATCTGTACCATAGCTTTCAGCAGGCCATCGATGTGCTGGTGTATTTGTGTTGGAATTATTAAGTTTCATTTCGTGCATCTCATTCTGTCAATACAGTGTGCCAATCAAGAGCATAAATATCTATTACATAGGTATTTGCAGGAGAAAACATAATGAATCATGCCTACCCTTTTCTATTTAAAAGCATGTTCAACCTCATTAAAAATATATAACTACAAATCAAGAGGTACCTGCCAGAATCACCCAAGATCTGCCCATGCAGTACAGAGTACTGACACTATGTTCTAAAGCCAGAAGCAAGAAAAGAACCCCAAAACCAAGCCAAAAAACAAGAGCCAAGTAGATGAGAACTAAGCTGATTGAAAGCAGAGTTCTTTCTGCAACATGGTCCTTAGAAGGGTGGGCTCTGCATCCCCACACGAGTCCCAAGTAACAAATTAAGCAAAAAAGATTTACTCTTGCACTCAGTTTAAACAAATGCTTACGTAAGGTAATTCCACTGACTAAGTAGCTGTAGGTTAGCCCATGCTATTACTGCGAATTCCTTCCCATAAATAAAAAGCCAACTGTTTTTCACTGAATATGGTGACAAAATTGTTTACCTTTAAAGCTTCCACTTGCTGACAGATCATTTGGAGTATAGATCTGTGATCTTCTGCCCACTGAGGTGGAGTTTTAGGAGAAAACTAGAATAAGAGAAAGAGAAAAGTTAAGTGGATCTTGTGAATTTTTATTCAAGCATAACAATACACTGAAATAACAGCTGGCTAAATATACCTTGTAGGTCTTTGTTGGTGAAAGGGAAAACTTAGGTGATGGAGTGGAATGTTTCATCTCCGAATCTACAGTTCGTGACAGACCATTCCTGAAGGCAGGACTTCCTTCTTCACCATACTTGCCAAGTTCCTGGAACACTGTGTCTAGCATGTCCCTCACAGTTTCAATAGACACTGGCAGCTAGAAGATTATTTGAAATGTGAGTCATGATTGACATTCACCCTCAGAGCAAGACAGGCTACACTCAGAATTCTGATGACCAATTCACGAGACTTTCGTTACACAGACAGCGTTTTTCCAGCAGAGTTCTAAGTCGTTAAGAATAATGTAAGAAAATTCAAGTTTTTTTCCAACTATCAACCTCTACAGAAAGGTAGTGGCAAAAGCTTTTGCTTTACACTAAAGCTTTCATCCAGAGTACTCAGAATGTTGCATGATCTTGTAGATTACAGAAGTTACCCAGAGCTGCTCAACCCACTGGTGTCCAGCAGGTTATCTGGCTCATGCAAAGAAGTTTAACTCCTCTTAATGCAAAGCCTAGTCAAGAAAAGCTAACAAAACCAAACAGCTTCCTTCTGAAACAATACACCAAGAGGTACTGCATCTCTAATAACAAGGTTTTAAAGCAAGAATTACTTACTTTCTCACTTACTGACACATCTGAGGAGCTTTCATCAATGATCTTCATTAAATAGTGCTTGCTTTTAAGAAGATAGGTTTTGTGTTCTTCTTGCTCTTCTGGCAGCATGGCATCATTTTCAATCTCTTCTGCCTTTCTTTGAAAAATCTAAGGAGTGGGACCCAGATTAATGAGGATCAGTTAGAAGGCAACTGACTAAAACAAAGCATTCGGGGGCAATGCAAGTTATAAGCTTACCACAGCCAGATTCCAGTATGCAACCACATTCTTAATAGCTTCAAATGCTAATAAAGCATCATCAGTTTTGCCATCAACTGCATCCAACATGGCAAATGCTATGCATGCCTCTTCCTCATATGCTGCAACCTGAAAGACCTACAAAGAAAATCAAAGACAATTCATATCTAACAAGGACACCTCCATTATTATTTGTTCTTCCTATAATACAGGGAATATAAATTTTACAGAAAGTGGGTACCAAAGGCATTCACTAACTTCCAATCATATATGCCATCTTAAAGGCAACAATAAAGTTGTTGGACACTTTTGCTACCAAATCTCATCACTAGTAGTTTCATGGTAATAATGCAAGTCATACAATGCAAAGAAAAAACCCACACCTATCTAAGTTTCTGACATGGAGACCCTCTCTTACTTCAACCTTGGCTTAATCAATCTGTACCTGAATGTCTATGCTGTGGAAGTGTTTGAAGAGAGGATCAACAGGTTCAGGAATGCTCCTCCTCTTTTTGACAGTTTCCAGCATAGGCAAAACTTTTTTCCAATAGTAGACACTTCGTCCAATATATTCCTTCTGGTCATAGAAGGAGTTAAGGCCAATGCCCTGGCAAAGAAAAGGGAATAGAAACACATGTTATTTCAACAAATTCAAGCAAAAGTGCTATATTTTTAATATATATACACACACACATACACCCCTGCATATTTGTCTTTCTCCCATTTTCTTTTAAAGTCCCAAGACAGCTGCTCTGACACTTGAGAGGTTTATCTCAACATCCACGTGAAATAACATACCTCTAGAAAATAACATTATAGTTTAAGACAGAGTACTTCACTGGGTGACTAGAGCAACTACTCTGCCTGACAAACAATTCTCAGTAAACAATTCTCATCTGATTTCATCTCCCCCGAGTCTGTTTACAGTTTGGAAAGTAAGAGAGAAAAACAGCTCAGCTTCCAAACATTTAAAAATAATCTCAGCTTACTGTTTTTTGCAGGCTTTTTGCCCAGTGTATAATTAAGGCAGGTTGAAGGCCATGCTTCGCCAGTGTTCGCAGAGCACTTATTCCATGTTGAACAATAAGTCTCAGTTTTGCTGCTGTTCCTGGTCTGGATATCGGAAGAAACATTCCTTGATTAGTATTCTCTATTTTTCAACCATTCACATGTCATTTGCATAATGAATCTAACCCACAATTGTAGTCCTAACTTGTCTATAGTTTGCAAATGCATCGTTAGAAATAACCCCCCAGTTTTTAGAAACCTTTCAGGAGTATCAAGTCCCTATTAGAACACAGTTTCAATGTCCAAAATGCATCAGAAAAGAAGTTTAATTTTACAAGAATGTATTTGGCCCAATCCAAGCTGCCTAAAGGGCTTAGTCAAACATTTCCAAACTTAAAAAAAAGCCTTACAATGTTTTTCTCTGAATAAGTGTACGGACAGCATCCCACCAGGACTTCTGCTTTTCAGTACAGAGCGGTTTGCACACTGGCAATGGTAAGAATTGATGCTGATGTGCGCCGTAGAGAGAATTGAACCTCTCTTGCAATTGCAAGTTGCTAGTGAATATCACCCCAAGTAGAAATACCTGTTTTTGTAAAAAGAAAGAAAGAAGGCAGTAAACACAGAAAACCTTAAGTTATATAGTACATTTAAGAATTTGATTAGTTTACTTACTTCAAGATCCAGCAGGCAAATGGATTCAGGAGCGTCTGTCTCAAGTCTTGATGTTTCTTGTGGCAGGTGAAAAAGCTGTTTTAGCCACCTGCGCACTGGGGGTAAGATGGACATGGAGTTCCAGCGCAAGCCAAGCCACACAAGGTGCTGGAGGCTGCCGTTGTGCATCTGGACAGCACCTGTGCAAACACAAAGTTGGATGCAGACATCAGCTTCCCAACAGGTGAGCAAGACACGTGTCTGATCAAAGATGGACTTCACATTTCAGTCTGCCAGCAGCCAAGGAGACTTTGCAGGCCGACGAGCATCGAGATTCCAGCTTTCACTTATGAAAAATTATCAACTTCCAACTAGTCAAGCACATCAAGCAGATGATGCGAGTGCTCAACCCATCAATCCCTTCAGTTCCCTAGGGGGTGACTACTTTTCCCTTCCATCCTCACCATACTCAGTGACTATCTCTAGCAAACCTGTTTACTTCTTCAAAATCTTTAGGGAATTTTTCAAGAAACACTTCTTTTCTTTGCAATGGAGTCTAAGTTTTGCCTAGGACATTAGGGGAACTTTGGACAGCTATTCCAGGCACTTGTCTTCTGTTGCAGTATGAAGTACTTGTAGAGAGAAAGTACTCAAATATTTGTAGAAGAGAATGTTTCTGTAATGCAGAAAAACGTGGAGTATCAGAAAGCAGCACTTCTTACCAATATCATATTTATTAAGTTCTGCTTGCACTGGTGCTTGAGTACTGATATTTGAAATATCGTCCGTGCCAATAAAAGATCTCTCTCTAGAAGCTCCGCTCCCAAACAGGCTATCAAACAAGGTGAATGAACCACTCTTGTTTGCAAAAGATTCCACAATCTCTTTAAAGAAATCTTGCTTGCCATGGCTTAAGTTCAGCAGCATGTGACCTGGAAAACAAAAATATCACTTCACCTAATTAAAGCAGCAAACATAAGGAAAGTAATACTGATATACTGGACTGGTCTTGGTATCCAAGATTGGGTGGAAATCAGGATTTTCCCCTTAGGAAACCTACAGATTATGTACTCGCTGCAATTAGGTCAATGTTTCAGCACAAAGGTTTTCCAACCTTTTAGGGACAACAGTCCCAAGGTATTTGTAAATCCAGTTCTTTGGGAAAACAAAGACACTATTACTCTTCTGGGGGCATTGCAACCATCTTTAAAATAACTAACTGCAATACAACAAGTAGCCTGTCTTATCAAAATCCATTCTGAAATGATTGAACCTGATGTCCACTGGGTTGTTTTTTTTTATCTAGGCCCTGCAAGAGTTTGTAGACTGAAAAACTGTCTATATTTAGCAGCAAAAAGAGCAAAGCTGGTAAGTAAGATGATGGAAAGGACAGGGAAGTATTAGTATTTTCTCTTCTTCTTGGGTTTAACACCACTTGCAAAATAGCATCAGTAAGCAGAAGCTATTTCTAGTAGATTAAGAGATCAAGGAAGTTAAATTCCATCTTAGTGTGCTGGAGGGAAAAAAAAAAAAAAAAAAAAAAAAAGAGACAAACACACAAAAAAGCTAAAGAGTAGAAGAAAACCTTTAGGTGTCAGGATCCAACTGCTGTTTTACAGATGTAGCCAGAATCTAGGTTTTATTGCAAACTGAATCATTAACGTTACATTTTGAGATAGGGAAGGTGTTCTTTAACAAAACACTTAGTTCTTAATGTAACTATCTGCCACACTAAAACAGAACTATGTAGTTATTTTAATTACCAGACTGGCTTTTGCGATCACAGGCCAACATCTCTAGTTTATCGTGTCCAGTTTGATTCCCATTGATTAGTTTTGTCTTTGGTTTAGGAACCTGGTAAAGTAAACAGAGAATTATTACAGATTTTCACAGTAAGCATGGATCACTTAGTCTTAAAAATGCTTTTTGAAAATTATTTTTTTAGCATAAGAAAAATATAGAAAAAAGCCATAGTTCATTCTGAAGGTACTGTGCCCCGCATATCCCAGGGAGAGGTGAGGGCTAGGGGGCAGGGAACCAACCCAAGACACACAAACCCCAGGGTGAGCAGCTATAGCTATTCCAAGTAACATTAAGTACACACAAGAAGTAAGTAATAACCTGGGATGCAAGCAGTGGCATAAAAAGGACAATCAGTTTTGCTTCATAAGGTAAACAATTAAGCTTGGTTTTAGTTCTGCTGTCTACACAAGAAGTATATGGCAACCACTCAGTTCACACCCTTCCCTCCCTGTAATAGGCAGAAGGCTAATCCTTGACATATGTGTTCAGTTGTATTAGAGAAAGAGGAATATCCTGTTGGAAATAAACTCATTAGCCTTCAAGAATCAGATTACTCTGACATGGAAAACAATTCAAGTTACACTTTTACCCTATTTGTGTCATTCAAAACCTTTCAAAGGATTGTGAAAGAATAGGGTCTGGCAAGTGAGGAGGGAGCCTCTCCTTAGGCACACAAACGTTAGTTCATCTCAGGAACGCAGCAGTTGAACACAGGCCCAGCAAGAACATTTCAAAAACGGCATCAACTAAGGAAATGCTTACCTGGAAACTTATCAGGTAACACAGTGCTGCTAGTTCACAGACAGCTCTCCACTGTGCCTCATTGTGCTGGGCCATTTTCAGTAGCAATGTTCCTGCATGCATGTACAGTTGTCCTTTCATTTCCATGTAGGTCCGAGACAGCTCATCAGCCCCGTTCACATACGGTTTAACTGACTGCAGCACACGATCAAAGCTAAGATGGAGAGAAAACTCATTCTAAACAGAGTCCTGGTACCAGCTACAGCACGTGGTTTCGGCTCGTGTTATTTGACTGTGAGTCAAGTAACTTCGTAAGTCAATGGTTAGCTTGTTGCTTCAACCTGAGTTACACTACCTAGTACAACAGTGGTACTGAACACCCAAAATGTTCAGGGCAAAGCTGATACACAAGAGGTAAGTGTTAGGCTTTTTTGCTTCTTTGTTGTTGTTGGTTTTGGGTGGGGGTTTTTTTTAATTGTCTGGGAAACCCGGATTAGTCAATTGCTGAAGTACAGAAAAACATTCTTTTACTGAACAGAAAGAAGGTACAGGGTTAACTGACCCAGCTTTGTGCTGTCTGTTCAAACGAGGCTTGCACCTCAGCCAAGCTTGGGGTTCAAACCCAAGTAAGACATTCTTAGTGGCTAGCACAAAGAATCTCCTTGCTCATCCACAAACAAGTTAAATAGTGAAATCAAAGCTTGGTAGATGTTCTGTGTCCAAAGGAAAAAGAAAACCCACCCAAACCCAGGGTGTTTTTTTTCCCCTACACAAAAGTCTAAGCAATACCTTTCAAGTACCACTCTGCATTCCTGAACATCTCTAGAAGAGAGTGTCATATTGAGAAAGCTTGAATAGGCCAGCAGATGATCTTTCTTGACAGCTCTCCAGTTGTTCTTATCAGATTCAATGTCTTGTAAAGATTCCAGGTATTCCTAAAGAACAAAGTTCATCACATGATAAGGAACAGTCATCTTTGATTAAGTCAGTGGCAGTGTTTTTCCAAAACATATAAGTAGCATTTACTGCATAATCCAGTTTCACAGGTGAGACCGTAACATATTCTTCAACAACAAAGTTCCAGGGAATTATTTGTCTGAGCAATTATATCCCTAATGGAACTGCTGCATCTAGCCCAGCTTTTAAACTTAGAACCTAAATAGCTCTAAGGTTTATTTCCAGGCAGAAAACACCAATATAAAAAAAAATAAAATTCTTTTTTTTAAGTTTCATTGTTTTTGGCGGATTTGCTTTTGAAGAGGTAAATCACTTGAGAAACAGCTGTCAGAGTAAGGACCTTACATGAAATAGACTAGTGAAAGACATATAGAAGACTGTCACAGGATCAAAATCTGATTAAATACCTGAAATGTCTCTACAACACAGGAACACCATTCCAAGCTTGACTGCCAAGGGATTTTCTTCTCTGCCTCCTGACAATGGAGTACAGCATCTCTTAATCTATTATTTGAACGGTAGAGCTCAACTAGTCGGATGTTTATGTAGACATCATCTGGTCTTGCATAAAGTTCTGCCTGAATCAAGTCAAAAAGCTGATTCCATCCATCTTCACCTTTACAGTCCAATAACTGCTCCTATTAAACACAAAGGCAACATGTTAATATTTCATTCCTCACGTGAGTCTTTGCAGCAACTACAACACCAGTTGTCTTTCCTGCCCTTGGTGGGCCACATTTATTTAAACTACACTATTTTTTTCTAGTTTTCCTTTATTACATAAAGTTTGATGAAATATTTTTAAATGGAGATAACTATCTAGAAAAAAATCCTCTGCAGAATTTTCCTCTTACCAATGGTTCAATGACAGCATAACCTGACACAGAATACCTCGCCTTAAAAAAAACGTATCTTCAAGACTTCAACGTGGTTGCTACCGAGCTACATAAAATTACCTGTGCAAAAGTGAGATGGCATGACTGAAAGCACAACATTCTGCAGAACTGATCATAATACAGATTTTTAAAACCAAAAAAAGTAGAGCAAGAAAGCCTGAGTCCTTTGGCCTGCCACCTTTCTGCCAGTCAGGCAATAGAACGATCAACTAGTGCCTACTGAGGCAACTTCTTGGATATGACAACTAGCAGTTTCTTGGCATTTTTGAAGAGGATTAACCTTGAAACACGAAAAAATGATATGAATGCCTGGAGCTGCAGACTTCTTGAAAGCTAGACAAAAATGTCAGACTGCAAAGCAAATAACATCTAATAGATATAACATTAAAGATTCTAAAGCAATTTAGCCAGGAAGAGTTTTGCATGAGGTAGCATGCAAAAAGCACTCCAGTCAGATACTGAAAGTTTTCTGAGCCACAGAATAGAGGTAATTTGGAACTTACCTTCAGCTTGTAAACAGCAGGACTTCCAGGGAAAAGCTTAGCAGCTCTCTCAACCCAGTATTTTGCTCTTCCATCAGTAATGTCATTATTGCATAGTAACTCCGCAATCTTCAACACAAGGTCTTTCTGTGTTGGGTTCAACTCCACAGAACGCTAGTTTTCCCCATGCACGCAAAAGAGGGGGGGGGGAAATCAACCAAAGACACAAACTCAATCTTACAATCCATACAGAACAGGGAAATTACCCTCCCATTCCAAAACAGGCCCAGCTATTCAAATTACATAGATCTATCAATGTAAAGTACTTTAAGAAAATGTCACCACTAGTCCACAGCAGCCAGGCACAACTGCTGGAATTCAGAACAGTAATGGAATTCAGAAAAACAATGCAAAAGCCAGCTCCTCTGCATCTACCACCAGACACTGATGTACACAGACAGCAGAGCTGCAAGGGCTCCTAGTCTAGCCAGATGCAGACACTTAAAAAAAGTTAAGGCACACAGCTTAAGAAGTGTGACAGCACTTCATGGAGCTGTGTTGGCAACCAGGCCAACATCCTCGCCCTCCCCAAAATCAGAACACATACGTATATTTCAATTGGGAATTTGACATTTATATGCTTCCCTGACCAAAATTAGATTTTCCTGTCCCTTCTGCCCACAGTGCCTCTAAACCTGACCAAACAAAAACCACACCAGGCCTAAAGTCTTCTCGTAGCAGCTAGATTCCTTTTGCCATCACAGTCTACATTAAAGGAATTCTACAAGTCACAGGTCTTTAGTCCAAAAGGCAATGCATGGCATGGGAAGAATTTAACAACAGGTAGCACAAAGATCGATTCCAGAACAAAAAACCCAAAGAATCAAATTATACTGCTGAAGCAAGTGCTATCAAGTGAAGAATCTCCTGTGGTGCTCCATATGCTTTCCACTATCGAGTGTGTATACATAATACAGTATTTCCAGGAACAAGTTTTCTTCTATGGGTGTCAGAATGTCCAGTACAGGAGGATTCTAAAAGTCCATTTACAAAGGAATAAAGTGGGACATTAGGGCTCAGTGAAGTACTTACTTTGTAACACCCAAAAGCTTTTTCTATGTTATCCTCAGCTTCATAAATTTGTCCAAGAAATCTGTGTGCTTTGGGATCTCTCTCTTGTACACTGAGGTAAGATGATACATATCTAAGGAAGGAGAAAAAAAGTCCATTACTTGACCAGTATTTTTTGATAATACTCCACCTTCCTGAGCTATAATGATAACTTAATATGCCATACAGGAAGTACAGACATATTTTGTTCTAGATACCTTGTCCGGACCTAAAAGTAAGAAGCAACACTGCTTTACATGTACAGATGCTACTTACTTGCCAGCAAGTATTTCTTCTTATCAAAAATACCAACAGTTTGCAGAAACAGTAAGAGAGAAAAAAAGCCATTTCAACCAGATCAGTTTTTTGGTACCTTTTTCAGTAACTTTATAACAAAACAATCTTTTATAACCTTAAAGATTTAAATGGCACTCAATACCCACATCGACTGCTATCTATAAAAAAGGCACAATATTGATCTTGCCTTCTCTTGTCTACTTCATTTAGTTTTTCTCTTACACCTTAGAGAATAGAAGAATATCAATGCATGTTACCTTTTAGCAAGTTCATATTCTTTTATTTCAAAATACAGCTTTGCAAAGAGGAATCCTTTCATAGATTTCTGAAGGAGAAAAAACATGACATACTTTAGACATGCACAGTACATTTACCCTCCTGAATATTTAAACTCTTCAGCAATGCACAATACTGAGATAACTGAATTCGTCGACTCGTTAAAAGCTCAGATCCACTCATACTTTAAGGTTTTGAAAGATACAGGATTGAGAGTGAAGAGTTAAAGAGTTTTTCCTATAACTGGCAAAGGCTACTAGGCAAAACAGAGATTACAAGTGAAAGAAGCAACAAGCTCATATCCACATAGCGTTTCATAAACATTTCTGATTACAGAGAGTGGAAGAATGGGGTCAGCTACATTTAATCTCTTTTGCTGCAAGGTAGCAAAGGAAAAATAATCCTACAAACCAAGAGAGGGATCTATCATTAATGTACTGTCATCAGACACCACTGTGCAAACATAATTGAGGAAAAACCAAATTTCTACATCATTCATTCTCAGTTTAGGTAAAAAAATGTATTTCTGATGTCGTCAGAAATTGTTGTCAAATTGAGCATACAGACTCTCTAGGCAAAAAGAAAGGTGCGGAGTGCAAGCAGAGGGCAAGATTGCAGAAGCACGGACAGGAGGAAAAGAGTGAAAGGAATGAGCTTAAGAACAAGCAAAAACCTCAACATGGAAGTAAACCAGACAGAAATTTAAAGCTTGAGCTCTCAGTATCAGCTCAGAAGCAGATTTTTCTTGTGAACAACAACAAAATACCACTAGTAGTTACACCTATGTTTCCAAACAAGCGTGTACATTTTGAACAAACTCAGACCGCTAGTCTCCCTCCCTCTCCCATCTCCACTATTTGTACAAAATTTTAAATGGTTTAGAATAAAATCAGGCCTCCTAAGATACTTCAAGTTTTCAGGCCACGTTTTTGATGTATGCTATAAAAAAAAGACACAATACATCAGAGTGGAGTCACACCTGGCATCTCCTTCAAAATATGGATGAGAAGAAACCTCAAAAGAAGTGCTTAGCAGCCTTGTAAGCACACGCACCCCTAAAATCAACACACCACCACCACACATAACTATTACTACCACCAAATGTGCTATACAATTAGTTGTAAGCATTACTTAAAGACAACCCCAACAAACCACAGAAAAACCCTAAAACTCTAAATATGCACCAGCTGGCCTTAGGCAGAACAAAAAGACAGAATTTTTTTTAAAAAAATTTTTGTTGAGTTCAAAATGAATCTCAAAACAAAGAGCACCCCAGATCCTGGCAGCAATATACTTGACATTGTCTGGTCTAAACAGCAGTCAAGTCAATTAAACAAGTCATGGGACAACTTTGATGCTGTTGGGAAAGGTGCAAATGATGGGGATATACACTGGTCCTGCATAAAGATCCCACTACATAGTGACAAACACGGATGCATTCACACTATACAACACACTGCTGAATTTTCTACCTCTGCAGTAAAACCAATTCAGAGCAGCAAAACAGGGTGTTTCAGGAGCAAATAGCTCCCATAAATTGCATCAGATTACTCACTGTAACCTGTATAACATTACCCAGATATAATGGAGAGTGATAACCAGCCATACAGAGCTCCTCGTTATTCTTTCATAGAATCGCAGAACACACTGAGTTGGGAGGGACCCACAAAGATCAACGAGTCCAATTCCTGGCTCCACATAGGGTCAGCCAAGTCAGAGCATGTGACCGAGTGCATGGCTGTTCTCCAGCATCTGACCCCCCACTCTGTAGGTGTAGCCAGGGCTGCCCCTTCCCAGGTGCAGAATCTGGCACTCGCCCCTGTTAAACTTCATGCTGTTGGTGACTGCCCAGCTCTCCAGTCTGTTCAGGTGTCTCTCTAAGATTTCTCTGCCCTCACAGGAGTCAACAGCTCCTCCCAGTTTGGTGTCATCTTCAGATTTATTTAAAATACCCTCTAGGCCTGAGTCCAGAATGAAAACATTAAAAAGAAGTGAACCTAAAACAGAGTCCTGGAGAACCCCACTAGTGACTGTCTGCCAACCCAGTTTTTCTTACTGCACTAAAATACAGTAAGTAAACTATTTTCTCCTACTTCCTCCTCTCAATACTGCTGTTTCACAATGCAGTTACACAGACAAGAACATTAATCACACTGCACATGAAAGAAAACTGAAAGCATCTGAACATGTTCCCTATTTGGGTTCTTTATTTTTCTAGGAAAAAGAAACTCAGGAAACCTAAGAAATCTGTACCTATAGAGAGCTGGTGAGCTCTTCGGAGCTACACTAGGGCTCACCAGGTGTAAAAGGCAGGGGCAGAGCTTTTGTAAGCCATTGCTCCCGGTGAGGGAAAGCACTTCCAGTAAGTGAAACCCCACGCCCTTCATCGCAGCAGCTTCCCCCGGCTCACTCAGCTTAAATAAACCCTGAGTAAATACGGGCTCATGACCAGAGACACCCTAACCGGCTTTTCCTCTTACCGCCAGGGATGAAGGACAGAGCAGACCAAGCCGTGGCACCGCTGCACCCGATACGGCGCGGGGAGCCGCAGCGCACAGAGAAAACAGCCGCCCCCCCCCCTTCCCCGGGCCTTTTCCGTGAGGGCAGGAGGAGCACAGGGGCTGCGGGGGAGGCGGCCGCCCCCCCGAAAGCCAAGGAGGGAAGGCACACCGCAGCCGCCCCACGCAAGCCGCCCCTCGGGCCCGGCGCCACGCGAGGCGGGGGCGAGAAGGGGCCCCGCCAGCGGGCCGCAGCGGGCCGGCCGGCCGCCAACAAGCGCGGCGCCCCCCTGTACCGACGCAGGCGGGAAAGGGAAGGCCGCGGAAGGCCCGCGGAAGGCCCCCGCCGGGGCCTGCCGCCGGCAGCGCTCACCTGTCTGGGGGAAGACGCGGCGGCTTGCACGGAGGCGACATAACGCTCCACTTCGGGCTTCGTGCGCCTCATCATGGCGCCGCGGCAGGGGCCGCGCCCGGCTCCCCTCCGGGCGGAGCGCCTTCCTCACCGGCCTCCGCAGCGGCGGCCTCCCGGGGAAGCGAGGCAGAGGACGCTGCGAAGGAGCGCGGCGGCCGCCCCGGGTTACCCGCGTTCCCGCGCAACCGCCGCTGAGGACGGGGCCGTCGCTACTGCGCGGGACTCACCCCGGCCCCTCCCCCCCGCGTTCCACCGCGCTCCGCCGCAGGGGACGACGGGACTTGGCGGATATGGCTTTCTGCGCGTGCGCGTCGGGGGGGAAGGGGTTGCGCGCATGCGCAGCGGGGCTCGGCGGGTCAGCCCCTGGAGCGGCGGGGCTGTTGCTTGTGCTCCCGCGGCGTCATCCCGGCGTCGGGGGCGCAGGGGGGCCCGGCCGCGGGCCCGTGTCCTGCCTCGGCTGAAGTGGCCGGCTCAGCGAGGTGAGGGCAGGCCCTCTCCTCACCCTCCGCTAGGCTGCTGGCCGGAGCCAGGCCTGGGTGAGGGCTGTATGGCTCCCGGGTGGCCCGGCCCGGCCGAGCGAGGCTCAGCAGCTGCCGCCCTCCGTGAGGAGCCGGGCTGCCTCCTAGCCCGCTCATTTTAAGGGGCAACTGTTTTTCACTCGGAATCTCCTGCGCTGGAAGAATCCCATAAACATCATGCAGTCCGACTCCTGGCTCCACACGGGGCCAGCCACGTCAGAGCACGGGGCTGAGGGCACCGTCCAGACACTTCCTGACCTCAGCCAAGCTGGGTGGTGTGACCCCTTCCCTGGGGAGCCTAAACCTCCCCTGTTGCAGCTTCACACCCTTCTTTCAGGTTCTATCACTGGTGACCAAAGAGAGGAGATTGGTACCTGCCCCTTTGCTCCTCCCCATCAGGAAACCACAGACCACAATGAGGTCTCCCCTCAGCATCCTCCAGGCTGAACAAACCAAGGGCCTCTCCTCATAAGTCTTCCTCTCCAGACCATCATCCTCCTTGCCCTCCTCTGGACACCCCAATAGTTTCATGTCCCTCGTGTACTGTGGCACACAAAACTGCACCCAGTACTTGAGGTGAGGCTGCACCAGCACAGTGTAGAGCAGGACAGTCACCTCCCTGGGCTGGCTGGCCATGCTGTGCTTGATGCACCCCAGGATATGGTTGGCCGTCCTGGCTGCCTGGGCACACTGCTGGCTCATGTTTAACTTGCTGTTGACTGAGACCCCCAAATCCCTCTCAGCATGGCTGGCCTCCAGCATCTGACCCCCCACTCTGTATGTGTAGCCAGGGCTGCCCCTTCCCAGGTGCAGAATCTGGCACTCGCCCCTGTTAAACTTCATGCTGTTGGTGATTGCCCAGCTCTCCAGTCTGTCCAGGTCTCTCTGTAAGGCTTCTCCACCCTCACAGGAGTCAATAGCTCCTCCCAATTTGGTGTCATCTTCAGATTTACTTAAGACACCCTCTAGGCCTGAGTCCAGAATGAAAACATTAAAAAGAACTGGACTTAAAACGGAGCCCTGGGGAACCCCACCAATGCTCTGTCTAGTGTTACCAAGCCAGCTTCCATTCATGTGCAAACCTTAGCAGTCACAGCAAGTCTGCCTGTGTAGAGCTACATCTTAGTGTTTTTTCTTTCCTAAAACTTACTTCTCGTGGTTCACCACAGCTACAGATTTAATCCATGAGCATGGGCCTTGGCACTGAGACCCAGTGTGCTTGAAAACTGAGTTTCCAAACATTGTAGCAGCTTTGGTGAGAAACCTTATTTTACAGGTGCTGTGAGTAGTATAATTACACCAAAGTACAGCTGTGAACATGGACCAGAAGATGAGGAGAGCAGCAGCTCTCAAGACAGGAGAAACTGTCGAGTTACAGCTGTTAACAAGTTTGGTGGTGCTCAGCAGTAGCATTTGCCCCACAGTGTAATTCCCAGCTGGCAGACTCTGATTCTGCTTACTGGTCAAATTTTGGTCAAAAATTTCCCATGAGCCAGCACTGTGCCCTTCGCTAAGAAGGCCAATGGCATCCTGGGGTGCATTAGAAGGGGTGTGGTTAGTAGGTCAAGAGAGGCCCTTCTCCCCCTCCACTCTGCCCTGTGAGACCACATCTGGAATATTGTGTCCAGTTGTGGGCCACTCAGTTCAGGAAGGACAGAGACCTCCTTAAAAGAGCCCAGTGCAGGGCCACCAAGTTGATTAAGGAAGTGGAACACCCTCCTTACGGGGCGAGGCTGAGGCCTCTTTAGCCTGGAGGAGACTGAGGGGTGACCTCATTAATGTCTATATATATGTAAAAGGTGAGATTCAGAAGGATGGAGCCAGGCTCTTCTCAGTGATGGCCAGCGACAGGACAAGGGACAGTGGGTGCAAGCTGGAGCAGAGGAAGTTCCATGTGAACATAAGGAGAAACTTTCACTGTGAGGTGGCAGAGCACTGGCACAGGCTGCCCAGAGAGGTTGTGGAGTCTCCTTCTCTGGAGGCATTCAAACCCCACCTGGGTGCATTCCTGTGTGATTTAGTCTGGGTGATCCTGCTCTGCCAGAGGGGGTGGATTTGATCTTTTGAGGTCCCTTCCAACTCCTAATGTTCTGTGATTCTGTGAAAATGAGGCCACTGAGCTCTGTCTCTAGAGAAGCATTGTTAAACATTTGTCCCATTCTTACCTGAAGCAGCCCACTGACAGCCATACTATTCTTACTATACCTAAAAAAACCTGACACCCCTAAAGCTCTTACCAACTGCAAGAAAGATAAACACAACCCAACTTGTTCCTGTAAGGAGACAGCATCATCAATGTAACATCCTGGCTGAAAGAATTAACGCTTTTATTATTTGATCTATCAATGGTAATTAATTTAAATGAGGGATTTAATTCCCTGAGAAGAAAAAGGATCATTTCCCCCCCCCCCCCCATCCATTTTTGAAAGGTTTGCCTGCAGCTGGGGTTGACAAATAACTGTTCAGGACCTGGCAGACCAAGTAACAGAAGTCTTGGTGCTAGTGCAGAGGAGAATGCTAAGAGTTGTCTCACTGGAGGAGATTTGTTCAGCTGATGGGTGTCCTGGTTTTGGCTAGGACAGAGTTAATTTCTTTGAGGCAGCAGATGGAATGCTTTGAATGTTTGGGAGTCGGGATGAGAGTAGTGCTGATAACACCCTGATGTTTCTAGTTCTTGCCAAGCAGTCAAGGACTTTTCAGTTGTTCATATTTACCTGCTAACAAGAAGGGAGGGGACACAGCCAGGACAGGTAATCTGAACTGGCCAAAGGTGGTATTCCATGCCAATTATGTCATGCTCAGCATAAGAGGGGGAGCAGGCGGCTCCAGGACACATGGTTTTGGGGACGGTCCTGTTTGGGGATTGCTCTGAGCTGTACAGCCTGAGCTGTATGGTTTGGTGAGAAGCTGATTGGTGTATCACCAGTTTAATATATTTTGCTATAAAGTCCTGTTATTGTTATTACATCTATTTCTCTGTTATGCCAGTAAACTATCCTTATCCCAGCCCTTGAGGTTTTCATTCCTTGGGTTTTCTTCTCCCTCCCTTTCCCCCTCCCTTAAAGTACAAGCTCCTGCGCGGTGCCCTGCTCTCAGCTGGGGCAAAACCACGACAGTGGGGAAACATGGGAAATGACCTCTGCAAAGCCAAAGTCCAGTGCCTGGTCACAGTCTCTCGCCCATCCCCATGGAAGTGTCACTGGTGGTCAACACCAGCAAGGCAGCTCACCTGGCAGGACAGCGGTGGGATCGAGTGCTGTCCCTGCAAGCTGACTCTGCTCAGCTTGGCTCACTACCTCTCCATTGGAACAGAGCACAGGGGTGGCCATTGCCAGCAGCTGAAACGCTTTAGGCTCAGCTGCTTCTCCCTACAGCTACATCCATTGGGATTTCTGAAGTGTTCCTTATTGTTAGTCTGAGAAGGGACTTTGATAGAACCTCTTGTCCACACATGGTTGATCCCATGTAACAGAAAAGGGCAAAGCTTCTGCGGCATCCCTTCCCACATCCCAGGCTCACCACCTCCCTTGAGAGACCTAGTAGGGCTCACAGGTAGAAAAGCAGTAATAAACTCTGCCTCTTACAGGAAAGTATGTCCAGCTATGCAAAATATTTGTCATACTGGCAAGCCAGGAAGTGAGCTTCAACACCAGGCCTGTAATTGTGCAGGCTGCCTAATTGCTAGTTTGCTCCATGGCACTGTTTTGCAACTGCTTTTAATGAATCTTCTTCATAACAATGTCCGAGGATATGATTTGAGTGACAGTTCACTCCAAAGACAGCTCCCCAGAGAGCAGTGTGGATCTGGGGAACCTGCCACTTGAGATAAGGCTCTAGTAATAAAAAAAGTATCCCCATGAGGGTCATTAAGCACTGGTACAAACTGCCCACAAAGGGCTGTGAAATGTCCTTTGGTGGAGATACTCAGCATGACTGAGCAAGCCCTTCCATACTGATCCAACTTTGAGGTTAGACCAGCTTTAAGCAGATGGTTGGGCTAGGTGACCTCTAGCGGTCTCTTCCAAGGAACATTTTTCCATGATTCATCAGGCTTTGAGCCCTCAAGTACCCTCAGATGCTCTCAGCACTACATTGCAGGGTCAGAGAGACACACACACACAGAGTCATGTTAATGAAACAGAAACCTGAACTGCAGCACAAGGGTCACCATCAGACTCGGAGACAGAGAAAACCAAACATCCCATGTTAGGGCCAGCAGGCTACCACAGAGTCAAGAGGAGACCTGTGGCTGTAGACCACAAACAAGGCCCCGGTGTTGTGGATGGATGTAACCCCAAGCAGTGTGGACGTGAGCCAGGGCTTGCAGCTTAGCCTCAGCATTGGGGCCCCTTCCCGACTCCTTGAACGGTAAGGCTCTGCATACACGGGCTGAAGGAGAAGGCCACAGTCTCTGTAATGGGAAAAACCTAGAACCAGAAGTGAATGACAATATAAAGGAAGCATTGCTGGGTATGGTCTGCTGAATCCATGGCACGGTCTAAAATACCAACAGGGCTACCACGCCACTTACATGAATGGGTTTGGGGGGCATTTGAAGCTTCTCTGATCTTGAACACTTTTAGGACTGCATTCAGTTACCAAACTGTTATATGCCTAATAACTAATGACTAAGTAGGATAAAATAGTCAAAAAACCACCATACCTAGCACTTAAGTGGAAGTCTGGGGTGACTGTTGTAGTTTTGTGTGGCTGGGTTCTGGTGGAGGAGGGGGGCTGCAGGGGTGGCTTCTGCAAGCAGCAGTCAGTAGCTCTTTGAAGGTCCCCACAGAGCAAACACCAGCCAGCTCAAGGCCGGAGTCATTGCTGACCAAGGCCGAGCCCATCAGCAATGGTCACAGCGCCTCTGGGAACCACATTTAGGAGAAAAAAACCAAAAGCAGCTGCCTTTTGCCACCAGAGAAGGGAGTAAAAAGATGTAAGAAACTGTGTGGGTACCAAGGCCATTGGGGTGGGAGGAAGGGCCCCAGATGCCAGAGAGAAAGATGTCCCTGTAGCCCATGGCGAAACACATGGTGGAGCGGGTGTCTCCCTGCACCCCATGGAAAATGCTGAGACCCCACTTGCAGGCTGTGGAGAGGCCCCACGCTGGAGCAGGTGGAGACATACAGAAGGCATCTGATTTTCCAACTTTGATGGAAACTCTTTTGGTCAGGAACTAAGGCCCTGCTCATTCTTCACATCAGGATATGGAGGTATTTACTCAGAGCCACAGGTAAAAGCACAGGGAACCAAGAGAGCCTAGCTGCTTGCCCACCCTTCTCAAGCAATCATATAAGAGAAGTGATATAGGGTTAAGTAACAGAGCCTTTATTGGTGACATGGGAAAGCAGATGTTTTAAAGCAATTAATTTTTCATAAACAGGAAAGAGTTTTACTTCCTATGATCTAATTACATAAAATCTTTTGAAGTCACTAATATATATATAAAAAAAATTAGAAACGTTTGCGTACTTCTTAATGTAGTACCATGAAGGAGTCCTAAGTAACTGTATTTTCTATAAGAAAGGGAAAAATAAACCAGATTTGCATGTACTGAAGTGTAAACCAAATAAATGTACATTAGAAGGAACTGTGATGATTTCTTAACTCAGTTCTTGAGGATGGCTAAAGAAACAGATCCTAGCAGGATCAAACCTTGTACATTTACACTCATAGGTGTAAAAGCAGTATTGCCAGTTAACTGAAATACACACATTTTCAGCTTTGTTCTGAAAATTAATGAAGTCTAGAAGCTAAATTTTCTGCTCAGGTGTTCACCTTTGAAATAAAATACTTCTCACATCCTGTAGAATTAAGGCAAAGGATGTTAGCTTTTGAAAATACCTTGTATATAGTTTCTGCATTAAAAATATGAAATAAAAAATAAAACTATATATATATTTAACGGAACACTGTTATGCATGGTCCAGCAGAATAAGGCACAAAAAGTAAATAGAATGCAAAAGCATATATAAAAGTTAATCTGTTATTCTGAGTAGAATATAGCAAAATTCAAGTAGTTCTGAGCATGCTCATTTCTTGCAGTAGGAATATATATATTTTGGATAGGTATCTCATGCTAAGCCTGATGTACACAGATTGATCACGTAAGCATAATCTATCAGAAGCAGGCCATTTGTACGGTGACTGTATTTAGCCATCAGACCCTCTGAAACAAGCCTCCTTGAAGGAGAGGACTTGGCCTGAAATCCAAGCATGCATTTTTCCACGAGGCAAAGTATCTTGGTTTCTTGTCCAGCCTGACTCGGGCAAGGTTTGTGTACATGCTTGATCTGAAGGTTAATAGTTTCATTAATATAAATGATAATAGGTGCCCCTCAAGCAGGACACATTTGCACAGCTGTTTTTTTGCAGGTATTCACCAGCAAATTTTCTGTCTCTCGAAATTTCCGCAGAGATCGCTGTGCAGAAAGGGCCACTTGCAGCCAGTTCAACTCATTATTGGGCTCAGAAACCTTTCAGGTGAGCTGGTATTTAATTTAGTCTGTAATTATGGTCTGTTCATCAATAAATAAGCATACATGTATAGAAACCAGAGAATCTTAAGCTCTTTTGATTTCACAGAAGGCATACATCATCATTATTGTTTGATTGCAGCCTCAAAGCAGCCCCCTTTCCTCCTCCCCCCCTCCAAGTAACACACCAAAGACTTTCACAGAGGAAGGGCAGATGAAATCTTTACTTCCTTCCCAAAGTTTCAGCTAGTTTCTTAAGTCTTTTCTTCAGCTCTAGAGGAAACTTCTCGTAACACTTTTTGCAGACAGGCTTCATATCAAACTCAACGAATTTATTCCTAAAATGACAAAGCAGAAGACAGGCAAAGTTTTAGCAGCAGGGGGAGTGAAACATTCTTTTTCTTTTTAAGCTATCCTAATAAATATACCCACATATATATATATATATATATATACAATTTAAAAAAATTATATATATAATAAAGTTACTTTCACAAGGTTATATGCTGTAGGCAGTAATTACAGTACTTCTCTGAGTTACACAGTTTTTACCCCAATGTCCATACTGATTAACCATGTCATTTAAAAAGCCTTTCAGACCTAACTGTAGGGCTAGACAGGCTAAAATAACTGAGTAACAAATTAGTATTTCATGTTGCACTCGTGTGAAAAAATATTTTAGTCAAATTCATGCAAAAACTTAAAGTAGAAGCATCCTGAGCACTGACCAAAGAAGAAAGGAGCAGAGGTGGTGGTGAGAAGGGAACAAAAGTTTACAAGCAGATTGGCTTTTTCTTTTTCTGCTTCTCTTTGTCCTTTGCTTCACGCTCCCGTTTGGCAAGTCGTCGCTTAAATTCGTCTGGCATTTTCTCATAACAGTGTTTGCAGACAGGTTTTAGATCAATCTCAACAAACTTATCCCTTTAGAGTTAAAGACAGAGAAAATACAGGACAGAAAAGGGAAAGAGTTTAGAAGAATAACTGTAGGAAGGCCTGAACAGACAGCTGAAAGAGATGGAACTTGGTCAGTGGAGCAAAAGAATTAAGATGAATGTGTTTTCTTCATGCTGCTTCTGTGTTTTTCATACTGTAGCAGTCACACGATGGCAACACCTGCACTTTGGAGACAACCACTGATAGGATTTGAAGGCAACACACTTATCCATAAACTTACTTGAGTGTTAACTTCGTGTTGCAAGTCGAACAAGCGAAACAGTTCACACACCAAGCCTTATTCAGGGCAGACACAACTAGGGTGATGGGGAAAAAACCAATTATTAGCCTTACAGGAAAAAAACAAAAAGTATTAGAAAAATTTTAAGCTTATACATTCATGAGGCATGAAGAACACTCATTTGATTCTTGCATCAAGTACTAAGGACAGTAACAACGTGGCGAGATGGGAAGGCACATGTGAATGCAGCACAGCAGGACTGTGAAGCACTGACAGAGCTGTCTCTGAGGGTCTTCATCAGCAAGACCAGTTTAACCTATTTCTGCCTCCTGATGCCAACTTCCACTTCATCTCACAGTGTCTTTTATGACACTGTGTTTCCAACTCAGCCAGGAGACTTTTTCAGCTGAAAAGCAATCCAGCAAGAAGTGTTTACGTTTCCCTTTGGCTCCATTTCTCAGCTCCTGCTGGGACTGAAGCACCATCAACAACAGCTCTTGCCTGGCAAAGAAACTAACGTGAAGCCAGCAGTCAGGACACTGCTGGTAAATCAGCACTGCCAAGATGAAAAAATTGATGGACTTGTAGTATAAATTACTTGATTGAGACAAACTTGGATATATTTTTTATTCTTTGCTTTGGAGAGAAAGTAACTTATTTTCTCTTTGTTCTGTTTCTCAAGCCATTTTCTGTTCTTCTCTCTTTCAATGTACCTTCCCAATTTTCCCTGCCAAAATTCACCTCTCTTCTTAATCTAAGTTAAGAGGATGCAGGACAATGTTTTTCTTGTAAAATACAGCAGTTTTAAACAACAAACAGAACCACAGCATTGTTATGCAGAGCTTGCTTTCTTGTACTATGGGGCAAGCACATCCACAGAACCATAGTTATTCCACTGCTTGCCAGAATAACAGGACTCAGCTGAAAGCCTTCGCTCCCAAGCAACCTCTGGAATAGTCACAGACACCCTCTTGAAAAACTGCAGCCATGGATGTTTGCTTTGCCAGAGACAAAACAATACTGGATGCTCCTCATCTCTCACAGCAGCGTCACATTGTATGGCACAAAGTTAGAAACACAGAGAGATGTAGTTATCAGACCAGGATGAATTTATTAATTCATCTCAAGTTCTTGTCCCACTCAGACCAGTAGGATTTTACTCAAGAGGAGGACACTGTTTCCTCCAAGGCATTTTGGATTGTTGTTCTGCAGGTCTAGTCCAGTCCAGAAAATGTGGGGAAAGCACACCTCTGGAATGCAGGTCTCACCCTATAGTTATGTGACTATAAACTAGTTTGTGTCTCTTTTTACATACTAAAGTCTTCCTCCCACTTTGCTAATGGCTTTGGCTTAGGTGAGACTAAATACTGGTATTACAGTATTTACCTCAGGCAGGGGTAAAGAGGCACATGGTAATGTTGCATTATTTCAGGTGGAATAATTTGTCTTGTGGCATGCTGTCATAGCTGGTTGTCAAAAAAATACACCTCCAAACCACTTCCTCTCCTTCAACACCCCCCCCCCAAGCCAGCCCCAATCTGAAAACATGTACTTCCAGTTCTGCCTTTATAGGACACATTTTCCCAGATGTGATCTTTCCTGGTTTTGTGACATTATCATCAGCCCAGGTTTTCAAAAGACAGGTGGCTGCCACAGACAGGTAACTACCTCCAGGAATGAAACTGAAATAATGGAAACTAGGGACTTAAAAAAAAAGCCTTACAGTGCCCACCCACACCTTTCAATATCTAATTTGTCAAATTTGGCTGATGATCCCTAAAAGTGTTTGAGGAGATGCCTGTGTGGTCATCCTCGCCCTGGCATGTGTTTGTTTTTGATGTCAGTGGGGCAGGGAGCCACCTCTGTGCATCTCCCAGCATCCCTTGCCTTTGCATGTTTCCAGAGGGTATCTACTTGACCACAGTTCCCTTCAGTCACTGGGGGATCTTCCACTGCATCATGAAACACTCACTGTAAGGTTTTCTTACCATTTGGTCTCTGGCTAACCAGCTTTAACCGAACAACCAAGGATTCGGCAGGGGGCTGCTTTGCCCTTACTTCCAGTTTAAAGGAACTTTAAAGAAGCAGAAGGTAGAGAGTTAGAGAAGTGCTCACCATCTCCTTCAATCACACGGTTGCAGTGGAAACAAACATCACCGAACAGCTGAAGAGGAAAAAGGAGTGACAGATTTTTAATGCAATCACAGAATCACAGAACTGTAGGGGTTGGAAGGGACCTCCAGACACCATCGGGTCCAACCCCCCTGCCAAAGCAGCTCCCCAGCTCATACTGCACAGATAGGCGTCCAGACAGGTCTTGAATATCTCCAGAGAAGGAGACTCCACACCCCCCTGGGCAGCCTGTCCCAGGGCTCTGGCACCCTCACTGGGAAAAAGTTCCTCCGCATGTTGGTGTGGAACTTCCTGTGCTCCAACTTGCAGCCATTGCCCCTTGTCCTGTCCCCACAGACCAAAGAAAAGGACTTTACTGAGGTAACTTCTCAAACTAACAAAAGAACTGTATTTCAGCTGAGGGGCACTGTAGCCTTCCTGTTGGTTTTAGTAGAATAAAGGGAATGCTGGGAAGTCTGGTTTTGGTTTCCAAATATGTTTTGCATCATGGCATCACAAAAAATCTTTATAATATTAAAGTGTTTGTTTACATCTGTTTGACCCTCTGTAAATAGGATTTTGTTTTGGTTTAACATTTCTCTACTCCTGAACATTTAGAACACAGCAGTTGGTGTCACATACACGTCATTACTAATCAGCCAATTTGACATTTGTACTTACATGCATGACTAGAACAACATATGGCTGTTTCTGGCAAAAAATGTAAGGAAATACTACTTTTATTTAATAAGAAAAAATCATGTCAAAAATTATTCATTCTATTTCCAGTCTTAACATTTGTCCCTAATATGCCAGTTAAGAAATGCTCCAAACTATTTTCTCCTCTACATACTGCTCCTCACTGATGTATGTACCTACCCCATCATGGCTGCAACTCTATTACTACTAATGTCATGGTGCTTATTGTCCTCAAGTATGCCAGCAACATCTCAGTCATCTGCCTTTCATTGCTGACAAACTGCAGAACCAATCTGTAATTAGCAGATGCCTAACCACTCCCAGATGTAGCCCCTGCTCTGGTACTTATACAAGCAAAGGGGCGGACGTGAGAGGGGGCAGGCGGCTGCCAAACAGAAAAGCTCTGCCTATACACGTCCTGGTGCTGGACTTCACAGCCAAGGGAGTGTGGGGACAGACGGTACCGGGGTAGGTAACCCCTACATAAATGCAAGTTGTCACTAGGTGGTGTCCTCGGACAAATTTAGTCTTCCCAGCCTTCAGCATCCGCGTGACCGAGCTGGGTGAGGAGGTGTAATGTGTTAGCACAGTCATCTTCAGAGTAGCAGCAGTAAGGAAAACCACCCTACTCGCACGGGCTTGGCCTTACACCACAGCTACTGAGTGGCAAACCTTCTGTAGCTTCGTAATTAGATGCTCTGATCTCACAGAGGTATAAAAGCTTCTAACAGCTCTACTGAAGTACCACTCAGCCCAAAGAACAGCTGGATACTCACTGCTCCTGCTAGCCTTCCTGAAATCACAGAACTGTAGGGGTTGGAAGGGACCTCGAGAGATCATCGGGTCCAACCCCCCTGCCAAAGCAGCTCCCCAGCTCATACTGCACAGGTCGGCATCCAGACGGGTCTTGAATATCTCCAGGGAAGGAGACTCCACACCCCCCTGGGCAGCCTGTCCCAGGGCTCTGGCACCCTCACTGGGAAAAAGTTCCTCCCCATATTGGTGCGGAACTTCCTGTGCTCCAACTTGAGGCCATTGCCCCTTGTCCTGTCCCCACAGACCACTGAAAAGGGGCTGGCCAATTCCCTCTGTGTCCCACACTTCAGGTATTTATAAATCCCTTTTCTTGCACAGCACCAGATCAATCATAGAGAAACCTGAGTAAATTAATCACCACAGAGTATCTAACTGGCATCACACCCACAGGTGCCCATAAGAAACAGGAAGGATGTCCAGGGTTTCCCACCACTGGCTAATAAAACTAATTTCTAAGTTCACCAGTTAAGACCATTTTAAAAAATACACAACGGTACCTGATTGTAGTGGGTTTCACAGTAGGCCAAGCCTTTTCTCTCATAATGACGATGACCCAGGAATGGCTTTTCACATTTTGCACAAACAAAATGCTAAAAAAAGAAAAAAGACATATTTTTTTTTCAATGACTTGAAAGTAGTATTTTTCTGGAAGGCAAACCAACCAAACCCAGTACTGAATGTGACTGAAGTCTACTGAGCTTGCTGTGCTGCCTTGAAAAGAAGAGTTAAAACTTTTTTTGTTTCCACATTTGGACAACTAAAATAACCTTCCTTAATGTCTTCAACACTTCAATGAAAAGAACGAAGAGATATTAAAGAATGTGCACCATGGTTACACTTCTATGAAGAAAGCATTTGCTGGAGATTTACAAAACAACAAAAGGCATAAACTGTTTATTTTCCTAATTTAAATTGGAGATGTGGAACTAAATCTTGTACACGGCCTTGAAATACACACTCTCACATCAAGTGCTTTAGAGATATCTACCTGGAAGACAACTACAGAAGATGTAAGGGTGCTATGATGCTCAACACTACAGCTCCCACAGATTTTACTGCCTTCCCACACGTACCCCTTTGCACTGTGAAACTCTCTTTTGCGAGGACCTCGCAGCACTTCGATTACTGATTTTGATTTCACAGTTAAAGCTCTCTGTAAGGCAGGAAATAAATCCCATCTCACAGTGGAAGACCAGCCACAAGAAGGTTGCAAAAGGGATCAGGAGGCATTTACTAATGATTACTGACTGCACACTTTGCTAATCCTTTCACTGAAATTGATCAGCAAAGCCCCAGGTGGGTATGTTAAGGCTTTATGTTTGTAAAAGGCAATGTGATCATCTGATGTTTACCTCTACGTGCCATTGTTTGCCCATAGCATTCACCACGCGGCCTTCGATGGGTCTCCTGCACGCCCCGCAGATGGGGACCCCCATTTTGTCATGGCAGGGTAAGCAGTACAACTCTCCCTTCAGCTCCCGAGCGTCAGCTGTGAGCTCCTTCCTGTTCAAAAGTGGATGAATCGAGAGCATGAAGAGAGGCGCTGAACAATGCCAACTCTGGAGAGGTTCTGAAGACAACCCCCCTCCCTCCCCCCCTCCCCAATTTTCAGCGTTTGTTTCAGAAGCTGCATTTGTACCACTGCTATGCAGCAGCATCACATCTGACACAGTGTAAGGCTACTTGCAGTACACTGAGAACAAGCTGCTACGCCAGATGCACAAAGTCTCTCTGGAAACAGCTACTGAGCTGTCATCTGTCTGCTCTCTGGTTCTGCAGCACAGCCCTGTGTGCGTGCGAGCTGGAGCCCTGTTTGGTTCACGTTCTGGCACCCTTATCACCAGTTTATTTTAGATTTGCATAACTGCAACTGAAAGTAAAACGTAGTCATCCTGTTGCATCAAACTTAAGAGAAAGAAAACTTAGGGACCTGCATGAGCTGGTGAAGTTTCTTCATTGCCAGTTGCAGGATCCCACGCGCTCTACTTTTTAGTAATCCTCGTGGCACCAAGAACAGCTGAATTTTAAACACTGACTGTAGTCACTTGTGCTTTCAGCTGGTGGCCAAACACACGACCCTCTGTGCTGTTACTCAGAGCAGCCTTTGCTATGGCACTGAAAGGATAGCTTCCTTTGTACCTGAACCACACAACGAACATTCCATGCTAGACCCTGCAATGCCCTTCCATCTCTGGGTCAGCGTAGGGTGCAGAAATGGGCAGCTACATGCACTGCAGCTGCAGAAGCTGATAAGATGAAGTGAGTGAAAGCTGCTCAGAAGAGGTTCTGAGAGAACAAAGTTTGCACACCACTCAGCTGAAAAGAACTAACACAGGCAAGACAGTAGCCCAAGCAGCCAGAGAGGAGGGCTTTTCTTCCTCTTGGTAGCAGAGTAACAAACTATCACTTCACTGCCACAGGAACTTCTACCTGTGGCAGCACTTTGTAATTTGCAGGGTACCACCTTGTCCTTCAGAGTCCAACCTCTCTTTACTCCCCTAGAGGTCAGGTGCTCTTTGAACTCACCGTCCAACTCCACCATCCCAAAAGGAGTAGCACATGCCTGGCCACAAGCCACCCAAACCCCACCCCTCCTGCCAGCGGTACCGGCCCTGTTTTCACTGTCAGGTACGACCTGGTGAAGCAAATAAACCCAGCGTTGCCCAGCTCTCCTGTGCAGCGCTCCAGTTACCCGCAGTTTGCGCAGTTGAAGTGGTCAGGGTGGTAAGGATCGTTTTTGAATATGAGAGGCTGCTCGTCAATAATGGCATGGCACTTCTGGCAGATGTATTTTCCCAGGCCTCTGGCTTTTTCCCTGTTATGGCAAGGACGGCAGAGATGCCTGAAACATTGTTTAAAAAAAAAAAAGAAGTTAAGTGCTGGTACCTGGTACTACAGTGCAAAATATAAACTGAAATATTAGAACCTCATTTCACTCAGCCTGTTTTCTGGGGAGGAAACAATCTCTAAAACAACTCCTCTTAGGCAAACCAAATCCAGAAGAGAGAGGGCTGTAATTTTATCTTCTGGTTATAATTTATTCAGCTCATTTGAGTGTAAACTGTGTTGAAACACAGAAACCATAGTTTGTGATAGATTCTCACTGCTGACTGTATTACCCTCAAAAATCTTATTAGATTGGAAGCTGCATGACTGCACAGGTCCTTTAACTGTGTAAATAACTGGGTTTATCACATTATACATACAAAGCCAATGTCCACAGAATCCACGTGTAAAACATTCCTGTGATCACAGCTGGTGAAAATATCTTACTCCGCAATGCGTCCCACTGAACTTAAAGCAATTATTAACAAATAAGGTGCTAAGCTAGACCAAAATTGGAAACCCAAGTTGGAAAAAGGAAGTAAAAACTGGGATTAAAACAATAAAGATGATGCTTCTGTATCGGAATGTTTTCTTTCTTATAACGTTCTCACCACGGCCCCAAAATGTGTGCCAGGGAGAGAACATGTTTGCTGAGAAATCTGGTGTTGAAGTAGGTAAACTTAGTATTTTAAGTGTATATTTTAAGATACCCATCGTGATGCACTCTTAGACCTTTTCCCCACATAAGACACTTCAGTTGCTCCACCTCTCAGCTGGAAAGCTTCAGGAACCAAAATCTCTCAGTGCCCTATTTTATTCCCAATCAGTAAGAGAAAGCAGGGTGGCGATCTACCTGCCAGCATTCTTGACGAATCCAATATCAGCCAATACCTGCTGGCAGATATCACAGCAGAAGCACTCTGGATGCCAGCTATTGTTCATTGCTTTAATTACACGACCAATAATGAACTCACCTGTAAGAAAGAAACCACCAGGATGTAAAATACCATGCTGGACAAAGATAAAAGCAACCCACAACCACATTGCTATGATGTGCATCCTCTTCCCCCTCCCTGCCCTGAAATCTGGTAGGATACATTATGGTTCTGAACTCTGGAATTTAGGTTTGTTTTGGGTCACAAGAAAACCTCTTTGCTGATGGGGAACCTTTTATTCTTTACATACAAACCTTTCTACATGCTCACTCCACCCTGAAACCATCCTTTTTCAGTCCTTTCCCTGTTTTTACTTATTTGTTCTCAAGCTGTTAACAAATATATGGAGTTCTTTATATAATAAGGCCTTCTCATGCCCACATCCTTCTTTTCTTTAAGAAGATGACAGTTTTGACTTGCCATGTACACAGTAGTGATTATATTCCACCAGGACCAAGCCTTGAAGGCACTCTACACTCAAAGCACAACTGAGCCTGGGTGGCTGTGGACCTCCTGCAAACCCCATCCCTGCTGCTGGAGTCAAAACACAAAGTCACAGCGAAGCTCCAGAACAGTCGATCCAACACACATAACTTCTGACCTACCAGGAGGAGTCCTGTCCTGTGAGGCATTAAAAAATCCATGTGAGAACCACTGTTTTGCATGCACAATGTGACTGTACTGCACAGGCAGTGAAGCCACGCCCAATAGTTTAGTTATTCTCTAAGTGAACGCTGGAACTAAAGTCCCTGAGCAGTGCAGAGGCTCTGCCTGAAAGGCATTGGGAGCTCTGCCTCCCAGTGCTGCAGGAGGACAAGCCCTGACTTTGGATGGTGCACAACTGAGCTGCCAAAGGGGAGCGATCAGGCAGGTGACCGATGCGGGGCAGACAGTAACATCCAGCACGTGACTCCGTGGTGTTCCAAGGAAGTCAGAGCTTTTCCAGAACAAAACCAATGGGCTCTGCAAGTGTCAGGAAAGCTCAAAGTCTCAACAACAGCCCCGTTGATTTTTGGCTGTGCTTACTAAATCCAAGCAGTGGGGAAACCCAGCTCTGCACAGGACCCTGATGAGGTTTTACGGGAGTTGGTGCTACAAGGAGCCAGGGCGAGAGCAGTGGGAGCTGTGCTGGCTGGGCAGGAGAAACCAGGGAGATGAGCAGCGTAGCTCCTCAGAAATCTCCACCAACACATTTCTTCCTCTTCCCCTGCTTGGTCACATCTGCAGCTTTAAATGCAAAGGTCCATAACATCTGCTTCCTTCTCCCTCAGCGTGCAGCCCCTCCCCTCCCTAGGCATGGGGAAAGGCCTCTCTGAGATAAGCAAAAGCTGGGGTGCCTTGCCAAGGTGCCACAGAAACACAATAGCTCCCAGACCAGTTTCAGCAGCAGCCAGGCAATGACTTCCCAGCCCTGCCTGAGCACGTGGGGGGACAAAACCAACCATGCAGATGATTACAGTGCAGCAGACACGCAAGTGTCAGCATCAATAGTGGCAAACAACAAGTAGCTCTCAGCAGTAGGTAGGGTGGGCGTTAGAGGCTGGGGCCTTAAAAGTATCTGGGATCAGGTGGCCATCTTTTGATTGCAACACTAGGTGATGAAGACTGTCCCCGCTTGTGTGGAGGAGGCCAGCGTGGGTGGGTTGCAGTAGTCAACACAGATGACAGAGACCTGTGGCAGGGTTTCAGCTGTATGAGAAGGGCCAATTATGAGCACAGGCAGGTGAATAAATATATATAATCGGGAGTCATGGATGATCTGTTCATTGGATCACTGGATCAACACCTAAACTACTCACTCAATGTAATTTTTTTTTTCTCCTAAATCCTACTGTTTGATGCCCTTTAGGAAAAGCAGCTCCCCAAATTCTCTGAAGCCTAGTTCACTCTGGAAGTTCGGATGCTCAGCTGCATGGGGCCACCTCCTAGAGAAGATACACAAGGGTTGTACATACATATATATATACATACATCATATACATATGTTGGCTTTCCATGTGTGATCAGTGTGCAGTGTTTCACCTCGATGTAGAACTTACCACACTGATGGCAGCAAGGGGCAAAAAGCATTTGAAAATCATGTTCACAGTATTTCCTCCCTTCAAACTGCAAATGGAAAACAAAGACAAGCATTAGAGGGATGGTGGAGCATGCCCTTACCATGAACACTGTAACGTAACAGTTTGTTTCCAGGTGCAACTGGGCAGTAAAAGATATGGGGCTGCACACAACCCCCAAAACAATATCAGACTGATGTGCTAGGCATTAAATCTACCCACCTTAATTCAGTTACTAGTCAGCATGTAGTGTTAATAGCACAATGCTCCTCTGATACTGCTGAGAGCGTAAGGCATTTTCCATCAGCCGTGCACATCACAAGAGACGTCTGAATTTTGACAGACTGCTGAACCTGATGCAACTGAGTGAATTCTGGGCAGGAAATCAGCTAACAAAACCCTTTCCTGGGGGGAAGCATTCTCCCTGAACCCATTTGATCTCTTCTCCCCTCTACATTTCCTGCAAGAATGACCCAGGAAGCTGGAGGAAGTAAGTGCGGGGGAGGAAGAACACCCAGGGCCAGAAATCTTTGCAATTCATAGAGCAGTACAGCCAAAACATGAAGGGAAATAAGATTTGTCCTTCGTGATGCTTATTTCACAGAATCATAGACTCATTCAGGTTGGAAAAAACCCTTAAGCTCATTGAGTCTGAATTTTAAGAAACAAAGTTAGTGAACATTGACCAAATGGAACAGGGAACCAATCTCAAGGGGTTTGGCTTTAGATCTGAATTTTCTCACAGCTTAGAGGAGTTCAGCTGCAGTTCAAGCTCACACGGAAAAAAAACATATGGAAAAAAAGAAGTTCTACAGCACTGCATTAGCAGCTTAGCTTGAGGATATGTAAAAACATGTAGGCAAGTTTCTGCTGAAATGAAGGGAAGCGCTGAGACACCTTCAGGCACATCATTACTAGATACACATGCCAACCAGCATGTCAAAACCAGACAGGCAGTATTAGGTATGCTATGAAATGTTTGGATCTCAACGCCTGGGTTTAAAGCACTGGAACAAGGGGGACAGCAGGAAACCCCACTCCTCCCTTTTTACTGGGTCTAATGTAAACCAAAATGAACAGCATAATGCAGCAATGTGCTCCAGGGCTATCTGGTTTGTACTATGAAATTCCAAGGATCAAATATAATGTAAATAGATTACTGATGCCACGTGCAGAGCCGTCGGCGGGATGGGGATTTAATACCACGCTCTAGGAGTCACTGCCTACTCCAGAGCAGAAATTTCCTTCTTGTGACCGACCTGAACTGCACTTACTAGGAACAGAAAGACGTGTGCTCAACGTGGCCTCTTTCAGATGTCTCTGCTGGAGTTTTATCAAGTGCTTCTTCAGTGTAATACTCTAAAACAGATGACTTTTTTTTAATGGGAGCTTTTTTTAAAACAGAATTGAGAGACAGAGGCCTATTAACTGTTTCGAGGAGTAATGGAGATTATTGGTTCTCTGAGAATTGTGCTTTCTTCCTGCTGGTTAAAATCCTCTTTAACGCTGGAAAAGCTCCCTGTTTTGTGCAAGCAGGTGGTCCAGTGAGAGATGCACAGGTTTGCCTGGATTTCAGAGCCACCATGTCCTGGTCTAGGTGGAGTAAACAGGTTTTCTTCCCCTCTGGTTTGTGTCAGGCAGGCTGCTTCTCACTCAGTCTTGTTTGTATTTTCAACCTTCTCGGCTCATTTGCGCTGCCTTTTGTGGATGACCCAGCAGTTCACCCATCAGATAAAGCCCTGAGCTTCCACAGCAAATCCCACAGCACATATTTTAACAGAAAGGTCATTTCATCATTGTACACAGGACGTCCGTGCGTTAAATGGCTCTGCAAGGAACATTTCACCATGATGTAACTTCCAGCTGATCCCCATGGTTTCAGCTAACCCAGGGGAAAGGCACACACAAAAAGTGAGTCTCGAAAGTCCCTTCTTCTAAGTCTCAGTTTCCAGGAAAGCCCATTTTAAGAAAACACTCCAGGTGCAACTGGAATAGAAACAAATCTGACAAGCTCATTGCAGCTGCACCTTCCTTTCATCTTCCTGTAAGTTACTACAAACATCTTAGAAAAAACACAGAACTGAAAGGAACTCCATCTCCTTTAGGAGACAAGTCACATGCCATTCAATATTTTTTAAATTATCACAGAATCTCAAGGTTGGGAAAGACCTTTAAGATCACCAAGTCCAACCCTTCCCGCCCTATGCTAAACCATATCCCTAAGCACCTGATGGACCCATCTTTTCAACACACCCAGGGATGGTGACTCAACCCCCTCCCTGGGCAGCCTGTCCCAGGCCCTGACAACTCTTTCAGTGAAACATTTTTTCCTGACATCTCATCTGAGCCTGTGCCAGCTTTGTGCCATTTCCCCTTGTCCTGTCTCCTGTCACCTGAAGAGACCATCGCCCACCTCCCTACAACCTCCCTTCAGGTAATTGCAGGTGGTGATAAAGGCTCCCCTCAGCCTCCTCTTCTCCAGGCTAAACATCCCCAGCTCCCTCAGCCGCTCCTCATAGCATTTGCCCTCCAGCCCCTTCACCAGCCTGGCTGCCCTTCTATGGACTCGCTCCAGGACCTCGATGTCCTTCTGATTGTGAGAAGCTCAGAACTGGACACAGCAGTTGAGGTGTGTGAGCAGTTGTGTGAGCAATGCTGAGTACAGGGGCAAATGCTGAGTACAGGGGCAACATATTATACAATAATATAATGATAGTAATAACACCAGTAAAGATTCCCCAGTTATGGCTCTTCCCAGAGTGCTCCATCAGGGTGTTGCTCTATTTCTTCTAACGTGGGAAGCCCTTCCATCTCCCCCACCTCAGCACAGCGCAGAGCGGGTTGGGCACCTGGAAGTACCCACCAAGAGCCTCTTGGCAAACACCAGGGCCAGGGGTAGGGACTCATCTCTTCCAACCTCCCCAGTCAGAAGGTGAGCTGCCCACACTCCCCAGTGGGAGAGATGGGCAATCTCACCCCAGGCACCAGTACAGGTTAGGGTTTGGCCTGCTGGGAAGCAGCGCTGCAGAGAAGGACCTGGGAGTCCTGGTGAACTGCAAGCTCTCCATGAACCAGCAGTGTGCCTTCATGGCTAATAAGGCCAATGGTATACTGGGGTGCATTAGGAAGAGAGTAACCAGCAGGTCAAGGGAGATTATCCTCCCCCTCTGCTCTTCCCTAGTGCTGTTTTGTGTCCAGTTCTGGGCTCACCAGTTCAAGAATGGGAACTACTGGAGAGAGTCCAGCAGAGAGCTACAGAGATGATGGACTGGAGCATCTCTTGTATGAGGAAAGGCTGAGAGAGCTGGGTCAGCAGACTAAGAAAGGATCTGATAGACACTTATAAATTTATATCTAAAGGGTGGATGTCTAGACAAAGGGGCCAGACTCTTCTCAGTGGTACCCAGTGACAAGGGGCAATGGGCACAATCTGGAACACAGGAACTTCTGTCTGAACATGAGGAAAAGCTTCACTGTGAGGGTGACAGTGCACTGGGACAGGCTGCTCAGAGAGACTGTGGAGTCTCTTTCTCTGAAGACATTCAAAACCCACCTGGACACAATCCTGTGCAACCTGCTCTAGGTGATCCTGCTTTAGCAGGGGGACTGGACAAGCTGATCTCCAGAGGTCCCTTCCAACCCCCACCCTTCTGTGACTGCTACACTGAACAAAATCCCAGCTGCAGAGGGTCACTGTTCTGCTGTGGCACCATGTGTGCCTGCAAGCAGCTCAGCTCTGGTGCCAGACCACGGTGAGCTGTGCCAAATGGGGACACTGCAGGCAGCCTGGAGACATGTCCCACAGTGCAGGAGGCCTACATCAGCATTTCTTCCTGCACAGCCAAAACAGTTTTGTCCCCACTCCTCCACTCCCCATGGAGCAGAACGTGACAGCTTATCACAGCAGCCTGATAAGCAGCTTAATGACTAACTGGGGGAGCTCAGCAAGGCTTGCGATAGGCAGGGGAAGAATATTTGCCTTCCTGACTGCTAAGAGCTGGACATGATTCCCAAGGCAGCCTTGCCTAGCTAAGCCAGGCACAGGATCAACACAAGCTCATTGCAACAGCAATGCCCCTGTTACCCACGGGGAACCTGCCCAGAAAAACAGCCACAGCTCCAAAAGCATCCACCTTCTTCCAGCATGTGTTACCCCAGGCAGAGGAAGATCTCCTTCCTCACCATCCTTTTCAGCCACTTCTTGACAGTGACACAGACCATCTCAAGTCGCCAGAGCACTGTCCAGCCCTCTCCTGAGACCTGGCTGACCTAAGCCCCTCCTCTACCTGCCGAGGGCTGTTCCTCCTTCTCCCCCAAACATTGTCACCCAGCACGTTGCCAATGCTTGTACCAAGGTGCCAAATGAAAGAAGAGCAAGCTGTACCCTTGTACCCCCTACTTCTTGAGCAGCACCACTAAGAACTGTGTGAGGCTTTCCACTGAGAACATCTCACTGACCACTTCAGTGCTAAGTGACAGCCATTCTGGCAGCAGAGGCAAACATGTGGACACCCTAAAGGGTGCAGAGACAGGGTAGAATGCTCTGCTGAAAATTTCCCAGCTGAAACCTCCCCAAAGGTACAAGGGCTGGGACAACATGGGTAACTGCTGATCTCTAGAAGGTTCCCAGGCCAGGCCACTATAGATGGGAGAGGAATGCTGGGTAAGTTTTATGAGTCCTCATCTTCAGGCTGTCAGAGGTACCAAAAAGTACCTCTCCTCAACAGCAGCATACAGAACTGCTGACGTGCAGAGAAACTGTGAGGACACTATAAGTCAGAGGCAGAAGGGTGACCTGAAGATCAAGCCATACAGAAGTCTTTAGGTGTTCATTTAATCCTCATCACGATTATTTAACCTCTATGGTAGCTGTGGCAAAAAGTGTCCACTCTTAAACAAAGCTTTCCTTTTCTCAAGAACAAAGCCCCCAGCCTGAAAAAACCCAAAACTAGCAATGTTAACCCAAACATGTTCAGTACATGGGGGTATTTTAATTCCCAGGACAACCTCACTCCTGACTTACAGTCTTTAACAGGGAGCATCGCTTTGCAGTAAGACAGAGCTTAAACACCAACCATAATTAAGAGGAATGAAAGCTGGAGAAGGACTGTTTACACAAGGCTGTGTAGTGACAGGAGAAGGGGCAATGGCTTCAAACTAAAAGAGGGCAGGTTTAGAGTAGACATCAGGACATTCTTCCCTGTGAGGGTGGTGAGGCCCTGGCACAGGCTGCCCAGAGAAGCTGTGGCTGTCCCCTCCCTGGCAATGTTCAAGGCCAGGTTGGATGGGGCTTTGGGCAGCCTGGGCTGGTGGAGGGTGCCCCTGCCCATGGCAGGGTGTGGAACTAGGTGGACTTTGGGGTCCCTTCCAGCCCAAACCTGTCTGTGGTTCTGTGATTCAGTGACTCTACAAATGTTAACAAGGTAGCAGTAAGAAACAAAATGCCTACATCTCATCTGTCTAAACCCCACCAGGATACTTGCCCCTGCCAAGGACATTCATTAATGTCCATCCTGTCAGCAACAGAGATGTTGTAGTATTCCTCGACTAGGTGTAAACTTGAAACTTCCTTTCCACTGCAGTCCTCCTCCAACCCCTAAGAGATAAGGTTACCTAGAACAGGATTTCTCAAACTTTCTCTCAAAGGACCATTTGACTTTCTGAACAAGGTCCCTGGATTTCCCCACTGTCTTCTGAGTCAGAAAAAGGATGAATAAAGTACTCTTTAGTTAGAGAAAATATATTTTATTGTTTTTAAGACAATTTTATTAACACAATTACAACTGTTTTAGTTTTAAAACATTCATATTACTTTGCAGGTATTAACATGTCAGGCTGGATGCCCCACCATGCCTGAAAGCAAGTATCAGCTCAGTGTATGTTAAGAATTGTAATGCAGTGTGTAAGTATCTATGGGGTGTTCTGGTTTGTGGGTTGGGTTTTTTTTAATTGCTAGTGCCTTGCAGCTCAAGTTTCATGTTTTATGGAACACTAGTGCCTCATCCACCATAATCTGTGCAACACTATCTCAACAGCACTGAAAAATCTTTTGATCCTCTTAAAAGGTAATAGAAAGCAAACCCTAGGAATCCCCTCTGCTCTTTTCCAAGCCACACTCCTTCCTCAGCCTCTCCTCATCAACATGGTTCTGTAAAACTAGAAATACTACTGTGGAAGATGAAACTGTTGTGGTCTTGCCACAAAGATGGTGCACTGAATGAGACACACACCTTTTAACTCACCGCTTACCCTCCTTTTCAGATCACAGGGTGACATAAATCCTGTAACTGCTACTGTAAGCTAGACTACAAAGAAAGCTACTTGTGTGGGACCTTATCTCTCAGAGAATAATTCCCTGTCTCACATTACCTACCCTTCCTTATATTGGTCACTTCATATTTTATGAACTCAAGCTTTCCTTAAAGCCACTCTGTCCTTGAGATAGCTGAGCCATATCCTGAACCCCCACAACAGGGAAAGGCAAAAGAAAACGATGCTGATACAGGAACACCCATCTGAGCTGAGGGCAATCTACCTGGGGCCGAGAAAGAAGTGGATTTTAACCCTTGAGAGTGCATAAGAACTGTTAAATTCGGAATGAACCTGTTTATTAAACCTAGAGTTGGCCCTACATAGGCCCTGTCTGGTTTGGGCTGTCAGCACACCCCGACATCAGCATGCTGACTTATAGGTCATTTCTATGAGCAACTTTTCCATGCTGTGCTGGCCTCACTCAACTCAGCACTAAACCACCTATGGACTGCAGGACGCTGGGGTTGCCTTCTCTGTGACTGTCCTCTAAGAAGTCTGCTTTCCCTGTGTTTCTGGTACAACATGCAGACTGTCTTCACAGATTTCAGGGGTAAAAAATCTCCACTGAGAGAGAAATCTCCAGCAGTTCTTTTCTCAGCTCTGATAATGAGACAGTTAAACAAGGTTGTACACACTGATAACCTCCAAACTAGCAGAGAAACATTCCTGCTTTCTTCTCCTTCTCTTGGGCACACCCTTTCAGGGCCCAGTTCTTCCCAGGGAACTTTCTAAGGGACCAACCTGCCTGTGGTTACTTGGGGCATGAGAAGGGAGGCACAGGGCAAAGGCTGGGGGCGAGCTGGGCACTTACCTCGTAGAAGAGCCCTTCAGGGAACTGCTGGAAGCACTGGGCACAGACGAAGCACTGCTCGTGGTACAGCTCACCGTTGCTGTTGACGATTTTCTCAGCAGGGGCAAAGCCACCCCTGCAGCGCTCACAGATGGCATTGGCAAGCGCGTTCGCCATGTTGCTGTCAGAAAAAGAACAAAAGAAGAAAATTAGCCCAAATAGGGAACGCCACTGGTTGGGGGGGTGTCTTCCCCGCCTCCTCCCCGCCAAAGCCAACTGCATCAGCCTAACACTAGACTGCTCAACAGAAGTTTTCCAATAGACTTCATGACAGGTGGCATCCCCTCAGAAATAAAACGAAATAAAACTATTTCCCCCTGCTCACAGACTCTGTAGGAACAAAGTCCCAGCAATGCACTCCAATAACTATTAATTAAAAAACAATGCCAACAAGAAACATCATTACTATAGATAAGTTTACAGGCTTTTTATGACAAGAGAAGACAGGCAATTCAAAACACTACTTTAAAAATGATGAAACACATTTGAATTAAAGAAAACAAGGGCAAATATTAACAGTAATTGAGGACTGGCATCACAGTGGAAAACATAAATGATAATTCCAAAATAAATCCTAATTCTAAAATATATGTAAGGGCGCTGGTTCAAGAGCTCTAAGCAAGCAATGAGAAATGAGTGAATGTGTCTGGTCTGGTAGATATAACAGAAAACCAGAGCACATAAATAATTACTCTTTCTATACGCTTCATGGAGCTTGAAGTCATTTTATAAATTTAGTTTGAAGTTCTGGGATTTTCAGTTGGCTTTTTAAGGTTCATCTGGGGGGAGGTCAGCTCATGGTGTGCCAGTGCTGGTCCAGGGCCAAGGAGGAGGGTAGGAATGCTCTGGCTGCCCCACTGCAACCCACACGCAGGCCAACACAAGCTTGTAAACCCATGCCAGGGATGCAAAAATACCAACAACCAAACAACCCCAAAACCTCAAATAGCAACCTTGGTTGCTTTTCAAAGGCACATGACCATAAACCGACAGTGTGGTAGCTGCAAAGTATCAGCGGAATGAGCTGCTTCATTCGGATCAAGTCCGTATCTGCAGAAGACAGGACAGCTATGTTCTCATTATTTAAGGCCAGAGAAAAGCTCACTTGATCTTTCCTTTGCAAGTGTTTCCTTACTCGTATCTAGGCTCTTAAAGCAATGCCTTTCGGGATCACCTCTCTGCCCTAGTACCGCTTGATAGCGGAGAGCAAACACAGGGCAACAGTCTGGTTTCACTGCTGTCTGACCACAGGTGACAAAACCACTGACTCAAACATCTACCTGGGAGCTTACTGAACAACGGGCATTATTTACAACACATGTGCACACACACGTTTCGGTACAGCCACCACGCTGCCTCCCTACGTGCAGAGCCCTTAAGTCTCCTGCGAGATGCCAAGCCGTTCCCTCCATGGGGATAAGACCTTTGGCTCCCTCCAGGTTCAACAGGAACTGAATTCATTCCTTGCAGAGCATCCAAGGGAGCAGGCCAACACCTAGCACGTGGTTCAAAAAGGAATGTGCTTTATCTGTTTCTTACGCTGTCTCACAGACGAGTCCTACGCAAGGTCACATCTGACCAGCTATTATTAGCTGGCTTCCCCCTCCCTCTAGAGATCTTTGCAAAAGAGAAGAACAGTAACTGCTGTCCAAATATTCACTGTCCTCTCAGTGAAACAAGTGGGCAAATTTCCCAAAGAGATCAGAAGGAAAATGATCCTTCCCATACCAGCCCATACGTAACAGACAAGCCCGCAGGTGAACAGCAGTGATTATCGATATAAACTGTGGTGAATTATAAAGCTTGCTGGTGGTCTCTGTGGATTGTGTATGCTTTCTGTGTGGAAAAATCTCAGGCACCTCACCTGTCCTCCTTATCAATCTAAATGAGGAATAATCACAACAGAAACCAGGATGTTCATCACCCCCTCTACAGTTCTCAGGTACTAAGGATGTTAGAACTTAAACAAATTATTTAATGTTAAGTGCTGTCAGACACAAAGTACAACCCAAGCAAAAACATGAAACAAAGTTCAAAGCCAAACGAAAGCATATGGTTTTCCTCCTCAGGATGAAAAACTACTTCACTTTGATATGAAACACATATATGCAACACCAGAGATGTATGTCATACTTTGGCATTAGTGAAGCAGTTTATCTGTTTTCCCAAAATAACAGGCAAACAACCTAAAGTCAGAGAGCACCTGATAAATTACAACCCGGTTTCAACCACTGATAAAACCCTCTGATGCAATTAATGGTGAAGTTTAAAGCAGCAGCTCAGATTTTAGCTGATGATTACAGCTGGCAAGGCATCAAGCAGAACAGTGGCAAAGGTTGCATTAGAAAATTGCTCTGCACAGCCAGCCCTGAGCTCAGATAATAAAACACATATGTACAACACACCTGGAGTGTCACCATCATTACACCCCCAAAGCCCAACAGAACAAACTTACAATTTGGCATAAAAGTCACAAAACTCTTTGTAGAGCTTTATGTCACTGTGCCTGCGTTGCAGCTTTGACACAGGTTTCTCGCCTTCATTTCCCACAGAGTTGTGAGCATCGGGAGCGACCCTGTGTGCCACCTCTTCATCCTCTGGGATGGGGTATGGCTGAGCTCTGCGCTGGAAGTCCATCTCTCTCCAGTGGCTTTCCCGGGTGTATATATTCAACACCGCAAAGAAGCTGCAGGCAAAGCCTGCAGAACAATATGCTGGACTTCCCCTTGTTCCCGGAGAAGTGATGTACTTTCCCAGCTCCCTGTCATGTAGCTGGAGCTGCTCAGCCCTGCTAGAGCTTCAAGTTAAGAGTTCAGCGGCGGGGCGGTGAGCCCGTCACGCTGTGATTTACTGACGCTGGCTGCGAGCGGAGGAGCACATTCCCCTGCCAGGCCCTCCTGCACACTCAGATGCTAGACAGGGGCTTCGCTGCCGGCTGCTGGCAGGAGCCGCCCCGGAGAGCTGCCGTGTGAGTAACCTGTGAGCAAATACCTTCACCACCAAACGCCTCTGTGGCTACTTTCTACGGGGAAAGAGGGGGGGTGATGGTGGTGGGTTCAGTAATATTTCATCGTAGGCAAACCAGCAGTGGAAGCACAAAGAGAAGACTTCTGTCATTGGGTAAATATTGCTTTAATGCTACAGTATATTAACTGCATTATTAAAATGGCCTTTAATGTTCCACTTGTGTCTTCTACATCATATGTGCTGGATTCTTCTTGTCAGCATGTCAAGGAAGGGGTAGGTACAGATGGATAGTTTGGTTTCTGTTGTTCTTCACAGGCCATTAACCGACTTGCCAAGTATGCTATAATGGGCAATATATGAAGGAGGAAAAATGAAGTTTGATTTCCAGACATGTGCTGCATCTAGAATAATTATCCAACATAAGAACACCTCATAGCTCTGAATGCTGAAGCAATTTACTGTGGATATGAGGGAACCGAAAGAGCAACACCAGGGAGAAAGAATGAAAATGAATTATTCCTTCACCACAGAACACCCTCCTAATGCTGCAATTATTTCATGGTTATTATATTCTACTAAAAAAAAAAAAAAAGCACTGCATACTGCTGACTAAGGGAAGTTGGGTTCATTAGCTGCGTATCTGCAGCTAATAATTACACCCCTGCAAGCCCTCCTTGCCTGAAGTGCAGCAGCAAATGCAGGATACTCAGCTTCCAGCTCTCATAACTGCAGAGCAGGGCTTTGGGAAGTAGTCCTGAGTAGCTACCTCTTGCACTGAACCCACTCAGCCTTGTTAGCAAGCAGCTGAACTGCAGAACCGCGTGTACTCTGTGCTCGTGACACACAGCGTCTTGGTATCCAAAGAATCTAGTGGTCTGCAAGGGGGCATGAGAAAGCAGAGGACAGGAAGGAGACGAGCAGAGGGGAACGAGTAGAGAAATTAGGACTAGAAGATGAGAAAGGATAGGACAGAAATTTCAATCAAGGCTGTTATGCCTTCACCATCCTGGGACCTTCTGCAGAGGGTCTGGTTTATGATGGTTTTGGGACACATCCCTCACCACTCATTGGGATAGCATGCTCGGTAAGCATACAGCAGCACACACAACACTCTTCCTTGCAGGCCTGGGCTTGCACATAGCCGTCTTCCCACAGCCTGTCCAACACAGCACTGTTTCCGCTGCTGCCAAATTTGTAGTTTTGTGGGATGGGTTTGGCCAGGCATCTTCCCTTCACCTCCCTCAACTTGAAGCAACCTTTGGGCAAGCTATTCCCCTGTACTACAAGGCATCCCGGTAGGTGGGACCCAGGCAGCAAGACCCTGCTTATTTATCCGTCTGGAGGTGTCACTAACCATCTTGCACCAGAGCTACTGGGAATCACAAGCTGTAACAGGCTAAGGAGGCTGCACCTCACACTTTACATGGCTTGGCTGGAGCTCAAGCCCTATTTTTATCTGTCACGGAGCAAGCTCTGGATCAAGCAATGCTCAGGTTGTAGCCCTAGGACATGATGAACTTGCCAGAGCACTGTGGCAGGAAACAGTGCTGGAAGAAAAGGTTTCTGCATCCGCTGGAATGACAGTGATGACAAGTGCTGTTTGCCAGTGGAGATGCAAGCAGAGTGATGCCAGCAATTACTGTGTTGCTTTCCAGTATTCCCTGCACAGATCAATGCTGAGCTTTCGTGGGCATGCAAAACTCCAGGGAGACCGACTGCAATGGACTAACCATTCTGATTCATCCAGGATTAGTGCAGGTGCACCAAGCTGCTCAGAAATGAAACAGCAAGTCCATCTGTCTCTTCCCCTTTATCACTAACCATCTCAGTTGTTTTCTTCTGTTTTGTCCCAGAACGCAGGCAATTGTCCTGGGAGGCAGCTGCTGCTGCAGTTCACAGAGCCCTGAAGAGGTTTTTTCTCCTGGTGGACTACTTCAGTCCCTGTAGTAACCTGAAATCCACAGCCTGCTAAGGTGGCTGGGAAGCCACTTTGCTGGCTCCAGTCTTCTGTGGTCAATAGGAAAATACTTGCTTGTGCCTTTAGCTCGCTATTGCACAGTCTTCTGCAAGGCCAGAGCAAAGCAAGCAGTGCCACAAGTCAGTGCAGTAAGATAGTGTCCAAAACCCCTGTTTTAATCTTCCTACCTTTTTTCAAGAAACAGACCCACAAAGGTAACAGGACAGCCTATGTGCAGTAATAAAAAGTTGCCTGCTTCCCAAGGCCTATCGCCATTGCTGCTGGGGGAATTACTCCCAATTTGTTTTCCATTAAGCAAGAAATGAGATTGCCAGAAGTTTAAAAGGGGCCTTTCTGTTACTGAAACAAAACAGGTTCTACTGTGGAGGTTTAGTAATCTGCAAATCCAGAGCATCTGGCCACCCATCTCTTGTCTGTCATTGTGCCGGAGACATGCTGCCAAGACCTGAAATACACTGTTAAAAATACACAGCATTTTCATTAGGGATTTCTAGGTTACTCTGAGGTGAAGCTCTCCACGGGGAGTGAGAAGCATGTAGGGGTTTGTTGGATTTGCAGCGGCAGCTTCCCAAAAGCAGTTCCTGGGATCTGGGACAAATCCTACCAGCCTGCTGCTATGGAAGCAGCAGTAAGGTGAGGAGAAAAGGGACAAGCTCAGGGAAAATGTACATAGGAAAGACAGAGAGGCTTCTCTAGGCACACTGAGGATCTTATCTGAAGCCCAAGCTGACAGTGGGGAAGGTGCTAAAGGAAGTGGCAGAAGAGGGGAGGGGAAGCGTCCCACTGCAGCTACGGCGAAGGGCTTTGGAAACCAGCAGCAAAACCAGCCTCACTGCTCCATCATCGCTGACGGGCAACTGCTGCCCCGCTCACACGCTGCTTTCTCTGGAGAGCTTCCAAGCCCCGCTGCCCGTGCCGGTGGCAGCCAGAGGCAGAGGGGACTCTTACAGAGAAGGCTCGGTGGCCGGGCAGCCCCGCTGAGCGTTGCACTCCGTGCCACAAATAGCCGTGCTGAGCAGTCACGGCTCCAAAGAAGGTGCTTGACAAAGGCAGCTGCTGCTTGGCAGCCCACCCGTGCCACCGAGAACTACCACCGCGTCACGCCGCCGCGTCACTGGCGCTGCCGGGAGGCCATGTGCCCCGTCGCGTTACGCGGGGAAGGGGTAAGTAATCGCAGGGCATCCCTCCCCTTCCTGCATAGCTGCGGGTGAGTTCATTTTAATTCCCTTTGCCATAGACGCTGTGCAACGGCCCCCACGGCAAATTACAGAACGACTGGAACAGGAGTTTTGCTGCAAGATACAAGGGGACTGGCAGTGCCCTGCGCTGGTTCCTGCACCAGCCTTCTAAAGCACTCATTGACCTTCTGCATCTCTTTTTAATTGGTATTAACACTTGTTTCCTTCTTAAGTAGCAATAGACCCTCTGTGTAAAGCTGGTCTCCTAAGGCAGCCTAAAAGAAAGTATAAATCTTTTCTATAGAAAAAAAATACATATTACAGATAGGATGTTCACATGGGACCAGCACTGCTCTAACCTATTCTTTCTATTAGAAAGGACAGAAAACCATCTTGAAACCACTGCAATAAAAACCAGGTGAATTCTGAGCGCTCCTGAAAGTTTCATCCTTTAGTCTTTCCCACAAAATCACAGTTAAACTTATGTGGTAGGAGTTTAAACAGGGCAAACAAAAAGGCAAATCTACCTGCCTCACACACTTCAATCTAAACTTGTTCTAGTAGAAACACGTCCAGAAAATGCTCCGGTCTCTGCAAACGGAGAAAGTTCACATTCCATCTCTCCATAAGGAAATGAATATAACTGGAATAAACAGGTAAGCAGCACCTTCCCACACAATGTTTCATCAGCCGTACAAGCACAGTGAAAAAGCAGCTTCTTACAGAACGTGTAAAAAGGGAGAGCACTACTTAACCATCGCATTTTCCTGTTGTCAGTAGTATTTTAAAAATCTATTGTACTCTCTTCCTGCTGGCTACAAACAGTACCAAACGAAGCCATGCTTTGTGTGAAACAAGAATTACTTCTCTGGTGTGCAGATATTTGATACTCTTTAGAGCAGTGACCTTTTACTCCCCCACCTACTATTTTTTTTTAATCCTATGCATGCAGGAAAAACTAAAACAACAGAGAGATACAGTATCACATTTGAGAAGCTCATGAGAGCTTCAATAAATCTGTGCTGCTATCGGTTGCCCTGTGTAGGTGACTGCACGTATAATTCACTATCGTAAATGTACTGTACACAAACTCCTCCATGTCAATATATTTGAGGGATGCATTTGCACTAGTGCATTTCATATGACAACATTTATATCCCCATTTCTAATTTAAGAAAAATTTTAAAAAGCTAGCTACTCAGTATGAGGGGCTGCACATCAAACGTCTCGGAGACTCTCGCTCTGCAAAGAACCGTCTCTTCAAGGCTGATGAGACAAGATCAGGCCCACTGTGCTGAAAAGCATCCTGCTGTTTAGGCATACACACAGTGAACTTCACGACACCAGGGTCACTCAGTTCATTATTCAGTTTTAAAATCTGGGAGTGTTTCATCAGAATGATATTGATATGGGTGAAAACCACACCACTGGAAAGTCAAGGGATGCAGCTTAAGAGTGGGATCAGGGATTTGCAAGCGAATTACAACCTGGTGTACGTGTGCTCCTCCTCCACTGCAGATTTAAAGTTCAAATATGTAAAAATGGTTCAGCTTTGCATTTTCCTGGCTGGTATCAGGAATAGTGTGGCCAGCAGGACTAGAGAAGTGATTGTGCCCCTCTACTTGGCACTGGTGAGGCCGCACCTTGAGTGCTGTGACCGGTTTTGGGCTCCTCACTACAAGAAGGATGTTAAGGTGCTGCAGCAGGTCCAGAGAAGTGGCAACAAACCTGGGGAAGGGTCTGGAGCACAACTCTTGTGAGGAGCTGGGTCTGTTTAGCCTGGAGGAGAATCTGAGTATGGTGCTCTAGAACTACCTGAAAGGAGGTTGTAGCCCGGTGGGCCTGTGTTTCTTTCTCAAGTAACCAGCTACAGGACAAGGTGAAATGGCCTCAAGTTGTGCCAGGAGAGGTTTAGATTGGATATTGGGAAAAATGTTTTCACAGAAAGGGCTGTCAAGCATTGGACTGGTCTGCCCAGGGAAGTGGTTGTGCCCCCATCCCTGGGGGTATTTAAAAGATGTGCAGATGTGGTGCAGGAGCAAAGACAGGTGTTTGCCTTTACACTAAGGATTTCGTGGATAATTTTTGTTGGATTTCAGTCACAGATGACATGAACTGAATATTGGTGCTAGGAAAATGTTACTCTGAAGAAAAATACAGTAGTGCAGCATTTTAGAATTGTGGAATCATTTAGGTTGGAAAAGACATTTAAGATCATCAAGTCCAACCACTGTCTTTGCTCCTGCCTCAGCCATATCTGCCTGCCATAGCCGGAACCAATGCTTTCACAAGCTGGACACCATGACCTGAGCACACTGAGGAGCTATAATTAACACCATGACTCAACATAACAGCCTGGCTACTAGGAGAGACTTCCAGTACGTCCACATTGTTCCTTGTAGGGCAGAGATAGCTGCCTATGCCAGGTTTACAAAGACATCCTTATTATAGTAACATTTCTACTGGAGACACCACACTGAGGACTGACTTTACCAACCAGCACGTCACTTCCACCCACATCTCCTCCTGAACATTATTAATCTGCACCTCCAGCAACACAGCTTCTCTAGGTATTTTTTACCTTCATTACGTTTGTTTTTCTATTCTATTCAATACGAAGAAGTGCAAAGTTTTTCATTGCTTCAATTAATTTGTTTTGGGCAGAAGGCAGAATACAGGAAAGAAAATATCACCTCAGCTGTTGTTACTCTCTCACACACATATTAAAATCATAATTATTAGTCACTCTGAGTTTTGGTTTCACATTTTTTTTCTTCCCACATTCCCTGCAGCATCACTAAGCTTTAAAACCAGCAGATGATGGCAGACAGCTCAGCCACCTACAGTTAACACTGCAGAGTTAAATAATGGCCTCAACATTGAACAGCCAATAGAGAATAACCGGAAGCGATTTATGTACCTAAGAGTCGAGCCCGAGTAAAGTATGAGCAAATAAAGCTCATACATAACAGCACTGCTTTCATACTTCATCATGATGGTCCATTAACATTCTGAGTAACAGAAACTGAAGTTCTTAATCTGGGATTTTATATTTACTGGCTCTGTGATACTAGTAGCCTAACTTTCAAATGCAAGACTTCCCTGCATTTTCCAAACCTATTGGAAGACTCAAGCAACAGCTTCCACCCCAGCAACTCACTAATCCTGAATGAGTAAAGTAAGTAGGAGCAAATGATTGTAATACATACTCTAAGACTTGCAAGGGAAGATGTAGAAGTTAACCCTCCCAACAGCACAGTTGCTGGGATTATCTGAAGGCACGACACTGGGTTTTGTGCTTTGGATCAGAGAGGTTCAAGCCCTGCCAAAATGCTGTTCCCTTTGCTACATACCACTGACAAGTGGGTCTGATTTGAGGATTAGCTTCAGAAGGGAATGGAGTTTAAAACTAAGCAATTATTTGTGCTCTTTGAGCAAATTCATGACCTGCAACCAGTATCTGATGGAGCTATCCTACCCCAATAGTATGCTACCACTTCCTTGTACAAAGTTAAAACCCCCAACATATTTAATAAGCAGCTTTTTAAATCTATCAGCTATAACAAGCATGCCTCAGGTTTCTGAAGTCAGCAAGGAGAAGCGTACAAAACAATAACTGAGAAGCCTAACATCACGTGAGAGAAACAGCCTTCAATGCAAACTTTCCGTACCGGAACACGAAGGCGACCAGCCAGGGCAGCTTTGACTCATGACTCCAAGTAGGTAATATTTTTCCAGTTGCTGCACAGAAACAGCTTAAAAAGGTAGATTCAACTCAGTAACTCTGTGGTGTATGAAGAGCACAGCACGCATGGGTTTAACATGCTGGAAGAGACAAGCACCGTTTCACACCCACTTCACCCTGGTGCATTCAGTCCTCCTTGGAACAGCTTGAACCTTCTGGATTTTTCATTTAAAAAGGCACAGCTGAGAAATGCTGCCAGGTATTGCCAGCTGAGTCTGCCAACAGGTTACTTCCTTTCAGGCTAGTAGCTAATAGTTTTTAATTCATTTTCTTCTAGCTCCATCATGGCCATCAGAGGAGACGGAAAAAGCAGAAAAAGCTGCAGTCACAGTCATAAACCAAATTTCTCCTGCTGGGTAAAAGGCTTCAAAACACCATGAAGCTTCATCTTCTTGATGTACCAAGGTGCATCACAGCATGACTTAAAATTTCCCGGCAGAGCTGAGCAGTCTCATCCAAAACCACTGCTCACAGAGCTTTGTATCGGAAACCATCATTTCAGAACACTACCCGGAACCACCCAAAATCAGAAATTTCTAGAGAGCTGGCAGATAGAGAACACGAAAACAGAACAACAGCTAAAGCTGCTACGGTACCAAGCAAGCAAAGAAAAACCTGAACACGCAACCGTGTGCACTGCAGCATCAGATAATACACGGGACAACTCAGAGCACCACTCATGTTTGGGAAATCATAGACTCATGGAATTGTAGGGGATGGAAGGGACCTCGAGAGATCATTGGGTCCAACCCCCCTGCCAAAGCAGCTCCCTAGGACATATCACTCAGATTGGCGTTCAGTCGGGTCTTGAATATCTCCAGATATGCCCCAAGATTTCTGGGTGTGAGGTGAGAGTTAACCAAAGGGAAAACCACACTGACCGTCACAAGCTCGGTAGGAAGTCCCTGAGCCACAGCAGGCAGCAAGCTGGGATTGCTACCAAGAGAAATCCCATAAAAGGCCGACTCTTTCCTTACGCCTCCCCCCCACAGGCATCAGCTTTTGGTCACCCTCAGAGGCAACATAACTTGGCAAGCTGGAGCCGTTCCCGTGCCTGGAGAGCATCATGTAAAAGAAAAGGCCCACGGTCCTCTCAGGACATGGTGTCTGTTAGCTCTGCATTTCCTAGAACAGCTCAGAGACTACAGGAAAACAGAATGAACCGAAAAGGAACCCGAATTTCACAGCCTTTCAGCTCGCTCTCCCCTGTGCTTGCAAGTTGGTAATTTCTGTAAGTGGTGGTGTTGACATAATGTAGCTTTTCTCCCCTCTGCAGAATTACCTCTGTGTGTAAATGCTCTTCAGTGTGACAGACAGCATTCCAAGGAGAGCTTAATTATCCTAAAGAATAATGAGCAATGACAGTATGTTTTCTGTAGCGAGCACCTCTGATAAAGAGCTATCAAAACACATGAAAGCAAAAAAAATCCACACCCAACCCAAAACCAACCCTACATCTTATCTTTAGCCAGCTAATACTGTAAGAAAGCAACGAAACCCCTAGTTGCTACAGTCATCAAAGTCAAACAATTTACTGAAATCACAGATCTGGGGTCCTCAATACAAGAAAGATGTAGAACTGTTGGAGAGGGATCAGAGGAGGGCCACAAAGATGATTAGAGGGCTGGAGAACCTCCCCTACGAGGAGAGGCTGAGGGAGCTGGGCTTGTTCAGCCTGGAGAAGAGAAGGCTGTGGGGGGACCTCATTGCAGCCTTCCAGTACCTGAAGGGAGCATACAAACAGGAGGGGAATCAACTTTTTAAAAGGGCAGATAATGGCAGGACAAGGGGGAATGGATTAAAACTAAAGGAAGGAAGGTTTAAATTAGATATTAGGGGGAAGTTCTTTACAGAGAGAGCAATGAGGTGCTGCAACAGCTGCCCAAAGACGTGGTGGATGCCCTGTCCCCGCAGGTGTTCAAGGCCAGGTTGGATGGGGCCCCGGGCGAACTTGTGTAGATCCAGGCCTGGAGGTTGGTGGCCCAGCCTGTGGCAAAGGGTTGGAACTGTATGATCCTTGGGGTCCCTTCCAATCCTTGCCATTCTATGATTCTATGATTATCACGAGGTGAGACTAAGAGGAACAGGAGTAATTGCTGGGGTTTCTGTTATGCAAGCAGCTATCTCGGTCATTGGGAGTCATGGGAGGTGATAGTCAGGGTGAGCAAGTTGAACCAAATAGCTTAGGAGTTCTTACGCAATGCAGGAGATGGGGGTGAGAGAGAAGGCAAGGGAAAACAGGGTGTGTAACTCCAGAGGAGTTATTTTAACCCCTGGAGCAATGAAAAGTACAGCACAAATGAAAAGTAAAGCCTCTAGTCATTTGGATACCTCAAACTAAGGCTTAACAGAAATTCTAAGTATTACAATATTAAAATACTGCCATGAAGTATATTTCTGCTGGCTGGAAGTTACTGCAATTAATAATAATAATTCAGTGTTACATTTACACGGACAAATCCTCTCTTCAATTAGAGCAGCTGGCAGATGAGCCAAAGTGTTTTATAATTGAGAGTTCCCAAGCATCTGATTCAAAGGAGTATTTCTAGGTCTCCTCTCTCTACCATTCCAACAGTTTCAAACCACAACAAATAAAGAAGTGCACTTTTTTAGTGACTTAACAATTATTTTCAAGCTCTTCCTGGTTTAATCAGTCTTTTCTTCTTTATCAATGTATTGAATCATCACTGCTTTACTTGCTGCCACTGGCACCATGAGCAAGTGAAACATCTACTTAGAGAAAGGGGCTGTGTAAACATCAACACTGGCCATGCTATTAAGAAACGTTACCAGTGGACACCAAGTTTAAGAATACTTTTTTTCTGCCTTCCCTTGCTCTCGGTACCCTAACGCATCTGAAAACTCCACGGGGTCCCTGGCTCCCCAGACAGTCCCTGACCAGCATCTTCTTCTTTCTTCTCCTAGGAAGAACAGGAGGCAGTCAGGGAGGACCTGCGCCTGGAAACAGTGCACGCCTAGGCTGGCTGCTACATACGGGTTTATAATGGCAGGCTGAGGAGATGTGTGACCTCATGCTACTCCCAAATTCTGTGCCTCATAAAGAAAGGGAGGCTCTCAGCTGTACCTCACTGCTGACGTTAGAGGGATTTTTATTCCTTCGCTTGTCTTTACCCTCACCTACGAGCTCTGCTGCGCAGAGCCGATCCCCTCCAGGCTCCGTGGGGTGTAAGAATGTGCTTACATCTCCTATTTCATCTGTGAGAGAGTCTTCATGCATGAAATTTTGGGGCACATCCACATGCCTTCTAGCCTGGATTCAATGTGCACGGGCAGGTGGGAGCCTGAATGGACCCGGCAGAAGATCGCCTGCACCTACTCACCCAGATGTACCCACCACCTTCAGCAGCAGTGAGCAAAGGGGAGGCAGATACTTGAAAGCTATTCACGTGGGAACTTTCTACCTTGCTTTCTGGACAGGAGAACAGAGCAGTGAACTACCTGAGTAGCTGAGAGCCACCGACTGAAGCTGGCCAATGACTGACCATTCATTGCAAACGCTGACATTTACTGTTTGGTAAAAACTTGAGACGAACCTCTGAAGAAGTTGTTCACATTTTTAAATCATGTTTGAACCAGTATGAACTTCAGAGAGCTATGGATAACAGTGATCAAATTCACTTTAAATGCAGTTGTCAAAAAAAGAGAATTGCCCCTGCTTTTCCCAGTACCTTGCCCTGAGCTTTGGAAATTAACAGTATCAGATGTTTTAGAGGAATCATTCCACTTTTACAGAGGCCAGAGGATGAGAAGGGGAAAGAGCAAAAATAAAAAGCATACTGCTACTGTTAAGTGACTCCTAATGATTAATCATAGCTGCATGTGTACAATTTCCTTTGCATCCTGTTTGCTGAGAAAAGCAAGAAAGAATAGCTGAGAGCACAGTTGGAATTTTTAACATGTCATTTCTAAAGACAAGGCACGACAAGATTTATCAGGGATGCCATTTTTTCCCCAGCAAATCAATACAGCTGGAAAAGAACAAGTCTTCCCCTCCATCTGGAAAAGCAAATCTCTCGGGTTGTGTTTAGCTCAACGACCGCTGCATCTGGCGGGGGTGGGGGGAGGGATGATGGTGCAGGACAGCCCCCTGCACTCTGGGCTCTGCAACTGGGGAGCATCCTGCGTGGCTGAGGTCCTCGCACTGGTGAGCCTAGCTAACGCATGGGAGGGGAGGCCTGCGTTCAGCATCCCGCCCCCAGCAGAGGTCTAAACCAAGCACGGTTTTGTACTCTGCAAGTTCAAGAAAAGGGTGAGCTATCCAGACCACCTTTTATGTGAGGCAGGCAGGCTCCAGCTCCCCATAAGGTAAGTAAAGCACCAGTAACATCTTTAGCAGCAGATTAAAAGGTGTGAGGCAGGCAGGCTCCAGCTCCCTGCAAGGTAAGTAAAGCACCAGTAACATCTTTAGCAGCAGATTAAAAGGTTCCCGGAGAGGTTATGGGGTTTAAGTGGAGCCCGCTGGGTTAGTGACTGCTGCCTTCTGCCTTAGCGGAGGAACACCCCAGCCTGGATCCCCAGAAACCACTACTAAAGGAGACTCAGACCTCAAAAAGGGCAGGAGAGAGAAATCTCATACTGGGGTAAAATGTAAAAGGCTGTAAAATGAAAACTGGCAGATACCATGTATGACTTTGTGATTTTTTTTCCCCCCTAAATACAGAAATTCTCACCAAATACCCTAAGGACACTGGCTGGCATCTTGAGCACATTTTGGCACAGGATTAGAAAAATACGATACCTGAGCAGATAGAGCAGCTTTCAGTGAACTGTTCCTCAGGGGCTGGTACTATTTAACACACGTGGTGGATTAATATGTATGTAAAACAAAATAACAGAATAAAAAAGGAACAAAGAATAAAAAAAGAACAAAGAAACGGAGAGAGAAACTACAGGAGGGAATTGCAGAGCCATGGAGGGTGGCAAAGAGGTATTTAGCAGACATGAAAGAAACCTGTTGTCTTTCCTGGGGAGTCTAGAGACTCTGCAAGTATTTACACCTAAGTGTCGCTGGGGAGAGCACACGATAAAAGCTGGAGGCTCTGCCAGATTTAGAAAACAAATTACTTTTTATTTTTGTTCCGGATTGCTCTTTGCCCTGTTGTTATGTCATTAGTTTGTATGTACAATGCCCTAGCAGTTAGACACGGAGAATGTGGTAAATATGACAAATAAGGCTGCCTGGCAACCCACTGAAATATCACAAATCGGGTTTGGAAGGACCAAGGTTTAGTTTGAAAAAGAACCAGCAGCTTAAGCTGTTAGCAAATACAAGAGAAGCTCCAGGAGCATCATCTGACCCATGCTCTGTTCACCTTCCTGCATCTCCAGTACCCTGCCCCGGGCTGATTCATTAAATCCCTTCTTTTGGTATTTCCTCCACTCGGATTCTGTTTCTCAAGACCGATCTCTCTCACATACTTCTCCTCTCAGGAAAGGCTCAAACCACCTGGAATTACACTGATACAAGAAAACCCCCTTTCCCTACACCCCCCAAGCCCAACAAGGGGATCATTCCCATCTTGGATGTGTATATAAATCAGAGAAATATCACCACAACCCTAGAGAGCTAGTACTCATTTTTATCTGTACACTTTAAAAAGCAGATTTCTCTTCCCTAGCAAGATCCATCCTTTCTCACTGCTGGCTTTATATTGAAGAAACTAAACACAGAGAAGTCAAGAATCTCTGCACATCTCTACCAAGTCTGAGTATTCTTCCATCTGTAGTCATATCATGTAGTATATATTGCTAATGCTAATAGAAATCCATCTAGGAAATCAATGGAGAATGAATACTCCAAGTAGATTCCAAACACACACACATCAGACCTGCAAGGATAGCACATTCCTAGAACTGGTCTGCTATTTCTGTTATTGCATGGCAAATGTTCTCAGGAGGTTACAATCACACGTTTTTCCACAAAAATTTTTAATTAAGGTGCTTAGTTCAAACAAAAGGGTAAATTCCCCCAAAACTGACCACCCGTCCTTCCGAAATGGCTAACTCGGGTAACGAAAGGTCAGTAACAACCCCCCTTTAAATTACACTGCACTCCGGTGTGCCACCACCACCACCACTGAAAAATAATCTAAAAATACAACCAGAGAACAGGCATTAGGAGATAGGAAGTGCTTCCTCTCCACGGAGGCTTTTGTTAGCCTTTACACACGGATCCTTTTCTGAGGAACCTGAAGCAGGGAACAGATATTGCTGTCATGCCGAGCACGCTTAGGTAAAAAAACCCAACTTTAACTATTTTTACCTTGGGTTTGGGGTTTTTTTTTGGTCTCTGCGCTCACCCCGGTTACAAACAATTCTTTCATGTCCCTGCTTTCTGACAATGGCAGGGAGCACCGGGAAGATAACCCCAGACATTACATCTCTTTCCGATTTTTGGTTACCCTTCCTGGGTAAGGTCAGGCTAAGTGGTCCTGCTGCATTCTTTTGTCTAAAGCCCTTTCCACAAGGAAACACTCCCCCCCCTCCGCCCCCCATCCCCCTTGAAGAAAACCAGAGCCCGGGAACCACCCCAGTCCCTATGCAAAGAAACCGGCCAGGCGGAGGGGCTGCACCGAGACCCCCCGAGAAGCAGCACAACCCACAGCGCCCGGGTGACCCAAAACTGACTCCAAACCAGATCGAGCAAAGCTGCCAGGCTGCAGAAAGTTATTTACTTGCAAGTCCTGACTGCCAGAAGGTATCCAGCAGCAACCTCCGGGTAACATTTGCCCTTCCCGGGGTGGGGAGGGGGGGGTCACACCATCTCCAAAACCCGCAAAGTCACCATATGGCTCCTGTTATGTTTCCTTGTTTGCTGGTGTTTTTCCGTAGTGCTTCAGGGCTGCTTCTCGATGCACGTGTTCTGCAGCGACTTTCCAAAGCCACGTTTGCCTTCTGCCTGCTGAAACCACCGAAGCAAGCAGGCTGCCGAGGCAGGCTCGGCGCCCCGGCGGTACCCGCACTCACCTCAGCTTCTCGTCGTGCAGCCCGGACAGTCCCACGCTATCAGGGCGATCCCGTCTCCTCCTGTACAGACCTGACTGTGACAACTCTTTCAGCTGCAAGGCCGTCATACTTCTCTACCTGGAGGGCTGTTGGTTGGGTTTGTTGGGTTTTTTTGTTGTTGTTGTTGTGCTGGGTCCTTTTTTTTTTCTTCTTTTCTTTTTTCTCGAGAGGGGGTGTTGTTTTGGCTTTGGGTTGGGTTTCTCCCCCCTTCCCCCTCCCAGCCACACCCTGCCTCTTCCAGATGTTGCTCCCGAAGAGCGTCCCTGCCAAGATGCCTGGAGAGAAGCAGAGGCTCGGCGGCGTGTCAGCACACCTGCGCCTGCCCGGGCTACCAACCTCGGCCGGCAGGCAGGGCAGGCGGGCGGCCGCGGCTGCTGCTGGGCTTCCTGTTTCTCATAGGTACACACCCTCCCGAAGGGCACCACATTTCCTTTTATCACTCGATCACACCTCAGGGATGTCTGCGACAAGTTCACCGGCTTCCAGCCAGTTTGCTTCAATGTCCAGCTGCCCGGACAGCAGCCAGCCTGCCCCGGGTGCTCTCCCCGCTCCAGCTCTTCCCCAGGAGCTACAGAAAACCTTCCGGGGAGCGGGGTGGGAAGGGGTGCTGCAAGGAGCTGTTACCTCTTGTCCGCTGTAATTTATGACAAAAAGAAACGTCGTTAGCGCTATGAAAAGTCAGAGTTACTCAAGCACGTAGAGCAAATTCCGCCTGGGAGGTGAGGGCAGCAAAGTGTGCAAGCGAAGCAACCCTGGGGTTTGGGAGCTTGTCAGAAACTGCTCTTTTCCACCCATCTTCAAAGCCAGAAGAAAACCGCAACCTGTTTTTCTTCCCACTCCCGGCTATCAGAGCACAACCACCGTAACTACTTGTCACATTCTGCAGTGATGGAGCGTCCTGTGTAATTGTGAAACGGGAATGAGAGCGCCTAAAGGTTTCCTGTAAGACAGGAAGGTGACTAGCAGGGATTTGCAAGCTCTGCAGCCCATCTCAGTAATCTTTCAGTAAGAAAACCCTTCGTTTCAGCTTAAAAGGAGGCTTCAAAAAGGCTTACCAAATTTTGAAGCATTTTTACAACCCCCTCGACGTTATCTTTGGCACATAAAAAGAACAACTTTCAATTCAGTTTTTACTTCTATGTCGAGAGTTGTGTTTTTAAATGAACTTGCAGTTAATAAAAGCCAAGAAATCCAACAATTCGCAGGGATTGTTTTGACTAGGATAGGAAAAAAAGTTCCTTGATCGCCAGACTGACTGCAAGCACAGTGATTTTTATATAATACCAACAATGTGCTTCAGCCTGGAATGTCATCAACATATAATATAAAACATCACACAATGGAAAAGTAAGAGAAATTATTTTGGAAAAGGGATCACATCACATGCCAAATAGATAATGGCTGGAGAAATCCAAAGTGATTTATATGATGCTAGAAGGTTGCACGCACTGCAACGTCAACAAGAGCTATACATCTGAGCTCCTCTCCTCAGAAAATAAAGAGGGAGAACAGTCACAATATTTGCCTAAACACGCTGCATTCCAGCTTCAAACAAAGTATTTAAAATTGTTTCTCAATACGCAGTAGGATAAGCTTAAACATAATTAAATGCCAATTCCCTGCAGTCAGTCAATCAGTGATTCAATGAAAAGTTAATGCTGTTACGAGTGGAGGTTAAGGATGGCAGATGACAGATGCCCATGGCACAGTAGCTTTTATAAGTTACCAACAGTTTTTACTGGCTTCAAATGTGAGTATACCAATGATTTATCTTAGTCCAAACAACCACTTTTAGGTAATAATACTGGAAAAATCATAGAATAAACTGAATTGGAAGTGACCCATAAAGAGTATTATTGTCTAAAAGACAGAGAAGGTTTTTAGCTGTGAAAAAGCTCTTTGTAAACCCATGAAATTCAACTATAACCTACGAATTTGTTGACAAGAGTTTATTTGCTACAGGAGCGGTCCCATCAGTATATACCGAATACTCCTGTATTAATCACAACATGAGTCTATCAGAAATTAAAGGACAACTCTTCACTCACTTTGTTACAAGTTGTGTCAGTGCAATGTCCATTGCATTAAAACTCACGTTCAGCTGCATGAACAGCTGCTGTGCTGGGGACAACGGCTTTTAGTGAGACGTGATCAGAACCCACAGCCGCACCAACGCGGTATCGTTATTAGAGGTTAAAATCAACGCCACCAGACAGAGCAGGTAAACCAAGGAATGAAAATGAGTTGTCTGCTACAGAGAACAAATCCACCTCAGTCCAGAGGAGGGCAAGACCTGGGAGTTGGCTCCACAGCGTCGCTATTTCACAGGCTTCTTCAGCAAAATCCAACAGGCACCTAAGCTGATTTAGGAAAGATTTTCTTGGAGGACTTAAGAACAAGCTAAAAGTTTTCTACAAGAAAAAATCTGGGAGAAGGACTCCTTTTCTCCCTTGTGGGATTCTCCACCAATCCTCACAAGAGGCAAGGTTTCAAATCTGAAATTACTCAAACAGCCAAACCGTAAATTCTGATTATCTAATACAACTTGTAAGGGAAAGGAGGTGGGGGTTGTGAGGTAGGAACAGATGCTGGGGAACCTGAATGGTATTTCTCCACTGACTCGCTTAAAGGTTGCCAGAAAGCAACCTGGATGGACCTCGCTCCACAGGACGAAGAACTTCCCCAGTGAGTGCCTCCTGCTCCCCACACCCCCTCGTACCTTCCAGCCCCTATCTGCTGTTTATAATTCCTTTTTTGAGAGATTACATTCTCCTGGCGTGGGATGGAGCCACTTGGACCTTCCACATTCCGTCAGAATTTCTGAGGACTGGCCAAGTTACTACAGCTTTCCTTGTTACTGGTAACACACAGCCTCCCTTTATCTCCTGCACTTTGAAGGTTCAGTCTTAATTTTCCAGTACGTGTCTCTTCACTCACAAAATCACAGAGTCACAAAGTTGGAAAAGACCTTTAAGTTCATCAAGTCCAACTGTTCCCATCCTAAGCTAAACCATATCACTAAGTACTTCATCTTACCCTTTTTAAAAACACATCCAGGGATGGTGACTCAACCCCCTCCCTGGGCAGCCTGTTCCAGGCCCTGACAACTCTTTCAGTGAAGAACTTTTTCCTAACATCTGATCTGAGCCTGCCCTGGTGCAGCTTTGTGCCATTTCCCCTTGTCCTGTCTCCTGTCACCTGGCTGAAGAGACCATCGTTCACTCATGCAACCCACCTTCCTCCTGCCTCCAGTGAAAGCTAACATGGCTACTGCAGTCTGATGGATAAGCACGGTACTGTCAGTATTACATTAGAGGAAAACATTCACCTATCTTTAAGCAGCAAAAGGTGGAACCTAGACAAAATCTGTGCAGCCCTTCATACACCTCATGCAATATCTGACTTTCTATTATGAGGGACAAGGCTGATGCTTGAGTTTCCATTGCAGTCCTCAAACTATTTATCTCCATATACTGAGCCTGAAGTGCTCTCTTAAGTTTCTCTTCAATGTTAAAGTACTGTTGTTCTGGTGACTGTGGGTGTTCAGTAGAATTTCGGCATTTAAAGATCTTTTAAGACAGACAGGTTACGTCTGTCTGCTTTTCACTATGCTTAAAGGGATGTGAACAGTAATCCCTGATGCTGGAAACCACAGCATTGAATTCAGGAATAAGAAAAAATGCCAAGTACTTCAAATTCAGTACATTTTTTCACGAGTTGGTATTTACAGAGAATGCACATTAACTACAGAAACCAGAAAAGACCAAGTTTTAGCCTGCTCATTCCACACAGAGAAGCCTTTATCAATGTGATTGATCTTTTTTCCACCCCAGTGACACATTCTTGCTATGGTTTTTTTTAAACTTCACACAAACCACCAAATCTCAATTACATTTAGTTTGAAGATTTTCAAAGCAATAGAAAAATCTGTTTCTAGGGCAGCATAGACAATAAAAAAAAAAAAACCCAAAACAAACCATAAGTGCGTTACAAGAACAGTATAGGAATGCCAGTAGCCCACAGCTAAAAGGTGGCTGTGGTGGGGAAGCATTTCTCCATCTCACATTGCTCACCCAGTTTATCACTGGGATGAGTCTCCAGAGGAAGGTGTCAAAGAACGTTGTCTTTCTACTACTCCCCGCAGGCTCTGGAAGAGAAACACTCTTTAAAGCCAAGGAAAAGGTTTGCACATCATCGGGAATGCACAGGACTTGCTGGAGCAAGCACAGGAAGGTGGAAATAACCCTTGCAGCACTTCGGCAGGAACCCCCGGGGCGCCCGGCTGACACGCCAGCCGCAGCGCAGACGAGGCTTCAGGGACTCTCTCAGCTGGGCTGCCGGCTCGAGTCCCCACAGGCGGGTTTGGGTGTCAGGGAATTACCCCCCACTGTGCCCAGGGTCTCTGCTAGGGCAGGCAGTGACAAAAGGAAATGAGCAGAGACAAGTCAAGCCACAAACCTAAGGGCACGAACCTTGACAAACCAGAAAACATTTCAAAGCTTCACAGGAGCCTAAACGGTTGATCCAAGGTGTTAATTCATTAATTAATTGCACGTTTCCTTCCTCATCTAACGTGACTCCAACATTTGCTTTGATGTTTCTTGCCCTGTTCCACGTAGCCATCAATCAATCCTGAAGCACGCACATTTAACCTGCGGATTAGGCACTGAACTACCTATGTGGGCAGTGCAAAGCAGCACTGTGGATCTCTGTCCACGCTCCAGCTGACCAAGCTGCAACTTAACAGCCGTTGCTGGCTGTCTGAAACTTCTTCTATGGATGTATATCACTGCTATACCATGTAAAGTAACTAACTAACTTACACCATGGTGTGCTGCACCCATCAAAATCCTCTGGGATTTGAGGGGGCAGAGGGAAGGCAGGGGGGCTGCTGCAGTGAGCATGGGGGTCCCTCCTCACGCTGGTTCTATCAAAGGCCTCTCCAACTCCACCGCAGGTGGCCCATGAGGTTTCGGGCTACAAGGTCCTTGCTCTCAGCCAAACTATTCCATTTCAGGAATTAAAATAATAATATATATATAAAAATATAAAAGCAAGCATGGAGAAATCTTCTGTCTGCCCAAACGTGGAGCAAGGTGGTTTGGCTGCCTCTTCCGTGCTCTCTGCACACGCCGCCCCAACCATTCCTAAAGTTCAGAAGGAAAAAAGGGGGTGGGGGGGAAGCAGAAGGTACATTTTTCTCCAGCAAGTGGGATCCTGCTTCGGCTGAGCTTTACAATGCCTCCCTCTACTGGGAAAATGCTGCTGCCTTACTTCTCAGTGCCAGTATTTCTAGAACACACATACGCCTTGCTAAGTCAGACAGGGGCAGAGCTGAGAGCAGGGAGGAATGACACATCAGCGGCTGAAGATGCAGGTCAGCACCACAGAGAGGAATTTATGCTGTTAATCGGTGGGTGATCAGTGCATGTGTAGGTGTGCAAAGAAGAAACGGTGTGACACAGCATGAATCAGTTTCTGTTCTCCTGTTTGCAAACAAGTCTCTTAGAAAAAGGTGTGATGAACAAGCTGGCAAGTAACTGAAGCTTTAAGGTACAGGTACTCGTATGGGCCCTGAACTCCATGGGACAAACATCCTAAAAAAACAAACCCAAGAAACCCTGCCCCCCCAAAAAAAAAAAAAATATGGGAGAAGGAAGGTTTAAAGCCAGCAAATTCAGAGTTTAGATTAAACTTCACAGCCTAGAACATGTGAAACATCACAAGTAAGACACACAAGCCATTCCCAATCCACATTTCTAGACACATGACCTTCCCTTCAGAGTAATTTCTACTGTCTGGAAATGAAAAGCCCCTCACCAAAAGAGATTTTTCTAATCCAGTCAGAAATACACTTTTTACATCTAAGCTCTTTGCTTCATGATGTATGAAGATCCCAAGTCTAAAAAAGAAGACAGGAAAGTTTTAAACAAGTTGACTTCTACACACACCCTACTCCTGTAGATGCATCCAGAATGTCTACTTTACTGCAATGGGATAAAAAACCTTCAGAAATGGGTGTAAAAAGCCCCTGGTGCCAACTGGCTTACTGGGTGATTAGTTCCCCAATAGAGGCTACAAAAGACTGAGGAAGCAAACCTCCTACCAAGCCTCACCCTCCCCTCCCCTCCAAGAAGAAAAAAAAAAAAAAAGACAAAAGCAGAACCTGAAAATGTGTGGTAAATAAACTGCCCAGAGAGCTGCTGCCCCAGCACTCCCACACCCTTGGGAATGACCTGGTCTGACGGCCATGCTTGTGCCCTGACAGCCAGGGAGCCCTTCCAGGGATGCAGAAAGGCTGACTGAACTGTTCCAGATGGGCAATACTGAGACCCAGTTTTGCTGGAGAGCTGGTGGGAGATCTCAAAACAGGCCCCAGGCTGACTCTGCCCTTTCACTGAAGGGAAGGGAGTATTAGGAAGTCTTCAATTTTCTCCAAAACACCACTCATTAGAGTTAAATAAATGCAAGAAACCCCCATGGCAGCCTATAAACTGCTTCCTCTGTTGACTGCCCAGTAATTATACTCTTGACCTCTTTGTTTTCCAAATCACAAGTTACTTGAATTCAAACTACTAGCACCACATGTCAAGTAGAGAAAGAAAAACCTCTCATCCAGGTTTTGTGTTCTTTACATAGATATGAAATTTGACTGCTGAGGACAGAAGATGGCCTGTTCCCCTTGCGAAGGATGGAAGAGGTGCCGGGAATCCTGACAACGTGCACGTGCTTGAAGGCACCAGCACACCAGGGCAGCAACCAAATATGATCACCAAAGCAGCAAGTGACACTACTTTACAGCTGCAAGTGCTAGGACAATTGTCCCTTTAGGACAGTCCACCCCAAAGATCCCAAGAGGGTACTACAGCTTTTGAATGCTGCTGGTTTTAAGAACCATGAGCTACATGGCAAGGGCTGGTCAATTTAGCAGCTCAGAAGAAGCAATGATCCTAGCTGAATGTTTCTGAAGGTACCATACAGCCACCTCATGCAGTCCTACTGCCCAAAACACAAGGCAGGGAAAACACATTTTACACAGGGAAGGGAGGGAGGCAGTGGGGACACAGAAAACACTTGAGTTAGCAGAGGAGACCAGTTATACTGACATGCCAGTCCTATACACTGACTGGCATTTCCAAGAAAGGTGGAAAGCAGTGGTTATCACCTTTAAAAGGTCAGAGACTCCTACTGTGATGGTTTCTAGTACAAGAACTAATGTATTCTTTAAAGTAGAATATACAAAAGTAGCTCATGTGTCTCTGAACATAAAGCTGAGTGCATGGAAACACTTCAGAAACACAGGCAAGGTGCCATTTTTAGCCACTCAAAAAAAAATAATCTTAATTTTTAAGTACATAGATCTTGTCTTCAAAGCTACTAAAATTTGTAATCCATACCCATGCAGAAAAAACAGAAAGAAATTCCTAGTGTAAAAGAAAGTAATTCAGTTTCAAAATTCAAAATAATGTCAAACAGAAGCATATATACTGCAAAAGCTACTTTTGGACTCAGCACAAAAAATAAAACCACCAGCACAAATGGCTTTTTTCATATTATTTTAAAGCACATAAAAATCACACTTAACATTCTTAAATTAGAGCAAAAGCTTTAAAACAAAAAAGCACAGCTGCCCTACCGTAGAAGTGTTGCTTCACTGGAACAGTGACCGGTCCCCAAACATAGAGACTCCCTCAAATCAAACCAGAAGTGATTCAATTTCTGTAACAGGTGGGACAAAACTATTTCTCCCACTGGAATTACACTTTGGGGTTCGATTACTCCGTGGCAGTCTCCTCTTCCTCAGCCACTGCCAAGTAGCCCGTTGCTTAAAAAAACCCCGTCAGCAACGGGTTATCTTCAGACCAACTACGAATCCTCTGTTTGGGGTGGGGACAAAACAGTTCCCCTAAAAACACTCCAGATGAGCAACTACTGGGAATATCAGGACACCTCTACACATTTCAAGAAGGAAAAGGATTCAGCCTAAAGTTCTACTACCAGTGCTGCTCGCTTTAAGCAGCAATAAAACACAGAGAGAAAAACTTCTATCCATCTTCTTCCTCACTCCATTTATCACCGTTCCCAGGTGTGGCTCCTGCCCAGAAGAATTTCCCCACAAACGACTCAAAGACTCTACAACTCACTGCCAGGCTGTTGGCTCAGAAAGCAGCACGATGTGCACTGCAGCAGACAACAGCAGACAGACAGACCCTCAGCTCAAGCGGACGTGTGGACAACACTTACTGGCAGGGTGTAGCCTCGCTGGTGGCAGGTTCACACTGAGCAGCCTTTCCCATATATAGCTTTACATTGAGTACTCACTGTTTGCATTTCTTCCCAGTGGTTATTACTGGTAGCTGCGATAAAATTTAAATAAATAAATAAATTAAAAAAAAAAAAAGAGGCAAGAAAAGAAAAAAAGTGACTCAGCAACCACTTCCTTCTTTCTTTCTTTCACCCTGTAAAAAGGTTGATGCTGTCAAGAGAAGGACAAGTTCATCAAATTCAGAGTGGCTCCACAAACTGTGTCACGTCAATTCTCCATCTCAAAACCACCACGGAGGGTTCTAGAAGGCTGCAAACCCTCCGCCCCACAGGAAAGGGTGTAGCTTAAGATACACAACCAGGACTTTTAAAAAGATGAAAGTGTAAAGACCTGCTGAGACTGCACATCCAGTTCTTGGGATCATTCAGGTCTTCTCATTTTACCAATTTTCTGTTATTCCAGAATATCCAGACAACTGTGACAACTTCAGCCCCTCCAGAGCTGTACCTTAATTGGTGGCTTTTTACCCTGTCACTCTGAAGACAAAGAGAGAAGGAACAGGCAACAACTTTGTGTGCATGACCTCAGACATCTCAGTAAGCGTGACAGGGTCCCAGGTCCCTATCTGCAAAGAGCAACCCCTGGAGACACTGATGAACAGTCAACAGCTGCATAGGGCCATCCTACCCCACCACAAGCACCTCTGTCAATGCCAAGGGGAGGAGGAAGACCCCCTCTCCCCCCTGCTAAGAAATGAGGAATACCCTCCGATTTTCTTCTTTTCTGAGATGAAGGCAGCCAGCTTCACTGCCCACCTCCTGGATGACCAGCGCTGTCTCTGGCATCCTCAACACTAGGGCAAGGACTAACTGAGAAAGGAAAATCACAGCACTTCCTAGAGCAGGTTAAGGTGATCAACCTGTGTGACCACACAAGGGTTGAGCTGCATCGTTTCAGTGTTGATAGAAGTCCAAACTCAGTTCTCCTAAAAAAAAATAAAAATCTGAGTCCTTGCCAGTGATAGGAACAGAGAAACTGGAAAACTACCCACCAGCACTTCCCATTTTAGGCTCCTAATAACGAGCCTTTTGGCTTGCTACTGGTTACAGAGAAAAAAATTCTGATGATGCAGGTTTCATACATCAGACAATCCATTTAAACACAGTTTTCTTCCACTGAAGACTGAGCCAAACAATTCTTTAAAGTTTAGTGTTTTCCAATGATGAATATCTAACCCTCCTTACAGTTACCACTCATTGACAGGAACAGTTACTAAGTATGCTTGTAGAGTTTATAAAGGAAATAAAGAAAATAGAGACTTTTTTCCCTCGGTCACTAGGAAGTGTATTTATTCATGTGTCTGTTTATGGACAGGCATAACTTGGAAATGAATACCTTATGTGAAAACACGACTACTTGCCCTCCCATCTCCCAAGCCATGAAACTGAGTAGGGCCAGCCTCAGATCTACAGCAGCGTGTAATGGAGAAGCTGAGGAGCTGCTTTCAGACATCTAATTTGTGCTAGCATTTGACAGTGACCCCAAAGGCAAGGCAGAAATCTTCTCTGTTCAGATATTCAAAACTCCACTTTGTGCACTGTAGTGTATTTATCTGCAATATTCAATGCATTTTGGTGAACAATACCTTGCCTTCTTACAAGATTTTTGGAAGACAGTGCACGTGCATCTCCCTAATCCTTCTTACCTGCTTTCACCACAGGCACCAAATAATTCTATGCTGTATCAACAGACCCTCATTTTGCGCTCCACCACGTCTCTACATCCTGCTTCTTCTATTTCTGTTTTCAGGCCACTTAGCATTATCACTAACCCTTTTTTGGAGACAAATTAACAATGTAACGTTTATCTTCCCAAGCTGCTGTTTCCTATACCACCACATAGTGCTTCCTTATTTAAATGTCTTATCACTTTCTGAGAAGGCCCTTCAAGTACAACAACAGCAGCAAAGTTGCATTCAACTTATCACCGGACAGTTACTAATCTAGGACAAAGAATGCACTACAGCTTTGTGTCCCAAAATAACGTGGCAAATGTCAAGGTAAGAGAAGTTTGTTCTCAAGAATGAAGAAAATCACAATAAACCAGTTGCTGTACAGAGAGAGGCTGAGGCCTGGAATGGTAACGCAACACACGGTATTTCATATATTGCTCATGTGCTGCCAGTTCCACTTTTATAGGAAGGCAAGGACAGTTTGTTGATTCATGATGACTGTAAAAGCTGCAAGACTTCAAGGAGAATGCCAATAAGCATCTGTTAAAGGGGAACTAGGAAAACAAGCGTTAACTCTTTAATTAACACTTTCTAAATCACATTTGAGTAACTTATTAATCAGTTTGACCTGACTAAACTAGGTTTTCAATTTTTTTTTCACTTTGCAGTAGTTGTCCCTATTGTATCATCAACCCATTTTCCAGAAGAGCTCTACTAAAAGAAAATTTGTGAACAAAATTATGGCCGAGGAGAGCAGGACAAGGCCAGCCCCACAGAGGCCATGCTCATAAGCACTGCCAGATCGCTGCCATCTGTGGTCACCCAGAGCTGTTGTTAGGGGAAGCATACACCAAAGCCACAAGAACAGCTCTAGCCAAAGTCACACAGCCCAGCAGCCAAGCCCATCAGCTTGGTCCTGCTTCCCAGGGTTTCCAGTACCAGCCGAAGATGGCATCAGCAGTCATAGCTCTGCAGTGATGTTGAAGCTCATGAGGTAGGGGAGAGGGCCTGGACCTGGGCTCAGTGTGAAATTAGACCAGTTTTGTCAAGCAAAGGTTGACTATGGGAGGGAACCATTGCTTCAGGCCCACATTTCCATAGTATTCTTCCTTGCTCTTCTAGCAGGCCACCATGTTCCAGAAAAGCAGCACATGGGTAGAGACAGATACCCAAGGCTGCTCCAGGATGTTCAATGCTCTGCAGCTCCTGGCTAGGTCTGTGTCCTTCTCTCTGCTTCAGGCAGCTTGGGTAACCCGCCTCCACAAGGAGATCTCTGAGGTGCCCACATTGCCAGGAGCTGGTGGAGAAGCCAGACAGTCACACCCTGCAGCTGTCTGCTCTGCCACCACATGAGATCACCATTCCCGGAGCAAAATAAGCAGAAGGAAACATGTACTCATGCCTCAGCTGTTACAGTTTGCTGAGGGTGTATAGACCAGATGACTGAGCTGATCTAGGAGCTCACAGACACCAAAAGGACAAAGTCTAGTTCCTTTTCTCTCCTGCCACTCTTCCTCCACCACCATGCTCCTTCCTCCTCTTACCTCCACTGCAGCCACAAAAAGCAGCACATTCCTTTAGGCTGTCTTTTGCTCTCACGAGAACTGTCTTTCCTAGCTGACACAACGGATGCAGCCTGCCAGAAATCTGCTTTTTTGAGGGTGGGTTAATGAATGTAGCCAGTGCAGAACAAGGAACCAGTGAGCACTGTACCCAGCTCGAGGGAGCATGAGGCAAGCAGCATGTCTCCACTTCAGCAAAAGTGAAGATGTTCCCTCAGCACAGCCATCCTGTGTCGAGCAGACCAGACACGGGACTTGGTGGAGGCATCCTCTCCTGCCAGGTTTGGTGCAGGAGGTAACACTGCAGGCTGGGGAGGAGGAAAGGGGGCAAGGTTGGTGGGCAGTAGGCCACAGCTGCACCTGAATGAAGGGGAACTTCGTGAAAACTGTATTTATTGTCTTCCTCAGGATGTTGTGACCCCAGCTCTCTCAAGGACTGCAATCATCTCTTCCAGTGAATCCAAATCAGTAAAGTATTTATAATTCGAAGATGGCTCTCACACATTTCAGAAGTCACCTGCATGAGATCTGTGTATTTGCCCCTAAAAATACCAAGTAATTTACAAGTCACGCTGTGGTGCAGCCAGGCCGCAGCTCTGAACCACCGTTTCTCACCTCCCTCACTTTCCTTCTTCACACCACGCTCCGAGCAACTTCTGCAGCTGCCGCCCCCAAAGCGATCCCCGCCCGACAAGCCTGAGAGCATCGGCTAGCAGGAGGACCAGCCCTCTTCGCCCACGGGCTGTGCCTGGGACGCACCCCGGGGAGCCAGCCTCGCCCCGCCGGCCCGGCCCGGCCGCGCTCTCACCGGCAGGCGGGGCCGGAGTGCCGCCAAACGTCCCCGGCGGCCGCTTCCTCGCAGGCCCCTCCCGAAATGTGCCGCCTGCCTGCCGGCACCGCCTTCAGGCAGGGCCCTGCCGGCCGCTCTCGTCGCGGATGCCTACGAGCTCAGCGTGTTCAAAAGGGTTTTAAAAAAAACCCCCACCACCCACCAACACCCAAAAAACCCCACAACGATGCTGCTGGGGTTTCCCTTGCAGTCCTTCCCTTCAGTGTCATCAGAGCTGCCGTCCAAAGCAGGTCACCAAAAGCTAACAACAAATTCACTTAAATCATGGAATCGTAGAACCACACACTGGTTTGGGTTGGAAGGGACCTCAAAGCTCATCTAGTTCCACCCCCCTGCCATGGGCAGGGACACCTTCCACTAGCCCAGGTTGCCCAAAGGCCCATCCAACCTGGCCTTGAGCACTGCTGGGGGGGGGGCAGCCACAGCTTCTCTGGGCAGCCTATGCCAGGGCCTCACCACCCTCACAGGGAAGAATTTCTTCCTGATATCTAATCTAAATCTGCCCTCCTTCAGATTAAGGCCATTACTCCTTGTCCTATCTCTCCATGCCCTTGTAAACAATTGCTCTCCAGTTTTCCTGCGAGCCCCATTCAGGTACTGGAACCAATGCTGGAACCAAACTAGCCTGACTTGGGTTCAGGCAAGAAGTAAAAATCATAGGCATTCAAACAAGGAAGAAAGCTTTTACAATGAGGGTGGTGAAACATTGGAGCAGGTTGCCCAGAAAGGTAGGTAGGTGATAGGTGCCCTGGAAACTTTCAAGGCCAGATTGGACAGGGCTCTGAGGAACCTGATCTAGTTGAAAATGTCCCTGCTCATTGCAGGGTGTTGGACTTGATGAGCTTTATCAACCCAAATGATTTATGAAATAACACCAATAAAAAAAAAATATATCTCCTGCTCTCAACTGACAAGAGGTCAGTCAGCTGGTTTTGTCCTCTAGAGTTCACTGCAATAGTTAAACACAACTTTTTCAAAGCGCTATTGCTACACTTCAGGTAGTTCCAGAGCGACACTGCCTGGCTGAGGGCACCTCACCAAGAAGCGATGGGAAACATAAGCTCCACAGCTGACCCGCTCGTGCCAAGTGCCCTCTCCTGGACCCAGTGGCACTTGCAGGCTGAGCGCCGAAGGTGAGAACGGCAGGGACTCCACAAACAGGTAGACACATACATCTACAGCACTATGGGACTGGAGTCACAGCAGCTGATCAGAGGAAGTAGTTGGTGTTGGGAAATGTCTGAAGCTTCCTCTCCTCTGACCTGCTTAGGAATAAGGGCAGAAAGGCTTACCTTTCCACTGGCATTTCCAGTGGCATTTCTGTTGTTTAGCAGTTAAACAGTAGAATTTGCTCCAAATCAAATAAACACTACTTGATAGTTACTTTTTGAATCCCAAAGATACTACCGCTCATCTCTTTTGAATCTGGCCATACTCCTGGTAACCTCAGAGTCCAGAACTGCATCGACTGGATCCTAACCCACAAAGGGAAGACATCCTCCAGCCATTCTTCCCAGCCTCCTCCTCTGCAGTTCCCATGATGGAGGAAGACAAACAGGAGGGCTGCATATTGCCCGGTGTGCCTGGATGGTTCCTTGCCACCTACGTCCTGGATTATGGGGTACGCACATACGCTGTTGCATGCAGACTAACTATACAGCTGTGGGTGCTTCTCATCCTGAACTGACACACACTCATCAAGGATATGTCAGGTCATGGGTCCTACCTACCTACCCCACCCATCTCCTTTCTGTCAGGAGAGCACACAGAAGGAAGAAATGCTGTTTCAGAGGAAACAGTGATCCTAATTCCTGAGTAGGACTATCATATTCCTTCTATTTCTCTTACAGAGACTACAGACACATTAAGTCACAACTAAGATAGATTTGCCATCCATGGATGCAACCATATTCCTAGACTTCAGCAAAGCAGTATGCACCAGCCAATGGATGCAACCATATTCCTAGACTTCAGCAAAGCAGTATGCACCAGCCAGCGGCTGCTGCACTCTCTCCAATCTTCTTCAAGTACTTTGGCTTTAACAAGGCCTCTCTGTTCTCCACTGGCAGGACAACGTCTGTCAGGCTTTTTCAGTAATGAACACGCAGTCTCTTCAAAAAAATCTAGGTCGACCCTCCTTTATCTTTCACATATAACATTTCCAAAACAAGATCTATTTTTCTGTGCAAGTACATCATAAGACATGCTGAGTCTTTTCAATTTATCCTCCAAACGGCCCAGCTGGTAGCCACTGGAATTCTCCTTCACGAGTACAACTCTAAGCACTGCTCTTTGTGAAATTTCAGCTTCATCACAGACCCTCTCTCCATTCTCTCCAGCCTCCCAAGATCATTTTGAAACCATCTTCTGCCCCCCTCCAACACCCTCCCCCCCGCCATGTATGTTACTCCAAGTAAAGGACACCTGCAAACTTCATAAGCCAACTTTCAGCTCCAGCATCCAGGTCACCAAATAAGTCAGTGGATACAAGTGGGCAAAGAGGAACAGCTGCAAAGGGTCTGTCAGGAAGGTCTGGGAGAGGGGGGAGGAGGGGAAAGGGGTGTCCTGTTGGTGTCTGTGTCAAAACAAGAATTCCTGCCCAAATGCTTTTTTTCAAGCAGCCACACATCTCCCTTTGGGCAATTTCACCAGGACTCTTCTTTCCAAACTGCTGTGTTTCTCTTGAACAAGGCCAACAGCAGTGAAACCCAGCACTGAGTCCAAACATCTTGCAAGGGGACGATGAAGGCATGGGAGGAGGCAGCAGAAGCACTTCTGTGAATGCTGCAGGAGAGCAACAAACCAGGAGCAAGGGAGAAGGGGCAGATGCAGAAAGGAAGAGTAGCCGCAAGGCTTATGCTCCCAACAAAGTTAACCACAGAATTAGAGCTGCTTTCACTTGTTTGCTTATGAAATTCTGCTTATGAAATTACCTTTCTCTTGTTTGCTTATGAAATTTGGAGCGAGACAGCATCAGCCGACACACTGTTCCTTCTCTCCCTTCTGCTGGTGAGGCACGCTCGCCTGTCAGCTGGAAAACCCGCTGCTGTGAAACAATCTGATCTTAGCAACCCGCGTTGCTTTGCTTAACGCTGCACTGCTCAGTGAGTGTTTACATATTGACAGTTAGCTGCATCCAGGGATCAAAGTTAGGCCAACTGGGCTTTAATTTTCCAGCAGCCTATTTTTGCCATATTTTTTTCAAATGCAACTACTGCATCCTTTCTTCTGCACGCTGTGTAGGGCCTCTTACATGAGCTCTGAAAAAGCATCACTAATGCTTTGACCATCGTGGCAGTCTCTGAATCATTCAGTGCTGGCACCGTGCTTGTAGTGTTATGCCAAAATATTACAGAAATTGTATCACACTGTGTTTGAAATTAATGTTGAGAAAACCATTCTTCCTCACCATTATTACTGCAGATTATTGTCTTTAAGGATTAAACCGGAACAGTGACAGCCAAGGGAAAATAAACAAAATGCAATGTGGCAGGCTCTGCCTCCAGAACAGTACAGAAGGACCAAAAGATAGATCTCCTGTGAGAAATCAGTTACCCTTTTCAGCCTGGGTCTCCCTCTGTTCACCGTCAGGGTTTCACTAATGGTCTCCCCGGTCCCTGGGGTTGCATGAAAGGGGAAATAACACCCAACCTCCTACAGCGTGCCAGCCCTTTGAACAGCACTCAGCAGTTGCTTTCTGACTAACACTATCAGTAGCCACTTCCCTTCCAAACTTTGATGGCAGCAGACCAGGGATCTCCCTCCCAGGCGTGCTGCGGCAGACTGGGGGGCAGCTGGCCGCTGCTGGCTGCCCTGCCTGCCTTCCAGCCCCTGTCTGCCTCTCTCCCTCCCTTTTACTCCCCACTGCCTCACCTATCAGGTATCAGGGATATAAAATATTCCTTCCCACCCTCTCTTTCAAGTGGTACCAAAAAAACCTTTTGCTTGCCAGTGTCTTAGCAGGACACTGCAGGGGCTCGCCCTGCTCCCCAGCCTTTGCAAGACGATGGTGGTGGCCAGAAAAGAAAGCCAGAGCACCCAAGGCATCAGGTAACATTTACTTCCCATCTCACAGCCACCTCAGGATTCTCTGGCTGAGGGCTCAGCCGAGATAACGCCTGTCTGGACCTGCCCACCCAGTCAGGGCTGGACCACGGAGCTGAAGAGAGAGTTGGGGCATCAATGCCTGTCCCAACCTGAGTGAAAGCTCAGAACAACTTACTCACCATAAAGACTAGGTTTCTTTCGAGGGTGATTTTCTCAATAGCCAGATTAAGAAGCTGCACAGGCTACATTACTTGTGGCAATTCTCCATGCAGCTACGAACTTCTGGGTTACTGATGAAATGTAGCATTACAAAATATGTCATTAAAAGGTTCACATTTAACAACACTACTAGAGGAATAAATTTAGGCAGCCAGCAGAGGGAAAAACAAGTTACTACATATCAGACCAGTGAAGACGAGCTCAGTGAAACAGCTTGTTTGGAGGGAAAAATAGAGTGAGTCACCCTTTAAAATTTCATGTGTTCTCGATATAGTCTCACAAGGCTGCAAGCATTTCAAAGACCGCTCAGAAATAGACTTTGGGCTCTCTGGTTCAAATTTCCCACCTAGGAATAACTTATTTTGATAACTAGAGTTGATTTACATTATCAGCTGAGTCCCTGGTTTGAATAAATCTGTGTTTCAACGTGAAACTGCCTTGAAGTTTTTTGTTATGCACTGCTTGGCATATTTGCATATTGCAGAAGCCACATTAATTACTGCCTCATGTGCGGGACACAGACAACTTCCATGCTTACCACTTGCTGTCCCAACTCACTCATCACGCTGCTTTCCTCTCTTGCCCCTTTCCCACCCCATTTTGGGATGCAGAGAAAATGAAGAGTGCAAAGGCTCAGGTAAGAACCCATCTTCTCCAAGCAGAGGAACCTTCTAACCAACCGGAAATACATACAACTTTGCTTTCTGAGAGCCATTAATCACCTGAAATATTTCTCTTCCCAGAACAGCCCTTTCTAATCCACACATCTGTCTGGCATGTCAGCGCAGCAACCTTCAAGAACTCCTCCACCCCTTCAGGTCAACAGCACTGGAGTCATACATCTGCAGAAATCAGCCCAGCATCTCATCCAGCTCCTCTTCCGCCACCCAGGCTGATTGTTGGTTCCTGCCCACCCTCCCCTCCTTCCTTAGCACCCTCCTTCCTCTCACCCACTGCTTTATCTGGCAACTTATTTTTCCGTATCAGTGCTTTGACAGTAGAGCAGCAGGAAGGTGCAGCATCATGTGCAGCATCAGAGAGGCAGGAGTGCGTGCAGCATGTTCAAGCTGGTGAGAAGCAGAAGGATACCCCCTTCAGAGGATAAAACCAAAAAAGCTTATCTGTAATCATTCACCATTGAAGTCTTGTGCTTGACTTTACAAGCCTAAAGCTTTGGCATAACTGCTACTGGCAATCACTAACAGTGCCAGTTTGTAGAAGGTTAGTATGCATACTGCACAGATTTTGAGCCTCTTACAATTAATTCTGTTTTATGTGACAGTAGCTATGCAATAACTTTCCAAGCTGGCATCATCATTTGTTTCTTTTTCTTTCTTCTTCCCCTGAAAAATGGGGACACCTTACAGCAGGATAACCTAAGGTACTACTCCATTCTGCTGGCTGTATCGAAAGGAATCATTATGGAGAAACAAAAATACTTTCATTATAAATCAAGGTCAATCATCCTACTGCTTAGTACTGAATGTTAAATTGCAATTAAGTAATTCAGAATAATTTCTCCCTCTCCCCCCACCCCCATCCACCTGTGGAATGCTATTCCAAAGACACCATAGTCCCAGAATTTAATTCCTCTTGCAATTTTAGCTGATTTTGTTTATTTTAGGTAGGAAGACAGGGGTGTCAAGGCAGGGCCCCATTCCTCAGTAACCTCTTTACATGTCAGTCCTCCACTGGCTGCTTCCCTCTACAGTGTCCAGACCTGACTAGTGTTTGAGTATCTCATGGTCCTTAACGTATTTGGCTTGAAGCACACCTGTGAGACAGGGAGGTGGTGTGGGGCTCAGCTGGCAGCCCTGGAGCTGGCACAGAGGCACCACCATCACCAAAGGGCCAGGAGTGGAGAGGATGCTGCGCAGGAGACGAAATACCACTCTGGGATTGCATCCTCACCTCAGACCACCTGGAGCCTGGTCTGTGCTCTAGCAGAAAGGCTGGTTTAGTTCAAAATAAAGGAAAAAACCCCACAAACTCGGAATAGTTTCACTCAAGGAAAAGGGAAGGACTTCAGGGCTGTCAAGCTCATGAGCAAAGCATTCATTAGTGGCACAGTCCAACTTCAGCCAAATTTATATCCTGTCTGCCAGCGGCCTGGGAGGCTCAAGCATTTAATTTCTGGCTCTGTAAGCACTGCCTGGGGACACAGCTAGATAGGGAACATCCACCTGTCCATCCATCCCACTTTGTTGAGTGTCCATATGGTGGTCGTTACCATGAACCCACATTCCTAACTCCAAATGGGGTGAAGTTTTGGGGTCACCCAAAACACACTCAGCTGCCAGTGGGAGCAGGATCCCACTCCCATTGCCATGCCCTAGCAGAGGCCATCCTCCAAAGCACTTTGGCAGGCTCCTGCTTTTTCATTTTTGGAGAGGGTGGGGAAGCACTGCTCCAAGAGAAAAGGAGCGGCGGGATGGGAAGAATCCGGGCCCAGAGGCACAGCAGGGCGGACCAGTAAGGATGCCACCCAAGTCACCTCGCCTCTGCATTTGCTGCTCCCCACCAACTCTGCACATTTTGGCACCATACTTGCTTGCCCTCACCTCAGTCACGCTGCTGCCTGGCTGTGCCCCTCCGCCTTTCCTTCCCTTAACGGGCCTCGATAAATTGAGCATCAGCTATCAGGCGTTTCACTTCAGGAGAAGGAAACATCTCTTTTTCCTGCACTAGGAAACCAACCAGCTCCCAATCAAATCAGGAGGAAGAGATCACATGGATGCATTTCAATTAGTTGCATGGGAGAGATAGGCTGCAAGCACGCTTCCCTTTGGCCAGACCATTTCAGTTACGTCTTCTGTTGGAGAAGGGGTGGCAATCACCCAAATTACCTGGGGGATCCATTTCATTACATGGCATCTAGAAGCTGGGAAGAGGCAGTATTTGTGGAGGGCTGAATTTAGCAGACCCATTATTGGGGGCAAGTAAGGGTGGGAAAAAAGAAAGAAACTCTTCTCCAGTTGCTAGAGCAGTGGTTTCCAAACTATGCTGATCATACACCCCATTGGTAAAAACCTCTGAGTGCATGCCCCCAATCTAAACATATTTATTTATAAATTACCTGTGTGTACAACAGAAGTGCTATTATTTTTTTCCTGCACCCCAGTGTGCTGTCCTGTGCAAGCACCCCCCTTTGGAGGCCACTGTGCCAGGTGACATGGTGACAGCAGCCATTTGGTGCCAGAAGCAGGAGGTAGATCAACTTAGCAGACAATTGCTGAAAACCAAGTGCTCAGTTGGATGTCAGCTGAACAGATTTGCAGACAAATCACAGAACTGCAGAACTGTAGGGGTTGGAAGGGACCTCCAGAGATCATCAGGTCCAACTCCCCTGCCAAAGTAGCTCCCTAGGACAGGTCGCATAGGGAGGTGTCCAGATGAGCCTTGAATAGAGAAGGAGACTCTACACCCCCCTGGGCAGCCTGTCCCAGGGCTCTGTCACCCTCACTGTGAAAAAGTTCTTCCACAAAATTATGAAGTAGATGAAGACTGAAGGTCATACTTTTGCACATCTTCAAATCCATTTTTTTGTTTCCCCATGCCTTCTCCAAAATGCTCAGCCAAGGAAAGTTGTCCCAGACAGCTCCTCCACGGCCTGCTCTCTTTGGCAGGAACTAAACTAAGGACCACATCAAGTTTTACCCTTCTGCAGTTACACCTCCTCAGGAAGCCACCCTAAGCTGCTTGTGGGCTCTGCTGGAGGAAGATTAATAGCAAAACCGAAGGGCACATGGACAGCCAGAAAGCAAGAGCATTTGTTCACACATGAAAACTTCAGTGATGTAAGAGCTGTATCAAACTGATATGGATAAACTGGGATAACCATCCCTGTTTGGATTTGAAGGAGAATGATTTTTTAGGTTTAACCTGCACATGGGTCGGTATAATCCCGAGCACAACTACAGGTGGGGCAGAGAATGGAGCCCTGAGGAGAAGGATGTCGCAGTGCTGGTTGATAATACAAGCTCAGCAAGAGTCACAATCTGTGGCTTCAGACCAGAAAGTCAACCATTTTCTGGGCTGCATCAAAGTAAGTGTGACCAGCAGATCAAGAGAGGTGATTCTCCCTCTATACTCTGCTTTGGTGAGACCCCACCTGGAGTCCAGCTCTGAGGCCAACATAAGAAGGACATGGACCTGTTGGAGCAAGTCCAGAGGAGGGCCACATGGATGATCAGGGGGGCTGGAGCACCTCTCCTATGAATACAGGCTGAGAGAGTTGAGCTTCTTCAGCCTGCAGAAGAGAAGGCTCCAGGCAGACCGTATTGCAGCCTTCAGTATCTAAAAGTAGCCTACAAGAAATCTGAAGAGGGACTGTTAACAAGGGCATGTAGTAACAGGACAAAGGGTAACAGCCTTAAACTAAGGGAGGGCAGATTTAGATTAGATATTAGGAAGAAATTCTTCCCTGTAAGGGTGGTGAGGCCCTGGCACAGGCTGCCCAGAGAAGCTGTGGCTGCCCCCCCCCCCAGCAGTGCTCAAGGCCAGGTTGGATGGGCCTTTGGGCAACCTGAGCTAGTGGAAGGTGTCCCTGCCCATGGCAAGGGGGTGGAACTAGATGGGCTTTCAGGTCCCTTCCAACCCAAACCAGCCTGTGGTTCTGTGATTCTATGAACTTTAAGGAGGATCCCATGCTCAACTCAACCACTGATTCAAGAGGGCTATGGGTACATTGACTGTCAACTGCTCCCTGGTACTGGGCCATCATACAGGCTCTTGTGCCAGTACCACAATCAAGTATTCCAGGTCAACTTTCAGGTAGCATGCATCTCAGGACGGAAAAAGAAAACAAAAAGAAGCATAACCAAAAAGCAAACTAGCACAAGGTTTCTTTGGAGTAAGAGGGTGTGGTGCCTCTCAGATTTTTTTTCCCTTAAAAAGTACTTTTTAAAGCCTCTCCGGACACACACCCTTCACGAAAGAATGTGAAGAAGGAGCGTTCACAGGGAGCCTAAAAGCAGTCTTAAGACAGATCACACATGAAGTATGTTATGCATATAAGTGACCATGTTCTGATAAAGAATTACTGTCACAATGTACCCTTAACAAGCAGTTAAAATCTGAGGTCTCCAGTCAGTACTGGGTTTCTGGTTATGTCATTTGTGCTTCCTCTGACAACAGGCATTCCCACTTCTATTTCCATTTACTTCTGACTGCTATAAAAGAAGAAAGTCTTGAAGTTCAATAGGATCTTAAGTACTCTGCACAGGATATCAATAAATATAAACGTAGCATTAGGTGTGAGGTAAAGTAAAGGTCAATTTTGTGCAGAATATAGGGCAAGTATCAAAGAATGAGGGCAGTACCAGTTAGAATTATGTGCTTATACTGCCCTCAATTCATTACCTTACAGTAAATTGAATGTTTATAATAAAGATAGGAATAGATTTGGTAAAAATAAGCCCTAGAAGGAAATGTGCTTTAACCTGGGGCTTTCATAACTCCTCAAAATTTATGAAGAACTCATTTGGAAATAATGCTGCCATACAGCTCCAAAAAAGCCCCTGATGTATTTCTTTCAGAATAACTATCACCACCCTAATTTGAACAGAAGATTTAGCAGAAGGCATCCAAATCCCTAGATGTTGTAACAAAAAGCAAACACTAATTCTGTGTACTAGATATTCCAAAAATAGAAAGAAGTTACTTCCCAAATTTACTTTCTTGCTTTCTAAGTAATACAGAGCTGCAAGGATGCCAAGCTATTTTGAACACAGCGCATAACAGAATTCATTCAGGACAGCAAAAGAAGTGCCAGTTCAAAGCCTCTCTATTTTACTCCCACTTTCAGACCATGGCAATGCCAATAACATGTAACTTTCAATCTTAATGTATGAAAGGAGTAAAAAAAAGAATTTTTAAACAGTTACTTTGCTTGTCTAGCAGACACGTTTTTTGGTGGCTGTGATCTGCTACTGAAAAACAAGGCATCGGTCCAAAGTAAAGAGTAAGCCTAGAGGAAAAAAAAATAAAGGTCTGTGAATAATACTCCAAGAATTTTCCACTAGTTCTTTTGACAGAAAGAAAAAGAGAAAGAAAAGCATTTTCATCTAAAACCACACATGGAAAAACAATTTGGGTTCCCTCAACTTAAGGGAAAAAAATAGGCAGAGGAAGTTTTTATTAAGAAAAAACCCCACAGCCCAAGAGAAAGCTGCCCTCAGCAGAACAGAGCTTGGTGGTGGGTGTCTACCTCCCCATAGCATATCCCTCACTCCCCTGGGTACCACCCTGTCTCTGTAGAGGGGTTACAGCCCTACCAAGCTGCAAACTGTGAGCAGGAGCAATTGGGAGAAAAGCAGAAGTTTTTTGTAATTTGTTGTTCCTGCATGACAGCGAACATAAAACTAGGGAGGAGACAGTCAACCAGACTGTGGCCAACAAAGCCTGCTACTTTATGCTGGCGCCTGCTACAAGTAGAGGTTTTTAATACACACCTTTTACTACTTTTTGGTGATTAAAGAGCCTCAAAATACACTAAACAGTTACAGAAATGTGAAAAGACACTTCCCATCCTAAATGTTTAAAATGCAAAGAAAGATGGGTAAAACCGACAATTCTGTGAGAGATGTGATTTTGGACATGTACTTTTGATCTCTTTCAAATCTTATCTTTCATGCTCAGCCTCCAGCTGCTCTTCTGAGTCACTTTAAGTTACTTAAGCTTCTTGCAGTCACTGCTGATGAAACGGCTTGGATGGGATTTGGGCAAGCCTGTGCCAGGAGCCTTCTGCCTCCCACGCAAGAGCAACTGCAGGCATGTTTTCCAGTGGGACCACCCTGGGAAGAGACACTCACAGAAAGGAGGGACAAAGGTGGCAATGAGCAGGGACAGCTTGGGTAGAAAAAGCTGGTGTGGTAAGAGAGGTACTTGAGATGACCAAGGGTGGGAAGGAGGGGAAGGCAATTGCCAGCCACAGCCTGTAACGGGAAACAATGAAGTTTCACCCTGGAAAGCCCAAGGTCCCACCAAGTTTCAATATGTTCCAGATTTATAAGTGGTTAGCAGTAAATGTTTTAAAAGAGAGCACAAGAATTCCAGTAAATGGATTCAAGACAGTAATACAACCAGAGAACACGATATACGCTGGTATTACACGTAATATATTATGTGAAATAGAAGCAAGACCAAGGGGAGCACCTTCGAAAAGGTAGTTGGGGAAATATATCTGAGCTTCTGCTGAAATGAATGAGAATGGCTGCAGATGCTTAACAGCTCTAAAAATGTGACTTGTAACCCAGTGCCTTCTCTTCCTCGAATCATTACAGAAAAGCAGCTTTTAAATTATCCAGATGTAATTATCTTAAGCTAATCTGTATCTAAAACTTCAAATTATATCTGATTTCCACAAAGAACATGCCCAAAGTTCCTTTAAATTCTGTTATCTTCCATGTCACGGCTTTCAGCCTATTAGATGCCCGTTGTGATTTTGCGTGGCTGGGCTCTGAGGAGGGGTGCTGCCAGGGTGGCTTCTGCAAGAAGCAGACAGAAGCTCCCTGCAGGCCCAACAGAACAAACACCAGCCGGCTCAAGGCAGGAGTTGTTGCTGACAGCGATGGTCACAGCGCCTCTGGGAATCACATTTACAAGGAAAAAAAACCACAAGCAGCTGCTTTTTGCCGCCAGCGAAGGGAGTGAAAAGATGTAAGGAGCTGTGCAGGCACCAAGGCAGGGGAAGCCCCTCTGATGGGGGGACACAAACACACTCCAGGCCCCCAAGAGAGATTCTCCTGCAGCCAGCCCATGGAGAACTGCAGCCAATGGAAGATGACTGGGAGCAGAGACCCCACCTGCAGGCTGTGGAGAGACCTCACACTGGAACAGGTGGAAGACACAGTGACTGAAGTTGGAGCAAGCTCCTGGCAGAACTTGAACCCCAGGGAGGGGAGTAAGAGACAGACCCAGAGAGAGACAGAGAGAGAGAGAAAGGGGGAGAGAGACCCATGCCAGAGCAGGTTTTCTGGGGGAAGGCTTGTGGCCCTGTGAAGGACCAGGCTGGAGCAATCTGGGCCTGAGAGACTGAGAGACATTCTATGGTTTATGACTGCACCCCATTAGCAGTGACCCATACCTGGGCAGCTGGTGAAGAGCTGAAGCCCCGTGGGAAAGGACTCATGTTGGAAAAGTTCATGGAGAACTGTTTCCTGTGGGAGGGACCCCATGGTGCAGCAGAGGGAAGGGTGTGAGGAATGTATGTGTGTGTGTGTGTGTCCCAAGCTAAGAAGGAAAACAACTAGTGAGGAACTGACCAAAACCCTATTCCAATTCCCTGCCTCTCCCTGTGCCACAATGTAGGGGGAAGAACGGAGCAAAATCATGACTAAAGTGAAGTCTGCTAAGAAGGGAGGGGTGGGGGGAGGTGCTTTAAGTTCTGGTCGCACTTCTCATTACCCGACTCTGGTGTCACTGGGTGTGCAGTGTGGTGTCATGAATTAGAGAGTTTCTTTCCTTTATTCTGTGCTGAGTCTGTTTTGTCCGTGACGCCCATTGCAGAATGATTTCTCCCTGTCCTTATCTCGACTCCTAAGCCTCTCAATAGATATTTTCTCCCCTGTCCAGCTGAAAAGGGGAGTGATAGAGCAGCTTTGGTGGGTGTCTGGCTTCCAGCCAAGGTCAAAGGGCCACAGTGCCAAAAGATATTAAAAATAAAAATAAATCAGCCCTCAGCTTTAACCACTGGTGCCAGGTACCATGGAACAGCAATTCGAGACTGGAAGTAAGATGCAAAAGGGAAGAAAGGCAACAAAGATAAAACTTTGCTTGCGGTCAGATCAGCCACAGGATTTCCCACTTGTTTTACCATTCTGCTACGGAGACATTCATTCATATATTCCTTATACTTGGGTAAAATATAAGAGAAATGTGTATTTTTAATAAAATCTGCAGAAAAGTATATAGGCCAACCATGCCAAATAGCCCATACCTACCCAAAGGGAGGGACCAATGTGGTGGCGGGGATGGTGAACGCCACACTTTTGGGTTCAGAGTAACATCTTCTACTCGGGGGGGGGGAGGTTGTTTTATCCTCTGGCCAACAGTAATGTATGCTTAGATTGCTCAAAGGCATCTTCCCAAGTACAGAATAGTCAACCTATAACTGAGGATGTAAAAACAAAGGGTTTGGAAAAGGTTTGAAAAACAGACACCACTAAGGAACAACAGAGACTGTTTTTCCCCCTAAGGCAGGAGATGGATGCCAGCTCAAGAGTATCTCATTGCTCATGTTCTTAGGAGCAAGACATTTGGCAAAGCAAAAGCTTCCTTTGTTTGCTGCTTGTGTTTGTTTGCGTTTAAGCTCTCTTTTCCCCAAACAAACAACAACAAAAAATATCTGTATACCATTCCTGGCCCTGCTCTCTGACCTTCAGCAAGCTGCAATCTCCTCGGAAGGGCAGTTCAGAGATAGTTTATGCAGAGCCCCTTTCACAGCTTCTCAGGCAAGATCAAAAATGGTGCAGCAGTGTGCTCCAGAGTACCAACCCACTATAACCTCTCCTAACCAGACCTCTTGTTTTGCAAAAGTACTGACAAGTGACATGTCCTGGTATAAAACCTCCTAACATTAAGTTATCTTCAGTCTTCTCACAGCTAGCAAACCTCTGTGCTCTGCCCAGTTGCTCCCTGTGCCTGACTGTGTTTGTCACACAAAGCAGCATCATATGTGAGTGTGAACCCAACCCTACACTACTCTTAACTTACACATAATGTGTAAGCCTGAACATCACCGGCCATATATATTCTTTCAGAAACCGGGATAGGAATCAGAGTTGCTTATAGCATAAATTACATCCACCCATACTGTTAATTGGAATAAAACACATCTAAAAATGCTAGCCTGTACTCTTATGGCAACATTTCATATGTTAAGGCCACACACAACATGCTCTAGAAATTTAGAAGTCTGGATTCCCACCTGGATGACCCATCAGAGAACATCACCATTATAACCACCCCTCAGAAAAAGAGGATAGGTAACTTGTAATGTGCATGAAGCTAGGCATTTTAGGGAAATTTTTTTCCAATTACTGGCAAAATCCAAGGTTTTAAACCTCTCAAGTAGACACTACCCTTTTGTGGCAGGTCATCTTTCACTCTTTGGGAGTGACTAGATAGAGGCCGAGAGAGATCTGGCATCCCTCCAGAGAAACAGCAAGAAGCTCCTGAATTTCCATCCAACCCTCTGCCCAGCGATGCAGGTGAAACAATGACCAGTGTGTGGACTCCAAGGTGGTCAAGTCACTTTGCAGAAGATCCTTTTCTCCTCTGCTCTCACAGCTAAACCTTGCACCCACCACACCTGCAAGAGCAGCCACATGTGGATGCTGGAGCCACAGAGACCAGAACTGATCAAGGCACTTCACCACCCTGCTTCTACTGAAGATTGCTTGACCAGAAAACAAGCCTGGGGAAAGGAGAGCTTTCTAAAAATCTCCTTGAAGTGCAGACATCCTCCTCATTTTTTTGGCTTTTAGCAATCCTTGTAATCAAAGTGCTGCCTCTCCTACGCCCTTGCCTTTGGGAATGCTACACAGGAAGAGAGCCATAGAATCACAGAATCAGTTTTGTTGGAAAAGATGTTTAGGATCGAGTCCAGCTGTTAACCTAACACTGCCAAGTCCACTGCTAAATCATGTCCCTAAGCACCACATCTGTATGTCTTTTAAATACCCTCAGGGATGGGGACTCAACCACTTCCCTGGGCAGCCTGGTCCAGTGCTTGACAACCCATTTGGTGAAGACTTTTTTCCAAATATCCAATGTAAACCCCTCTTGGCACAACTTGAGGCCATTTCCTCTTGTCCTAAATACTGCAGAGAGGAAGCAGAAGTAGTGCAAGCATCTGTTTAACATCACATTTGGTTGCCACTGTTGCTGTCAAGGTAGCAAATCTTCCAACCTAAAATTGCCTTGCAACTATTCCCTTCAGAAAGTGGCTTTTCCACATGTATCTATGAAAGAGAAAATAACAGCTCCAAGCAGCCTGACCTGGTGCTCAGCATTCAGCAGAAATCACCAGCATAAATTAATTAGGAACACAATGCAACACACAGAGTCATAATGGTTTCAGTAACATAATGGATAAATCTTTACAGTCGTTCAGAATTGAATCTGGTTCACAGAGAAGTGGGGGATGATATCAAATGAACAGAAATCCTCCTTTTACCATTAAGTCCCAACATGCTGCTCCTAATGTCATTGAAAAGTACTGCTATATTGCCAAATAAGACAAGAAACATTTAGCAAGTGGTACAAATAAACCAGGCACCTTTGAAACCACAGTGACTTAGGCATTCTGTTATCTTCTCCCTCCCTTCCTTCCCTTCCTTTTCTTCCTTCCTTCCTTCCCCTTTTCAGTACCTAAGTGCCCCACCACTGACATTTCAGAGCCCTGCTGCCTGTGGGATGCATCATAACTGATTAAAATCCCCTTGGTCAAGCTGACGTGTAAGTGCCATCTTCCCCGGGGATGTTTTATTCGTGTACATCACTCACAAGTGCGCATGCCTCACTCCACACTACAAGGTGCACCATCTCTCCCCTCTTCTCCCTTTCTTGGAGGGGAGTTCAGACTTCCTAAAAATTTAACTACTTCAAGAAATCCTCCAGCCTGCAGCACGGCTCCTCGATGGGACCCATACGTGCCCAGCAGATCACCTGGAGATCAGCAGGAGCCCCACAGCCTGCAGTCCCACAGGCTCCAACCCCACCCCGCTCCCACCCACTTGCAGTTGTAACTCCACTGCCAACGCAAACCTCTGCTCCCTTTCATGAACACAACACGCTCGCTGTAAAATTCACTCCTGAGAGCATGCTGGAGGATCCAGAAAGGCTCCTGTCAACAGGCATCTCCTCCTCACTTACCCATCCGTGACCATTTCATTTGCACCTAAGCCGAAAGAACAACGTGCAGGTCATTGGCCAAGTGGCTTCTGGGCTGAAAATGTAAATTAAGGGACAGCAGCTAGCAGTTCACGGGGTTAATACACCACTGCCTAACATCCCCCTGAGTAAAACTGAAACTGAACTGTCATGTGGGTGCCAAACCTTGTGAGCAAGCAGGCCTGCGCTGACTCGCTGCTCACAGCCCGCGGACCCGGACTTTCGTTTTCTTTCTCACATTTGCAAGAGGGTTTGCCAAACTATGTGAAGCCAAGGGTGTTGCCAAGAGCTGTGGAAAAAACTCTGCAAGTAAAACTATAGAGTCATACAGAAGGGTGATCACAGCCTTAGTTACTACTTACAAGCAAGACAGAAATTACGCAAAATGTACTTTGCTAGGTGTAAAACCCAACTGCTGACGAGTTCAGCTGAAGGCATTTATCTGTGGGCACAGGGATGTGCCACTGGCCAGGTGTGCCCTATCCATTTACAGAAGCAGCCGCTGGTTTTCTTTTAAATATGATAAATAATAGATTAGGAAAACATCCTCTCCACCCCTGCCCAAGCTGTAACTGTTATGAGACTGACCTTACCGTACCAGCCAGACAAAAGTAACTCAAACCAGCGACAGTCCCTATACCTCAGACACAGAAGTGAGGTTTCAAAGCTGCAGGTGTTTGGTCTCATCTGGCCATTGATGACATTCCACTTACATCCAAAGCAATCCTCGCTCAGCAGAGCCATGGAATTTTGGTTGGCTTCAGGGAGAACTGGGAAAGACTTGCTGTAATCTATCAGCACCGAATCAGTTAACCATGCTACCCTCTAGCATTTGTATATGTGAAATGAGTGATCAAACATAGGGCTCAAGGTGTTTCTGTGTTCCTCAGGACACATATTGCCTTAGGCTGGTGCAGAATTCTCTATTTGCATGCATACAGTCCTGTGGAATTGTCACAGAGCTCCAGCAACCTATTTTTATTGAAGATGATGATTACACTCCCTGCAGATTTGAAAGGAACTTCATTCTGAGTAAGGAAAAATCACCTATATTTCTGAGGGTAAGCATTTCAGCCTTTATTATAGCAGCTGGGGAAAAAAAGATAAATCAGGACAACCATTTTTAGATAAAAACTTTTTTCCTTTTTGGAGAGTTTATTTTCTCTATTAGAAATTCAGTTCCTGTCTGTACAACAAAACTCTCATCTGAGTGAAAAGCTATTAACATGACAACAGCATCAGCAAGTGGGATGTCACAGTAAAACCTTAGAATCATAGAATGGTTTTGGTTGGAAAAGATCTTCAAGATCATCAACTCCAACCATCTATCCAGCCTTACTAGGTCCAACACCAGACCATGTCACCAAATACAACATCTGCTCTTCTTTTAAATACCTCCAGGGATGGTGACTCAACCACCCCCCTGGGCAGTCTGTTCCAGTATCTGACAAATATCTGACCATAGGGCTTGTTCACAAATGGGTTTGTACTGGGACAACTTGATATCTGTTCCCCACAAGAATGTCCTAATCTTCCAGATATAAGAGTCAGGGGAAAACAAAACTGACATTTTTAGAGTTAAAAAAGAAAAAAACAAAAGGAGGTGGGTGGGTGGGAAGGGAGACATTCTTAAAGCCTTTTCATCAGGTATTTTCATATCACTATCAAGCAGCAAAAAAATGAAGTAACTCCCACATTTTAAAATGCCTTGGCAAAAGCTGCTCTGTTTAAAAAAATGCTAAATGCAGCTGGTGGTCCATTTCATTTCCCCGTTGAAATGGAAATGCAAAAAAACCCCTTCTGAATCACACTCTTTGATTCTGAGAGGCAGATAGGTTTCTTCCCCTGTAGAAGACACTTTTGTATTCTTAGAAACACTCATGTATTCCTGGAAAAAAAGGTTGGGCAAGTTAGTCTTCATCTTCCCCAGGTTGCTGGCCTCACCTCCCTAAAGGTACAAAGAGGGGTTGATGTAGACAGGAACTCTGCAGAGAAGGCTAAGGAGGAACAAATAGAAGAATCACAGAACCACAGGTTGGTTTGGGTTGGAAGGGACCCGAAAGCCCATCTAGTTCTACACCCTGCCATGGGCAGGAACACCCTCCACTAGCCCAGATTGCCCAAAGCCCCATCCAACCTGGCCTTGAACACTGCCAGGGAGGGGGCAGCCACAGCTTCTCTGGGAAGCCTGTACCAGGGCCTCACTGCCCTCACAGGGAAGAACTTCTTCCTGATCTCCTATCCAAACCTGCCCTCCTTCAGCTTAAGGCTGAAACCCCTTGTCCTGTTGTTACCTGTATATTGGCCAGCTAGCTAGAAACGAAATCAGCCTGTCTCTGTGTAACTAATGAATTAGCAAACGGTTCCTCATTTCAGCTGCACTTTTCTCTCTTCTCCCTCCCTGTAAGTTATTAGTGTACATAAGTTATTATCTTCATAGAATCATTGGAAAAGACCCTTAAGACTACTGAGTTCAACTGTAAACCTAACACTGCCAAGTCCAACGCTAATCCATGTCCCTGAGCACCACATCTACACAGCACAGCCTTGTGCCGAAGAGGAAGAGAAAGGCACTGCTATGGCTTGAACTGAAGAAGCACTGAAGAAATCCCCTGTAAAAGCAGATCATAGAATCATAGAATGGCATGGGTTGGAAGGGACCCCAAGGATCATGAAGCTCCAACCCCCCTGCCACAGGCAGGGCCACCAACCTCAGGCCTGGATCTACACAAGGTTGCCCAGGGCCCCATCCAACCTGGCCTTGAACACTTCCAGGGACGGGGCAGCCACCACCTCTCTGGGCAGCCTGTTTCAGCACCTCAGCACTCTGTAAAAAACTTCCCCCTAATATCTAATCTAAACCTTCCTTCCTTTAGCTTTAATCCATTCCCCCTTGTCCTGCCATTGCCTACCCTTTAAAAAAGTTGAATCCCCTCCTGTTTATATGCTCACTTCCTAGATGTTTGTTAGCGTGGAAAATGAGTATCTCCAAAATCAAAGCAACAGGATACACCTGAGCTGTTAGAAAAAACAAACATCCTAGCATGCCATGATAAGGCAATAAAAGTTGATAAGGTCCATGAGGAAAAGAATTCTTCTGGTGCTGAGAGGAAACAGGAGAGGTGGCATCACTAACCGGCGAGGTTGCCAGGAGGGTACCCACACCCTCAACCAACCTGCTGCCTGCTGACCCCTGCCTTATGTTTGGACACCCCCAAACGCTTCCACTGTTTCTCCCAACTCCTTTCTTTCTTACAGGGAGCAAACTCTGTGTTCCAGTGCACAAAGCCCACCGGGATAAGCCTGGAGGGAAGGCCCGGAAGTCACAGATGTAACTTCCATCGCTCACCGCGCAGGCATTTCTCACGCCTCCCCCAGCTGCGCCGTGCCACCTCCTCCTGGGGTACACACACAGCAGCATCCTGCCGAGGGGCAGCTGCAACTTCCCAGCGTCCCAGGAGAAAAATGACAGCAATGACAATGTGTGAAGGCAACAGAAGAACCCAAGCACCCCTTGCCAGGGTGCTTTTGATGACGTAGCATCTTCTACTGTGGTTTTAAAATGTCAGCAGCTCTTCTTGATGCATTTCTTGCTTCAGAAGGAAGGCTTCAGTAGAAGCATCCTGTGTTTGTTTAAATACCTGACCAGGGAATTGCTACAGATGTTTGGGAGACACCATCCTATTCCAACACCTGCTTGTACACAGTGAATGTGGTTATGAAATAATTTATGGCAGACACTTTAAAATAAAATAAAATTGGCATTTTTTCCTGCCACTCTTTTACATGTTTGGTTGGTTGAAGTGCTTCATGTGCTATGACATAAGTATCTTGTAAGAAAGTTTATAAAAAGAATACAGTAGCACAGATGCAGTTTAGCACTTGTGTGAGCCATGGGCAGGTGCTATGACAGGGGACATACAATGTGCCAGCCCCATGCACTTGAGCTCCTGGCTCACAAGGAAATGAAAATTTAAGCTCCTAAGTCAACACAGCGAAGTCACAAATTTAACTGTGTGATTGGGACTATATTGTCTCCAGAATAAATAATCTGATTATTTTTACTTAGATACATTTCAGTATTTATAAATTTAAAAAAAAACAAGCCAAACAAGTATATCCTTTCTGTAAAATTCTGGAGTTCACTTTAAGAAAAGAAAATTTGAGACAAAGCTCCTTGTCCTCCCTGAATTCTGCTAATTCATAACACAAAACACTTCCACTCAACCACTAATTCAGCACCACAATCTGACAGCACAAACACTTTTGGCTTATTAAACTTTAGATTAACACAAACTTTAGATGAACTTTAGGTATTTCCATGGTATGAAGATAAATGTATTTTTAGTGTGACAAACTATGAATGTTCTTCTAATTAATTCAGGTAGATCCCACCTCTCTTGCATCCTAAGACCAGCTACAAGAACACCATTATTTAAACCATGAGCACAGAGTAGGTAACTTTGTTTTTCCAAGTTTGATGGAAAATCTTTTGGTCTGGAACTAAGGCCCTGCTCATTCTGCACACACTTTGATGAAAAGGAATTAATGATGCACCAGAAAATCTGGACTCAGCAGTTTTTCATTATATTCTCCCCACACTGTGGCGGGGAGGGGGGGGAACAACTGGTAAATATCTGTAATGCAAACCAAACAAGGAGCATTACTCAAGCTGTGAGAGAAAAATCCCCCACTTGTCATTAGTACCATCAACATCCTTCATGCCTACATGGGTGGGATGCCAGAAGTTCAACAGCATGGTTCCCCTCTTTGGGAGGACTGAGACCTTCTAAATCCAGAAGACACCCTGATGCCACGTTGCCACCACCCAAACCATCCAAGCAATGGCTGTGATTCCAGCATTGGCCCCATCACTTCCTTTCTGCTGACTCCAGCACCTACTTTTGTATGTGCATGGAAGTACCACCTGCTGCACAATTTAAGCCATGCGTGTATGGACTTAGCAGAAAACCCATTATGTCAATCAAACCACTAACACTGGTTCTCAGACACACTTTAGCAAAATCCATCAGGTAAAAAAAGAGTAAACCAATTTCACCTCAAATGACACAAAATGCTGGTTTTGTCATTCTGCCTTACCCTGGGAATCTGTCCTTGCATAAAGAGCTCTGGGAAGACACTGATACCATGCAACAGCATTGGACTCTTTGAATACAGGCAAAGCTATTTATAAATGAACAAACAGCTCAAGCTGGGCAGAAAGCTTTCTCGTGAAACCTGAGCAATGATGCAATATTACAGTTCCTGGATCCTCTGCCACTTTATCATGTTTGAGTAATTTTCCCAAAGGTAATGTCAAGGATCCTCCTAACTGTACTGTTTACCCATCTCTGCATGGTAATAATAGAAATATTGATTTCCACATTCGCCACTCGGATTCAATTTGACAGGAGAAATCTGACCTGTTTCCCCCTTGCAGTGTATCAGCTAAGCAACCACAAGCACAAAGAGCTTCACCTGTGTCCCAAGGAGGCAGCACTGTTAATACGTGACATCTCAGGCAGCACTTCATTTTCTCTACTTTTCACGATGAATCCCTGGTCCTGCCAGAGATTTAACACAGGTGGGGGCAGGGATAGGTCTGAAGAGCAGCTGGGTAAGGTTTGCTTCAGATGCTAGCAGACACTGAGCAGCAACCTGCCTTCCCTTGGGAACAGCACTGGGATCTGTATCCCCCGCCGCTGGAAACCCTCAGACCCTCTGCAGGTCCCAACAGAGAGGTCTGGACAATTGTTCCCATTCTGGACATGACTGACCGTAGGGGAAATGTGGCTTTAAGTCACAGACAAGGATTGGAAACTCTGGCCTTTGGGCTCACACCAGATGTAGCCACCAGCATATTTTATGCCTCCTTCCTCACTTCACCTGACTGCAAAGCCATGGCACAACTCATCCCCCCTGCTGCACTCCACAACCAAACTCAGCCTGGTGACCAGGCAGCTTTGTACCACCACCTGAAGACACCCCAGCTCCCCGCGTGGCATCAAGCTGGGTTGAGCAACACCATTTCATGGAAGACATCACACGAGCAGGATGCCCAGGGAAAAGGGGAGCCTTTTCCCTTTGGAAAGAGAGAAACTGCAACACAAGGGGATTTGTCCCAGGGCTGTGAGCCCATCAGCTTCCCCCAGAGACTCTCCTGGCTCTACAGGTCTCTTTTAAATATATATATATATATATTTTAAATGCAAACCTGAAACAGTTCTTCAGTGTCTGAATGACCAGGAAATCAGCCAACAGAGTAAGCCCCACCGGCCTTTCGGTTATTTCAAACAATTAACAATAAGCTGCTGTTCTCTGGTATAATTATAGAAATGGCACTTCTCTGACGCACGATGGCAAACGAGGGTGCTGGAGGGCCAAAAGGAGGTAGATTTTATTTTTTTTTGTTCTCCCTGAGAGATAAGTCCTTTTCTAAATAACACCCACCCTGACGACCATATTTATACAACTATTTCAACAAGCAAGACTTTTGAAAGACCGCTGACAATAAAAGATCAAAGAAACTAACGGGCAGGCCAGGGTGCAATCAAAATATTTGATCAGCAGAAGGTTTCTGATCCGAGCCGTACACTCGAGGGCATTTCACTGGGAGCTGTGGGAGAAGAACCCGCTGTGAATTGGATGGAGTCTCTCAGGAGAACCCTCCCCTCGTGTCCCACTGCCATCCCTCCATCCCTCCCCACATGGGACACCACCAGCACCCGTCATCCCCGGTCTCCCATCATTTTACATTAAAGAACCAAGGGTGGAAATTGTATTCGTTCTTCTAAATCCCACCACCTCCCCCACCAAAGTGAAGTATTTGGCCTTCAGTTAAACCAAATGGATGGGGTTTTTCTTTTTTTTTACCTTTTAAAGCCAAGTCTCACGATCCCCCTGTGACCCCAGTGGGAGGACAGAGGGAGGCAGGGAGACCCTGTCGTGCTGCCAGAGCCCAGCCAGTGTCAGCTCGCTGAACAGCAGAGACGGGTATAATGAGCTTTTAATTACTTCCTTTTCCTTCTTTTTTTTAAGTTTTCCTTTGTAAAGAACAAGAAAAGGCCTATTGGGATTTTCCCATTTTCCTCCTAACGCTTCTATTTTTTTAAAAAAGCACACTTGGCAAACATTAAACAGTGACATATTTGTATGCAACTCACATTAAACAACCTCTTCAGTAGTTTAATTTTTGAAAAAAGAAATGGCACTCTCTTTAAAGGCTTTACTTTTGGTTGTTTATAACCTTCCTACGTTATCAGCACATTTCCCTAGGCCCTTCTGACAGCAATACACATATCCTGGTAACCAGAGAAGTATGGGAAACTCTGGAAACATCCATCTGTGTACAAACACTGAAAGCTCGAATACCCTAACACAAAACAAGTACCCCTCAGAAACAAACATCTCCAGATGTTTATACATATTTTTATATAGAGACTGAGATATATATATATATATATATATATATGTAAGATGTGACTCAGGCACGGAAAGCCAAAAGAATGTTCTCATTTCCTGAGACTAGCTAACAAAAAGGGAAAAAAATGTGAATGGAGGAACAAAGATTTGGGCAGTCAGCTTTTTCTGAACAGCAGCAGCTTTAAAATGATCTGCTTCGATCCCTCTTTCGTGCCATCAGCGTATCGCCTCTCTCTTGCAATATACTCACAGGAGGAAACACAGAAGGGAGAAAAACCCACGTCGCTTCTGAGATGCTTAAAGCACTGCAGAAGTGTCACACTCAAGAAGTTCTTGCCTGTCTCCCTTCAGCCCTGGTGAAGCTCACCAACAGCTCACATCACCCTCCCTTCCCCATGGGAGTTTGCCTTCTCTCCATGGTACAGCACTTGAGTCAAACAAGCAAGCCATCCCACGTTGTCTCTGCGTGGTGGGACTCAGCCTGCCAGACCTCATGGGCACAGATCTTGCTCTGTCTTTTTTCCTTCAACAGTATAAGAGGGTACAAACAGCATCCAGTTCCTCTGGGACCCAAGAAAACCAGGTAAGGAAAGCCCCCAGGCACCTTCAGATCACAAAGCCGTGTCACACCAACAAACATTAGGTAGATTTAAACAAGCATCACTGTGTTGCTATTCTCCGTGCCCTTTCTACCCATAACCGACACGTCACCAGGGTGGGACATGGAGTGCCCTTCTTCCAGATCCTCTGAAAATTAATTTCTGCAAACTAATTCTGTGCCAAGCATGACAGAACCACTGCCAGGGTGGTTTCCCTTCAGGTACAGCTGTGGGAGGGGACAACAAGCTGCAGAGAAAACATCCTCCAGCACGCCCTCCTTCAACAACCTGCAAGCAGAGCATCCCTCTTCCAGTGCAACAGAGCACAGACATGTCTGGGAGTGCCACAAACACCCTCCAGCACTGACCCAGGCCACCAACAAACACGGCTCCCTCCTCCTTAAGATCCCCAGCACCTCCTCACAGGACCCCACCTTTAAGTAACACCACTCTCTGGGCCACAGCTACCTGACCCAGGCACAAATCCATGCTTTTGCCAAAACACGTGTTTCCACCTTTCCCACGTCCCTTCCCTCCACCCCCACTGACATCACTGCCACTCACCAGATCAAGGAAATCGCTCCAGATCAAGAAAAACTCAGTTTTAAAACTCTTTCTCTCTCTCACTGCTGTTTTTCAGCTGGCTCAGGTCCCTGGTGCCAGCACAAGAGATGCTGGAGGACGGAGGCGTGTGGGTCACCCCGGTCAGCTGCAGCACAACCGCATGCTTAATTAAAATGTCTCTGTAATCGCCGCTTGCAGGAAGAGCAGCTGCCCTGCCACAGCCCAGAGAAAGTCTGTCCAGAGCTTCGCTGACACCATCCAGAGCTGGGCCTGGGAGATGATCGCTGCCGGGTGAATCTCAGCCCACTTACCAGCAGACACTGGCAAAAAAAGAAATGACTCCATGCAGCACAAACATCGGTCTCCGCTGCAAAACAGGACCCTGCCCTGCTACCAGCGCTGGTCAGGAGCATGCAGCATTCCTCTGCAAAGCTACAGACTGAAATACATGCCTCTTAGCAAGCGTTTCCCCACGACGGAGGGTTCACCAAAACCGGAGGGGTTTGCAAGTGGAGGGAGGCTGCTGTGCTGATTCAGCCCCGAATCCACGGGAGCTGCGGTCCCCTGACAGCTCCGTCTGGCAGGCCGAGCCGCCCCGCCTGCCAAGTTTTATATTTCATCCCCCAGTCAGAGGTGGAGCGTGCCAGGAGACACCAAGGGAGGACTTGGGGATGCTGCTCCAGCTCCGGAAGGCGAGAGGCTGATAGCGGGTCCCTCGCCCCAAGTCCCCTAGCCCCAGCAAAGAGTCCTTGCAAAGCATTGAGGCCCCTGTTCCCCCTCCCAGGGTGGATCTGAAACTATTTCTCCATGTGGTTTTCTCTCCCCACATCAATCCCACAGCTGTTGCACGTCAGCGTGGGGTCTGGATGCGAGCCACTCTGCCATGTTGCTGCCTCCCAAATACTTGCTGGCATTACTGCATCGCTTTGCTGTGGTCTTTCCCAGCACCCCCAACCACACTCAAACAATGTATTAATACAGAAAACCCTTACAACACTGAGTGGAGCATCTTCCCCGTGCTCCTCAGGCCACCCAGGACACATTCATAAAATTATCACACTGCCTCAGTTTCTCAGATTATTCATGCTGACTCCCCACCCATGATATAAGCAATAAACCCCAGGGTATATCCTCTGCTCTTCCCACCAGTTTAGGATTTACTCAATCAAAAGCTCACCCACCAGCATGTTCTCAGTTCTTCAAACTAGTTAATGCAAGCAGTGATTGGAACAACCCTAAATGTATGAGGTGCATTAGGAGTCACCTCCTCCTCAAGTTCTGCAGAAGTGGCTGGTGGGTATTTTTAACGAGTTAAAAATGTGATGAAAAAAAGGATGATCAGAGCTAGAATTCAAAGACTTATTAAAAATACATGGAAAAGTGACTAATATAAAAAATAGAGAGCATAAAACCTCATCCTGGATACTGGCCTTGTGGTAACGCTGGTTTTCAGGTACCCCAGGATATTCCAGACCCTGACATTTTGCACAGGAGCGTGGTTTCAGACTGCAAGTTAGAGGTCAGCTTGGCCCATAGTTTGTCACTGGGCACCCCATCAGCTTCTGCTCCCTGGACCTTGCTGACAGTCTCCAGGCGCTGAGACAGATTCAAACTCTTTGGCATAAAGGGTTATCAGGGCACACAAAACCAGCCAAGGAAATGACAGTATCTTGCTTGACTTCTGTTTTTTGTTTTCTTTTTTCTTTTCTATTTGCTTTAAAAGCTGTAAGTAAGCATTTTCATAACAACTTGCAGACACCAAAGGAAGGGAAATGCTGAGGTAATTGCAAAGGAGTGTCCTAATTTGAAGAAAATTATTAACCCCGGGGCACAGTCCCCTGCTATGTTTTCTCTAATTGTCAGACTGAATAAGGCCGTTCCCATCCTTTCACCCTTTCTGCCTCACCACCAATGCTCCTGTGCAAGCCATAAGGGTGACGTACACTGTGACACATCCCCACAACCATGACAGGAGGCCACATCCGCGGCTGCTTGATTAGTGCTATGGGTGGCCTACACAAGGGAAGGCTTTGGCTATCAAAACGTGCCTGTCAGTCTGATTTTCCTCATCGTTAGTGCCCGCTGCCATGGAAAGACCTGACGAGAGGTACTTCACCCACCAACCACCAAGCTGCTTTTCACACAGCTAATAGTTAAAGCATCCCTGTAGTGACAAGTCATAAAAGACTGCATTATGTGATGGAGTAAAAAAAACAAAACCCCAACTTTAAACCAGGCTTCAGAAGAGAATAAAACAGAGAGAGATCAGGATGCCTAACCTAACACACTTAGCACAGAGCCGCAATTCCAGGAGCCGAAATGCCTGCCTTAAGTGCTCCGATAATAAATATTTTATTATGACTTGAAAAACAATTTGTTAACTATGCAAATCATCCTCTGCGCATTACAGGCCATTAACAGGTCCCCTGCAGTAACTGTACAGAGCCAGTTCTATCAAAAATACCTGTGGGTTACAGCTGAGATTTACCTGCAGCATCACATTTACCTGCCTATCTATGGAGTCCCTTATCAAAGCCAGGAACCCTACAATGTGGCCACAGCTTTCAGCTTCGCAGTCTGCAGCAGAGCAAGAGCTGTAAAGCTGATGAGTCTATGCTGTTTTAAACAAAGAGCAGCTTGCTTATTCTTATTCTTGTATTTTATTGCATGTTGGCCTGTATCAACTGCTACAAATAAAAAGTTCAGGCTGAGGAAACTATGAAAGCTTAAGCTAACAATGGTTCTAAACTGCAAGCTAATGCTTTTCTCTGAACCACGTAAGAAGAAACTTACTCCAAAGATAACACATCATATTCAGCACAGCCAGCTGGAAAAGCTGCCCATGAAACCCAGTCTGCAGTCCCCTCTCCCAACCACCCCCAAAAAAAACCCCCAACTCATGCACTCTCAACCCAAACGTTGAGACCAAGACTGCTCCCCAGCATCGTCCCAGCTCCTGGGAGAACAGCACATCCCTCCCTGATGAAAGCCTTCTCCTCTGGGGCAGTTTGATCCCAGAGCCAAGCGCAATGGCCATGCCCCGGCCTGCGGCCAACGGGCATTCAGGTTGCAGTGCCAGCCCACAAGTTCCTTTCATTGCAAAACAAAAGCCACAGCAGCAACTGGAGTTCAGAAAAAGCTCCAAAGAGTGGGGAAAAAAGAAAAAAAAAAGTATTCCCAAGAACAGTAACAAAGCCTGTGTGTGTACCTGATGATCAAATGTCTGTCTGCTCCTTTTCCATGGATTAAATCTGGAGAGACACCCCAAGTCACTCTTTCCTCATTTGGTGCTCCCCCACTGCCCAAAAAAAAAAACTTAGATTATTTTAACTCTCTAAATCAGAGCAAGATGCCAAGATCCAATACCCATGAAGAGTTTCAGCCTGCAGAAGCTTTTGAGACCACCTTAAATTTTGCTAAAAAGTAGTTTTGAATGAAACACTGGCATTTTTAATGTGGGGTTTTTTTTCCCCCAAAGAACCAAAACAAGAAAACGCACCGATTTTTAATCTCCTCCCCTTGCTTTTTACCAAATGAAGATGTGTCTTATGCATACCTTGCCCTTTTGAATTTTTTTTCCCTCAGTAGACTGGAATCATCTAAAGATAAGCCCCTGGGCCAGAAGCCCTGCAACCATCTCCCTCACAACAGAGCTGACCCTGCAGCCTCTCCCCACAGTGCTGCCCTGCCAAGGTGAGCAACGCTCTGCTCCCCACCCCGGCCGGCAGCTCCTTCCAACCACGCTTCCGTGAGCATCGACCGCACAGCACCTTCACCTCCTTAACCACAGCACAGCCCCTGGTCCTCAATAGGATGATTCACTCCCATAAAACTGGGAAGAAGAGAGTGGGCAATTTAGACAAGGGTCCCCACGTCAAGCCCTTGCCAGGTGAGCAGTTCATATTCAGAGTGCATCAGCAGGGCACAGGGTTGACTCTCTCAGCAGTGGGAGGATTTGCTGGGCTGGGAGGTCGCAGGGCTGGTCCCCACTTCCAGAGAAGGATGCTCCAACCACCAGTCGTACCCCAGGATGGATGCTCTGCTGCTGCTGCTCCCTTGGATGTGCCAGTCACCCGGATGCCCGTTGCTAGACGCACTGCCCATGTTCTGTGCTGAAGAAGCTTTCCTCCAAGAGAGCTTTGAGTAGGTGGGCTCCCACCAGAGTGCTCTGCTGCCTTCATCTCAGCAAGTTTCTGCAAGTGTAGGCTCTAGCCTGACTTTGTCCCAAAATTTCTCACTCTGCCAGGGGTGTAGCCTATTTCGTATCCTGGGGAGCATGTACCAGCAGGGCAGCTGGCCTGCTCCCCAACAACCTCAGCAGAACAGATGCCAAATACGTAATTGCTCTATTTACCCAGAGAAGCAGGCTCCACACCGGAGCTGAAGCACCTGTGCGTGGCTTGAGCAATGAGCAGATCCTCACGGTCATGAGAGACTGACACTCATAGCATGAATACTGAGAGCTCAGCCACTTTTTGGCAATGTAGAGGGAAGCCTGGCCTGGAACCACCGGTCATGGGCTGAGAGAGCAAGTGGCTTTCAGAATGACTGCAGAAAAAACAGATCCCTTCATGCACACGGAAATCCAAACCACGTTACCATCTTTTTCTCAGCACCTGGCTGCAGAGCAGCTAGAGCTGGTCAAGGCTGGCAAGCTAAAGCTGGTCAAGGCTGGCGAGATCCTGCAACCTCGCCTCAGGGGCATCGGGTGCTGACCGTGGGGAGCGGGACTGGCACAACAATCCCGTTTGCCACATGCCAGCACGTGGTGCCATCACGGTAGCCCAACCTCTGCTTGGCCGTGCTGCTGCCACAGCCTGGCTCCGAAGGCGTGGTGCAGGGCTGGAGGAATTTACGGTGGAAATGAGGGGCGGGAAAGATAAGGAAGGCAGCCTTCAGCCAGGCTAAAGTCTGCGTGTTACAGCGCCTGTCCCAAGCCCACAGCCCAAGCCAGGCACAAACCCGCTCTCCTCCCTTCCCTCAACCCCAGGTCTCGGCGTGTTTGCGCACTGCTGTGCCGGGTGCTTTAATGTGGGGCATTTCCTCCCAAGGAACCACGCCAAGGGGGGACGCTTTGAAGCGCCGGGTGATGGGTGCCGCGGGGCCCCTGCTTTCCACGGCCCATCCCCACGCACCTTTCCCCACAGTGCCCCCACTCAGCGGTAACGGGATACCCATAAACCCACGCAGACCTCACCACCGAGGCCGCTCAGCGCCCCGCTTTTAAACGGCCACTCCCCGCGGGAGAGGGCGCCGGCTAAGGCGGAGGGCACGACGCCGTGCCCTCGCTCCCTTCGGGACGCGCTACGCTCCAGTTCCGCGCGTTATCCCCGGCTCGGTGCCACAGGGACCCGCCGCGGCTGCGGGAGCGAGCGTAACCCCGGCGGGGCGGCACAAGAGAGCAGGGAGGGCTCGGTACCCTGCCCGCCGCCGCCGCCCGCGGCTCCGCACGCCGGCGGGGCTGCCGCAGGGAAGGGGAGAAGTTCCCCTGCGAAGCGGAAACCTCACGGGGCGAGGCGGAGGCACACCTGCGCGGCAGCAAACCCGTCGGAGGGGTCCCCGACCTCTCCGCCGGGTCCCCATCCCCTCCGCCAGCCCGCCCATGGGACCAGCCCGCCCATGGGACCATCCCGGCGCCTTTCCCACCCGCCGGCCGCCGCCGCAGCCGCCTCGCACGGCGCGGCCCCGCCGCCGGCCGCCCCCCGGCGGAGCGGGAAGGGAAGGGAGGAGGGCGCCGCCCCCGGGGCACCACGGAGGGGGCTCAAGCAAGCGAGAAACAGCCCGGTGACAGCGGCCCCGCCGCGCCGCGCCGAGACAAAGCGCCGCCCTCAGCAGCCGCCCGCCGCGGGAGGCGGGACGGGACGGGGCGGGCGGCCCCGCGCCTCTCCTACCTGTTACAGGTCATCCCGGCCGCCGCCGCTGCCGCCACCCCCAGCATCCCGCCGGCAGCCGTTGCCAGCCGCTCCCGCAGAGCTGCCGCCGCCGCCGCCGGGAGGAGCCACGCCGGGCGGGCGGTAATGGCGCTGGGCGGCCGCGCCGCCGGCACCTGCCTGCCGCCGCCGCTGGGGGGCGCGCTCCGCCCACCCGCGCCGCCGCTGCCGCCGCCGGTCCCGGCGCCGCGAGCCGCAGGCAGGCAGGCCCCGCCCCGCGCGGGCAGCGCGAGCGGCTGCTGCCCGCCTCGGAAGGGCGGCCCGGGCCAGGCCCCATCGCCCTCGGCGCCCCGCCCGGGGAGGGGAGGGGAGGGGAGTCCCCGCCAAGCGCAGGCGGGCGCGGGCCCCGCCGCCGACGCTGCGCCCGGTCACTTCCCGGCGGACGCGGGGGAGGCAGTCCGGCTACCCGCACCTTTTGGCAGCGCTGGCTGCGGGAAGCGGGGAGCGCCCGCAGCCCGGGGGTACGCCAGGCGGGCGCGGGAGGGAGCGCCCGGTCCTGGGCTGGTTTTTCTTCCCCCCGACAGAAAGTCGCTGTCGAAAACGACTGCGCGCGCCCTGCCCCACGCGCCGCCCGGCAGCATCCCCGGCGAGAGGGCCCGAGCTGCGGGCGCCAGGCGCTGGGCAGCTGCGGGACGGAGAGGCCGCTCCTAGGGAACGGCGTGGGAGGAGGCCAGCGCCTCGCTCGGCGCCAGCCGCCTGCCCCGGGAAGGCGATCCGAGTCAGTACCGCTGGGGCAGCAGGGCTGCCGGCCCGCAAGGTCGGGCCCCCTGCGTTCGCAACCCTCGCTTGCAAGCCAGGCAGGTTCCTGAGACCCGGGGCTGAAGGGGAAGAGCGGTACCGGAGATTTGGGGTGACCGGGCAGCCCCGCATCACCCCCAGCATCGGAGCAAGGAAGCTGCACGGCTAAACGAGTAAAGCGGGTACGAGCCTGGCAGGGGTAAGGAGGTCTGACTGTGTCCCCGCAGTCTGCTCAGGGAATACGTTAAGCTGGCTCATACATGAAGCCAGTGCAGATCAGCGCCGCCAGGCACAAGTGGGTGTGCGCCAGAAAGCAGTCCCCGGTGTGTGTACCCGGGGTACACCTGCTTCTGGGTCCGTAAGGACCGGGAAAAGAAGGGAAAGCTGTCAGGAATATGACTCACCAAAGGTAATCAACGTGCCCCACACACGGTTCTGGACAGAGCTATGAGTGTAAAAACACAAGCACGTCCGGCTGCTGGCGGTTTGCCTGCTCCTCGGCACAGTTTCTTGCCAACGTTTAGGAATCCAAGCACAGCAAAACCTTAGCATTGCAGGGAACACGTTTCTGTACAAAGAGGGAAATAAAAGTGTATGGCTGGAGGAGGGGAGTGATGGTGTGCCAGAAGAGGGGGAAGGGGTCCTTCCCCTCTACTCAGCAGTGGTGAGGCCATACCTGGAGGGGTGGGTCCAGGTCCAGACTCCCCAGTATGAGACACACGGCCAAGCTGGAGAGAGGCCAATGACTGGCCACTGAAACAACTGAAGGATTGGAGCGTCTCTTTTATGAGGAGAGGCTGAGAGAGCTGTGACTCTTCAGCCTGAAGAAGGCTCAGGGGGATCTTATAAATTAATATAAATATCTGAAGCAGAGGGATAGAAAAAGGATGGAGCCAGACTCTTCTGTGCTGCCCAGCGACTGGACCACAGGCAACAAGTACAGTCTTAAAACAGGAGGTTCCCTTTTTCCCTGTGAGGAGGACCCTGTACTGACACAGGTTGCCCAGGGAGGTTCTGAAGTCTCCAGCCTTAGAGACTTTCAAAAGCCATCCAGACACAGTCCTGGGAAACTTGCTCAAGGTGGCCCTGCTTGGGCAGGGGCTTGGATAAGATGACCTTCAGAGATGCCTGCTAACCTCAACCATTCAGTGATGCTGATAAAAATCCAAAATAAAACACACATAGACTCCTCCCCCTCCCCCCCAAAAAAAAAACCCCACAACCTCACAAAGCCAAAACACCCCAGACCAAAACACCCACTCATTTTAATGAGCGTGTCAGCAGAGTTTCCTTTTATCACCTCAGTAAGTTCTCATTCTGTGCTGGTAGAAGGTAACAGTACTCTTTTGGGGTTTTTTCTATTCAACTTTGGTCAGCCCACCGTTACTGGTAGGCAGCTTCATGGATGTCTTTAATTAACCTCCATTTGCCTGCAAAGATTTTGGTGTCTCTCCCCATTACCCATCCTCCCGGGGAGCTGCACCGAGCAGTTGCCCCTGGCTGCTGAGCCCAACCAGAGAGCAGCACCTCTGACCAGCACAGCCTGAAACAGGAGGAGGTGGCTGAGGCATACGTGCCACTACCAGGGCAGCAAACTCCAAAACAGTGAACTCTGGAAATAATTAACAGGCAGAGGCAGCCAAGGAGCGCAGCCGTTGCCGTCCTTCCCTCAGAAAGCACGTTAATAGATTTAATGGCAAGTGAATTGCACCACGAGCAGTTTTTCCAGGGCTTTTAAAGATGGCATCCCATGAGCCAAGCTTGCAATATGTAACCTCCAAGTAGCAAAGGCCTTCACGCCGAGCGGGAAAGCCTCCACCACACGCTGGCCTACGCCAAGCGCTAAGTACCAGCAGCTCTTGGGAGCGCTGTACCAAGGAAAAGCCAGGGGCTGAGGCTCACAGATTGCCTCCCCAGGCTCTGAGCGCTTCGCAGCTCGTTTGTGCCCTGGCTTTGGGGTCTGATTTGAAGTCTATTTCTGTCTTTATAACAGAAAATCCAAGCCTTAATTGCTCTTACTTCTCCATTACGTAGTATTAGCGTATGCAGGCATAGCCATTAACTTGTAAAATGGGGCAAATAATTTAATAGGATTCACAAACACACACCACAAACTCACAAGAGAAAAGGGTGGCTCCTTCCAGTCCAGTATAATGAAGAGCTATGGCCATTTTCTTCCTATGGAGTTTTTTAAAACTACAGTAATCTGCCTACTTATTTCTGCTTACAAACCCATCAGGAAGTTAAGTGTTCTACTGCTGATGTACTTGGCATCAGGAGAAGTGCCATTATCCCCAGCAGACAAGTGAGGAAACAGACACAGAGAAATTTAAATTAAATTCAGCTGAAGCACATGGCAAAGCAGGGACTTTGGACTCCCTGTCTCCAAACCAGCATATTAATCACAAAATTCATGTTGGGTGGGGTTTTTTTCACCCCTCCCACCCCTGCCAGCTAAACTAGAGCGAAGAGCAGTTTTAAGCTGACACATCCTTTTAAGCGTTCCCATCACTGCACAGCACACAGCCCCGCAGCTGGCTTGGCAGTGGGAGAAGTGATAGCAGAGCACCTTTACGTACTCAGAACTATACACATTATCAGCTTTACTGAGGCTGAACAAGGCTGTTATTGGAGGCCTGGGGAAGGAGCAAGAAAGGAAGGGTTATTGGGGAGAGAAAAAGGTGGCTTAGTGAAATAATTTGACTGCCTGTCTCCATGATCACAAATATCAGCATCTTTTCACCAGGTTCTTTTTCATTTCCAGTATTTTTTTTTTACAGTTTTGCCATAATCATATGATAAGTGACTTTTACCTGTAGTATTTGCACTAGCTTTTGCTTTCTCCCAGACCTTCATGCAACTGCAGCTGGTATGTTCTTCCTCAGGTTATTACTGACTCAGAGAGCCTGTTAACACAGCAGCCCTGTGGTTGTTTACCTTAATATAATCAATGAATTTCAGCTGTAAACTGTCAGTTTTTCATGTCATACTTTCAAAGCTAAGAAATTAAAGAAACAGCAAAAGAAAACTCTTCAGTGTGAATAACTTCTGAATACAGGCTGTCCCAGTTGAACAGTCCCAGCAAAACTATTAATGAATCCATAAGTAAGAAAGTATTTAGGTTTCACATTCTTGCTCATCAACAGTAACTTCACAGCTCAATAGTAGAAAGACATTTTGACCACAGAATCACAGAATCATAGGGGTTGGAAGGGACCTCCAGACACCATCGGCTCCAACCCCCCTGCCAAAGCAGCTCCCTAGGACAGGCCGCACAGGTCGGCATCCAGACGGGTCTTGAATATCTCCAGAGAAGGAGACTCCACAACCCCCCTGGGCAGCCTGTCCCAGGGCTCTGGCACCCTCACTGGGAAAAAGTTCTTCCCCATATTGGTGTGGAACTTCCTGTGCTCCAACTTGAGGCCATTGCCCCTTGTCCTGTCCCCACAGACCACTGAAAAGGGGCTGGCCATTTCTCTCTGTGTCCCACACTTGAGATATTTATAAACATTGATCAGATCCCCTCTCAGTCTTCTTGTATCAGGGCTGAAGAGCCACAGCTCACCCAGCCTTTCTTTGTAGGGAGATGCTCCTGGCTCTTAATCATCTTCTTATCCCTCCTCTGGACTCTCTCCAGGAGATCCCTGTCTTTTTTGTACCAGGGAGCCCAGAACTGGATAGAATACTCCATTGTATCAGAACTGGATACAATACTCCATTTGACCTCCATAAAAATCGTTGCTAGTTTTAAAAATAGTATGTAGGCTACTCCAGATTCTCACAGGCTTGTTTTAGCTGTTAAAAGCCCGGTCTGATCTCCGTTTCATGCTTCACCTTTCCATGGAAGACGGAAGACAACTGTGCAAGAGCAGGGACATAACTTCTGTGCATCAATCTCAGAACCCTGCAAAACTGATCACTAAGGTTCTGTATTTAGCAGCATACATTTCTGCTTCATGACAGGGTCAGTAATTAGGCTGACCTGCTAACAGCTAAGCAGGGAGCTTATGGCGGCACCACAAAGCAGGTGCTTTAAAAAGTAACTTGATGTCTTTTGGCAATCACATCACTAGGCTCACATTTGTATTTCAGCTTGTGTGCCACTTGCATATAACAGGAGTAGAGAGTGCAATGCACTTATTGTTAGGGATGTTTTTTTTAAAAAGATGAAAGCTTAGTCTACATCAGTAAAGCCATGAAGAGTTAACTTAATACAGTCATCCTGTTTCTCACAGTATTCTCATCGTGCCTCACTTAAAAAACACCCAAAGTACTCCCTGAGCCACCCCAAACTCGTGACACAGCCATCAGAAATAGTTTAAATTTCAAAATGATCACTGTTCACCTGCAGAACCTAGAGAGCAAACCTGGTGGCATATCCTGTTGATCAACCCTGTCCTTCTCTACTGCATACAGACCACCACATTTTAGCACGAGGACCCCTAGGTACTGCACTATCAGAGGTATGACCTTTTTTCCAGTCCACAGGGACCTCTCCTGACAGCCATGACTTTTCAAATATGATGGAGAGCGGCTCAGCAACCACATCAGCAGCTCCTTCAGGACCCTGGGATGCATGTCGTCCAGCCCCATAGACTTGTAGACATTCAGTCTCATGAGTCTCATTCAGTCTCATGGTGCGGATGACACCAAGCTGACTGGTGTGGTTGACACCCTAGAAGGAAAGGAAGCCATCCAGAGGGATCTTGACAGGCTGGAAAAATGGGCCCAGGTGAACCTAATGAGGTTCAACACTGCCAAGTGTCAGGTGTTGCATTTGGGCCGGAAGAATCCCAGACACAGATACAGACTGGGAGAAGAGCTTCTTGAGAGTAGCCCTGCTGAGAAGGACCTGGGTGTCACCGTGGATGAGAAACTTAACATGAGCCAGCAGTGTGCTCTTGCAGCTCGCAAGGCCAATGGGATCCTGGGCTCCATCAGAAGAGGGGTGGCCAGCAGGGACAGGGAGGGGATTGTCCCTCTCTACTCTGCCCTCGTGAGGCCCCACCTGGAGTACTGTGTCCAGATCTGGGGCCCCCAATACAAGAAGGATGTAGAACTGTTAGAGAGAATTCAGAGGAGGGCCACAAGGATGATTAGAGGGCTGGAGCACCTGCCCTACAAGGAGAGGCTGAGGGAGCTGGGCTTGTTCAGCCTGGAGAAGAGAAGGCTCATTGCAGCCTTCCAGTACCTGAAGGGAGCAAACAAACAGGAGGGGAATCAACTTTTTAAAAGGGCAGATAATGGCAGGACAAGGGGGAATGGTTTAAAGCTGAAGGAGGGAAGGTTTAGATTGGATATTAGGGGGAAGTTTTTTACGGAGAGAGTGGTGAGGTGCTGGAACAGGCTGCCCAGAGAGGTGGTGGATGCCCTGTCCCTGGAAGTGTTCAAGGCCAGGTTGGATGGGGCCCTGGGCAGCCTTGTGTAGATCCAGGCCTGAGGTTGGTGGCCCTGCCTGTGGCAGGGGGATTGGAGCTTTATGATCCTTGGGGTCCCTTCCAACCCTTGCCATTCTATGATTCTATGATTCTATGACTGCTGGCTAAAGAAAAAAAGGTAAAGAAAAAAAGGTAAAAAAAAAAAAAAGGCATTGCTCAATGACAACAACTTGATGCAACCAGTAAGAATTACCTGTTCCTGGTTTTGTATGTTGTTTGGACATTTCTGCTAATGCTGGTATTCAGAGGTCCTCCAAAGGGAGGAAAGGTAGCTCGAGATAATTAGTGCAGAAGTCAGTCAAATACTGTGACATAAACTAGAGGGAAACAATCAAGTTCCAACCCAAAGTAGTTTAAGTCCATCATTTTTCTGTTCTAAGCCTTTTGTCACTGCTGTTTCCATCCTTCATGGAATGTTACAAACCCAATTGCGAGCTTTTCTGGAAATCCCCCTCCTCCAAGAGAAGTATGACACCCACTCTACCACTCTACACACTGTTTTTTTAGCCAGTTTCCAAGAGAAAGCCTGGTGGGAAGAATTAGGCACAGACACCCCCATGAACAAGAGGTGTTTTAAGTTTTTATTGCCTCCAATTGCTCCTGTCCCAACTCTCCCAGAAGCTGTAGCCCTCTGCCTGTGGAGTGACTACACGTCTCTCCTTCTGCAAAGGCTGGCAGCTTCACCTAGGTTGCTGCAGCTTTAATTACATGCCTGACTGCTCTCAAGAGGAACATTAACTAGTCTGTATAAATATTTGGATGCTAAAAGCCAGAGCGATGTGATTGGCCTTCTCCCTTGGCAAGAGATATGCTGAGCATCAGCAGCTTAACTCTGCAGAGGGGAACGATGACAGTAAAACAGTACTTAGGTAAAAGCCCTTTTCTGGAGTTCTGTAATTGTTTCCATGGGTTTTACTTTTGAGATGTTCTGCATCCTGCAAAGGGCAAGAGATCCAAGACCAAATATGTACCTCTGCTCCGGAAACACTCTGCGTGTTCTCGGAACAAGCTTCGATTTTCAAGCAATTAAGCTTCCAGATCCAACAATTTAAAAAAACCCCAAACACCCAAACAACAAAGCCCTTAAATCCCATACTCATATACAGCTGCTGCCCAATGTCAATCAATTTAAAACACTCTCCCAGTACAAGAGGGCTGGGACTGGGCCCAAGCCCAAAATACCACGTTGCTTTTCACGCTGAGTGCTTTGTGTTCTGAAGAAGCCTCCAAGCACCCGACTGGCAGCAGGGGGAATACACCACTCACTAACCCCAAGGTGCATTTCAGGGTGGGAGCAGTAGCTGATGTGCATTTTTCTTCCCCTTTGTTTTAGCTATCCTCAGGCTTCATTTTTCAGCCCAGCCTTCCCTGATCCTCACTGAGCCTAAGGAACAGGCCAGGAAGTAAGCTGTGGAAGCTAGAAAAATACAAGCAAGAAAATAGAATACATTCTAGATCAGATTCAGTTTGCAAAGTAGTGGGATTGTCATTTCCCTCCCCCTCCAGCATATATACACATTTATGTGAAAGCAGCTAGAAGCTTACTCTAAATATCAGGCTTTCTTTTTTGACTGCTTTCTATTTCTTACATCAACTTCTTTTTGCACCTCACGGTCCCCTCCCTGACCATACAGCTGTAGCACAGCCTAACAAAAAACCAGATGGCAAGAAAAAACACAGCAAGCTCTCACTTAAACCAAACCATCCAACCACCTCCTCATCCATAGAGCATCCAGCCTTTGCACTAGGATGCCCGTGTAGATAGAGGGAAGTCACTATGGGGAATGAGGTCCTTATGCCCACTTCAAGGTGTTATTCAGAGGGATACTGTTTTACAAGGTGGCTAGTTCTTAAAAAACACCAAATGCAATCTTTCTAACAAGCATAGCAATACCTTCTGCACCTCTCCTCGTCAGCTATGTCACCAGCAATCTGACACATCTAGTAATGCATTTTGAAAATTTGATTTTTAATGATTTTTTTTAAAACACCCCAAACCAGATTCTTTCCCTCTTCAGTTCATCCAGAAATATCCATTCACCTTTATTGTGTTCCTAAGTAAAGACTGTGGTGACTATAGCAGATCCATAAAATCATCACTTTAAAACTACATTAACCATCCCCTTGATTTTTACCTTGCATACGAGCAGCATTTTCTCAGGTAAAAACAAACATTTAGGGAAAAAAGAAAGGCACTCTGTTGGGTAAAGGTGAATTTTATTGAAGTGATGGCCACGTGAAAAGGCCAAAAGACATATTTCCAACCAAAACATTTCTCTATTCAGACTAGCAACTCTGAAATGACTACAACAAATATAGTTTTCCCCTCTTCACACATTTGGTTTCTCGGCTTGTGGGTGATGACTGCTATCGGCGAGGCTCCTCAGGGAGGTATTTTCACAGTACCAGTAATAGCAGAACTGCCAGGTAGTTGACAAAGTATTGGTGCACCTGGTGAAGCCAACACATGAGCCAAGTGAAGAAGCACAGGTGGTTAGGCTGCCTTCAAAACTGCAGGAGTCTTCAAAGATTCCTCCACAATCGCAGGATACATCATCCAGTATCAAAGCAAAAGGATGGAGGGCGATAGCCAAAGGAAGATTTAAATTTAGAAAATAGTCTAACAATATAATTCCTCAGTTATGCTTTGGGGCTGGAGGGTCCCAAAAGATACAAACAACTCTATACTCTCACACATATTGCTTCTAACAGGGGTTGGCCACCCTGAACCCCAAATCCAACTGGCCACTTCTACACTATAGCTTGGCAAGTTCTGGTTGTCCCGTTTCTGAACTGGAACACATTTCACTTGCACAGGTGAGTTTCCCTTCTGCACAGGAGGAACATGAAAGGCAGATAACCCGTTTCTCAGTCAGCATAGGTAGTAAGAAATTGAGCCACAGTGCACACACAGGCCTGGGAACTCTGAATCACTTCCAGTTTTGCTTTTTTAATTAATATATACTCTGCATAGTGACAGCAAGGTCTCTCTCTCTCTCTCTTTTAATTTATTTTATTATGCCCACCCTTAGGTTTGGGCTGAAGGCAGGCTGATAGAAGAGTAAAATTTGGTCCTAAGCTTATAATCTCTTTGGGCAGGGGTTAAATTTTCTGGGAAAAAAACCATCTTCACAAATATGGCACTGTAAAGAAGACAAACCAACCAACCAACCAGAAAGCAAAGTCAGCATGGTGCTCTTCCCAAAAAGAGCGCCACAGTATATCAAGAAGCAGCAATACAAGTTAAAACTTTAAATTGCTTTTTGAAAGCAAATCACAGCTACAATGCTGTACATTACAAATGCAAATATATGACATATAAAAAGTTTTCTATGCAAAATAATCCTGCTTCCAGTCTACATTCTTCTATGCCATTTACTGCAAGTGTATATTAAACTTTGATATATTTGCTTACAGACAGTTTATTGCCACAAAGATAAGTTCTGGCAATCTTAGCAACAGAACACAGTTTAGTAGCAGTTCTTCAAATATTTTTACATTAATTAAGATCTTACTTTTCCATTGTAAAAAAAAATAACAGTAATGCAAGTTGTCCACCTCTACATTCGTAAGTACAATACTTGAGATTTACTAAGAACAGTGAGCATGCAACTCAGACTTGAAAGAAGTCAATAAACAACTGGTATTTAACAGAGCCAGTGATAATGTGTTACCTGCATGCATCTATTCACAGCTTGCAATGTTAAATAATCTATATTTCTGAGATATGTGCATTTCAACAGGAGCTGGTCACGGCTCTTCAGCAGCAGCTGAGCAGCTTTTGTGCAGAGGAGACTAAATCAGGTCAGCTGCTGGGTTTGAACTAAGCAAGACAAAAGTCGTACCCTTCCACTCCTGTGCTTCCATTGTTCAAAGCACAGCAGGAGAATGACTTGCACTTACTTTGGAGTGTATTTCAGATCTCTCCTGTCCCTCTGTTTTGGCATTCTTTTGAGTGATGTTAACCAAATCCAGCTGTAAATAAGGAGCTAGAATTCAACATCTGGGATCTGGAGCAAGTCATAAATGCTGAAGATATGGCAGTTGTTTCAAAAGCAAATGCAAGAAAGCAAACATGAGGCTGTTTAGGCTGTCTAAATTTCATAGCTACAGACAACTAAAAGACTTATCCCCACACTACCATGTATCAGTTCTGGGACCTCAAAGTCCACAGAGAATGTTTGGTAGCACAAACCATAAGGATTCCAATTAACACACTCACTGGAAGGGAAAAAAAGGGGGGGAGAGGGAAAAATGGGTGCTTAAGACTGTGGAAAGGCATTAAAATGTCTAGATAAAGCCTGTTGGCTTTCTTCATTATATACTGAAATATATACAGAAAGGGAAGAATTAAACTGAAAGCACAGTTACTGGACAGATTATTTTCAACATGTGCTGACTTTCTGATGTTCTTATGTTCAGATTAATCCCAGCCCCAAATAAGGCAATATTAAAGGAATGGGCAGAATTTCCTTGGGGCCTCAAGTAAGACAGGAAAGGAAGAATACTGTAACAGTAATTCTCTGCAAAGCAGCACAGAGAGCATGAAAATAGGAGTGGAAAAGATGGAAAGACTTCAGTGAAAAGGTAAGCAGTGTTAGAAGATGTGCATGCATTTTAATAACTTATAAATTAAGATGGCAAAAGGCAGCATGGGCTGTAAAGGGGAAAAGACGACTGAAGCTACGAAGAGGTGCTGTGTTGGTAACAGATGTAGTAATTCTATGGCAAAGATTTATTTTTCTTGAAGAAAACCAAGCATTCTGTTGAAATAATCTGTGTCAGGTTATTAATCTGTGCAAATGACCTGTGCAAAACACAGAGAAGTGAGAGAAGGGTATAGCATCTTCAAACATTAGAACATTGAAAAGATGCATCTATTGACAAAAGCTTTGTCCTTTTCTCTCAGAAGTTATTAGGAGTCTGACCTATGGACTCAGATTCTTCCTTTAGTGTTTTCAGTATGTCTAAGTCAGTTTGAGTAGTTTTTTCATCTAAGTACAGACAGCACTACAGTAAAGAAACATTTCTTCCTGGTCTTGAACACAAACTTCCAATTGCAGGGTAAAAAGCCATAGTTTAAGCTCTTTATCCTAAGGCTTCAGATCACTGATGACCTCTGATTCTTGGATTACTTTCCCAAGACTTAGATAGATACCATTAATCTCTACCACAGTACTGCCCAGATATGCCAAGCATTCTATTTCATATTGATTTAGGCACCCTCTACAGTTTGTGGACTACTGTCCTCATGTTTTCAATCCAGCTTTTGGGAAGAAAAAAGGTAAAATAACCAAGACTAAAAGATGAGTCAAGTCAAAGCAGAAAATGCCATTTCTGTTTCTTAATGCTGTTACCTTTTGTAAGCATCACCAGAGAGGAAATAGCTACTTCAATAATTCCTTCAATGTGCAGACAGTAACACTAAGCATACAGATTAGCAAGCAGACAAAAATATGTGAAAGAAACTGTAAACACCTCAAAATGCTTTAAGTCTAAGGTCTAGTTATTCCAGTTACTATATTAGATCAAGTTTTTGCATCACTGTCAAAGGAGCCATCACAGGTTTGTCACATTCTGTTTCCAAGCAATTTTCAATTAATTAGTCACTTCTCATTATCTTTCTGATCATCAGCTTAAACATTTACAAGAGGAATAGCTGGCTGCTCTCAGAACATAACATAGGCCAGTCTTTCAGAGTTATTGAGGGCTTCTTTCTTAGAAGAGCTTAAAAAGCTGGAAACAACACAGAGAAATAAAAACCTGTAGTTCAATGCCACACCACCAACAGGTTGTTCCACACTGAGATTTCTCATTGCCCCTGTGGAATGTGTTTAAAGAGTCAGCCTTTCCACCACCTCATCGAAGTCCTGACCAGCTGTGGAGGTATGAAGCCCACCCAGAGGGCTGCGAGGTACCCTCTTCCTCACCTGGAGGAGGAAGAAAAACATAATGTAAGCCTAATGAGTAAGACATTGCATCATTTGGTTACGTGACCTTATTTTCCCCCCTTCCTCTGTACATGTTAAATGCTGTCCTCAAAGTTGTTAAGTAACATTCAGTACTCATTCTTGGGCTGCCATAGATTTGCTCATGAATTTTATCACCAAGCCTGCTTTACTTTGAGTACTGAAGGATGTTTGAAAGAGGCTTTACAAAGAAACCCAAAAACCCTCTCCAGAAAAATCCAGTCAGAGTGCCAGAACAGCATCAAAATGCTACAGACTTAACTTCCATCTCACCTTTCCAAATGCCAAGCCTATCATGGAATGAAGTACTTTGCCACTTTCCTTATTCATGGGATTCTGTTCAGGGGGTTAAGTGCTTGTGTGCACACATGGCACTGACTCTATATTAATTTTAAAATAAAGTATAGGTCAGTTGCTAGTGAAATACAAGCAGCTACACGTGGGACTGAGAAGTGACAAATAGTACCTTAAAAACACTCAGAGTATTTGAGGGGACAAACACAGTATTTAAAGTGGAGCCATGTGATTACAGCCAGCTCTTGGGCAATTTCTTGGAAAGGCTTAACTCTTTGTCCTTCCTTCCCTAGTGCCTTTATTTCTTAGCAAATAGCATATTTTCTTCAAGAGATTTTTGAAGTTAATGTATTGAAACTAGCATTAGATCTGCAGTACTGCCTTGAGAGGACCACTTTAATTGTCCTTTTAGAACATCTGCCAAGAAAGTAAATTGTTTATAGTAACCTTGATTTTAAGGTCATTTTCATAGAAATCTTAACTCAAAACACAAACACATTAAATTTTTACAACTTACTATCATCTTCCTGAAATGTGTATGTTTCATAAGAAATTATATTTTACCACAGTTTTATTTATATTCTGGGGTATTCATTACGTTTTCTGAAAACAGAAACATTCATTTCTCTCAGCAGAGAAAGCTGGTTTTATTGCTAGCTCACTGGCATTATGCTGCTAAGCTTTGTTTTTCCTCAAAGGCCTATGCAGAAGAAAGCACAGAACTTTGGTTGCCTTTATGTCCCCTTCTGGGTTTTTTTATGACAAAGTCTTGACCCCCACCTACCTTGGGCAATCGCAACCAGCTTCCCCTTCTCCTCAGGGCTGAGCTGCAGCATGGTGTCTATTACTGGGAGCAGCCTTTCTTTCTCACTTCCTGATTTTAGAAATATGAACTGCAGTAGAACATTCTTCAAGTATTCTAGATTAGCCACAGACTTCTCTCTCTCTTGATTTCTTTCCAGTCTTCTTATTTCATTCTTAAGGAGCTGCAGATGAAGGAAAAAAAACCCATGCAATATTCTTTGCTTCATATAATGAGCAGTTGAACAAAGATCTTTTCAAGAGTTAAAAAGTGAATTATGCAGCTTGCTTTGGAAAGACTAAGGTGTGCAAAGCTACATTCAGAACACAGTGTGGAGTTAAACTTGAACATGTAATAATATTGTCCAGAAAGAACTTATTGATCAAAAGTAGCCTTTTTTAAAAAGACCTGTGCAGTAGTTATAATGATATGCAGCACTAACTGTTCAATTTCAGTGGTAAACAGTTGAGCAGTTAAATCTTTAATCCACATTACTTATTTAATGTTTTATAAAAGAAAGCTGAGCACATTTAAGAGAATATGCTAACTTTAGGAATGTTTCCTGAAAACTCAGGGAGGTGCAATCAAATCAAACCAAACTTCATTAGTACAGTTCTAAAGATAGACCTTCTTTTAACTTAAGACAGCTAAAAGGGATTACAGGAAGAGAAACCAGAGAATGCTTGGGGTTTACATATTACCAGAATCAAAACAGTAAAAGCACTTTACTAAACATTAAAATTCCAAACTCTTGAGGTTTGTTTTTTTTCTGTTGTAACAGCTTTTAGTGCACCCTCCATCCTCCTCCCTGCCCTTCTCCATAACTAGAAACTCTGGGGGGAAAAAACCCACAAAAACCTTTTTTTGACTCTGGAATAAAAGTCCTTCCAGAATGAAGTTTTGCATCTCCAATTTTTTTTTATGGACTGGGATTTTCTGAAACAAGTTTGGTGTTAAACATTTGGTCCAAGAAGCCGACCATAGAGATGAGAGGTGTTCCCACGCCCCCTGCCTTTCTGCCAACCTTGATTTGCTCCATGAGGATCGCGTTGGTGGCTTCCGATTCACGAAGTAATTCGTTCAAGTGATCGGCGCTCTTCGCCGTCGTATTTAGTTTCTGGATCAGCTCGTCCCTGCTGAGTTCTGTTTGCCACTGAGATGGTTCTGCAATTAATTGGAAAAGAAAACTGAGAGAAGGAACAAACACTTGACTCTGCTTTGTACTAACTTGCCATCAGGACTTGATTGATGTCGTTTCTCGGATTGCAAAATTCCCATGCATCGTTGCTGCTGCTGCAAGCCTGTTTTGTGATTGCTTTTTGCATATTTAATATATTAGAAGAGGATTGGCAAATCAGTTCTAACTATGTCAAAATACAGGGGTTTAGTTTACCCCTTGTTTGCTACCCACAGCTGAAGATTTTTCCACAGAACGTTCAGTAGACTTTCCAAACATGATTAGGTGCTACCGTTTACTTTGTTCCTACTTTTTGGGGGACGCTCAGAACATTGTTTTTCATGCTGACTTTCATTTACCTGGGGAAAAAAACCCTATGAGTAAATTCCCATTGTAATAAACTACGTAAAGATGAACAGAACATTTCATTAATGAGAGTTAAATCAGCACTTAGTTGCCTCTAGCAGAGGCTAGTCCAGAACACAAAAAGTTCTATAACTACATACTGACTCGCTCATCCAGTTTTTTCCCTTTAGAAAGTCACAAATGTGACATCATTAAATGAATAAAACATATAGCAGTATTTTATTATTAGTCCCCCCTCAAGGACAAAAGCTTCTGCAGAAATTCAGGATGCCTTGAATCTAGAAGCATGAAAACACAACATTCTCAGGTATTTTGAGGGCACAGAATTCTGCGTCTTAGGCTGGCAAGAGCTTCAAAAAGCTGCATGTTCTACCTACCCAATTTTCCTTCTGGGGAGTTCAGAAGTTGTTCCAAGGATGGTACATAGGTGCTGGCTGAGGAGACAGACTCTGTGTCTGTTGTTTCCATACCTTCTCCCTCTTCCCTAGCTACAGTGTGCACATCCAGAACAGGCAGGTCGGTGCTTCGCCGTTCTCTTAAGTTCTTCGTTGCTGGATTGGAAACAGCTGGGCCTGAAAGACATTGACTGATGTTTGTCACCAGAATGGAACTGGCAGAGCTACTTCATAAGCTTGAATGTCTCAGACTAGAGAGCAGTTCATAAAATAGTCTTCAAAAAGACAAAGAAAAGTGAGAAAGCCAGATAGGCACATAAACATTTCTAACAGCAACTACAGCCTTTCACCTCCCAGCTGACCCCTCCAAATCAAAGGCTGTTTCCAAACCCACACTTGACTGGGAATTTCTATTTCAGTGACTATGAAACTCTCATGCAGCTCTCCCTGCAGATGAGCTGTAGCTATGACAAGAGAGTCACATGCTTAAAACACAAAACAGCATTAGCTTTACTTTCAACCAGTCCCGTGGGAGATGTAAATTGTTTTGGTTTAATACTACTTTTAGTGTGCACTATCCTGCTGCTTCAGTAACATACACAAAGAGTAACTTCTTAAACCATTCCTGCTGCTTGGCAAATGTCCAACAACATCCCAATTAGTAACTTTACAGATATAAAAATAGCACTCGAGCTTGAACACAGTAAAATCTTAAATCAGAAGAGGGGTCAAATGGCAACTATACCAATAACAAATGTTGTTAAAACAACTTTCAGTATGCTTTTCTTTAGCTTTACCCATCATACTGGGGGCAGAAGTCCAGTATGCTCCAAGATCTGAGACAAACTTATAGGAAGAGCACCAAATATCTACAATATTTGCTCCCCTGGTGCAGCTTTGAGCCACTCCCCCACGTTCTGTCACTGCATCCCAGAGAGAAGAGAACAGCACTTCCCTCTCCACTTCCTCTCATCAGGAAGCTAAGAGAGCCTTAAGGTCACCCCCTCAGCCTCCTCTCCAAACTTGACAACCCTGAAGTCCTCTGCCACGCCTTACAGAACATTCTTCCTAGCCCCTCCACCAGCTTTGATGCATTCTTCTGGATGCACTCAAGTACCTTAAGATTCTGAAGGGACAACAGTAACAGTAGTTCCTTACTTGCTATCAGTGGATCGCTATGGCATGCTGCAAATTCCCCAGAAGTAGTTCCTGGTGTATTACAGAACCACACAGCATAAGCATGCTTTAGATTCAGGCTCAGGTACACAACGTTGCATCCTGATACCATGACTGAATGTTACCTCTAGTGCTCGGTTCACTCTTGAGTTGGAAGAGCTGAGCTTCCACTCTGGAGAGTTGCTGCTGAAGTGTCTCTACTGTCTTCCTGTGCTCTTCTTGCAGGTTCCTGACTTGATCCCTGAAATTGTTCCGGAGAGCTTCGTTCTGGGCTGTCAGCTGACTCAAGGTCTGGGCATGCTCCGTTTTCATGACCATATTCTCAGACTGGATTGTGCAGAGCCTGAAAATGGCATGTACACAGAATGTAAGAAGCAGCAAAACACATGTAAGCTGTGCTTACATTTCAGTTTTAGAGGATAAAATAGCTTTCAGTTTTCATTATTTTAGAAAGACCTCTTTTTGCAGGGAAAATCTAAAACTGAGAATCATAGAATCATAGAATAGTCTGGGTTGGAAGGGACCCCAAGGATCATAGAGCTCCAACCCCCCTGCCACAGGCAGGGACACCAACCTCAGGCCTGGATCTACACAAGGTTGCCCAGGGCCCCATCCAACCTGGCCTTGAACACTTCCAGGGATGGGGCATCCACCACCTCTCTGGGCAGCCTGTTCCAGCACTTCACCACTCCGTAAAAAACTTCCCCCTAATATCCAATCTAAACCTTCCCTCCTTTAGCTTTAATCCATTCTCCCTTGTCCTGTTATTGTCTACCCTTTTAAAAAGTTGAATCCCCTCCTGCTTATAAGCTCCCTTCAAAGGTTATGCTTACTGCCTGTCATATGTGCACACTGCACTATCTAAACCCTTGATTGCTCTATTTCAGAACACAAAACCCAGACAATCTTTGGTAGAAAAGTGAAGCTATTAGAGACACAGTGGTCTAAACATTCTTAAAGTCTACAATTGCAACATGACTGTTTATAGTGTCACACAGGGCACGCCACTTACCTCATGCTCCACTTCCTTTAACATTTATTTACCAAACACTTATGCAGGAATTGGAAAAAACGTTGTTTCTAAGAAGCTAAGTTAAATTTTCTTCAAGCTTCAACTTTCAGTACAAAAGAATGCAGAAGAGTGTTAGCAAGAAAAACATCAGTTGTACTTGCTTTGGAGATACTCCAGAAGCAAGACACAACTTTCACAAGCAATTAACAAGTGCATGTGTGGAAAGACAAAGCTCAGGACTTGCCCTTCTAAGCAAACCCACTTAAATGCAGCAAAGAGCTCGTCTCTCTGGGTACAGAGGGTGCCTACTGTCCTACAGCGTGTTTCCAGAAAAATGTAGGAGGACACAGTTTAGCTGATTACTGTGAAACACCATGTGACCATCAGGAACAGATAAAACAGTAGAAAGAGAGAGACAACAAATCAATGGTTCCTAATACTAAGCTGTAACTTCTAATGAATATTTCATGTGAACTCTTTTGTACCCTAAATAGAGAAGAAAAGGCAAGGAAAGACCCTTTCTGAAGGGCTCAAGTATTAGGTACTGCTGATTTTTCAAACAGTGGTACAGATGAAGCAAATTCCTTTCATTTTAAAAGAAAGAGCAAATAACATTGTTGCAAGAATGGACTTAAAAAAACCCTCCAAACCAACAACCCTGTACCTTCTGTGAGAAAGGCCCCAGGACTGGGTATTTTGCTAGTGAAAGTGTTTGCTCTGCATTTTACTACTTTATTTTTCTAATAGGAAACACGCCTAAAATGTAGTTGAGCAGTCCAACACAAACACAGTGCTGAGCATTGGACTTTAAAAGTCAAGAAAGTAAGAAGTGCTAATTTTAAAATCTGAGGGTTAACAGGTAGAAAACTCGCAGAAATCTCCCATTCCTTGATCAGCTACTACTTTATTTTCATAATGGAAACTTCTGAAGGCTGATGAAAAATAGCAAACAATCATTTTGAAAATTCCTTTAACCTTCTCAACAGCTATGCCTTTTCTTTAGGAAGCAGTTATAGGCCCCTGCATGCCCAGCCCTAGAAGTTCACACACAATAAAGTATCTATTCATCATCAGACCATACTTTTCACGGAGTTCTGCCTCTTTTGCAACAGTCTCTTGCAGCATCTTATTGTGTCTTTCCAGCAGGGTGTCGTGTTCAGACTGCAAGGTCTGGAGTTCAGACACATTTGCCTGTAAATTATGCTGAGCATCTTGCAGCTTAGCTTTAAGTTGATCTATCACCATTTCCAACCGTTCCCTACAAGGTGGGGAGAAAGAAAGAAACCATGTAATTCTTTTAAAGTGCATGTTATTTCAGAATCTATATTATACCCACTCCAATTGGATAGCTGATCCAAATTGTCTATTTATTAATTAAATCAATACAACAAAGACAGAAAAAAAAATATCATAGAATGTGACTGCAGTAGGAACAATTAGTAAAGTTCTGATTGTTTATCAATACAGTAACAAACAGATTTATCAGATCCCATCTGAACTGCTGGGAATATAACTCCTGGGGTAGAAAGAGTGATTGCTATCACTTTCCACCTCTAGTGGGTTTGGAGGAACAAGACAGAAGGAGAATAGTATGTGGGATGCAGATGGGAGAAACAGTTTTGGCTGAAAAGTGGTGGAGGTTTTTCTGTTTAGTAAATGCACATCAGTTTAATGAGACTGAAAACAGGAGACAAATGGTGGGAGAAGATTTTGAGCCAAGGTCTAGAAAGCATCATCAGTCCATAAAACCAGATAAACTGTTGGTCAGAAATAAGTCAAAATCAGATATTCCAGGGCAAAAAGTTTTTAAGTCACATGTATTCTCCTTTTATGCTTTCTGCATTTAGATATGTGGACATTTCCATTATCTCATGAGCTGTTTATCTCATTAACCCTTAATGTTGATACTTGTAAATAATTTGTTTGAAAACTATTTGTCATCTCTGTATTGCTTGACTGCTCGTCCACTTTGTTTCCAAGATGATCCTCTTCCACAAAAACCCTAACAATACCATAAGTTCTCAAAATTCTGCAAAAAGGAGAGACAAAGAAATGCAACTCTTGAACTTTGCTTGCTTCAAAGAAAAGAAGAGATCCATGTATTTAAACACATAAACAAGCCATAAAACAGAAGTCCTCTAATGAAACACCAGTCTCCCTCTCGTGGATTCCCAGCAGCAACTGCACACAGTGTTTTAAGATCTGTGTCAGAAATGACTTTTGAGGTCTCACCCAAATGCCCAGCCTGTCACCAAGGACAGCTATCAGCAACGTGTAAAAATAACTTGCAGGAACTGATCTACCTTTACAGTGGGCTCAGATCCTTTCTGAAGTGCACCTGAATGTTTGTGTTTTACAACTACACTGAAATGATTTTCATGGGACTTCTGGCAGTGCAACTTTCTCCCCCACCATGTCCTTCCTCGTATAAGAGCTGATAAGCATTTCACAAGTCTGCTGGAACTGATGACTGCATTGGCAGCCAGAGCTTTATCTACACTAAACCATTCCTTCCTGACAAAGTCCATAGTGAGCTCAGCTCAATGATACCAATCTGCTCTTTTCCTCTTAGCTGGAAATGGCACTTAACTGCAATACTTTATGTCAGAGACAATGATGTGACAAGTCTACACAGAAGATGCTGGGTAATTTCTGCTCATAAGCATCCTAAGGATCTTCGTGACACCTTCCTGACCTCTCCCTCTCACTGTAACAACAGGTGATATACACATATCAAGGAGTTTGAAACTAACATATCACCATGGTGCAAGTTCATGATCTTTCTTCTGTTCAGATAGGCAGAGATACAGTTAGATTACAGCTCAGATAAAGTTTATAAAGTGGGGGAGGGTTCTGTTTGGTTGGGGTTTTTATAAACCAAAGCAACTGAGGAAGCCAACTGCCTCCCTTCTGATATTTTCCTTAATGAAGCAGAGTTAAATAGTGGTACTCCCTTGTTCAGCAATTAGCAAAGGCAAGCAAAATAACTCAAGTATCAGTATTTTTCTGTATGCATGTAAAAAGTTTGGGTTTTACCTTTCTTGTTTGGCTCCCTCAGATTCTGTCTGAGAAGCAGATTTACTCTTTTGCTGTTTCAGAACATTGTGAACACGGACTTTGTAGCTCTCAAATTCAGCTGTAACAGATGCTTGTTCAGTCTATCACACAGAAAAAAGGAAACCCTTAGTGTTATGCTATTAACTATCACTCCCTTATTTCTCTAAAATTAAATGAATTTTACATTGAAAAAATAAAGACAAAATGCATCAGGTGATTCTTTTAAATAGATAATTAAACTAGTGAATACCATGATGGATCATGGTTTTTTAGACTTATTAAGTATCATAAAATGTGACACTTCAGAGACATTGATTTTCAACATACCAATATTAAAGAAATGCTTGCAAATGAAAACACTGCATTCAGCAGATTCATAAACAAGAGGTTCTATCAATGAAGGAAAGAAAGGGATAATTCTGTTTTCCTTTTATACTACCCAGGTGACAAAAACCTAACATGCCTTAAAGTTATGCACAACTTTAAGAAGTTAAATCAGTCTTGTAATGGTAATACACAGCACAAGACAAAATATTCCAGTTGATCCTAAAGGTGTTTGGTCTGTCCTCACTTCTAAAGGCAGCTGATACGTGAGTTTCTGCAGCCATAGAGAAAATTACCTCACAACATAGTAGCTCCATCCTTGACTGTACACTATACAGCAAGAATTATTCCCCTCCTTCAAGTACTTATGTTGTATATTCCTCTTAAGAAAAAACAGATGCAGGTTTTTGTTCTTGGATCTTAGGAGAAGCTCACAGATTCATCAGTCATCCTTGAAATGACCAAAATGCTCTCAGCTCCAACAGGAGGATTTGGAAAGTTTCCTTTCAGCTGAACTGGTGAGTCAAATTCCACAGTGCTGACCCTGATTAGCCACTGCTCCAGCTTTTCTGGAGTCTGTAAAATTTGTGGACATTTCCTTTAAATTGATCCTTCTCTCTTCTTCTTGTCAAGCTACGTGAGCTAAAATTTTCCTAAGTCCACAGGTACAAAGCCTTAAATAATACATGACAACCAGGGCAGAATCTGGCTTGTCCTCTATACCATCAAATACATCAAGCACTGTGGTACTTCCCAATTACTGATGGAAAAAAAAAAAGACAACCAACCAAAAAAACCCACAACTACAAGAGTGAAAGATTTACAAAATACTGTTAGAGAAGCAGACAGAGAGAGAGTGCAGTAAATCTCCCTCCTAAAGTCTCTGACACCACTTCTTCCTCTGTAATACCTGGGCTGCTTTGAACTCTTCTTGCAAGGTTGCAATTTTTTGCTGGTAAGCGCTCAACATGCGCTGGTGTTGCTCTGAAGTTGTTCTCAGGTGTTCTTGAACCTTATGCTTTTCTGATGTTAGCACAGCCACTTGAATCTGAAAAAGTCAGTTGAAAACTTCACTATGACAAAATTTTCTTCTTCCCTCTCCACAAGGACATACCACAGAGCACAAAGGATTCTACTATAGTACTTCCTGCACAGAACTGGTGAATCTAAAATTAGAATCCATTAAAAAAATAGATGTGAGTTACAATGAATGTAATATTTTAAAAAAAAATTAAGAATGGAAAACTACAGTGGTGGGGTGGTAGCATTTAGAAAAGCCAATCCCTCCCCCTTGCCCTCTCTGCTATACCTTTCATTACAGCCAATTCCTATTCTGTCCAACCAACAAAATTTACACAGATGGACAACCCTTGAGATTTCTAATAATGATGATGTTGTTGCATTTTTTAATCTGAGCAACTTCCATTTTTAAATATTCCAGAATGTATCCAAGTTACAAGCTTCAACTTACAAAGTCTTCTTTTAGTGGAAAGGGAAAGGAAAGAGGAGCAAGCAAGAGCAAAGCTGTTTAAACAACATCAGAAGGGAAATGTTTGGGGAAAGTAGGAAACAGAAAACTCATTCAAGAAAAAGTACTCAAACAATAAAAATAACACCTCTTTATTCTTCACCCTATATTCAATCTACCCAATACAAATCACATCCTTATTACTTAAATAAGAAACCTTGTACTAACAAATAAGTGAAGTTTCTTGCCTTATAGGCTTCCACTTGCTGCTGACTGGCTTCCAGTTCCCCTTTTAATGATGCCTGTGACATTAGATGGTCATTTTCCTGCATGATAAAATTACCTGGTTATTAAAGAATTCCAAACCTCGGCAGCTGAATAGTTCAGCTATCAGCTGATCAGTTTTTTGAAAGGCAGGTTAAAAATGGAATATACAGTCACTGACATCCAGACTTACAGCTTGTTTTGAATCAGCCAGTTCTTTTTTTGTTTTCACCAGGAGTTGTTTTATCTTGGCATTTCTTTCCTCATCCTGTTGCAAAGTTGACTGAAGTGACTCTAATGCAGAAAATAGCAGTTATATGCAAAAGGAAACTCCCCTCCTATATTTCCTTGAAAGCATTAGAAAATAGTTAAGCAAATTCTCACAGACTTCTAATGACCTGCTAACAAGTAGCTTAAAGTAAATTTAGGATCTGATTTCCAAGTATCATGGAGATATTCGAATAAGTAAAACTGTTTTAAGACTTACACTTAAGGATAAGAAGTCAAATATTTAACCACATACTAACTAATAATGTTTTCTAAGTGTGGTATGTCAGACTGAAACCCCATCAGTCACTGGCTTTCAGAACTTATGATTAACTTAATTAGGTAAGAAAAACAAGTTTATCAGGCAGGCAATTTGCCTTTTATTTCCTAAATATAAGAGCAAGCAACTGACAAACTAATGAAGTTTCCTTTACAGAAATGTAACTTTGACTCTGTAGCTGTTTAATATTCCCTGCAAATCTTACTCTCACTCATCGATTTGTTTGTGAATTGTATTTTCACCATTGTTAACTACACCACAGAGACTCTTGCTGCTTATAGTTTACTCACTTATTTCTTCCTGCAGGGTCTCTTGCTTCTGTTTCTGAATCCCTGTCTCTTGCTCGAGATCTTCTATTCTGCTGTCTTTATCAGTAATCTTCTGGTTAAGTTCTTTTACTAGCCTTTCATAATCAGCTATTTCCATATCCATCAGTGTACTCTTTTGTGCATCCTGCAAGTTACACACAAAGAAGTTACAGCTCACAAAACTTTGTAACTACCCATACCCATAAGCAGCACCCATTCATCTCTGGCTCCTCAGTAAATATTCTGTTTTTAAACAAAAACCAGAAGCTTTGAACCTGCTCCCAGTTTTCATGGTTTTACCAGTAGGTATTTTGCAGATACCAGTTTCTATCATCTTCAGTCCTAACAAGGATGCCTTCTCAATAGCACATTACCTAAGTACTCCAAAGACCTGAATTCTGGTCCCTGTTTCTACTCATGACAGACCACAAAACCCAAGCTAAAAACAAACAAAAAAGGTCCCCAAAACCCAACCCCAAATTTATACAGCAGTTCTCTAAGCACAAAACCAGTAGTAAACCCCTTCACGTTCTCCCTTTTGCAATCCCCAGAACACCAAGGAAGGCATCCAAGTACAGCAAGACAGGCCAAAACCTTTGGCAGCCTGCTAGGCTCCAACATGAATGGCAGCTCTACCTTTCTGGCCAGCTCCAGTTCTTGCATAGTTTTCTGCAGGTGTTTCTTTTCCTTTTGAATTTGCATCTGAAGCTCCTCCATTTCTCGGAGAGTACCAGTATGTTCCTGAAATTTAAATTCTTCTCAATTATTCAGTCCCATTTCAAAATAGGTATCAGCATCTATTTACACTTATGCACACACACTTAGGCTGTACCAAGGTCAGATTGTGCGTGTGTGTGTCTTAGGAAATCACAGAACCAAAAAATACCCCATTAAGACTGACATTTTTCAGATTCTCTGACAATCCCCAATCTAAGTGACAATCTTTCAAAGTTCTTTCAATAAACTCTCCAGCCTTCCAAAAAGACCAGGTAGTGAGAAGAGAAAGTACTGACCCTTTTCTATAAAAGCACTTTACAAAGATCTAACAGAAATCACATCCAGTAAAAGTAATGTTTTGGCCTAATCACCATCTTTACAGAGTACTACCTTTATTTTCTGTTCTTTTAGAAGCTTTTCAGCTTCTAGTTCTTTGTCAGCCTTTGCCTTTGCTTTTTGTATCTCCAGTATCTGAGCTTCCAGCAGCTTAGCATTATGTTGCAGTGTTTCAACACGAGCCAGGAGGTCTTCATTAGCAGAGTGTAACTGATCATGCTGAAATGAACACAGTGGAAAGAAAAACATAAGCTGAGTTTGCATGTGACTGACAGGTAAGATATTGTCTATGTTTAAAAAAGAAACAATGATTTCTATCCAACTCCCTTAGAAACAGCACTCCTACAGGTGAGCCCTGTCCATCCTAATAGTTTCAAATCAGATTAAGAAATAGGCTCAATTAAAGTCACTAGCATGATTTGGTTATTTTGTTCATTTGCTCAGCTTTCCATAAGATGGCTAGAATTACAAGAAACAAACAGAAACCCTCAGTATTTATACTTTCTACAAGAATCACCTTCCTCCCACAGTAATGCACAAAGTTTAAGTACTTGTTGCCCCACTTCAAAGTCAGCTGCTGTATGTATCATACTATTAATTCCTAGAAAAGAGCAAACTGCAACACCACCAAACCTTCAATGGGATCATAAGGGTACATACTAAGAACACCTCCTCTATCTGGGCTATTTTTGCAATGACTTTATCACATCTGGCATGTTCAGTGTTTTATCTCAGTCTCTATTATGCAAATTAACAAAGAAGTGTGAGTGAAAGAAGATGTCAATTACCTAAACAGTGTTTTCATTTACAAAATACTTTGTAACAAACTTGAAAAATACAATACCTGCATCATCAGTGGAATATATGATACTATTCACCCTTCACTTTCTGCACTGTTCACTGCTAGCTTCTGTTTATAAGGGAATGAGATGGCCTATGTGGATTTTCAGTGTAATCATGTGTGGGGCCTGGGAGTTTTAAATCCCAAATCCCAAACCCATTTCAGCTAGCTTTCCAAAAATGTGTCTCACAGTTATTTAATTACTATCTTAGACACATCTGAATGCCACTACAGTGGTCCACAATGCACCCTAAAGTCTCATCTTTGAGAAAAATGAAAAAAACCCATAATTAATTTAGTATGTTTAAACACTGTTGTTTAAACAACAACATTTTGTCTAAGAAACAGAAGAAAAATGTCAACACTTAAGGGTTACTGCAATTCACAGAATCATAGAATGGCCTGGGTTGGAAGGGACCGCAAGAATCATAAAGCTCCAACCCCCCTGCCACAGGCAGGGCCACCAGCCTCAGGCCTGGATCTACACAAGGTTGCCCAGGGCCCCATCCAACCTGGCCTTGAACACCTCCAGGGACGGGGCATCCACCACCTCTCTGGGCAGCCTGTTCCAGCACCTCACCACTCTCTGTAAAAAACTTCCCCCTAATATCCAATCTAAACCTTCCCTCCTTTAGCTTTAATCCATTCCCCCTTGTCCTGCCATTATCTGCCCTTTTAAAAAGTTGATTCCCCTCCTGTTTGTATGCTCCCTTCAGGTACTGGAAGGCTGCAATGAGGTCCCCCCTGCAGCCTTCTCTTCTCCAGGCTGAACAAGCCCAGCTCCCTCAGCCTCTCTTCATAGGGCAGGTGCTCCAGCCCTCTAATCATCTTTGTGTCCCTCCTCTGATCCCTCTCCAACAGTTCCACATGTCTCTTGTATTGGGGACCCCAGATCTGGATACAGTGCTCCATGAGCAGTGTGAAAACAGAGCAAGTTTGATGGGCGTACCAGCTACAAAAAAACCCCTATCAGAGCTGTATGTCCAACCAAAGCCAGTGTTGTCACCTGCTCTTTTCTGTGAGCTGAGCTGTGGTAAATTAAACCCCTTTTACTGAAAAAGGCAGACATTCTAGATATACTTAGCTTTGTCATGGCCCAGATACTGAAAAAAACCAAACCCAACCCTGAATTTCAATTTACTCTCCAAAATGCACTTTGTTACTACATATAGTTTCATAACCTATCACATGAATGAAACTTACACCCAATAGGTAAAATATTTTTACTGTAATTATCATTAGATTAGACACACACAGAGAACTCACCTGCTGGGATGACACCTGTAGCTGTCTTGTGAGGTCATCTATCTGACGTTCAAGATTATGTGCTCTTTCTTTTTCAGAATCCAGCTGTTCTCCTTGCTTATCATATTCCATCAGAAGATTCTTAACACATACAACCACAAACCCATCATTTTTTTTTTTTAGAATACACATTGCATAAGCATGTTCTATATCTCAGATTTTACTTATCTTTCTAATTTGTCAGCATATGAGTTGTCTTACTGCAACATCAGAAGTATCCAAATGAAATTAAAGCTATTGTTGCATTACAGGCTCTGGGAGAGAAACCCTTTTCAGTTCAGGAAATTCAAGAACAATTAATGCTGGATGAGATTTCAGGTCTATATTCAACCTCCTGCTTAAAGCAGGGTCAGCACTGAGATCAGACCAGGCTGCTCAGAGCTTTTTCCCATCAGGTCTTCCAAAGACAGAGATGACACTACACCTCTGGGCAACCAGTTCCAAAGCTCTGCCATCTTCACTGGGTTAAAAAATATTCACCCATTCACACTTGGAATGTCTCCTTTCGATTTAGTTCTACTGTCTCTCATCTTGCACTGCCACTAATACCCTGACCCTATTTCCTTGATAATGCCTTTGTAGGCTCTGGAAGGCTGCTAGTAGTTCCTTTTGAAGTCTTCTCAGCCTTGCACATCACATATTCCATGACCATCCTGGTCACACTCCACTGAAATCACTTCAGGTTATCCATGTCTGTCTTGTATTTGGAGGGAGAAAGAAGGGCAAGACTGACTGCAATACTCCCAGTGATGTCATTGAATCATTTAGGTTGGAAAAGATCTGTAAGACCATTTACTGCTACTGTAAACCCAACACTGCCAAGTCCACTGCTAAACCACATCCCTAAGCACTATATCTACACATCTTCTAAATACCTCCAGGGATGGGGATTCAACCACTGCCCTGGGCAGCCTGTTCCAGTGCTTGACAACCCTTTTGGTGAAAAAATTTTTTCTAATACCCAAACTAAACCTCCTCTGGTACAACTTCAGGCTTATCACCTGTTACTTGGGAAAAAAAAACCAAACCCACCACCACCCATCTTGCTACAACCTTTCAGGTAGTTGTACAGAGCAATAAGGTCTCCTCAAGACTCCTTTTCTCCAGGCTAAATAACCACAGTTCCCTCAGCTGCTACTCATAAGACTTGTTCTCTAGACCCTCCATGGGAGTGCTGAGATAATGATTACCCTTGACCTACTAGCCCAGGCTAGACTTCAAAAGTAAAGTATTTTCTGACAGTTATCTGTCTTCAGTAAATATAGTACTCTTCTTACCTTATAGCTTTCAGCTCCTTGAATGACATCTTTCATTGAAGCAGACAACTGATCCTTTTCTGATCGAACCAACTCCAATTCTTCCCTCAGGGCTTGTGTCTTAATTAAAAAAAAAACCCACAAAAAAACCCATGTAATCAAGGCAGAACCCCACATGCAGAACATTGCTCATATTAAGCAGCAGTCAGGGTACCCACCTCTTTTCGACTGGCATCTAATTCTTTCTTTGCTTTCACAGCAACAACCTTAATTTTATTTAGCTTCTCTCCTTTTTCTGCAGATTCTCTTTCCAGTCTTTCTGAAAATAAAGAAGAAAGTGAAAAAATACACCTCTCCTCTCCCCCCTTCTAATGAAGTCAAATTCAATTAGAACACAAATATCAGCACAACTTTAAAACAAAACAAAATATAAAGCAGAGGGATATGTTAAAATATTTCATTAAGCATTTAAGTTTAATTTGAAGCTAAAACATTCTGCTGCACAGACAGCTTAGGGAGAAGCTTTCTGTTTCAGAGACTTCCATCACAGACAACATTAAAAGCCATATTCCTGTCCACATATACATACAGTTGTAACAACTTGGAAAAATTTCTTTCTAACATGTTGGGACAACTGCAATGGAGCAACAGTAGCTTTGGGAAAGCATGGTTTTCCTCTCCTCTTGGCAGCCTTAGGGACTACTGACACATGTATTTCCCATATTTAAAAAATAAAGGTGAAATGCACTACACTATTTATAGCTAAATATACACAGGAAGAAAAAAACCCCTTAAGAAATATCAAATGGTAACTGACTCAAGATTGCTAACAGTCTTTTAAATCCTTAATGGAAGGAATATTGTTGGAAGTTGCACTGCTGTCTACTTTTCCACCTTCCCTGGCTTATGGGAAATACAGGACAATGGTGCAGAGGAAAAAAAACCTAACAATCCAAAACCCCAAACTTTTTACATAAAAGAGAAGAGCAAGAAAGATACCAATTTTTTCTTGAAACTCTGCTACTGAGGCCTGTTGATCAGTTTTCTCAGTCACTGTCTCCATCAAGTTCTGTATTATAAACAAAGATATAGCAAGTATTACAAACAATTCTTTGTGGTATCTGTTTTCCCCCTAACAAACCACCAGAAGTTTCAGCTACAGCTGGACTGTGTCTATGTTCTTACTGCCAAGCAAATCTTTACATGCAATTTCGTATCAGCTTGCTAACTGAAAAGCATACTTATGTTGAAAGGAAAACATTCCAACCTTTTAACAGCTGCTTTACATCCTGTCCAAGGACAAGAAAAAATAGGAGACCATTAATTCTGCAGCTGTCAGATTTACATAACCATCAATTCCCAGGACCTGAGGTTAGGAGTAGCTAATAAAGATCAAGCAGGAGTTTTGTTTGAGATGGAGCCATAGAAAGTTAGAGGTGAAAAATTATGAGGTCAGTTAGTCCATCTAGTTAAATGATCACTTTGAGGGGGTACTGATAAGAAGAGAGGTACAGCAACTTTCATCAAAATAGCATTATGATTGGTTTTGTTTCATAGTTTTTTTCCTGGGGTGGGGTGGGGGGAGGGGGGAAAGGAAGGGAGGGGATTTTGAGGAAACTGAGAAACATGTGCTTTCTAGAAGGGAAACTCACTTTCAGGCCAAGGAAAAACAAAAGAAAATAGAAAGTATTTTTTGAACCTTAATTCTGAAGACTTTAGAGGTTTAGTCTGTATACTTCAATAACAAAATATAACCTTTAGAGAACTCAGTTCGTCTTTCACAGTTCTAAGTTCAGTTTCCTTTTGTTCCAGAATGCAATTTAAGTCATCTTGTTTTTCTGATCCCTTTTGCTGTTCCTGGATTTGAGTTTCATAAAAAGCAAGTTTTTGAGTGATCTCTTCAATGTTAGCTAAAAGATCTTGATTTTCAATCCTTGTTTTTTCACTGGCATTCCTCAGCTCCTGGATATCGTGTTGAAGTGCTGCTTTTTCAGATAACATTCCTTCCAATTCTTCTCTCAGGAGATGCTTTTCTCTTTCAAAATCCTGAATCAGGGATCTATGCTCTGCATACTGAGCTGCATTTTCTTCCTCCAGCCTCTCAACCTCCCGTTGCAAATGAAGAACTTCCTCCTTGTTCTGTAAAGCAAGGCACTGCTCCTCTTTCATTTCTAACAAGCATTCATTTGCAATTTCTAACAAGTTAAGAGAATCATATTCCCCATTAGAGTCTGAAACACTGGACCCCACTTGCTCAAGCAAGTGGCAGAGCTGATTTCTTACAAGGGATCTGTGCGCTTGCTCACTTTCAAGTAACGTTGATAGACGGTTTATCTCTGCAGCCATCATCTGTAGTCTCTTTTCTAAGTCTTCAGACTGCTCTTTCAACAGTAACCAACCATCCTGTTCAGATGTAATCTTTTCCAGCTCTTCACTTAATTTGCCTTTTTCCTGAATGATTTTCTTATTTTCCTCACGAAGAGCACATGCTTCAGATGAGAGGGTCTCTCTTTCACGCACCAGAGATTCAATCTGGTTTTCCAGTTGTGCTAACGCGTGAGCATTTTCACTCTTCCTGGTTAAAGTTTCATTCAGTTTCTCTGTTAAATCCTCCACCTTTTTATTCAGGTCACTACTGTACTGGTTAGCAGCATCTACTTCTTGCTGAAGGTCCTGAATTTTAACTTGTTCTTGCTTGCACCTTTCCTGAAGGGTTTCTTTCTCTTCACCCAACCATTTCACTTCATTTAAAATATCCTTGTTTTGATCAGTAAGAGCAACGATCTTCTCTTCCAGTTCTTTTATAGCAGTCTCTTTTTGGTCAAGGGAGCTTGTTACTGTGTTATTCTCCTCCTGAAGACTAACAATTTTACATTTAAGTTCTTCTATCTCTATCTGGTTAGATGACAATTTCTCTGTTTCTTGCTGGAGACGGTTCACAGTTTCAAGAAGAACATCCTTCTCGTTGAAAGCAGCACGGAGCTTCTGTTGCAGTTCACTGACATCAGAGGCTTGCTGTTGTCTCATTGTTTCAAACTCCCGGCTGATCTTTCCAGCAGATTCCCCTAGCTCAGTCTGTAGAGTTTCCATTGTTTCTCTCAGGCTGTTGTAATTGGACACTGCTGCTTCTTTCTCCTGAGTTTGCTTTTCAAGTTGTTCTCTAAGTTCCTGCATTTCAAAAACCAATGCCATCTTTTCTTTTTCAGAACCAGATAATAAAGTTTCATTTAGTTCAGAAATTTCTCTCTTATGTTGCTCTTTCAGAGCCTGAGTCTCTATCTGATGCTGGTTGACAGCAGTTTCACAGTGCTGTCTTGCTGCTTGAAGCTCCAATTTTAGTTTTTCAATTACACAACAATAATCTTCTTTAGTAAGCTGCAATTCATTTATCTTAAAGTCCAAGTCTTCCCGCTCATGAAAGTACTCATCCCTTATGCGAAGGATTTCCTCTTCCAGCTTTAGTTTAACATTACTCATGTAAGTTAACTCATCTTTTAATATACTATGTTGGGACTGCAGCTCTTGTAAACTATGTTCCAGGTGCCTAACCTTTTCTTCCATTATTGCATCTACACAAGGTTTTTCTGGTGTATCTACATCATCCATCCTGTTTTCTACATTTTTATTTAGGACTTCTGTTGGCTGTGCCAAGTTGTATTCGTGCTGGTCAGTGCCAGCACACATTTTGTCCTTCACATTTTTCTCCTTTATGAAGCTCTCCTCTGCCAGGCTGTGCTGTAACTGATTTATCTGACTTTGTTTCTCTTCATTTTCTTTAGATGATATTTCAATACGATGCATCAACTCTGACACCTCTTCCTGATGAGCCATTTTTAACTTGTTAAGTTCTTCATTCAGACTTTTGATTTCATTGTGGTAACACTGGGTGTTGCTTTCAATAGTTTCTTGCAGATTTGCCACTTCTTTGTTTTTCTCTTCATTCAGCGTTTCCAACTGCTTGCTCAGACACAAAATCTGCTCCTCATAAGCAGATTTAATTCTTTGGATATCATCTTGTAACCTGTTAACTTCTTTTTGACTATCACTGTGACATTCAATCTGTTCCATCAGCCCCATTTGTTTCTTCACTTGTTCCTCTAATTCCATTTTCAGCTTTGTTAAGTCCTCAGTGTGTCTGCACTGGGCATATGCTAATTCGTTCTTCAGAGCTTCTGTTTCTCTCAGAGAGTCCATTCTTGATTCCTCCAGTTGCTTCTGCAATTCTTCTGTCTTAGCCACTGCAGCCTAAACAAACATGCAAGTTATTAAACACTGGTAATTTAGCACACAGACTTTCCAAATAACTTTTTACAATAATGAATTAGAAGTTGTAGGAGTCCTCAGTTTTAAAAATTGCTCTTATTTTAAAATACCTATCTATGTTAGGACAACTCTATTCAGAAGATACTGTAGAGACTAGAAAAGCATTTGCAGAGTGAAAAGAAAAACTAAGTCTTAAGTCACATTTACCAGCATAATTTCACAAAATGGTCATGACAGACTTCACCTTTAGCAACTGTTCTGATAATGTAATGAAGTCCAAATTACTTTTAGTGCATCAGACTCAAGTATCTGCAATATTACAGTGTTCATCATTTGCAGGCTATTCACAGAATCATTAAGGTTGGAAAAGACCTCCAAGATCAGCTCATTCAACCACCCCCCTACCACAAATATTACTGACTAAACCACATCCCCAAGTACCTCATCCACCCTTTCCTCTAACACCCTGAGGGACAGTGACTCCACCCCCTCCCTGGGCAACCCGTTCCACTCTTTAACATTACTTGAGCTTCCTGACATAATCTAGGTGCCTTGGCTGACAGGCTCCTTCCTATGAACACGTGCACGTAAGCCTCCCATCTCCCATGGACTGACAGAGCTGACTGATTGAAGCCATCACATAAGTGATGCATGCTACTAATGCACAGACTGTATTCTTTTTGAACTGTGTAGATCTAGCCAGTGCCTGTAAGAATTTTGTATTTATTGCCAGTCCTATAAAAACTATAAATTAGAGGGTACAGAGAAAATATGCTTTATTGTATGAAGCCTTTAGATTTTTTAAAAGGTAAAACAGAACACAGGTAAGTGAAGAGAAAGGTTAAGATGAAAGTGAAATACACATGAAAATAATGATAGAAAATAAACATAAATCTGAAATATTTTAGTAATGTTCTATTGTTCATTTTGGTACCTCTGCTTCTTGTGTCCTTTGAACATTTTCTTTTTTCAGAGCTATGCACTGCTGCTGACATTCAGCCTTTTCCAGAAGTACAACATCCAGTCTTTCTGTGAGAGCCTAGTATTAAAGAAGAAAAAACACTCAAAAAGGGTTTCTTAACAAAGGAAGACTGACTTGTGCAAATCCTAGGATATCACATATTGGTCATATCTTCTTTTGTCAATTAAACAGATCAGTCTGATTTTAAAAGGGACTTTCAGTGCAAATCCAACAGCCATGGAATATGTAGACTAAAACGGTGTCAAGTGATAGGTTTTGTTCAAAATCATATTTCTGATCAGCTATTTTTTTATCACTAGAAGGTGGTGGTGCTGGGGGAGCTCCTCTTTCACAATGAAATCATCCAAATTATTAAAACCAATTTTCCACTTGATAAATTCCTACCAATTTTCACTTCCATATGCTGCCTACGACTCTTACTTTGAGAAAAGCAGATGGTTTTGCCACTTAAAACAATTGCTGTTGCTTTCCTCTAAGTATTTCTTACGACATGCAACTTTTAATTATGCATTTTGATCTCATCAAATGACTGCCTCAGAAGTTTTTCTAAATGGCTGAAGTCTTTCCACAGTGATCATTCTAAAAAGAAAAGCCTGTCTAACCAGCTACACAAGGAATAAGTCTTGCCAAGGGAATTGTACTATTCCTCACAGAACTGAGAGTGTTTTCTGAGAAGTGGCATAAGGATGTGGGGAGAGGAAGAAAAAAAAAGAGGTTTTAGGAAGCTTGAATTCCTGAAAACTGCTCACATCCAATTTGACTAACAGCTTTAAAGCTATTTATGATTTACCAAATTATTTCTGCGTATTATTTTACCTAAATTATGCAATACATTAGAAAGCAATTATGTATTCCTACCTGAATAATATCATCAGCTCCTCCAGTAGCTGCTTTAGATCTGAGTTCTTCAATCTCTTTCTCCAGTTCTTAAAAAAAGGTATAGAAATTTCCCAGCATGAATCGATGCTCTATCACAGTAGCAAGTTACTAGTAAATCCAGTGTCTAACAACACTCCTATTCAGATCAGAGATGTCTTTTACTTGATCAATTTTTGTTTGTTACTGAGCAATAAAAAGGGCTGAGAACATTCAGTACTACTCCAGTCCTGACATTTAGCACTGTTTCCCAAGTAAGCAAATCGTCCTTGTCTGAGTAGAGGGACAACAGTTAGAAATTCTTTTGATGGTTGTCTTACTTTCTATTTCATGATCAATTTCAGCCAGAGGAAAGACAGTCATTTCCTACTGGTCAGTAGTCAAGACAGTCATTTCCTCCAAATGTAGGCAGCAAGGAAAAGAACAAGACCATTTGAATAACCCCACTGAGGAAGAGCCTAGTATAGCTCATCCTTATCCTTATTCTTTTGCCTGGCAGCTACCAGCTTTCAGCATAACTGTGACACCAGGCAAGGGGAAGTGATGCCAGTCCAAGTAGTGGACCACTGGAAGGGACAGCAAGCACATGAGAGCAGATTTATACAGGATAGTGGTTAAAACCAAATTTTGTTTGGTATCTTTACAATTTCCTGTTAAAGGAGCAAATGATCAAATATAAAGTACCTAACTGTTTTAAAGAAGCCTTTGTACTCTCTAACAGTACTAATTATGCAAAAGCCTCTCCCATCTGCTTTCTGGAAAGCAACAGGTATCCCTGCAACTGATAGGAAGGGCAAGTCCCACACAAGCTACGCTGTTCCACCATGCCACACTGCCATATAAAATTTAATTTAATCCCTAACAAAAGCAACACTTCTTTTTCTTCCTTTCCTTGCTCAGAGCACTTCAGTCCTTATCCTCCCACAAAAAATAGTGCACTGGCAGAAAAAAAATGAATTTCTAGGATATTTGCCTCCAAGTTAATCTACTTAGAAAAAGTATGCAGTAATACTAGGAAAGGTCACACAGTAAGAAGCATTAAGGCAGAACTTGTCCTCTTTCCAGTAAGGTACCTGTACATCTTGACTTCACTTTCTGTATAAGCATCACTTGCTTTTTTGCAAATTTGATGAGATCTTCTTTGGGCAATGTGTCCAGCTGTAAAAAAAGTATGTAATCAGAAAACAGGGCATTTAGCACCCAACTCCCAGGAAGTTAAACATATGGTAAGAAACTGTCTTACCACACATTTGCAAGAACATTAACAGTCCAAGCTAATGCTATTCTGTTATTTCAGGTGCAGTAATAGAGACTACTACTAACGCTGTACTTTTCCAAAATCACTCCAGATCACATAACTGAGCAGCAGCAGTCAGACAGGAAAGCTCAGTTGGGAAGGGTTACAATTCAGTTTGAACAACTGTGTTGAAAATAGTATCCTGACCTAACACTGACATTGTTTAAATTTACTTCCAACATATGCAAAGAAGTCTGTGCACATTATGAAACAGACCAGTGCCAAAACTGGATGCTACTAATATTTTATGAAATATCACAACAGGAAGTAAACATATCACTAAGAGATTTTTTTCGCCTCATGTCTTAAAGAACACCAATTTTTTACTAAGTCTGAAAGACAGGAAACTGTTTAAAAATACCTTTATGTCTTCCCATTGGTCACAGCTTGCATGCTTAGTGTAACCCTTTCAATTACTGCTATGCAAATAAATAAAATTTGTGAGGACCCATTACCTTTGATTTGCCTGATCCTGGTGTGACAGAAGATGCCACCATCTCTTGCCCAGCATCTTGAACCTACAACAAAATAAAGCATAAGATTTGGTAACTGAACATTTTGATATAAGAATAGCACTGGAACTAACTGAAAGCCTGTAAACGCTGAGAGTAACTGAATATAGTGAGAGCTCAAGAAAAAAAAATAAATATAGGACTAGTCAGAAGGATAACAGAAAAAAATTGATAGAGATCCACTGTGATTGGTACAATTCAACAGCAGAATAAAAGACTGATTTCCAAACCAGTATGATCTTACAATTCCCATTACTGAATTGACATCTAGATTTGATACACTACTAAAAAAACCCCAGTTTAATTTACAAGAAGCTACAGAGGCATGATTCACAATCTCATTCTTAAAAAACTTATTTAAAAATGAATTAACAAAACCCTTGTGGAGGAATAGCAGTTAAATTAAACTTTGAGAACTTCTGAACTACACATGCTTCTGAAGATTTTTTTTTCTTTCTTTCTGAAACATACTGATTATTGATAATATTGTTGGCCTAACAAATACATTTGCATTTACACTAATGCCTGCAGCATGGGCAAGAGAGTGGAAGCCACTGTGCAGCAGGATAGCTATGACTTAGTCACCATTACAGAAACATGGTGGGACAACTCTCATGACTGGAGTGCTGCAATGGATGGCTACAAGCTCTTCAGAAGGGACAGACCTGGAAGGAGAAGCTGTGGGGTGGCTCTGTATGTTAGGGAATATTCCAACTCTATAGAGCTTGACAATCATGATAAGGTTGACTGCTTATGGGTGAGGACGAGGGGGAAGGCCAAAAAGGCAGATACCCAGGTGGTCTGTAACAGACTCCCAGCAGAACAGAATGAAGGAGTAGATGAAGCTTTCTACAAGCAGCTAGCCTAACTCTTACAGTCACTAGCTCTTGTTCTTGTGGGGGACTTCAACTCGCCAGGCGTCTCCTGGAAATACAGCACAACAGAACACAAACAGTCTAGGAGGTTCCTAGAGTGTGTGTAAGATCCCTTCCTGACACAGCTGGTAAGTGAGCCTACCAGGGGATGTGCCTTGCTTGACCTGCTGTTTGCAAAGGTAAGAAGGACTGGTGGGACATGTAGAAGTTGGAGGTCATCTTGGGGTCAGTGACCATGAAATGATAAAGTTTTAATTCTATGAAGTTGGTGAAAGGTCTAGAGCACAAGTCTTATGAGGAGTGGCTAAAGGAACTGGGGTTGTTTAGCCTGGAGGAGGCTCAGGGGAGACCTTATTAGTATCTATAACTACCTGAAAGGAAGTTGTAGTGAGGAAGGGGTTGGTGTCTTCTCCCAAATAACTAGCAACAGGACAAGAGGAAGCGACCTCAAGTCGCGTCAGAGGAGGTTTAGATTCAATTTTAGGAAAAAACCTCCCAACTTTTCACTTTTCACTGAAAGAGCAACCAGGCATTGGTACAAGCTGCCCAGAGAAGTGCTGGAGTCGCCCCGCTGGAGGTGTTCAAAACACTTGTAGATGTGTCATTCCAGGTCACAATTTAGTTGACATGGTGGTACTGGACTGACAGTTGGACTTGGTGATCTTAGAGGTCTTTTCCAACCTCAAAAGATTCTGTGATTGTATTTGAAAAGACACTGCAAAGCCAGGGCTCTCTTGAAAAAAAATAACTCTCCCAACCTCCTTTTCTCCTTTCTTTAAAAAAAATCCCAACCACTCTGGTTAGCTCTAGAAGTGCTGGCCTGACCAGTGTATTTGAAAAGGGTCTGCAAATTCTGGAATCCTTATTCCTAACATACATACCTAATGCCTTCTATTGTAAACTTCCACAGATTCAGTCTGGAAGAAACTGTTACTTCACAGGGGTTTATATGAGCTATGGTTTCCTATACTCAAGAAACACACACAACTAAGATGGGGCAAGGAAAATGGATGAGACACACATATTAAGGTATAATTTCCAAGCTTTCCAACCCTGCGTTTTCCTTCACATTATCATGTGTGTGTATGTGTGTAAAAGTGAAGGCGTGTACATATAAACATTTGTATTTTATATATCTACCTTTGTGTGTGTATGCATACACACATGACTTCACTTTTATTTTACTACTCTCTATGCTGACAAAACCCTTTTATAATAGAAACTAAGGAACAAAACCAAACTGGATCCAAGTGCTGCAAGAATGGACAACCACAATTTAGAGACAACAGCTGATACAGATAAAAAGAAAGGCCATCATTAGAAATAAGAGTTCAAGTACAGACCAAGGACAAAGGCAGTTACAGATACCTCTATCTGTATCACACAGGCTACAGGATTTTTTGAGATGGCAAGAGCAAACTTAGTGGAAAACAATGTGCCCATAAAACATAAATACAGCATTAAAAAAAATAAATCCCCCAACTATAAAGTTTAAGTTTCAGGTTTTATTGGTGTGCAAAACTTTGTCAACATTTACATCCTTAGTATTTCAGCAGGATAATTATCAAAATACCTTCACTGCAAGCAGCATGCTAACATGATATAATTAAGTGCAACAAATTGTATGTACTGTTTAGAAAATGACAGCAGCTGTCTTGCCACACTACAGTATGATCAGATGAATCCATACATTCTTTTTTATTTTCCTTTGAGCTAATATGCACAGACACACAACTATGCATCATGTAAGACAATACATCCAGTTTTGCCGTTCTGGCAGCAGAAACCAGAAGCAGCTTGTGTAGAAGGCTTCACCCATTTGAATTAGAAGAACGAGGAAGCTGAGTTAATAAAAAACCCCAAACCTCCCACTGATTAGGTGCAATGGAGCTATGAGCCAGCAGGTAGTGAGTATGCTGCTAAGCACAGCACTGAATCCTGTGAGGATTCTTCAGTTTCTATTCTACCATTCCAAAACCAGTGTATGCTTCCACACTTTAACTTTTTTTCCATTTAAAGCCTACTTTATCTACACTAAGGTGGTTCCAAGCCATAGTTTAGCAATTAAAACGCACAGATCTTGCTACCAATCCCTTCCTTTTGCTTAATATACTCTCAGAAAGCCTAACCAATGTGTAAACACAACATGTAAGACTTTGAGGCGAACTGTGGCAGCAGCTGCCATTAGGAACAGCAATTTCCTAAGCAGCGTGCAACTTTCATACAACACCAACTCTACCCACACCATCACATCAAAACACACTTGGGCCTGTGACCGGTTCAGCGGAGACATCACCCCCTGCGAGAACGTCTGCAACTCGGAAACTACCAGGGGAGTCACCTTCATGTATGAACGTTAAACTCTAATGTTGCCTTTGGAGGTGCTTAGGCGTTTGTGAACGCATCAGTAGGTACATCAGAGCCTTTCCTTGGCTGCCTTGGCAGGCGCTTCACAGCTGACACACTGTTACCACACCGGGTCATCCCAGCAGAGAAGAAACGCCTGTTCACCCGCGGGTGCTTTCACAGGGCGACCGCTCACCGCGTTCACTCTATGTCAGCTGAGCGTGTCTTCCCTTCAGCCAGCACCGGCCGACCCCCTCCCCCCAGCCCGCGACAGCGGGATGACATTCCCGCCTCCGAGCAGGAAGCACTAAGCAACCCCGCAGCGGCGGTCAGGGCGCCGCAGGGCACCGCAGGGCAGGACGAGCGCACAACCCCCGGGGCAAGCCCCGGCCGGGCCCGGGCGGGAGCGCGGCGAGCCGCGCGCTGCGCCCCCTCACCGCAGCCGCCTGACGGGGTTACACCACCCCCCGGGCTCAGGCGGGGAGAAGGCGGCGAAGGACTGCGCGGCGGCCCGCGGGCTACCCCGCCCGCCACGGCGGCCCCGGGGCGAGCGGCGGCCCCGGGGCGAGCGGCGGCCCCGGGCGCTGACAGCCGCCCGCCAGCGGCCGCTGGCTGCGCGCGGGAGAGGCGGCTGCACGACGGCGTAGGGGGCGCGAGACCCGGGGAGGGGGCTGAGCGCGCGAGCCGCCCCCCCGCCCCCCGCCGCGCGTGCCGCAGCCCAAGGTCACGCAGCCCCCTCATCTCCCCTCGCCCACCCTCTTCCTCAGCCGCGCCGCCGGCCCCGTTACCTCCATGGCGGGGCCGGCTGACTGCAGGGGCGGGGAGATCTCGCCGCCACAGCCGCTGTCAGCGCCGCTACATCCTCCCCGACCCACTTCCGCCTCCGTCATCCCCGCACGCCGGCAACGCAACACATCCCCTCCTCCCAACCGGTCCGGCCTAAGGTCCGTCACCTGAGCCCCGCCCCCTGTCGCGTGGCGCCGGCGGTTGAATGCCGCGGTTCGCTGGGAGGGAGGAGGCGGCGCGGGAGGGCGGCGGGGCGGCTGCTCCCCGCCATTTCCTGCTCCTGAAGGGCTCCTCACGGGGCGGAGGCGGGATGGGGGGCGGGGGGGCCTTGCGCTGTCCCCGCAAGGAGAGCGTGAGGTAAAGAGCTGTGCGCTCAAGGCAGCCACTGAAGGAGCGGAGACCCTGTTTTTAGTATCCTGGTGGAAGCGGATACTGAATTACTTTCCACATATTGGATATGAAGGGCTGAACCAGAACAAACAGTAGAAGCCAGGTGTTGTGGCTTGTAGTTCTGGGTTGTTTTTTTTGTGTTTTTTTCTAATTCAGATAGATTTTTACATCCATTTGAGTAGGTGTTGGAGTGGAGCAATGCTTGCCTTAAAATGCACGTGTTTTTTATTGCATTCATGCTCACATTTTGGTAGTGCCTGCGTTATTTTTGACATTCAGTGAGAAGTCATTGATTTTTAATGAGAAGCTGCCTGGGAGAAACAACTTAGGCATATTATTCTATTTACAGTTCACTAGTTAAATATTGAATATTGCTGAATGAATTATGGTGTCATGAGACAATACCTGTATTTTAATGAAAAAGAGAGTCACCTTAGTCAAAATGCTGCTCTCAGAAGAACAATTTGCATTTTTCCAAGCTATGTATTTTCCTTCGTCTTTTAAAATTCAAGTGGCAAAAGGCAGAAAGGTTCTTCACTCAGAAATTAGTTCCTTGCCTTTCCTGCCCCCCAGTGCATTCACTGTACATTCACAAAGATGATCAAGGGGCTGGAGCACCTCTCTATGAAGACAGGCTGTAAGAGTTGGGCTTGTTCAGTCTGGAGAAGGCTCCCAGGTGACCTAATTGCAGTCTGCCAGTACCTGAAAGAGGCCTACAGGAAAGTGGGAGAGGGACTGTTCACCAGTGATAGGACAAGGGGCGATGGCTTCAAGCTGAAAGAAGGTAGGTTTAGGTTAGTTGTTAGGAAGAAATTCTTTACTATGAGGGTGGTGAGGCACTGGAACAGGTTGCCCAGTGAGGTTGTGGAAGCTCCATCCCTGAAGGCATTTAAGGCCAGGTTAGATGGGGTTTTGGACAATCTGGTTTAGTGAAGGGTGTCTCTGCTCACAGAAGGGGGTTGACCAGATAAGCTTTGAGGTCCCTTCCAACCCAAAGCATTTTATGATTCTGTTCTATGATTTACTGTATATTGTAATATATGCAGGTAAACAACTGCAGCAGGAGCATATGGTTCCACATACTCACAGAGGTTACTGGCAAGGAATAGATCTCCCTAATCAAAATGAAAGATGCTGGTTTTATTCACCACGTCTGTTATTATACTTTTTGGAAGCCCTGCAGGGCACTGAACAGATGAAATCTTCCTTTCCCCATCCACTTTGGGTGACTCTGAACTGGATACCTATACCTGTGCTGCTGTGGTCTAACATGGGGGCTTCACACAACTTCAAGAGGAGCATTCCTAGATGCAATCCTTCCAAAACCCTCCTGTGGCAAAAACTTTTGACCCTAAACTATGCCATACTGCACTGCTCTCTCCTTCTAGGTCAATCTCTGATTGAAAGTGGACATCTAGAGAGAATGCTCTAGGAAAGCTTACCTTCTTATTTTAAAAATCCCAGAGAAAATGTTTTATGTAAATTTGTTCTTTCCTTCAATCTCTGGAAAATATGTATTGTGATCCACCTCTTGGGTCATTTTATGACTTAGCATGTGAGGGAAATGATTTTGGAGATCACCCAAGGCAGATGCACAAAGGGGTTTCAGATGTGTTTGTACCGAAGACACAGACTTTCTGAAACTAACTGATTCTGGCTAGGGACCACTCAGCCCCACACAGAGCTCCCTGCTTTGGTGAGATAAGTAGTTGACAGAGACAGTTCTCCCCTCCTGCCCTTCTCCATTTTATGCAATGGAATTTAGGTATATTTTAGAAATGAGTTGGTCTTGAGAGTCTGTTATTGTCTTGTCACTGAATTGCAACAGCAACCGCAAAACATCCTGGTTAGGGAATAGTTTCTAGAATAGCTAGATGACACAATATTGAGCATTTTGACTGTTGATTGTTTGAACTTGGTATAATAAAGTACAAGTTGCTCCATATTTTATCGGGGGAGAACAAACGGTGATTTTTACCTGCAATACTCTTAGATAATTTTCTTAAACACTTTGTGGATAGTACACCTTACCTGTCTGGAAGAAGCTGGTAAAAGGATATATATTGCTTGGAGCTATTCTGGGACAAGATAAGTGAGAAAAACAAGAATAATTTGTATGCTCAATATGTATTTTATAAATTTATTATCTTTGTAAAAGAGAATTTGTTAATCTTTTTTAAAGAGCATTGGTAATGTAAAGCAAGCTTGCCAAGACGTTTATGAGATGTGTTGGGACAGAGCATAGCAAACTTTAAATCCCACTTTAGTTGAAAAGCCGAGTCCCACGGGGCTGTGATTATCCTTTCCATCAAGGCAGGGTACAAATGCTCATTCACTATCATTTGAATTATTTGACCTCCAGGAATTTTCAGAAGAGCACAGAATGAGAAAATTACTGTAATTTTGCAACTGGGGAACGTGTTTCCAGCATATAAGAGCTGATGCTTTAAATATTTGCCACTGTAGAATCTGCCTTTCCAACAGGTTCTGAAGATCATAAACATTTTTGGTTGTGAACCATGCTGGGCCAGTCAGCATTCTTGCTTTGAACTGCTTTTATGGCTTTTCTACATTCCAAGTTAGTATGAAGGAAGGCAGATTATGAATTTACAGTATGTTAACTATTCTTCTTTGGAAAATTTAAGTGTTCTCCCTGCTCCATGTAAAGGAACCATACATTTTTTGGCTGACTATAGCCCTTTCGTTGGGTTGGGTTCAGGTTTAGTAAGTTCCCACTGGAGTGAGAAGGTAAAAGTTTGCAGGTACAGTGAAAAAATTAAGAAAGGGTAGAAGTGGAGGCTAATCCTGTTGTTTCTATAAGTAAATAAGATGCAAAGACAGTACTACCCTTTGTATTTATCTCAATACTGCTTTGTGTGTGAAGGATTTGGTTAGGTATTAAAAAAAGAAATTGTATGCATAGTCCTTAATTCTGGTCTTAAATTGCAACAGGAAGCTTGAAGGTGAGACATTTTGTATTCTATTACTCACCTGCAAAGCCCACCAAGGTTGTTGAAAGATTAGTGTGAAACTGAAACAAGGAAACTAACATTTTGTTTGAGCTCTTAGGGCTGTGTCTGGCTATAAAAGATTATTCCATTGTTAACATTATATGAAAGTCCTTTTAAGAGCACACAGAGCTTGTAGCAACTATAGATTAATGAGGGGTATTGTTACTTTTAATCAGGAGGCCTAATTTTCACAGTGACAAAAAAAAAATTAGTTACCTTCATTTTTAGGTGCCCAACCAAAGAATCTACCTATACCTATATTGCCTGTACCAGAGCAGGACCCAGTATGACTTGCTTTGGACATAACCATGTCTCCATGGTCATGGTAGATGTCTGTAGTTCAACTGAGTCTTTACAGAGTCCTAAAGGCAGCCTGAGCTCACACTACTGATGAATACCTGCTGTCTCTGCAGCAGGCTATGCTGAAGCCCTTCTAGAAAATAATCCATGACTAATTTGCTGCTTTGACATTAACCATGGGACGCTGCTGCTTGACAACATTCCTGGTCCACCTACGCAGTGTCAAAGTCTGTGCTTGGTCTGGAAGGCAGGCAGAGTGTTGTTACCCAGCCTAAGCCTGTGGCTTTAGGTCTGGCAGCACAGTTGGGTTGCATCCTATGAGTATGAAAGGCTTAGCTTTCTCTCAGTGTGCCTCTAGGCTCACCTCTGTCTACGCTGAGACAGGGCTTGCATCGCTCACTGAGGACATGAGGAAAATGGAAGCTTCAGTCCAGGCTTAAAGTGTACTGTTAATGCACCCCTAGCAGATTCTGGAATTAATCATTAACTTTCTTGTAAAGATAATGTTCTTTGTGGACATGTTGACATAAATCATTATAAAAACCATATAATGTATGTACTATAGATTAGGATATCCGTATCCTATATGGATACGACAAATTGAATAAAAATTGCATCCTGTCCATGGTCTGTTTCCTCACTGGAGAAATGGTGACTTTCAATCAAAGCATGGAGCAGATCCTCTGCAGTAAAATTAGTGGGAAGGAAAACAGTTTCCCTCTGTCTTCAAGTGCTAGCTAAGAAGATAGAACAGCTCCCTTCTCTGTCCCATTCTTCAGCTTTTTGAAGATTGGTGCTTCTTCCATTCTATTTCATAAACTGTTGCATGCCATGTAGAAGTAAAGCTGCTCCCCTGCTTGCTATCAGCAGTCAAACTGAAGTGCAGCAGTTCCTGTTAAAAAGCCTGTATTGAAGCAGGAATTGTCAGTCATTCCCGTGGGAGGGTTTGTTTTGGTAGTTGTTAATGCAGAACTACCAAACAGAACTGTGAGAATGGTTAGCATGTGATAATCAACACAGATTTTCAAACATTTTTGAGAGACTAATAACAAATTTTCTCCACTATTAGAACTCTGCAGGTTCTTACAAAAGAAGAGACACGCAGCGCTGAAGAAGCTGCTGTGGGATTGTATTACATGGAGACAAGTCCTTTTTAAACTGACAGAGAAGAAGTTGTACCTATGTAAGGAGGTTAGTAAAATCACACATCTAGGTAACTAGATGAAAGCAAAGCACAGGTGTATATTCAGGATGTATGTCTAATAAAGCTTTGTATAGAGCTCTATCACCATAGTAAACAGACGTTATTTGTTTGCACCAGAAGCTTGGCAGTAGTTTAAATTTATTTGAAATAATTTAACTGAACATGTAAAATCTCCTCTGCAGGTCTTCTTTGAGTTACAGTATCTTAAGGAAAAGAAAATTCAACCTCCTACCAACTTGTGTCAGTGTTAGCAAACAAGCTCGTATACAAACACATCATTTAAAGCTCTTCTGTGCATAGCAACTGACAAACCTAAAGGCATGTCAGTTAAAGGTGCTATTGATGTAGGCACCCTCCACCCAGAAGCACATGCAAAGCTCTGTGGCCATACTCTTAAAATAGACACCAAAGCATGGTAGTCTCCAGGCCCACTGGGGGATTCATACAGCCTACTGATCCCTTTCCCTGGTAACTACAGATCCAACCATTCTCACTGGTAACAATTCACTATTCCCTGTAGTTTTATACTGGTGTGATCAATAACATTTTGCAAATTATGACTGAATCCACAAGGTAATGTCTAAACTATGGTGGCTTGAGAGGGCATAAAAAGCAGAAATATCCTAGTTTTCTATCTCACTGCCAGCTATATTTTGTTATAAAGGTATAACATTTCTGTCTTTCAATATCTGTAAGAGTAATATCAGCAGGATAAGGAAAGCTAGCTTTTATGTAACCACACATCCAGTGCTTTCCCCCTCCCTCCCCCTTTTTTTTTTTTCTCTAGGACTGCACTCTGACCTGTGGTACTATTTATCTATTCTCCAGAGCAGCTGAATTGCAACTGGGTGAAGAGTTTACCTAAGGAAGTGAGAGCAAAGGTGACTTTCCCAAGGTGTCAGCCCCATATTATATGTTGCCTCTATCCTTGCAGCGGCTGCACAGCTCCCTTTCAGACCAGGCTTTGGCCACTGTCAGCATTTTGCACTTCAGATAAATTCAGGGATTGAAAGGAGGAGCAGACAGGAGATCTGTGCGACCTTTTGTACAGCACTGCTCATAAAATGTCACTAAGCTACCGAGTTAAGCATGTTTTCCATTTACCGATGGCTCTTAGGACACCGAACAGGGGTTAGATTGACAAAGTGAGCTGACTCGTGTGGTTTCGGGGAGCGGCCCAAGAGAATGGAAATATGTCAGAGAGCAGGCAACGCCTTTTCCTCATACTGCTGATAGTAAGATAGCAAATCAAGTATAAAACCAAAAAGCTGAACAAGTGCAGAAAGCTCCTCAGGCTGATATTTAGCCTGGCTGCAATAACAGCAGCACTTCCCTCAGGTAGTCAATTTACTGAAATATCCTTTATTTGTGGGAAGGAATCTCTGTTGACCTAAAGTTCTTCAAATGCCTACATTTGTGCAAGAGTGTAGTAAATGCCTAGTAAAGTTTCTAGTCCCACTGTTTCCTGGATTTTTGGGGAGAACTCAGTGGGCCAGGAACTGACAGTGTAACTTCTCCATTTACCAGGAAGCTTTTTGCTTGTTTCCAAACTTGATTCAAGATACTGCTGCCTTTCAGAAAACTGCATTCATGTTAGATACTTGGATTAAACCGGTAGCCTGAAATGGATTGTGCATGTTGACAGCTGCTCCTATTACTAAATCCTTGGAACTCTCCACAGGTGAAAGAGAAAATACCTCCAGCAGTTTCTCTGTTACACCAAACCGAGCAAGACTTCAGACAGTATGTTCCTTTGGCTGCTGCAGCCTATGTTGTTTTCTCTCTGGCAGTCAGAGTGCAAACTCAGTTAAGAGGGAACTGTTTGGGGCCTTTTGTATGTCAAGCTCAACAGTGGCACTTTAAAACCAGAAGTGGATGGGTAGTGGTTGTCTATAATTAAGAGGGCTATGAATTGCTTCAGTTAATTTCCCCCAAGCTCAGTGCATGGCTGTAGTGCTGGTACTAATGCTAAAGCAGAACCAGTCTTTGATTGATAATACCAACTTGGCCCTATTGTAACTAAGAGCCCTCAACAGGATGCTTGCAAGTTTGGTTAACAAGAGAAGAGTGAAGAAAAGGAGGAGGCAGTAATGTGATGTGTCTGATGAAAACTTTTACAACAGTGGAGGAAAGAGAGATGTTATATGCAGCACTGAATCTTGATAGGACACACCAGCTTTCAGAATTCTCCAAATGTTATCAGAAGACTGTGCTATCCATTTCAAAAGGCAATAGTGAAAAAAGCTTTTTCTATGTTGCCCTTTGGTAAAACTTGCTAACAGAAGCAATGAGTGTTCGGTGGTTTTGGGAATGTTGTTTTCATCTCAATGGCATTTATACTGTCCAGCTTAAAATGTGAGAACTACTTTGTGCACTTCTGTTGCCCTATTTGTACTTGACCACCTTTAAATTTGTTTATTGTTATTTATTGTTTAATGTTGGTACAACATGTGAATAACATGTTCACACCTGTTGTGCTCTTTTTTTTTTCCCCTGTTGGTTCCTAATTTCTGTCAGAAGTTGATTTGAAAATGCCAGCAATATCAATTGCAGCTTTACAAAGAGAAAACCACGAAGCATGTCTTAAATATTTTTGTTTATGCTGAAAGCTACTGTGGGAGGGATGAATGAGAAGTATCCAGTGGGATTATTTTCTTTAGGGAGATCAACCTAAACTTCTGTATAGTTTGGACACTCTCACAAAAATGAAAAATCAATGGTATGTGAAAGAGAGATACTGAAATCTTAGGAACACAGGCATTTTGTGAAGGAAAAGCAAAATATATAAACCAGAAAAGGCTGAAGATCATAGAGAATAATTCCCATTGCTAATCATCACAATTCTGTGCGAAAACCAAGAGAAGTATCAGCCATTTTCTTCTTATAATCTTCATCAAATTTCATATTCTGTGCCACAGTGAAATAGTTCTTCCAGTCCCCAACAACCCCTAAGAAACAGCAAACCAAAAAAAAAAAAAGAAAAGATTAATTTACCAGTAGTTCCTGAAGCCCATTAGCCATGACTCACTAGATTCTTGTACTTCCAAGGCAGATTTCAAAACAGCATGACAACCAGGAAGACAGAGTGGATGTTGGTAACAAACCTCCCTACCTTTTCTCATGAATGGGGAAACAGAGTGATCCATTATTCCCTGAAACTCTTTAGTGTAGTTTGCCATGGGATTTGCCTTCATTATCTCAAATGAAGTGTTATGGACGATCTTGTTTAGAAGCTCCTCATTCACTTCCTTCTCCAGGAACTTCATAATCTTCTCGATTTCTTGCTTTGGATTCTGCAGAGACAATAACGTGGGATAAGATGCAGAGCCAGGAAAAGCACAGAAACCAAACGTAGTGTTCAAGTTGCAGTTGTTTTCAGGGTGAGAAGATCAGGTTATCTGAAAATTCACTGATACAGCTGGCACTGTAATAGAAGACTGTTGGTTGTAGGTAGATATCTACTGGACTGACAGATTTCAGAGCTCTATAAACATAGATTCAGTCTTTTACCTCCTTCATATCTTCATAGAAGAGGTAGAGAACGCGGTGCTTATCTTTTGCCTTCCACCATCCTTTTACATGGTCATACCAGGAACCCCAGAGCACTGAAAATGGAGTAACATCATCAACAGCTATAAATACCCAAACTGTCTTTAAGTATCTGTGGCACTCATTTTTTCCCTCATAACCAGTGTCTGGGCACTTCCCAACTGGCTTTGAGTCCCTGTGGCCATGACTGCTGTGCTCTGCACTCATGCATTCATGCTATTAATCCCTCAGGCATATGGATGCTCAGAGTAGGAGTGGTGTAATGTCAGAGAGCAACAAATGCAGATGCTTACCCCTGAATGAAAAATCCACAAGAAAACCAGATGCTTCTGGAGTGATTAATCTGATCAGATGGACATCACTGGTCTTAATTGTCTCTGCTTTGAGCAGGGCTTTGGACCACATGGACACCAAAGGTCCCTTACAACTTGCATCATTCTAGGATTCTAACTGGAACTTTCTGTACTTTCTGTACTATCAAAAGTGCTTGTTTCTCTCCAGCAAGTATCACGATGATTAACTTGGATAGAGGTAGCTCTGTTCTAGATGTCTGCACTGGGACAGATGGCTCCCAGGCTGAGCTGGTCAAACACCAGATACAAAGTCTCCTTTAGACATGAGGCTCTCATGCTGGTCCAGACAGTGCTGTTTCTAGGCCTGCATGATGGCAAAAATATTAAGGAGATATGGAAAATTTGCTGACCAAAACTGCAGACTGCCATCCACCTGAGCAGGTGTTCTTCCCTCAATACAAGCACCTCTTCTAGAAAGGGAAGAATCAGCTCTTGAGGTTGCCTGTCTTTAGCTAGATAACTGGTTTTGTTCAGATGCTTGGTTTTTACACAGATGAATTTAGGTAAAAAGACGTAACTCAAATTCACACCACACATTTCTACACAACATTAAACCTTAGTTTCTTATATATCAGGCTAGAGTAAAACCAATTAAACCACTGTTCCTTCTCAGTTGGCTTCCAAATAGGTTTCTTTTAACCTCAGAGAGAAGAGATTAAGCCTGAAAATGGTTATGTGTGTTTCTGAATGGTAATAGGATAGAGCAGCATTTTAAGTGGTTGGGGTTTTTTTTCAAAATGGGAATGTCAAGATGGAATCAATCCTTTATGTACTAACAAAAATCCATGAATGAAGAGAAATTACTGCTGAAGCACCATCAGTAGATACCCTTCCATAGATTGTCAACACTGGGTTTCAAACCACAGCTGAGATAGGTAGTCAAAGTCATGCATTTTTTAAATGAGCAAAATCTTTTATAGAACTGATTGCAGTTCTTCACCTTTTCCAGCCATGAATTTCTCCATGAACTCCTCAAAGGTTCCTGGGTCAGGCAATGCTTTATTCATTCTGTGGAAATGGTAGTATGACACCAGGTTGTCTTTTGCATTTCTTGCCACATAGATTATCTATATCAATATGAAAAAAGAAAGAAAAATTAACTTACACATGCTTATGTAGATATTGAGAATCTTCTGGAGTTTTTTCTTGGAGCCTGATCACAGAGGCTTAAGAGATTTTGCTTTGAAGCTGCTATTTTCTGAAGTCCAACTCAGCTAACTTAGTCATGATTTGAGTTTTGCACAGGCTTTGCACATTAAAAAAAATATCTGGGGACACCTTTAGGTATCACAAAGATTCTGGAAAACATATTCTGTCCTAGTTTCTGTCACTTTCCAAGTGAAGTAGAATTGAGCCCTACCTCTTGAGCCTTACCTTACAGTTTTGTTCCCAGAAGGAGGGAGGCACCAGCTGCACAGGGAGATGAGTTTTTATTGTTCGTGGAGAAGGCATAGCTTCAGCTAACTTCAGGCCTGTGGGGTGTTTCATTATGAGACGTGAATTGTTCTTTAAATTGCACTAACACTTCTTAGTTGTTCTCATATTTGGTTTTGACTATGACTTTTCAGCAGTTGACCATGCTACAATCATTCATCTCCAAAGCAATTACATAGCAGTGTAACATATGCAACATTGCATAAGCACCTTCATTGTTTCTAGAGAAGGTTTAACTTATGTATTTGAGGAAAAGTAAGAGAACACTGATTCATATCTTCTTTTTGCTTTCTTGGATCTTTGTCTAATGCCTGCTTCCGAAGGGATAATGATGAATGTTAATTTATATTTACCCACCCATTGTTTTTCCTTCACCGTTTTTATTGATCTCCTTTCAGTTTGCAGGAAAGAATTACTGGGGTTTTTTCCTTTCTCATATAGAAGAGCTATAGACTGGCTGACTAGTCTTTCTGGATAGCATGTAAACCAGGAGACTGATGGACAATGGATTTTGGACAGCTATGAATATATGGGAATACTTGGGAAACTCGGGTGATATGGGGACATGTGCTATCCCCTCTCCTCCCTCCTTTTTATACATCTATCATGAGAAACATCTATCATGACCTCTGTCATTTTTGTCCTATCATTGTCTATCATCCTGTCTTTTCCTCTATCATTTCTTTGTCTCTCTGTGTCAACACAGTCTAGTTTAAAAGATAAAAAGTTGCACCTTTGCTGCAGACTTACTCAAGCTTTTTTGCTTCAAATGTGAAGAGATTCTGGCTTAAAGATGTGTGTGGAACAGCCTTTGCTGGGGAAGACTTTTTGCAGAACATTCAGGCCTGATGGTTACCCAAACACCCATATCTTGTTTAGACAACTAGACCCTGGGATTTTAACAGCTGTTACCCAAACCAGTAGCAAAACCACTGAAAACATTATCCACTTTTGGGAATACATCCATGACGTATGTTTCTGTTCCATACAGCCCCTAATCTCAGAATGGGATTGAACTGCCCCTGCATTGCCATTTTATCCATAACTGCTGCTTTTTTAGGTACCATGGAGTACCACACAGATCTTTCAGATGGCACTCCAGGACATCATGGTCTTCAGTAGCACCTAAGTCACATCTGCCAGCCTTGCATCGGCTTGAATCGCACTATATGTTTCTGCTAAAGGAATGGAATTTATCCCTAATACCCAACCCAGTGCATAGTTCCATGACAAGTGAGACCTTTCCCAGGAAAACTGTGGCATCAGCACTGGGTGTTTGTTTTGCTTCATTTTGTCTAAAATACAAACCTATTTGTATAATATTTACCTGAGTAACTCTCAGCTGCAGGCTCTTGGATACACCACTCAAGGAAAGGGTGGCGTCTGTAAGTAGTGGCGCGTCTACACTTCTCAGTATCTCCATTTTGTTGAATCATATCCACTATCTCCTGTGTCCACGTGGTACCTGAAAATGTCACCATTTAGACCTTTCTCTCAGGGATAGCCAAGAGTCTCCTGCTAGGGAACTAAAAGCCAGAAGGATGGGCTCCGTATTAAAGGAGGAAGGAACAGTACAGAAGTCAATGGACAAAGTGAAAAGAGAGGATAATAGAAGAAAAAAGCATAATTAGGATTACAAAAGTAGTTCCCAAAGCACAGTTTAGGGATTTCGTTTTAGACAGGCTTCTTCTTGCCAGCAGAAACAACCTCCACCCCTACATCAGTAATGAAAAAAGCTCTGGGATAAACCCACTAGTATTTGGAGATTGCAAATATTGCAGAGAGGAATGAAATTTCCTCCTTCCAATTTTCATACCTCATAATAATCCAGGTATTTCAACGTTTGTTTTCACCCTGAATTTGAATGAAAAAATGAATACCTGAACTTTGAATGAGTAAAACTTTCATACAGTTTGAAACACTGAAGAAGTTGTGGTATTTGCAACATTCCCATTTGAAATGCTTTAATGAAGCTCAGTACAACATCTCATCTGCCTGAGCTACCACAGCACCTTGTAAGACTTACAGTATTGGGTCTCTCTTCCCTTATAGCCACTATCACTGGGTTAACCACATCTCCAAGGTACTGTGGCCGCTCAGCTAGAGAACAAGCTGAGGGATAACTTGTGGAAATCAATGTGGGCAGGAAACTCTTGAACTGTGCATCTCTGGCAGATACAACATAATGTCAAATGGGCTCCTAACTTGTATTTCTTTTCAGTTCAATGACTAAGAGTTTTAATCCAGACTGGGTAAAATAACATGTATGCAGTATACAGGAAATAAAATAAAAACTTTCAGGTTTAAAAAAAAAAAAAATTTGTTTTGGGGTTTGGTGGGTTTTTTGGTAGTTTTTTTCCCTCTACTGTAAAAACCCCAACCTTTGAAGTTTTTGCTAATTCTAGTCATTATATTTTTATGATCATCAAATGTTCATGAACCTGTTTCCTGAATCGCCTAAACTGCACATGTTTTTATACAACCAGGATTAATAATGGTGCTTGTTATTCATTGTTTTCCTGTGTAGTATGTATAAAGGGTCTGATCAGGAGGAGAAATAGCAATGAGATAATTGGTCAATCCCTGAATAAAATGCCAGATACTAATAATCACTGAATGAAATGCCAATATTAATGGTGGGTGTTTTATTGTATTGCCTGAAATTGTTAAGTGAATTTGGTTATTGCATTAAAGCAATTAGCCCATTTCCAGAAATAAGTACTGGCTTACACACCAAGTCATTCCTAAAATACATAATACAATCTGTAGTTGTTCTGTCTGCTTATATTATTTCTTAGTCATGATGGCTTTCACTAGGCTGTGTTGTATCATTTCGTATTAGTGGAAAACTTCTGTTGTTGCCATTAACATATATGCATATAGCCTAAATCAAATGAAACGTTCAACTAATGTTAACTAATTTGACCATCTAAAATTCAATGATAATAAATGGCTGTTACTTCTGCCAAAGAGGTCCAAAGTTACTAGCCATAGCTGGCAGAGCTTCACAGCTTTAAAATATGTCTGGTTTGGGATTAAACAAATATCAGTCACAACAGAAAAGCATAGTTTTCAATTCCAACAATCAATACCATCCCAAAGTTTTCTCTTCTGTTTCCTCCCCACACCAACCTGCTTTTGCATAGGTTGCGATGAGCAGATCATCAGGTCTGGCTTTGAATTTCCACACTTGGTCCCACGTGTTGCATATATCTTTTGTGAAGGGAATACCTTCCAATTCAAATAGCTCAGCTCGGGGCACTGTCTGGGTCAGGCTCAAATCTTTCATTTTTTCCAGAGCCATTGAGCTACTGCATCAAGAGAGAAAGGTTTGGAGTTAACATGGCTGCTCTGAAAAAAGTTAGTCTAAATTTACTCATCCCTTCTTGAGAACTCTTTCATTGACTGAATTCCATGTCCTCTCATTTCTTTGGCTATGATTTGGCCTATCTGTATCCATATATAGACTCCTTGAAGCTGGATCTAATTTTCAGAAACGCTTGGTATATTGCTGCTGGTGGTTCTCAGCTCAGATACAAGAAGAGGAAAAAAGCACCATTATTCCCACCTTTAAACATTTTACCAAACTTATGTATGTGAAATTCTGACTCTTAAGTATGTTGCCTTTGAAAGGAGCAGGAGAAAGTCATCAGAGGTGTGACTCGAAGGCAGAGCACAAGAGCTCCTGCTGAAGTCGGCATATAGGACCCAATCCTTCTTAAAGGACATAAGCAGAAACGCCTGTGAACACCCTAATACTCACAACAACATTGGCAAGGCTTTTCTCTCTTTCATTCCTGAAGCTTTTAACTCTTGAAGCCCTTTGCTTTATATTGAAATTTGTCACAGGTAAATAACCTGAACTTAGATAGATCATTAACGAAAGATTGTTAGAGTTTAATTATTTAAATCGATCCAGTTAAGTCTACTGCCTATTGTACAGTTTTACAGTAACGAGTTACTGATTTCTGGATGTCTCTCAAGGAGGCATCTTAGCCATAAACTTCAGAGCCCCAGATTCTAGTCAGAATAAAGTTCTGCTTAAAGGGAGGCCACACAGATAATCTCAATTTAAAATATCATCTGGAAAAGAGAAAAGACATTTCAATCCCAACAGCAAACATTGCCTAAAGTTTCCTTTCGTTTCCTTGTTTACTCACACCAGATTTCACACAGATTCAGTAGAGCAGAGCGAGAGGTTGGGTTGGTGGCTGGGCAGTGACCCAAGAAAATCAAACAAACAAAAAAAAAAAGGAAAAAATAAACTTGCCAGAGAATTTTTCAGGCTTCTTGAATGTCTTTGCTCCTTGTCTGTCTTGATGCTTGTGCACCCACTTAGTTCTGCAGGCAGAAGTAGAGTGCAAGCTTGGGTGGAGTTTATATTCCTCCTATGAGTATGAGGAGAGCAAAGGAGGAGGTACAGCAGCAGCCAATAGCTGAACACTTTTCCCGGCTTGGTTTATGAACACCTTTTCAATCCCATGAATTCTCATCTAGTGGAGGATGTCCCTGCCCATGGTGGGGAGGATGAAACTAGATGGTCTTAAGGTCTCTTCCAACCCAGGTTGTTCTATGATCTAATCTATGCTCTATCATCTGAAGTATGATTCTTTACTGGCAACAGCATTTTATGTCACTCAGTAGCTCCAGCAAGGTTAACTTGTCTCTGTCATTGTCAACAATCTTGGAATAATTAATTCTCTTATTAATGTTTAAACTGCAAATAGTAGTTATTTGTTAATATCCAAGATCAATGGGACTGAATGAATTAAAAGTAGCTTGGTTCCATTTTCACCATGTCCTGCACCATGCTCATTCCACAGATGTCTAAGGTCTGTTTCATTGCTGGCCCCAACCATTTATGTTTTATAGCACCTTCTACTCAGATTTACTTCTTAACTACCCTGGCATTACAGAGTTAGGGATCATTCTATGTGTTAATGTTCTTGGTAAGATTTAAATCCCAATCTACCTTTAAAGATGAGATAGGAGGAGAGATAATGGGATGTCCTGGACCAACCACAAACAGCATAGTAACACCAGCTGCTAAAACGACGCCAGTGACACTTTAAATCTGGTTCCCAGCTGTCATGGTGATGCTGAAATATTTGGTTGCATCAGGAAAAGCTGTTCTTGGGAAAAAGGTAGGTCACTGCAGCTGAAATAAAGCAAGCTCAAATGGGTTGCTGTTCATAAAGGAAAAGCAGTTTGAAACAGCACTGCTATCAGGAATTGTTTCTGTCTTCTGTTGAAGGCATGCAAGCACCAGGAATACTTGAGGTCCTATTTGGTCATCCCTTGGATGGTCTGGAAATGTTTGCATTTCAAATGGCTTTCTGTTACCTCATTTTAAAAAGACATTTCATGCATACACATGATGGATTGCAGTAATCTTCCCATCGTATGATGGCCTAGTCAGCATAGCCAATGGAGTCTAGAGAGAATCTACTGATCAAACAGGTGGCTTGCTCTGCAGAGTCCATGAACTGTATGGATTAGCTCTCCATTGACTGCAGGAGGAGCACAGATGTTTAGGTTGCAAAGACTCATGTTTTAAAGCACAGGTGGGAAGTGAGGATGTTCTTCCCTGGAGGTGGGGCTGAGGTGAAAGTAAGCTAGTGCAGGGCTCTTCTGGATAGCAATAAGAAAGACCTGACAAGAAATCGCTTAGTAAGATAACCACTTGAATAAGACAAAACAAAAAGACGAATATAGATAGCATGTAAACCTTACATCCCTTCAGATGCTGGGAGCCCTGTGTTTGTGCAGCATCAGGTGGAGCCTGGGTGGATTCTTCCCAGGACACACTGAGCAGGACCTGTCCACAGAGGGAAGCTCCTCCTGTTTGGCCATTCAAGCTGTTTTATCATTTTCTTACAAGAAAAAAACTCTGTTCATGAAGGATGTTCACAGGAGAAGTTCTTGTTGTCCTTTCAGACATAGACAATGCCACGCAGGAGGCGTGACCACCGGTATGGAGTGGGAGCTGCTTGCAGGCTCCTATTACAGGCTGAGCTTATCCTGGAGCCGAGGGATCTGTACAGCACAGCACAGACTGCACCTGCTCAGGTTACCTGTGTTGTGGATCTCTGACTCCTTGATGCACAGTGATGTCTGAGTTAGGATGTGTGGGAGACAGGGGGAAATAGGCAGCTCCTTTTCAGTGGTCTGTGGGGACAGGACAAGGGGCAATGGCCTCAAGCTGGAGGGAGCACAGGACGTTCTGCACCAATATGGGGAAGAACCTTTTCCCAGTGAGGGTGCCAGAGCCCTGGAACAGGCTGCCCAGGGGGTGTGGAGTCTCCTTCTCTGGAGATATTCAAAACCCGTCTGGATGCCTCCCCGTGCAACCTGTCTTAGGGAACCTGCTTTGGCAGGGGACTTGGACTGAATGATCTCTGGAGGTCCCTTCCAAGTCCTACAATTCTGTGCTTCTGTGATCAGCACCTTCTGCCCCTTGATCCACGTACAGGCAATGACTTTCCTCACAAAACTCACAGCACAGAGGTAGTGGGTCCCTGTCGAAGGGCAGTGGGAGTCAGTGAATTTATTCAGCATTCCTTGTATGATTTCAGGAAGTTTCCAAAGACTTGGGAAACAAACCAAGAAACCAAGAAGGCTGCTCGATGGGCTTCAAGCCAACCACTTGATCTTTTTCTGGCTCTGACCCCAGGTTTTTCTTCTGAAGGCTGGCAACACCATAACTAATAACAGAACAAACAGAGAATATATGGTTAAGGTATAATATTTCTGTTTCTGGGTTGGGTTTTTTTTTTAATGTGACCATTGCCTTCAAGTTCTATCATGGGAGGACTTACCATTTTCTTCTCTGTCTTAAGCCTGTGCTGAGTCAGTTTGTCCTTCTCACACTTCCACCTGGCAGTACATCTGCTGGTTTGAAATGGTATTCACCCCCCTTTCGCTTGCGCAACCCTCCTGATAATGCAGCAGGCCCTGAGGCACATCAGCTGCTGCGTCTCAACAAAGAAAAACCCAAGAGCTGCTTATCGAATGGCTCTCTTTTATTGCAGCTGTGAATCTGAGTAGCCTGTGAACAGTGCACTGTGCCAGATAAGCTGGAGTGGGGTCAAAAACCACTGCCCACAGCTTTAAAACTGCTTTCAAAGTAGGCAACGGGTGATGGATTTCTCCTGTTGTGAAACAGGGAGGTGAGAGGTGAACTGATCAGCCCAGGGGCTGGGTTTTTGGGCTGGCATCATGGTTTACTGGGCAACTCTAAAAGGAGACCAGGGACTCTCTGCAGAGATTCTTCCAGATTTCTATTCACCTTTTCCTAAGTGCAAACTGCTGTCAGGTGTTTCCTCATGTAAAACATACAGATTTTATTTTATTTTATTTTATTTTATTTTATTTTATTTTATTTTATTTTATTTTATTGGCTGAAAGCACTTAGATCTTTACCTGGAATGGAAAGCTCCGAACAACTCAAAAAAATAATAATGGAAAGAGACTGCTGGGTGCTCACAGCATGTAGACAAGCAACTGCAAGTCAGGAATATGATTATCTGTCCTTGGAATTATCCTTCCTATAGCATTGTGAGTTGGAGTAGTTAGGTTTCATAGTCACTAGGTGTTGTAAAATCTGCATCTGATCAGCAAAGAAAGTACAAAGGGAGAGTAAAGGTACCTTTATCTTACTTTTGTCCTCATTTCACATCCTTAAATCTACACACGGTAAGCCAACAAGTTTTCATTTATCATGGTGTGTTAATTCTAGATGAGGCTCTCCTTTAGTTCCAGGTTAAATTTGCTTTTCAGCACACAGCAGTGTCTAACAGTGACACAAAGGTTCAGGAAAATTATTGCATAAGGTAACCAAGTTGCTGAATTGGCCTGCCCTGGCTTGCATCCTTTTCTGGTCCTTATCACGATAAAGCTTCCCTTTGGCACAGTGTCATCAGCGTTTCAGGGATAAGGGCATGTTTGCTTATTTAGCATAATTCTCTTCAGTAGTGTAGATTTGTTACTGGTTTTTTTCTCATTTGTCTTTGTTGGGAGCTGAAAACAGAAGTGTTTATGTCCTGGGGACCCTCGGGTATTTGGTGGATTCAGGACCCCATTAATACATGCTGCCACTATGCTTCAGTGCTACCCCTACCACACCATCCTGTTCTTGACCTTAATACAACTACTTATATGAGCTATATAGACTATGTATACTCCCCCTCTACTCTGCCCTGGTCAGGCCCCACCTGGAGTATTGTGTCCAGTTCTGGGCTCCCTGGTATAAAAAGACAGGGATCTCCTGGAGAGAGTCCAGAGAAGGGCGACAAAGATGATTAAGGGCCTGGAGCATCTCCCCTATGAGGAAAGGCTGAGTGAGCTGGGACTGTTCAGCCCGGAGAAAAGAAGACTAAGGGGGGCACCTTATTAATGTTTATAAGTATCTTAAGTATGGGGTGCAGGGGAAAATGGCCAGCCCCTTTTCAGTGGTCTGTGGGAACAGGACAAGGGACAACGGCCTCAAGTTGGAGCACAGGACATTCAGCACCAATATGGGGAAGAACTTTTCCACAGTGAGGGTGCCAGAGCCCTGGGACAGGCTGCCCAGGGGGGGTTGTGGAGTCTCCTTCCCTGGAGATATTCAAGACTTGTCTGGACACCTGTCCGAACCTGTCCTAGGGAACCTTCTTTGGCAGGGGGGTTGGACCCGATGATCTTTGGAGATCCCTTCTAACCCCAACGATTCTATGATTCAAATGTTACTGACTGGAACATCTGAAGGGAGTTAAACAGCACTACACTAGAGTCAAAACTAGAAGAAAACAGATGAATAAAGGCATAGTTTTCTTCTGTTAGGCCCACCAGGCTCTGGAGTTGGATCTATGTTGGTGTTTTGCTATTCTTCAAGCAAGCTCTTCTTTAAAATCTCTTCTTTCGTTCCTATTAAATATATCAGTCTTAGGTTGTCTAGCTTGAAAAACAAATGCAAAGGGATTAGCTAAGAAATATGTGGGCAATTACTATCTGAAGCTTTTTTTTAAAGTTAGTAGAAAATTTATAGTTGAAGATAATGCTGCGAAGAGATCTCTAGCAAAAAGTTCTGGTTTAGTAGGTAATGGAAACCCCTAACATTTCTGTATTAGGGCTTTTTATTCTCCTTGCAATGAGTATTTCAGGGATAAGTTTTATGTAGAGAAAGAACATTTGAGAAAATGTGGGTAACTCAAAAACTCACTGGAGGTGTTACATCAGATTTTAAAAACATCTGATGAAAATGTGTCTTGGACAAGCAATCTGTCTCAGGCTAGTGGACATGCATAATATGTAAATTAAACGCAGAGAAGGCTGCTTTTGTTCTAATTTTTAGGCTTGATTTGAATATTTCTGCATTTAAAATTTAATCAGGAATCATGCTAGGGGTTTCAAGTCATGTTAGAAAATGTGTTTTCTTTTGTTATTTTTACAGGATCAGACTTGAAGAAGGAGGAAAGCAACAAATCCCACATCGGTATCAAGCACTCTAATGTATGATTTTCATCAGATGTGGCCTGTATTCGGCTGTCTATATGTTCTATAACCAATACATTTGACTTTAAAGAGTTTTTGTTCCTTGTTACTCTTGGGTTTGTATTACATCGATGTAAAACTCCAGTCTCCCTCTGCTGGACAAACCAGCTTTTATTCCAAAAGATGTTAAAATCTTTCTCACTTAGCATTACATTTGAAAGCAATGGCAATCCTTAGATATTAACCTGTACTCCATTCAGAAAAACGTGTACTTTGGAGAAACAAGAGAGCATTTTGTACAGGTCTAAGTTTTGTTTTCATGCTGCTCGGATTTAAAAACCAGTTGTATTTGTCTCTTGGTGACTGAATTAAACTGACCAGCTATCAGTTGGTGAGCAACCTTGGGCAATGCAAGCTATTGGTATTGTGGGGGGGGGCATCAGAAATATGTCCTGTAATAGACTCCTGGCTGCCACAGCCCATATATTGTCAAGAATGATGCTTCAGGTATCTGTAAAATCAGAGCAATACTTGCAATGGATATTTAATGAATGCCTGGGTTGCAGCCAGATACAGCTGAGATAATCATCGCAGATATATCTATGTAATAACAAAAACAACCACTAAGGGAAATGTTAAGTGTCAACATGGAATGAAAAGTCCTAAGGCTTTAATTCAGCAACACATTTAAGCACAACACCTAAGTGCAGTCCCTATCAGCAAAGCACTTATCTTCCATTACTGTCACACTCCAGAAATTTCTTTGCTTTAAGTATCCTCTCTCCAGGAGTTTCCTGCTAAGAGGAAATGTTGGAGCCCATAGTTTGTATAACTCTGACCAGCTCTGCATGTGTTGGGGTCACAGTCATATTAATAGACAGTCTTGTTATTGTGGGCATGCATGGTCATAGGTGATAAAGTTTAATTGGACTCCTACAGCTTTTTCTAAATACTTCTCCCAAGAAAATATGCATATGAAATGCTGCAGTGTCACCCTGTCAGTGACACTACATGCTTTTGGCATTGTTTCTGGAAATTACTTTGTAGAATTAAAAGGTCAGGTATTCACTACACAGAATAACATGATTCTACTTGTAAATGAGATTTGGTTTAGAGCCACAGGGGGGAAAAACACAAACTTGTAATAAACAGTTACAGAGTTTGGTGCCCTTTATATATATGAAATGATGGAATTTATTCACAGGCATTACTTAGCATGTTAATAATACATGATTTCCAGTTGCCCGCAGACTGCGCTTTGCTAGCAAGCTCAGTATGATCGGTGCAGGCAGCATTGCTCAACATAGACTGGATAGAACCCGCTCATGTATCTCAGTATTAAACTTACACATGGGCGTAGCAAAAGTCTGTACCAGAGAACTTGGAAGCACTGCTTAGTTTTAGGTGCCTGACAAAGCTGTGTCCTTGTCTCTTCTCAAAGGAAGACACAGATTTTTGGATGCCCCGTCCCTGGAAGTGTTCAAGGTCAGGCTGGAAGGGGCCCTGGGCAACCTTGTGTAGATCCAGGCCTGAGGTTGGTGGCCCTGCCTGTGGCAAGGGGGTTGGAGCTCTATGATCCTTGGGGTCCCTTCCAACCCATGCCATTCTATGATTCTATGATTCTATGATTTTGAGCCAGGTGCTGTGGACCCCAGTTCGTGCTGTGATGAGAAACCAGAGATGTAGGTAGATGTGACTCAGGACCTCAGGTAACTGAAGTGCCTGTTGTTTGCAGGTGAAGGGTATGCGTCCAAGCTTCCCAGCATGCATGCATGCCTAGATGAGCAAGTCCTTCTGAACACCTAGGGTCTTTTTCAACTGCCAAATTATAGTAGGAAAGAAATGCTTTTTAAAGTATGTGCTCCAAAAAATAATATATGTTGTCCACAGCTCTCTGTCGATTCCTTTGTATCAACAGATGCATCTTGTTCTTAAAGCTGGACCCAGAATTCTAGTTCTCCTTAACAGAGTAAGTTGTCAAGTATTTATTGCATTTATGGATCCAAATACAAGCTTTGTGCCACAGTAGCAGCAGGGTTCTTTTAGCAACCATCCTGATGAACTGATGTGAAAATATTTCCATTCAGGCCGAACATCTGTTCCGTAGCATGTGGCGTCCAGCAGGGAGCAACACGCAATTCAATATATGAATTCTAGGTGAAGCCATTTAGTAGGTGAAATCACACAGATTATATACCTTTTTTACTACCAACATGGCAAGCTAAAAACCTGCTAATTGGTTACACACACTGTTCACACCATATTGATTGGTTAGTAATAATAATGAGTTCTGATAAGCCTATCTTATAGCTAAACATCCTTAGTTTACCTTTAATACCTAAAAGTATCCGCACACCTGCTGTTTTGTCCCTCTTGTTATGGTTGGCTCCTAACATGTTCTGTTACTCCCAAATACCTTCCCATAACTGCTTCTTGGTTTAGGGTGGCCTGTACCTCTATCAGCAAGGCCGCTGTGTTTTGAGAATGTGATTATTAGGATCCTCTCAGCGTGAGTAACTTTTCCTTTCTCATGGGAACAGAAGAATATTGTCAGGGCCTATGTCTTGGGAGAAGAGAGCTAGGCCGCTAGCAGGCCTGCTGTCTTCCCCGACAGTAGCACAGCTTCTTGTGAACACGTCTGCTTGTATTAAGTTACTCAACCAGCTATTTGCATGATCACTTTACACAGCCTTCTTCATAGATGTAAGCAAACCATCTTTGAAGGGGACTCAGTGAACTGAGGTAATGTCATAGCTTTCCTCTTTTAATTGGCATTTCTTTCTCAGGTGGCGATTTGACCGTTTATTGATTCTTCCTCCCACAGCAGCAGAACAAACCAGCCTGTGAGCCAAGGAAAATGCATTTGCTTTTAACCCCCTGTATACACCTGTGTATCTTCTAACCCCCTTTGCACAGGATGTGGTTGAGACAAAATAGCTTCACTGCTTTGGATTCACTCCTGTCACATGGATCCCCTGGGGGCACTGGCAACCAGAGCCTCCCCCCAAGGCTATGCAAAACTAGGCAGGTAAGTCAGTGCAAAACACAATCAAATTTGCACAATTATTTTTACAATTATTTCCTGCGAAGAAACATGCATTTTTTCATTACAGCTGGAGACCTGGAGATTGAAAATGTAATTCTTGGCTCTATTGGTGGTATAGCAGGATGCTCAAGTGTCAGGGAAGACAGCAGGCCTGCTAGCGGCCTAGCTCTCTTCTCCCAAGACATAGGCCCTGACAATATTCTTCTGTTCCCATGAGAAAGGAAAAGTTACTCATGCAGAGAGGATCGTAATAATCACATTCGCAAAACACAGCAGCCTTGTTGATAGGGGTACAGGCCATCCTAAACCAAGAAGCAGTTATTGGAAGGTATTTGGGAGTAACAGAATATGTTAGGAACCAACCATAACAAGAGGTTCAAAACAGCAGGTGTGCAGATGCTTTTAGGTATTAAAGGTAAACTAAGGATGTTTAGCTATAAGATAGGATTATCAGAACTCATTATTATTACTAACCAATCAATATGGTGTGAACAGTGTGTATAACCAATTAGCAGTTTTTTAGCTTGCCACGTTTGCAGTAAGAAAGGTATATCATCTGGGTGATTTCACCTAATAAAATGGCTGGCTTCATGGCTTCACCCAAAATTCATATACTGAATTGCGTGTTGCTCCCTGCTGGACGCCACACTCAAGTGCTACCCTGTGCTACTCTAGGCACTAAAACCTCTTGACCTTTCATCTGGAACAATTAAATGGAGGTTTGCATAAGTGGCACATCTGCTGTTCAAGCTGGGACTTCCTTGCATGAAGACAGCCATTCCCAGTTCAGAAGACATTTGCTTATCCAACCAAATTATAACTCCAGTTTCCTTTTTACAAACATCTGTTTGGAGACAGAAAAATCTCTCTGGATGTGAAGCGTCAGAAAGCAGCTTCAGAAATTTTCATGCAGTGCTGAACTTGTGATCATTAGCCAAATTCCTCTCTGAAATTCTGCAAGTCCAACAATATTACGATTGATCTATTGCTGCTTGTTTCTGGAATATCCTTTGTTGACTGTTCCATAATTTATAGATAGGAATCCAGATGTAACAAAGAAGCAAAATTTGAACAGGTATTCTAACATTTTTTTTTCAGTACAATAGGCCTGTGTGTCATGATTCTTATTAGGTTGCAGAAACAACGTTACATGTGAAATACCTGAGCAACAAGAAATTCTTACTAATAAGTCTTATAAAAATTTCTCTCTCGGCAGCGGCTGTCTTTATGCATGGTTATAAAAAGACCTTACTCAGTTAAATACAATACAGTGAGAGACAGCAAAGGTGTAAAAAATTTTAGTAGGTTTTCTTGGGGGTATAAAAATTAAATTATTACCACCAACATTTTATCAGGAACATTCAATAACAGCATAAAATCTGATACTCTTCAGAAGTAAAGAAGTCTATGCATTTCACTTGCCTGTGTGTTCTGGTACAGGAAGCCAGCTGTAATTTACAGTGGTAGATCCTTAATGGTAAACACTTTTAAGGTATTTTATATTTGGTTGTTTTGTTGTTTGTTTTTGTTTTTTTTTAAATCTGTTCACATTTTCAATCACAAAGAGAATTTGGAAATTCCCAGAGATGGGAATGGTTGAAACACATTGAAATTGGCACCCTTTCCCATCCTTTGTTCAGCCTGGAGAAGAGAAGGCTGCGGGGGGACCTCATTGCAGCCTGCCAGTACCTGAAGGGAGCATACAAACAGGAGGGGAATCAACTTTTTAAAAGGGTAGATAATGGCAGGACAAGGGGGAATGGATTAATGCTAAGGGAGGGAAGGTTTAGATTGGATATTAGAGGGAAGTTTTTTTACAGAGAGAGTGGTGAGGTGCTGGAACAGCTGCCCAGAGAGGTGGTGGATGCCCCATCCCTGGAGGTGTTCAAGGCCAGGTTGGATGGGGCCCTGGGCAGCCTTGTGTAGATCCAGGTCTGGAGGTTGGTGGCCCTGCCTGTGGCAGGGGGATTGGAGCTCTATGATTCTTGGGGTCCCTTCTAACCTGTACCATTCTATGATGCTATGATTCTATAACAAAAGAGCACTTAAAGAGCTGGAGGAGTAGCAGGAGGAGGTTACCTGGTGTTAGCAACATCTGGCATTCAGAAGTCTCCCTGTCCTACTGAGCTTGCTTGTTGGGATGTTAGTGGAACTGACGCAGGTGGGAGTACTTAAATGAGAAATGTGTCCTCTCCCTTTTAAAATATTCTTTTAGGTTTTTTTATGTCATTGATAAAAATCTACTCAGAGTTCAGTGGATGCATTTCTCCTCTCGTTAGGGCACTCTTCTGGGGACTATGCCATTCACATGAACAGACTTGCATCAGTATATAACAAGGAGGAAAGGAATTGATCTAGGATTAGTAAAGTGTGTTGATATTGCAAGGTATTTTTCTTCCCATAGGCCACTGAATCAATTAACCTGTTTCCTTCGGGCTGCTGGCTTACTATCAAATAGCAGAGTTCCCATTTTCAAAAGAATTAACACTGTTCTGAAATGAATGTCCTGTTACACAGCAGGCTGGGAACTATGCTATTCCTTGTGGCAGCTTTAAAGAAGAAGAAGGTCTTATGGTTTAAGATGTGACTTTTGGGCTTAAAATTTCCCCTTGAGGTACACCACCAACGAAAACAAATCCTGAGGTGTTGAAGGCTGTATTATATGGTGGCAGCCAGAAGGGCCTCCAAAGTGCACACATCACCAGACTTTGGGTGCATTTCTTCTGTTCTTGTGTAAACCTTGAATACTGCAAATATTATTAGAAAAAGCTCTTCTGAACAGTCAACTTGTATTGATCAAGTCTGAAAAGTTTTCTTCTGACATCAGCATACTGCAGATGTGAAACACCTATCAGGGGCTAGTATGATTTGGTATCACACATTGCATTAAATGATCGAGATTTGTTGGGCAGGAATTTCTTCATATTTTAGAAGCATCTGGTTGCTTTTGCAGATATCAGGTCTCCCTGCATGGTATCAGCAGTCTTAGATGCAGCTGAGTTACCTTGGTGAACGCCTGCCTCTCTTCATTGACAACTGGGACAGCTAAAGCAACTAGACTCCTAATGCAGGTGATGTTTCAAGTTCCTGAAGTTAGGCAAGCTAGCTCCAGACTCAGAACTGGGAGTGTTGGTTGACTGCAGACTGAGTATGAGTCAGCAGTGTGCCCAGGTGGCCAGGAAAACCAACAGCATCCTGGCATGTATCAGAAATACTGTGGCCAGTAGGTCCAGGAGGTGATTGTGCCCCTGTACTCAGCATTGGTGAGGCTGCACCTCGAGTGCTGTGTCCAGTTGTGGGCTTCTCACCATAAGAAGGACATTGAGGTCCTGGAGTGAGTCCAGAGAAGGGCAGCCAGGCTGCTGAAGGGGGCTGGAGGGCAAATCCTATGAGGAGCGGCTGAGGGAGCTGGGGATGTTTAGCCTGGAGAAGAGGAGGCTGAGGGGAGACCTTATCACCACCTGCAACTACCTGAGGGGAGTTTGTAGAGAGGTGGGTGATGGTCTCTTCAGCAAGGTGACAGGAGACAGGACAAGGGGAAATGGCACAAAGCTGCACCAGGGCAGAGTCACTGAAAGAGTTGTCAGGGCCTGGGACAGGCTGCCCAGGGAGGGGGTTGAGTCACCATCCCTGGATGTGTTTAGAAAAAGGGTAGATGAGGTACTTAGGGGGGATATGGTTTAGCATACGACAGGAACGGTTGGACTTGATGAACTTAAAGATCTTTTCCAACCTTGTGACTCTGTGATTCTGGGATACCTTGAGCACAGAAATAAGAAAATTAAGGTCACTTATTTTATAATAATTTTGGATAAGTGTCTTTCCTTAGGTTACTTACATCTGATCTAAAACTCTTCTGTTCAATTTGGTGGGAGTTAATAAACTCTCTGCTGTTTGCAGCTTTCTAAATGGCCTGAAGTTCTGCAAAATATTAACAATGCAAATTCATGTGATTTTTCTATTTCTACAAGAATGATGAGACACATGAGGATGCCTAGTGAAATTGAAGAACAGAAGATTACAAGTTAACAGCAAATCTCTTACAAAGCAATGTCCTTTATAACATCAATGGCTGAGGATTGGAATGATTGGGTAATTATGACCATCAATACAATATGTTTCATTTTATGTGTTGAGAAAAATTCCTCCTGTCACAATAAGTCACAGTCCTAATATAGGAGGAGCACACTTGATACTTGCATGCCTAAAATACAGCTATTTTTCAGTTAATATAGGCTGTTCATGAGTGTCATTAAAGTACTAGCATACATTTGTACTGTCTGTGAGGACAGCTTCTAATACTACCCAATATGAGTTTATTTTTATTTGCGTTAAATGAAGATGTTTCTTCTATAGAACATCCAAGAGAGGAAGACCTACAGAAAAGAGCTGTGTGATAATATACCAGATTAAGGTTTTTTAACGTCAAAGAAACATCCCAGATGCTTTGTCTGCATTCAGAATGCAGACAAATGCCTCAGACTTGCTTTTGCATGCATTGAATATGGAAGCTGTCAAAAGCCTTGAAAGTCTGACAGATTTTTTGAGCTAGGTATTTTTTATTTTTTGACAGAGCAGTTTGGTTTCTGAGTCCTGCATCCTTGCTTCACTGAGCAAAGGATACTGTTATGTTTGGCTTAGTTCATTTTGAAGTCTCCAGTGGTCATAACCCATAAACCAGAGTGACACAGGGCCATCAATCAACACGCGATAACTCTTGTCTGAGCTTTGAATCCTTGAGGCTGTCTTTGCACAGGATGTTCGGAGTGCAACTTGCAGAATATCAATCATCTTTCTAATGTGATAGTGAAGCGCTGAGATTGGAATTCCTGCCCCCATCTCCAGGTTCTGAACATCTAACTGCTGGGTGACCTACCTGAAAACACTGTTTCTTCAGGCACGGTGTTTTCACATGTAAGGATGCCTCTAAGTGTTTTTGAGCTGTACTTTACTAGCATGGCATTCAACCAATGAGCCATGACCATTCCAGGGTTTTCATGGCTAAATGGCTGCATTCTGAAGGTGATTTTCTTCAGGCACAACATTGGATTGATTCTTTCTACTGTACTAACAGCTAGTAGTTGCAAGATGAGTACAGGCATATATGCCAGATTTAAAATCTGGCTAATTAAGCCAGTGATATGATCCGCTTTTTATTTCTAAAGCCTGCATTTCCAGGTTTTACATGAGATTGTCTATGTCTTGTGCACCCTTCCTACACAGATTTTGTCAGTTGATTGAAGGAAAATAGAATCTCTTAGCTCAATAAACCCCCCTAACATAAACAATACAGGTAAGACTGTTCTACTCCAAAAACTGGACCTGGAGTTTGCCAACATACTCATTTTATCACACCAGAAGGTTTCTGACTTTTACTAACCACTCAGTTTAGGGAATTTGGAAAATCCACATTTTACAAGATGTTTGATTTCAGAAACTTGTTCAGAAATACCAAAAGCAGTTGAAAACTCTCTCCCCCCTTCCCTCATGACCTCAGTATTTTGTAATGATATATAATTGAAATAGGATTCAACAGGGAAATTAAGTATGTGGGTGATTCAAAACACTCTGAAATCCCATTATATTTTATTTCACTGATTCTGGAAACTTTAATACATGGTTGAAGTCAAGCATTTTTGTAAGTTGTTTTGGGGACAAAGATTTGAATATAAACCTAATTTTTTTCCTCTAAAGAAAGTATTATTTCTGCCCCCTTTCATGCATAGCCTAACTGTGAATTTTAATTGATCTTTCATTGTGAGTAGCCTGCTGAACATGAGCAATAAGCACACTTTTTTTCCTTCATTAAAAAGTATTAACATTTTTAAACCACTAAGTCATACCTCTACGTAACAGCAGCTACTCCTTTAGTTTGTCTTTAGTCACAACAGTGGTTTCTTTTTAGCTGTGCTCACTGAGCTGATAGGGCTCTCCTAGTCCTGGCTGTGCTGTAAACCTTGTAATGAACTGGTCTGTAACAAATTCCTGGACTAATTTACATAGATTCCCAGTGTCTCACTAAGGCTGGCATGGCTGTTCAAAAGTGGCAACTTCTGCTGGCTCCAGGAAGTTTTGTGGTTGTTGTTGGAGCTGTGTAGGGGCTGTGCAACACTCAGTGGGTACAAGGATGGGCTATCTGAGGCTAGCATAGCATAAAAGGTATGTGGATTTAATTGCCTTAGGAGTCTAATTTTACTTTAGACACCCCAGTCTGGCCTCCGGCTGCTGCTTCAGAAGGGCAGAAATCTCCTGAGGGTCATGTTTAGGAATAGGATGAGGGGTAATGGTTTTAAACTAGAAGAGGAGAGATTTAGATTGGATATTAGGAAAAAAATCTTCAATATGGGGGTGGTAGATCACTGGCACAGGTTTCCCAGAGATGTAGTGCAGGCCTCATCCCTGGAGATATTCAATGTCAGGCTTGATGGGGCTCTGAGGAACCTGATCTAGTTAAAGGTGTCCCTGTTTGCTGCAAGGGGGTTGGACTACATGACCTTCCAACCTAATGCATTCTGTGGGTCTATATCTGTCAGCAACAGGCAAACATCTTGGAAATACACTAAATTAGCATGTGACTCGCTTGAAGGACTGTGCCTGTAAATCAGCCATCCCTTAGCATGCAAGAGAGTGGATACATCCCAACACATGTAGGCAATAGTTCTGATAGCTTAATGAAATTAGGTGTGATAGCTACAGCTACAAAATTTATATAAAACCCTCCATCATCTTCAGCATTTGCAAGGAACTGATCTCAAGACACAGCACCCAAAGCTGCTGTCCCAGAACACCATCTGCAGGAAGTGATGACTGGTTTCACTTCTTATTCACCAGCTGGCAGCCAACACTCAGCAAACCTAGCTTAGAAAGTAAGGTCAGGAAGCACTCATATGAGGAGCCTTCTCACACCTGTCAGAAGGTGTGAGCACTTTGTGATACGACTGCAGAAGTGGGTCGGAAATTTAGATTTATAAATTTTTTTCTGTGTTAACACCCCCTCAAAACTCCACTATTTAAGGGACTGGCGTTGGCAGGGCTTCCACCTGCATTTTTGAAGGGATGAGTACTTGGAATTATTTCCTGTACTGTGTACTATATACTCCTTGTTTTCCTTCTCAGCATGTAAAGGCACTCAGCACTGCCTTACAATGATTGCCAGTGTGCCTCTAGCATTTACCACACGTCAGCAAGCATGTAGCAGTGGTTTGGAGCACTCTCAGGAGGGCTGACCCTGCAGGCAGCATTCTGACTACATGAAATCAAAGGGGTCCAGCTCTTGCCTGATGCTGTCCCAGTGACTTGGGCACCCACCAGCTCCCTTCTCCTAGTACTTGTGTCTTTAAGAAGCAAACCAGCTACTTGAAAGGACCAGAACTCTGTAATGTATCACAGTGGATATATGATGCTGAATCCAGAAGTGGATTTTGTTACTATGTTTATGTTATATTTTGATTGTAGGTCCACTCAAAATCCAATGCAGAGGGAGTACAGGAGCAATATATTTATAATTAAAAGAGAACCAGAGAGTCATTCCTGGCCCAGCAAATACAAGCGTGTACTCAGGGCATGGGCTGCGTTCCTTGAGGAAGCTGGGTCTGTAGTACCTCATGAACCTCCATGTGCCCTGACCACCATCCTGCATCCTGCCTCCATGCCAGAGGAGATGGGACAAGGAGTATGCCAGGCTTGAGCTTGCTCTGCCCTGGGAGTGTAGCAGCTGAGAGCAGATAAGAAGCTAAGCAGGCATTGCCCTCAGAACGCATTAGGACATCAGTGACATACCCATTCATCTATGAAGACTTCATAACACATTTGATTCCCACTTGTAGGAGACTCCCAGTAGTAATCCCATCTATTTTTGTCAGACATAAAAATACATGGCATTAAATTTAGCAGTAACTGTACAGTGCTGTGATTTTAATCATAGAATCATGGAATGGTTAGGGCTGGAAGGGACCTTAAAGATCATCAAGTTCCAAGCCCCCTGCCATGGGCAGGGACACCTCTCACTAGACAAGGCTGCTCAAGGCCCCATCCAACTGGGCCTTGAACACTCCCAGGGAGGGGGCAACCACCGCCTTCCTGGGCAACCTGTTCCAGGGCCTCACCACCCTCACAAGGAAGGTTTTCTTCCTAATATCTAATCTAAATCTATCCCCTTTCAATTTAAAACCATTTCCCCTTGTCCTATCACTCCATGCTCTTCTAAAAATCCCTCCCCAGCTTCCTTGTAGGACCCTTCAGGTACAGGAAGGCTTCTCTAAGATATCCCCAGAGACTTCTCCAGGCTGAACAACCCCAGCTCTTTCAGCCTGTCTTCATAGGAGAGGTGCTCCAGCCCTCCAGTCATCTTCATGACCCTCCTCTGGACCTGTTCTGATAGTTCCAAGTCCTTCTTACATTGGGGACTCCAGAACCAGACATAGTACTTCAGGTGGGGTCTCACAAGAGCAGAGTAGAGGGGCAGAATCACCCCCCTCAACCTGCTGACCATGTTCCTTTTGATGCAGTCCAGGACACGGTTGGCCCTCTGGGCTGTGAGTACGCATTTTTGGCTCATGTCAAGCTTGTCATCCACTAGCACCCAAGTCCTTCTCTGCAGGGCTGGTCTATAACTTCATCTCCCAGCCTGTATTGATGATGAGGATTGCCCCAACCCAGGTGCAGAGCCTTGCACTTTTCCTCACATTTGAAGGTCAGTCGCAGCTGTGTTGCACATTGCAAGAACCCAAAGGAAGTGAGAAATTAAAATCTTGACCCTTTGCTCCAGAGACAATCTGTTAATGCTAAGAGGTATTGGCAGATGTAGTAGACTCAAAATAGAGGCATATACATGAATGAGTACATCTATATATGTATATTGTGTAAGACTGATGCATGCCTCAGGACTCTTGTCATGCTTACTTTCCAGAAAAAGGTATTCCTGTCAGTCCTGTGGTTTAATTCACAATGAGATAAAATACTGCATTGTGCACTTTACCTTCAAAATGCAAAATAAAGCTAAATTAATAATAATTCTTTTTTCTCCTTTAAATTCAACTTCTAAATGCTTTCTCAGTTGGGTTTAGTTTTCCCTTGCTGGGGAAAAAGACACCACACTTCAGCAAGTAAATGATTCAAACCTGTGCAGTTTTCTTGGGGAGCAAGCAGATAAAAGGTCCTCTGAGTGGCATCCTGTGTGCACTCAGAAATACTCCAGTCAGTGGGCTGCTGTTCTCACGGCATGGTCACTTATTCTCAGGGTAAAATCTAATTTTGCATTATGTCCCATGTCAGCCAGTCTTTCTCCTAATGTGACACAATAGTGGTAGCAAACCACAGGAGCAATCACGTTCTTCAAGGCTAAAATGAGATTTTTTTCTATTTGTTTTCCCCAATAAGAAATACAGGCTGGTCTCCAGAGCCTGTCCATGCCTGCTTTCTTGTCAGAGTCTTCTGCTTACACTCCTTCCCCGCTCTTAGAAGATCAGTACAGATACCTTCATGACCACGGAGCTGCTTTTCATTTTTTTTTCTCATTATTACTTCTTCATTAAATCCAGTCTTTTGTATTTACATCCCTACCACTTTCCTCCTTAATGAGGTCTTAAATCACTGATGTAGATTGAATTCTAGGAGATTTAATGTAGGAACTTGATTATGCAATTAAAGCTTCCGATCCCAGAAACAGTGCTGCTGCACCAGGGCCTGCTGGATCTGGTACAGACAGCAAGCACTGTCGGGTGGCTCTTGTGGTGTGGCTGGAAATAGGTGTTTGTGGGTCTGCTTGCAGCCAGGGCGGATGTTAGATGCTCCTTATCTCTCTCACTTTGTAAAACTTCCCACAACAGATGTGGCTACTCATCAGGTCCCAAATCAACCAACCTAAGGCTGTTTCATTTCAGAAGGTTTGCTTTTTTTTTTTCTTCCAAAGCAATAGTTTCCCTTTGGAGCATGAAGCTTCTCTGAGAAGCGTGCTCTGGGTACTCTCTGTTGGGCCAGATGTTTGAGGGATCACCAGCATTTAAGGAACTCCTATCCTAATGGGGTTTGGGCAAATGTTCTGGCAAAAAGCGGATACCAGGGGTTTAAGCAGTTTCCACTGCTCTGAAGGAGCTGACTGGCTCTTCTGAGGCTCCCTGACTGCCTAGAGGGACGATCACACTGCACATGGGTGCTCAAAACCTTTCTGGAGATGCAAGACGGAACGATCACAGTTGGCTACTAATGGTGTGTATCACATTGCCCGGAAAACAGTGTGAAAGACCATGGAATAGGTTTGTGGTGCTGCTGAGCACTCGCAGCTGACGCAGGAGCTGACTGAAAGTGTGCTTTGAATATATATAAGAATACAAAAAGGCAGTTCTGGGAAGCAAGAATATAGCATGGTAGCTCTTTGATGGATTTATCATCTGTGAATTTAGATAATCCTTTTGGAACACATTTTCATACTTTTGATACCCCTAACAAAATGTAGCACAATTTAATTGCAAGTTGCTCTAAAAATATATTTCACAAGAGGCATTTTTGTTTGTTTGTTTTTAAATTACTCCCTCTTCAGCTTCTTTGTACTGCCCATAAAGTGATAAGGCAAACATCTTTTATACCTGAGACAGACACCATAGGTAGCTCAGGTCGGTCACCTGAAATTGGTAAGCACAGCTAAAATTCTAGCTTTAGATACTCTCTGTGTCTGAGTTTCTCAAGTATGAAACTAGAGTTGGTATAAAGGTTGTAAAATTAGCATTATTATTATTGTTGCTTTTGCTGCTCTTAAGACACACTAGTAGAGAAAGATTTTTAGTACAGTAAACAGTCCATGTAGGGCTTGAGGTTATAAGCATCAGTTCTGTAACGTCTATAAATAATTTTAAAAGAACTGCTGAATATTAACTTGCTAATGATTTTAAATGTTCCTTTTTCTATTAGTATTAATTCAGGAAGTGATTTGATAATATATATGTTTTCTTCAGGTAAAAATGAAATTTTTCCTTCATATTTTTTTCTCCTTTTTAAAATGTACAATTATGAATCTAGGATGCATCTAGTTATCAAGGTGATTCCTTCACAAATAAGAAACATGCCAAGAACACGGCCCTTGGTAACAAAGACCATGATTATTAAAGTTATCTGTCTTCTTCTGTACCAAGGAATCACCTGGGTAGTTAAGAGACTGTGGGTTTTTTTCCCCTTTTTACCCTGATTTCACATCTTGCTCCACAGGACTTTGAGGAAACGTAATTATTTCCACCACCATCAGAGAAACCACTTAGATGCTTAAAGGTGAGCATTTGCTTAAGTGCTTTACTGATTGAGCTTTTATTGCACTGGAGAGGACCAATTAAAAAAAAAACCTTAAAAAAAATAAAATCCCTTGTCTCCGTGATTCAAAACAACCCCCTAAGGCAGCCTAGCACAGCACGGAGCAGCCTGGCCTTTCGAAAACACTCTGGAAGGCGTTTAAATGAAATGCAAAGTGTACATTAACCTCTCTGGGACCCTTCAGCCCCGTCTATCAAAACAACGACGTTAGTTCCGCGGCGGCACAAGCCCCGGCCGCCAGGCCAGGGGAGCGGCGCGGCCCAGCCCGGCCCCAGCAGATGGCACTGTTTTGAACAATTTGAGGCAGGGTCCGCGGTGCCGGCGGGCAGCTCCCCGCGCCCTGGCCCAGTCCCGGCCCCGGCCCGCAGCGTTGCGGCGCGGAAGGGAATGGGGCCGTGTCTGTCTTCTCCGTCCGTCCTCAGCCGGGCGGGAGGCAGGGTTTGCATCGTCCCAGGTTAGAACTGAGTTAGTGTCGACACGTTGGCTCTGTTTTGTTAAAGTAGCCAGGGGTTCGATGCTAGGCAAGGAAAAATTCTCACAGGCTGGCTTGGGCTGGAAGGGACCTTAAAGATCATCAAGTTCCAACTTCCCTGCCATGGGCAGGGAAATCTCTCACTAGACCAGACTGCTCAAGGCCCCATCCAACCTGGTCTTGAACACTGCCAGGGAGGGGGCAGCCACCCTTTCCCTGGGCACCCTGTTCCAGTGCCCTACAACTCTCACAGTGAAGGCTTTCTTCCTAATATCCAATCTAAATCTATCCCTTTCCAATTTAAAACCATTCCCCCTTGTCCTGTTACTCTATGCCCTTCTAAAAAGTACCTCCCAAGGTTTCCTGTAGGCTTCTTCAGGTACTGGAAGGCCACTATAAGGACTCCAGAACTGAATGCAGTGAGCACCCGGTGGGGTCTCATGAGAGCAGAGTAGAAGGGCAGAATCACCTCCCTCGACCTGCTGGCCACACTCCTTTTGATGCAGCCCAGGATACAGTTGGCCTTCTGGGTTCTGAGTGTGCATTGTTGGCTCATGTCAAGCTTTTCATCCACGAGTACTCCCAAGTCCTTTTCCTCAGGGCTGCTTTCAAGTACATCATCTCCCAACCTGTATGGATAATGGGGATTGTCCCAACCCAGGTGCAAGACCTTGCATTTGGCTTTGTTGAACCTCATGGGGTTCACCTGGTCCCACTTCCCAAGTCCCTCTGGATGGCATCCCATCCCTCTGGCACATTAACCTCACCAACCAGCTTGGTGTCATCAGCAGACTTGCCGAGGGTGCACTCAATACCACTGTCAATATCATTAATAAAGATATTAAACAGCACTGGTCCCAGTATGGACCCTTGAGGAACACCCTCTTGGTCCAATCCTCTTTCCTTCTGCAGGTCCTCGTCTCATTGTATCCTTGTTCTTTTTTTTTTCCTTCTCACCACTATCCAGTTTTGTGTCTCTTCCTGGGTGGAAGACACAAAGGGATCATCTGTCTTCAGAAATTCAGTTTTCCCCATTTTGTTTTTCCTTTTTGTCCTTTTCTGCCAGCAAATCCCAGGGACAACTTGCCAGCAAAGTGCTGTGCAGATGGGCAGGCTCTGGAAGGAAACAGAATCACACTGAATCACAGAATGTTAGGGGTTGGAAGGAACCTTGAAAGATCATTGAGTCCAATCCCCCGGCCAGAGCAGGATCATCTATAGTAGGTTGCACAGGGCAGCATCCGGGTGGGGTTTGAATCTCTCCAGAGAAGGAGACTCCACAGCCTCTCTGGGCAGCCAGTTCCAGTGCTTTGTCACCCTCACAGTGAAAAAGTTCCTCCTTGTGTTCACATGGAACCTCTGGTGCTCCAGCTTGCACTCACTGACCCTTGTCCTATCACTGGACATCACTGAGAAGAGCCTGGCTCCATCCTCCTGACACTCACCCTTTATATATTTATAGACATTAATGAGGTCACCACTCAGTCTCCTCCAAGCTAAAGAGACCCAGCTCCCTCAGCCTGTCCTCATAAGGAAGGTGTTCCACTCCTTTAAAACCCAAGTGGTGTGAAATAATTCCCTTTTTATAGAAAACCAAAGGAGAAGTACTCTTCGAAGGACTCTTCCCCTGACTGTGAGATCCTGGGGATTATATACATAACAGTGGAAATCTGGTAACTGTGTCTGTTACTCCTCTGATACAACCCTACTTAGTTGTTTGTGAATTATGCTCCATCTTGGCAGTGCTGGCCAGACATGGGGGAGGGCAGTTGCTTTCACCAGCTGCGCTCAGGGCAACTACATGGCCTCAATTGGGTAAAGCATGGGCTTTAGCAGAGGGAAAGGATAACAGACACTTTTTTTTCTTAAAGCTTTCTAAAGCCTTGAGAAGAATAGACTGCACTGAGCAGTCTCAGCTCCTGCAACGTTTCTATTTTTAAAACTTTTAGTGGGACTTTGCCTTGATGTTTTCTGAACACATGCTGGCTTGTAGAGGTGTGTGTCACCCTTCCAAAACCCCAGACTGAAGCCAGCCGGTGACCAGGAAACACCTGGGCTCTCCCCCACCTCTTTACCTAAGCAAACAATTCCCTAAACACAGCATTTCCAAGAAGCAAACCTGAATATTGTTCCTTGCCATTTCCTACTGCAAGAAGTAGCTTCAGGTCATCTTCTGTGTGTTTACAATGTATGGCTTAAAATACAAACACCCTTTGTTTGTGCTTTGTGGTTGTCTGCACCGCTGAGCGCTCTCACGGCCATGGGCTGCAATAAAGGATGGCTTAGCAATGCAATGTCAAAAGGCAGCCAGTGCCACTGGGGAATAGAGTACTCTCCTGATCGAGGCACACAGCCTCCATTGACCAGGTTCACAATGCAATGCTCTTTTAAAAATGTATCTGATGCAGAGCTGGAATTTATGCCTCAGAAATGGACAAGACAAACCCCACCTTCCAGTCCTTTTCAGCCTTTGGTAGAACCTTTGATCAGCAATTTAACTAAGTATTTAGTTGTTTAAATTTGTAAACTCTGCAGCCATTTTTCTTGGAAGTTAAAACAGAGACCTTTCTGGACATCCTGTCCTTACTTCTATTTCTGTAGAAGTACAGCATGACATTTTAAAACCTCTGGGCACTTTCTTTCCTTCCACCCCTTAATTGAGCAACATGGTACATTTTGAACTGCTCCTTCACCGTGGTTCCCAAGCCTGAAACATGCCCAACTCAGATGTGCTGCTTTTATCATTCCTCTTCCTTCCCCTTTAAAATATGGATCTCCCAGGCAAACAGGTGAAGTCAGGAAGGGTTTTTCTTCAGAGCAGATTTTAATTCTTGTGTCTGTGATTGCCAGTTGCAAAACATAATAAATGTGATTGCCTCCAGGCTTGAGAATAAGCCTCAGATCTCCATTCTGGAACAAGCACTTTCAGAGCTGCTGGGCTGCAATCATGGTTGTCTTAGCAGGTGTGAATTATTTAGTTAAGGTCAGGAATCAGTCTCCTTTAAAAGAATAAGCAGGTTTCAGATGCAGTTTGTCCATTTAAAATGTGTTAATTGCTTGATAGAGTAGATGATTTCATTATGGGTTGGATCAAATTTTGTTGAAATGTGTAGATCATTTAAGATAGTTTTCTGAAGTACTGGGGTATACGTTTCTGCCCCAAGCTGAGGCAGTTTGGAAATGTAAATGATGTGTGTGGATGAGCTGGGTCTGCCTATTTTTTTGGCAAGGTAGGCTGTGTGGATGAGAGAATAACACTAAATGATAGAGGAAGAAAAGTGGCAATGCATATTGTATAGCCCCTGTGTGGTCATAACAAGAGTGTAGAGTGTTGAGGTACTGGATTGAAAGAGTTGCAAAGCCCCCGTCAGTGGTCAGACCACCTGACTTTCAGGAAAGTAGGATGTTGTACATCATTGCAAACATACAGCAGCACCCCAAATTTCCCTGATTCAGCCACTGAGTTTTGCATGAAGTACAGCATCACATCTGTTCAGCGGGATCCTGGTGACTCGGACTTTTTTTTGCCAGGGCTCAAATGCCTTTTCATACCCTGTATACTTCTTGTGGTTCAGTTTTTCATGCATGTAATGCCTGTGTTTGTCTTAACATCCAGTGGGTCTCCTCATGATCCCGGTGCCACAAAGAGTTGGGTCAGCTGAAAAGCTGGGAGGGATGAAGTATGAGGGTATGGAGCAGTGGATATGAGATGAAGAGGCTGAAGCCTTGTGACTGATAAAACTTATCTTCTGTGGTGCACTCTTGGTTTAGAAAAACAGTCTCCTCACCCTTGGTCATCTCCCTTTCACCTGGGCATTTGGTAAATATCTATCAGATGGGTTTGCTGAGAGAAGCCTAATGAAGGGGGAGTGAAGGGAGGGAAAATAACAAGGAGTTTTGAACACTGAACAGGTAAATGTTGGATTTTGAACCTAAAACCTCAGTAGAAGTTGCCCTGGCTAAAGCATCCTGAAGTGCAAGAGTGGAGAGGGAGAGACCCCATCCTGGTACCAAACCATCAAGTTGCTAAAGCTTAGGGAATTGCCTAATCAGGGCTAATCCGTGTCAGGGAAGCTGCTTGGTGATGAACTGCTCCTCTGAAGCTGTTGATGAGCAGCCTGACCATCACACATTATTCACTGCTAAGCTGTTTGGTGAATAATTTTCAGTAACCCAAGAGGGGCTCTAATCAGGTGTGATGGAAATCTTTTCCCCTGACTTTGCTTCTGTGCAAGGGTAAGGTCCTTGAATTGCACACACACTGCTGGCAGGCAATTCTCAGAAGGAGGAAGCTGTATTAGTTTCTTTTAGTGGTTCTTTCAGCCAGCAGAGTGGAGACATTGCATGACATCTTCTTGAGACCTGGAAATGGGAAAGTTAAAATAATTGAGCAGGACAGGATGTAAGTAGCAGTATAAGGGAAGAGTAGAGATTAGTATAGTCAGCTCCATGTTACTTATGTAAGGGAGGAACAATGAAACCAGAAACATAATGTTTTTCTATCTGTTTGGGCATTCTTGTAAATAAAAACATACCAATTATGGCTAACCACTTCACTGACTTCTCCTTACTGGAATCACTTCTAACCCCCTAGGTCTTGGTTTGTCACTGAAGAGGCCAGAAGAGATAACAGCATAAAGGATGGGGGGTGACTGGGAGGGGACTGGGGCGGGGAGGGGTGGAAAAAAGGTCGAAATGCAACAGCTGGAACATGAATGAAATGTTTCTGCAGTGGAGCTAACTTGGTATCTCTACTCTGTCTTCTCTAGCATATCCAGACCCATGCCAGCTTTGTGCAGTGCTACAGCATGGTTCCTGCCTGACTATATTGCTCCAAAACCAAGTTCACCAGGCTCATAAGGTCTGCATGAACACCAAGCACATCTAGCACTGTGTATCCCACTGGATAATCCACCAACAGCTGGTGGCTGTATGACTGTCAATTCTGTCAGCAGTTTCCCAGTTACTTGGCTGAGATGCTCTTAAAAAGTGCTGGTAGGGGAGTTTCTTTTTCCTCAGTAGTCCAAAACACTTTGTGACTTTGTTAGTAGAGCCTGCTGGGGCAGAGCATTCCTGGTGCCAATGGAAGGGCATCTCCCAACAAACAAAAGCCCTAAACACTAAAACTGAGACCGATACATCTCTCAGCTTCTTGGATATGATGCAGGGATTGTTGCAAGTTTATGTTGGAACTGAAGGAGCTAAAGAAATTCAGCACTAGTCAGCGCTAATGACCAGAAATTTGGTACCAGCTGGTGGCTGTTCCAATGTATTCCTATGAAAGACACATTCATGAGTGTGAGATGAAAGAGGGGAAACACTTTCCTATTGCCATTTCTGATAAAGCAGTAAACAGTGTTGAATGCCAGAGTAAAAAGTGTGAATTTGATTTTTCCTGCTGGAGCTTTCTGATGCAGAATTGAATCTGCCTGGTGGCTAAATTATTGATGAGAGTTTGCTGTTTTTAACCCCACTGTATTGCCTGTGATATGGTAAACATAACTTCTCCACAGGTTCTCATCCTGACTACTGGCCAAATTATATCCTTGACTGTCCATCTGTGGCTGCTATTCACTTAAACAAGAGATGCAGCCATGGCTCCTCACTTGGTAATTAGGCACAATTTATTTTTTTGGTCCCAGATCCATCCTGAGAGGTGAATATAAAAGTTTGCATAGAATAATTTTTCATCCTTAAATGTTTTTCTCATGGTTTCTGATGAATAGATTGTGACTTGCATACGGTACACGGACACCAGAACAACAAAGGATCAAAGCAGGTCTTCCCTACTTCCCTCCTTCTCTTATTACCCTTTGACTCAGTTATTTCTTGTACAGATGCATCAGAAGCACGTCTTGTATCTGTCTTCCTTAGTCTTTGCCTATACAACTGAGTAGGTATGGCAAGGGTGATTGCAAAGGTATAGATTTATTGCACATAGAGGATAGCAATCATTTAAATAGAATTATGCCATTACCAAGCCTTGAGAGACAGGTAGGATGGAGCTGTGATTGCTTAAGACACGCTTCTTGGGTGCTTAGCTGATCACCCTCAGATGAGAGATCCATCCTTGCCTGTCCAGCCTGTTAGAGCGAGCTGCTTCTCTCACTGTCACAAAATTGTATAAAGCCCATAGTTGCTGTTTGAACTGCCACAGTACGTTTAACAAAATAACTTGTACTGATGATGCCAAAAAGGAGTGGGGTTTTTTGGGAAGTTCGTTTCAATGAAGTCTTTGCCACGGAACCATTTGGATGCTTTTATAAGAAGAGGAAACCCAAATGCATGCAGCCATACAAGAGTGTAGGGTAGAAGATAAAATGGATGTTGATGTATAGATCACTAACCATAACAATCCCAACATGTTTTCCAGAAAACATTTATATACTGGTAAGAAAAGCTGCATCTTCTGTAGCAGAAAGTGCTTTACATGATCATCTTACTTCTGAATGTAAGTTTGCACCAGCTTTCTCATACAGTGTCTGCACTGACTTCATGAAGATGCTCTTGTTTTACTCCAGGCCAAAGCGTGCTACAGAGCTACATTTTATAGAGCAAATGACTGACATGAAGGCTCTTTTTGCTGTTTTAAACAGCAGGGAAGATTTTTTTTTAAAGTCAGGCTCGTGGTTGATGAATAAAACATAGCTCAATGTGATGCCGTTGAGCAAGGGAAGCTGTGGAATAATTTAAATTTTCTCACACATGGGTTTTGTACATTGGTAAGGACTTGTGGTCACATGGCTGTAAGTTTTGAGATCTGTTATAAAATCCTGAGAATACCAGGGAATTAAGAAGTAACTACTATTAAAGTTGAGCATGAGTTGTTCTTCTTAGAGAAACACATTAGGTATACTTGCTGTCTCTTTCTCTTTTTCCCCTCCCTAAGCTCATCAAAGGACAAAAGCAGGAAAAATGAGTGTAATGGGTTTATTCTTTCTTTGTGCAGTGTTTGTGCAAGCTAACAGCAGTAAAAACTCATTGTAGTTTAAAACAATAGTTCTTTTGAAAGCTTTTAAAGAGAGGCATGTTGTCAGTATCAGAAAAAAATAGAAGGCTGCATGTCATTTATAGACTGGTAAGGTTTCAGTGGGCTCCCAGTGTGTTTCTGAATCATATGTTCAATGTGGCATGCACCCTCAACTGATAGGAAGATAGTCATTATTAGAATAGCTGTTCCAGCAGGAAATGCCTTAGAGATTCCTCAGAGCCACATTTTTCACTTTTGTTTTTAATTTTACAGAAGTCATGGGTAGTACCTCATCATTCTGGAAGACAGTCTTTGTTGTGCCACTACTTCAGTGAGCTGTTAGCTCAGGCACAGCTGCTAAAAGTACCCTGCAACACCCCTCCTTCCCTTTTTTATATCTCCCCAAAATCAAGCCAATTACAGCAACACATTGAACAGCCTGGGCAGTGATGTCAGTGATGTCAGCATCTACTTAAAACTAGCGATTGCCTCAGGTGCTCAGTGTGCTCTTTCAGGCATAGTTAAAATAAGTGATGTTAAATAATCTTGTCTTCTCCTCCTCCTTCCTTTTGTTCTCTTTTATGAGGGCCTCTGCATAAAACCTGCACAGTCTGCTTTTTAAATATAGCCATTGGAGTTCTTTGCATGCCACTAGCAACTCAGTTACTGGAGCTTATTATTTAGTTTAGGAGGTTTGTGATCTTTCCTGGACACTAGTATATATTAGCAAAGTATTTATGAATTTACCTAGAGTCCACCTATGCAGTGAATAGTCAGTGATGCAAAGTTTCTCACAACTTTTCCAATGTATGCTAATAAAAAAATAAGTATATTTGTCCTGGTTTCAGCCAGGGGCTTCAGCCAGGAAGGGGCTAACCTGCTGGGCTCGGGACAAGTAACTCAAATTGACCAATAGGATCATTCCATGCCAGTTACATCATGCCGAGTATAAAAAGCAGGGGGTGTTGCAGTGTTGGGGCGCGAACAGCAGGGACCGGGCGGGTGTGTGCTCTCGGCTCGGGGCTTTGTTTACTCGCGGCGCGAGCTCGGGTCCTGTGTGTTGCGGCTGGGGTTTGCGCGGGCTGCGGCGCGGTGTCCGTTACGGGGAGTGCGCGATCTGAACTGCTCATCTCAGCAAAAGGTTGTATTGTTCATTGTTATCTGTTCTTCCCCTGTTATTTCCAGTAAAAATACCCTTATCCCAACCTGCGGGCTGTTTTTGGTTTTCTCCCCCCCCCCCGCTCCGGGGGAAATCTGAACGCGTGGTCCCCGGCTCCGGCAGAACCACAACACATTTTTGGCGCCTGAACGTGGGGCAATAAAGGTTGGGATAACGGTAGATCTGACTCTGACCCGGTTGCAATTACGGTAAAAGTTGTAAGGATGCTGTTTAAGATGCTGTGGGTATTATTTATAAAGGTGTGGTCCTGGCTGTGGAAAAAAAACCTCAGCAGGCTGTTTGCAGTCCTGGCAGGATGTTGTATCATCTCGGGGCTGCAGCTTCCCTGCTTGTTCCCATACTTTGCTCTAGTGTGCTTTATGACAATGTTTTATGATGCAGTTATATTAGTGACTATGAGTTTAATCTGGAAAGTGTATGAGGTTTTGCGGTCCTGTCTAGTCCCTGGGCTGAGAGGGGCTGGTGGTGGTGGCCATTTTGGTGAGAGCACAGAGGGAGAGAACTACACTGGTTTTTTCCTTTCTGGGCTAAACATAACAGCTCTTATGAGAGTTTTTGAAAACTTTCACCATCACCTTGACATGGAAACTATGGCCACAGTGCTAGAAGTTCTTCTGCACTTGATCCTGCTTTCATCATATATTAAGAGCAGGTTTATGAATACTGCTCAAGAGGTTTCCCAAAGGCAGGATAACCACGAGGGGCAGGACAACCACAAGGGGCAGAACATAGGCCATTACCTAAGTACAGCTCAAACACTGCTTGATATCAGACAGCGCTGTCTGCATTGTCCGTACTGTCAGGGGGGAGGGGAAGAAAACAGATTGTCAGGTACTGCAGCAACCCCCGTAATTGGCACTGCAGCTGCGGCAACCCCCGTAATTGGCACTGCAGCTGCGGCAACCCCCGTAATTGGCACTGCAGCTGCGGCAACCCCCGTAATTGGCACTGCAGCTGCGGCAACCCCCGTAATTGGCACTGCAGCTGCGGCAACCCCCGTAATTGGCACTGCAGCTACGGCAACCCCTGTAACTGGCACTGCAGCTACTGCAATCCCCACAGCAGACACCACTGATGAACAAAAGAAACAATCCCCACCAGTGTCTGTCGCCCCGGTACAAAAGAGGAAATACACAAAAAAATCAGTTCGTACAACAGCTGATGATGATGATCAACCGGGGCCATCAGGGGGATATCAAGATGAGGCAGAACCAGAGGTTGTCACCCGATCCCTGTCCCTGAGTGAGCTTCGTGAGGTTAGAAAGGATTTTAGCCGCCAACCTAGTGAGCCCATTGTCACCTGGTTGCTTCGGTGCTGGGATCATGGGGCTAATAGCTTGGAGTTAGATGGCAGGGAGGCCAAGCAGTTGGGATCCCTTGCCAGAGAAGGAGGCATTGATAAAGCCATTGGAAAAAGGTCAGGAATCCTCAGCCTCTGGAAACGGTTACTGTTAAGTGTGAAGGAAAGGTACCCCATAAAAGAATACATTACATGCCATATGCCCAAGTGCAACAGTATGGAAAGAGCTGTCCAGTACCTTAGAGAATTAGCTGTACGGGAGATAATTAGTTATGACTTGAACAATTCACAACTCCCTGCCGATCCTGATGAAGTCCCGTGCACCCCAGGCATGTGGCGAAAGGTTGTACAAAGTGTACCATCAGGGCACGTCAATTCACTGGCAGCAATAGACTGGAGTGATACGGATCTACCAACTGTAGCCGATGTGTCTTATAGGCTCCGCAAATACCAAGACAATATTTCCCTCTCTGTCATCGCAGCAGTAGAGAAACTGGTCCAGCGCCTTGACAACAATGTGTACAGCTCCCGACCCTTGCAGAGCAGTGTGGCAGCTTTTGGAAGAAGGCGTCCATCATCCCGAGAGGGAGAAAACCGAGGGTACTCACCACGAGGTAAACTGTGGTTTTACCTGGTTGACCAAGGGGAGGACATGAGGAAGTGGGATATGCAGCCCACTTCAGCCCTTCGAGCACGAGTGAACGAGCTGCAAGGTAAAACAATCGCACGTCGAGATTTCACCAGGAGGAACGCTGCACCAGTTACCACCGAACAGAACCCTCGACCAAGCAGAAGGCCTATCTACACTCCTGATATGTCTGATCCTCTTGAGGGAACCTCCAAGTCCTTCATGCACTCAATGAACGGCAAGTATGATCAGCAGCAATAGAGGGGCCCTGCCTCCAGCCAGGTGGAGGAGAGGGATAACAGAGTTTACTGGACGGTGTGGATTCGATGGCCTGGCACGTCAGACCCACAAGAGTACAAGGCTCTAGTGGATACTGGTGCCCAGTGTACTTTAATGCCGTCAAATTATAAAGGCACAGAACCTGTTTGCATTTCTGGAGTCACAGGGGGGTCCCAACAATTGACTGTACTAGAGGCTGAGGTAAGCCTGACTGGAAAGGACTGGGAGAAACACCCCATTGTGACTGGCCCAGAAGCTCCATGCATTCTAGGTATAGACTATCTCCGTAGAGAGTATTTCAAAGACCCAAAAGGGTACCGGTGGGCTTTTGGAATAGCTGCTGTGGAGACAGACGAACTTGAACAGTTGTGTAACTTGCCTGGACTCTCAGAGGATCCTTCTGTTGTGGGGTTGTTGAAAGTTGAAGAACAGCAAGTGCCAATTGCTACAACAACAGTACACAGACGACAGTACCAAACCAACCGAGATTCTCTGATCCCCATCCACAACCTGATTCGTCAACTGGAGAGTCAAGGAGTGATCAGCCGGACTCGCTCACCCTTTAATAGTCCCATATGGCCAGTGCGGAAGTCCAATGGAGAGTGGAGGCTGACAGTAGATTATCGTGGCCTAAATGAAGTCACTCCAGGTATGAGTGCTGCTGTGCCGGACATGCTGGAACTCCAATATGAATTGGAATCGAAAGCAGCTAAGTGGTATGCCACGATTGACATTGCCAATGCCTTCTTCTCAATCCCACTGGCGCCAGAGTGCAGGCCACAATTCGCTTTCACCTGGAGAGGTACACAATATACGTGGAATCGTCTGCCCCAGGGGTGGAAACACAGTCCCACCATCTGCCATGGACTAGTCCAGACCACTTTGGAAAAGGGTGAAGCACCAGAGCATTTACAGTACATTGACGACATCATTGTATGGGGCGACACAGCAGAAGAAGTGTTTAAGAAAGGAGAAAAGATAATTCAAATCCTCTTAAAGGCTGGCCTTGCCATAAAACAAAGTAAAGTCAAGGGTCCTGCACAAGAGATCCAGTTTTTGGGAATAAAATGGCAGGATGGACGTCGTCAGATCCCCATGGACATTATCAATAAAATAGCAGCCATGTCTCCACCAAACAATAAAAAGGAAACACAGGCTTTCTTGGGCGTTATAGGTTTTTGGCGAATGCATGTGCCAAACTACAGTTTTATTGTGAGCCCACTCTACCATGTGACTCGAAAGAAGAATGACTTCCAATGGGGCCCTGAGCAGCAGCAAGCCTTTGAGCAGATTAAACGTGAGATAGTCCACGCAGTAGCCCTTGGACCTGTCCGGACAGGGACAGATATTAAAAACGTGCTCTACACTGCAGCGGGGGAGAATGGCCCTACTTGGAGCCTCTGGCAGAAAGCACAAGGGGAGACTCGGGGTCGACCGCTGGGTTTTTGGAGTCGGGGCTACAAAGGATCAGAGGCCAATTACACTCCAACAGAAAAAGAAATATTGGCCGCCTATGAAGGAGTTCGAGCTGCTTCAGAGGTGATTGGAACTGAAGCCCAGCTCCTCCTGGCACCCCGACTGCCAGTGCTGGGCTGGATGTTCAAAGGGAAGGTCCCTTCTACGCATCATGCCACTGATGCTACATGGAGCAAGTGGGTTGCATTAATTACACAGCGAGCTCGAATAGGAAATCCCAATCGCCCCGGAATTGTGGAAGTAATCACAGACTGGCCAGAAGGCAAGGATTTTGGAATGTCACCAGAGGATGAGGAGGTAACACGTGCTGAAGAAGCCCCACCTTACAACACACTGCCAGAAAATGAGAAGCAATATGCTCTCTTCACCGATGGTTCCTGTCGCCTTGTGGGAAAGAATCGCATGTGGAAAGCTGCTGTATGGAGTCCAACAAGACGAGTAGCAGAAGCTACTGAAGGAAAAGGTGAATCAAGCCAGTTCGCTGAGGTTAAGGCTATTCAGTTAGCCCTGGACATTGCTGAAAGAGAGAAGTGGCCAATGCTCTATCTCTACACTGATTCATGGATGGTGGCCAATGCCCTGTGGGGGTGGCTGCAGCAATGGAAGAAGAACAACTGGCAGCGGAGAGGCAAACCCATATGGGCTGCTGATCTATGGCAAGACATTGCTGCTCGGGTAGAGAAGCTTGTCGTAAAGGTACGTCATGTTGATGCCCATGTACCTAAGAGTCGGGCCACGGAAGAACATCAAAACAACCATCAGGTGGATAAGGCCGCTAGGATTGGAGCAGCTCAGGTGGATCTAGACTGGCAACGTAAGGGTGAGCTATTCATAGCTCGATGGGCTCATGATACTTCAGGTCATCAGGGGAGAGATGCGACATATAGATGGGCACGCGATCGAGGGGTGGATTTGACCATGGATGCTATTGCACAAGTCATCCATGAATGTGAGACATGTGCTGTAATTAAACAAGCCAAGCGGTTAAAGCCCCTTTGGTATGGAGGGCGGTGGATGAAATATAAATATGGGGAGGCCTGGCAGATTGATTACATCACTCTCCCACAAACCCGCCAGGGAAAGCATTATGTACTTACAATGGTGGAGGCAACAACTGGCTGGCTAGAGACATACCCTGTGCCCCATGCTACTGCCCGGAATACAATCCTGGGCCTTGAAAGGCAAATCCTGTGGCGACATGGTACCCCTGAAAGAATTGAATCTGACAACGGGACTCACTTCCGGAACACCCTAATAGACACCTGGGCCAAAGAGCATGGCATTGAATGGGTGTACCATATTCCGTACCATGCACCAGCTTCTGGGAAAATTGAGCGATATAATGGACTTTTAAAAGCTACATTGAAAGCAATGGGGGGTGGAACATTCAAGCATTGGGACACACACCTAGCCGAAGCCACCTGGTTAGTCAACTCCAGAGGATCTACCAATCGGGATGGCCCTGTCCAAACAAAGTTTCCACATACTGTAGAAGGAAATAGAGTCCCAGTAGTGCATCTGAAGAGCATACTGGGAAAGACAGTTTGGGTCATCCCTGCTTCGGGCAAAGGCAAACCCATATCTGGAGTTGTTTTTGCACAAGGACCTGGTTGTACCTGGTGGGTAATGCAGAGAGATGGAGAAGTGCGATGTGTACCTCAACGGGATTTGATTTTGGGGGAGAATAACCAATATAATTACTAAGTAGAAATTGTAGTATAATGACTGTTGAATAACTTGTTATTGTATATTCATTATAAGCAGAATTATAATTGTTATATGTTGTATAAAAGATTTTGTTGGTTTTGGTTATGACGTAAATGGCATGGAATGAGGGGTGGATGATGTCCTGGTTTCAGCCAGGGGCTTCAGCCAGGAAGGGGCTAACCTGCTGGGCTCGGGACAAGTAACTCAAATTGACCAATAGGATCATTCCATGCCAGTTACATCATGCCGAGTATAAAAAGCAGGGGGTGTTGCAGTGTTGGGGCGCGAACAGCAGGGACCGGGCGGGTGTGTGCTCTCGGCTCGGGGCTTTGTTTACTCGCGGCGCGAGCTCGGGTCCTGTGTGTTGCGGCTGGGGTTTGCGCGGGCTGCGGCGCGGTGTCCGTTACGGGGAGTGCGCGATCTGAACTGCTCATCTCAGCAAAAGGTTGTATTGTTCATTGTTATCTGTTCTTCCCCTGTTATTTCCAGTAAAAATACCCTTATCCCAACCTGCGGGCTGTTTTTGGTTTTCTCCCCCCCCCCCGCTCCGGGGGAAATCTGAACGCGTGGTCCCCGGCTCCGGCAGAACCACAACAATATTGATAACTCCAAGAGCAAACAATCAGTAAAAAATAAGGGGCAGAATTGAATACTGTCATTATCACAGCCTACAACTACCTGAAGGGAGGTTGTAGGGAGGTGGGTGATGGTCTCTTCAGCCAGGTGACAGGAGACAGGACAAGGGGAAATGGCACAAAGCTGTGCCAGGGCAGGCTCAGATGAGATGTCAGGAAAAAATCTTTCACTGAAAGAGTTGTCAGGGCCTGGGACAGGCTGCCCAGGGAGGGGGTTGAGTCACCATCCCTGGATGTGTTTAAAAAAGGGTAGATGAGGTACTTAGGGATATGGTTTAGCATAGGATGGGAACGGTTGGACTTGATGAACTTAAAGGTCTTTTCCAACCTTGTGATTGTGTGATTTTTAGAGAGCTGTGTGTCGTAGTCACAGTTACGAGTTAGAAAAAGATGCAGCCAGAGTGTGTGTCACTTTGTGAGTGTTGGGAGAAGCTGAGGACAGTGCAGTTGGTGCTAACTTGTATCATTTATTCCAGTTAATATGTTTGCTACAGGGGACCTGAGGGATTGTTTTCTGTAAGTGAAAGAAGACTCTTCCTACGTAAGGTCAAGTTGTGTTGGGTCTTTCTAAAATGTTAGCATATTTAGTGACAACAAAGAGTCCTTACAATTGACTTTGGGTCTAAAAAAGCTGTTTTTTCCCCCCCTGTTTGATCCCTCAGTCCTTGTCTGGTCTCAGAATACTCATCACCTTGAAATTTAATATTCACCATCTAATTAAAATGGTTAAAAACATTAACCAGATTTATATGGTCCTCAAGTTTCAGTCCAGAGATGTTTACTCCAAGTTCAGTATTACTTTACCTCTAAACAGTGTCAGAGGTGGCACAGGGCAAAAGTAGTTGAACCTAGCACAATCCCTGCTTTTGAAAGTACTTTTTAATGAGTAGCCACCAGTCACTAGTGACTGTGAGCAAAAGTACCTGTTATTTGTTCAACAGAATAGTAACTTTTGAAGTGATAAATTACTTGTGCTAGAAAGCCAAATATTAAATATTTGTTAGTTTCTTGTTGGATTGAAAATACAGAGATGTGCAGATCTCTTTTGTTGCCAACAACTAGTGATGGCCATTAAGAAAAGCAGTAAGAAAAGTGATATTAGTCCCACATGTCACCTGAAAGGGTCTTGAAGGGCAGCTTACTTCACAAGCATTGCCAACACATGTTTCTGAAACATGTGGGTCTTTATCTGTGGGAGCTTGCAAGATACTTCGATTCCTTCTTCATGAACAAACTTTGGACCTCAGAGTCTGAGACTTATAAACTCCTTCCCTCCCTGCAACCCATAAATATATATATATATATATGTATATGTATATTTTCAAAGTATGCACACACTCAGAGATACAGACACATTTGCATGTTGGGCATCTTCCTCCCAGTAATGTTAAAAATTTATTTTAGATAATAGTTTTTAATCCCAGGTTGGAAAAGATAGATGCACAGATAGGAACATGATTATCATGCCAGAGAACAAGGAGAGTCATTGGCTGCAAAACTTGCCAAAATGATGGAAAAATAATGAAGGAAACCATACTTTCAGTTTGATGTCTTTACTAAAGTCACATCTCTCTCACTTTCCCCAAGAGCACTTTGCCCAGCTGGTAATGGAAGGTGTGCTAACTTTACCCTGATTTTGATTTGCAATATGTCAATTAAAGAGTCAAGAAAATGGATAGCAGCTGGAGACAGCAAAGCAAAGAGTAACAGCAATAGGTCTGCTGTGATACATCTCATTGTGTTTTCCCAGCAGACTGCTACGATTCTGTGGAGAATCTTGTAACACTCTCACAATTGCTCCTTCTTTTTTTTCTCCCTCAGCTCAGTAAACTCACTGTTTATAAGTGCAATGTCCAGTTTTTCCTCTGTCCCACCCTCTCCCTCCAATTCACTTCGTGCCTCTCACACGTTGCTAAAACAGCTCCTGACAAAAATCTGTCATGAATGACCCTTTTTAGCCAAAGCCCAGTACTGCAGCTTCTCAAATTGACCCCCGAGTATTCCACAGTCTGGGAGGGAGCACGAATGGTTTAAAATTACCTGCAGCCCTTTCTCACCTTAAAGAGCCTGCATGAACCCTCACCTGAGGTCACTGTGGGTTGCCAACTTGCCACCTCTGACACTGTTTAGAGGTAAAGTAATACTGAACTTGGAGCAAACATCTCTGGACTGAAACTTGAGGATCATATAAATCTGCTTAATGTTTTTAACCATTTTAATTAGATGGTGAATATTAAATTTCAAGGTGATGAGTATTCCGAGACCAGACAAGAACTGAGGGATCAAACAGGGGGGAAAACCCAGCTTTTTTAGACTGTAGGTCTGCACAGCTCTGTTCTTTCACTGCTGCTTTGGTGTGTGGAGGTGTAAGGGAGAGTGGCTTTTTGGGGAGCTGAGAGAGACCTCAGGAGAAATGCACACACTTTGTCAAACCCCTGGTCTTCATGAAGCTCTGGGTGTGTTTCTTTTCGTCCCACAGAAAGAAAGTAACATATGTTATATGAGTATTTGGCCAGAGTTAGTGCCTGGATATTGGTTTGGTTTAGAAAGCTGGGGAAGAAAAACAAAATAGGTGAGAAAACCAGGACACCTAGGTGTTTGGAGGAGGTTTAATTTAGTTCTGCATTGACTACTGTATGTGAGAGGGCTCTGAAGGAGAGACAAATACAGCGAGCTGCCTACCGCTGTGCGTTTTGTATTTAAGTGGCTTCATTTTGGCATACAGCAATGAGAACATGGCTGGGCAAAGGGAAAGAAGATTGTCTGTGACTAAGAAATAAAATCAGGGTGCAGATTGAAAAATATTAAACCAGTGAGAACATGATTGTAAAAGATCACCTCCTTCCCCCACCGCCCCCCCGCCCCGAAATGCAACTAATTCATGGCCGTAGCTGCCTGCAAGACGCTGTTCTTCGCAGAGAGTTTAATTTGCAAATCATCTTTCTCCCTCTGCTGATGTCCTGCAGTGTAACCCCCAGCCCCATCAATAAAAGATGTGGTAATGAGTCACACGTTCGTTGCAGCCATCACATCCGCAATAAAACATCAGTCCTCTGACAGTTTACAAGATACAAATCATATCAGCGTGCAGTTAAGGCTGAGACTACATAGGAGTAATTTAGGAGGGGAAAAAAAAAAAAAGACATTAGATGGTCTAATTATCTCTAAACCGAGCATTAGACACTGGTAAAACTCAGACTTCAGTTTGTAAGCAAGAGACATCCAGGCTTGTGAGGTCTGGGAACGCTGGCTCTGCAGTGCCGCGACCACAAGCCGCAGAGGCACTGGGTGTAAATGGAGGAGTGAGGAGCGCTGCGCCCAGGTACAGGGCCTTTAGGCTTGAGAGGGAACAGCTGGGCTTCCATTCAACACATTTCTAAGAAGCAGGTTGCTGTTCAGATCCGAGGCGAGCTAATAATGACTTTTAATAAACCTCTCCTCTGTCCTACTTGTTACCTTTGACATGCTGAGATTAAACTCTCATTTGTAACCTGATAGGCAAACAGCTCTGAAAGCACTTTCCCCATGGACGTCTTACGGATGATTTATGCCATTTTTTCCTGTGTGTCATGCAGGAGAGAGAGACAACTTTGCTATTTATTTTATTTATGATGGTTTTTTGTTGGGTTTTTTTTTTCTGAGAGGAGAATGGCAAAATACATTAATCATAATTTCTTATGCAAGCTCCCTGTGGGCCTCAAAGTATTCTGAGAGGAATCAATAAGCAAAATGAGGTAATTATTTCAGCTTTGTGTATTAGAAAGGGTTTGTATTTTTTCTACCTATAGAAATGATGTTAGACTAGCCAAACCTTTTAAAATTCTATGTATTGAAAAATAAAAGTATGTGTTTATCAGGAGAGGAGTAGCTTGTGTACACACATTGTGGATACCTGTTAATGTATCTTCTGGGGAAAAAAAAAGTGATGTGTACATGGAAGAGCCTGTCATTATTGTTCAGTCTCCTGACCTAAGACTAGCCTTTTCTTCTGCCCAAATTGAATATTCCTATGGATGCTAAAATAGTGAGTAGTGACAAAGGTGTCATGCCACAGGCACAGATGACATTACCTATGGATTCAGAAACAGTTTTGGTTTTCATTTCTTGTGTCCAACGTGCACGCAGGAGAAGGGAAGGTGGGAGCCTACCTCCAGTGCAGAGGTACCAGGTCTTAACCAGTCTTCACCAGCCCCAGACAAAACCACCTACGTTCAGGTACAGACATGCAGGTTTTTAGATGTGAGCCAGGGGCATGGTTCAGTTCCCTAAATTGTAGGTGAGATGCCCAAGTTATCCTGCAGGCCTCCAGTGGCTGCACAGGAAGGGATAGGGGCCTCTGTCAGCTCCTGTGCTTGTGTATTCACCAGCCCCTTCAGAGTATCTCAGTAGCAAGGCTTTGCAAAAGGGATGGTCAAACTCCAGGTCCTCACCAACTCAAATGGCTGCTTCAAATTCTTGCTGATGTGAATACGATTATGTGCAAATGCCTAAGCTTAAGTGGCTTTGTCTTAAACTGCACCATGCCTGCTGCCCGGCTTTAAGTGAGCTGACTTGACCAAGCTGTTTGGGCAGCCAGCCATCGCGACTGCTGTATCACAGTACACTCAGAGGTACATATGCATGCTTGGAAACATCTAGTCTCATTTTCTTCAGGGTCACATTTGACTTCCTAGTGTTGGGCAGCTCCCTGCTTGGCAAATATACCCCCTGAAATCAGTAAGATTTCTTGTAGGATGAGGTACCCATCCAGGTTCAGAAGAGTTTCTTACCCGTTTCATGGGAGATACCATCCATGTGAGGGCATTAGGTTAGTTTGGAAGAGCAGTAGTTGATAAAGGTGATCCATATTTACCAAGCATTTCCACATATTTGTGTTCTGCCATGAATTAGAAGCCACTGTGAGCCCGGGTAGCCTGTGCTACCAGTTCCCAGACAAGGCAGGGACACTTCTGTTTTGAGCTTATGCATGGCGAGCTGCATAAGCAGGTTCAGGCTGACCTTTTCAAGTAAAGCCCTCACCCCTATCTCTGTTTCAGACTGTATGGAAGTTAATTAGCTTGATGTTGGAGAGCCTTATACTTGCTTCCAGACATGTAGCAGTAAGGAGTTTATCCACTTGTGAAAGGAATTGTCTAAACGCTCTGCTCTTTGGTCAGAATCACAAATACACAAGAGCTGGATCAGTAATTCCTTACAAGATGGCAATAGCTGTCTGTCTTTTGGAAAGTAAATATCTGTCTCAGAGAGGAAAAAAAGGTGCTTATTGTATTTCCTTGACTTATGAATCAGAGCATCCCCAGAGGTTTCATTCAGTCTGGAGTAGTTTGCGCACTGTCTCTTGCGCACAGCTACACGTGATGCCCAGCCCTGGCTCAGTGGAGGGAATGCAACTCAGTCGCTTTCTCACACTATACAGTGCAGGCAGATTCCTAATTCACAAACACTGGTGTGATTCGAACCTAACTGGGTGTCTGTTAAGGGTGCAAAAAACTCCCCCAAAAACTAAAGTGCTTCTTGCTGTCACCAAATGATGACCACATTTAATTTAAAATGAGCCTTAGTAATCCATCCTCCCTGCACTCACCTGATCAGTTTTCCAGTAAGAATGTTTGTACTCCAGTTAACTGGTGCTCTTGTTTCAATGCCTTATTATTCTATTATTTCTTTACTGGGAAATTTTGTAAAAGCAACACAGACTTTGCTACTGACTTTACTCCTTATTTACGGGCTGGTACAAGACTTCAGCTTTCATGGCTACTGTGAAAAACAATGGGTAATATGAATGACTGAATGGGCTATGGGAACTGATAATACAGTGGTAGGAGAACAAGCTTCCTGCTGTGTAGGACAATCAAATTCTACCTCAGACACCTATGCATTGCTGAGCTGACTCTTACTCAGTCATTCTAAGAATGCAGAATTTTCAGATCAGCAATGAATATTTTTACTATCCTAACTACCTTTTGCAGCTCTTTATTATTTCCTGGACAGAGCACAGGTGGAGGCTCAACAGGTACCTGAGCAGCCTAGGAGGAATATTGCATTGATCCTAAACACATGCTTTTGCTGTTCAGTTTCTCAATATTCAGCTTTTGGATTACATTTACTTTAGATCAATCTAGAGCAGGCAGACCTGCTTGTATATCATGGAATCATAGAATATTCTGAGTTGGAAGGGATCCATAAGGATCATCAAGTCCAACTCCTGGCTCCACAAGTCAGAGCCTGTGACTGAGCGCATCATCTAGATGCTTCTTCAATTCAGTCAAGCTTGGGACTGTGACCACTTCCTTGGTTTAAACAAACAGCTGTGTTTCCCTGACCACCCTCTCAGTGAAGAACCTCTTCCTAATATACCTCCCTTGTCACGGCTTCATGCCATTCCCTCGGATTTATCACTGGTCACCAAAGAGAGGAGATCGGTGCCCGCCCCTTCTCTCTCCCTTGTCAGGGGGGAAGCCATAGACCACAGTGAGTTCTCCCACACAATGCTTAGTTTGAAATGTATTTATAAAAAGGTTTCAAATTCCCTTTTCAAGTCTGTCTTAAGTGTCAAAGTTCTGGTAACTCACAAATCTGATGAAAGTTTTTTCCTACTAATGAGTGAACCTAAGGAATTTGAGGTTTGTAGGAGCCCTGAAAAGTTCAAGGACTCATCACATAATGTCTGGTGACTGCTCATCTTTTCTCACTCATTGCTTTCAGTATGGGAAGAGCACATGCTGAACTTTCCCCATCCACATCAAAACCATGAGACAAACCCCTCACAGTATCCCCATGTCAGAGTAGAAATGCATGTCCAAGGTAACTAGCCATCAGCAGTGACATTCCTGTTGGGCCATTTTAAAGTTTTCCTCGACTGATTGTACAAAACAAATAATACAATGAGAGCTACAGCTGAGAATCCTTGAGAAAAGAAGGCTGAGAGGGGATCTCATTAATGTTTATAAGTATCTCAAACGTGGGACACAGAGGGAAATGGCCAGCCCCTTTTCAGTGGTCTGTGGGGACAGGACAAGGGGCAATGGCCTCAAGTGGGAGCACAGGCAGTTCTGCACCAATATGGGGAAGAACTTTTTCCCAGTGAGGGTGCCAGAGCCCTGGGACAGGCTGCCCAGGGGGTGTGGGGTCTCCTGCTCTGGAGATATTCAAGACCTGTCTGGACGCCGATCTGTGTGACCTGTCCTAGGGAACCTGTGTTGGCAGGGAGGTTGGACTCAGTGATCTCTGGAGGTCCCTTCCAACCCCTACGATTCTGTGATTCTACAGATATATTTCATAACTAGCTCCTACTGAAGTTTATACTGTGTCTCCCACTGAAGACTCTGGTGAGATCTGGCCACTGCAGTTGACAGGTAAACACTGGCATTTACTGATAAATTCGCATTTGTTAGAAGGTGTCTGTGTCAGCCTGTGTAGGCACCTCAAAAGCCAAAGGTGAGTGTCTCGCTGGCATGTTGAGATTTTTTCAGGCTTGAGCAAACTCCTCTAATATAATGAAATTAGTTTTATTGAAGCCTGTTTATTATTTGCTTTTTTCTCCCCAAATATATTGCCTGGCAAATGTCCAAATCTTTTTGTGTGCATACATCGTGAAGCCAAATTTGCCATATTTTAATATTCATGTGATGTTGTTCAATCAGTTCAAATTCACCAGTGCTTTTTGGAAGCAGGCTGTGTAGGAAATACAGTTCAAATTCCTAGATGGATTTGAACACACGATAAAAATCTAACAAATTGCCCATTATTTTCATTGTAATTTATATTTTATTCAGGACAGAGAAAGGAGGTTGCAGATTGTCCCAATCAGTGTGTTCCTCTGCTGAAGGATTTGCTGTTAGCTGTCACTATGAGGAGGTCCCAGCTTAGACTGGGGACCATGCCCTGGGAGAGCTTATGTGCTGAGCTCCTAAAATGGCCACCAACACTCAGTGTGAGTGGTGGTGACCTCTGTGCAGAGGATGGGGATCCTGAACAGCCGCACACAGAGGAGGCTGGCAAACAGCCTGCTGAGCCAGACTGTCCTCTGCCTCAGAAAAGTGCCTTTCTCCTCTGGGGACTCCTTGAACAAAACTCTGGAAAGTAAGTGCCCATGCTCATTTCTATTCTAAGTGGAGCAAGGGGTCAGGTCATAGTTGTATAATGGCACCAGAGGAAGAGTCTTTCCTCCTCCCCAGTCGTATGCTCAGCATTCATGCAGTCGTCTGTGACGTGATGGACAGAAGTCCAGAGCCCTCTCCTGTCTGGTGGGAATTCAAAGCAACATCTTTGATCTTTAAGGAAACTCCCTGCATAGCCCACTAGCTGTACCGATCCCTGCTGCCAAAACATTTCATACCTTTTGTATACAGGCTGTTCATTATACTATCAAAATGTGCCTAAACAAGCCTCAGAGTCAGGTGAGTGCTCTGTATCACACCAGCATGATGCTTGCTTCCTTCCTTTGTGGTGTTTCCAAAGGATGAGCAGGTAAAGTTGTCTGTCTTCTGGAATAGCTTCAACGTTAGTGATGAGCAAGAAGTGAGAAATGAATGTTTGAACCCATTTACATAATTGAATAAATGATTTACCTTTTTTTTCCTGTCCTAGGTGAATTCTTTGGTTATTGTAGTTAAACTTGAGGGAATTTGTGTGGGATCGGCATTGGGCACCATGAAATAGGCACTTTTAGAACATTAACTGTTAGTTCAAATCAGAGACTGAGGGAGAACCCAAAGACCACAGGAAATTCCTGACCATGTTTGGTGGGAGTTTTGGGGCTCAGGGCTTGGACTGGGCACCTGGTCTCTCACACTCCCCTCTCCTCAGGTTCCTGGCTATCCACAGTGGCTGTGTTAGGGATGTTAGGGTGTACCTCTGCTTTCAAGGTCCATTTCTGGATCTAATTTCATTTGAACACGCTGATAGTGTCTCTCCACTCCACCACCAGCATCAGCACCTTGCAGAAGACCTTTACCAACCATGTTATGTGGGTTCCTTGAATTCAGGCTTGGGCTATGCACAGCATCAATGGAGCCCTGCCCCGCTGTGCCAAGCTGCTGTGTCTGTGAGCCTGTGTGGACACAGAAGTGTCAGGCTCCCGGGGGCACTGATTTCAGCAGGTAAAGCAGAGACAGAGAGTCACTGTCTGTAAGATGAGGTGAGACCTGTGGGATGGCAGCTGGGGTTGTGATTTTGCTTCTAGGAGTACGATTTCCTCCTAAGGCTTTGATGTCTCAGTTTCTCTCCCTACCCTTTACACCCTGGAAGACTGTTGGTGTGTTTCCAAGGCTTCTTTCATCAGGCAGACAATTAAAGACTCCAAATCCAGCTGGCGAATAGAGCCTCAAATTCTACTAGTATGGACTGTCCCATGTATCCCAGAAGTATCTGTAATCAGTACATTGCTAATTAGGCCTTGCTTCTTGTTCAGCCTCATGCATCTGTCTCACACTGCCCTGTGTGCTTATGGTCACTGGGAACCAGTAGGGAGAACTGAACTTAAACATTTGATTAACTCACTATTCCTTCCTTTTCAACTGAAGTGGAATCAGCATGCAAATGCTGTTCTGTGTATTATTTTTTGCACTGGCATCGTAGCTACACAAAAAATATGATGACCCGCTGCTGCCAAAGCAACTGAATGAATTATTCTGAAGCACTCCTGAGCCTGTCTTTGTCACAGTCTCCTATTTCAGTCCCTGTCATGCATTGTGCCTATCATTCATTATAGTTGATGGGTTGAGGGCAGAAAGGTGTCTCTCGTCTTGTTCTCTGGAGAATTTTGTCTTGGCTGTCTCACCTTCAATCACTGCTAATAGCTCTGCTGGCACAAGTTCAGAAAGGGACTGTGAGGAGACAGTGCTCCTATTTCACAGGGCGTTTTATATTTTAATAGCTAGTTTTAAAAAATGAATTTTCTGGAGCAGACCAAGATGAAGATTGCTTAGAGTGATTTCTCTTACAAGCCTTTTAATTCAATTTTTTATTGTTATTAATCTTTAAGTCCTTTGCATTTTTGTTACTTCCCCCCCCCCGCTATAAGGATTGAGTTGTACTTTGATTAACTAATGACCATTTGTCTGATGAATTCATTAGGATGATTTACCGTTCAGCAAGTAGTGTGTTGGAGGAAAGAACAAAAGAGCACTGGGGCTTTAGTATTGTATTTCTATTGCCTACCCAAATTTTCAGCTGCTGACTCTACCCTGCTTTTTAAGCACTCTGTGACTGTGTTTGTAGCAGGTATCCTGTCACTGCTCTGATATCCTGCAAAGGTTATAGCAGGAGAGTGCAACAGAGCTCACCGTCTTGGCAGGAGCACCGTGGATGACTCAAGTGAGGTGTACTGTTGGTGTACTGTTCTTAAGGGTTTTAGATTTTATTTACTGTCATTTCCTCCTGTGTGATGCTGAATTCCTGATATGGCTTTCTGACCTCCCTGTGCCTCTGAAATGTCTGTCTGAAAAGACAGAAGTGACGATCTAGTCAGTTTATTTGAGAAATGCAAGGGTGTGGAATAACTCAAGTATTTCAGTGAATATCTTTTCAAACAACTGTAATTAAATACATGAGGCAACAGATGCATTTAGGCATCCATAAGCAAATATAATCCTTTGTTTATTTTTATCCTTGTTAAGTTACAGTCAACCATACAAAAGGTATCAAATGATCAAGTATCAATAAATGGAAAGACCTCTTTGCATTAGCAGTTTGAGTTACTATTTGCTGTTAAGTTGCTCTCATTTCTCTGAGCATGCAGGAAATGTGCTTTTTGGTAACATGTGAAGAGGAGGTCATAACACACTGCTGGGACAAAGGCAGGCAGCTCCACTGTCTGTATAACCCGGGATTTGCTTTGATTTCTGCACCTGCATGCTGTTGTAATTAGGAAACTGTAATTGTGCAAAAACTGGACCAGAGGGATACTGCTAAAATACCAGAGCAAGACTGAAACAGGCTCTGTGGCTGGCTCTGCTGCAGTCCCTCTTTGGGAAGGTGCACAAATCCTCTTGCAAGACACTTCTAAGATAAATCTTTTTGGTGAAGGAGACAGCTAGTGGGTTGAGGACTTTCATTCCTCCTGCCCCTCTCTGTTCATAGTCTCAACTCGAGATGCTGTGGCTCAGTGCAACTGTCTTCTCAATATCAGAAGCCACAATAAAAGTGAAATATATCTCTGCATTCTTTCCAGAGTAGTATATAAAACTTGAATCTGGTTTGAAGAAAGTTTTGATAAGTAATTAGATGCTAAAGATGATTTTTAAGATGACATCAATGACTTAATAACAATCTCTATTTAAATATTTGTTGTGTTTTCTTACAATTTGATTGCTTTAAATCAAATGAGCTGCTATATATTGAAGAACTCTTAAATTCCTTGATTGAAGTGTTACCTTTTCACGCTTCATTTTTCCCCCTGGATTACAAGATTAGGATTCGTTTGGGAAGAAAATAGGGAGCTTTAATGATACACTTGATGAAATCATTGTCTGCAACTGTCAAGACAAAAATGACTTGAAGACAGATCATCTTGTTATAGGAGGCTTGCTTCAGCAGTCTGGAACTTACAACCAATTTAGGTATGTCAAGGCATTAAACTTCCTTTTCAGTCAAGACAAGGTGTGAGTAGTAAATGACATATGTTTTATCCAGTGTTAATGATCACCATTTTAAAAATTAGTTGCAGAAACAAACAGTGAAGAAATTATGTTAAATGTTGCAGTTGAGGAGGTTATAGATTAAAATAGTCCCTTTGTGACTAATGGAATTGCTAACTGAACCTTTGTCTCTCGAGTCATTACTGTCCAAGGGAACTACTAACACTGCAGTTCTTTTGCTGGTGTGTCATCAAAAGCTGTGCTCCAGGAGCACACCCAGTGACCTCTGGCTGCTCACGGGCTTTTGGTTCCTGGGGGTGCAGGATCCTGTGGCATGTGAAACTCCAGAACACAGGTTTGATAATTTTAAAATATGCAGGTTAATGAACTTCCTGTTTGGGCCACAGGAGAAAAGCTAGCAAAAGTCTTTGGAAACATATTTTTGGTTTTAACTTCAAAAAAAACCCCAATCTCTGAATACCTGTTTAGACAAAGCTTTCAAGAAACCATGTAAATGAGAGGCAGTCTTTCTAAAGTTGCATTTTAACAGGGCATAGAATACTTTTCCTTGCTGACGTTGTGTGAGCACAACCCCATCTCTGTTACATCCAGCTGACATGGAAAACAAGCCCACTCTTTGATTAGTACAGGAAAATGTGAATTCTGCCTGTATGAATAATTAAATGGTGCCTGAGCCTGTGTTTATCCAGACTTAGCAGTCATTAAATTGTTTTGTCTTGTCATATGAACTAATCTAAAAGAATTTCACTCAGAGGGAGATTGGCAGAGGTTACACTCTCTGGAGAGTGCCAGACCATCTCTTCTAGCATCTTCCACACCCTTCACCCCACGTTTCTAATCTCACTAATGGTATTGTGACCATTCCAGTGCTTATGGAGCTCATAACTGGAAGGCTGCACAGAGACAAATTCATACATCCAGGCACAGGCAATTCTACTTCTATTCTGGTTCCATTGGAAGGGGCTCAAAATGAGTTATTCTTGTCCTCTTCCATTAAGCATTCCGCTGCTTAGTAGCATAAATGTAATTAAGACTGTGGGCCTCATGACTCTTTTTAACAGAATTAGATCTCATGACTCACTTGGGCATTATCTGAAGAAAGTCTCCCTATACAAAATGACTCAATCACTAAGATTGTTATCTGGCTGCATGCCAAGATATTAGGACCCAAAGAGCTAGCACTTAATCTGATTCAGGGGCATCTTTAATATTTTCTGAACACAGACACAAGCGTATTCCAAACCTCTTTTGCTCCAAAAAAAGAAGTTAAGAATTTATTTTAGGCACACTCTGCACTCTGAGATGTCTTACAACGTTATCGATCCTTTTAAAGTAATTGCATTTAATTCTGAAACTTTTTTTTTTTGCAAAATTTCAGATGAAAAAATAGTGCATACAAATGAGGACAAAGTTCAGGGCTGTGAGGAGGTCACTGAACAATGGAGGCTGAGACTACTGGCAGTTTCACTGGTTTAGTAATTTTTCCTTTTTTTCCTCTCTTGATCTCAAGATTGAGTAAAAGAGTCGGGTCAGGCCTAATATCCATTATTCAATCTCCACCATCATATTCAGTCACTAATGCTTAGGAAAATGTGATGAGGAAACAGCAAGCTTTCTTGTAGCATGCTCTTCAAGATTCTGAGCATAGGTTGTAGTGGGGCTTCTTAACCTGAAGGTTGTTTATATTTGAAATCTCCCAGCGGATTAATCTTCCCTGAACTGATTGAACTGGTTTTGATCCCCTGGCATTCAAAATACCCCTGAGTGCTGTGCCAAATGGTAATCAATCTCATTTGAAAATCTCATGTCTGAATATTTAATAAGTATTTCATAGATCTTTTGTTGGAAGAATTAGGAATTACAATTTTTCTATTAATTTTTCTATATTTTTCATGGGGTTTTTTTGCCTGACCCCTCTTCCTTGGGATCCATCTTCCAATCTCAGCATAACCAGCCTATCTCCCAAGTGTGAACAACCAACACAACATCTAAGACTCCAAAGACCTGCAGCCTGTAGCGGCTGTAGCAGCCTTGGGATTGTTCAGACTGGAGCTTGTCGTACAGTAAGAGAAGAAAAACCTCATAATGCTCACTATGACTATATCTCTAAAATTGGTCATTTTTATCTGTTCTGAGATGATACTTGAATACAGAAGGCACCATTGTCAAGCATGTTGATTTGTTACCAACAGCCTGTGCAGTAAAGAGGAAGTGCAAGTTCTTCTTGTACCTCTGCAGAGATGTCTAATATGACTTTGTCTGTCCAAAGTGATATTAGACAGTTCTGGATATCTGGGCTTAGAAATGCTGGCCAAGATTCTAAGTGTGTTATTCCTGATAGAATTATTGACACAATTTATTCTTTCTCTGCTCATTGCCAGAAAGCTGATATTTCGTTATGCAAAAGGAAGAGGGAATAACTAATCATTAAATTAGTACAACAAATTGTTATCAAAATAGTTTCTATCAATCAAGTATAACATTTATTTATGGCGAAAATTCTGAGCAATATCATTCTTTACACTTGTTTTAACCTGACTGAGGCAAACTCAGACTGATTTACAATAAGTCACTGAATGCCATGTTGTTAAAAGCACCACAGCTAACTTTCATTTATCCAAAAAAAAAGTTGTGTGACATAACACAGAAAATTATGGAACATCAGTGGATATGAAAGAATATAATAATACCAATTATTCCCAGTCTCCGAGCCATGAGCTTTCCTGGCTCTCTAGTTGGAGAGGTGCAGGTGTGGTGGTTCAGAAAAGTGTATAAAGCAACATCCAAGTATAAAATATTTGGAAACTTCACCACCTGCCACTGAAAATGCGAGGAGTCAGTTGTCTATCAGAGTGTAATTTGTTTTTCATGTTCATAAATCTACAAAATACTGTGAATAAACAGCCTAATCATTTGAAACTTTTGATTGCTTTAAATGCAGCAGTCATCTGAACACACTGAAAAGATTGCACTGAGTGGTTTAAATGATTACATCTGCATTTACAATGCCTTTGCCCACAAGCTGTGGTTAGTTTTGTTTCCATCCCCTATTTTGACTGAAATGCCTTCTCTTTGCCTATGGTATTAGTATGGACATTTTTTAGTGTTTAGTTTTCTGAATCAATGGGGTTAACATAATGAAACCAGGATCTTGATTTATGAGGAGGCAGTTGTGTATGTCAGTAGGCATCTTTCCATAAACCTTTGATAAAATTTTCTGTATTGTTCATTATGAAAGGGTTGGAAGATGGTAAAGGTCAAAATCCTTCTATTGGAATGCTGGGCCTCCAAGGTATGATGCTGTCCTTGGGCTAGTCTTGATGTAGCAAAGCTTCCCATGAGTTACACCAAGTCCTAGGGCAGCTGCTCCATCTATCCTCCTTTCCACTCTGCTGTAATGCTCTCTCAAATCTCCTCTCATTTTGACTTCCTGAAATATTTATGATTTTTTTTTCTTTTTTTATTCTTTTCTGTGAAACATGTGGTCTTTGCTGGAGAAATTAGTCTGGTGCCTCTTCAAAAGCTGAACTTTTCTTATCTGAACAATGTCCATTCAATCTGACAGATACACTGCTTTATTAAATTACTTAGAGACACTGACATAGCCCATAACTACGTATCTTAATCTTAAAAGCTCATTTCTAATTTGTACAATGGATTCCACTAGATTAGCAGAGAGAAAAGATAAAGTGAAAAGCTTCCTCTCTGAGCAAGCTAGACAGTGCACAGCAAAGGCCAAAATCAATAACAGCAGCAGAAAGGCTGTTGTCCTTTAGGCATTTACTCAGGGAGTGAAGGCATTTTTATCATGAAGCTAACTAGGTTCCAGAGCAGGCTTCATATTATACTGTATTTTCCTTTTCAAGGAAGAACAATTTCATTGTGTAGGCAATAGTTTTTCCTCTTAGGAGAAAAAAAACCATAATACATTGAAAAATATAGTAATAAATTATTGTGATTAGTTTTTGATCCTTCATAAAAGCAATTCTACTATCAGAGAAATGGAATATGTGGTTTTCAGGTACCGGTCAGCAGAAAACACTTCTACCTGTATTGGAATTTCAAGATATATTTTTCATCAGGGTGTTCACACATTTCAGTCTGTGGAGACCAAAGACTAGAAAAGACATTTTAGCTGGTTGGAGTCTCATACAAATGAATATATTTTTTGAATTGTAATGTAAGGTGTGTCACTGTAGAGTCATACAGTCCATCTGGTTGGAGGAGACCTTGGGAAGTCTCCAGGTCAACCTTCTGCTCAAAACAACAATTCAGATGGAGTTGTGCAGAATTTTGTCTAGCATTAGACCACAGAAGCCACCAAAGCTGGAAGCCCTACAGCCTTGGGTAGCCTGTACCAACACTAATTTTCCTCATAATGAAACAATTTTCCCCTTAGATCTAGTTGGATCCTCCCTTGCTTCTATTTGTGTCTATTGTCTACTGTTCTCCCACTGTGCATCTCATTAAAAAGCTTGGTTCTGTCTTCTCTGTTACCTTCTCTTAACTCGGCTGCTATTAAGTTTCCCCAAGATTTCTGTTTTCCAGCCAAGAAAGTCAGAGGGGTAAAATGTAATTGCATTTGACACATAATTCACATTTGTGACTCAAGTCCAAAATAAAATTGTTAGCTTGTTTCTTTGCTTTTTTGATGTGACAGTGACCCTCAGGGGTCCGTACTGGGACTGGTATTTAATATCTTCATCAATGACATGGAAGATAAGATTGAATGCACCCTCAGCAAGTTTGTGGATGACACCAAGCTAGAGTGGTGCAGTTGACGTGCTGGAAGGATGGGATGTCATCCAGAGAGACCTGGAGAAGCTGGAGAAGTGGGCCCATGTGAACCTCATGAGGTTCAGCAAGGACAAGTGCAAGGTCCTGCACCTGCATCGGGGCAATCCTCATCATCAATATGAGCTGGTAGATGAAGTGATAGGGAGCAGCCTTGCAGAGAAAGACTTGGGGGTGATGGTGGATGAGAAGCTTGACATGAGCCAACAATGCACACTTGCAACCCAGAATGCCAATCATATCCTGGGGTGGATCAAAAGGAGCACCAAGTGCGATGGCCGACGTGAATCAGCCTGACCCTCTGCTGTGGCAGGCCTGCAGGCTGGCAGTGACCTGGCTTGTCCCTGCAGCAGCGCTGCCACCCACCTTCTGAGGGGGGGAGGCTTTTCTGTTCCGCTTTTTGTGGCCCTGACGTACCTCTGCTGCATCAGGGCCCGGTGCTGGCAAGCCGGCCACCTCCTCCCGAAGGAGTTGCTCATGATGTTCAATGAGGAACTCCAGCAGCTGCGTCACCTGCACAGAGCAAAGCAGTGGTTTGCAGCTGGGGGGCTGAAAGGGGCTCACCCAGGACAGCAGCGCTGGGCTGGGCCCGGAAGGCTGCAGCCGGCTGGGAAATGCAGCGTACCTGCCCTGTGACGCGCACCAGAACGTCCAGGGGCAGCGTGTCCTCCTCGGGTGGGCTGAGGAGGTTGGGCCCCATGCAGATGGCCAGGTTGCCAGCGCTCATCCTGCTGCTGTCCACGTTTCTGCTGATGTTGTGCAGCAGGGACAGCAGGCTCTTGAGGAGCAGGAGGTTGGCACCAGGCAACTTGCCGGCCACCCTGGCAGGACACAAAGGCACAGTCAGTAAAGCTGACCTTGTTGACACCGCTCCCCCAGGCCGATCTCAGCCAAGCCCAGCCCAGGGAAGGCTCCCTGGCCATGCCGGCTCCACGCTTACTCCCTCAGTGCCTCCAGCTTCTCCTGCCTGCTGGTGTTCTGCAGGGCGCTCATCCACTCCTCGTAGAGCTCGGCCACCAGGAGTTTGGAGGGGATACGCCGGAGGAAGTCCTGCAATGCCCAGGGCTGCGAGTGAGGCTTGGAGCACTGCCGCCAGCAGCGCAGGCAGCGTCCCCGGCAGGCTGGCTCATGAGCAGGCGGCTGGCTTTCAGCTCCTGCTCTCGCAGGTGCCCATCAGCTCGCACAGAGCCCGGAGCTGCCGGGGGACAGGACGGCGGGCTTTACCTTCAGGATGGTGGCCAGCAGATGCACGGGCTGGCTTTCCAGGTCGACCTGCAGCCCGGCGTCGAGGGCCTCCCTCAGCTCCCGAGAGGCACGCTCGCTGGCCCCCACCCGGAAGATCCCCTCCATGGATGGCCCCTGCTCCTCCAGGACAGATAGCAGGTCCTGCAGGGACAGAGGAGGACAGTGGCCGGGCTGGAGACAGGTCCTGGGCCAGGCCAGGCTTGCGCAGGGGCAGGAGCCAGGGGGCCGGCTCTGCTTTGGTCGAAGGTGGGGGCAGTGGGGAGCAGCCGGCTTCGTCCCCGAGCCCCAGCCGGGCTTCCTCTGCTGGGGACAGCGCCTGTGCGCGGCAGGCAGCGGGACGGGCAGCCCCTGGCCAGGCTCGCTTACCTGGATGGGCTGGGGCAGCGTGCCGTCCTGGCTGCAGAGAGAGGCCAGGGGCCGGCCGAAGAGAGCCCCCCTGCTCTGTTCGGCGGCCGGCTGCTCTGCTGCCTCTGCACCGGCCGAGCTCCCTCGCCGCCTTCCAAAGGGCCAGGGCAGCTGCCACCTCCTCCGGCGGGTCCTGCCTGCTGCCAAGGGCAAGAGAGCAAAGAGCCGTGGAGGGAGGAGAAGCGCCAGGCGAGCGCTGCGGGAGCCTCTCGACGCTGAAAGCAACGCAGAGGCAGCCCCGGAGGCACGGACAGACGAACAGAGGGACGGACAGAAGGAGGGAGGGAGGGAAGGAGGGAGGTGTGGTTTGGGAAGGAGGGCCCGCAGAGCCCTGGGGTCCCTGTGCCCTGCAGGAAGGGCTGCAGCAGCCCCAGCCACTGCAGCAGGAGTGGGCGCTGGGCAGAGGAGCAGAGAAGGGCCGTGGTGTCCACGGGGCTGAGTCCACCTTTGCTGCTGGAGGCGATGGGCGGTGGGCGCTGCTCTGGGTCAGCTTGCAAGAAAGGCACTGTAGGGCCTCTAAGGTAACAGAGTTAAGAAGGACAAAAACTCACCAGAGAAGGAAGACCAGTGAGAAGGGGGTTGAAGAAGCACTCCAGGTGCCGGAGGAGAGATTGTGGAGAAGCCCATGGTGAAGCAGGTTGTCCCACTGCAGCCCGTGGGTGAAGGTGAGGGTCTAGGTTCCAGCTGCCGACCATGCAGGAGCCCGCGGAGGAGCAGGCGGAGACACCCAAAGGAGGCTCTGACCATGTGGCTAGTGGGTGCTGGAGCAAGCTCCTGGCAAGACCCGTGTCCCCATCAAGAGAGGAGTCCACACTGAAACAGGGTTTCTGGGGGGAATTGTGTCCCTGTGGGGGACTGTGCTGGAGTAGCCTGTTCCTGAGGGTCTGCTCCCCATGGAAGAGATCCACACTGGGGCAGCTGGTGAAGACCTGAAGCCCCCATGGGAAGGGCTCATACTGGAGAAGCTGACGGAGCGCTGTCTCCTGTGAGATGGACCCCACGCTGGAGTCCTCCCCTTGAGAAGGAAGGAGCAGCAGAGACAGCCTGTGATGAACTGACACCAACCCCCATTCCCCATCCATCCCCCTGTGCTGCTTGGGGGAGAAGAAGGGAGAGAAATCGGAGGGAAGTTGAGCCCCAGAAGAAGGGAGGAGTGGGAGGAGGTTTTATTTCTCATTATCCTACTCTGGTTTGATCGGGCAATAAATGAGGTGCCATTTATTCCGTGGTGAGTCTGTTTTTCCCATGACCTTAATTGCTGACTGATCTGTCCCTGACCTTCCTGCCACCCGTGAGCCGCTCTATAGATTTTCTCTCCTGTTCAGACGAGGAGGGGAGTGATAGAGCGGCTTTGGTGGGCATCTGGCTGTGACTGGTCTGTGTGGGGTTTGGGCTTGGGTTTGGATTTTTGGTGTTTGAGAAGGTTTTCTATGAGAAAATGTTCTTTTCCAAAGCTGTTTTGTACCTTGGTTTAGAAAACGATTTTTTGGTGGCTCTTCTCTAAAAGCCTTACTCCTTTCCTCAGAACATCACCCCTTTGCTGTTACTTGATGCATTTGATGGCTTCGATTGTTGCATTTTCGAAGAGGGTTTTGAGGAAGACACGGAAATCTGCTCTCAATCCAATGTCACAGAATCACAAGGTTGGAAAAGACCTTTAAGATCACCAAGTCCAACCCTTCCCGCCCTATGCTAAACCATATCCCTAAGCACCTGATGGACCCATCTTTTCAACACACCCAGGGATGGTGACTCAACCCCCTCCCTGGGCAGCCTGTCCCAGGCCCTGACAACTCTTTCAGTGAGAGATTTTTTCCTGACATCTCATCTGAGCCTGCCCTGGCACAGCTTTGTGCCATTTCCCATTGTCCTGTCTCCTGTCACCTGGCTGAAGTGATTCAGTGAAAAGTAATCATGCTGATAGATTGATATAGGTGTAGCTTAAGAGACAATGAATATAACCTTAATATAAGAATTTTCATAGTTTTAAGAATAGACTGGTTTAAGAGAAAGCTGTAACTGTGTAAGCTCCTTGTGAGAGCAGATGCAAAACTTAGCCATAACACTGCAACAGTCACAGCCTTGAAGATAAAGAAGTAAGAATCTGTGTGTTCTTAGGAATAGATGAGTTTTGAATTTTAGCAGAATTTGGCTGTAATCACATAAGCTGTTTCATGAAAGCGGCTACAAAACTGAACCGTAATAGTGCCACAGCCTTGAAACTAGAGGAAGTAGGAGATAGAGGAGTCATAAATCATGAGACTGACCACCAATTAGAAGACAGGGTATATCTTGTTTTCAGTGAAAAGCTACCTAGTCAGTGCAGGTGTTTGGAGCCCAGGTAAGCATGGAGAAAACTGTAAAGAGCATGCGCTGAGAGCGAGGAAGATGACCAGCCTTCATCCCTGAAGACCGCTGGAAGACCCCCTGAGTGTCACTGAGCATGCTCTATCTGGGTGGAATTAATGTAAGTGACTCCCTGGAAATAATTTGCATAACCCTGCCTTTTCTTAGAAATCATAATGAATTTGTATAATTAATCTGTATAAATATGAGAAATTTGGCTTTAATGGGCGCACACATTTGGAGGAGCGATCCCCTGTGTGCCCAGCGCTGCAATAAAGGATACCTGCTTCATAGTCACCAAGGCTAGTGAGTGTGGATTCCGGCTTTCCGAGGCATCAGAAGAGCCCATCGCCCAACTCTCTACAACCTCCCTTTGGGTAGTTGTAGGTGGTGGTAAGGGCTCTCCTCAGCCTCCTCTTCTCCAGGCTAAACATCCCCAGCTCCCTCAGCCGCTCCTCATAGGATTTGCCCTTCACCAGCCCCTTCACCAGCCTGGCTGCCCTTCTCTGCACTTGCTCAAGGACTTGCTCGACGTCCTTATGCTGAGGAGCCTAGAACTGGACACAGCAGTCGAGGTGCTGCCTCACCAGTGCCAAGTACAGGCCTTCATTTCATGAATGTCACAGACCAATCTTGAGGATTTTGCTGGCCCAGCTAAAACCTGCAGCCTCCACTGGCTTTATGGGACCAGGCAAATGCAGTTGCATACGCAGGGGAGTCTTCTTCCTTCCTCCTCTCTTACATTCACTTTATCACTTCTTTTTTAAAGGTTTTTTTTTCTGAAACTCTTTCCTGTGGTCAGAGGGTTGGTAGTTGCCCCAGGGGTTAGCTCTGGCTGGGGGTGGGCAAACTTGGGTGAATTGTGCTGCTGAAAACTGCATTTCCCAGCAAGCTTTTCCTTTTTCCTGAGGAAAAGGAGGAGCCTTCCCCATCACTGCCAACTGTTAGAGAATATTTTCCATTAATCAGCTACGTTTTAGATGAAGTAGCGGCTGTTACCTTGTCACTTACTAGGTGTTCCTGTCTTATCTAGGTGACAAAAGAAAAAAACCCTCCTTTCCATAAATCAAAGAGCTCCTCGATGATCTTTAAATTCCTGTCTTCCTGAGAGTCTGCAGTATAGCAATGCGGCCAAGCGGTTCGGGACCTCGGCACTAAACATGGAGCAGGGTGGACTGAAACCAGCAAAATAACAGTAATACTGAGCTGTGGCTTCTGTGATGACCCAAAGAAAGGCGTGCTTTTCTTTCCCTGATGAGAAGCGTAGGGCGACGAAGATGATTAAAGGACTGGAGCATCTCCCCTACGAGGACAGGCTGAAAGAAGTGGGGTTGTTCAGCCTTGAGAAAAGAAGACTAAGAGGGGATCTGATGAATGTTTATAAGTATCTCAAGTGTGGGACACACTGGGGAATGGCCAGCCCCTTTTCAGTGGTCTGTGGGGACTGGATAAGGGGCAAGGGCTTCAAGTTGGAGCACAGGACATTCTGCACCAATATGGAGAAGAACTTTTTCACAGTGAGGGTGCCAGAGCCCTGGCACAGACTTCCCAGGGGGGTGGTGGAGTCTCCTTCCCTGGAGATATTCAAGACCTGTCTGGACGCCGACCTGTGCGACCTGTCCTAGGGAGCCTGCTTTGGCAGGGGGGTTGGACCCGATGATCTCCGCAGGTCCCTTCCAACACCTAGAGTTCTGTGACTCTGTGAAGTAACATACTCGGCTCTATCCTTGTCAAGAGCTTTTCTGGGATGCAGGTGTCTCCTCAAGTTTCCTAAGAGAACAGAGCTCCTAGGAGAAAGAAAAGTCTCTCACAAGTGCAGGCCTTGCATGGAAAGGCAAATCTTAACGAGAGAAGACAAGTACAGAGGAGAAGACACAAAAAGGGAAGGGAGGGAAAAGGAAGGGAAGGGGAAGAGGGAGGGAGGGAAGGAGTGTGAGGGGGAAGGTGAGAAGGAGGGAAGGGATGGCAGAGGGAGGGAGAAGATTGGCCACATGCACTTTTGGAGCTTTATTTCTGTAAAGAAGTAACAGCCATTTCAGAGGGGACGTAGGAAGAGGCGCTGAGAACTGCAGACAGCCCAGTGTCTTCCAGCAACGGCAAGGGGAACCGGCACAGATCGGTCACTCCCTGCCCAGCTTTGGGACAGTGCTGTTTGCAGATGGCCGGATGCCCGCTCTCACCTCCCACTAACACTGCCAAACCTGTTTATCACACCTCCCAATATTGCCTCCTACGAGGGCTGGGGTGGCTCTGAGGGTGCTGGGGGGCCGCTCCGGCCCAGTGGGGCACAAGGGAAATCTGCTGGCCAGCGCAGAAGTCTTAACAGTCCCAATCACAAAGAGCTTATCTACAGGAAGCAGAGAAGCAGGCACTTCTTTCACTGCAGTGCTGGGAACGCGGGGGATAGCTCCACCACGGACCTGTTCACCCACAGCTACAAAACACAGCACATCTAGACAATTCTTTAGCTAAAGTCATCGTTCACAATTGCATAGGATGCTGGCTGCTTCATTTGGCCTTTGCAAGGACTGGCTTTCAGGCACTTCACCTTCTCTGTATTCTTATGCTACCAAAACCATTGGTTAACTTCACGAGTGCTTTGACTACAAAGAGGGGAGGGCAGTGATTAGAGTATTTATGTTTCTTCCTGGAAGCCATTATCAAATGCAAATGTCCCCAAGGCAAGCAGGGTTATGTTGAGCGGGGGTCCTATGGCTGTCCTCCAGAGTCTTCCTCACGGTGGGTGCTGGTTGAACCCCATCCTTGCGCATGCTCATGTCATCGCTGGCTGATCTCCCCAGCCACAGCCAGGTTCTTCTGGTCCCCGGTGTTTTAACTCAAGACCATCACCAGTACCCAGGGTTTGAATTCAGAGCACGTAACCATTTCCATAGTGAGCAAGGCACACACACTTCTAGTTAGCCACTCCGAAGGCCCACAACAGGCATTTTATTCTCCCAATGCTTACAAGTTCTCTAAAATCCAAATCCAATTCAAACAAAAATGAATAGAAACTGGTATTTAGTAAAGTAACTGTTGAAGGTTGGCGTGGTTGGGTGCTGGGAAAGAACGGGGGTGCAGAAAATGGCTTGTAAACAATGAATTGTAAACAATGCAAGGCCAGCGTCAATGTTGACCAGGGCCAAGCCAATGAGAGACAGTCATAGCACCTCCGAGCATCACATCTAGCAGAAAACAACCCGGAAGCAACTGCATTTTGCCACTGGAGAAGGGAGTGAGAAAATGCAACGAGCTGTGCTGACACCAAGGCCGGGGAGGGCGGGGGAGGAGGCGCCCCAGGTGTCGGAGAGAAAGATGCCTCTACAGCCCATGGGAGAAACCCCATGGAAGGGTTTGAGACCCCACCTAGAGGGGCTCCACGCTGGACGGAGGAGGTGGAGACACAGAGAAGAGGCTGTGAGCCTACGTTGGGATAAGCGCCTGCCAGCATCTGCAGCCACAAATACAATCAGAGAAACAGAGATGAACAGGTTTGCCGTTGGAGGGGGTGGTGGTGATCCTGGGGTGTTCTGGGACTGAGAGACATTGTGATATCCAACTGCATGACCTAGAAGTGATATACGGCAGAGCAGCTGATGAAGAGATAAAACCCCCAAACCACTCCCTTTTTAGCAGAATTTGGTCCCTTCTTCACTCTCATTCCCAGCACAGGGGGGGCTCCTATTCACAGTACAGGAGGGCAGGGACAGGGGAAAATAGGGTTCCCAGTGGAACTCTTCATAAGCTGATACGCCGCGAGCAGCTGAAGAAGAAGAGGTAAAGCCCAAAGCAAGAGCAACCAAATCTTCAATGTAATGCACCAGATCATAAAAAATGGTCTCCCATCCACTCCCTTCTTTGCAAATATTAGTCATCAGCTTGCTCCTTTCTTCCCTCCTATTCACGGTCAAGGGGGGCAGGGACTGGGGAAAATGGGGTTCCCAGTAGCACTCTTCAGCAGGTTCTCCGCCGTGAGCAGCTGATGAAGAGGTAAACCCAGAAGCAAGTGCGACCAAATCTTAAATGAAATGCAACCAGATCATAAATACGTCCCCCACACAATCTCTTGGTGCAGACTTTGCTCCCTTATTCCCTCTCATTTGCGGGAAAGGAGGGAAGACTCAAGGGAAAATGGGTTTCAGAGTAGCACTCTTCATCAGCTGATCAGCCGTGAACAGCTGATGACTAAATGGAAAGCACAAAGCAAGCGCGACCAAATCTTTAAGATAGGCAACCATATCTTAAAAACCTTCTCCCATCCACTCCCTTCTTAGTAGACTTTGTTCCCTTCCTCCGTCCGATTCGATGTACAGGAGGGGCAGGGACTGGGGAAAATGGGGGTTACCAAAAGCACTCTTCATCAGCTGCTCTGCCGTAAGCAGCAGATGAAGACAAAGCCCAGAGAAAGAGCGACCAAATGTTAAATGAAATGCAACCAGATCATAAAATATGGACTCCCCACCACTCCCTTCTTAGCAGACTTTTGCCATCATTGTGCCCCCTTCTTCCCTCCTGTTCGCAGTCAAGTGGGGCAGGGACTGGAGAAAATGGGGTTCTGATTAGCAATCTTCATCAGCTGCTGCGCCGTAAGCAGCTGATGAAGACAAAACCCAAAGCAAGTGCAACCAAATCTTAAATGAAATGCAACCAGATCATAAATATGTCCCCCACACCACTCTCTTCTTAGCAGACTTTGGTCCCTTCTTCCCTCCTGTTCACAGTGCAGGGGAGCAGGGACTGGGGAAAATGGGGTTACCAGTAGCAGTCTTCATCAGCTGCTCCACCGTAAGCAGCAGATGAAGACAAAGCCCAGAGAAAGAGCGACCAAATGTTAAATGAAATGCAACCAGATCATAAAATATGTTCTCCCCACCACTCCCTTCTTAGCAGACTTTTGCCATCATTGTGCTCCCTTCTTCCCTCCCGTTCGCAGTACAGGGGGGCAGGGACTGGGGAAAATGGGGTTCCCAGTAGCACTCTTCATCAGGTGCTCTGCCGTAAGCAGCTGATGAAGAGGTATAGCCCAAAGCAAGCGCGACCAAATCTTAAATGAAATTCTACCATATCTTAAAACACCTTCTCCCCACCACTCCCTTCTTAGCAGACGTTGGTCCATTTTTCCTATCATTCGAAGGTCAGGGGAGCAGGGACTAGGGAAAATGGGGTTACTAGTAGCAATCTTCATCAGCTGCGCCGCCGTGAGCAGCTGATGAAGAGAAAGCCCTAAGCAAGAGCGACCAAATCTTAAATGAAATGCAACCAGATCATAAATACGTCCCCCACACAATCTCTTGGTGAAGACTTTGCTCCCTTATTCCCTCAGATTCGCGGGACAGGAGGGAAGGGTCAAGGGAAAATGGGTTTCAGAGTAGCACTCTTCATCAGCTGATCAGCCGTGAGCAGCTGATGACTAAATGGAAAGCACAAAGCAAGCGCGACCAAATCTTAAAAGATATACAACCAGGTCATAAAATCTGGTCTCCCAACCACTCCCTTCTTAGCAGACTTTTGTCATCATTTTGCTCCCTTCTTCCCTCCCGTTCACAGTACAGGGGAGCACGGAGTTGGGAAAATGGGGTTACCAGTAGCAACCTTCATCAGCTGCTCCGCCGTAAGCAGCTGATGAAGAGGTAAACCCCAAGGAAAGCGCGACCAAATCTTAAATGAAATGCAACCATATCTTAAAACACCTTCTCCCCACCACTCCCTTCTTAGCAGACTTTGGTCCCTTATTCCTATCATTCGAAGTACAGGGGAGCAGGGACCAGGGAAAACGGGGTCAGCTGCGGCGCCGTGAGCAGCTGATGAAGACAAAGCCCAAAGCAAGAGCGTCCAAATCTTAAATGAAATGCAACCAGATCATGAATACATCCCCCACAAAACTCTCTTCTTTGAAGACATTGCTCCCTTATTGCCTCTCATTCGCAACACAGGAGGGCAGGGCGTAGGGAAAATAGGGTTCCCAGTGGAACTCTTCATCAGCTGATCCGCCGTGAGCAGCTGATGAAGAAGAGGTAAACCCAAAAGCGAGAGCGACCAAATCTTAAATGTAATGCACCAAATCATAAAATCTGGTCTCCCATCCACTCCCTTCTTGGCAGACTTTAGTCATCAGTTTGCTCCCTTCTTCCCTCCTATTCACAGTACAGGGGGGCAGGGACTGGGGAAAATGGGGTTCCCAGTAGCACTCTTCATCAGCTGCTCCGCCGTAAGCAGCAGATGAAGACAAAGCCCAGAGAAAGAGCGACCAAATGTTAAATGAAATGCAACCAGATCATAAAATATGGACTCCCCACCACTCCCTTCTTAGCAGACTTTTGCCATCATTGTGCCCCCTTCTTCCCTCCTGTTCGCAGTCAAGTGGGGCAGGGACTGGAGAAAATGGGGTTCTGATTAGCAATCTTCATCAGCTGCTGCGCCGTAAGCAGCTGATGAAGACAAAACCCAAAGCAAGTGCGACCAAATCTTAAATGAAATGCAACCAGATCATAAATATGTCCCCCACACCACTCTCTTCTTAGCAGACTTTGGTCCCTTCTTCCCTCCTGTTCACAGTGCAGGGGAGCAGGGACTGGGGAAAATGGGGTTACCAGTAGCAGTCTTCATCAGCTGCTCCACCGTAAGCAGCAGATGAAGACAAAGCCCAGAGAAAGAGCGACCAAATGTTAAATGAAATGCAACCAGATCATAAAATATGTTCTCCCCACCACTCCCTTCTTAGCAGACTTTTGCCATCATTGTGCTCCCTTCTTCCCTCCCGTTCGCAGTACAGGGGGGCAGGGACTGGGGAAAATGGGGTTCCCAGTAGCACTCTTCATCAGGTGCTCTGCCGTAAGCAGCTGATGAAGAGGTATAGCCCAAAGCAAGCGCGACCAAATCTTAAATGAAATTCTACCATATCTTAAAACGCCTTCTCCCCACCACTCCCTTCTTAGCAGACTTTGGTCCATTTTTCCTATCATTCGAAGGTCAGGGGAGCAGGGACTAGGGAAAATGGAGTTACTAGTAGCAATCTTCATCAGCTGCGCCGCCGTGAGCAGCTGATGAAGAGAAAGCCCTAAGCAAGAGCGACCAAATCTTAAATGAAATGCAACCAGATCATGAATACGTCCCCCAGAAAACTCTCTTCTTTGAAGACATTGCTCCCTTATTGCCTCTCATTCGCAACACAGGAGGGCAGGGCGTAGGGAAAATAGGGTTCCCAGTGGAACTCTTCATCAGCTGATCCGCCGTGAGCAGCTGATGAAGAAGAGGTAAACCCAAAAGCGAGAGCGACCAAATCTTAAATGTAATGCACCAAATCATAAAATCTGGTCTCCCATCCACTCCCTTCTTGGCAGACTTTAGTCATCAGTTTGCTCCCTTCTTCCCTCCTATTCACAGTACAGGGGGGCAGGGACTGGGGAAAATGGGGTTACCAGTAGCACTCTTCATCAGCTGCTCTGCCGTAAGCAGCAGATGAAGACAAAGCCCAGAGAAAGAGCGACCAAATGTTAAATGAAATGCAACCAGATCATAAAATATGTTCTCCCCACCACTCCCTTCTTAGCAGACTTTTGCCATCATTGTGCTCCCTTCTTCCCTCCCGTTCGCAGTACAGGGGGGCAGGGACTGGGGAAAATGGGGTTCCCAGTAGCACTCTTCATCAGGTGCTCTGCCGTAAGCAGCTGATGAAGAGGTATAGCCCAAAGCAAGCGCGACCAAATCTTAAATGAAATTCTACCATATCTTAAAACGCCTTCTCCCCACCACTCCCTTCTTAGCAGACTTTGGTCCATTTTTCCTATCATTCGAAGGTCAGGGGAGCAGGGACTAGGGAAAATGGAGTTACTAGTAGCAATCTTCATCAGCTGCGCCGCCGTGAGCAGCTGATGAAGAGAAAGCCCTAAGCAAGAGCGACCAAATCTTAAATGAAATGCAACCAGATCATGAATACGTCCCCCAGAAAACTCTCTTCTTTGAAGACATTGCTCCCTTATTGCCTCTCATTCGCAACACAGGAGGGCAGGGCGTAGGGAAAATAGGGTTCCCAGTGGAACTCTTCATCAGCTGATCCGCCGTGAGCAGCTGATGAAGAAGAGGTAAACCCAAAAGCGAGAGCGACCAAATCTTAAATGTAATGCACCAAATCATAAAATCTGGTCTCCCATCCACTCCCTTCTTGGCAGACTTTAGTCATCAGTTTGCTCCCTTCTTCCCTCCTATTCACAGTACAGGGGGGCAGGGACTGGGGAAAATGGGGTTACCAGTAGCACTCTTCATCAGCTGCTCTGCCGTAAGCAGCAGATGAAGACAAAGCCCAGAGAAAGAGCGACCAAATGTTAAATGAAATGCAACCAGATCATAAAATATGGACTCCCCACCACTCCCTTCTTAGCAGACTTTTGCCATCATTGTGCCCCCTTCTTCCCTCCTGTTCGCAGTCAAGTGGGGCAGGGACTGGAGAAAATGGGGTTCTGATTAGCAATCTTCATCAGCTGCTGCGCCGTAAGCAGCTGATGAAGACAAAACCCAAAGCAAGTGCGACCAAATCTTAAATGAAATGCAACCAGATCATAAATATGTCCCCCACACCACTCTCTTCTTAGCAGACTTTGGTCCCTTCTTCCCTCCTGTTCACAGTGCAGGGGAGCAGGGACTGGGGAAAATGGGGTTACCAGTAGCACTCTTCATCAGCTGCTCCGCCGTAAGCAGCAGATGAAGACAAAGCCCAGAGAAAGAGCGACCAAATGTTAAATGAAATGCAACCAGATCATAAAATATGTTCTCCCCACCACTCCCTTCTTAGCAGACTTTTGCCATCATTGTGCTCCCTTCTTCCCTCCCGTTTGCAGTACAGGGGGGCAGGGACTGGGGAAAATGGGGTTCCCAGTAGCACTCTTCATCAGGTGCTCTGCCGTAAGCAGCTGATGAAGAGGTATAGCCCAAAGCAAGCGCGACCAAATCTTAAATGAAATTCTACCATATCTTAAAACACCTTCTCCCCACCACTCCCTTCTTAGCAGACTTTGGTTCATTTTTCCTATCATTCGAAGGTCAGGGGAGCTGGGACTAGGGAAAATGGGGTTACTAATAGCAATCTTCATCAGCTGCGCCGCCGTGAGCAGCTGATGAAGAGAAAGCCCTAAGCAAGAGCGACCAAATCTTAAATGAAATGCAACCAGATCATAAATACGTCCCCCACACAATCTCTTGGTGAAGACTTTGCTCCCTTATTCCCTCAGATTCGCAGGACAGGAGGGAAGGGTCAAGGGAAAATGGGTTTCAGAGTAGCACTCTTCATCAGCTGATCAGCCGTGACCAGCTGATTACTAAATGGAAAGCACAAAGCAAGCGCGACCAAATCTTAAAAGATATACAACCAGGTCATAAAATCTGGTCTCCCAACCACTCCCTTCTTAGCAGACTTTTGTCATCATTTTGCTCCCTTCTTCCCTCCCGTTCGCAGTACAGGGGAGCAGGGACTTGGGAAAATGGGGTTACCAGTAGCAATCTTCATCAGCTGCTCTGCCGTAAGCATCTGATGAAGAGGTAAACCCCAAGGAAAGCGCGACCAAATCTTAAATGAAATGCAACCATATCTTAAAACACCTTCTCCCCACCACTCCCTTCTTAGCAGACTTTGGTCCCTTATTCCTATCATTCGAAGTACAGGGGAGCAGGGACCAGGGAAATTGGGGTTACCAGTAGAACTCTTCATCAGCTGCGGCGCCGTGAGCAGCTGATGAAGACAAAGCCCAAAGCAAGAGCGTCCAAATCTTAAATGAAATGCAACCAGATCATGAATACGTCCCCCACAAAACTCTCTTCTTTGAAGACATTGCTCCCTTATTGCCTCTCATTCACAACACAGGAGGGCAGGGCGTAGGGAAAATAGGGTTCCCAGTGGAACTCTTCATCAGCTGATCCGCCGTGAGCAGCTGATGAAGAAGAGGTAAACCCAAAAGCGAGAGCGACCAAATCTTAAATGTAATGCACCAAATCATAAAATCTGGTCTCCCATCCACTCCCTTCTTGGCAGACTTTAGTCATCAGTTTGCTCCCTTCTTCCCTCCTATTCACAGTACAGGGGGGCAGGGACTGGGGAAAATGGGGTTACCAGTAGCAGTCTTCATCAGCTGCTCCGCCGTAAGCAGCAGATGAAGACAAAGCCCAGAGAAAGAGCGACCAAATGTTAAATGAAATGCAACCAGATCATAAAATATGGACTCCCCACCACTCCCTTCTTAGCAGACTTTTGCCATCATTGTGCCCCCTTCTTCCCTCCTGTTCGCAGTCAAGTGGGGCAGGGACTGTGGAAATGGGGTTATGAGTAGCAATCTTCATCAGCTGCTGCGCCGTAAGCAGCTGATGAAGACAAAGCCCAAAGCAAGTGCGACCAAATCTTAAATGAAATGCAACCAGATCATAAATATGTCCCCCACACCACTCTCTTCTTAGCAGACTTTGGTCCCTTCTTCCCTCCTGTTCACAGTGCAGGGGAGCAGGGACTGGGGAAAATGGGGTTACCAGTAGCACTCTTCATCAGCTGCTCCGCCGTAAGCAGCAGATGAAGACAAAGCCCAGAGAAAGAGCGACCAAATGTTAAATGAAATGCAACCAGATCATAAAATATGTTCTCCCCACCACTCCCTTCTTAGCAGACTTTTGCCATCATTGTGCTCCCTTCTTCCCTCCCGTTCGCAGTACAGGGGGGCAGGGACTGGGGAAAATGGGGTTCCCAGTAGCACTCTTCATCAGGTGCTCTGCCGTAAGCAGCTGATGAAGAGGTATAGCCCAAAGCAAGCGCGACCAAATCTTAAATGAAATTCTACCATATCTTAAAACACCTTCTCCCCACCACTCCCTTCTTAGCAGACTTTGGTCCATTTTTCCTATCATTCGAAGGTCAGGGGAGCAGGGACTAGGGAAAATGGGGTTACTAGTAGCAATCTTCATCAGCTGCGCCGCCGTGAGCAGCTGATGAAGAGAAAGCCCTAAGCAAGAGCGACCAAATCTTAAATGAAATGCAACCAGATCATAAATACGTCCCCCACACAATCTCTTGGTGAAGACTTTGCTCCCTTATTCCCTCAGATTCGCGGGACAGGAGGGAAGGGTCAAGGGAAAATGGGTTTCAGAGTAGCACTCTTCATCAGCTGATCAGCCGTGAGCAGCTGATGACTAAATGGAAAGCACAAAGCAAGCGCGACCAAATCTTAAAAGATATACAACCAGGTCATAAAATCTGGTCTCCCAACCACTCCCTTCTTAGCAGACTTTTGTCATCATTTTGCTCCCTTCTTCCCTCCCGTTCGAAGTACAGGGGAGCAGGGACTTGGGAAAATGGGGTTACCAGTAGCAATCTTCATCAGCTGCTCCGCCGTAAGCAGCTGATGAAGAGGTAAACCCCAAGGCAAGCGCGACCAAATCTTAAATGATATTCTACCATATCTTAAAACACCTTCTCCCCACCACTCCCTTCTTAGCAGACTTTGGTCCCTTATTCCTATCATTCGAAGTACAGGGGAGCAGGGACCAGGGAAAACGGGGTCAGCTGCGGCGCCGTGAGCAGCTGATGAAGAGAAAGCCCTAAGCAAGAGCGACCAAATCTTAAATGAAATGCAACCAGATCATGAATACGTCCCCCACAAAACTCTCTTCTTTGAAGACATTGCTCCCTTATTGCCTCTCATTCGCAACACAGGAGGGCAGGGCGTAGGGAAAATAGGGTTCCCAGTGGAACTCTTCATCAGCTGATCCGCCGTGAGCAGCTGATGAAGAAGAGGTAAACCCAAAAGCGAGAGCGACCAAATCTTAAATGTAATGCACCAAATCATAAAATATGGTCTCCCATCCACTCCCTTCTTGGCAGACTTTAGTCATCAGTTTGCTCCCTTCTTCCCTCCTATTCACAGTACAGGGGGGCAGGGACTGGGGAAAATGGGGTTACCAGTAGCAGTCTTCATCAGCTGCTCTGCCGTAAGCAGCAGATGAAGACAAAGCCCAGAGAAAGAGCGACCAAATGTTAAATGAAATGCAACCAGATCATAAAATATGGACTCCCCACCACTCCCTTCTTAGCAGACTTTTGCCATCATTGTGCCCCCTTCTTCCCTCCTGTTCGCAGTCAAGTGGGGCAGGGACTGTGGAAATGGGGTTATGAGTAGCAATCTTCATCAGCTGCTGCGCCGTAAGCAGCTGATGAAGACAAAACCCAAAGCAAGTGCGACCAAATCTTAAATGAAATGCAACCAGATCATAAATATGTCCCCCACACCACTCTCTTCTTAGCAGACTTTGGTCCCTTCTTCCCTCCTGTTCACAGTGCAGGGGAGCAGGGACTGGGGAAAATGGGGTTACCAGTAGCACTCTTCATCAGCTGCTCCGCCGTAAGCAGCAGATGAAGACAAAGCCCAGAGAAAGAGCGACCAAATGTTAAATGAAATGCAACCAGATCATAAAATATGTTCTCCCCACGACTCCCTTCTTAGCAGACTTTTGCCATCATTGTGCTCCCTTCTTCCCTCCCGTTTGCAGTACAGGGGGGCAGGGACTGGGGAAAATGGGGTTCCCAGTAGCACTCTTCATCAGGTGCTCTGCCGTAAGCAGCTGATGAAGAGGTATAGCCCAAAGCAAGCGCGACCAAATCTTAAATGAAATTCTACCATATCTTAAAACACCTTCTCCCCACCACTCCCTTCTTAGCAGACTTTGGTCCATTTTTCCTATCATTCGAAGGTCAGGGGAGCTGGGACTAGGGAAAATGGGGTTACTAATAGCAATCTTCATCAGCTGCGCCGCCGTGAGCAGCTGATGAAGAGAAAGCCCTAAGCAAGAGCGACCAAATCTTAAATGAAATGCAACCAGATCATAAATACGTCCCCCACACAATCTCTTGGTGAAGACTTTGCTCCCTTATTCCCTCAGATTCGCAGGACAGGAGGGAAGGGTCAAGGGAAAATGGGTTTCAGAGTAGCACTCTTCATCAGCTGATCAGCCGTGAGCAGCTGATGACTAAATGGAAAGCACAAAGCAAGCGCGACCAAATCTTAAAAGATATACAACCAGGTCATAAAATCTGGTCTCCCAACCACTCCCTTCTTAGCAGACTTTTGTCATCATTTTGCTCCCTTCTTCCCTCCCGTTCGCAGTACAGGGGAGCAGGGACTTGGGAAAATGGGGTTACCAGTAGCAATCTTCATCAGCTGCTCCGCCGTAAGCATCTGATGAAGAGGTAAACCCCAAGGAAAGCGCGACCAAATCTTAAATGAAATGCAACCATATCTTAAAACACCTTCTCCCCACCACTCCCTTCTTAGCAGACTTTGGTCCCTTATTCCTATCATTCGAAGTACAGGGGAGCAGGGACCAGGGAAATTGGGGTTACCAGTAGAACTCTTCATCAGCTGCGGCGCCGTGAGCAGCTGATGAAGACAAAGCCCAAAGCAAGAGCGTCCAAATCTTAAATGAAATGCAACCAGATCATGAATACGTCCCCCACAAAACTCTCTTCTTTGAAGACATTGCTCCCTTATTGCCTCTCATTCACAACACAGGAGGGCAGGGCGTAGGGAAAATAGGGTTCCCAGTGGAACTCTTCATCAGCTGATCCGCCGTGAGCAGCTGATGAAGAAGAGGTAAACCCAAAAGCGAGAGCGACCAAATCTTAAATGTAATGCACCAAATCATAAAATCTGGTCTCCCATCCACTCCCTTCTTGGCAGACTTTAGTCATCAGTTTGCTCCCTTCTTCCCTCCTATTCACAGTACAGGGGGGCAGGGACTGGGGAAAATGGGGTTACCAGTAGCACTCTTCATCAGCTGCTCTGCCGTAAGCAGCAGATGAAGACAAAGCCCAGAGAAAGAGCGACCAAATGTTAAATGAAATGCAACCAGATCATAAAATATGGACTCCCCACCACTCCCTTCTTAGCAGACTTTTGCCATCATTGTGCCCCCTTCTTCCCTCCTGTTCGCTGTCAAGTGGGGCAGGGACTGGAGAAAATGGGGTTCTGATTAGCAATCTTCATCAGCTGCTGCGCCGTAAGCAGCTGATGAAGACAAAACCCAAAGCAAGTGCGACCAAATCTTAAATGAAATGCAACCAGATCATAAATATGTCCCCCACACCACTCTCTTCTTAGCAGACTTTGGTCCCTTCTTCCCTCCTGTTCACAGTGCAGGGGAGCAGGGACTGGGGAAAATGGGGTTACCAGTAGCACTCTTCATCAGCTGCTCCGCCGTAAGCAGCAGATGAAGACAAAGCCCAGAGAAAGAGCGACCAAATGTTAAATGAAATGCAACCAGATCATAAAATATGTTCTCCCCACCACTCCCTTCTTAGCAGACTTTTGCCATCATTGTGCTCCCTTCTTCCCTCCCGTTCGCAGTACAGGGGGGCAGGGACTGGGGAAAATGGGGTTCCCAGTAGCACTCTTCATCAGGTGCTCTGCCGTAAGCAGCTGATGAAGAGGTATAGCCCAAAGCAAGCGCGACCAAATCTTAAATGAAATTCTACCATATCTTAAAACACCTTCTCCCCACCACTCCCTTCTTAGCAGACGTTGGTCCATTTTTCCTATCATTCGAAGGTCAGGGGAGCAGGGACTAGGGAAAATGGGGTTACTAGTAGCAATCTTCATCAGCTGCGCCGCCGTGAGCAGCTGATGAAGAGAAAGCCCTAAGCAAGAGCGACCAAATCTTAAATGAAATGCAACCAGATCATAAATACGTCCCCCACACAATCTCTTGGTGAAGACTTTGCTCCCTTATTCCCTCAGATTCGCGGGACAGGAGGGAAGGGTCAAGGGAAAATGGGTTTCAGAGTAGCACTCTTCATCAGCTGATCAGCCGTGAGCAGCTGATGACTAAATGGAAAGCACAAAGCAAGCGCGACCAAATCTTAAAAGATATACAACCAGGTCATAAAATCTGGTCTCCCAACCACTCCCTTCTTAGCAGACTTTTGTCATCATTTTGCTCCCTTCTTCCCTCCCGTTCGAAGTACAGGGGAGCAGGGACTTGGGAAAATGGGGTTACCAGTAGCAATCTTCATCAGCTGCTCCGCCGTAAGCAGCTGATGAAGAGGTAAACCCCAAGGCAAGCGCGACCAAATCTTAAATGATATTCTACCATATCTTAAAACACCTTCTCCCCACCACTCCCTTCTTAGCAGACTTTGGTCCCTTATTCCTATCATTCGAAGTACAGGGGAGCAGGGACCAGGGAAAACGGGGTCAGCTGCGGCGCCGTGAGCAGCTGATGAAGACAAAGCCCAAAGCAAGAGCGTCCAAATCTTAAATGAAATGCAACCAGATCATGAATACGTCCCCCACAAAACTCTCTTCTTTGAAGACATTGCTCCCTTATTGCCTCTCATTCGCAACACAGGAGGGCAGGGCGTAGGGAAAATAGGGTTCCCAGTGGAACTCTTCATCAGCTGATCCGCCGTGAGCAGCTGATGAAGAAGAGGTAAACCCAAAAGCGAGAGCGACCAAATCTTAAATGTAATGCACCAAATCATAAAATCTGGTCTCCCATCCACTCCCTTCTTGGCAGACTTTAGTCATCAGTTTGCTCCCTTCTTCCCTCCTATTCACAGTACAGGGGGGCAGGGACTGGGGAAAATGGGGTTCCCAGTAGCACTCTTCATCAGCTGCTCCGCCGTAAGGAGCTGATGAAGACAAAACCCAAAGCAAGCGCGACCAAATCTTAAATGAAATTCTACCATATCTTAAAACACCTTCTCCCCACCACTCCCTTCTTAGCAGACTTTGGTCCATTTTTCCTATCATTCGAAGGTCAGGGGAGCTGGGACTAGGGAAAATGGGGTTACTAATAGCAATCTTCATCAGCTGCGCCGCCGTGAGCAGCTGATGAAGAGAAAGCCCTAAGCAAGAGCGACCAAATCTTAAATGAAATGCAACCAGATCATAAATACGTCCCCCACACAATCTCTTGGTGAAGACTTTGCTCCCTTATTCCCTCAGATTCGCAGGACAGGAGGGAAGGGTCAAGGGAAAATGGGTTTCAGAGTAGCACTCTTCATCAGCTGATCAGCCGTGAGCAGCTGATGACTAAATGGAAAGCACAAAGCAAGCGCGACCAAATCTTAAAAGATATACAACCAGGTCATAAAATCTGGTCTCCCAACCACTCCCTTCTTAGCAGACTTTTGTCATCATTTTGCTCCCTTCTTCCCTCCCGTTCGCAGTACAGGGGAGCAGGGACTTGGGAAAATGGGGTTACCAGTAGCAATCTTCATCAGCTGCTCCGCCGTAAGCATCTGATGAAGAGGTAAACCCCAAGGAAAGCGCGACCAAATCTTAAATGAAATGCAACCATATCTTAAAACACCTTCTCCCCACCACTCCCTTCTTAGCAGACTTTGGTCCCTTATTCCTATCATTCGAAGTACAGGGGAGCAGGGACCAGGGAAATTGGGGTTACCAGTAGAACTCTTCATCAGCTGCGGCGCCGTGAGCAGCTGATGAAGACAAAGCCCAAAGCAAGAGCGTCCAAATCTTAAATGAAATGCAACCAGATCATGAATACGTCCCCCACAAAACTCTCTTCTTTGAAGACATTGCTCCCTTATTGCCTCTCATTCACAACACAGGAGGGCAGGGCGTAGGGAAAATAGGGTTCCCAGTGGAACTCTTCATCAGCTGATCCGCCGTGAGCAGCTGATGAAGAAGAGGTAAACCCAAAAGCGAGAGCGACCAAATCTTAAATGTAATGCACCAAATCATAAAATCTGGTCTCCCATCCACTCCCTTCTTGGCAGACTTTAGTCATCAGTTTGCTCCCTTCTTCCCTCCTATTCACAGTACAGGGGGGCAGGGACTGGGGAAAATGGGGTTACCAGTAGCACTCTTCATCAGCTGCTCTGCCGTAAGCAGCAGATGAAGACAAAGCCCAGAGAAAGAGCGACCAAATGTTAAATGAAATGCAACCAGATCATAAAATATGGACTCCCCACCACTCCCTTCTTAGCAGACTTTTGCCATCATTGTGCCCCCTTCTTCCCTCCTGTTCGCAGTCAAGTGGGGCAGGGACTGGAGAAAATGGGGTTCTGATTAGCAATCTTCATCAGCTGCTGCGCCGTAAGCAGCTGATGAAGACAAAACCCAAAGCAAGTGCGACCAAATCTTAAATGAAATGCAACCAGATCATAAATATGTCCCCCACACCACTCTCTTCTTAGCAGACTTTGGTCCCTTCTTCCCTCCTGTTCACAGTGCAGGGGAGCAGGGACTGGGGAAAATGGGGTTACCAGTAGCACTCTTCATCAGCTGCTCCGCCGTAAGCAGCAGATGAAGACAAAGCCCAGAGAAAGAGCGACCAAATGTTAAATGAAATGCAACCAGATCATAAAATATGTTCTCCCCACCACTCCCTTCTTAGCAGACTTTTGCCATCATTGTGCTCCCTTCTTCCCTCCCGTTCGCAGTACAGGGGGGCAGGGACTGGGGAAATGGGGTTCCCAGTAGCACTCTTCATCAGGTGCTCTGCCGTAAGCAGCTGATGAAGAGGTATAGCCCAAAGCAAGCGCGACCAAATCTTAAATGAAATTCTACCATATCTTAAAACACCTTCTCCCCACCACTCCCTTCTTAGCAGACTTTGGTCCATTTTTCCTATCATTCGAAGGTCAGGGGAGCAGGGACTAGGGAAAATGGGGTTACTAGTAGCAATCTTCATCAGCTGCGCCGCCGTGAGCAGCTGATGAAGAGAAAGCCCTAAGCAAGAGCGACCAAATCTTAAATGAAATGCAACCAGATCATAAATACGTCCCCCACACAATCTCTTGGTGAAGACTTTGCTCCCTTATTCCCTCAGATTCGCGGGACAGGAGGGAAGGGTCAAGGGAAAATGGGTTTCAGAGTAGCACTCTTCATCAGCTGATCAGCCGTGAGCAGCTGATGACTAAATGGAAAGCACAAAGCAAGCGCGACCAAATCTTAAAAGATATACAACCAGGTCATAAAATCTGGTCTCCCAACCACTCCCTTCTTAGCAGACTTTTGTCATCATTTTGCTCCCTTCTTCCCTCCCGTTCGAAGTACAGGGGAGCAGGGACTTGGGAAAATGGGGTTACCAGTAGCAATCTTCATCAGCTGCTCCGCCGTAAGCAGCTGATGAAGAGGTAAACCCCAAGGAAAGCGCGACCAAATCTTAAATGATATTCTACCATATCTTAAAACACCTTCTCCCCACCACTCCCTTCTTAGCAGACTTTGGTCCCTTATTCCTATCATTCGAAGTACAGGGGAGCAGGGACCAGGGAAAACGGGGTCAGCTGCGGCGCCGTGAGCAGCTGATGAAGACAAAGCCCAAAGCAAGAGCGTCCAAATCTTAAATGAAATGCAACCAGATCATGAATACGTCCCCCACAAAACTCTCTTCTTTGAAGACATTGCTCCCTTATTGCCTCTCATTCGCAACACAGGAGGGCAGGGCGTAGGGAAAATAGGGTTCCCAGTGGAACTCTTCATCAGCTGATCCGCCGTGAGCAGCTGATGAAGAAGAGGTAAACCCAAAAGCGAGAGTGACCAAATCTTAAATGTAATGCACCAAATCATAAAATCTGGTCTCCCATCCACTCCCTTCTTGGCAGACTTTAGTCATCAGTTTGCTCCCTTCTTCCCTCCTATTCACAGTACAGGGGGGCAGGGACTGGGGAAAATGGGGTTACCAGTAGCACTCTTCATCAGCTGCTCTGCCGTAAGCAGCAGATGAAGACAAAGCCCAGAGAAAGAGCGACCAAATGTTAAATGAAATGCAACCAGATCATAAAATATGGACTCCCCACCACTCCCTTCTTAGCAGACTTTTGCCATCATTGTGCCCCCTTCTTCCCTCCTGTTCGCAGTCAAGTGGGGCAGGGACTGGAGAAAATGGGGTTCTGATTAGCAATCTTCATCAGCTGCTGCGCCGTAAGCAGCTGATGAAGAAAAAACCCAAAGCAAGTGCGACCAAATCTTAAATGAAATGCAACCAGATCATAAATATGTCCCCCACACCACTCTCTTCTTAGCAGACTTTGGTCCCTTCTTCCCTCCTGTTCACAGTGCAGGGGAGCAGGGACTGGGGAAAATGGGGTTACCAGTAGCAGTCTTCATCAGCTGCTCCGCCGTAAGCAGCAGATGAAGACAAAGCCCAGAGAAAGAGCGACCAAATGTTAAATGAAATGCAACCAGATCATAAAATATGTTCTCCCCACCACTCCCTTCTTAGCAGACTTTTGCCATCATTGTGCTCCCTTCTTCCCTCCCGTTCGCAGTACAGGGGGGCAGGGACTGGGGAAAATGGGGTTCCCAGTAGCACTCTTCATCAGGTGCTCTGCCGTAAGCAGCTGATGAAGAGGTATAGCCCAAAGCAAGCGCGACCAAATCTTAAATGAAATTCTACCATATCTTAAAACACCTTCTCCCCACCACTCCCTTCTTAGCAGACTTTGGTCCATTTTTCCTATCATTCGAAGGTCAGGGGAGCAGGGACTAGGGAAAATGGGGTTACTAGTAGCAATCTTCATCAGCTGCGCCGCCGTGAGCAGCTGATGAAGAGAAAGCCCTAAGCAAGAGCGACCAAATCTTAAATGAAATGCAACCAGATCATAAATACGTCCCCCACACAATCTCTTGGTGAAGACTTTGCTCCCTTATTCCCTCAGATTCGCGGGACAGGAGGGAAGGGTCAAGGGAAAATGGGTTTCAGAGTAGCACTCTTCATCAGCTGATCAGCCGTGAGCAGCTGATGACTAAATGGAAAGCACAAAGCAAGCGCGACCAAATCTTAAAAGATATACAACCAGGTCATAAAATCTGGTCTCCCAACCACTCCCTTCTTAGCAGACTTTTGTCATCATTTTGCTCCCTTCTTCCCTCCCGTTCACAGTACAGGGGAGCACGGAGTTGGGAAAATGGGGTTACCAGTAGCAACCTTCATCAGCTGCTCTGCCGTAAGCAGCTGATGATGACAAAGCCCAAGGAAAGCATGACCAAATGTTAAATGAAATGCAACCAGATCATAAAATATGGTCTCCCCACCACTCCCTTCTTAGCAGACTTTTGTCATCATTTTGGTCCCTTCTTCCCTCCCGTTCGCAGTACAGGGGGGCAGGGACTGGGGAAAATGGGGTTCTGAGGAGCACTCTTCATCAGCCGCGCCGCCGTGAGCAGCTGATGAAGACAAAGCCCAAAGCAAGAGAGACCAAATGTTAAATGAAATGCAACCAGATCATAAATATGTCCTCCACACAACTCTCGTCTTTGAAGACTTTGCTCCCTTATTCCCTCTCATTCGCAGGACAGGAGGGCTGGGTCAAGGGAAAATGGGTTTTAGAGTAGCACTCTTCATCAGCTGATCCGCTGTGAGCAGCTGATTACTAAATGCAAAGCTCAAAGCAAGCGCGTCCAAATCTTAAATAATATGCAACTATATCTTAAAATCCTTCTCCCCACCACTCCCTTCTTATCAGAGTTTGGTCCCTTCTTCCCTCCCATTCGCAGTACAGGAGGGCCAGGACTAGTGAAAACGGGGTTCACAGTAGCCCCCTTCATCAAGTGCTCCGCCGTGAGCAGCTGATGAAGAGTTAAACCCCAAAGGAAGCGCAATCACATCTTAAATGAAATGCAACCATATCATAAAATGTGGCCTCCCCACCCCTCCCTTATTAGCAGATTTTGTCGTCATTTTGCTCCCTTCTTCCCTCCCATTTGCAGTACAGGACGGCAGGGACAATGTAAAATTGGGTTCTTAGTAGCACATATCATCAGGTGCTCCTCTGGGAAGAAGGGGTTAACCCCAAAGCAAGCACGACTAAATTTTTAAAGAAATGCAACCATATCTTAAAACACCTTCTCCCCACCACTCCCTGCTTAGTACACTTTGCTCCCTTCTTCCCTCTCATTCGCAGTGCAGGAGGGGCAGGGACTTGGGAAAATTGGGTTCTGAGTAGCACTCTTCATCAGCTAGTCTGCCGTGGGTCACTGCTAGGGCGGGCAATAGGAAATCACAATGTCTCTCAGTCCCAGCCCTCCCCGGCATCACCAGCTCACCCAGCAAACCTCTTGCGGCGCAAAACTCTCGCTCATCTCTGTGTCTCTGATTCTCTTCATGGCTGCAAGTTCTGGCAGGGGCTTATCCCAAATTGAAGTGTTCACACTTGGGAGCTGTGGAGAATCCCAGCAGCTCCTCGCAGCAGCCATTTCCTTCGCCCCCATTCTTTACCATCGTCCAACCAGACAAAACTGTGATAGTAGCAATAAAAGGAGCGCGTGGGTGCCTCCTCGTCCCCTCTACCAAGGTAGTGCTGCAGCTACGTTGTGCCGCTCAAGGGTTGGTCCTTGGAGCTCATCAGAGGAATCCAAGCAGCAGAAACACACCGGCACCTACAAGGACAGAGTTGGAAAGTGCTGGTGGAACCGGGAAGGCAGGAGCGGGCGGGACTTGGTCCCCCCTTCTTTGGGATGTCCTCTGCCATGGCAAGAGAGGACATAACATGGTGCTTTTGCTGGATTTTGTCTCCCCTCAAAGTCTCTCAGGAGAAGCGTCAGTTTTTGGAGGAGTGACGATATCTCCCTAGCTACAGCTCTGCCGAGCAGCTCCTTGCTGTGTCTCTGGGATTCAGACAACAGCCTCAGGAGGATTTCCTCGAGTCACAACACTGCAAAGATGGACGGCAGAGTCTGCTACACACCTGGGCTCCTGGCGCTTCTTGGCCTGCTTGGACTTCCTCCTCCTCCCACAGAGCTGTTTTTTGACCTTCTTCTTCTTCCTGTCTGGTGTCCCGTCGCTCCCCTCTTCGTAGGTGGGTTTTCTCTTTTGGGACCCTTGTGAAGAGCCTGGCAGCCTTTCCATTCAAGAGGATCATTAGACAGGCAAAGCCAAGATCAACGCAAAACAGTTCTGCTCTTCATCAGAGCTAGCTCATCTTACCTTCTGTCCTTGCAGGAGCTCTCTTGCTGCTTGCTGTCCGGAGTGACGGGAGGCTCCTGCAGTGGATATGATCAAGTTAGCAGGTGGCGAGGACCCGCCTGCCCGGCTGACACCTCAGCTCTGACAGGCAGATCCATCCCTTGGGTGGGTTTGCTCAGCTCAGCTGAGCCGGCTCTGGTGGGGGAAACCCAGCACCAAGTGCGACGGCCGACGTGAATCAGCCTGACCCTCTGCTGTGGCAGGCCTGCAGGCTGGCAGTGACCTGGCTTGTCCCTGCGGCAGCGCTGCCACCCACCTTCTGAGGGGGGGAGGCTTTTCTGTTCCGCTTTTTGGGCACTGACGTACCTCTGCTGCTCCTGCATCAGGGCCCCGCGCTGGCAAGCCGGCCACCTCCTCCCGAAGGAGTTCCTCATGATGTTCAATGAGGAACTCCAGCAGCTGCGTCACCTGCACAGAGCAAAGCAGTGGTTTGCAGCTGGGGGGCTGAAAGGGGCTCACCCAGGACAGCAGCGCTGGGCTGGGCCCGGAAGGCTGCAGCCGACTGGGAAATGCAGCGTACCTGCCCTGTGACGCGCACCAGAACGTCCAGGGGCAGCGTGTCCTCCTCGGGTGGGCTGAGGAGGTTGGGCCCCACGCAGATGGCCAGGTTGCCAGCGCTCATCCTGCTGCTGTCCACATTTCTGCTGATGTTGTGCAGCAGGGACAGCAGGCTCTTGAGGAGCAGGAGGTTGGCCTCAGGCAACTTGCCGGCCACCCTGGCAGGACACAAAGGCACAGTCAGTAAAGCTGACCTTGTTGACACCGCTCCCCCAGGCCGATCTCAGCCAAGCCCAGCCCAGGGAAGGCTCCCTGGCCATGCCGGCTCCACGCTTACTCCCTCAGTGCCTCCAGCTTCTCCTGCCTGCTGGTGTTCTGCAGGGCGCTCATCCACTCCTCGTAGAGCTCGGCCACCAGGAGTTTGGAGGGGATACGCCGGAGGAAGTCCTGCAATGCCCAGGGCTGCGGGTGAGGCTTGGAGCACTGCTGCCAGCAGCACAGGCAGCGTCCCCGGCAGGCTGGCTCATGAGCAGGGGGCTGGCTTTCAGCTCCTGCTCTCGCAGGTGCCCATCAGCTCGCACAGAGCGGGAGCTGCCGGGGGACAGGTCAGCGGGCTTTACCTTCAGGATGGTGGCCAGCAGATGCACGGGCTGGCTTTCCAGGTCGACCTGCAGCCCGGCGTCGAGGGCCTCCCTCAGCTCCCGAGAGGCACGCTCGCTGGCCCCCACCCGGAAGATCCCCTCCATGGATGGCCCCTGCTCCTCCAGGACAGACAGCAGGTCCTACAGGGACAGAGGAGGACAGTGGCCGGGCTGGAGACAGGTCCTTGCCCAGGCCAAGCTTGCGCAGGGGCAGGAGCCGGGGGGCGGGCTCTGCTTTGGCCGAAGGTGGGGGCAGTGGGGAGCAGCCGGCTTCGTCCCCGAGCCCCAGCCGGGCTTCCTCTGCTGGGGACAGCGCCTGTGCGCGGCAGCCAATGGGACGGGCAGCCCCTGGCCAGGCTCGCTTACCTGGATGGGCTGGGGCAGCGTGCCGTCCTGGCTGCAGAGAGAGGCCAGAGGCCGGCCGAAGAGAGCCCCCCTGCTCTGTTCGGCGGCCGGCTGCTCTGCTGCCTCTGCAGCAGCCGAGCTCCCTCGCCGCCTTCCAAAGGGCCAGGGCAGCTGCCACCTCCTCCGGCGGGTCCTGCCTGCTGCCAAGGGCAAGAGAGCAAAGAGCCGTGGAGGGAGGAGAAGCGCCAGGCGAGCGCTCCGGGAGCCTCTCGACTCTGAAAGCAACGCAGAGGCAGCCCCGGAGGCACGGACAGACGAACAGAGGGACGGACAGAAAGAAGGAGGGAGGGCCTGAAGAGCGCTGGTGTCCCCGTGCCCTGCAGGAAGGGCTGCAGCATCCCCAGCCGCTGCAGCAGGAGTGGGCACTGGGCAGAGGAGGGGAGAAGGGCCGTGGTGTCCACTGCTCCTGCTCACTCACCAGCCGAGGGGCTGAGTCCGCCTTTACTGCCAGAGGCGATGGGCGGTGGGCGCTGCTCTGGACCAGCCTGCAAGAAAGGCGCTGCGCTCAGCCAGCAGCCCTGTAGCAACAAGGGCACCCGGCGAGCTGCCTCGGCCCCTGGCCCTGCGGGACAGGTGGGCACGGCCGAGCGCTGCGGGGCCAGCTGACACGCACCTCTGCCTGGCGCTCGAGCAGCTTCTCCAGGCTGCTGGTGTCCAGCGGCGTGGCCTGCACAATGGGAAGAGAGCGGCTGGTGAGAAGCCATGGCCCTGATGCTGGGCTGGAGCAGGCTCTGGGGGCAGGGCGGGAGCAGGAGGGTCACTCACGGCTCTGCGGCGCCTCAGCTCCTCCAGCAGGAGCTTGATGGAGGGCATCTGGGTCACCCGGGCTCCCTGCACTCCTTGCGGTGGCCTGTGGTGCCAGGGGAAGAGGCGGACAAAAAGCCGGGTGAGGCACAAGCCGCCTTTGCCCTCTCTGAGCTGCCCCGAGGTGGCCGGGGGCAGCTCTCCCCAGCTCGGGAGCAGTGTTTCCACAAGGGTGGGGCTACGCCTGGAGCATCTCCCCCCAGGGCCGTGCTGGGAGCAGGAGCGGCCCAGGCTGCAGGGCCAGGGCAGGGCTTACCCAAGGAGCGCGCTGAGCCAGAGCTCCTTCAGTGCCAGGGAGCTGCAGGAAGAGAGGAGACCCAGCCTGAGTGCCCGCTGCTCCCCACCCAGCCCGAGCCAGGCAGAGCTGGGCATGGGGACAGCCCCAGAAGCAGGACGAAGGCCGGTGCAGCTGGACGGAGGTGCTGCCCAGCCCTGGCTGCTTGTGACGTGGCCCCCCCGACTCACCAGAATGTGATGATGAGGGAGCCATTGGGCCAGACGAGGACCAGGGAGTTGGTGTCCTGGTCCTCCTGCTCCTCCTCATCGCTGGCCGCATCCCTGGCTACCCCGTTGCTGCTGCAGACCACGTGCAGCTGGCCCAGGGGCAGGCAGATCTTCGGGCAGGGGGCCTGGCCATCTCTGCAGGGAGGAGCATCAGGGAGTGGTTTGGAGGTGGCCCAGACGGGTGGCGTCCCTCCAGCGCCTGGCCGCTGGTGCATCCGGCAGCAGGGCGCCGGGGACCTGGGGCTGCCGCTTGGATGTCCTCACCCTGGGCCAGGGCCAGGGCTTGACAGGAAAGAGAGCTGCGCTCTGGGAGCCTTACTTGGACTTGGCGATGACCAAGCTCTCCAAGAAGAGGAGGAGGTCCCTCTTCTTGGTCACGCGCCCCTGGGTCACCTGCACAGCCTGGCGCAGCAGCGGCTCGGGGGATGGCCGGGTGGGCTGGCACTGCTGCGGGGGCTCAGGGTTGTCCCTGCAGAGCCGACAGTGTGAGGTGTGATAAAGGCAGCTGCTGTGGGGCTCAGCCATGACAGCGTGTCCCGGAGCTGTGGGGGGAGCCTACCTGGCGCTGTGGCAGCAGATCAGCTGGCCCATCCTGAAATGTCTATGAGACACGTAGTCTGAGGTGTGTTTGTAGGGCTCTGGAATGAGCAGAGTTGTCCAGAGCAACGCTGGTCCAGGTGCCGCAGTGCTGCTGGGCCAGAGCTCCAGTCAGCACTGGCCGCTCTGTGTACAGGCCCAGCTGACACACTGAGGCCGTTGCCAGGCCAGCGCTTGGTAACAAACAGCTTCTTGGGACCTAGAACTCGGGCGGGGGGGGCGGGGGGGGCGGGGGTCATGTCACCAGTGGAGCGTGGCTCAGGGGGATCTCCCCCCATAGAATCATGGAATAGTCTGAGTTCCAAGGGACCCGTAAGGATCATGCAGTTAGACTCTTTGCTCCACACAGGGACAGCCAAGTCAGAGCATGGGGCTGAGGGCATCGTCCAGACACTTCTTGACCTCAGGCAAGCTGTGTCCTGTGACCACTTCCCTTCTACTGACCATCTCCTCAGTGAAGAACCTCTTGTCTCAGCTTCATACCGTTCCCTCGGGTTCTGTTGCTGGCAGCCAAAGAGAGGAGGTCGGTGCCTGCCCCTTTGCTCCCCCTTTTTACAAAGCCGTAGACTATGCTGAGGTCTGTCTTTGTAAGACTTGCCCTCCAGAGCCTTCACCGTCTTCGTTGCCCTCCTCTGGACACTCTCCAATTGTTTCATGTCCCTTTTCTACTGTGGTGTGCTCAAAACTGCACACAGGACTCAAGGTGTGGCCACATGAGAAGGATCTTCTTTACTGTGAGGATGGCAGAGCACTGGCACAGGCTGCCCAGAGAGGTTGTGGAGTCTCCTTCTCTGGAGAGATTCAAACCCCACCTGGATGCTGCCCTGTGCAGCCTGCTCTAGGTGACCCTGCTCTGGCAGGGGCGTTGAACTAGATGATCTCCAGAGGCCCCTTCCAGACCCTGTGGCTCTGTCATTCTGCAAAATCAGAGGGACATCATGGAAACTCAGCTGTGGCAAAGGCACGTGGCCAATGTTAGAGTGCCATCAGTGACGACAGCTCGGCTTGTAGGAGCTGCACGTTTTGCCTACCTGGCCCACAAGCTCATGCTGTGTGGAGGCTGATACTGTCTGCTTAAATGAGAAACGCTTCAAATGACACGTAATAGGCTGTAGCAGCTTTTCCCCTTCTTTGTGTTCTTCAGGTTACTCCTCAAGAGAAGGCCTTATTCTAGCTGTAAACACGATTTGGGCTGTAGTTCCTTCATTTTAACCCATGCAGTTGTCCTCACCATCTCACCCTTGATAGTGTCTTGAACAGCTCAATGTTCTTCCCACACTTCCATACGCAAGATTCGATTACAGAAAATCAGGGGAAGAAATGCTGCCTCAAATTAACATCCTTAGACAATGTGAGATTCCTTTGAACCTTCATTTTGATAGCAGCAAACGGGAATAAAAGACACACTGTCTGAAATCAGCAAGTCCTCCCCTTTCTGTGGAGTAACAGTCTCTGTAGTTCTAAGGAACTTGGTTTAAACCAGGCAGGAAAGTCTTCCCTTGGTCAGAGTAGCTCTCTTCTGTAGGAGCAATCGCCCTCAATTGCTACAAAAATTGCTACAAAAATTGCTACAAAAAACCCCTCAATGTTTCCCCAAGATGGGGAAAACATGCAGATATTTCAAACAAAAAAGATTTAAAAAGTCGGAACACGGGACAGTAATTCCAGAATGATAAAATCCCTCACCTTTCCCACCCTTTCCCAAAGCTCTGTGTGTGTCCTTAGGCAACTTCTGCAATTTCCTTCTGACACACCACCAGCTAAGAAAGGTATCTCCCCGTTCTTCTTTGCAAAGAAGCTCTCCTTCTGCAGCAATTGCCATCTTGCCTAAGGCCATGCACTGCCTTGCAGTTCTGTCTCTGCACAGGCACGGTGTGTCTGAACCTGGGGCAGAGTTCTGCGAACACAGGAATTGCCAAACCATCTCAGCTTTGCCCACTCCTTTCTCCTCTCTCTTATCATGACTGACAGCGGTTATGGGTTAGGATTCCACGGCAAGGGTTTGGTAGTGGGGGGGAGGGGGCTGCAGGGCTGGCTTCTGCAAGAAGCTGCTAGAAGCTTCCCCTAGGTCCGACAGAGAAAATACCAGCTGGCTCAAAGATGGATCCGATGCTGATCAAGGCCAAGCCCATCAGCAGGGTTGGTAGGGCCTCTACGGTAACAGAGTTAAGAAGGACAAAAACCAAAAGGCAAGCAGCCGCTCTTTGCCACCAGAGAAGGGAGTGGGAAGGTGTAAGAAACGGAGCAGGCACCAAGACCAGTGAAGAAGGGGGTTGAAGAAGCACTCCAGGTGCCGGAGGAGAGATTGTGGAGAAGCCCATGGTGAAGCAGGTTGTCCCGCTGCAGCCCGTGGGTGAAGGTGAGGGTCTAGGTTCCAGCTGCAGACCATGCAGGAGCCCGCGGAGGAGCAGGTGGAGACACCCAAAGGAGGCTCAGACCATGTGGCTAGTGGGTGCTGGAGCAAGCTCCTGGCAAGACCCGTGTCCCCATCAAGAGAGGAGTCCACACTGAAGCAGGGTTTCTGGGGGGAATTGTGTCCCTGTGGGGGACTGTGCTGGAGTAGCCTGTTCCTGAGGGTCTGCTCCCCATGGAGGAGATCCACACTGGGGCAGCTGGTGAAGACCTGAAGCCCACATGGGAAGGGCTGTTTTTCCCATGACCTTAATTGCTGACTGATCTCTCCCTGACCTTCCTGCCACCCGTGAGCCGCTCTATAGATTTTCTCTCCTGTTCAGACGAGGAGGGGAGTGATAGAGCGGCTTTGGTGGGCATCTGGCTGTGACTGGTCTGTGTGGGGTTTGGGCTTGGGTTTGGATTTTTGGTGTTTGAGAAGGTTTTCTATGAGAAAATGTTCTTTTCCAAAGCTGTTTTGTACCTTGGTTTAGAAAACGATTTTTTGGTGGCTCTTCTCTAAAAGCCTTACTCCTTTCCTCAGAACATCACCCCTTTGCTGTTACTTGATGCATTTGATGGCTTCGATTGTTGCATTTTCGAAGAGGGTTTTGAGGAAGACACGGAAATCTGCTCTCAATCCAATGTCACAGAATCACAAGGTTGGAAAAGACCTTTAAGATCACCAAGTCCAACCCTTCCCGCCCTATGCTAAACCATATCCCTAAGCACCTGATGGACCCATCTTTTCAACACACCCAGGGATGGTGACTCAACCCCCTCCCTGGGCAGCCTGTCCCAGGCCCTGACAACTCTTTCAGTGAGAGATTTTTTCCTGACATCTCATCTGAGCCTGCCCTGGCACAGCTTTGTGCCATTTCCCATTGTCCTGTCTCCTGTCACCTGGCTGAAGTGATTCAGTGAAAAGTAATCATGCTGATAGATTGATATAGGTGTAGCTTAAGAGACAATGAATATAACCTTAATATAAGAATTTTCATAGTTTTAAGAATAGACTGGTTTAAGAGAAAGCTGTAACTGTGTAAGCTCCTTGTGAGAGCAGATGCAAAACTTAGCCATAACACTGCAACAGTCACAGCCTTGAAGATAAAGAAGTAAGAATCTGTGTGTTCTTAGGAATAGATGAGTTTTGAATTTTAGCAGAATTTGGCTGTAATCACATAAGCTGTTTCATGAAAGCGGCTACAAAACTGAACCGTAATAGTGCCACAGCCTTGAAACTAGAGGAAGTAGGAGATAGAGGAGTCATAAATCATGAGACTGACCACCAATTAGAAGACAGGGTATATCTTGTTTTCAGTGAAAAGCTACCTAGTCAGTGCAGGTGTTTGGAGCCCAGGTAAGCATGGAGAAAACTGTAAAGAGCATGCGCTGAGAGCAAGGAAGATGACCAGCCTTCATCCCTGAAGACCGCTGGAAGACCCCCTGAGTGTCACTGAGCATGCTCTATCTGGGTGGAATTAATGTAAGTGACTCCCTGGAAATAATTTGCATAACCCTGCCTTTTCTTAGAAATCATAATGAATTTGTATAATTAATCTGTATAAATATGAGAAATTTGGCTTTAATGGGCGCACACATTTGGAGGAGCGATCCCCTGTGTGCCCAGCGCTGCAATAAAGGATACCTGCTTCATAGTCACCAAGGCTAGTGAGTGTGGATTCCGGCTTTCCGAGGCATCAGAAGAGCCCATCGCCCAACTCTCTACAACCTCCCTTTGGGTAGTTGTAGGTGGTGGTAAGGGCTCTCCTCAGCCTCCTCTTCTCCAGGCTAAACATCCCCAGCTCCCTCAGCCGCTCCTCATAGGATTTGCCCTTCACCAGCCCCTTCACCAGCCTGGCTGCCCTTCTCTGCACTTGCTCAAGGACTTGCTCGACGTCCTTATGCTGAGGAGCCTAGAACTGGACACAGCAGTCGAGGTGCTGCCTCACCAGTGCCAAGTACAGGCCTTCATTTCATGAATGTCATAGACCAATCTTGAGGATTTTGCTGGCCCAGCTAAAACCCGCAGCCTCCACTGGCTTTATGGGACCAGGCAAATGCAGTTGCATACGCAGGGGAGTCTTCTTCCTTCCTCCTCTCTTACATTCACTTTATCACTTCTTTTTTAAAGGTTTTTTTTTCTGAAACTCTTTCCTGTGGTCAGAGGGTTGGTAGTTGCCCCAGGAGTTAGCTCTGGCTGGGGGTGGGCAAACTTGAGTGAATTGTGCTGCTGAAAACTGCATTTCCCAGCAAGCTTTTCCTTTTTCCTGAGGAAAAGGAGGAGCCTTCCCCATCACTGCCAACTGTTAGAGAATATTTTCCATTAATCAGCTACGTTTTAGATGAAGTAGCGGCTGTTACCTTGTCACTTACTAGGTGTTCCTGTCTTATCTAGGTGACAAAAGAAAAAAACCCTCCTTTCCATAAATCAAAGAGCTCCTCGATGATCTTTAAATTCCTGTCTTCCTGAGAGTCTGCAGTATAGCAATGCGGCCAAGCGGTTCGGGACCTCGGCACTAAACATGGAGCAAGGTGGACTGAGACCAGCAAAATAACAGAAATACTGAGCTGTGGCTTCTGTGATGACCCAAAGAAAGGCGTGCTTTTCTTTCCCTGATGAGAAGCGTAGGGCGACGAAGATGATTAAAGGACTGGAGCATCTCCCCTACGAGGACAGGCTGAAAGAAGTGGGGTTGTTCAGCCTTGAGAAAAGAAGACTAAGAGGGGATCTGATGAATGTTTATAAGTATCTCAAGTGTGGAACACAGGGGGAAATGGCCAGCCCCTTTTCAGTGGTCTGTGGGGACTGGATAAGGGGCAAGGGCTTCAAGTTGGAGCACAGGACATTCTGCACCAATATGGAGAAGAACTTTTTCACAGTGAGGGTGCCAGAGCCCTGGCACAGACTTCCCAGGGGGGTGGTGGAGTCTCCTTCCCTGGAGATATTCAAGACCTGTCTGGACGCCGACCTGTGCGACCTGTCCTAGGGAGCCTGCTTTGGCAGGGGGGTTGGACCCGATGATCTCCGCAGGTCCCTTCCAACACCTAGAGTTCTGTGACTCTGTGAAGTAACATACTCGGCTCTATCCTTGTCAAGAGCTTTTCTGGGATGCAGGTGTCTCCTCAAGTTTCCTAAGAGAACAGAGCTCCTAGGAGAAAGAAAAGTCTCTCACAAGTGCAGGCCTTGCATGGAAAGGCAAATCTTAACGAGAGAAGACAAGTACAGAGGAGAAGACACAAAAAGGGAAGGGAGGGAAAAGGAAGGGAAGGGGAAGAGGGAGGGAGGGAAGGAGTGTGAGGGGGAAGGTGAGAAGGAGGGAAGGGATGGCAGAGGGAGGGAGAAGATTGGCCACATGCACTTTTGGAGCTTTATTTCTGTAAAGAAGTAACAGCCATTTCAGAGGGGACGTAGGAAGAGGCGCTGAGAACTGCAGACAGCCCAGTGTCTTCCAGCAACGGCAAGGGGAACCGGCACAGATCGGTCACTCCCTGCCCAGCTTTGGGACAGTGCTGTTTGCAGATGGCCGGATGCCCGCTCTCACCTCCCACTAACACTGCCAAACCTGTTTATCACACCTCCCAATATTGCCTCCTACGAGGGCTGGGGTGGCTCTGAGGGTGCTGGGGGGCCGCTCCGGCCCAGTGGGGCACAAGGGAAATCTGCTGGCCAGCGCAGAAGTCTTAACAGTCCCAATCACAAAGAGCTTATCTACAGGAAGCAGAGAAGCAGGCACTTCTTTCACTGCAGTGCTGGGAACGCGGGGGATAGCTCCACCACGGACCTGTTCACCCACAGCTACAAAACACAGCACATCTAGACAATTCTTTAGCTAAAGTCATCGTTCACAATTGCATAGGATGCTGGCTGCTTCATTTGGCCTTTGCAAGGACTGGCTTTCAGGCACTTCACCTTCTCTGTATTCTTATGCTACCAAAACCATTGGTTAACTTCACGAGTGCTTTGACTACAAAGAGGGGAGGGCAGTGATTAGAGTATTTATGTTTCTTCCTGGAAGCCATTATCAAATGCAAATGTCCCCAAGGCAAGCAGGGTTATGTTGAGCGGGGGTCCTATGGCTGTCCTCCAGAGTCTTCCTCACGGTGGGTGCTGGTTGAACCCCATCCTTGCGCATGCTCATGTCATCGCTGGCTGATCTCCCCAGCCACAGCCAGGTTCTTCTGGTCCCCGGTGTTTTAACTCAAGACCATCACCAGTACCCAGGGTTTGAATTCAGAGCACGTAACCATTTCCATAGTGAGCAAGGCACACACACTTCTAGTTAGCCACTCCGAAGGCCCACAACAGGCATTTTATTCTCCCAATGCTTACAAGTTCTCTAAAATCCAAATCCAATTCAAACAAAAATGAATAGAAACTGGTATTTAGTAAAGTAACTGTTGAAGGTTGGCGTGGTTGGGTGCTGGGAAAGAACGGGGGTGCAGAAAATGGCTTGTAAACAATGAATTGTAAACAATGCAAGGCCAGCGTCAATGTTGACCAGGGCCAAGCCAATGAGAGACAGTCATAGCACCTCCGAGCATCACATCTAGCAGAAAACAACCCGGAAGCAACTGCATTTTGCCACTGGAGAAGGGAGTGAGAAAATGCAACGAGCTGTGCTGACACCAAGGCCGGGGAGGGCGGGGGAGGAGGCGCCCCAGGTGTCGGAGAGAAAGATGCCTCTACAGCCCATGGGAGAAACCCCATGGAAGGGTTTGAGACCCCACCTAGAGGGGCTCCACGCTGGACGGAGGAGGTGGAGACACAGAGAAGAGGCTGTGAGCCTACGTTGGGATAAGCGCCTGCCAGCATCTGCAGCCACAAATACAATCAGAGAAACAGAGATGAACAGGTTTGCCGTTGGAGGGGGTGGTGGTGATCCTGGGGTGTTCTGGGACTGAGAGACATTGTGATATCCAACTGCATGACCTAGAAGTGATATACGGCAGAGCAGCTGATGAAGAGATAAAACCCCCAAACCACTCCCTTTTTAGCAGAATTTGGTCCCTTCTTCACTCTCATTCCCAGCACAGGGGGGGCTCCTATTCACAGTACAGGAGGGCAGGGACAGGGGAAAATAGGGTTCCCAGTGGAACTCTTCATAAGCTGATACGCCGCGAGCAGCTGAAGAAGAAGAGGTAAAGCCCAAAGCAAGAGCAACCAAATCTTCAATGTAATGCACCAGATCATAAAAAATGGTCTCCCATCCACTCCCTTCTTTGCAAATATTAGTCATCAGCTTGCTCCTTTCTTCCCTCCTATTCACGGTCAAGGGGGGCAGGGACTGGGGAAAATGGGGTTCCCAGTAGCACTCTTCAGCAGGTTCTCCGCCGTGAGCAGCTGATGAAGAGGTAAACCCAGAAGCAAGTGCGACCAAATCTTAAATGAAATGCAACCAGATCATAAATACGTCCCCCACACAATCTCTTGGTGCAGACTTTGCTCCCTTATTCCCTCTCATTTGCGGGAAAGGAGGGAAGACTCAAGGGAAAATGGGTTTCAGAGTAGCACTCTTCATCAGCTGATCAGCCGTGAACAGCTGATGACTAAATGGAAAGCACAAAGCAAGCGCGACCAAATCTTTAAGATAGGCAACCATATCTTAAAAACCTTCTCCCATCCACTCCCTTCTTAGTAGACTTTGTTCCCTTCCTCCGTCCGATTCGATGTACAGGAGGGGCAGGGACTGGGGAAAATGGGGGTTACCAAAAGCACTCTTCATCAGCTGCTCTGCCGTAAGCAGCAGATGAAGACAAAGCCCAGAGAAAGAGCGACCAAATGTTAAATGAAATGCAACCAGATCATAAAATATGGACTCCCCACCACTCCCTTCTTAGCAGACTTTTGCCATCATTGTGCCCCCTTCTTCCCTCCTGTTCGCAGTCAAGTGGGGCAGGGACTGGAGAAAATGGGGTTCTGATTAGCAATCTTCATCAGCTGCTGCGCCGTAAGCAGCTGATGAAGACAAAACCCAAAGCAAGTGCAACCAAATCTTAAATGAAATGCAACCAGATCATAAATATGTCCCCCACACCACTCTCTTCTTAGCAGACTTTGGTCCCTTCTTCCCTCCTGTTCACAGTGCAGGGGAGCAGGGACTGGGGAAAATGGGGTTACCAGTAGCAGTCTTCATCAGCTGCTCCACCGTAAGCAGCAGATGAAGACAAAGCCCAGAGAAAGAGCGACCAAATGTTAAATGAAATGCAACCAGATCATAAAATATGTTCTCCCCACCACTCCCTTCTTAGCAGACTTTTGCCATCATTGTGCTCCCTTCTTCCCTCCCGTTCGCAGTACAGGGGGGCAGGGACTGGGGAAAATGGGGTTCCCAGTAGCACTCTTCATCAGGTGCTCTGCCGTAAGCAGCTGATGAAGAGGTATAGCCCAAAGCAAGCGCGACCAAATCTTAAATGAAATTCTACCATATCTTAAAACACCTTCTCCCCACCACTCCCTTCTTAGCAGACTTTGGTCCATTTTTCCTATCATTCGAAGGTCAGGGGAGCAGGGACTAGGGAAAATGGGGTTACTAGTAGCAATCTTCATCAGCTGCGCCGCCGTGAGCAGCTGATGAAGAGAAAGCCCTAAGCAAGAGCGACCAAATCTTAAATGAAATGCAACCAGATCATAAATACGTCCCCCACACAATCTCTTGGTGAAGACTTTGCTCCCTTATTCCCTCAGATTCGCGGGACAGGAGGGAAGGGTCAAGGGAAAATGGGTTTCAGAGTAGCACTCTTCATCAGCTGATCAGCCGTGAGCAGCTGATGACTAAATGGAAAGCACAAAGCAAGCGCGACCAAATCTTAAAAGATATACAACCAGGTCATAAAATCTGGTCTCCCAACCACTCCCTTCTTAGCAGACTTTTGTCATCATTTTGCTCCCTTCTTCCCTCCCGTTCACAGTACAGGGGAGCACGGAGTTGGGAAAATGGGGTTACCAGTAGCAACCTTCATCAGCTGCTCCGCCGTAAGCAGCTGATGAAGAGGTAAACCCCAAGGAAAGCGCGACCAAATCTTAAATGAAATGCAACCATATCTTAAAACACCTTCTCCCCACCACTCCCTTCTTAGCAGACTTTGGTCCCTTATTCCTATCATTCGAAGTACAGGGGAGCAGGGACCAGGGAAAACGGGGTCAGCTGCGGCGCCGTGAGCAGCTGATGAAGACAAAGCCCAAAGCAAGAGCGTCCAAATCTTAAATGAAATGCAACCTGATCATGAATACATCCCCCACAAAACTCTCTTCTTTGAAGACATTGCTCCCTTATTGCCTCTCATTCGCAACACAGGAGGGCAGGGCGTAGGGAAAATAGGGTTCCCAGTGGAACTCTTCATCAGCTGATCCGCCGTGAGCAGCTGATGAAGAAGAGGTAAACCCAAAAGCGAGAGCGACCAAATCTTAAATGTAATGCACCAAATCATAAAATCTGGTCTCCCATCCACTCCCTTCTTGGCAGACTTTAGTCATCAGTTTGCTCCCTTCTTCCCTCCTATTCACAGTACAGGGGGGCAGGGACTGGGGAAAATGGGGTTCCCAGTAGCACTCTTCATCAGCTGCTCCGCCGTAAGCAGCAGATGAAGACAAAGCCCAGAGAAAGAGCGACCAAATGTTAAATGAAATGCAACCAGATCATAAAATATGGACTCCCCACCACTCCCTTCTTAGCAGACTTTTGCCATCATTGTGCCCCCTTCTTCCCTCCTGTTCGCAGTCAAGTGGGGCAGGGACTGGAGAAAATGGGGTTCTGATTAGCAATCTTCATCAGCTGCTGCGCCGTAAGCAGCTGATGAAGACAAAACCCAAAGCAAGTGCGACCAAATCTTAAATGAAATGCAACCAGATCATAAATATGTCCCCCACACCACTCTCTTCTTAGCAGACTTTGGTCCCTTCTTCCCTCCTGTTCACAGTGCAGGGGAGCAGGGACTGGGGAAAATGGGGTTACCAGTAGCAGTCTTCATCAGCTGCTCCACCGTAAGCAGCAGATGAAGACAAAGCCCAGAGAAAGAGCGACCAAATGTTAAATGAAATGCAACCAGATCATAAAATATGTTCTCCCCACCACTCCCTTCTTAGCAGACTTTTGCCATCATTGTGCTCCCTTCTTCCCTCCCGTTCGCAGTACAGGGGGGCAGGGACTGGGGAAAATGGGGTTCCCAGTAGCACTCTTCATCAGGTGCTCTGCCGTAAGCAGCTGATGAAGAGGTATAGCCCAAAGCAAGCGCGACCAAATCTTAAATGAAATTCTACCATATCTTAAAACGCCTTCTCCCCACCACTCCCTTCTTAGCAGACTTTGGTCCATTTTTCCTATCATTCGAAGGTCAGGGGAGCAGGGACTAGGGAAAATGGAGTTACTAGTAGCAATCTTCATCAGCTGCGCCGCCGTGAGCAGCTGATGAAGAGAAAGCCCTAAGCAAGAGCGACCAAATCTTAAATGAAATGCAACCAGATCATGAATACGTCCCCCAGAAAACTCTCTTCTTTGAAGACATTGCTCCCTTATTGCCTCTCATTCGCAACACAGGAGGGCAGGGCGTAGGGAAAATAGGGTTCCCAGTGGAACTCTTCATCAGCTGATCCGCCGTGAGCAGCTGATGAAGAAGAGGTAAACCCAAAAGCGAGAGCGACCAAATCTTAAATGTAATGCACCAAATCATAAAATCTGGTCTCCCATCCACTCCCTTCTTGGCAGACTTTAGTCATCAGTTTGCTCCCTTCTTCCCTCCTATTCACAGTACAGGGGGGCAGGGACTGGGGAAAATGGGGTTACCAGTAGCACTCTTCATCAGCTGCTCTGCCGTAAGCAGCAGATGAAGACAAAGCCCAGAGAAAGAGCGACCAAATGTTAAATGAAATGCAACCAGATCATAAAATATGGACTCCCCACCACTCCCTTCTTAGCAGACTTTTGCCATCATTGTGCCCCCTTCTTCCCTCCTGTTCGCAGTCAAGTGGGGCAGGGACTGGAGAAAATGGGGTTCTGATTAGCAATCTTCATCAGCTGCTGCGCCGTAAGCAGCTGATGAAGACAAAACCCAAAGCAAGTGCGACCAAATCTTAAATGAAATGCAACCAGATCATAAATATGTCCCCCACACCACTCTCTTCTTAGCAGACTTTGGTCCCTTCTTCCCTCCTGTTCACAGTGCAGGGGAGCAGGGACTGGGGAAAATGGGGTTACCAGTAGCACTCTTCATCAGCTGCTCCGCCGTAAGCAGCAGATGAAGACAAAGCCCAGAGAAAGAGCGACCAAATGTTAAATGAAATGCAACCAGATCATAAAATATGTTCTCCCCACCACTCCCTTCTTAGCAGACTTTTGCCATCATTGTGCTCCCTTCTTCCCTCCCGTTTGCAGTACAGGGGGGCAGGGACTGGGGAAAATGGGGTTCCCAGTAGCACTCTTCATCAGGTGCTCTGCCGTAAGCAGCTGATGAAGAGGTATAGCCCAAAGCAAGCGCGACCAAATCTTAAATGAAATTCTACCATATCTTAAAACACCTTCTCCCCACCACTCCCTTCTTAGCAGACTTTGGTTCATTTTTCCTATCATTCGAAGGTCAGGGGAGCTGGGACTAGGGAAAATGGGGTTACTAATAGCAATCTTCATCAGCTGCGCCGCCGTGAGCAGCTGATGAAGAGAAAGCCCTAAGCAAGAGCGACCAAATCTTAAATGAAATGCAACCAGATCATAAATACGTCCCCCACACAATCTCTTGGTGAAGACTTTGCTCCCTTATTCCCTCAGATTCGCAGGACAGGAGGGAAGGGTCAAGGGAAAATGGGTTTCAGAGTAGCACTCTTCATCAGCTGATCAGCCGTGACCAGCTGATTACTAAATGGAAAGCACAAAGCAAGCGCGACCAAATCTTAAAAGATATACAACCAGGTCATAAAATCTGGTCTCCCAACCACTCCCTTCTTAGCAGACTTTTGTCATCATTTTGCTCCCTTCTTCCCTCCCGTTCGCAGTACAGGGGAGCAGGGACTTGGGAAAATGGGGTTACCAGTAGCAATCTTCATCAGCTGCTCTGCCGTAAGCATCTGATGAAGAGGTAAACCCCAAGGAAAGCGCGACCAAATCTTAAATGAAATGCAACCATATCTTAAAACACCTTCTCCCCACCACTCCCTTCTTAGCAGACTTTGGTCCCTTATTCCTATCATTCGAAGTACAGGGGAGCAGGGACCAGGGAAATTGGGGTTACCAGTAGAACTCTTCATCAGCTGCGGCGCCGTGAGCAGCTGATGAAGACAAAGCCCAAAGCAAGAGCGTCCAAATCTTAAATGAAATGCAACCAGATCATGAATACGTCCCCCACAAAACTCTCTTCTTTGAAGACATTGCTCCCTTATTGCCTCTCATTCACAACACAGGAGGGCAGGGCGTAGGGAAAATAGGGTTCCCAGTGGAACTCTTCATCAGCTGATCCGCCGTGAGCAGCTGATGAAGAAGAGGTAAACCCAAAAGCGAGAGCGACCAAATCTTAAATGTAATGCACCAAATCATAAAATCTGGTCTCCCATCCACTCCCTTCTTGGCAGACTTTAGTCATCAGTTTGCTCCCTTCTTCCCTCCTATTCACAGTACAGGGGGGCAGGGACTGGGGAAAATGGGGTTACCAGTAGCACTCTTCATCAGCTGCTCCGCCGTAAGCAGCAGATGAAGACAAAGCCCAGAGAAAGAGCGACCAAATGTTAAATGAAATGCAACCAGATCATAAAATATGGACTCCCCACCACTCCCTTCTTAGCAGACTTTTGCCATCATTGTGCCCCCTTCTTCCCTCCTGTTCGCAGTCAAGTGGGGCAGGGACTGTGGAAATGGGGTTATGAGTAGCAATCTTCATCAGCTGCTGCGCCGTAAGCAGCTGATGAAGACAAAGCCCAAAGCAAGTGCGACCAAATCTTAAATGAAATGCAACCAGATCATAAATATGTCCCCCACACCACTCTCTTCTTAGCAGACTTTGGTCCCTTCTTCCCTCCTGTTCACAGTGCAGGGGAGCAGGGACTGGGGAAAATGGGGTTACCAGTAGCACTCTTCATCAGCTGCTCCGCCGTAAGCAGCAGATGAAGACAAAGCCCAGAGAAAGAGCGACCAAATGTTAAATGAAATGCAACCAGATCATAAAATATGTTCTCCCCACGACTCCCTTCTTAGCAGACTTTTGCCATCATTGTGCTCCCTTCTTCCCTCCCGTTCGCAGTACAGGGGGGCAGGGACTGGGGAAAATGGGGTTCCCAGTAGCACTCTTCATCAGGTGCTCTGCCGTAAGCAGCTGATGAAGAGGTATAGCCCAAAGCAAGCGCGACCAAATCTTAAATGAAATTCTACCATATCTTAAAACACCTTCTCCCCACCACTCCCTTCTTAGCAGACTTTGGTCCATTTTTCCTATCATTCGAAGGTCAGGGGAGCAGGGACTAGGGAAAATGGGGTTACTAGTAGCAATCTTCATCAGCTGCGCCGCCGTGAGCAGCTGATGAAGAGAAAGCCCTAAGCAAGAGCGACCAAATCTTAAATGAAATGCAACCAGATCATAAATACGTCCCCCACACAATCTCTTGGTGAAGACTTTGCTCCCTTATTCCCTCAGATTCGCGGGACAGGAGGGAAGGGTCAAGGGAAAATGGGTTTCAGAGTAGCACTCTTCATCAGCTGATCAGCCGTGAGCAGCTGATGACTAAATGGAAAGCACAAAGCAAGCGCGACCAAATCTTAAAAGATATACAACCAGGTCATAAAATCTGGTCTCCCAACCACTCCCTTCTTAGCAGACTTTTGTCATCATTTTGCTCCCTTCTTCCCTCCCGTTCGAAGTACAGGGGAGCAGGGACTTGGGAAAATGGGGTTACCAGTAGCAATCTTCATCAGCTGCTCCGCCGTAAGCAGCTGATGAAGAGGTAAACCCCAAGGCAAGCGCGACCAAATCTTAAATGATATTCTACCATATCTTAAAACACCTTCTCCCCACCACTCCCTTCTTAGCAGACTTTGGTCCCTTATTCCTATCATTCGAAGTACAGGGGAGCAGGGACCAGGGAAAACGGGGTCAGCTGCGGCGCCGTGAGCAGCTGATGAAGAGAAAGCCCTAAGCAAGAGCGACCAAATCTTAAATGAAATGCAACCAGATCATGAATACGTCCCCCACAAAACTCTCTTCTTTGAAGACATTGCTCCCTTATTGCCTCTCATTCGCAACACAGGAGGGCAGGGCGTAGGGAAAATAGGGTTCCCAGTGGAACTCTTCATCAGCTGATCCGCCGTGAGCAGCTGATGAAGAAGAGGTAAACCCAAAAGCGAGAGCGACCAAATCTTAAATGTAATGCACCAAATCATAAAATATGGTCTCCCATCCACTCCCTTCTTGGCAGACTTTAGTCATCAGTTTGCTCCCTTCTTCCCTCCTATTCACAGTACAGGGGGGCAGGGACTGGGGAAAATGGGGTTACCAGTAGCAGTCTTCATCAGCTGCTCTGCCGTAAGCAGCAGATGAAGACAAAGCCCAGAGAAAGAGCGACCAAATGTTAAATGAAATGCAACCAGATCATAAAATATGGACTCCCCACCACTCCCTTCTTAGCAGACTTTTGCCATCATTGTGCCCCCTTCTTCCCTCCTGTTCGCAGTCAAGTGGGGCAGGGACTGTGGAAATGGGGTTATGAGTAGCAATCTTCATCAGCTGCTGCGCCGTAAGCAGCTGATGAAGACAAAACCCAAAGCAAGTGCGACCAAATCTTAAATGAAATGCAACCAGATCATAAATATGTCCCCCACACCACTCTCTTCTTAGCAGACTTTGGTCCCTTCTTCCCTCCTGTTCACAGTGCAGGGGAGCAGGGACTGGGGAAAATGGGGTTACCAGTAGCACTCTTCATCAGCTGCTCCGCCGTAAGCAGCAGATGAAGACAAAGCCCAGAGAAAGAGCGACCAAATGTTAAATGAAATGCAACCAGATCATAAAATATGTTCTCCCCACGACTCCCTTCTTAGCAGACTTTTGCCATCATTGTGCTCCCTTCTTCCCTCCCGTTTGCAGTACAGGGGGGCAGGGACTGGGGAAAATGGGGTTCCCAGTAGCACTCTTCATCAGGTGCTCTGCCGTAAGCAGCTGATGAAGAGGTATAGCCCAAAGCAAGCGCGACCAAATCTTAAATGAAATTCTACCATATCTTAAAACACCTTCTCCCCACCACTCCCTTCTTAGCAGACTTTGGTCCATTTTTCCTATCATTCGAAGGTCAGGGGAGCTGGGACTAGGGAAAATGGGGTTACTAATAGCAATCTTCATCAGCTGCGCCGCCGTGAGCAGCTGATGAAGAGAAAGCCCTAAGCAAGAGCGACCAAATCTTAAATGAAATGCAACCAGATCATAAATACGTCCCCCACACAATCTCTTGGTGAAGACTTTGCTCCCTTATTCCCTCAGATTCGCAGGACAGGAGGGAAGGGTCAAGGGAAAATGGGTTTCAGAGTAGCACTCTTCATCAGCTGATCAGCCGTGAGCAGCTGATGACTAAATGGAAAGCACAAAGCAAGCGCGACCAAATCTTAAAAGATATACAACCAGGTCATAAAATCTGGTCTCCCAACCACTCCCTTCTTAGCAGACTTTTGTCATCATTTTGCTCCCTTCTTCCCTCCCGTTCGCAGTACAGGGGAGCAGGGACTTGGGAAAATGGGGTTACCAGTAGCAATCTTCATCAGCTGCTCCGCCGTAAGCATCTGATGAAGAGGTAAACCCCAAGGAAAGCGCGACCAAATCTTAAATGAAATGCAACCATATCTTAAAACACCTTCTCCCCACCACTCCCTTCTTAGCAGACTTTGGTCCCTTATTCCTATCATTCGAAGTACAGGGGAGCAGGGACCAGGGAAATTGGGGTTACCAGTAGAACTCTTCATCAGCTGCGGCGCCGTGAGCAGCTGATGAAGACAAAGCCCAAAGCAAGAGCGTCCAAATCTTAAATGAAATGCAACCAGATCATGAATACGTCCCCCACAAAACTCTCTTCTTTGAAGACATTGCTCCCTTATTGCCTCTCATTCACAACACAGGAGGGCAGGGCGTAGGGAAAATAGGGTTCCCAGTGGAACTCTTCATCAGCTGATCCGCCGTGAGCAGCTGATGAAGAAGAGGTAAACCCAAAAGCGAGAGCGACCAAATCTTAAATGTAATGCACCAAATCATAAAATCTGGTCTCCCATCCACTCCCTTCTTGGCAGACTTTAGTCATCAGTTTGCTCCCTTCTTCCCTCCTATTCACAGTACAGGGGGGCAGGGACTGGGGAAAATGGGGTTACCAGTAGCACTCTTCATCAGCTGCTCTGCCGTAAGCAGCAGATGAAGACAAAGCCCAGAGAAAGAGCGACCAAATGTTAAATGAAATGCAACCAGATCATAAAATATGGACTCCCCACCACTCCCTTCTTAGCAGACTTTTGCCATCATTGTGCCCCCTTCTTCCCTCCTGTTCGCAGTCAAGTGGGGCAGGGACTGGAGAAAATGGGGTTCTGATTAGCAATCTTCATCAGCTGCTGCGCCGTAAGCAGCTGATGAAGACAAAACCCAAAGCAAGTGCGACCAAATCTTAAATGAAATGCAACCAGATCATAAATATGTCCCCCACACCACTCTCTTCTTAGCAGACTTTGGTCCCTTCTTCCCTCCTGTTCACAGTGCAGGGGAGCAGGGACTGGGGAAAATGGGGTTACCAGTAGCACTCTTCATCAGCTGCTCCGCCGTAAGCAGCAGATGAAGACAAAGCCCAGAGAAAGAGCGACCAAATGTTAAATGAAATGCAACCAGATCATAAAATATGTTCTCCCCACCACTCCCTTCTTAGCAGACTTTTGCCATCATTGTGCTCCCTTCTTCCCTCCCGTTCGCAGTACAGGGGGGCAGGGACTGGGGAAAATGGGGTTCCCAGTAGCACTCTTCATCAGGTGCTCTGCCGTAAGCAGCTGATGAAGAGGTATAGCCCAAAGCAAGCGCGACCAAATCTTAAATGAAATTCTACCATATCTTAAAACACCTTCTCCCCACCACTCCCTTCTTAGCAGACTTTGGTCCATTTTTCCTATCATTCGAAGGTCAGGGGAGCAGGGACTAGGGAAAATGGGGTTACTAGTAGCAATCTTCATCAGCTGCGCCGCCGTGAGCAGCTGATGAAGAGAAAGCCCTAAGCAAGAGCGACCAAATCTTAAATGAAATGCAACCAGATCATAAATACGTCCCCCACACAATCTCTTGGTGAAGACTTTGCTCCCTTATTCCCTCAGATTCGCGGGACAGGAGGGAAGGGTCAAGGGAAAATGGGTTTCAGAGTAGCACTCTTCATCAGCTGATCAGCCGTGAGCAGCTGATGACTAAATGGAAAGCACAAAGCAAGCGCGACCAAATCTTAAAAGATATACAACCAGGTCATAAAATCTGGTCTCCCAACCACTCCCTTCTTAGCAGACTTTTGTCATCATTTTGCTCCCTTCTTCCCTCCCGTTCGAAGTACAGGGGAGCAGGGACTTGGGAAAATGGGGTTACCAGTAGCAATCTTCATCAGCTGCTCCGCCGTAAGCAGCTGATGAAGAGGTAAACCCCAAGGCAAGCGCGACCAAATCTTAAATGATATTCTACCATATCTTAAAACACCTTCTCCCCACCACTCCCTTCTTAGCAGACTTTGGTCCCTTATTCCTATCATTCGAAGTACAGGGGAGCAGGGACCAGGGAAAACGGGGTCAGCTGCGGCGCCGTGAGCAGCTGATGAAGACAAAGCCCAAAGCAAGAGCGTCCAAATCTTAAATGAAATGCAACCAGATCATGAATACGTCCCCCACAAAACTCTCTTCTTTGAAGACATTGCTCCCTTATTGCCTCTCATTCGCAACACAGGAGGGCAGGGCGTAGGGAAAATAGGGTTCCCAGTGGAACTCTTCATCAGCTGATCCGCCGTGAGCAGCTGATGAAGAAGAGGTAAACCCAAAAGCGAGAGCGACCAAATCTTAAATGTAATGCACCAAATCATAAAATCTGGTCTCCCATCCACTCCCTTCTTGGCAGACTTTAGTCATCAGTTTGCTCCCTTCTTCCCTCCTATTCACAGTACAGGGGGGCAGGGACTGGGGAAAATGGGGTTCCCAGTAGCACTCTTCATCAGCTGCTCCGCCGTAAGCAGCTGATGAAGACAAAACCCAAAGCAAGCGCGACCAAATCTTAAATGAAATTCTACCATATCTTAAAACACCTTCTCCCCACCACTCCCTTCTTAGCAGACTTTGGTCCATTTTTCCTATCATTCGAAGGTCAGGGGAGCTGGGACTAGGGAAAATGGGGTTACTAATAGCAATCTTCATCAGCTGCGCCGCCGTGAGCAGCTGATGAAGAGAAAGCCCTAAGCAAGAGCGACCAAATCTTAAATGAAATGCAACCAGATCATAAATACGTCCCCCACACAATCTCTTGGTGAAGACTTTGCTCCCTTATTCCCTCAGATTCGCAGGACAGGAGGGAAGGGTCAAGGGAAAATGGGTTTCAGAGTAGCACTCTTCATCAGCTGATCAGCCGTGAGCAGCTGATGACTAAATGGAAAGCACAAAGCAAGCGCGACCAAATCTTAAAAGATATACAACCAGGTCATAAAATCTGGTCTCCCAACCACTCCCTTCTTAGCAGACTTTTGTCATCATTTTGCTCCCTTCTTCCCTCCCGTTCGCAGTACAGGGGAGCAGGGACTTGGGAAAATGGGGTTACCAGTAGCAATCTTCATCAGCTGCTCCGCCGTAAGCATCTGATGAAGAGGTAAACCCCAAGGAAAGCGCGACCAAATCTTAAATGAAATGCAACCATATCTTAAAACACCTTCTCCCCACCACTCCCTTCTTAGCAGACTTTGGTCCCTTATTCCTATCATTCGAAGTACAGGGGAGCAGGGACCAGGGAAATTGGGGTTACCAGTAGAACTCTTCATCAGCTGCGGCGCCGTGAGCAGCTGATGAAGACAAAGCCCAAAGCAAGAGCGTCCAAATCTTAAATGAAATGCAACCAGATCATGAATACGTCCCCCACAAAACTCTCTTCTTTGAAGACATTGCTCCCTTATTGCCTCTCATTCACAACACAGGAGGGCAGGGCGTAGGGAAAATAGGGTTCCCAGTGGAACTCTTCATCAGCTGATCCGCCGTGAGCAGCTGATGAAGAAGAGGTAAACCCAAAAGCGAGAGCGACCAAATCTTAAATGTAATGCACCAAATCATAAAATCTGGTCTCCCATCCACTCCCTTCTTGGCAGACTTTAGTCATCAGTTTGCTCCCTTCTTCCCTCCTATTCACAGTACAGGGGGGCAGGGACTGGGGAAAATGGGGTTACCAGTAGCACTCTTCATCAGCTGCTCTGCCGTAAGCAGCAGATGAAGACAAAGCCCAGAGAAAGAGCGACCAAATGTTAAATGAAATGCAACCAGATCATAAAATATGGACTCCCCACCACTCCCTTCTTAGCAGACTTTTGCCATCATTGTGCCCCCTTCTTCCCTCCTGTTCGCAGTCAAGTGGGGCAGGGACTGGAGAAAATGGGGTTCTGATTAGCAATCTTCATCAGCTGCTGCGCCGTAAGCAGCTGATGAAGACAAAACCCAAAGCAAGTGCGACCAAATCTTAAATGAAATGCAACCAGATCATAAATATGTCCCCCACACCACTCTCTTCTTAGCAGACTTTGGTCCCTTCTTCCCTCCTGTTCACAGTGCAGGGGAGCAGGGACTGGGGAAAATGGGGTTACCAGTAGCACTCTTCATCAGCTGCTCCGCCGTAAGCAGCAGATGAAGACAAAGCCCAGAGAAAGAGCGACCAAATGTTAAATGAAATGCAACCAGATCATAAAATATGTTCTCCCCACCACTCCCTTCTTAGCAGACTTTTGCCATCATTGTGCTCCCTTCTTCCCTCCCGTTCGCAGTACAGGGGGGCAGGGACTGGGGAAAATGGGGTTCCCAGTAGCACTCTTCATCAGGTGCTCTGCCGTAAGCAGCTGATGAAGAGGTATAGCCCAAAGCAAGCGCGACCAAATCTTAAATGAAATTCTACCATATCTTAAAACACCTTCTCCCCACCACTCCCTTCTTAGCAGACTTTGGTCCATTTTTCCTATCATTCGAAGGTCAGGGGAGCAGGGACTAGGGAAAATGGGGTTACTAGTAGCAATCTTCATCAGCTGCGCCGCCGTGAGCAGCTGATGAAGAGAAAGCCCTAAGCAAGAGCGACCAAATCTTAAATGAAATGCAACCAGATCATAAATACGTCCCCCACACAATCTCTTGGTGAAGACTTTGCTCCCTTATTCCCTCAGATTCGCGGGACAGGAGGGAAGGGTCAAGGGAAAATGGGTTTCAGAGTAGCACTCTTCATCAGCTGATCAGCCGTGAGCAGCTGATGACTAAATGGAAAGCACAAAGCAAGCGCGACCAAATCTTAAAAGATATACAACCAGGTCATAAAATCTGGTCTCCCAACCACTCCCTTCTTAGCAGACTTTTGTCATCATTTTGCTCCCTTCTTCCCTCCCGTTCGAAGTACAGGGGAGCAGGGACTTGGGAAAATGGGGTTACCAGTAGCAATCTTCATCAGCTGCTCCGCCGTAAGCAGCTGATGAAGAGGTAAACCCCAAGGCAAGCGCGACCAAATCTTAAATGATATTCTACCATATCTTAAAACACCTTCTCCCCACCACTCCCTTCTTAGCAGACTTTGGTCCCTTATTCCTATCATTCGAAGTACAGGGGAGCAGGGACCAGGGAAAACGGGGTCAGCTGCGGCGCCGTGAGCAGCTGATGAAGACAAAGCCCAAAGCAAGAGCGTCCAAATCTTAAATGAAATGCAACCAGATCATGAATACGTCCCCCACAAAACTCTCTTCTTTGAAGACTTTGCTCCCTTATTGCCTCTCATTCGCAACACAGGAGGGCAGGGCGTAGGGAAAATAGGGTTCCCAGTGGAACTCTTCATCAGCTGATCCGCCGTGAGCAGCTGATGAAGAAGAGGTAAACCCAAAAGCGAGAGCGACCAAATCTTAAATGTAATGCACCAAATCATAAAATCTGGTCTCCCATCCACTCCCTTCTTGGCAGACTTTAGTCATCAGTTTGCTCCCTTCTTCCCTCCTATTCACAGTACAGGGGGGCAGGGACTGGGGAAAATGGGGTTCCCAGTAGCACTCTTCATCAGCTGCTCCGCCGTAAGCAGCTGATGAAGACAAAACCCAAAGCAAGTGCGACCAAATCTTAAATGAAATGCAACCAGATCATAAATATGTCCCCCACACCACTCTCTTCTTAGCAGACTTTGGTCCCTTCTTCCCTCCTGTTCACAGTGCAGGGGAGCAGGGACTGGGGAAAATGGGGTTACCAGTAGCAGTCTTCATCAGCTGCTCCGCCGTAAGCAGCAGATGAAGACAAAGCCCAGAGAAAGAGCGACCAAATGTTAAATGAAATGCAACCAGATCATAAAATATGGACTCCCCACCACTCCCTTCTTAGCAGACTTTTGCCATCATTGTGCCCCCTTCTTCCCTCCTGTTCGCAGTCAAGTGGGGCAGGGACTGGAGAAAATGGGGTTCTGATTAGCAATCTTCATCAGCTGCTGCGCCGTAAGCAGCTGATGAAGACAAAACCCAAAGCAAGTGCGACCAAATCTTAAATGAAATGCAACCAGATCATAAATATGTCCCCCACACCACTCTCTTCTTAGCAGACTTTGGTCCCTTCTTCCCTCCTGTTCACAGTGCAGGGGAGCAGGGACTGGGGAAAATGGGGTTACCAGTAGCAGTCTTCATCAGCTGCTCCGCCGTAAGCAGCAGATGAAGACAAAGCCCAGAGAAAGAGCGACCAAATGTTAAATGAAATGCAACCAGATCATAAAATATGTTCTCCCCACGACTCCCTTCTTAGCAGACTTTTGCCATCATTGTGCTCCCTTCTTCCCTCCCGTTCGCAGTACAGGGGGGCAGGGACTGGGGAAAATGGGGTTCCCAGTAGCACTCTTCATCAGGTGCTCTGCCGTAAGCAGCTGATGAAGAGGTATAGCCCAAAGCAAGCGCGACCAAATCTTAAATGAAATTCTACCATATCTTAAAACGCCTTCTCCCCACCACTCCCTTCTTAGCAGACTTGGGTCCATTTTTCCTATCATTCGAAGGTCAGGGGAGCAGGGACTAGGGAAAATGGGGTTACTAGTAGCAATCTTCATCAGCTGCGCCGCCGTGAGCAGCTGATGAAGAGAAAGCCCTAAGCAAGAGCGACCAAATCTTAAATGAAATGCAACCAGATCATGAATACGTCCCCCACAAAACTCTCTTCTTTGAAGACATTGCTCCCTTATTGCCTCTCATTCGCAACACAGGAGGGCAGGGCGTAGGGAAAATAGGGTTCCCAGTGGAACTCTTCATCAGCTGATCCGCCGTGAGCAGCTGATGAAGAAGAGGTAAACCCAAAAGCGAGAGCGACCAAATCTTAAATGTAATGCACCAAATCATAAAATCTGGTCTCCCATCCACTCCCTTCTTGGCAGACTTTAGTCATCAGTTTGCTCCCTTCTTCCCTCCTATTCACAGTACAGGGGGGCAGGGACTGGGGAAAATGGGGTTACCAGTAGCACTCTTCATCAGCTGCTCTGCCGTAAGCAGCAGATGAAGACAAAGCCCAGAGAAAGAGCAACCAAATGTTAAATGAAATGCAACCAGATCATAAAATATGGACTCCCCACCACTCCCTTCTTAGCAGACTTTTGCCATCATTGTGTCCCCTTCTTCCCTCCTGTTCGCAGTCAAGTGGGGCAGGGACTGGAGAAAATGGGGTTCTGATTAGCAATCTTCATCAGCTGCTGCGCCGTAAGCAGCTGATGAAGACAAAACCCAAAGCAAGTGCGACCAAATCTTAAATGAAATGCAACCAGATCATAAATATGTCCCCCACACCACTCTCTTCTTAGCAGACTTTGGTCCCTTCTTCCCTCCTGTTCACAGTGCAGGGGAGCAGGGACTGGGGAAAATGGGGTTACCAGTAGCACTCTTCATCAGCTGCTCCGCCGTAAGCAGCAGATGAAGACAAAGCCCAGAGAAAGAGCGACCAAATGTTAAATGAAATGCAACCAGATCATAAAATATGTTCTCCCCACGACTCCCTTCTTAGCAGACTTTTGCCATCATTGTGCTCCCTTCTTCCCTCCCGTTCGCAGTACAGGGGGGCAGGGACTGGGGAAATGGGGTTCCCAGTAGCACTCTTCATCAGGTGCTCTGCCGTAAGCAGCTGATGAAGAGGTATAGCCCAAAGCAAGCGCGACCAAATCTTAAATGAAATTCTACCATATCTTAAAACACCTTCTCCCCACCACTCCCTTCTTAGCAGACTTTGGTTCATTTTTCCTATCATTCGAAGGTCAGGGGAGCTGGGACTAGGGAAAATGGGGTTACTAATAGCAATCTTCATCAGCTGCGCCGCCGTGAGCAGCTGATGAAGAGAAAGCCCTAAGCAAGAGCGACCAAATCTTAAATGAAATGCAACCAGATCATAAATACGTCCCCCACACAATCTCTTGGTGAAGACTTTGCTCCCTTATTCCCTCAGATTCGCAGGACAGGAGGGAAGGGTCAAGGGAAAATGGGTTTCAGAGTAGCACTCTTCATCAGCTGATCAGCCGTGAGCAGCTGATTACTAAATGGAAAGCACAAAGCAAGCGCGACCAAATCTTAAAAGATATACAACCAGGTCATAAAATCTGGTCTCCCAACCACTCCCTTCTTAGCAGACTTTTGTCATCATTTTGCTCCCTTCTTCCCTCCCGTTCGCAGTACAGGGGAGCAGGGACTTGGGAAAATGGGGTTACCAGTAGCAATCTTCATCAGCTGCTCCGCCGTAAGCATCTGATGAAGAGGTAAACCCCAAGGAAAGCGCGACCAAATCTTAAATGAAATGCAACCATATCTTAAAACACCTTCTCCCCACCACTCCCTTCTTAGCAGACTTTGGTCCCTTATTCCTATCATTCGAAGTACAGGGGAGCAGGGACCAGGGAAAACGGGGTCAGCTGCGGCGCCGTGAGCAGCTGATGAAGACAAAGCCCAAAGCAAGAGCGTCCAAATCTTAAATGAAATGCAACCAGATCATGAATACGTCCCCCACAAAACTCTCTTCTTTGAAGACATTGCTCCCTTATTGCCTCTCATTCACAACACAGGAGGGCAGGGCGTAGGGAAAATAGGGTTCCCAGTGGAACTCTTCATCAGCTGATCCGCCGTGAGCAGCTGATGAAGAAGAGGTAAACCCAAAAGCGAGAGCGACCAAATCTTAAATGTAATGCACCAAATCATAAAATCTGGTCTCCCATCCACTCCCTTCTTGGCAGACTTTAGTCATCAGTTTGCTCCCTTCTTCCCTCCTATTCACAGTACAGGGGGGCAGGGACTGGGGAAAATGGGGTTACCAGTAGCACTCTTCATCAGCTGCTCTGCCGTAAGCAGCAGATGAAGACAAAGCCCAGAGAAAGAGCGACCAAATGTTAAATGAAATGCAACCAGATCATAAAATATGGACTCCCCACCACTCCCTTCTTAGCAGACTTTTGCCATCATTGTGCCCCCTTCTTCCCTCCTGTTCGCAGTCAAGTGGGGCAGGGACTGGAGAAAATGGGGTTCTGATTAGCAATCTTCATCAGCTGCTGCGCCGTAAGCAGCTGATGAAGACAAAACCCAAAGCAAGTGCGACCAAATCTTAAATGAAATGCAACCAGATCATAAATATGTCCCCCACACCACTCTCTTCTTAGCAGACTTTGGTCCCTTCTTCCCTCCTGTTCACAGTGCAGGGGAGCAGGGACTGGGGAAAATGGGGTTACCAGTAGCACTCTTCATCAGCTGCTCCGCCGTAAGCAGCAGATGAAGACAAAGCCCAGAGAAAGAGCGACCAAATGTTAAATGAAATGCAACCAGATCATAAAATATGTTCTCCCCACCACTCCCTTCTTAGCAGACTTTTGCCATCATTGTGCTCCCTTCTTCCCTCCCGTTCGCAGTACAGGGGGGCAGGGACTGGGGAAAATGGGGTTCCCAGTAGCACTCTTCATCAGGTGCTCTGCCGTAAGCAGCTGATGAAGAGGTATAGCCCAAAGCAAGCGCGACCAAATCTTAAATGAAATTCTACCATATCTTAAAACACCTTCTCCCCACCACTCCCTTCTTAGCAGACTTTGGTCCATTTTTCCTATCATTCGAAGGTCAGGGGAGCAGGGACTAGGGAAAATGGGGTTACTAGTAGCAATCTTCATCAGCTGCGCCGCCGTGAGCAGCTGATGAAGAGAAAGCCCTAAGCAAGAGCGACCAAATCTTAAATGAAATGCAACCAGATCATAAATACGTCCCCCACACAATCTCTTGGTGAAGACTTTGCTCCCTTATTCCCTCAGATTCGCGGGACAGGAGGGAAGGGTCAAGGGAAAATGGGTTTCAGAGTAGCACTCTTCATCAGCTGATCAGCCGTGAGCAGCTGATGACTAAATGGAAAGCACAAAGCAAGCGCGACCAAATCTTAAAAGATATACAACCAGGTCATAAAATCTGGTCTCCCAACCACTCCCTTCTTAGCAGACTTTTGTCATCATTTTGCTCCCTTCTTCCCTCCCGTTCGAAGTACAGGGGAGCAGGGACTTGGGAAAATGGGGTTACCAGTAGCAATCTTCATCAGCTGCTCCGCCGTAAGCAGCTGATGAAGAGGTAAACCCCAAGGAAAGCGCGACCAAATCTTAAATGATATTCTACCATATCTTAAAACACCTTCTCCCCACCACTCCCTTCTTAGCAGACTTTGGTCCCTTATTCCTATCATTCGAAGTACAGGGGAGCAGGGACCAGGGAAAACGGGGTCAGCTGCGGCGCCGTGAGCAGCTGATGAAGACAAAGCCCAAAGCAAGAGCGTCCAAATCTTAAATGAAATGCAACCAGATCATGAATACGTCCCCCACAAAACTCTCTTCTTTGAAGACATTGCTCCCTTATTGCCTCTCATTCGCAACACAGGAGGGCAGGGCGTAGGGAAAATAGGGTTCCCAGTGGAACTCTTCATCAGCTGATCCGCCGTGAGCAGCTGATGAAGAAGAGGTAAACCCAAAAGCGAGAGTGACCAAATCTTAAATGTAATGCACCAAATCATAAAATCTGGTCTCCCATCCACTCCCTTCTTGGCAGACTTTAGTCATCAGTTTGCTCCCTTCTTCCCTCCTATTCACAGTACAGGGGGGCAGGGACTGGGGAAAATGGGGTTACCAGTAGCACTCTTCATCAGCTGCTCTGCCGTAAGCAGCAGATGAAGACAAAGCCCAGAGAAAGAGCGACCAAATGTTAAATGAAATGCAACCAGATCATAAAATATGGACTCCCCACCACTCCCTTCTTAGCAGACTTTTGCCATCATTGTGCCCCCTTCTTCCCTCCTGTTCGCAGTCAAGTGGGGCAGGGACTGGAGAAAATGGGGTTCTGATTAGCAATCTTCATCAGCTGCTGCGCCGTAAGCAGCTGATGAAGAAAAAACCCAAAGCAAGTGCGACCAAATCTTAAATGAAATGCAACCAGATCATAAATATGTCCCCCACACCACTCTCTTCTTAGCAGACTTTGGTCCCTTCTTCCCTCCTGTTCACAGTGCAGGGGAGCAGGGACTGGGGAAAATGGGGTTACCAGTAGCAGTCTTCATCAGCTGCTCCGCCGTAAGCAGCAGATGAAGACAAAGCCCAGAGAAAGAGCGACCAAATGTTAAATGAAATGCAACCAGATCATAAAATATGTTCTCCCCACCACTCCCTTCTTAGCAGACTTTTGCCATCATTGTGCTCCCTTCTTCCCTCCCGTTCGCAGTACAGGGGGGCAGGGACTGGGGAAAATGGGGTTCCCAGTAGCACTCTTCATCAGGTGCTCTGCCGTAAGCAGCTGATGAAGAGGTATAGCCCAAAGCAAGCGCGACCAAATCTTAAATGAAATTCTACCATATCTTAAAACACCTTCTCCCCACCACTCCCTTCTTAGCAGACTTTGGTCCATTTTTCCTATCATTCGAAGGTCAGGGGAGCAGGGACTAGGGAAAATGGGGTTACTAGTAGCAATCTTCATCAGCTGCGCCGCCGTGAGCAGCTGATGAAGAGAAAGCCCTAAGCAAGAGCGACCAAATCTTAAATGAAATGCAACCAGATCATAAATACGTCCCCCACACAATCTCTTGGTGAAGACTTTGCTCCCTTATTCCCTCAGATTCGCGGGACAGGAGGGAAGGGTCAAGGGAAAATGGGTTTCAGAGTAGCACTCTTCATCAGCTGATCAGCCGTGAGCAGCTGATGACTAAATGGAAAGCACAAAGCAAGCGCGACCAAATCTTAAAAGATATACAACCAGGTCATAAAATCTGGTCTCCCAACCACTCCCTTCTTAGCAGACTTTTGTCATCATTTTGCTCCCTTCTTCCCTCCCGTTCACAGTACAGGGGAGCACGGAGTTGGGAAAATGGGGTTACCAGTAGCAACCTTCATCAGCTGCTCTGCCGTAAGCAGCTGATGATGACAAAGCCCAAGGAAAGCATGACCAAATGTTAAATGAAATGCAACCAGATCATAAAATATGGTCTCCCCACCACTCCCTTCTTAGCAGACTTTTGTCATCATTTTGGTCCCTTCTTCCCTCCCGTTCGCAGTACAGGGGGGCAGGGACTGGGGAAAATGGGGTTCTGAGGAGCACTCTTCATCAGCCGCGCCGCCGTGAGCAGCTGATGAAGACAAAGCCCAAAGCAAGAGAGACCAAATGTTAAATGAAATGCAACCAGATCATAAATATGTCCTCCACACAACTCTCGTCTTTGAAGACTTTGCTCCCTTATTCCCTCTCATTCGCAGGACAGGAGGGCTGGGTCAAGGGAAAATGGGTTTTAGAGTAGCACTCTTCATCAGCTGATCCGCTGTGAGCAGCTGATTACTAAATGCAAAGCTCAAAGCAAGCGCGTCCAAATCTTAAATAATATGCAACTATATCTTAAAATCCTTCTCCCCACCACTCCCTTCTTATCAGAGTTTGGTCCCTTCTTCCCTCCCATTCGCAGTACAGGAGGGCCAGGACTAGTGAAAACGGGGTTCACAGTAGCCCCCTTCATCAAGTGCTCCGCCGTGAGCAGCTGATGAAGAGTTAAACCCCAAAGGAAGCGCAATCACATCTTAAATGAAATGCAACCATATCATAAAATGTGGCCTCCCCACCCCTCCCTTATTAGCAGATTTTGTCGTCATTTTGCTCCCTTCTTCCCTCCCATTTGCAGTACAGGACGGCAGGGACAATGTAAAATTGGGTTCTTAGTAGCACATATCATCAGGTGCTCCTCTGGGAAGAAGGGGTTAACCCCAAAGCAAGCACGACTAAATTTTTAAAGAAATGCAACCATATCTTAAAACACCTTCTCCCCACCACTCCCTGCTTAGTACACTTTGCTCCCTTCTTCCCTCTCATTCGCAGTGCAGGAGGGGCAGGGACTTGGGAAAATTGGGTTCTGAGTAGCACTCTTCATCAGCTAGTCTGCCGTGGGTCACTGCTAGGGCGGGCAATAGGAAATCACAATGTCTCTCAGTCCCAGCCCTCCCCGGCATCACCAGCTCACCCAGCAAACCTCTTGCGGCGCAAAACTCTCGCTCATCTCTGTGTCTCTGATTCTCTTCATGGCTGCAAGTTCTGGCAGGGGCTTATCCCAAATTGAAGTGTTCACACTTGGGAGCTGTGGAGAATCCCAGCAGCTCCTCGCAGCAGCCATTTCCTTCGCCCCCATTCTTTACCATCGTCCAACCAGACAAAACTGTGATAGTAGCAATAAAAGGAGCGCGTGGGTGCCTCCTCGTCCCCTCTACCAAGGTAGTGCTGCAGCTACGTTGTGCCGCTCAAGGGTTGGTCCTTGGAGCTCATCAGAGGAATCCAAGCAGCAGAAACACACCGGCACCTACAAGGACAGAGTTGGAAAGTGCTGGTGGAACCGGGAAGGCAGGAGCGGGCGGGACTTGGTCCCCCCTTCTTTGGGATGTCCTCTGCCATGGCAAGAGAGGACATAACATGGTGCTTTTGCTGGATTTTGTCTCCCCTCAAAGTCTCTCAGGAGAAGCGTCAGTTTTTGGAGGAGTGACGATATCTCCCTAGCTACAGCTCTGCCGAGCAGCTCCTTGCTGTGTCTCTGGGATTCAGACAACAGCCTCAGGAGGATTTCCTCGAGTCACAACACTGCAAAGATGGACGGCAGAGTCTGCTACACACCTGGGCTCCTGGCGCTTCTTGGCCTGCTTGGACTTCCTCCTCCTCCCACAGAGCTGTTTTTTGACCTTCTTCTTCTTCCTGTCTGGTGTCCCGTCGCTCCCCTCTTCGTAGGTGGGTTTTCTCTTTTGGGACCCTTGTGAAGAGCCTGGCAGCCTTTCCATTCAAGAGGATCATTAGACAGGCAAAGCCAAGATCAACGCAAAACAGTTCTGCTCTTCATCAGAGCTAGCTCATCTTACCTTCTGTCCTTGCAGGAGCTCTCTTGCTGCTTGCTGTCCGGAGTGACGGGAGGCTCCTGCAGTGGATATGATCAAGTTAGCAGGTGGCGAGGACCCGCCTGCCCGGCTGACACCTCAGCTCTGACAGGCAGATCCATCCCTTGGGTGGGTTTGCTCAGCTCAGCTGAGCCGGCTCTGGTGGGGGAAACCCAGCACCAAGTGCGACGGCCGACGTGAATCAGCCTGACCCTCTGCTGTGGCAGGCCTGCAGGCTGGCAGTGACCTGGCTTGTCCCTGCGGCAGCGCTGCCACCCACCTTCTGAGGGGGGGAGGCTTTTCTGTTCCGCTTTTTGGGCACTGACGTACCTCTGCTGCTCCTGCATCAGGGCCCCGCGCTGGCAAGCCGGCCACCTCCTCCCGAAGGAGTTCCTCATGATGTTCAATGAGGAACTCCAGCAGCTGCGTCACCTGCACAGAGCAAAGCAGTGGTTTGCAGCTGGGGGGCTGAAAGGGGCTCACCCAGGACAGCAGCGCTGGGCTGGGCCCGGAAGGCTGCAGCCGACTGGGAAATGCAGCGTACCTGCCCTGTGACGCGCACCAGAACGTCCAGGGGCAGCGTGTCCTCCTCGGGTGGGCTGAGGAGGTTGGGCCCCACGCAGATGGCCAGGTTGCCAGCGCTCATCCTGCTGCTGTCCACATTTCTGCTGATGTTGTGCAGCAGGGACAGCAGGCTCTTGAGGAGCAGGAGGTTGGCCTCAGGCAACTTGCCGGCCACCCTGGCAGGACACAAAGGCACAGTCAGTAAAGCTGACCTTGTTGACACCGCTCCCCCAGGCCGATCTCAGCCAAGCCCAGCCCAGGGAAGGCTCCCTGGCCATGCCGGCTCCACGCTTACTCCCTCAGTGCCTCCAGCTTCTCCTGCCTGCTGGTGTTCTGCAGGGCGCTCATCCACTCCTCGTAGAGCTCGGCCACCAGGAGTTTGGAGGGGATACGCCGGAGGAAGTCCTGCAATGCCCAGGGCTGCGGGTGAGGCTTGGAGCACTGCTGCCAGCAGCACAGGCAGCGTCCCCGGCAGGCTGGCTCATGAGCAGGGGGCTGGCTTTCAGCTCCTGCTCTCGCAGGTGCCCATCAGCTCGCACAGAGCGGGAGCTGCCGGGGGACAGGTCAGCGGGCTTTACCTTCAGGATGGTGGCCAGCAGATGCACGGGCTGGCTTTCCAGGTCGACCTGCAGCCCGGCGTCGAGGGCCTCCCTCAGCTCCCGAGAGGCACGCTCGCTGGCCCCCACCCGGAAGATCCCCTCCATGGATGGCCCCTGCTCCTCCAGGACAGACAGCAGGTCCTACAGGGACAGAGGAGGACAGTGGCCGGGCTGGAGACAGGTCCTTGCCCAGGCCAAGCTTGCGCAGGGGCAGGAGCCGGGGGGCGGGCTCTGCTTTGGCCGAAGGTGGGGGCAGTGGGGAGCAGCCGGCTTCGTCCCCGAGCCCCAGCCGGGCTTCCTCTGCTGGGGACAGCGCCTGTGCGCGGCAGCCAATGGGACGGGCAGCCCCTGGCCAGGCTCGCTTACCTGGATGGGCTGGGGCAGCGTGCCGTCCTGGCTGCAGAGAGAGGCCAGAGGCCGGCCGAAGAGAGCCCCCCTGCTCTGTTCGGCGGCCGGCTGCTCTGCTGCCTCTGCAGCAGCCGAGCTCCCTCGCCGCCTTCCAAAGGGCCAGGGCAGCTGCCACCTCCTCCGGCGGGTCCTGCCTGCTGCCAAGGGCAAGAGAGCAAAGAGCCGTGGAGGGAGGAGAAGCGCCAGGCGAGCGCTCCGGGAGCCTCTCGACTCTGAAAGCAACGCAGAGGCAGCCCCGGAGGCACGGACAGACGAACAGAGGGACGGACAGAAAGAAGGAGGGAGGGCCTGAAGAGCGCTGGTGTCCCCGTGCCCTGCAGGAAGGGCTGCAGCATCCCCAGCCGCTGCAGCAGGAGTGGGCACTGGGCAGAGGAGGGGAGAAGGGCCGTGGTGTCCACTGCTCCTGCTCACTCACCAGCCGAGGGGCTGAGTCCGCCTTTACTGCCAGAGGCGATGGGCGGTGGGCGCTGCTCTGGACCAGCCTGCAAGAAAGGCGCTGCGCTCAGCCAGCAGCCCTGTAGCAACAAGGGCACCCGGCGAGCTGCCTCGGCCCCTGGCCCTGCGGGACAGGTGGGCACGGCCGAGCGCTGCGGGGCCAGCTGACACGCACCTCTGCCTGGCGCTCGAGCAGCTTCTCCAGGCTGCTGGTGTCCAGCGGCGTGGCCTGCACAATGGGAAGAGAGCGGCTGGTGAGAAGCCATGGCCCTGATGCTGGGCTGGAGCAGGCTCTGGGGGCAGGGCGGGAGCAGGAGGGTCACTCACGGCTCTGCGGCGCCTCAGCTCCTCCAGCAGGAGCTTGATGGAGGGCATCTGGGTCACCCGGGCTCCCTGCACTCCTTGCGGTGGCCTGTGGTGCCAGGGGAAGAGGCGGACAAAAAGCCGGGTGAGGCACAAGCCGCCTTTGCCCTCTCTGAGCTGCCCCGAGGTGGCCGGGGGCAGCTCTCCCCAGCTCGGGAGCAGTGTTTCCACAAGGGTGGGGCTACGCCTGGAGCATCTCCCCCCAGGGCCGTGCTGGGAGCAAGAGCGGCCCAGGCTGCAGGGCCAGGGCAGGGCTTACCCAAGGAGCGCGCTGAGCCAGAGCTCCTTCAGTGCCAGGGAGCTGCAGGAAGAGAGGAGACCCAGCCTGAGTGCCCGCTGCTCCCCACCCAGCCCGAGCCAGGCAGAGCTGGGCATGGGGACAGCCCCAGAAGCAGGACGAAGGCCGGTGCAGCTGGACGGAGGTGCTGCCCAGCCCTGGCTGCTTGTGACGTGGCCCCCCCGACTCACCAGAATGTGATGATGAGGGAGCCATTGGGCCAGACGAGGACCAGGGAGTTGGTGTCCTGGTCCTCCTGCTCCTCCTCATCGCTGGCCGCATCCCTGGCTACCCCGTTGCTGCTGCAGACCACGTGCAGCTGGCCCAGGGGCAGGCAGATCTTCGGGCAGGGGGCCTGGCCATCTCTGCAGGGAGGAGCATCAGGGAGTGGTTTGGAGGTGGCCCAGACGGGTGGCGTCCCTCCAGCGCCTGGCCGCTGGTGCATCCGGCAGCAGGGCGCCGGGGACCTGGGGCTGCCGCTTGGATGTCCTCACCCTGGGCCAGGGCCAGGGCTTGACAGGAAAGAGAGCTGCGCTCTGGGAGCCTTACTTGGACTTGGCGATGACCAAGCTCTCCAAGAAGAGGAGGAGGTCCCTCTTCTTGGTCACGCGCCCCTGGGTCACCTGCACAGCCTGGCGCAGCAGCGGCTCGGGGGATGGCCGGGTGGGCTGGCACTGCTGCGGGGGCTCAGGGTTGTCCCTGCAGAGCCGACAGTGTGAGGTGTGATAAAGGCAGCTGCTGTGGGGCTCAGCCATGACAGCGTGTCCCGGAGCTGTGGGGGGAGCCTACCTGGCGCTGTGGCAGCAGATCAGCTGGCCCATCCTGAAATGTCTATGAGACACGTAGTCTGAGGTGTGTTTGTAGGGCTCTGGAATGAGCAGAGTTGTCCAGAGCAACGCTGGTCCAGGTGCCGCAGTGCTGCTGGGCCAGAGCTCCAGTCAGCACTGGCCGCTCTGTGTACAGGCCCAGCTGACACACTGAGGCCGTTGCCAGGCCAGCGCTTGGTAACAAACAGCTTCTTGGGACCTAGAACTCGGGCGGGGGGGGCGGGGGGGGGCGGGGGTCATGTCACCAGTGGAGCGTGGCTCAGGGGGATCTCCCCCCATAGAATCATGGAATAGTCTGAGTTCCAAGGGACCCGTAAGGATCATGCAGTTAGACTCTTTGCTCCACACAGGGACAGCCAAGTCAGAGCATGGGGCTGAGGGCATCGTCCAGACACTTCTTGACCTCAGGCAAGCTGTGTCCTGTGACCACTTCCCTTCTACTGACCATCTCCTCAGTGAAGAACCTCTTGTCTCAGCTTCATACCGTTCCCTCGGGTTCTGTTGCTGGCAGCCAAAGAGAGGAGGTCGGTGCCTGCCCCTTTGCTCCCCCTTTTTACAAAGCCATAGACTATGCTGAGGTCTGTCTTTGTAAGACTTGCCCTCCAGAGCCTTCACCGTCTTCGTTGCCCTCCTCTGGACACTCTCCAATTGTTTCATGTCCCTTTTCTACTGTGGTGTGCTCAAAACTGCACACAGGACTCAAGGTGTGGCCACATGAGAAGGATCTTCTTTACTGTGAGGATGGCAGAGCACTGGCACAGGCTGCCCAGAGAGGTTGTGGAGTCTCCTTCTCTGGAGAGATTCAAACCCCACCTGGATGCTGCCCTGTGCAGCCTGCTCTAGGTGACCCTGCTCTGGCAGGGGCGTTGAACTAGATGATCTCCAGAGGCCCCTTCCAGACCCTGTGGCTCTGTCATTCTGCAAAATCAGAGGGACATCATGGAAACTCAGCTGTGGCAAAGGCACGTGGCCAATGTTAGAGTGCCATCAGTGACGACAGCTCGGCTTGTAGGAGCTGCACGTTTTGCCTACCTGGCCCACAAGCTCATGCTGTGTGGAGGCTGATACTGTCTGCTTAAATGAGAAACGCTTCAAATGACACGTAATAGGCTGTAGCAGCTTTTCCCCTTCTTTGTGTTCTTCAGGTTACTCCTCAAGAGAAGGCCTTATTCTAGCTGTAAACACGATTTGGGCTGTAGTTCCTTCATTTTAACCCATGCAGTTGTCCTCACCATCTCACCCTTGATAGTGTCTTGAACAGCTCAATGTTCTTCCCACACTTCCATACGCAAGATTCGATTACAGAAAATCAGGGGAAGAAATGCTGCCTCAAATTAACATCCTTAGACAATGTGAGATTCCTTTGAACCTTCATTTTGATAGCAGCAAACGGGAATAAAAGACACACTGTCTGAAATCAGCAAGTCCTCCCCTTTCTGTGGAGTAACAGTCTCTGTAGTTCTAAGGAACTTGGTTTAAACCAGGCAGGAAAGTCTTCCCTTGGTCAGAGTAGCTCTCTTCTGTAGGAGCAATCGCCCTCAATTGCTACAAAAATTGCTACAAAAATTGCTACAAAAAACCCCTCAATGTTTCCCCAAGATGGGGAAAACATGCAGATATTTCAAACAAAAAAGATTTAAAAAGTCGGAACACGGGACAGTAATTCCAGAATGATAAAATCCCTCACCTTTCCCACCCTTTCCCAAAGCTCTGTGTGTGTCCTTAGGCAACTTCTGCAATTTCCTTCTGACACACCACCAGCTAAGAAAGGTATCTCCCCGTTCTTCTTTGCAAAGAAGCTCTCCTTCTGCAGCAATTGCCATCTTGCCTAAGGCCATGCACTGCCTTGCAGTTCTGTCTCTGCACAGGCACGGTGTGTCTGAACCTGGGGCAGAGTTCTGCGAACACAGGAATTGCCAAACCATCTCAGCTTTGCCCACTCCTTTCTCCTCTCTCTTATCATGACTGACAGCGGTTATGGGTTAGGATTCCACGGCAAGGGTTTGGTAGTGGGGGGGAGGGGGCTGCAGGGCTGGCTTCTGCAAGAAGCTGCTAGAAGCTTCCCCTAGGTCCGACAGAGAAAATACCAGCTGGCTCAAAGATGGATCCGATGCTGATCAAGGCCAAGCCCATCAGCAGGGTTGGTAGGGCCTCTACGGTAACAGAGTTAAGAAGGACAAAAACCAAAAGGCAAGCAGCCGCTCTTTGCCACCAGAGAAGGGAGTGGGAAGGTGTAAGAAACGGAGCAGGCACCAAGACCAGTGAAGAAGGGGGTTGAAGAAGCACTCCAGGTGCCGGAGGAGAGATTGTGGAGAAGCCCATGGTGAAGCAGGTTGTCCCGCTGCAGCCCGTGGGTGAAGGTGAGGGTCTAGGTTCCAGCTGCAGACCATGCAGGAGCCCGCGGAGGAGCAGGTGGAGACACCCAAAGGAGGCTCAGACCATGTGGCTAGTGGGTGCTGGAGCAAGCTCCTGGCAAGACCCGTGTCCCCATCAAGAGAGGAGTCCACACTGAAGCAGGGTTTCTGGGGGGAATTGTGTCCCTGTGGGGGACTGTGCTGGAGTAGCCTGTTCCTGAGGGTCTGCTCCCCATGGAGGAGATCCACACTGGGGCAGCTGGTGAAGACCTGAAGCCCACATGGGAAGGGCTGTTTTTCCCATGACCTTAATTGCTGACTGATCTCTCCCTGACCTTCCTGCCACCCGTGAGCCGCTCTATAGATTTTCTCTCCTGTTCAGACGAGGAGGGGAGTGATAGAGCGGCTTTGGTGGGCATCTGGCTGTGACTGGTCTGTGTGGGGTTTGGGCTTGGGTTTGGATTTTTGGTGTTTGAGAAGGTTTTCTATGAGAAAATGTTCTTTTCCAAAGCTGTTTTGTACCTTGGTTTAGAAAACGATTTTTTGGTGGCTCTTCTCTAAAAGCCTTACTCCTTTCCTCAGAACATCACCCCTTTGCTGTTACTTGATGCATTTGATGGCTTCGATTGTTGCATTTTCGAAGAGGGTTTTGAGGAAGACACGGAAATCTGCTCTCAATCCAATGTCACAGAATCACAAGGTTGGAAAAGACCTTTAAGATCACCAAGTCCAACCCTTCCCGCCCTATGCTAAACCATATCCCTAAGCACCTGATGGACCCATCTTTTCAACACACCCAGGGATGGTGACTCAACCCCCTCCCTGGGCAGCCTGTCCCAGGCCCTGACAACTCTTTCAGTGAGAGATTTTTTCCTGACATCTCATCTGAGCCTGCCCTGGCACAGCTTTGTGCCATTTCCCATTGTCCTGTCTCCTGTCACCTGGCTGAAGTGATTCAGTGAAAAGTAATCATGCTGATAGATTGATATAGGTGTAGCTTAAGAGACAATGAATATAACCTTAATATAAGAATTTTCATAGTTTTAAGAATAGACTGGTTTAAGAGAAAGCTGTAACTGTGTAAGCTCCTTGTGAGAGCAGATGCAAAACTTAGCCATAACACTGCAACAGTCACAGCCTTGAAGATAAAGAAGTAAGAATCTGTGTGTTCTTAGGAATAGATGAGTTTTGAATTTTAGCAGAATTTGGCTGTAATCACATAAGCTGTTTCATGAAAGCGGCTACAAAACTGAACCGTAATAGTGCCACAGCCTTGAAACTAGAGGAAGTAGGAGATAGAGGAGTCATAAATCATGAGACTGACCACCAATTAGAAGACAGGGTATATCTTGTTTTCAGTGAAAAGCTACCTAGTCAGTGCAGGTGTTTGGAGCCCAGGTAAGCATGGAGAAAACTGTAAAGAGCATGCGCTGAGAGCAAGGAAGATGACCAGCCTTCATCCCTGAAGACCGCTGGAAGACCCCCTGAGTGTCACTGAGCATGCTCTATCTGGGTGGAATTAATGTAAGTGACTCCCTGGAAATAATTTGCATAACCCTGCCTTTTCTTAGAAATCATAATGAATTTGTATAATTAATCTGTATAAATATGAGAAATTTGGCTTTAATGGGCGCACACATTTGGAGGAGCGATCCCCTGTGTGCCCAGCGCTGCAATAAAGGATACCTGCTTCATAGTCACCAAGGCTAGTGAGTGTGGATTCCGGCTTTCCGAGGCATCAGAAGAGCCCATCGCCCAACTCTCTACAACCTCCCTTTGGGTAGTTGTAGGTGGTGGTAAGGGCTCTCCTCAGCCTCCTCTTCTCCAGGCTAAACATCCCCAGCTCCCTCAGCCGCTCCTCATAGGATTTGCCCTTCACCAGCCCCTTCACCAGCCTGGCTGCCCTTCTCTGCACTTGCTCAAGGACTTGCTCGACGTCCTTATGCTGAGGAGCCTAGAACTGGACACAGCAGTCGAGGTGCTGCCTCACCAGTGCCAAGTACAGGCCTTCATTTCATGAATGTCACAGACCAATCTTGAGGATTTTGCTGGCCCAGCTAAAACCCGCAGCCTCCACTGGCTTTATGGGACCAGGCAAATGCAGTTGCATACGCAGGGGAGTCTTCTTCCTTCCTCCTCTCTTACATTCACTTTATCACTTCTTTTTTAAAGGTTTTTTTTTCTGAAACTCTTTCCTGTGGTCAGAGGGTTGGTAGTTGCCCCAGGAGTTAGCTCTGGCTGGGGGTGGGCAAACTTGAGTGAATTGTGCTGCTGAAAACTGCATTTCCCAGCAAGCTTTTCCTTTTTCCTGAGGAAAAGGAGGAGCCTTCCCCATCACTGCCAACTGTTAGAGAATATTTTCCATTAATCAGCTACGTTTTAGATGAAGTAGCGGCTGTTACCTTGTCACTTACTAGGTGTTCCTGTCTTATCTAGGTGACAAAAGAAAAAAACCCTCCTTTCCATAAATCAAAGAGCTCCTCGATGATCTTTAAATTCCTGTCTTCCTGAGAGTCTGCAGTATAGCAATGCGGCCAAGCGGTTCGGGACCTCGGCACTAAACATGGAGCAAGGTGGACTGAGACCAGCAAAATAACAGAAATACTGAGCTGTGGCTTCTGTGATGACCCAAAGAAAGGCGTGCTTTTCTTTCCCTGATGAGAAGCGTAGGGCGACGAAGATGATTAAAGGACTGGAGCATCTCCCCTACGAGGACAGGCTGAAAGAAGTGGGGTTGTTCAGCCTTGAGAAAAGAAGACTAAGAGGGGATCTGATGAATGTTTATAAGTATCTCAAGTGTGGAACACAGGGGGAAATGGCCAGCCCCTTTTCAGTGGTCTGTGGGGACTGGATAAGGGGCAAGGGCTTCAAGTTGGAGCACAGGACATTCTGCACCAATATGGAGAAGAACTTTTTCACAGTGAGGGTGCCAGAGCCCTGGCACAGACTTCCCAGGGGGGTGGTGGAGTCTCCTTCCCTGGAGATATTCAAGACCTGTCTGGACGCCGACCTGTGCGACCTGTCCTAGGGAGCCTGCTTTGGCAGGGGGGTTGGACCCGATGATCTCCGCAGGTCCCTTCCAACACCTAGAGTTCTGTGACTCTGTGAAGTAACATACTCGGCTCTATCCTTGTCAAGAGCTTTTCTGGGATGCAGGTGTCTCCTCAAGTTTCCTAAGAGAACAGAGCTCCTAGGAGAAAGAAAAGTCTCTCACAAGTGCAGGCCTTGCATGGAAAGGCAAATCTTAATGAGAGAAGACAAGTACAGAGGAGAAGACACAAAAAGGGAAGGGAGGGAAAAGGAAGGGAAGGGGAAGAGGGAGGGAGGGAGGGAGGGAGTGTGAGGGGGAAGGTGAGAAGGAGGGAAGGGATGGCAGAGGGAGGGAGAAGATTGGCCACATGCACTTTTGGAGCTTTATTTCTGTAAAGAAGTAACAGCAATTTCAGAGGGGACATAGGAAGAGGCGCTGAGAACTGCAGACAGCCCAGTGTCTTCCAGCAACGGCAAGGGGAACCGGCACAGATCGGTCACTCCCTGCCCAGCTTTGGGACAGTGCTGTTTGCAGATGGCCGGATGCCCGCTCTCACCTCCCACTAACACTGCCAAACCTGTTTATCACACCTCCCAATATTGCCTCCTACGAGGGCTGGGGTGGCTCTGAGGGTGCTGGGGGGCCGCTCCGGCCAGTGGGGCACAAGGGAAATCTGCTGGCCAGCGCAGAAGTCTTAACAGTCCCAATCACAAAGAGCTTATCTACAGGAAGCAGAGAAGCAGGCACTTCTTTCACTGCAGTGCTGGGAACGCGGGGGATAGCTCCACCACGGACCTGTTCACCCACAGCTACAAAACACAGCACATCTAGACAATTCTTTAGCTAAAGTCATCGTTCAAAATTGCATAGGATGCTGGCTGCTTCATTTGGCCTTTGCAAGGACTGGCTTTCAGGCACTTCACCTTCTCTGTATTCTTATGCTACCAAAACCATTGGTTAACTTCACGAGTGCTTTGACTACAAAGAGGGGAGGGCAGTGATTAGAGTATTTGTGTTTCTTCCTGGAAGCCATTATCAAATGCAAATGTCCCCAAGGCAAGCAGGGTTATGTTGAGCGGGGGTCCTATGGCTGTCCTCCAGAGTCTTCCTCACGGTGGGTGCTGGTTGAACCCCATCCTTGCGCATGCTCATGTCATCGCTGGCTGATCTCCCCAGCCACAGCCAGGTTCTTCTGGTCCCCGGTGTTTTAACTCAAGACCATCACCAGTACCCAGGGTTTGAATTCAGAGCACGTAACCATTTCCATAGTGAGCAAGGCACACACACTTCTAGTTAGCCACTCCGAAGGCCCACAACAGGCATTTTATTCTCCCAATGCTTACAAGTTCTCTAAAATCCAAATCCAATTCAAACAAAAATGAATAGAAACTGGTATTTAGTAAAGTAACTGTTGCAGGTTGGCGTGGTTGGGTGCTGGGAAAGAACGGGGGCGCAGAAAATGGCTTGTAAACAATGAATTGCAAACCATGCAAGGCCGGCGTCAATGTTGACCAGGGCCAAGCCAATGAGAGACAGTCATAGCACCTCCGAGCATCACATCTAGCAGAAAACAACCCGGAAGCAGCTGCATTTTGCCACTGGAGAAGGGAGTGAGAAAATGCAACGAGCTGTGCTGACACCAAGGCCGGGGAGGGCGGGGGAGGAGGCGCCCCAGGTGTCGGAGAGAAAGATGCCTCTGCAGCCCATGGGAGAAACCCCATGGAAGGGTTTGAGACCCCACCTAGAGGGGCTCCACGCTGGACGGAGGAGGTGGAGACACAGAGAAGAGGCTGTGAGCCTACGTTGGGATAAGCGCCTGCCAGCATCTGCAGCCACAAATACAATCAGAGAAACAGAGATGAACAGGTTTGCCGTTGGAGGGGATGGTGGTGATCCTGGGGTGTTCTGGGACTGAGAGACATTGTGATATCCGACTGCATGACCTAGAAGTGATATACAGCAGAGCAGCTGATGAAGAGATAAAACCCCCAAACCACTCCCTTTTTAGCAGAATTTGGTCCCTTCTTCACTCTCATTCCCAGCACAGGGGGGCTCCTATTCACAGTACAGGAGGGCAGGGACTGGGGAAAATAGGGTTCCCAGTAGAACTCTTCATCAGCTGATCCGCCGTGAGCAGCTGAAGAAGAAGAGGTAAAGCCCAAAGCGAGAGCGACCAAATCTTAAATGTAATGCACCAAATCATAAAATCTGGTCTCCCATCCACTCCCTTCTTGGCAGACTTTAGTCATCAGTTTGCTCCCTTCTTCCCTCCTATTCACAGTCAAGGGGGGCAGGGACTGGGGAAAATGGGTTTCCCAGTAGCACACTTCATCAGCTGCTCCGCCGTAAGCAGCTGATGAAGACAAAGCCCAGAGAAAGAGCGACCAAATCTTAAATGAAATGCAACCAGATCATAAAATATGTTCTCCCCAACACTCCCTTCTTAGCAGACTTTTGCCATCATTGTGCTCCCTTCTTCCCTCCCGTTCGCAGTACAGGGGGGCAGAGACTGGGGAAATGGGGTTCTGATTAGCAATCTTCATCAGCTGCTGCGCCGTAAGCAGCTGATGAAGACCAAACCCAAAGCAAGTGCGACCAAATCTTAAACGAAATGCAACCAGATCATAAAATATGGTCTCACCTCCATTCCCTTCTTTGCAGATTTTAGTCATCAGTTTGCTCCCTTCTTCCCTCCTATTCAAAGTACAGGGGGGCAGGGATGGGGAAAATGGGGTTCCCAGTAGCACTCTTCATCAGGTGCTCTGCCGTAAGCAGCTGATGAAGAAGTAAAGCCCAAGGCAAGCGCGTCCAAATCTTAAATGAAATTCTACCATAACTTAAAACACCTTCTCCCCACCACTCCCTTCCTAGCAGACTTTGGTCCCTTATTCCTATCATTCGAAGTACAGGGGAGCAGGGATTAGGGAAAATGGGGATACCAGTAGCAATCTTCATCAGGTGCGCCGTCGTGAGCAGCTGATGAAGACAAAGCCCAGAGAAAGAGCGACCAAATGTTAAATGAAATGCAACCAGATCATAAAATATGGTGTCTCCACCACTGCCTTCGTAGCAGACTTTTGCTATCATTTTGCTCCCTTGTTCCCTCCTGTTTGCAGTCAAGTGGGGCAGGGACTGGAGAAAAAGGGGTTCTGATTAGCAATCTTCATCAGCTGCTGCGCCGTGAGCAGCTGATGAAGACAAAACCCAAAGCAAGTGCGACCAAATCTTAAATGAAATGCAACCAGATCATAAATATGTCCCCCACACCACTCCCTTCTTAGCAGACTTTTGCCATCATTGTGCTCCCTTTTTCCCTCCCGTTCGCAGTACAGGGGGGCAGGGACTGGGGAAATGGGGTTCCCAGTAGCACTCTTCATCAGGTGCTCTGCCGTGAGCAGCTGATGAAGAGGTAAACCCCAAAGCAAGTGCGACCAAATATAAATGAAAGAAACCAGATCATAAATACGTCCCCCACACCACTCTCTTCTTAGCAGACTTTGGTCCCTTCTTCCCTCCCGTTCGCAGTACAGGGGGGCAGGGACTGGGGAAAATGGGGTTCCCAGTAGCACTCTTCATCAGATGCTCTGCCGTAAGCAGCTGATGAAGAAGTAAAGCCCAAGGCAAGCGCGACCAAATCTTAAATGAAATTCTACCATATCTTAAAACACCTTCTCCCCACCACTCCCTTCTTAGCAGACTTTGGTCCCTTATTCTTATCATTCGAAGGTCAGGGGAACAGGGATTAGGGAAAATGGGGTTACTAGTAGCAATCTTCATCAGCTGCGCCGCTGTGAGCAGCTGATGAAGAGAAAGCCCTAAGCAAGAGCGACGAAATATTAAATGAAATGCAACCAGATCATAAAATATGTTCTCCCCACCATCCCTTCATAGCAGACTTTTGCCATCATTGTGCTCCCTTCTTCCCTCCCGTTCGCAGTACAGGGGGGCAGAGACTGGGGAAATGGGGTTCTGAGTAGCAATCTTCATCAGCTGCTGCGCCGTAAGCAGCTGATGAAGACCAAACCCAAAGCAAGTGCGACCAAATCTTAAACGAAATGCAACCAGATCATAAAATATGTTCTCACCTCCATTCCCTTCTTTGCAGATTTTAGTCATCAGTTTGCTCCCTTCTTCCCTCCTATTCAAAGTACAGGGGGGCAGGGATGGGGAAAATGGGGTTCCCAGTAGCACTCTTCATCAGGTGCTCTGCCATAAGCAGCTGATGAAGAGGTAAAGCCCAAGGCAAGCGCGTCCAAATCTTAAATGAAATTCTACCATATCTTAAAACACCTTCTCCCCACCACTCCCTTCCTAGCAGACTTTGGTCCCTTATTCCTATCATTCGAAGTACAGGGGAGCAGGGACCAGCGAAAATGGGGATGCCAGTAGCAATCTTCATCAGCTGTGCCGCTGTGAGCAGCTGATGAAGAGAAAGCCCTAAGCAAGAGCGACGAAATATTAAGTGAAATGCAACCAGATCATAAAATACGGTGTCTCCACCACTGCCTTCGTAGCAGACTTTTGCTATCATTTTGCTCCCTTGTTCCCTCCTGTTTGCAGTCAAGTGGGGCAGGGACTGGAGAAAAAGGGGTTCTGATTAGCAATTTTCATCAGCTGCTGCGCCGTGAGCAGCTGATGAAGACAAAACGCAAAGCAAGTGCGACCAAATCTTAAATGAAATGCAACCAGATCATAAATATGTCCCCCACACCACTCCCTTCTTAGCAGACTTTGGTCCCTTCTTCCCTCCCGTTCGCAGTACAGAGGGGCAGGGATGGGGAAAATGGGGTTCCCAGTAGCACTCTTCATCAGATGCTCTGCCGTAAGCAGCTGATGAAGAAGTAAAGCCCAAGGCAAGCGCGACCAAATCTTAAATGAAATTCTACCATATCTTAAAACACCTTCTCCCCACCACTCCCTTCTTAGCAGACTTTGGTCCCTTATTCCTATCATTCGAAGTACAGGGGAGAAGGGACCAGGGAAAATGGGGTTACCAGTGGCAATCTTCATCAGCTGCGCCGCCGTGAGCAGCTGATGAAGAGAAAGCCCTAAGCAAGAGCAACCAAATCTTAAATGAAATGCAACCAGATCATAAATATGTCCCCCACACCACTCTCTTCTTAGCAGACTTTGGTCCCTTCTTCCCTCCTGTTCACAGTGCAGGGGAGCAGGGACTGGAGAAAATGGGGTTACCAGTAGCACTCTTCATCAGCTGCGCCGCCGTGAGCAGCTGATGAAGACAAAGCCCAGAGAAAGAGCGACCAAATGTTAAATGAAATGCAACCAGATCATAAAATATGTTCTCCCGACCACTCCCTTCTTAGCAGACTTTGGTTCATTTTTCCTATCATTCGAAGGTCTGGGGAGCAGGGACTAGGGAAAATGGGGTTCCCAGTAGCAATCTTCATCAGCTGCGCCGCCGTGAGCAGCTGATGAAGAAGAGGTAAACCCAAAAGCGAGAGCGACCAAATCTTAAATGTAATGCACAAAATCATAAAATATGGTCTCCCATCCACTCCCTTCTTGGCAGACTTTAGTCATCAGTTTGCTCCCTTCTTCCCTCCTATTCACAGTACAGGGGGGCAGGGAAAGGGGAAAATGGGGTTCCCAGTAGCACTCTTCATCAGCTGCTCCGCCGTAAGCAGCTGATGAAGACAAAGCCCAGAGAAAGAGCGACCAAATGTTAAATGAAATGCAACCAGATCATAAAATATGTTCTCCCCAACACTCCCTTCTTAGCAGACTTTTGCCATCATTGTGCTCCCTTCTTCCCTCCCGTTCGCAGTACAGGGGGGCAGGGACTGGGGAAATGGGGTTCCCAGTAGCACTCTTCATCAGGTGCTCTGCCGTGAGCAGCTGATGAAGAGGTAAACCCCAAAGCAAGTGCGACCAAATATAAATGAAAGAAACCAGATCATAAATACGTCCCCCACACCACTCTCTTCTTAGCAGACTTTGGTCCCTTCTTCCCTCCTGTTCGCAGTACAGGGGGGCAGGGACTGGGGAAAATGGGGTTCCCAGTAGCACTCTTCATCAGGTGCTCTGCCGTAAGCAGCTGATGAAGAAGTAAAGCCCAAGGCAAGCGCGACCAAATCTTAAATGAAATTCTACCATATCTTAAAACACCTTCTCCCCACCACTCCCTTCTTAGCAGACTTTGGTCCCTTATTCTTATCATTCAAAGGTCAGGGGAACAGGGATTAGGGAAAATGGGGTTACTAGTAGCAATCTTCATCAGCTGCGCCGCTGTGAGCAGCTGATGAAGAGAAAGCCCTAAGCAAGAGCGACGAAATATTAAATGAAATGCAACCAGATCATAAAATATGTTCTCCCCACCATCCCTTCATAGCAGACTTTTGCCATCATTGTGCTCCCTTCTTCCCTCCCGTTCGCAGTACAGGGGGGCAGAGACTGGGGAAATGGGGTTCTGAGTAGCAATCTTCATCAGCTGCTGCGCCGTAAGCAGCTGATGAAGACCAAACCCAAAGCAAGTGCGACCAAATCTTAAACGAAATGCAACCAGATCATAAAATATGTTCTCACCTCCATTCCCTTCTTTGCAGATTTTAGTCATCAGTTTGCTCCCTTCTTCCCTCCTATTCAAAGTACAGGGGGGCAGGGATGGGGAAAATGGGGTTCCCAGTAGCACTCTTCATCAGGTGCTCTGCCATAAGCAGCTGATGAAGAGGTAAAGCCCAAGGCAAGCGCGTCCAAATCTTAAATGAAATTCTACCATATCTTAAAACACCTTCTCCCCACCACTCCCTTCCTAGCAGACTTTGGTCCCTTATTCCTATCATTCGAAGTACAGGGGAGCAGGGACCAGCGAAAATGGGGATGCCAGTAGCAATCTTCATCAGCTGTGCCGCTGTGAGCAGCTGATGAAGAGAAAGCCCTAAGCAAGAGCGACGAAATATTAAATGAAATGCAACCAGATCATAAAATATGGTCTCTCCACCACTGCCTTCGTAGCAGACTTTAGTCATCAGTTTGCTCCCTTGTTCCCTCCTGTTCGCAGTCAAGTGGGGCAGGGACTGGAGAAAATGGGGTTCTGATTAGCAATCTTCATCAGCTGCTGCGCCGTAAGCAGCTGATGAAGACCAAACCCAAAGCAAGTGTGACCAAATCTTAAATGAAATGCAACCAGATCATAAAATATGGTCTCCCCACCACTCCCTTCTTAGCAGACTTTTGTCATTATTGTGCTCCCTTCTTCCCTCCCGTTCGCAGTACAGGGGGGCAGGGACTGGGGAAATGGGGTTCTGAGTAGCAATCTTCATCAGCTGCTGCGCCGTAAGCAGCTGATGAAGACAAAGCCCAAAGCAAGTGCGACCAAATCTTGAATGAAATGCTACCAGATCAAAAAATCTGGTCTCCCCACAACTCCCTTCTTAGCAGACTTTTGTCATCATTTTGCTCCCTTCTTCCCTCCCGTTCAAAGTACAGGAGGGCAGGGACTTGGGAAAATAGGGTTCCCAGTGGAACTCTTCACCAGCTGATCCGACGTGAGCAGCTGATGAAGAAGAGGTAAACCCAAAAGCGAGAGCGACCAAATCTTAAATGTAATGCACCAGATCATAAAATATGGTCTCCCCACCACTCCCTTCTTGGCAGACTTTTGTCATCAGTTTGCTCCCTTCTTCCCTCCTATTCACAGGACAGGGGGGCAGGGAAATGGGAAAATGGGTTTCCCAGTAGCACACTTCATCAGCTGCTCCGCCGTAAGCAGCTGATGAAGACAAAGCCCAGAGAAAGAGCGACCAAATCTTAAATGAAATGCAACCAGATCATAAAATATGGTGTCTCCACCACTGCCTTCGTAGCAGACTTTTGCTATCATTTTGCTCCCTTGTTCCCTCCTGTTTGCAGTCAAGTGGGGCAGGGACTGGAGAAAAAGGGGTTCTGATTAGCAATCTTCATCAGCTGCTGCGCCGTAAGCAGCTGATGAAGACAAAACCCAAAGCAAGCGCGACCAAATCTTAAATGAAATGCAACCAGATCATAAATATGTCCCCCACACCACTCCCTTCTTAGCAGACTTTGGTCCCTTCTTCCCTCCCGTTCGCAGTACAGGGGGGCAGGGATGGGGAAAATGGGGTTCCCAGTAGCACTCTTCATCAGATGCTCTGCCGTAAGCAGCTGATGAAGAAGTAAAGCCCAAGGCAAGCGCGACCAAATCTTAAATGAAATTCTACCATATCTTAAAACACCTTCTCCCCACCACTCCCTTCTTAGCAGACTTTGGTCCCTTATTCCTATCATTCGAAGTACAGGGGAGAAGGGACCAGGGAAAATGGGGTTACCAGTGGCAATCTTCATCAGCTGCGCCGCCGTGAGCAGCTGATGAAGTGAAAGCCCTAAGCAAGAGCAACCAAATCTTAAATGAAATGCAACCAGATCATAAATATGTCCCCCACACCACTCTCTTCTTAGCAGACTTTGGTCCCTTCTTCCCTCCTGTTCACAGTGCAGGGGAGCAGGGACTGGAGAAAATGGGGTTACCAGTAGCACTCTTCATCAGCTGCTCCGCCGTAAGCAGCTGATGAAGACAAAGCCCAGAGAAAGAGCGACCAAATGTTAAATGAAATGCAACCAGATCATAAAATATGTTCTCCCGACCACTCCCTTCTTAGCAGACTTTGGTTCATTTTTCCTATCATTCGAAGGTCTGGGGAGCAGGGACTAGGGAAAATGGGGTTCCCAGTAGCAATCTTCATCAGCTGCGCCGCCGTGAGCAGCTGATGAAGAAGAGGTAAACCCAAAAGCGAGAGCGACCAAATCTTAAATGTAATGCACAAAATCATAAAATATGGTCTCCCCACCACTCCCTTCTTGGCAGACTTTAGTCATCAGTTTGCTCCCTTCTCCCTCCTATTCCCAGTACAGGGGGGCAGGGAAAGGGGAAAATGGGGTTCCCAGTAGCACACTTCATCAGCTGCTCCGCCGTAAGCAGCTGATGAAGACAAAGCCCAGAGAAAGAGCGACCAAATGTTAAATGAAATGCAACCAGATCATAAAATATGTTCTCCCCAACACTCCCTTCTTAGCAGACTTTTGCCATCATTGTGCTCCCTTCTTCCCTCCCGTTCGCAGTACAGGGGGGCAGGGACTGGGGAAATGGGGTTCCCAGTAGCACTCTTCATCAGGTGCTCTGCCGTGAGCAGCTGATGAAGAGGTAAACCCCAAAGCAAGTGCGACCAAATATAAATGAAAGAAACCAGATCATAAATACGTCCCCCACACCACTCCCTTCTTAGCAGACTTTGGTCCCTTCTTCCCTCCTGTTCGCAGTACAGGGGGGCAGGGACTGGGGAAAATGGGGTTCCCAGTAGCACTCTTCATCAGGTGCTCTGCCGTAAGCAGCTGATGAAGAAGTAAAGCCCAAGGCAAGCGCGACCAAATCTTAAATGAAATTCTACCATATCTTAAAACACCTTCTCCCCACCACTCCCTTCTTAGCAGACTTTGGTCCCTTATTCTTATCATTCGAAGGTCAGGGGAACAGGGATTAGGGAAAATGGGGTTACTAGTAGCAATCTTCATCAGCTGTGCCGCTGTGAGCAGCTGATGAAGAGAAAGCCCTAAGCAAGAGCGACGAAATATTAAATGAAATGCAACCAGATCATAAAATATGGTCTCCCCACCACTCCCTTCTTAGCAGACTTTTGTCATCATTGTGCTCCCTTCTTCACTCCCATTCGCAGTACATGGGGCCAGGGACTGGGGAAATGGGGTTTCCAGTAGCACTCTTCATCAGGTGCTCTGCCGTGAGCAGCTGATGAAGAGGTAAACCCCAAAGCAAGTGCGACCAAATATAAATGAAAGAAACCAGATCATAAATACGTCCCCCACACAATCTCTTGGTGCACACTTTGCTCCCTTATTGCCAATCAGTCGCAGGACAGGGGGGCAGGGACTGGGGTAAATAGGGTTCCCAGTAGTACCCTTCATCAGCTGATCCGCCGTGGGCAGCTGATGAAGACGTAAACCCCAAAGTAAGTGCGACCAAATGTTAAATGAAACGCAACCAGATCATAAAATATGTTCTCTCCACCACTCCCTTCTTAGCAGACTTTTGCCATCATTGTGCTCCCTTCTTCCCTATCGTTCGCAGTACAGGGGGGCAGGGACTGGGGAAAATGGGGTTCTGATTAGCAATCTTCATCAGCTGCTGCGCCGTAAGCAGCTGATGAAGACAAATCCCAAAGCAAGTGCGACCAAATCTTGAATGAAATGCTACCAGATCATAAAATATGTTTTCTCCACCACTCCCTTCTTAGCAGACTTTTGTCATCATTTTGCTCCCTTCTTCCCTCCCGTTTAAAGTACAGGAGGGCAGGGACTTGGGAAAATAGGGTTACCAGTGGAACTCTTCATCAGCTGATCCGACGTGAGCAGCTGATGAAGAAGAGGTAAACCCAAAAGCGAGAGCGACCAAATCTTAAATGTAATGCACCGGATCATAAAATATGGTCTCCCCACCACTCCCTTCTTGGCAGACTTTAGTCATCAGTTTGCTCCCTTCTTCCCTCCTATTCACAGTACAGGGGGGCAGGGAAATGGGAAAATGGGTTTCCCAGTAGCACACTTCATCAGCTGCTCCGCCGTAAGCAGCTGATGAAGACAAAGCCCAGAGAAAGAGCGACCAAATCTTAAATGAAATGCAACCAGATCATAAAATATGGTGTCTCCACCACTGCCTTCGTAGCAGACTTTTGCTATCATTTTGCTCCCTTGTTCCCTCCTGTTTGCAGTCAAGTGGGGCAGGGACTGGAGAAAAAGGGGTTCTGATTAGCAATCTTCATCAGCTGCTGCGCCGTAAGCAGCTGATGAAGACAAAACCCAAAGCAAGCGCGACCAAATCTTAAATGAAATGCAACCAGATCATAAATATGTCCCCCACACCACTCCCTTCTTAGCAGACTTTGGTCCCTTCTTCCCTCCCGTTCGCAGTACAGGGGGGCAGGGATGGGGAAAATGGGGTTCCCAGTAGCACTCTTCATCAGATGCTCTGCCGTAAGCAGCTGATGAAGAAGTAAAGCCCAAGGCAAGCGCGACCAAATCTTAAATGAAATTCTACCATATCTTAAAACACCTTCTCCCCACCACTCCCTTCTTAGCAGACTTTGGTCCCTTATTCCTATCATTCGAAGTACAGGGGAGAAGGGACCAGGGAAAATGGGGTTACCAGTAGCAATCTTCATCAGCTGCGCCGCCGTGAGCAGCTGATGAAGAGAAAGCCCTAAGCAAGAGCAACCAAATCTTAAATGAAATGCAACCAGATCATAAATATGTCCCCCACACCACTCTCTTCTTAGCAGACTTTGGTCCCTTCTTCCCTCCTGTTCACAGTGCAGGGGAGCAGGGACTGGAGAAAATGGGGTTACCAGTAGCACTCTTCATCAGCTGCTCCGCCGTAAGCAGCTGATGAAGACAAAGCCCAGAGAAAGAGCGACCAAATGTTAAATGAAATGCAACCAGATCATAAAATATGTTCTCCCGACCACTCCCTTCTTAGCAGACTTTGGTTCATTTTTCCTATCATTCGAAGGTCTGGGGAGCAGGGACTAGGGAAAATGGGGTTCCCAGTAGCAATCTTCATCAGCTGCGCCGCCGTGAGCAGCTGATGAAGAAGAGGTAAACCCAAAAGCGAGAGCGACCAAATCTTAAATGTAATGCACAAAATCATAAAATATGGTCTCCCCACCACTCCCTTCTTGGCAGACTTTAGTCATCAGTTTGCTCCCTTCTTCCCTCCTATTCCCAGTACAGGGGGGCAGGGAAAGGGGAAAATGGGGTTCCCAGTAGCACACTTCATCAGCTGATCCGCCGTAAGCAGCTGATGAAGACAAAGCCCAGAGAAAGAGCGACCAAATGTTAAATGAAATGCAACCAGATCATAAAATATGTTCTCCCCACCACTCCTTTCTTAGCAGACTTTTGCCATCATTGTGCTCCCTTCTTCCCTCCCGTTCGCAGTACAGGGGGGCAGGGACTGGGGAAATGGGGTTCCCAGTAGCACTCTTCATCAGGTGCTCTGCCGTGAGCAGCTGATGAAGAGGTAAACCCCAAAGCAAGTGCGACCAAATATAAATGAAAGAAACCAGATCATAAATACGTCCCCCACACCACTCTCTTCTTAGCAGACTTTGGTCCCTTCTTCCCTCCTGTTCGCAGTACAGGGGGGCAGGGACTGGGGAAAATGGGGTTCCCAGTAGCACTCTTCATCAGGTGCTCTGCCGTAAGCAGCTGATGAAGAAGTAAAGCCCAAGGCAAGCGCGACCAAATCTTAAATGAAATTCTACCATATCTTAAAACACCTTCTCCCCACCACTCCCTTCTTAGCAGACTTTGGTCCCTTATTCTTATCATTCGAAGGTCAGGGGAACAGGGATTAGGGAAAATGGGGTTACTAGTAGCAATCTTCATCAGCTGCGCCGCTGTGAGCAGCTGATGAAGACAAAGCCCAGAGAAAGAGCGACGAAATATTAAATGAAATGCAACCAGATCATAAAATATGGTGTCTCCACCACTGCCTTCGTAGCAGACTTTTGCTATCATTTTGCTCCCTTGTTCCCTCCTGTTTGCAGTCAAGTGGGGCAGGGACTGGAGAAAAAGGGGTTCTGATTAGCAATCTTCATCAGCTGCTGCGCCGTAAGCAGCTGATGAAGACAAAACCCAAAGCAAGCGCGACCAAATCTTAAATGAAATGCAACCAGATCATAAATATGTCCCCCACACCACTCCCTTCTTAGCAGACTTTGGTCCCTTCTTCCCTCCCGTTCGCAGTACAGGGGGGCAGGGATGGGGAAAATGGGGTTCCCAGTAGCACTCTTCATCAGATGCTCTGCCGTAAGCAGCTGATGAAGAAGTAAAGCCCAAGGCAAGCGCGACCAAATCTTAAATGAAATTCTACCATATCTTAAAACACCTTCTCCCCACCACTCCCTTCTTAGCAGACTTTGGTCCCTTATTCCTATCATTCGAAGTACAGGGGAGAAGGGACCAGGGAAAATGGGGTTACCAGTAGCAATCTTCATCAGCTGCGCCGCCGTGAGCAGCTGATGAAGAGAAAGCCCTAAGCAAGAGCAACCAAATCTTAAATGAAATGCAACCAGATCATAAATATGTCCCCCACACCACTCCCTTCTTAGCAGACTTTGGTCCCTTCTTCCCTCCTGTTCACAGTGCAGGGGAGCAGGGACTGGAGAAAATGGGGTTACCAGTAGCACTCTTCATCAGCTGCTCCGCCGTAAGCAGCAGATGAAGACAAAGCCCAGAGAAAGAGCGACCAAATCTTAAATGAAATGCAACCAGATCATAAAATATGTTCTCCCCACCACTCCCTTCTTAGCAGACTTTTGCCATCATTGTGCTCCCTTCTTCCCTATCGTTCGCAGTACAGGGGGGCAGGGACTGGGGAAATGGGGTTCTGAGTAGCAATCTTCATCAGCTGCTGCGCCGTAAGCAGCTGATGAAGACAAAACCCAAAGCAAGTGCGACCAAATCTTAAATGAAATGCAACCAGATCATAAATATGTCCCCCACTCCACTCTCTTCTTAGCAGACTTTGGTCCATTCTTCCCTCCTGTTCACAGTGCAGGGGAGCAGGGACTGGGGAAAATTAGGTTCCCAGTAGCACTCTTCATCAGCTGCTCCGCTGTAAGCAGCAGATGAAGACAAAGCCCAGAGAAAGAGCGACCAAATCTTAAATGAAATGCAACCAGATCATAAAATATGTTCTCCCCACCACTCCCTTCTTAGCAGACTTTTGCCATCATTGTGCTCCCTTCTTCCCTATCGTTCGCAGTACAGGGGGGCAGGGACTGGGGAAATGGGGTTCTGAGTAGCAGCAATCTTCATCAGCTGCTGCGCCGTAAGCAGCTGATGAAGACCAAACCCAAAGCAAGTGCGACCAAATCTTAAATGAAATGCAACCAGATCATAAATATGTCCCCCACACCACTCTCTTCTTAGCAGACTTTGGTCCCTTCTTCCCTCCTGTTCGCAGTACAGGGGGGCAGGGACTGGGGAAAATGGGGTGCCCAGTAGCACTCTTCATCAGGTGCTCTGCCGTAAGCAGCTGATGAAGAAGTAAAGCCCAAGGCAAGCGCGACCAAATCTTAAATGAAATTCTACCATATCTTAAAACACCTTCTCCCCACCACTCCCTTCTTAGCAGACTTTGGTCCCTTATTCCTATCATTCGAAGTACAGGGGAGCAGGGACCAGGGAAAATGGGGTTCCCAGTAGCACTCTTCATCAGCTGCTCCGCCGTAAGCTGCAGATGAAGACAAAGCCCAGAGAAAGAGCGACCAAATGTTAAATGAAATGCAACCAGATCATGAATACGTCCCCCACAAAAGTCTCTTCTTTGAAGACATTGCTCGCTTATTGCCTCTCATTCGCAACACAGGAGGGCAGGGCGTACGGAAAATAGGGTTCCCAGTGGAACTCTTCATCAGCTGATCCGCCGTGAGCAGCTGATGAAGAAGAGGTAAACCCAAAAGCGAGAGCGACCAATTCTTAAATGTAATGCACCAAATCATAAAATATGTTCTCCCGACCACTCCCTTCTTGGCAGACTTTAGTCATCAGTTTGCTCCCTTCTTCCCTCCTATTCCCAGTACAGGGGGGCAGGGACTGGGGAAAATGGGGTTCCCAGTAGCACACTTCATCAGCTGCTCTGCCGTAAGTAGCTGATGAAGACAAAGCCCAGAGAAAGAGTGTCCAAATGTTAAATGAAATGCAACCGGATCATAAAATATGTTCTCCCCACCACTCCCTTCTTAGCAGACTTTTGCCATCATTGTGCTCCCTTCTTCCCTCCCGTTCGCAGTACAGGGGGTCAGGGACTGGGGAAATGGGGTTCTGAGTAGCAATCTTCATCAGCTGCTGCGCCGTAAGCAGCTGATGACGACAAAGCCCAAAGCAAGTGCGACCAAATCTTAAATGAAATGCTACCTGATCATAAAATATGGTCTCCCCACCACTCCCTTCTTAGCAGACTTTTGTCATCATTTTGCTCCCTACTTCCCTCCCGTTTGCAGTACAGGGGGGCAGGGCGTAGGGAAAATAGGGTTCCCAGTGGAACTCTTCATCAGCTGATCCGACGTGAGCAGCTGATGAAGAAGAGGTAAACCCAAAAGCGAGAGCGACCAAATCTTAAATGTAATGCACCAAATCATAAAATCTGGTCTCCCATCCACTCCCTTCTTGGCAGACTTTAGTCATCTGTTTGCTCCCTTCTTCCCTCCTATTCACAGTACAGTGGGGCAGGGAAAGGGGAAAATGGGTTTCCCAGTAGCACACTTCATCAGCTGCTCCGCCGTAAGCAGCTGATGAAGACAAAGCCCAAAGAAAGAGCGACCAAATGTTAAATGAAATGCAACCAGATCATAAAATATGGTGTCTCCACCACTGCCTTCGTAGCAGACTTTTGCTATCATTTTGCTCCCTTGTTCCCTCCTGTTCGCAGTCAAGTGGGGCAGGGACTGGAGAAAATGGGGTTCTGAGTAGCAATCTTCATCAGCTGCTGCGCCGTAAGCAGCTGATGACGACAAAACCCAAAGCAAGTGTGACCAAATCTTAAATGAAATGCAACCAGATCATAAATATGTCCCCCACACCACTCCCTTCTTAGCAGACTTTGGTCCCTTCTTCCCTCCCGTTCACAGTACAGGGGGGCAGGGACTGGGGAAATGGGGTTCTGAGTAGCACTCTTCATCAGCTGCTCCTCCGTAAGCAGCTGATGAAGACAAAGCCCAAATCAAGTGCGACCAAATCTTAAATTAAATGCTACCAGATCATAAAATATGGTCTCCCCACCACTCCCTTCTTAGCAGATTTTGTCATCATTTTGCTCCCTTCTTCCCTCCCGTTCGCAGTACAGGGGGGCAGGGACTGGGGAAAATGGGGTTCCCAGTAGCACTCTTCATCAGATGCTCTGCCGTAAGCAGCTGATGAAGAGGTAAACCCCAAGACAAGCATGACCAAATCTTAAATGCAATTCTACCATATCTTAAAACACCTTCTCCCCACCACTCCCTTCTTAGCAGACTTTGGTCCATTTTTCCTATCATTCGAAGGTCAGGGGAGCAGGGACTAGGGAAAATGGGGGTACTAGTAGCACACTTCATCAGCTGCGCCGCCGTGAGCAGCTGATGAAGAGAAAGCCCAAAGCAAGAGCGACCAAATCTTAAATGAAATGCAACCAGATCATAAAATATGGTCTCTCCACCACTGCCTTCGTAGCATACTTTTGCTATCATTTTGCTCCCTTGTTCCCTCCTGTTCGCAGTCAAGTGGGGCAGGGACTGGAGAAAATGGGGTTCTGATTAGCAATCTTCATCAGCTGCTGCGCCGTAAGCAGCTGATGAAGACAAAACCCAAAGCAAGCGCGACCAAATCTTAAATGAAATGCAACCAGATCATAAATATGTCCCCCACACCACTCCCTTCTTAGCAGACTTTGGTCCTTCTTCCCTCCTGTTCACAGTGCAGGGGAGCAGGGACTGGGGAAAATGGGGTTACCAGTAGCACTCTTCATCAGATGCTCTGCCGTAAGCAGCTGATGAAGAAGTAAAGCCCAAGGCAAGCGCGACCAAATCTTAAATGAAATTCTACCATATCTTAAAACACCTTCTCTCCACCACTTCCTTTCTTTGCAGACTTTGGTCCATTTTTCCTATCATTCAAAGTACAGGGGGGCAGGGACTGGGGAAAATGGGGTTCTGAGTAGCAATCTTCATCAGCCGCGCCGCCGTGAGCAGCTGATGAAGAGAAAGTCCTAAGCAAGAGCGACCAAATCTTAAATGAAATGCAACCAGATCATAAAATATGTCCCCCACACAATCTCTTGGTGAAGATTGTGCTCCCTTATTCCCTCAGATTCGCAGGACTGGAGGGCAATGTCAAGGGAAAATGGGTTTCAGAGTAGCACTCTTCATCAGCTGATCCGCTGTGAGCAGCTGATTACTAAATGAAAGCTCAAAGCAAGCGCGACTAAATCTTAAATAATATGCAACTATATCTTAAAATCCTTCTCCCCACCACTCCCTTCTTATCAGAGTTTGGTCCCTTCTTCCCTCCCATTCGCAGTACAGGAGGGCTGGGACTAGTGAAAATGGGGTTCACAGTAGCCCACTTCATCAAGTGCTCCGCCGTGAGCAGCTATGAAGAGTTAAATCCCAAAGGAAGCGCAACCACATCTTAAATGAAATGCAACCAGATCATAAAATGTGGCCTCCCCACCCCTCCCTTATTAGCAGATTTTGTCGTCATTTTGCTCCCTTCTTCCCTCCCATTTGCAGTGCAGGACGGCAGGGACAAGGTAAAATTGGGTTCTTAGTAGCACATATCATCAGGTGCTCCTCTGGGAAGAAGGGGTTAACCCCAAAGCAAGCACGACTAAATTTTTAAAGAAATGCAACCATATCTTAAAACACCTTCTCCCCACCACTCCCTGCTTAGTACACTTTGCTCCCTTCTTCCCTCTCATTCGCAGTGCAGGAGGGGCAGGGACTTGGGAAAATTGGGTTCTGAGTAGCACTCTTCATCAGCTAGTCTGCCGTGGGTCACTGCTAGGGCGGGCAATAGGAAATCACAATGTCTCTCAGTCCCAGCCCTCCCCGGCATCACCAGCTCACCCAGCAAACCTCTTGCGGCGCAAAACTCTCGCTCATCTCTGTGTCTCTGATTCTCTTCATGGCTGCAAGTTCTGGCAGGGGCTTATCCCAAATTGAAGTGTTCACACTTGGGAGCTGTGGAGAATTCCAGCAGCTCCTCGCAGCAGCCATTTCCTTCGCCCCCATTCTTTACCATCGTCCAACCAGACAAAACTGTGATAGTAGCAATAAAAGGAGCGCGTGGGTGCCTCCTCGTCCCCTCTACCAAGGTAGTGCTGCAGCTACGTTGTGCCGCTCAAGGGTTGGTCCTTGGAGCTCATCAGAGGAATCCAAGCAGCAGAAACACACCGGCACCTACAAGGACAGAGTTGGAAAGTGCTGGTGGAACCGGGAAGGCAGGAGCGGGCGGGACTTGGTCCCCCCTTCTTTGGGATGTCCTCTGCCATGGCAAGAGAGGACATAACATGGTGCTTTTGCTGGATTTTGTCTCCCCTCAAAGTCTCTCAGGAGAAGCGTCAGTTTTTGGAGGAGTGACGATATCTCCCTAGCTACAGCTCTGCCGAGCAGCTCCTTGCTGTGTCTCTGGGATTCAGACAACAGCCTCAGGAGGATTTCCTCGAGTCACAACACTGCAAAGATGGACGGCAGAGTCTGCTACACACCTGGGCTCCTGGCGCTTCTTGGCCTGCTTGGCCTTCCTCCTCCTCCCACAGAGCTGTTTGTTGACCCTCCTCCTCTTCCCGTCTGGTGTCCCGTCGCTCCCCTCTTCGTAGGTGGGTTTTCTCTTTTGGGACCCTTGTGAAGAGCCTGGCAGCCTTTCCATTCAAGAGGATCATTAGACAGGGAAAGCCAAGATCAACGCAAAACAGTTCTGCTCTTCATCAGAGCTAGCTCATCTTACCTTCTGTCCTTGCAGGAGCTCTCTTGCTGCTTGCTGTCCGGAGTGACGGGAGGCTCCTGCAGTGGATATGATCAAGTTAGCAGGTGGCGAGGACCCGCCTGCCCGGCTGACACCTCAGCTCTGACAGGCAGATCCATCCCTTGGGTGGGTTTGCTCAGCTCAGCTGAGCCGGCTCTGGTGGGGGAAACCCAGCACCAAGTGCGACGGCCGACGTGAATCAGCCTGACCCTCTGCTGTGGCAGGCCTGCAGGCTGGCAGTGACCTGGCTTGTCCCTGCAGCAGCGCTGCCACCCACCTTCTGAGGGGGGGAGACTTTTCTGTTCCGCTTTTTGGGCACTGACGTACCTCTGCTGCTCCTGCATCAGGGCCCCGCGCTGGCAAGCCGGCCACCTCCTCCCGAAGGAGTTCCTCATGATGTTCAATGAGGAACTCCAGCAGCTGCGTCACCTGCACAGAGCAAAGCAGTGGTTTGCAGCTGGGGGGCTGAAAGGGGCTCACCCAGGACAGCAGCGCTGGGCTGGGCCCGGAAGGCTGCAGCCGGCTGGGAAATGCAGCGTACCTGCCCTGTGACGCGCACCAGAACGTCCAGGGGCAGCGTGTCCTCCTCGGGTGGGCTGAGGAGGTTGGGCCCCACGCAGATGGCCAGGTTGCCAGCGCTCATCCTGCTGCTGTTCACATTTCTGCTGATGTTGTGCAGCAGGGACAGCAGGCTCTTGAGGAGCAGGAGGTTGGCCTCAGGCAACTTGCCGGCCACCCTGGCAGGACACAAAGGCACAGTCAGTAAAGCTGACCTTGTTGACACCGCTCCCCCAGGCCGATCTCAGCCAAGCCCAGCCCAGGGAAGGCTCCCTGGCCATGCCGGCTCCACGCTTACTCCCTCAGTGCCTCCAGCTTCTCCTGCCTGCTGGTGTTCTGCAGGGCGCTTATCCACTCCTCGTAGAGCTCGGCCACCAGGAGTTTGGAGGGGATACGCCGGAGGAAGTCCTGCAATGCCCAGGGCTGCGAGTGAGGCTTGGAGCACTGCCGCCAGCAGCGCAGGCAGCGTCCCCGGCAGGCTGGCTCATGAGCAGGCGGCTGGCTTTCAGCTCCTGCTCTCGCAGGTGCCCATCAGCTCGCACAGAGCGGGAGCTGCCGGGGGACAGGCCAGTGTGCTTTACCTTCAGGATGGTGGCCAGCAGATGCACGGGCTGGCTTTCCAGGTCGACCTGCAGCCCGGCGTCGAGGGCCTCCCTCAGCTCCCGAGAGGCACGCTCGCTGGCCCCCACCCGGAAGATCCCCTCCATGGATGGCCCCTGCTCCTCCAGGACAGACAGCAGGTCCTGCAGGGACAGAGGAGGACAGTGGCCGGGCTGGAGACAGGTCCTTGCCCAGGCCAAGCTTGCGCAGGGGCAGGAGCCGGGGGGCGGGCTCTGCTTTGGCCGAAGGTGGGGGCAGTGGGGAGCAGCCGGCTTTGTCCCCGAGCCCCAGCCGGGCTTCCTCTGCTGGGGACAGCGCCTGTGCGCGGCAGCCAATGGGACGGGCAGCCCCTGGCCAGGCTCGCTTACCTGGATGGGCTGGGGCAGTGTGCCGTCCTGGCTGCAGAGAGCGGCCAGGGGCCGGCCGAAGAGAGCCCCCCTGCTCTGTTCGGCGGCCGGCTGCTCTGCTGCCTCTGCAGCAGCCGAGCTCCCTCGCCGCCTTCCAAAGGGCCAGGGCAGCTGCCACCTCCTCCGGCGTGTCCCATCTGCTGCCAAGGGCAAGAGAGCAAAGAGCCGTGGAGAGAGGAGAAGCGCCAGGCGAGCGCTCCGGGAGCCTCTCGACTCTGAAAGCAACGCAGAGGCAGCCCCGGAGGCACGGACAGACGAACAGAGGGACGGACAGAAAGAAGGAGGGCCTGAAGAGCGCTGGTGTCCCCGTGCCCTGCAGGAAGGGCTGCAGCAGCCCCAGCCGCTGCAGCAGGAGTGGGCACTGGGCAGAGGAGGGGAGAAGGGCCGTGGTGTCCACTGCTCCTGCTCACTCACCAGCCGAGGGGCTGAGTCCGCCTTTACTGCCAGAGGCGATGGGCGGTGGGCGCTGCTCTGGACCAGCCTGCAAGAAAGGCGCTGCGCTCAGCCAGCAGCCCTGTAGCAACAAGGGCACCCGGCGAGCTGCCTCGGCCCCTGGCCCTGCGGGACAGGTGGGCACGGCCGAGCGCTGCGGGGCCAGCTGACACGCACCTCTGCCTGGCGCTCGAGCAGCTTCTCCAGGCTGCTGGTGTCCAGCGGCGTGGCCTGCACAATGGGAAGAGAGTGGCTGGTGAGAAGCCATGGCCCTGATGCTGGGCTGGAGCAGGCTCTGGGGGCAGGGCGGGAGCAGGAGGGTCACTCACTGCTCTGCGGCGCCTCAGCTCCTCCAGCAGGAGCTTGATGGAGGGCAGCTGGGTCACCCGGGCTCCCTGCACTCCTTGCGGTGGCCTGTGGTGCCAGGGGAAGAGGCGGACAAAAAGCCGGGTGAGGCACAAGCCGCCTTTGCCCTCTCTGAGCTGCCCCCGAGGCGGCCGGGGGCACCTTTCCCCAGCTCGGGAGCAGTGTTTCCACAAGCGTGGGGCTACGCCTGGAGCATCCCCCCAGGGCCGTGCTGGGAGCAGGAGCGGCCCAGGCTGCAGGGCCAGGGCAGGGCTTACCCAAGGAGCGCGCTGAGCCAGAGCTCCTTCAGTGCCAGGGAGCTGCAGGAAGAGAGGAGACCCAGCCTGAGTGCCCGCTGCTCCCCACCCAGCCCGAGCCAGGCAGAGCTGGGCATGGGGACAGCCCCAGAAGCAGGACGAAGGCCGGTGCAGCTGGACGGAGGTGCTGCCCAGCCCTGGCTGCATGGGACATGCCCCCCCAACTCACCAGAATGTGATGATGAGGGAGCCATTGGGCCAGACGAGGACCAGGGAGTTGGTGTCCTGGTCCTCCTGCTCCTCCTCATCGCTGGCCGCATCCCTGGCTACCCCGTTGCTGCTGCAGACCACGTGCAGCTGGCCCAGGGGCAGGCAGATCTTTGGCCGCGGGGCCTGGCCATCTCTGCAGGGAGGAGCATCAGGGAGTGGTTTGGAGGTGGCCCAGACGGGTGGCGTCCCTCCAGCGCCTGGCCGCGGGTGCATCCGGCAGCAGGGCACTGGGGCCCTGGGGCTGCCGCTTGGATGTCCTCACCCTGGGCCAGGGCCAGGGCTTGACAGGAAAGAGGGCTGTGCTCTGGGAGCCTTACTTGGACTTGGCGATGACCAAGCTCTCCAAGAAGAGGAGGAGGTCCCTCTTCTTGGTCATGCGCCCCTGGGTCACCTGCACAGCCTGGCGCAGCAGCGGCTCGGGGGATGGCCGGGTGGGCTGGCACTGCTGCGGGGGCTCAGGGTTGTCCCTGCAGAGCCGACAGTGTGAGGTGTGATAAAGGCAGCTGCTGTGGGGCTCAGCCATGACAGCGTGTCCCGGAGCTGTGGGGGGAGCCTACCTGGCGCTGTGGCAGCAGATCAGCTGGCCCATCCTGAAATGTCTATGAGACACGTGGTCTGGGAGGCGTTTGTAGGGCTCTGGAATGAGCCGAGCCGTCCAGAGCAATGCTGGTCCAGGTGCCGCAGTGCTGCTGGGCCAGAGCTCCAGTCAGCACTGGCCGCTCTGTGTACAGGTCCAGCTGACACACTGAGGCCGTTGCCGGGCCAGCGCTTGGTAACAAACAGCTTCTTGGGACCTAGAACTCGGGCGGGGGGGGGGGCGGGGTGTGACGGGGGTCGTGTCACCGGTGGAGCATGGCTCAGAGGGATCTCCCCCCATAGAATCATGGAATAGTCTGAGTTCCAAGGGACCCGTAAGGATCATGCAGTTAGACTCCTTGCTCCACACAGGGACAGCCAAGTCAGAGCATGGGGCTGAAGGCATTGTCCAGACACTTCTTGACCTCAGGCAAGCTGTGTCCTGTGACCACTTCCCTTCTACTGACCGTCTTCTCAGTGAAGAACCTCTTGTCTCAGCTTCATACCGTTCCCTCGGGTTCTGTTGCTGGCAGCCAAAGAGAGGAGGTCGGTGCCTGCCCCTTTGCTCCCCCTTTTTACGAAGCCGTAGACTATGCTGAGGTCTCTCCTTGTAAGACTTGCCCTCCAGAGCCTTCACCGTCCTCGTTGCCCTCCTCTGGACACTCTCCAATAGTTTTGTGTCCCTTTTCTACTGTGGTGTGCCCAAAACTGCACACAGGACTCAAGGTGTGGCCACATGAGAAGGAACTTCTTTACTGTGAGGGTGGCAGAGCACTGGCACAGGCTGCCTAGAGAGGTTGTGGAGTCTCCTTCTCTGGAGAGATTCAAACCCCACCTGGATGCTGCCCTGTGCAGCCTGCTCTAGGTGACCCTGCTCTGGCAGGGGCGTTGAACTAGATGATCTCCAGAGGCCCCTTCCAGACCCTGTGGCTCTGTCATTCTGCGAAATCAGAGGGACATCATGGAAACTCAGCTGTGGTGAAGGCACGTGGCCAATGTTAGAGTGCCATCAGTGACGACAGCTCGGCTTGTAGGAGCTGCACGCTTTGCCTACCTGGCCCACAAGCTCATGCTGTGTGGAGGCTGATACTGTCTGCTTAAATGAGAAACGCTTCAAATGACACGTAATAGGCTGTAGCAGCTTTTCCCCTTCTTTGTGTTCTTCAGGTTACTCCTCAAGAGAAGGCCTTATTGTAGCTGTAAACACGATTTGGGCTGTAGTTCCTTCATTTTAACCCATGCGGTTGTCCTCACCATCTCACCCTTGATAGTGTCTTGAACAGCTCAATGTTCTTCCCACACTTCCATACGCAAGATTCGATTACAGAAAATCAGGGGAAGAAATGCTGCCTCAAATTAACATCCTTAGACAATGTGAGATTCCTTTGAACCTTCATTTTGATAGCAGCAAACGGGAATAAAAGACACACTGTCTGAAATCAGCAAGTCCTCCCCTTTCTGTGGAGTAACAGTCTCTGTAGTTCTAAGGAACTTGGTTTAAACCAGGCAGGAAAGTCTTCCCTTGGTCAGAGTAGCTCTCTTCTGTAGGAGCAATCGCCCTCAATTGCTACAAAAATTGCTACAAAAATTGCTACAAAAAAACCCTCAATGTTTCCCCAAGATGGGGAAAACATGCAGATATTTCAAACAAAAAAGATTTAAAAAGTCGGAACACGGGACAGTAATTCCAGAATGATAAAATCCCTCACCTTTCCCACCCTTTCCCAAAGCTCTGTGTGTGTCCTTAGGCAACTTCTGCAATTTCCTTCTGACACACCACCAGCTAAGAAAGGTATCTCCCTGTTCTTCTTTGCAAAGAAGCACTCCTTCTGCAGCAATTGCCATCTTGCCTAAGGCCATGCACTGCCTTGCAGTTTTCTTTTCCTCAACAGGACCTTTACTTTTCCTAAACCTTCTGCAACAGCAGGTACATGCCCACCTCTAGTAACCCTGATGCTGGATTCAGTGATTTATATGCTGGGTTATCTTTTTAGCTCTTACCTTCACCTCTTTTTATTCTTTTTATGAAAAGGCTTCTCAGCTTTGCCAACTCATTTCTCCTCTCTCTGATCAAGACTGACAGCAGTTAAGGTTTATGATTTCATGTCAAGGTTTTGGTAGTGGGTGGGAGGGGCCTGCAGGGCTGGCTTCTGCAAGAAGCTGCTAGAAGCTTCCCCTAGGTCCAACAGAGAAAATACCACTGTCTGAAAGATGGATCCGATGCTGATCAAGGCCAAGCCCATCAGCAGGTCAAAGGAGGTGATTCTACCCTTCTACTCTTCTCTGGTGGGACCCCACCTGGTGTATTGTGTCTCGTTCTGGAGTCCCCTACTGTCTGGAAAAAGAGAAACTTATTTATGCTCCATACATACACTGCTAGTACTGAGGAGGTGGGTAGAAAGCCAGTGCAGTTTCTTAGGTCCCTGATATAGAGGGCATTCAGATTTTATCATGTCAGTATCTTGTGCAAGTGGATCACACATCACATTGTGCTGTCTTCAGATAACTTGAATCACAGAATCATGTAATGGTTTGGGTTGGAAGTGACTTCAGAGATCACTTAGTTCCAATCCCCTCCTGCCATAGACAGGGTCACCTTCCACTACCCTAGGTTGCCCAAAGCCCCATCCAACCTAGCCTTGAATACTTCCAGGGAGGGGGCAGCCACAGCTTTTCTGGGCAGCCTGTGTCAGGGCCTCACCACCCTCGGAGGGAAGCATTTTTTCCGTGTATCTGCTCTAAATCTATTTTTAAAAAAAGTTTATTTCCATTACCCTTTGTTCTGTCATCCCACGCCCTTGTAAACAGCCTCCCCCCCGCTTTCCTGTAGGCCTCTTTTAGGAACTGGCAGGCTGCCATAAGGTCTCCCATGAGCCTTCTTTTCTCCAGGCTGAAGAAGCCCAAAGAGAGGTGCTCCAGCCCTGTGATTACCCTCGTGGCCCTCCTGTGGATTTACTCCAACAGGTCCTTGAAAACCCAGTGCAACTTGCTTAGACTGGATGTGAAGCATAAGCAAGGCCTTCAGTGGCTCCAAGTGTGGTCTTCTGCTGCAAGCAGTGCCTTGTACAGCATACAGCCCATCAGCAGGCAAGGGGAAAGTCTATAGCTTAGCCTGAATCTAAAAACTGCTTGCTAAGTGGGCCAATAGTTATCTGTGGTATGGTAATTCCTACCTTTGCACCATGAGAAATAAGGAATTTTAGGAACTGGAAGTTGCTTAGTATTGTGTTACCTTGTAAAAAAATCTCCCAGCCACCTGTATATTATTTTGAGTCTATATAACTGTGTATATATTTATATTGTCTATTAAAAGGCTTTCACAGATAAGACAGGCATTAGGCATTTTGTGCTGTTTCTTATTTAATTTACAAGTCAGTATTTTCCCTTCTCTCTTTTAACATCCAGTCACGTGCAGTTTAAAAAGATACTCTGTGTACTTGGATACTCTTGTAGCACAGAAGTTGTTATGGAACTTGGCTTGTGGTAAATGCCATTAGAGAATAAACTTAATTTATTTGATTACATTTGCTATTGTGGGGCAAGTATAAGCAATTTAGAGGATTAAACTGGAGCTGCCCAGAAAAGTGACAAGTCCATTTAGAACTCTCAAATTTAGATTTTTTTTTTTTTAATAAGAGGGTGTCTTGTGCCAAATGAACGTCGGAGTGACCTGATTACTTTTCAACTATGCACTGTAATTTCATTATGTTGACCTTGAATGCCAAGTATCCACTCCCTTACATGCTGACTCATCTCCACTACTCTCCATTACTCCATAAATGGTCAAATCTTTCACTTCTTACTTGTTTCTCCCTTATTCCCATGGACATTTAAACCAGATACGGTTTTGATTCACAACAGTTTTTGGGCACTATGTTCATGGATTATTCAAGTGGGTGACTGACATTATCAAATTGAAGGATGCAGTGTCTCAAAGTTTGCACGTTTTGGATTGACCTCTGCACAGAACAACGTGCAGGGCAACACTGTTTTGGAAGACTCCCTTTCTGTTACCCTGAGTAAGCAGAGAGTACAGCTGCTGTTACAGGTCCTTTACAGCACTCCTGCTTGGCTGCAACGTATACAACATTGCTGGTGCATTGCTCACCATGACTGTAGCAGGTTTCTGAGCACTAGGGAAGGTACCTAAGCATTTCTCTTATGTCTCCAAACCATGACTCTATTATGAGTCATACCTTGAAGTTTTATGTTACTGAGAGAGTCCAGAGAAGGGCTACGAAGATGGTTAGGGACCTGGAACATCTCCCCTATGAGGAAAGGCTGAGAGAGCTGGGGCTGTTCAGCCTGGAGAAAAGAAGACTGAGGGGGGACTTAATCAATGTTTATAAATATCTTAAGTATGGGGTGCAGGGGGAATTGGCCAGCCCCTTTTCTTTGGTCTGTGGGGACTGGACAAGGGGCAATGGCTGCAAATTGGAGCACAGGAAGTTCCGCACCAATATGGGGAAGAACTTTTTCACAGTGAGGGTGACAGAGCCCTGGCACAGGCTGCCCAGGGGGGTTGTGGAGTCTCCTTCTTTGGAGATATTCAAGACTTGTCTGGATGCCTATCTGTGCAGTATGAGCTAGGGAGCTGCTTTGGCAGGGGGGTTGGACCCGATGATCTCTCGAGGTCCCTTCCAACCCCTACAGTTCTGTGATTCCGTGATTGTGCATGCCATTTAGAGATGAATCTGCAGTTTGCTGTGAGCACATAAATCATACAGTAATATACTATAGAGTTTGAACAGCAGTAACTTTTCTTCCTTCTCTATTTGTTTTAAATCAAATTGGAAAAACATTTTATTAAATGCTTAACCATTAAATAAAAACTCTCACAGTGTTCCCAGAGCAGTCAGTGTTTTCCACCTTTCAGTAAGAGTGATGGTCTGTGCTTAAACAGCCAAATCAGTGCCACCACCTCTCTTTTATCCCTGCAGTCCTTACCTGCACATACGATGATTTGATTCAGTTCCTTAGGAAAAGCCACTGGTAACTCTCCTGGCATGGAAGCCAGAAGGCTTGACATTTTCTCACAAAGAGCTGCCTTCGTGTTCTGTAAATATAAAGCAGCACAACAGTGATGGGGATATTATTGTTCATCACAGCTGCTGTTTTACTTGACGATTCTTTTGGCTTAGATGATACAAATTATTCTGGGGAGTAGTTGTGATTTTGCATTAGGGGAAAGTATCATAGAATCACAGAATCATGGAACAGTTTGGGTTCGAAGGGAACTTAAAAGTCTATCTAGTTCCAACCCCCTTGCCATGGGCAGGGACACCCTCCACTAGGCCAGGTTGCCCATCATCCAACCTGGCCTTGAACCCTGCCAGGGATGGGGCAGCCACAGCTTCTCTGGACAATCTGTGCCAGGGCCTTACCACCCTCACAGGGAACAGTTTTTTCCTAATACCTAATCTAAATCTCCTCTCCTTCAGTGTAAAGCGATTACCCCTAGTTCTGTCACTGCATTCCTTTGTAAACATATCTTCTGCAGGTTTCTTATAGGGCCCCTTTATATACTGGCAGGTTATTCTAAAGTCTCCCTGGAGCCTTCTCTTCTCCAGGCTGAACAGCCCCAGCTCTCTCAGTCGGTCCTCATAAGAGAGATTCTCCAGCCCTCTGATCGTCTTTTTGTCCCTCCTCTGGACTGGCTCCAAGAACTCCATGTCCTTCTTATTTTGGTGGCTCCAGAGCTGGATATAGTGCCAGGTGGTGTCTCATGAGAGAATAGTAGAGGTGGGGAGAATCATCTCCCTTAATCTGTTGGTCTGACGTCTTTTGATGCAGCCCAAGATATGGTTGTCTTTCTGGGCTGAAGGTGCACATAGTCAGCTCATTTTGAGCTTGTCATCAAGCAACACTGCCAAGTCCTTCTCCTCAGGGCTGCTCTCAGTCCAGTCTCTACCCAGCCTGTAGATGTGCTTGGGATTGTGCCAAGACGTGTGTGGTACCTAGCACTTGGCCTTGTTAGGCTTCATGAAGTTTGCACGGTCTCATCTCTCAAGCGTGTCAAGGTCCCTCAGGATGGCAAGTTCCCAGGCTAGCTGTCCTTGCTTCCACCCTCTGCAGGCTTCCTTTTTTGTGTTTGAATTTGTCCCGGAGCTCCTTATTCATCCCTGCAGGACTCCTGATGGTTTTGTGTGACATTCTTCTTGCTGGGATGCATCGCTCCTGAGCTTGGAGGAGGTGATCCTTGAATATTAGTCAGCTGTCCTGGGTCCCTCTTCCCTCCCTGGCTCTGTCCCATGCTATTCAACCAAGCAGATCCCTGAAGAGGCCAAATTCTGCTCTCCTCAAGTCCAAGGTAGTGACCTTGTTGTGTGCCCTCCTCTCTGCCCTCAGGATCTTGAACTCCACCATTTCATGCTTTCTGCTACTGAAGTTGCCCTTGAGCTTTACATTCCCTACCAGACCCTTCTTGTTGCTGAGAACAAAGTCCAGCATGGCACTTCTCCTTGTTGGCTCCTCTCACTTGGAGAAGGAAGTTATCATCAACCCATTCCAGGAACCTCCTGGATTGCTTATTTGCTGATGGATTGTCCCTCCAACAGATATCAAGGTCCTCCATGAGGGGGCTTGTGAAGATGACGCTGCTCCTATCTGTCCATAGAAGGCCTCATCCATTTGGTCTTCCTGGTCAGGTGGCTCATAGCAGACTACCACTATAGTGTCCACCGTCCCTGCACTCCCTTTAATCCTGACTCATAACCTCTTGGTGGGCTCCTTATCCATCCTCAGGCAGAGTTCCATGCACTCCAGCTGGTCATTGACATAGAGGGTGAAACCCCCTCCTTGTATCCCCTGCCTAGCCTTCCTACAGAACCTGTATCCTTCCACCCCAACACTCCAGTCACAGGAGCCATCGCACCACGTCTCCATGATGCCCTGCAGGTGTGCCCACGTCTCTAACTCTTCCTGTTCATTCCCCATAGTAAGTGTATTTGCATAGAGGCATTTCAGTTGGGCCTCAATGAAGTGGATTAACTGGCTGGAGTGGTTGGAATTCTTATGAGCAGGACTTCAGGTGCTCTTCTGCTGACCTCTGATTCTTCTTCAGGCACTGGGCATCTATTACTTTCACTGGCTTCAAACTGGTAGGAGCGGGATGGGTTTAGGTTCCTCTCCTCTGACATCCTTAGTTTAAAGCCCTCTTTGCCAGCTTGGTAAGCCTGTGACTGAAGATACTCCTTCCTTGATGGACCTCATCAGCCCACAGTAGACCAGGTTTCTCAAAGTGAGTCCCATGGTCTAAGTAGCCAAACCGTTTGTGTATTCTCCAGATTCCACTGGCCTCCTTCCCTGGAGGATTAATGAGAAAACTACCTGTGCTCCAGGGTCCTTTACTGCTGCTCCCAAGGCTCTGTAATCCTTTTGATACTCTTCAGGCTGCTCCTGGCTGTATCACTGGTGCCCACAGGAAACAAATGCAGCTGATAAAGGTAAAAGATTTACTTGACTTTTCTAATCATCCCAGAGAATTATTATGGGTTTTTTTTGAAGACTTTGCTCTTTTTAGTAAGCCACCCCTCAGTTATTTTTCTGCTTTCAGACAACAAATTTCAAGGAGAGAACCTCATCCATCTTACCCTGAATCTGCCAGAACGCTGCAGACGGCCACGCGACCTGCTGTTCGTTGTGCCAGATCGAACCATTGATTTTTTTTTGCATGGAACTCCCCCACTGTCCTGAACAAATTGTACTGAGGAGAAGTTAATGGCATAGCTACAGCCCTTATAGATGAACAAGACCTGGCTTATCTGGTATTTTGTTTTGTTTTACAGTCTCTGATCAAAACAATTCCCTGTGACTATGCATTACTTTCTTTACCTGCTTTCAGCCTGTTTGTAGTAAGGTAGTTGAGAGACGAATGTCTCAGCTTTACAGTATGCAGTGAAAGGGTTGTTGCATTTCTCATCTATTGCTGATTAATGAGTGGAAAAAATTAATTAATGATTTTTAATTTTTTTTTTAATGTGTCAGCTCAAGCCTTTGACACTTGCAATTACTACAGCACCTTTGAAAAAGAAACTCATGCTGGAACCTGATTCATTTGGGAGGGAGATCTTAAACAGCTACTGCTGTATCTCTGTGCAAAAATGATGCAGTGTACTCTTAACCAGTAGCATTTCCCCAAGGTCAAGCAAGGCAGATAAGGTTGGCTGGCTGACTCCTACGCTTGATGTCCAAAAGCGGTTCCTACAGTTCCCACTCTGATTTGTAAAAAATATGTCCTCTAGAAGGAATGGAGGAATATGTGCCAAGGGTGGGTGAAGCTGTGGGCTTTACCTGTAGAACAGCTAAGGAACTGGACTGTACTCCAGATGGTAAATTTTGTCTCCCCCTCTGTTGGGTGATGTGTAGATTTAACCCTCTTTCTCACACACAACATGGAAATTTTCTAGCACTGCCTGGATGATAGCCATCAGTGTAAGACTACTGAAGACCAAAGCCATTGTGTATCGGAGAGAAAAGGCTGTGCAAAATTGCAAAATGCAAGCCGCCTTTTCACTCCAAATAGAAATCTGTAATAAAACCCAGGAGGGCAGAAAGACAAAGGAAGTTTATATAATAATTTATTTCAAAATAGAGAGTTAGCAACCACAAATGAACCATTCTTGGAATTCTTTTGGAACAGAGAAAACCTGCAATGTGTTTTCCACTTTCCCAGCTGCTTATTGCAAGGACATGTTGTAGTTTGACACCTCATTCAACTAGAAAGAGATTGAAGCCTGCCCCCTTAAGGTTTTGCTGCAGAGATTCCAAATTATGCACCCACAAAATGATAGATCCCTAAAATTAAGGTCAGGGGGTGTTTACTTAGCAGTCTATAAATAGTTTTATTACTATGTGTGCTATTGGGAGTCCTTTTCATTGTTTGTTGTTTCCTTCTGTTTGCCAGTATTCTAAAGATTTCTGTGCCCCATCTTCATTCTTACCTCCCTGCCACTTGCTGCAAGGATTCTTTTCACTGTTTTGTTTACATAAAATATTTCTATGACTTTTCATATTTTTCCTCAGGCCATTTGTGATTATTTATACAAAACCAGTGTGTGTGTGTATGTGTGAATGTTTTGAATACTTCCAGCTCGGGAAAGGGGAATAAAATACTGATCCATGCTGCTTTTTGATACACTGGCTGATTTAATTCTGTGGTTAAGAATAGTGTACTGTGATTCTGCTGTACAGTACAGAGCATATTCTTCTAGCAGAATAAAAGGGTCTCATAATTTATCTCTTACTAGCACTGAACATCTGCTGAGCTTTCTTTGGCTCCCACTCCTTCTCTTTTGCAAGCCCATGAGAGAAGCAACTTGATTGCTACAAGTTTGGAGTCTGTTTTCTCCCCTCAGGAAAGAACCATGTGTTTCTACATAAGCATGCCTGAGTCATTGCCATGTTTGTTGTTCATGCTTCTGTTTCATTTGTAGGATAACCCAACAGAGGCTGACTTGCCCAATGGACAAATATGTGGGGCTGTAGACTGAAGGAGCATTTTTTCAAGAGCTGATCATTTTAGGGGGTCTTTGATGGGCAGCATGGCTAGCTGCGTGAGTCTGGGACTAGACTGAAAGGTGGCATTCACTTGTCACCTCTAGATCTGAACTATTTGATCTGCTCAACTAGATTTCAAGCTCCCTGTGTACTACCTGAAAGCAACAATAAAAATGACAAAGAGATGACCTGACTTTGAATTTGCCTATGTGCATTTTCTGCTTTAGACTTGTAAAAGCCTCATCAGGACCTCTGCCTGGGACACTAAAACTGTCCTGCTTGAACAATTGGTTTTGAAATTAAGTACACACTTTATAAAAATACGTTTATAAAAATATACAAGAATAAGGGGTATCTCAGGAATCTCATCCTCTTTCCATTGTTTTTAAAGAAGGTGGAATCAAGTTGCTGATTCGAGCCTGGCATTTTAACAAGGAAAAATATGCATTATGAAGATAAAAAGCAATTTCTGAATTGAGGGATTGATGTAGTTATGCATGGAGGGATGGAACAACTCAGAATCTAAAGGATTCTGTTGTTGGATTCTGGCACAGTGTGGCCAGCCTTAAAAGTAAAGACTGAAGCCCTCTCTGCATCCTTCATCACCAGGGCACCCACCCCATTCAGCTGCAGGCCCACACTTTCCTTAGTCTTTTTGCTGCTGATGTACTTGAAGTTGATCTTGACATCCCTTGCCAGATTTGATTCCAAGTAGGTCTTAGCTTTCATTCTTGTATCAACACTCCTATATTCGTCCCAAATGGCCAGTCCCTGTTTCCACATTCTGTAAACAGTGGGTCCCACTCACTCTTGAGATAGTGGGACACTATAATAGACACTATAACGTTCTGATGTAAAAAAGATCATAAGAGAAAGGTATACAACTAGCAGGATAGGCATTTCCATTGAGATAATTAGCTGAAGAGCTAATGTGACCTGTGGAGGCATAAACAAAGGAATAGGTAGGAGGGGAGGCAGGGCTGTCTGAATTCTGAGAATTCTGATGAAAAACTGTAAAGTCTAAGCTGTAGTCTGGAAAACAGGTAGAAACCTGAACACAATTAGCTTAAATTATTCAAGTTGCAGATGTGATTTCCTCATTGCCTACAGACACCTACCCGTAGGAAAAAGCTTCAGAAAACTAATGGCTCTTTAATGAAACAACAGAAAATATGAGAACTCAAAACTAAGTTATTTGCTAGGCAAATAAAGATTTTAAACAAGATGCAGGTATTTTAAATGGTGAATATGGCTTATCTCCTGGAGCAATGCAAAGTAGATGTGGTGTATTCCCACTGCTACAAGTCTAAGAAGGCTGGCTGGATGTGTTTGTGAAATACTTGATCCAGATTCAGACACAGTTTAGAGCTAATATGGAAAATACTAAGCGAAGTTCTTGTTCCCAGGATTAGACTAAAAGATTAATGGTTTCTTCTGGCTCAGAGATTGATGAGCCTTTAAGAAAGTGCTGTGTTAGTGAAGAGGGATTCTGTCAGCATCATTGACTGTGCTGAAAGTGGTATTATTACAATGATGGTTAGTATTTTGATACTAGACCTTTTAACCAAGAAGTGCAGTTTCAGGTGCATGATGGGGACAGGAACTTCCCCCAGCCAGCCCCATCTGATGGTAAGAGGCGCCATAGGAACTTTCTGATGGGATCTTCAACTCACACTGGAACAGGATGACCACATATTCACCAGAGAACTAAAGCATGGGACTTACTGCATCAGTACAGCTGTCCCCGTTACCCACCAATACATTCCCCACATAACCCTGTTTGTTCACCAGCTCTGCTCTGATGGCTTGCTGTGAAGAAGGAAGATTGCTGTCATGAGAAGCCGGGAAGTACTAAAGGATCAAACCAGGGTGAAAAGACTGTTCAGAGAATTCAGCTCTGATGAGAGGAAATAGGGAGGAGACACAAGTGGGGGGCAGAAGGGGACCAGGCAGCCCCCTAGTGCAGCTAGTCTGCGTAGCACTCCTCAAGCTAGTGTGTAAACCAGCTGTTTCAGCACCTCATAACTTTGTTATTAGTTATTAATTGTGGTGCTGTGACAAGACTAAATAAAAAAAAAAAGGAGCATTCCTAAAACTTAACAATACTTGAAGGGGGATGCTTGTATATATAACAGTCTTCCTGGAAGAAGGAAGACACTTACTTTAGGTTTAATGGAGTTGTGGTGCTATCTGGAAGAGCCTCCTTGGATTCAGCACTGAAATATTCTGTTGGGTCAGCGAGTAGCCTGCTAACCCAAGCCAAGGCCTTAGCTCTGAGTCTAGCCCAGTTGAGATGTGAACTGGGCCAGGGACCTACACTCTCAGCTATGGGCATAGCTTTACCAGAGCTAATGTGGAAGGATTGTAAAGAGACTGATGGTAGGCCCAAGCTTATCTGTGCTCAGAATATAGTCTCCCAATTGTGTTTACTAGCAGAGTTACAGGAACTTCTCGATCCTACCTGGCACTGGATTTAAGCTCAGAGTGGAGCCGGTGTCCATTGCCTCTGAGTGGGGAGGGTTGCCTCCATACCATGCAGTTACCTTGCAAGGTCTCTTTCCTTAGTTTTGGTAAACACATGGATGAACTTTTCTGAACCTAGCCAAAGATCTGTAAACATAAAAGCTTGCTCAAGGTTGTAAGTATATCTTTATAATAGAGCAGGGATGCCTTGATTCAAAGAGCTTCACAGTAAAGCAGAACATAGCAATTATGTCCATATCCAGAAACAAATTATGTTCACCTTGTAATTTGATTTTTATGTTATGTTTTGCAGCTATCTCCTTTGGCTCTGATTCATTATTTGTAGTAGAAATACTGACACATGTAATGGCTCATAACAGCATATGGAAAACTGTACAGAACTTTCCACTCTTCCTTCTGCCTCTGGTCACCAGGACTCATTGACTCATTGTCTTTTAGCAGCAGAAATACATTAGGCTGCCTATAACCATAGCATAGTTGTGTGCACCTGGGAAATGTTTAGAAAGCTTCTTCTCATATAAATGACAGTGTTTTTTAGCCAGGATGAACCTCATACACGGGGAGCAGCTGACAGGATGAAAGACTTTTGAACACTAAGGCTTACCGGGGGTGTTTTTCTGTTGTTTTTAGAGGTTTTGTGTAACTTACTAACTTATTCCTCCCTTTTTGTGAATTCCCTCTCTGACTTTTATGCAGTTAATGCAGACTGGTTCTGGAGATGACTCTAGGCCTCTCATTAGAACTGTATATATATATATATATATATATATATATGTATTTTTTTCTCTGCAGTCTGAAAACCTGGAAGAATGGATAAATTTTCTTAGTATTTTCTTGTAAAATAGATGAGAGGAAAAGAAATGGGTTCCATTGAAAAACCCAATGACTGACTTTAACAAAGGTCCTGTTACAAATTAAGCCAAAGACATCCTACTACCTCTGTAGGCAACATCACCTCAAAAATGGATGAAACTGCCTCAAACATCAACTAAGCACTGCTTCATTCCAAATTTAGAGAACCTGCCTTCCTTCACTTCCAAGTTGGCAGATGCACAGTTGAAAGAATGTCTTCCTTTGCTTTTTATTGACAGATTTAAAAGTAAAACAAGTTATCTATGTTAAAAATATAAATCCATGTAATTTCAGTATTATAAGTTCCCATTACTGAATTATAATAATTTACACTAGTTCTGTATTTCATTGCTCTCACTTTCTGAAAACAGAACATGCTTACTTTCAGACAGCTGGTTTTAATTATGTTTCAGTATGAAACCTAATTAGACCACAGTAAAGGTTGACACTCTTTATCAGCAACCTACTAAGAAACAGAAAATAGAATCCGTCTCTAAACTTACATAATCTACAAAAAAGCAGCAGTGTTTTCCAGGATTTTGTTGCTGTGACTTCATGTGGAATGTAGTCCCCCTGTTGAGATTTATGTAGGTAGAGTTCTGCAAAAACAAGGAAAATATTGACTCCTGAAAACATTCTAATTACATGTATTAGCATTTAAAATTTTATTTATGCCGCTGACAGCTAGGAGCAATGCTTGGCACTATACCCATAAAAGTACTCCTGACTCACTGCCAAGCGCAGCACACTTGTTTTCTGAGTAGAGTGAGACTGAGAAGGCATTTAGCTCCTGAAAATCCTGCTCACTACCTTGTGTGTGGGTGTTGTGAGATGCTGTGGCTGCTGTGGTGCCTGGCAATTTTCCTTCTGCAGATCTACATGACTGCCTGGGCTTAGCAGGACAGAGACTTCACAGGAGACCAGCTGGAAGCTGGAAAAGAATAATTCTGCCTGTATTCCTCCAAAGGGCTTGATCTGATAAGCTTTTTTTATTAAACTCATAGCGTGTTCCCACACGCTTTTTGTAAAATGCAGTCATGATTACGTTTTGTGATTTTTAAAAACATATAAGTATGGTATTAGTTTTTAATTAACTTTTCAGTTATTGGAGAATTTGCCAAGAAATGGGAAGATTTCTGCCTTTGGAGAAGTTCCCCTTCAAGTCTGAGAAGGTTCAGATGTGTATGTTCTGTCTCTTGGAGGAAGTGATAATGATAAGATTAATCTAGGTCATGGCATCATCAACTCTTCCCCTATTGAAAACAGGCCACTTTGCTGAAAACCCTTTGCAAGATCCACTGGGTGAACAGGAAGAGGCTCTCTGGCTGATGTCTAGGACAACCACCAGACAGGATAGATCCTTAGTCACTAGGCTTCGACAAAATAGCAAAGGGTGTGACTTGAATTTGGGGGATCTGGATCAGCCTATATTTTGGGTTGATTCATCAGGAACCAAGCTCATTTGCTTGATAATTTTTTTACATGTCAATATAGCCAATCCATAGCATTTCTACTTTGCAGTACAGAAGGAACTGTCTCAATAACTGGAGGAGAGAGTAAATCCATTGGACTTTACAAGTATCTTTGCAAAAGAGGATGAAGGGTCCAAAGGAGAAAACAGCAGATGGCTGAGTATGGATACCAGTAATCACTGCAGCCAACTGTGCAAAGGCGTAGGAGTTCACACAAGTTCTCCTTTTCACTGGTGCTGAGAAAAGTAATTATGAAAAAGCATACATATTTGGTCAAGTAACAATTTGAGGTACGTAGGGGAGAGTTCATTCCTCCAGCTTCATTGTACTTAGCTGTCTCTGTAGTAATAAATGGGATGTGCCTGATGCAGTTCTCTGCACTGAGGCCAACTGGCAAAGCAATACTTGAATTAAACTTTAAGTTCTCTCATTCTCGAAAGCAAGGTATTTGAGTGAAGGTTGGACAGTATCAACCTCAAAGCCTCGCAAAAGACTACTGTCATTATTATCTCAAGCGATAGAAAAGGGGAAGTCGGCAGAGGATCGCACACACCCTGAACTGGATGACAATCAGGATCAGAAGAAAACGTTGTTCCAGTGATGTGACAGTCTGCATAGAAATTTTAGCAGTGAGAGTACACAGAAGAAACTATTGAGCCTAAATGGTCATCTGTATTTCAGTTTGTGTTTGATAATGAAGTTATTGAGAAATATATTGGAGAGCAAGGAAAACTTCAAGGCCAAAGGTTATGGGATCTTCATAAAAGGATGAAGAGGGAAGAGGAACATCCTCTAATGGACATGCTGAAAGATGATTGCCGGGGAAGGGAGGGAAGAGAGAGATCAGAGCACTTGACAGACCATTCTGCAGGCATCTGAAGGGGTGAGGGAGATGGATACTGGAGTGGAACTGCCAGAGGCACTGAACGTAGCTTGGTGGAAAGCCACTGCAGGAGTCAGGCTAGAGGGAGGAGAGGAAAACCAAAATGATTATTAAACCCCTGCTGAGTTTAGGACCAAAGGGAAAAGAGGAAGATAATGATAAAGGGACAAGCTGATAGCTTAATGGAAGGGTGGGACTGAGATATGTTTACTCCATAAGTAGAAGAATTGAGAAATCAGAGAGATGAGGAAGGGGTGAGACAGGGTTGAGTTTGAGGTAGGTCAGGTGGCAGAAATTTGGGACCTTTTCTATACAGGGAGGGAAATGTCAGGAAGAGGAGGAGAGGACCTGAAGATCACTCCAAAGGTAAACATCTGTACCACTGGAAGTGCCAGCCCATCTTCAATGAAACCGGTGGCATATAGTCATTTAACTGTGAAGATGGCAGAACTTCACAGCTTGGCAGAAGTTTGCAACAGAGGACTGGGATTTCTACATGAAAGTATAAGATGTGTGTTGGGTTTGATGGGTAAGGCCTAACAAGGAAGGAATGGGTCAAAAAGTTTGAGAACGGAGGCTAACAAAGCATGAAGAGCATCCATTATAGTAGTGATTTAAAGAGGGGGAAAAAAGGGCAGAAGAAAAAAGGGAGCTATCTCTGCCAGTTCATGGGAAGTCATGAGGGAGCAAATGGCTGATACTGAAGGGGTGCCCAAGAGGAAAACTTTAGCTACAGTGAATTCAGAGAAGCAGCAGCACTACACGAAGGACAGCTCCAGTGAAGAGCTTTCAGCAGAAGAACTGAATCTTGCTAAAGATCTGGGGAAATATACAGGGGAGTGGAATTCAATGGGGGTGTTAGAAATGCTGAGCATTAATATGAGAAGCTGGAAAGACAGAAGGAGGGAGTGACGGGGTAGCTGATCCCCAGTAGTTAGGCTGATGGTCCAGCCTTCCTTTTGGAAAGGCTTCTTTAACTGTCAAGGCTGTAGCAAGCAATTTTTTCTATTCTCTAGGAACTTTACCCTAGAAGTCTTATTTAACACTATAATTATATCATTTTGTGCTCAGTTAGCTTTATAAGCTTCAACGGAGGATCATGAGCATCCCTTCCACATGAGCCTGCACTTCTCTTGCTCTTAATTTAATGCTTATGAAAAGCCCATAAATTTGTATTGATCTTTATTTTTTTCCCTCCTCGCTGGCTTCAACCACAGTAGTATATGGAGCAGATGGGAGCCTTTAACTCATTAGAGGGAGCCAGTTTAATACTGACCCCATCAATCTGTTCTATTTTTACTTGTGATGCAGAAGTTCTTCTGTAAAAGGTGTAGCTGTAACACATCTGCTCCTGTGCGTGTACCTAGACAGTAAGTACTGAAGTTACTGGGGCAGAACAAAAGGAAATGGGAGGAGGAAACATTGCAGGGTGGATGAAGAGGAGCCCTTTTGGCGATTTACCAAGCAGAAGGCTTAAGTAGAGTGAATTTATAGCTGCGCTGCAGTTTCAAGAATACACAAGCACAGCTTGGTAAGCTGTGGAGTTTGGCCTGTTTGTGTTTAAAAAAAACACATCACCACCTCTTCTAAATGTAATCACTCTGGGACAATTAGGGTAATTTTGTGTTTTCTACTTTAGTGCTTCTGTGAAGCTACAGCACCTGGATAGCTTTAAGGACTGATGTGGCTCAGTAACACAGAAAAGAAAAATGTGTACTTCTGTGATGAAGAGCTTCCTCTTCGATCCTGATGAGGATCGACTTCTCTTCCTTCTTTTGCTTTTCATTGCTGAGCCTGGCTTTCAGGAAGGTTAGTGTATTGACTAACAGGAAGAGCTTCACTTAAAAGATTACCACACATAGGGCATGAATAAAATATAAAAGAACATGTGGAAAAGAATATGACATTCATTTATTAAACAAATGAAGTTTCTGTGGTGACAGTAGCGTTATTTCTAGTAATTAGCACAGTGTAAAATACAGCTGTGTTTGATTTTAACTTGGGAAATGCTCTTGGAAAGATGGCTGAAATATGAAGCAACTGCATATCCTGAGCAAAATAATTATTGGCTTTTACAGCTTTATTTCAAATCAAGACTATGGATTTCAAAACTGAAAGCACATCCTATGACTGTTCCTCTGAGTAACAAGTAAAACTTGAATTGCGCTAATGTTACTGAAAGTGCCCAGGGAAGTGTAATGAAAACAAAAACATGACTGCAGAATACATTTTAAGAATTTATATTGTCTTATTAGAACAGTAAAAAGAAAAGGTAGATATCATCCAAGATAGAAACAATTATAAACTGGACAACAGGTACATTGTGGGGTTTTCTTTACGTATCTCTAGGTAGTAGGAATAGGACCGCAAAACTAGAACTTAATTCTCTTTGAGGTTTTCCCATTCTCCTATTGTTTATCACATAATGTGACACCAGCATAATGTCTGTAGCAGCCAATTGTCATATGCCAGCCAGATGTTCCAGGCAGAGAATTGGCTTTTTAGTGACAAGCCGTTAATTCCATTCCAGTAACTAATTAAGGTATCTTAAGCTGCCTTTCCAAAATAGTTTCTTTTTACTTTTGCCCTCACAAAGAACTGACATGCCATTTCCTGAAAGTTCAGTTTGTTTCCTTTTAAGTAAGCTTCTAAAGATGATAAGTGAATGTAATTCCAGATTATAGACTGAAGTAAAGAATAAATTGCATCATCACATGAAACCCTCTCTACTCTGCCCTCGTGAGGCCCCACCTGGAGTACTGTGTCCAGATCTGGGGCCCCCAATACAAGAAAGATGTGGAACTGTTGGAGAGGGTTCAGAGGAGGGCCACAAAGATGATTAGAGGGCTGGAGCACCTGCCCTACAAAGAGAGGCTGAGGGAGCTGGGCTTGTTCAGCCTGGAGAAGGCTGCAGGGGGACCTCATCGCAGCCTTCCAGTACCTGAAGGGAGTGTACAAACAGGAGGGGAATCAACTTTTTAAAAGGGCAGATAATGGCAGGACAAGGGGGAATGGTTTAAAGCTAAAAGAGGGAAGGTTTAGACTGGGTATTAGGGGGAAGTTTTTTACAGAAAGAGTGGTGAGGTCCTGGAACAGGCTGCCCAGAGAGGTGGTGGATGCTCCATCCCTGGAATTGTTTAAGGCCAGGTTGGATGGGGCCCTGGGCAACCTTGTGTAGATCCAGGCCTGGGGTTGGTGGCCCTGCCTGTGGCAGGGGGATTGGAGCTTTATGATCCGTGAGGTCCCTTCCAACCCATGCCATTCTATGATTCTATGATTCTATGATTCTATGATTCTATGATTCTATGATTCTATGATTCTATGATTCTATGATTCTATGATTCTATGATAAAACCCTATTCCACGGTTTAGAAAATAAATTATGTAAGAAATTGCTGCAAATTTTTTCTAAATACATCGTTGACTAAAAATTATCTTTAGATAGCAGCATCAGATTTCTTAATTGTTCAGCACAAAAGCCTTACAGAATGTAAACACTCTACATATATTAGCTTCATCTTCTTTAAAATTTGAATGTATTAGTAACACATTTGTTACTAATATTTTTTCTTTAAATAAAATAAAGCAACAGGTAAAACATGAAATGATTAATTATTTTAATAATGGCCTTTGTACCTGGCCATTCCAAACCATAAATTTGGGAAGTAAAAATGGTAATAGAGGGAAAAAAACCCCACCAAACAACCCAAGATTTAGTCAAGGACTGAAGGGACTTACAGACAGCCCAATTTTTCTTTTTGCATCCATCAGGAAGCAAATAATGAATAAAAACACATCAGTCTCAATAAGTATTGATTGCAGTGTTAAGTTTTCACGCTCTGATATTTTTAAAGGGAAAGTGTGATTAACAGTGACACTTGAAAATAATTTCAGATTTTTAAAACCCAGTATAATCAATCTAGACATACACTGTGCAGCTCAAACCACAGTACTGAACCTCAGGTAACCTCCATCTCAACATTTGCCACGACAGTCCCTGGTTTATGGTGACATGGCAGAAATATTCTGGGACATGTTGCAGCTGTAAGATGTGGGCCAGGACCACAGTACCAAAGCCTTTGCCTACAAACACAGCTAGACTTGATAGAAAGCAAAAACTGATTTCCATGACTGCAGTGTCCACAGCTAGGAATTTATTCTGTGTGAGGATGTGAAAATGGAATATCTATGGAAATGGACCTGCTGTACTTTAGTAATCATCCGAGGGCAGAATGAGGTTGGGAGGATCAAATTAATTAGTAGTATGGAGACCTGTACTGCAGGCAGATAAGAAAAGCGTGAGCCTAGGCCTTGCTCCAGACATATGTTTTTTAGCAGATGGCTGTATGAGTGAAATCCTGATGCAGTCATTGGCGTGCAGCTGTTTTTGGGGAAACCAGGACCATTCCCAAAAATCTGAACCTGTCAGTGTGCATAAGGCACATTTTGAACTGCTGGGCTGAGAGGTGGAAGACATGGGCACGCTTCAGATCTGGGTCTTGGGAGGACTTATGTCTGAATCAGTCTGCCTGACCTTCTCTGGAACGTTGGAAATCAGGGTGTCCTCGATACAAAACAAATGCATCTATGTAGTTGTGACAGCTGCACAGTCAAACAAATGCTTCTAATGCTGACAAGCAGAGGTTTCTGCATTACACTTCTAGATGCTGGTGACCAAACTCCTCTTGTTCCAATAGCTCAGAGCCAGAGCTCATGGCTGCATTTGGCTTTGAGCTGCCTGAACAAATCATGTAGGACAGAACCAGAGACAGAGTTTAAGGCCTTAGTTAACATTTTAGTCTCCAAAAGCAAATAAAATTCAGTCAAAGAAATGATAGAGCAAATACAACTTTTAAGAAAAAAAGAAGACAGGTGAGACTTTCAGCTGAGAAAGGACTACAAAAGTTGATCTGCACAGTTAAAATGTACGACAATCAAAATCAACAGCCAACTCCCTACTACCTTCACCTGAGAGATTAATTCAGCTTGCTTTTTTTTATTACTAAATGTTCTGGCTGGAAGGTTGAGTTGTCTTTGAGGTGTTTTC